>CP125977.1:84894746-86298913 GCA_030063025.1 Avena longiglumis | reverse complement strand
AAAGGAACTTCCAGCCTCACAAGTTCAAGAACAAAGGCAAGTTTGATGACAAAGGAAAGTTCGATGGAAAGAACAAGGCCTCACAGTCCACCAGCTTCAAGAAGAAGACTAATAAGAGGAAAGGTGCTTGTCATGTGTGCGGTGATCCTAATCATTGGGCTCCTGCTTGTCCCAACCGCTTTGACAAGCACCAGCATGGGAAGAGCAGCAAGACTGCTAATGTTGTCATGAGCGACGTTGAGATGAAAGATGTTGGGTATGGTATATTACCTACTATTCTTTCATTATGTCATTCTCCTGATTGGTGGATTGACACGGGCGCTAATGTACATGTCTGTTCTGATATTTCCATGTTTTCTTCATATCAGGTCAGAGGGACTCAAACCGTGCTGATGGGGAACGACTCGCATGCTTCTGTTCATGATGTTGGTACAGTCGATCTGAAGTTCACTTCGGGAAAGACCATGCGCCTAAAGAACGTGCATCATGTTCCCTCAATAAATAAAAATCTTGTTAGCGGATCTCTTCTGTGTCGAGATGGCTACAATATTGTATTCGAGTCCAATAAATTTGTAATTTCGAAGTATGGAACCTTTGTTGGTAAAGGCTATGAATGTGGAGGCTTGTTCTGCTTATCTCTGTCAGACATTTGTAATAAAGTTGTTAATCATATTTACACGAATTTTGAATCAAATGTCTGGCACTCTCGTCTTTGTCATATTAATTTTGGTTGTATGACGCGGCTAGCCAAAATGAATTTAATCCCTGATTTCTCAACTATTAAGGGATCTAAGTGCCAAGTCTGCGTGCAAGCTAAACAACCTCGCAAGTCACATACGAATGCAGAAGTGAGAAATTTAACACCACTAGAGCTCATACATTCTGATCTTTCTGAGATGAATGGTGTGTTGACAAAAGGTGGAAAGAAATATTTCATGACTTTGATCGATGACTCTACGAGATATTGTCATGTGTATCTTCTGAAATCTAAAGATGAGGCTTTGAGTTTCTTCAAAATCTATAAAGCTGAGGCAGAAAATCAACTTGATCAAAATATTAAGAGGCTTAGGTTTGATCGTGGTGGAGAGTATTTTTCCAACGAGTTTGATTCCTTTTCTGCGGAACATGGCATAATTCATGAGAGGACACCTTCCTACTCACCCCAGTCAAATGGAGTAGCCGAAAGAAAGAACCGTACTCCAATAGATTTGGTTAACGCCATGTTAGACACATCGGGTCTTTCTAAGGAATGGTGGGGGGAGGCACTATTGACCGCGTGTCATGTCCTAAACCGAGTTCCCACAAAGATCAAAGAAATTACTCCATTCGAAGAATGGGAGAAGAAAATATTAAAACTCTATTACTTACATACTTGGGGTTGTTTGGCAAAGGTTAATGTACCAATCCCCAAGAAGCGCAAGCTTGGACCAAAAACCATTGATTGTGTTTTTCTAGGCTATGCTTTTCATAGCATTGGTTATAGATTCTTGATAGTAAAATCTGAAGTGCCTGGCATTCATGTTGGTACAATCATGGAGTCGAGTGATGCGACTTTCTTTGAGGATATCTTTCCAATGAAGGATAAACCTAACTCATCAAATCCAGAGATACCTAGTTCATCTAATCAGGAATTTGCTATATTCTCTGAACCTACCATTCCAATTGAACACTCTGATAGTCCTAAGGAGGATGATAATGAAATTCCTAAAAGGAGCAAGAGACAAAGGACTACAAAGTCTTTTGGTGATGATTTCATTGTGTACCTTGTCGATGACACTCCCACTTCCATTTCAGAAGCTTATGCATCTCCTGATGCTGATTACTGGAAGGAAGTTGTTCATAGTGAGATGAATTCCATCTTAGCTAATGAAACATGGGAGATCACCGATCGTCCTTATGGGTGCAAACCTATAGGATGTAAATGGGTGTTTAAGAAGAAACTAAGTCCTGATGGTACTATTGAGAAGTACAAGGCAAGGCTTGTGGCCAAGGGTTATACCCAAAAGGAAGGTGAAGACTTCTTTGACACTTACTCACCTATAGCAAGGTCGACCACCATTCGAGTACTACTTTCTCTGGCTGTCTCACACGGTCTTCTCGTTCATCAAATGGACGTTAAGACGGCTTTCCTAAATGGAGAGTTGGATGAGGAAATTTATATGGATCAACCAGATGGTTTTGTAGTAAATGGTCAAGAAAGAAAAGTGTGCAAGCTACTGAAGTCTTTATATGGTCTTAAACAAGCACCTAAGCAGTGACACGAAAAATTTGATAAAACCTTAACCGCTGCAGGCTTTGTTGTAAACGAAGCTAACAAGTGTGTATACTATCGCCATGGTGGGGGTGAGGGAGTCATCCTTTGTTTGTATGTTGATGACATACTGATTTTCAGAACCAATCTTAATGCAATTAAGGAGGTCAAAGATTTCTTATCTCGTTCCTTTGAGATGAAGGATCTGGGAGTAGCTGATGTCATCCTGGACATCAAGCTATTGAGAGATGATGATGGTGGGATTACACTGCTTCAGTCCCACTATGTGGAAAAGATCTTGAGTCGTTTCGGGTATAGCGACGTCAATTTTTCTCCTACACCGTATGATCCTAGTGTGTTGCTTCGAAAGAATCGAGGAAATGCTAGATATCAACTAAGATACTCTCAAATCATTGGCTCGCTTATGTATTTAGCTAGTGCCACGAGGCCTGACATCGCCTTTGCTGTAAGCAAACTCAGTCGATTTGTTTCAAATCCAGGAGATGATCACTGGCATGCTCTTGCGAGAGTTAAGAGATATCTAAAAGGCACTGCGAACTATGGCATAAACTATGCCGGGTATCCGAGGGTACTAGAGGGTTATAGTGATTCAAATTGGATATCTGATGCTGACGAGATAAAGGCCACGAGTGGATATGTTTTCACACTTTGTGGTGGCGCTGTTTCTTGGAAGTCTTGCAAGCAGACCATCTTAACAAGGTCAATTATGGAAGCAGAACTCACAGCACTAGACACGACCACTGTTGAAGAAGAGTGGCTTCGTGAACTCTTGATGGACTTACCTGTGGTTGAAAAACCTATACCCGCAATTCCAATGAACTGTGATAATCAAACTATGATTATTAAGGTGAACAGTTCTAAGGATAATATGAAGTCCTCAAGACATGTGAAGAGGAGACTAAAATCTGTCAGGAAAATGAGAAACTCCGGAGTTATTGCATTGGATTATATCCAAACATCTAAGAACCTGGCAGATCCCTTCACAAAGGTACTATCACGCAATGTGATAGAAAATGCATCGAAGGAGATGGGTATGAGACCCACACTATGAGTTTTCCACAGTGGCAAACCAATCTATGTGATCGGAGATCCCGTGAATTAGAATTGGGAGACAAGCTGTTGGTAGACTGAGAGGAAAGTATTCCCACTTTAATGAACACCACTCCGTGAAGATGCAATACTTTCCTATTCTGCACGGCAGGTTGATTTTATCTTAATGTGTTCTAAATGGCTTAATCTTAAGAAGAGATGTTGTCCTGCAGAACATCTATTGAAGAACACACCTATATGAGTCTGACTGTCAAACGTCGCAGTCTATGAGAGTTGGGTGCTCTCTAATAAACTCATGAAAGGCCATGGAGTATGACGCATAAGCTCCACCCGCGGGGAAGTCCCACGGTAGCCCAGTATCGGTCAAGGCTTCGTGTGAAGCTAGGTTGCAGCAAACTTGCAGTTCAAGGCATAGTCCACTGTACAAGACGCAACCTAGTATAGCATAGAATTCTAGGTGTAAGTTCAATTTAACAGTCTCCACTACAGTACCGGTATATAAACAGTGTTTTGGAACCAAAGGAAAATTACATGTGCCTCTGGGATCTGGTGGGGGATTGTTGGAATTTTGGCCCAAATAGTCTAGCCCATTTTCCATTTCAATAATTCCTGAATATCCTAGAGGCCCATGTGGTCCATTCATGCAAGGCAAGAGCTGGGACAAATGTTTAGTCCCACATTGCTAGTTGAGTGGAAGTTGGACCAGCTTATAAGGTGAGCTCTCCTACCACTTCGTAAAAGGATGAGAAGAGTTCCACATGCGCGCTCCTTCTCCTCCTCGCTTGCCTCGCCACGCCTCACCTCGTCACGTCACGACGCGCGCGCGCCGCGGGTTGCGGGAATCTCGCCGAGCCGAGCTTTATTTTGCCACGCATGAATGGAATATGAAAAGTCATACAGAAGTTGAAACGTTTTAGACTTTTAATACGAGCTAAATAAATATGAGCTGAGTGCAACTTCTGTCCGTTCGTTTCATCTTCAGCGCAGCCTGTCTGCCTACCCCTCTATGTCTATATAAGAGAGAGGTCGCGCCTCCTCTTAGATACACTGCCACAAACCCTTAGCGCCTCCGGTTCCAGAGCACTGCGCTACATAGATCTTCCCCATACCGTCTTGTGGCGTGCACCGCGAGCCAGGACAGTAGGCCTCTGAGACCCCACTGCTTCGAGTCCTGTACGGGAGAAGGGCGATAAGGTTTTTGGGGAGCGCTATCGGCGCGACTACTAGCTTCATCACGGACTCCCTCTCGGATACCGATTGCGCCGACGTCTTCCCCAACGAGGACTTCTTCCCTGACATCAGCACCCTCTTCCTCGACGACATGGCTAACGACGGTGCCAACACGAACACCAGCGGTTCCTCTTCTGCTGCTGCTGTCGTGTATGTTTTCTTTATCAATCTTGTTCTGATCGCATCTCAAGACCTATGTCTTGCAGTCTGCTTGGTTATCTGTATTAATCTGTTTTCACTATTTCACATGATTAGTATTTTGTCTTTTATTCTAATCATGTTTTATCTAGCGTTTATTATGGGTAATTCGCTTGGTAAATTGCTCTATTATTCAACACATTGTTTGCTTGCCTTGTCATTTTGGTTATGGGAAAGCTCCTGTGCCATGTGCAAGGGGTACCCCATTGGCGGTTCTCAATGATATGCAAATACTTACAATGACAAGAACTTATCTGGACCCAACGTTGAGTATGCATGAGGAGTGGCCCTCATATTCAAGGGACATGAGATTGTCAAATTATATTTCATCAAGCATATACTCCATCTTTGCCACTTTAACCGTAATCACTTCAAGATGCTTATCATAGGGGCAATGAGGGCTCAAAGCTAGTAAGTACCATAATCTTTTGAAAGCTCTTTATGAATTGTAATCCCTTCTACCCTCTAAGAAGGGACCTTTCTTCCATTTCCAAGTTGAGTCAGTAAACCTACTTCCTCTCTTTCTCTAGCAAGCTTTTGAGTTGTTGTGTTTCAAGCATTCATATGGTGATTTATTCAATCATGTTCTCTATCTTCCTTGTTTGCACAAAACTCTTATCTATTGAGTACTACTTTGAAAGCCTTCACTTGTGAAAAACCTTTTTGAGCAAAGAGTGCTCCTGTTTTGAAACTTCTACAAAAAGTTTTTGTGAAATTGTTTGCCAGGTGTTATCTGACCAAGAACAAGTTTGCCAATTCCAATTATGATTTATCTTTATGACTCTCTATTGTGACTGCTGTACTTGGTTGCAAGCTAAGTTATATAATAGTGAGTTGCTTTCTTTTATGAGTTGTGCAATGGTAAGTGTGATGCTTCTTGTTCGTATTCTTTTTATCGACACTTCACTCCATAAACCTGTGGACATGTTTACTGAGCTCATTATTCGCTTGGGGACAAGCGAAGTCTAAGCTTGGGGGAGTTGATACGCCCAATTTGCATCACCATTCTATATCATAATTTACCTCTATTCATTGATATTTGTCTTATTATGAGGTATTACTTATGGTTTTTCATCTGTTTATGCATGTTGGATGATTCCTGGAGGATTGACTGCCGGAGTCTGGATTCTGATGGAAAAGAAGGTGTTCCGGTGCAATTTCGCGAAGATCGGAAAAATACCAGAAAAATATGGAAACATATTATTTTACCATAAGACGAAGGAAGCTAGAAGGAGGGACGGAGTTGGGCCTCAGGGGGCCCACAGCCCCCTAGGCGCGGGCCCACCTGACCCCGCGCCTAGGGCAGGTGTGGCCCACCTGCCCGGCCTCCGACTCTGCCCCTTCGTCTATATATCTTCCCTACGGAACCCTAATACCAGGGGAGCGACCACATATAGATTTCCGCCGCCTCTGGGGGCGGAAAACTCCGAGAGAGAAAGATCTCTCCGGCAGACATATTTCTGCCAGGGGGATTCTTTCCCGGAGAGGGAAGACCGTCATTAAGCTAGGTTTCATCACAATCATCATCATCCATACCATCATCTCCATCAGCACCATCACCACCACCCCGTGCCACTGTAACAATTGTGTTGGATATTGCTTTAGTTCTTAGGGGAAACTTTCCCGGTGTTGATTACTATTGTAGTTGATGCTTGTGAGTGGAACCATTGGATTATTGTTTATGTTCAGATTGTTATCCATTATCATAGCATCTTTGATTTTGATCCATATGATGTCTTGTGAGTAGTTCGTCTAGTTCTTCAGGACATGGGAGAAGTCATGTTGTTATTATTGGATCTGTGATGAGTTATTATTCAATGGTTTAGTATTTAAGTTGTGGTGCTATTCTTCTAGTGGTGTCATGTGAACATCGACTACATGATACTTCACCATTTATGGTCCTAGGGGAATGCATTGTGTATTTGGCTACTAATCGTGGGGTTGCCGGAGTGACAGAAACTTGAACCCCCGTTAGGACACCTTTGCACAAGGGAGCGTAGGATCTCAGAGTTTAAGGCTATGGTTAGATTTATATCTTAATTACTTTCCTGTAGTTATGGATGTTTGCAAGGGGTTTAATCACAAATATATATTAGTCCTAGGAAGGGAGGTATGTTAGCACAGGTTCACCCACACAACACTTACAAACACTAGAGAAGAGTACTCAGCTATTTGAAGCGAAAGCACTTGACAGAATTCCCATGTGTCCTTGAGAACGTTTGGTCCTTATAGTTATTTCCACCGTCTTGTCCTTTGCTAAGAAAGGATTGGGCCACTTGCTCCGTTTGTTTGTTACTTTTGTTACTTGCTCTTTGTTTTGTTGCCTTGTCAGAAAACCACCAAAAATCCGTTTGCTAAGCATTCACAGGGATTTCCTGCTCCATACCACTGTTTAGCACCTTCCGCTCCTCGTTGGGATCGACGCTCCTATTTATCGAAAGTACTACGATACACCCCCTATAATTGTGGGTCATCAGGCAACAACAACAACACGTGCAACAATAATACCCCCATAAATGGGTCCCTTAGCAGCTAAGAGACGAGCAATGATAGAACCAAGATTGTACCTGGTTTCATTGTTGAGTGCAGCAGCTAGGAAAGTCAAATGATAGTTGTAAATATTGCTAGTGTTCTCCCTACCAAGAACACTAGTGGAAATATAATAATCAAAATACCTGATAGCTGGGAGTTGGATATTTTTATATTCCCGCACTGGGCTCTGCGGTCATCATCATTAGTTATCCTGCGGTAGAGCTCCAACAAATCAGCGGGTTAAGCTGAAATCTTCTTCACCGTCCCAGCCGTGCCAATACCCAATATTTCACAAAATTTCTTCAATGTCATGGAGATAGGCCTATTATAGATTTTGAACGACACATCTGGCTTGAAAGGGCTGTTAGAAAAAGAGAAACTCTCCACAAATGTTTTGGTGAGCATAGCATATTGCACACTCTCATCCTGCATATAACTCGTTAGTCCAATCCTCCGAACCAAAGTTAGGAAATCATTGAGTATTCCTACAACCTGCAAAAAGGTAGGACAAGGGAAGGTAGAAGGGTGCGCATCCCCCTCATCTCCCTCATCACCAAAACACGGTGTAATGGGATCCTCATTGTATGATGGCCTAGCTTGGAAGGATGATCTTGAAGGCCTTGTTCTCCTAGGTGCATCACTCTCAAACACTTCTCCAAAGGTGTGGTCGTCCATGACCCTTTTTCTGAAATTTTTAGACAAACATCAAACCAAGTGATTCCCAAGTTGATAAATAATGAGGAACTACTATATGAACTTGCTAGAGGGAAAAACATGCATCAAAATGAAATCTATAAGCATAGAACAAGCCTACAAGCTCACACAACCTGACACCTATAGCAGCAAAATACTCAAGATACAATCTACCAATCAAAAATCTAATTGGACAAGCGAAGGAGGCACATACCAAGGAGCAATCCCTCCAAAAATCAGCAACAAAGATGGGCTGGGCAAGGAGATCGAAAATCGGGAGCAATAACAACAGGAACTCGAGCTTGAGAAAGTTTTCCGGTGTTTTTTGGGAGAGAGAAAGAAGATGGCTGGGAGGGGGCATCTTGGAGGGCCACAGGTGGGCCACACCTAGGCCAGGCGCCACCTAGGGCTGGCCGCGCCACCAGGGGGTGTACTGGCCTGGTGGGTCCCCCTGGGCCACTCCAGGTGTCCCTCTGCCCCTTTTTCAAGGAAAAATTTAATATGAATTTTCTGGAATTGTTTGAGAAACTTTATTTTTTGGCAAATTTCCAGGGTATGAAAATTGATTTTCTCGCAGAAAAAGATTTTTTAGAAGAAGCAAAAGCAAACAAAACCAAAACTACAGAAGTTCTAAGACACTCCAACAACCAAACAACTAGCAAAACTAAATCTAACAAGAGGAAGAGCAAAGACTAGAGAGGAGAAAAATAAAAGTGAGCAAGTATAACCACTTGTGAAAACATTGTTTTGTTCATTAAAATCCTTTTGCTAACAAGGTTGATCAAGTCTTGTTACCAAAACAGTTTCAAATGAGAAAAAACTTTGCATTCCACAAAATGATTATGTTACCTCAAACTTGATAGAAATAGTCCCAATCATAATAGTTTCAAAACTTTCTTGTGGAATGGGACAATATATTTCTCCAACTTTGATGCTCTCAATATTTTCAATAGAATTCAGGCAATAGCTCTTATCAGCCTTTTTGGGGAAATAGATAGTATGCTATTTGTCATTAATATTAAAAGTTACTTTTCCTTGATTACAATTGATGAGAGCACCTGTAGTATTAAGAAAATGTCTCCCAAGAATTATAGACATATTATCATCTTCAGGCATCTCAAGCACAACAAAATTAGTTAGAACCAAACAATTATGAGCCACTTGAACAGGAACATCCTCATAAATACCAACAGGAATAGTAGTAGACTTATCAACCATTTGCAAAGATATATCAGTTGGTATTAACTTTTCTAGCTAGAGTCTCTTGTAGAGAGAAAAAAAAGGCATAACACTAACTCTAGCTCCAAGATCACCTAAAGCATTTTGACATAATTATTATTAATAGATCAAGGAATAGTTGGTATACCTCGATCACCAAGTTTCTACACTCCTAGTTCTAATTCCATAAGCATTTTATCTACAGAAGCATTAACTAGCATATCCTTTTGTACCTTAACAAGTTGATCAATTTGAGTTTGAACCATTTGAAAGTGTTTACAAATCATTTTAACATCATTGGCAGTTCTTTCCACAATATCTTTCAACTCATTAATAGCTTTAGAGTTTTCCAATAAATAATTCTGAACTTGTTTATTAAAATTACCTTGCTTAACAATAAAACTTTCAAGTTCCTCTAAGCATTGATCAGGAAGTTTACCATAAGGAATATCTCCTTCATTAAAGTGGAGCGAGTGTACCTCAATAGTGGATGAGTGGGGAATTGGCTTACATAATTCTTCTATAGGAGGTAGATTCTTCACATCTTTAGCTCTAATACCTTTCTCCTCTAGACACATTTTAGCTTCCTTCATCACTTCATCATTTAATGGAATAACTCCCCTCTTATTTGTTGTTGGTGTTGGAACTGGTTCAGGAACAACTGGTTCAGGAGTAATAGGTTCAGGTGTATTTAGCTCAGTTGAAGTCCAATCATCATAATTCTTGCTTATCTTGGTCATTAATTCTTTAGCATCTGTAGGAGTTTTTTTTCCTGAAAACACAATCAGCAAAGCTATCTAGGTAGGTCCTAGATTCATCAGTTAGTCCATTATAATAAATATCAAGAAGCTCATTCTTAGGTAATGGACATCCAGGATGTGCATGAATCAAGGCATATAACCTTTTCCATGACTCAGGCAATTTCTCTTCTTCTCCCTGTTTAAAATAAAAAAGTCTCTACAAAGCCGCATGTCTAGGGCATTGCAGATAACAAGCATCCAAGTACTAAACAATCCTACGCATGTGCTCCAAATATAGTCATACGTGCTCGCAATGAGAACTTGCACAACATCTTCTGTGCAGCCAGCCCGTGGCAGCGGGGCCTCTAGGGAACTACTGGCAATTAAGGTGCTTCTTTTAATAGAGCACCGGAGCAAAGCATTAACACCTTGTGAACACATGTGATCCTCACACCACAGCCATCCCCTCCGGTTGTCCCAATTATTGTCACTTTGGGGCCTTTGGATCCGGACAATGATATGTGTACACAACTTGCAGATAAGATCATAAACAATATTATCATAATGATTCAATAATAAGTTCAGATCTGAGATCATGGCACTCGGGCCCTAGTGACAAGCATTAAGCACAACAAGTTGCAACAAAGTCAAATAGCACTAATAGAGATACTAGACACTATGCTCTAACAAATCTTATTCGATTACATGATAGAACACATCCAATCCCTACCATCCCCATAGCCTACAACGGGGGATTACTCACTCATGGATGAGGGAAACATGGATGGTTGATGGAGAGGCATTGTTGATGATGGTGATGATCCTCTCCAAATTCCCCGTCCCGGCGCGGTGGAACTCTTTCAGGAAAAAACGTCGGCCCCTGAGTTTTTAGATCAGAAGGCAACTTGTAGGCAAAGAGGGAGTCCGAGGGGGTGCCTGAGGTGGCCACACCCCCTCCAGGCGCGGCCAGGCCTGGCCCGCGCAGCAGGGGGTGTGGGCCCCTCAGGCCTCCACTCCGTCTCGTATTCTAGCTCCGTGAGTCTTCTCGTGAAATAGGATTTTTGGCATATTTTTTGGGATTTTTCCTGATAGTTGATTTTCTGCACAAAAACTAGACACTAAGGTAATTCTTCTAAAAACAGCGTCAGTCCGTGTTAGTTGTATCCAAATCACACAAGTTTAGAGGAGAAATAATAGCAAAAGTGTTCGGTAAAGTAGATACGTTTTGGACTTATCAATCCCCAATCATCTTATCATGTAGCTTGAGCTAGCTTGCTCCTAGTTTGGTGGTCTATTTTTCTTGATGTCCATGAGATCTCATGATTTTTCAGAAAATACAACCAAATCTCAGTACTCATTGAAGTTGACACCTTTGATGAAGAGTCTTTGGAAGATGACGAATTCATATTTGATGAAGACATTTATGATGGGGATGAAGATGTCTGAGATGATGATGATCTTGTAGAGCTCAAGTTAATCTAGAGCTAATGATGATTCTTTTGTCCGATGAGTTGGCACATTAAGTGTAGTTCTTCTTGGAACTGATTCATGTCTTCTAGCTATGTATGTGATATGTCGGAAACGTATCTATAATTTTTTATGTTCCATGCTTATTTAGTATCTACTTTGCTTTGCTTTGTCTACACTTTGAGGTGCTTTTTACATGTTTTCTAGTACTAACCTAATAACAAGTTGCCACAGTGCCAGTTGCCTGTTTTCTGCTATTTTTGGTTCCAGAAAAGTTAGTAAAGAAATATTCTCGGAATTGGACGGGACAAACGTCAAAGTCAATAACTTTCCGTGAGAAACAAGACGTCCAGAGGGGAGATGGAGAGGCGTGCCAGGGCACCGAGACCCCCTAGGCGCGGGTGGGCCCTGCCCCGTGCCTAGGCAGGGTGTGGGGCCCCTGACCACCGCCTTGGCCTCCCCCTTCGCCTATAAGAATCCCCCGATGTAGAAACCCTAAGTACCTAATCAAATCTCCACGAAACCTTCTGTAGCCGCCACCACCGTCATCCCTAGATCAGGGGGGATCTGAAGTTCTTCCTGACACCCTACCGGAGGGGAGATCATCCCGAAGGCCTTCTCTCCGGTATGATGCATGAGTAGTTCCACCTTGGACTATGGGTCCATGTAGTAGCTAGATGGTTCTATCTCCTCCTCATGCTTTCATGTATAGATCTTGTGAGCTCCGTTCATGATCAAGATCTAATCTATTTGTAATCATGCATGTTATGTTTGCGGGGATCCGATGGATATTGAGATTATTATGTTAGTTTGATTAATGGTTTTGTCTTTATGACTAGTAGGAGTTAAGATTGGGGATGCTTGATACGTCGGAAACGTATCTATAATTTTTTATGCTCCATGCTTGTTTTGTATCTACTTTGATTTGCTTTGTCTACACTTTGAGGTGTTTTTACATCTTTTCTGGAACTAACATATTAACAAGTTGCCACAGTGCCAGTTGCCTGTTTTCTTCTATTTTTGTTTCTAGAAAGGTAGAAAATCAATATTCTCGGAATTGGACGGGACAAAAGCCAAAGTCAATATTTTACCGTGGGGGACACGAAGTCCAGAGGAGAGACGGAGAAGCGAACCAGGGCGGCCAGACCCCCCTAGGCGCGGGTGGTCCCACCTCGCACTTGGGTAGGGTGTGGGGCCCCTGGCCGCCTCCCAGCCTCGCCTCTTCGCCTATAAGAATCCCCCGATGCAGAAAACCTAGACACCCGATCAAAACTCCATGAAACCTTCTGTAGCCGCCGTCACCTTCGTCCCTAGATCAGGGGGATCTGAAGCTCTTCCCGGCATCCTGCCGGAGGGGATATCATCCTGGAGGCCTTCTTCTCCGGTATGATGCGTGAGTAGTTCCACCTTGGACTATGGGTCCATGTAGTAGCTATATGGTTGTATCTCCTCCTTGTGCTTTCATGTATAGATCTTGTGATCTCCGTTTATGATCAAGATCTAATCTATTTGTAATCATGCATGTTGTGTTTGCGGGGATCCGATGGATATTGAGATTACTATGTTAGATTCATTAATGGTTTTGTATTTATGATTCTATCATGTCTTTGTTGTTTGTGACCTTGCATGCTCTCCGTTGTTAGTAGCTATCTTGGCCAAGTAGTTGCTAGTGACTCCAAGAGGGGGTATTTATGCTCGATAGTGGGTTCATGCCTCTAGTTTCCAAGGGAAGTGACAATAATCTCTTTGGTTGTAGATGTGCTGTTGCTACTAGGGAGAAAACAACGGTCTCTTGTTCATGGAACATGTGGACTGTTTACCTTACACACTTTGCTTAAAGTAGTTGTCTGTTTCTTGCAACTTTATACTGGAGGTGGTTCGGATGATAACCTGAAGGTGGACTTCTAGTCATAGATGCAGTTGGATGGCAGTCTATGTATCTTGTTGTATTTCCCAATCGAATCTCATAGGATCTTTCTGACTAGTAATTGCATTGTTATGCCTTGCTCAGTTCCTGTCAATTGACCTGCTGTAATTTGTTTACCCTTCATGCCATGTTGTTCATCTATGGAGAGCACCTCTAGTGAACTATGGACCCCGGTCCAATCTTTATCATTGATACATCTTCGACTGTTACTTTTTTACTTGCTGTAAACCACCATTACCTTCCACACCATACATTTAATGTTGGAGATATGCCCTAGAGGCAATAATAAATGTAGTTATTATTATATCTTTGTGTTTATGATAAATGTTTACATTCATGCTATAATAGTATTAACAAGGAAACATTGATACTTGTGTGATTTGTAAACTTAATTTGAAGTACCTAGTATAGCCTCTATACATCACTAGCTTGTTGGTTGATAAATGATTGTGGTTTCCCTATCATGAACATTGAGATGTTATCAACAACAAGATCATATCGTTAGGAGAATGATATGATGGACATACTCCTATAGATAAGCGTAGCATAAAGATCAAGTCATTTCAATAGTTCAATTGCTATATGCTTTACGATACATAGTAACCTAATTCCTTCGACCATGAGATCATGCATATCACCTTTCTTTGGATGGATGCTTTGATGACATCAAACACCACACCGTGAATCGGGTGGCTATAAAGGTGGCATTGAGTGTTCGAAAGTATTGGTTGAAACACATGGATCAAGAGTGGGATTTGTCCATCCATATGACGGATAGATATACTCTGGGCCCTCTCGGTGAAATGTCATCCAATTAGCTTGCAAGCATGTGACTGGCTCACAAGGGATCACATATCACGGGAATGAGAAAAGAGTACTTATCGGTAACGAGGTTGAACTAGGTATGCAGAGATACCGACGATCATAACCTCGGATAAGTAAACTATCGTGAGACAAAGGGAAATTGGTATCGTATGTAAGTGGTTCATTCGATCACAAAGTAATCGTAGAAATATGTGGGAGCCATATGAATTTCCAGATTCCTCTATTGGTTATTGTTCGGAGAAGTGTCTCGATCATGTCTGCATAATTCACGAACCGTAGGGAGACACACTTAAGGATTCGACGTTGTTTGAGTAGTTATGGAATGAATGAGAAATAGACCGAATGTTGTTCGGAGTCTCGGATGGGATCCGGGATATCACGAGGTGATACGGAATGGTCCGGAGAATAAGATTCATATAAGGAAAGTCCCGTTTCGGAGTTGGAGAATGATTAGGTGTTTCATCTGAATGTTCTAGAAGGTTCTAATGTCCCAGACTCCGGAGGGGAAGGGTACATGAATGTGTTGTATCAAAGTTGATATGATTGCATCATGTACTAAGTGTCATCGCTGTTCCAAATAAAGGATTAATCGAATCCTAGTTTGAAAAGTCAAATAGCTAAATTGAAAAGTCAAACGGCTAAATTTGGAAAGTGGAAAAGAGGAGGAGGGGGTGAAACCGAGTTGGGGAGGGAGTCCTCCTCCCAAGCCGGCACCACCCAAGGCAGTGGGAGGGACTCCTCCTCCCTTGGCCGCCGGCCCCTCCACCTATATAAGGAGGGGCAGGGCTCCCTCCTAGAACACACAAGTCCCTCACCTCAAACCCTAGAAGCTGCAGCCCACCATAGCCGCCGCCCCCTTAGAGTTTTGCCCTAGACGCCGACTTGGGGGTCCCCAGAACCCTAGCCGCCGGCTCTAGCATCCCCTCCTTGGTGTGTCTAAACCCTAGAACACCGAGGAGCTCTCTCATACTCCACCATACTCGCTCTGGCTTAAGGCGAAGCCCTGCGAGATCTCCCCTCTACTTCCGGTACCACGCCGTTGTGCTGCCGGAATCGCGAGGAGAGTGCTACAACCTCCATTCTTTGGAACAAGGGAGAGGAAGGTCTTCGCCGAAAATCGAACGTGTGATCAAGGAGCTGCCGAACGCAGTCACCGGAAGGATCGCTCACGCGATCTTGAGATCGGGAAGAGTACGACTACATCACCCACGAGAATCCGCTCTCGTTAAACACTTTGGAATCTTCGAGGGTAAGTTATTCCATCGACTCGTTGCTACAATCTAGTAGATAGATCTTGGCTTGTTTGTTTGTATGCGATAGAAATTTTTTGTTTTCCATGCTACGAAACCCTACATTTAATCCTTTGTTACAACAAACCGGTGATCTTGACAACCTCCCTGATTCGTTGGGGCAAAGTCTTGAGTTTGTGTTGTGCAGGTCTCCGCGTTGCTTGCAATACCTGTGTGACGTTTCCTTCCTCCTTCTGGTTCGATAACCTCGGTCTCTACTGAGGGAAGACTTGCTGCTATGCTCATCACACCTTGCTCTTGGGGTTTCCAACGAAGTGCTCCACGTCAAGCACCATTAGTATGGTGAGTTTTTTTATTTTTAGGGTCCTTGATACGCAAGTGTTGTCATTAGAAGTCTAATGTTGTTGAAATTTTTTCTTCACCCTTAGGAAGTAGAACGTAATTCACGTGAGTTGAAGTATGAATGTTGAAGTTTTATTTCATAACTCTGAAGCAATCTTATATGTTGATGTCGGTTCATCATCTTGTACTCGATGCATTGTTGAATCTGGATTTAAACTTGTCGCACAAAGCATTTTCTTGCCAAACGGTGAGGACTAGGTTTATTTATTCTCATTTTTGTGATGAACTGCATTTTCTAATTCTTTCATCTTCTTGGTAACCATAGATGCATCATCTCAGGACCGTCGAGTTGAAAGGATGTTGTGAAGAGATTATTCTACACATAGTCAGACCGAGCATACGGTTTTAACTATTGGCAGACTGACTTGTCAACTTCATTCGATTGCCATGTTTGTCTTTAACTATTGCAAAGAATAACTAGTTGAATTTTAGGAACATCTCAACACACTTGCTCTTGAGGCACAAATATGAGTTAAGGCCTCGTCGACTCATTCTTCATGTAGATAACTTCCTCAGTTTCACTTCTTCATCTTCCTTATTTGAACCCTATTATGTTGC
Source organism: Avena longiglumis (assembly GCA_030063025.1). Classification (NCBI taxonomy): domain Eukaryota; kingdom Viridiplantae; phylum Streptophyta; class Magnoliopsida; order Poales; family Poaceae; genus Avena; species Avena longiglumis. The sequence continues at coordinate 86,282,551 of CP125977.1, read as the reverse complement.
TTATGTTGAAGCTCTTTCATGTGTAGCTCTCTGTCTATTTCCCATAGACGATGCTAATTGACGAGGGGTAACCTCGAAAATGCCCATTGTTAGGGACTTAGGGTTTTGTGGAAAAGAGAGCGTTGGGGATTTCGTCGGCTGATCAGACAAATAAGGAAGTCAATGTAGTCTGATTATTAAGAAATCTCGATTACAAAGTCATCGGTTCGCTAGTTGCGTCTAGCTCATGGCGGATTGCTGGAAAACTAAGGTGCCCTCTGCGGTGACCCAGCATACCACTTCATGTGTAGTACACTATAGTCGTTGACATGACATCCACAGAACACCATTCCGTAAATGTCACATCCCTCAGAGTGGTACAACAGAAACATTGAGGGTCCATATTCCAAATGTACACACATTATTATTATTACAATACCGGAAGTTCAAGACTTCCAAAAGATTCAACTTACAAACCAAAAGTGTTTCAGCGGAATTTAAAAGTAGCAACTCCGACTAGGAGTTGAGCTCATCAGCTTATTCTATAGAGTTCATGCTGCTCGGCTCCATTAGTTACTACTAACTAGGTACTTAATTTGACTCGTTCTCATCGACACCGTAGCGGATCTCGTAATCCACTCCTTCAACTCCTCCGGACATATCAGGTTCCTCGTAGAACACATCTTCTTGACATTCGGCTGCATACATTGGCACGTCCTCGGGATCCTCAGAGTCTAAGCAAGGGATCAAAGGAAAGAATGAGTAACAGCATTACCCAACAAGTTCATTATATGCAAGGTGGGAAGTTTGATGCTCTAACTACCACCTCGGATTATAAATCCTTGGCACTATGCAGTTTTTGTAAATCTTTCTTCAAAGATTGATTTTATTCTGAAAAACTATGACAATCATCCTTCATAGGTTGACCAGAACTTTCATGGAGTTCCTTTCCTGCCGCGTTCGTATCTCCTTCCCGGAACAGGGAGTAACAAGTTACAGTTCTTACAATCTGCAGAGGTGCGTTACTTTACCCATGAGAGATCAACTCCTTGTTGCACAACCGGGCGTACTTTCGTGTCCACAATTCCATGATGTGGGGCCCAGTAGTTGGTCCAAGCCAATCACTGCCCCCTTCGTGACCCCGCATGCCTCCTTGGTGTACACCATGCCCACATAATGAATTACGACAATGGTTTATACAAACCGTTAGATGCCAGAACTATCATGGGATGATGAGGGTTCCCATCCATATGCTACATATCCTCTACGAATTACCAATTAATATGCACGCTACGAGGATAACAGCCACGACCTGCACATCCGGCTTCATGCGAGAGGAAGAAGATACAGCTGAGTTCTCTGTCCCATTCCAAATCTCATGGCTAATGCGTAATATATGGCGCTAGAATCACTGATGTCAGGGGTTATTAAGTCCCTACTTGATCATCATTGTTGCAAATAGAACCCTAAGTTCTATTTCTCCATTATATCACCACTTAGGATGATATCTATGATTTCTTTATTTATGAAAATAATATTTTCTTTCTTTTATAGCATATATGGTAACACACAATTTGCAAATATTTTGATAAAGACTCTTCAAAGGACATGAGCAAGTGATGAACTTGCCTTGTGATAGCAAGGTAGTGAAGTCTGATGCTTGCACTGGACCTTGAGCTTCTAGTTCTACAAAAACATCATTATTGCCCGGTAAGGACAATATTTAAAGAAGCAAAGATGATTATGCATGTAATGTAATGCATTTACCCCCAAAAGTTCCTTTTTAGTAATAAAGGATTTATAAATATTACTTTTTAATATTTATAACATATATTGAGTTATTTTATTTTATTTTATTTTCCTTTTATTTGACTTTTATTGATTTAATAATTCTTTTAGGAATTATTAATTATACATTAAAAATGGTGATTAAATATTTATTTAGTATTTTTTTCTAAAATACTACAATATTAATACATAATGAAAGTGAATTTTAATAAATTTTATCACCCTTCAATAATTTTGTAAAATTCAATAAGTAATATATAATTTACAAAATTCCTAATAAAATTTAAATGTCTAAAATTTTATATTTTAATTTATTTGAGTAGTTTGGATTTTTGTGAATCCAAAAATATTTTATTTATAATCTTTGGACTTTTATTTTCTAGAATTTTATTAAGTCCAAGGGTATTTTGGTCTTTTCTTTTTATTGAAACAGGCCTGGAATTGTTTCTGGGCTGATTATTCTTATTGGGCCCTAGTGGCCCATTTAATTTTAGACAAAAGAGCCACCCCGAAGGGTCTGGCCCAGCTCGGCCCACTCCTCATTTCCTCTCTCTCTCTCCCTCGATCTTATCCTCTTCTCCTCTGACCCCGACCTCGTGGTCGGCGATGCCGCCACCGTCGATTTCCACCGCCGTCGGCCGTTCTGGTCGCCGCCATGGTGCAATTGGGGGTTGTCGACGACGCTCGTTCGTTCTATCCCATTGGATTTGAGCCTAGGGCTCTCCTGCAATGGGCCGATGCCTCTCTGAACCCTAGGGTTTGGGGTTTGGCATGTGTTCAAGTGCTACTGCCGCCGTCGTGGTCTCGCCTATGGTGGTGTGGTGGATTCGTGTCTTTGTTGTGGCCCGTGGCAGTGCAGTTGCAGCGCCCACAGGTGCTCCCCGACTGTGCCAGCTGGTTCGTCAATCTGCTTCCTCAATTTCTTCACGAGGACCTCGTGAGTTTGGTTCCTTCCCCGGTGCTTTCTCGTGCTTCGATTCGATGCTAGATGTTGGCTGTGTCCTCTCTTGCTACTGTCTGATTCAGATTAAGATGATCATCCATTTAGGGTTCCTGCTATGTGCTTGTTCATGTACTGGATGAATTGATTTATGTTTGGATGGTCTATACACGTGGTAAATGTTTATTGGCCTGAAGCTTGTTGTTTAAAAATGATAGATGATGTTCCTGGTGGCTTACTAGATGATTTGATGCTTAGATTGCATCTAATTAAGATGATATTGTTGTTTGGGAAACATGCTTGGTTAAGCTAATGATCTGATAGCTTTACACTGTTTATTTGATTCATGGTCATGATTATGATAAGATACAACTACTGTCTTAGTGTTGTTAGCTTGGGAATTAACATGTGGTTTGAGATCATTATGATCTTAAACAGTAAAGTGTATCATAGGAATATCCTAGTTATGGTTCCTGTTTTTCAGGAAAATGATTAGTTAGTTGATTGTCTGAATCTATGATGATTTACTATCTTTCATGATTCATATTGGATTGTTCTTGTGACACCAGTATGGCATCATGATTCATATTGGATTGTTCATATATGATTCATATTGCATCATGTATGGCACACAAGTTTGATTCTAAACCATGGATTTGGTTAGTTTATGCTTAAGACAATCTTGGCTTTGAAAGATAAATATAGATGCTCTTATTTGAATTCCCTAAGACCAATGATGTTGGTCTGAGGCTTAGGGATTCAAATCTTATCTAATTGGTTCATCTAGATAGTCCTGGCAGTGGTACCAGCTATTCTTTATTGAATCAAAGCTTGGAAAAATGATAGTGAGCTTGATCATGTTATGGATCCTATGGATTTGTTCCTAAGGTGCTACCCTTCCTTTAGGGATGTGCCTAGAAATATATCATAGGTATATGCATGATTGAATGGTAAAATATAGTTTGAAAACCAGAGCAAGGATGTTGCCCTGAGCTCTGGTTGGATCTTGGTACTTTGTTGTTTGCCTTTAGAGTTTAAAAGAAACCCCTATGATGGATTCACCCCACTTGGGTGCTTTATGAGGGTTTGTTTTATAAAATAACACATGCTTTCTCTGAATAAGATGATTAGATTATGTGAAGGTTTTATGAAACTCACCACAAAATCTGATGATGGTGTAGTAAGTTGATGATGATGATCTTGATCTGGTTTTGCTGGACTCATGTGCTTGCTCTTGAGCTAGCCTGCTCCTCCTAGCTCCTGGACTTGATCTTTCTGTCCACCTGATCCATTCCCCTCCTTATCTCACCATCCTGGTGATGTTTGGTTGATCCTTGGTTGGTGTGGTTGCTGGCTGTGGTGCTTGGTTTAGCTGCTTTCTACACTGGATGTTCTTGTGTGTTGTGCAGTGGGGTGATGCACTAGTGCCCCCCACGGCTGTGTTGTGGTTTTGTGAGATTGGGCTATGCTTGTGAGGTCGACATCACACCATATGCATGCTGGTGTGTGTCCAGCTTATGTACCTGCTATGCACTTGTGGATATGTTCAGAATCTGGATATTTACTTTTACCTGGTTACTTTCATCTGGCTGGTGAATTTTTCCCTCTTGGTTGTCATCTGACTTCTGGCTTTGAATTTATGAAAGATGGAATCTTTCCTATTGGTGAAACTTGCCCCTTTTATAACATTTCTCAATGATGAATTTGTCAAGTGCATTTCACTGACATGTCTGAGAGAAATAAAACTAACACTAATCTTCTTTTGTTTTTTATTTAGTCTTTGTTTTGCAGGTACAAAGATAAAGATGAAGATTTAGTTTAGATTTAGATATAAGATAGTTAGTAAATATTCCATTGTAATTTTCTTATTCTTTTGTAATTTTCTTTTATTATTCATGTAATCTTTATTTTATTCAATTGTAATAAATATTATATTATTATTAATAAAGAATATTCCTATTCTTTGAAAATTTACTTTTGTAAGTTATGTGGATGACTCAAATAAGTTATAATTTTATAACTTCATTAAATGTATTGATGATAAGGAATAGACTTTATATTCATTATTGTTTATCTTTGGATAGAATTCAAGTTGTAATATTTATCTCTTAATTGAATTAAGATTCAAAATTTATATCTAATTCATTTGAATTATAATTCAAACACTCAAGTCTAATATTTCAAATCCATTTGAAAACACATAACTCCTTAAGATCATCTCAAAGTTTATAACAATCATCCTTTAAGACTAAACCTAATCTCAAAGTATGAAAGAAACATTGATCACTTAGGTTTTTTTATTTGGCGAAAATTTTACCCACATTTTCATAGATGAATGCATGCAACAATTCATATTCCTAAATCTACCCTTCGTTAGGTCCTAAATGTTGGGATGTTACACCCTCTCCGTCGAGTCCTCCTAGCCTTTATATGAGAGGCTGGGTTCTGGATCCGTAGCCGAAGAGATTACAAGTTAATACAAACTCTATGTCGGTTCCTGGATATTTCTTGCCGGTCAAGATAAGTCTTTATTCCGTCGGGTGCTTCTTGGACTTCGTTAGTCCTTTGTGGGCCATAAGCTTTTATACGCCTAGGGTGACTAAGAATAGGGACCCGATTAGTCATACCCATGTCACTATGGAAAGCATCTGGAGTGTATGTGAATAGTTCTAGTGTTATTTTTTTTCAAAGTGATGGTAATCTATTCCGCAAGAGTGTACAACTTTGTTTGGTATGAAGCATTTATCTAATCTGTCATCTAGTAAGGATATTGGAGTTGAAGTATTATGAGATAAAGATTAGGATTCAAGTTCATTAGGTGTCTTGAAGCTGCTTGTTGAGGAACAAGCCATTGGTGTAGGTATTGATGCATGGGGAGCTATCCGATTCCTCGTGGATCTGTTATGTTGCCTTGTTGTTTCCAGAGCACTTGGATTCATAGGAATTGTATTTTGTCTAGATTTCTGTTGATGGTGATTCCAGCTTAATTTGCCTTCATTATTTCTTCAACTTAACGTTGAGATCTTTAAGTCTTCTCTCCTGAGCTTGTATCCATTCTCCTCATGTACCTTCTCAACCACTCTATGTTTATAGTATAGTATCTATTCCTCCTTTGCTGCTTCTTGTTGTTCTTCTGATATTCATGCATTGGCTATAATTGGATCCGTGATTGATGCATGTGCGGCTAATTCATTCTGAGTTGATGTAACACTTGTTGCTAGTTAATAAACCTTTTTGCTACAATAGATGCAATAATTCCTACTCCCTCCATATCATAATATAAGAGGATATTACAATCAAAGTTGTAATAGTATCTTCTAATATGCGACAGATGGAGTATCATGAAGGTTATAATGATAGTTACACGGTATATTTTTTACGCACTGATTGCTTTGTGGTAAATTCATAGGAAACTTTCCTTCAGCGCTGCTCTCTTCTTTTTGATTGCATCATGAACCTTCTTTCTCGACATAATTCTAATGTTCTTTTTCCCGGATGTTAGTGTTAACCACCATTTTATTGTTGCGGAATAGACTTGCTACCCAGGTGGGTAGCTACCCACTCGTGGGTATGCAGAGATTTAATCAACATGGATCAATTTTAGCTTGTTTTCCTAGTAAAACATGGATTTCTAGTGTATAGAAGTGGTTTCAAAATTTTGGTTTGAATTTGTTTTGGTCAAAGTCAATGGTGGGTTGATTTTTTGCCACTTAATTATTGTTCAATGGTGATTTATTTCGAAACCTAGCTGGTGGTGGACTATCATAAAGGATATAATGGTAGTTACACAACAACATGCATGACCAGTGGTGGACAACTCTAGTGTTGCAGGTTTCTGACGCTATACTGGTGGTTTCATACTATATTTGTCGTGAGCTATCCATACAATAAGTTTGTTCCAAGTTGACCGAAGAATTTGAAAGCTAGCAGTATAAGCTAAGACATTTTCTTCATCATAATTGTTAGTTTCGTAGCAAGTATTTACTTGAGCAATAGATCTTATTCTTTTTTGCGGGCAATATCTCTTATTCTTGAGACAAATAATGGCACCAACTCCACATAGCAGTACTTATTATTTTTTCATATATTTGCATTTTTTCTCCATGTGTACTCAATACAATGATTCAAACTACTTCATCACGCAAAAAATAAGTGACTCGGCTTTGTCTAGCTACACATGTATCTAGACATGTTTTGTGACTAGGTCTATATATATCTAGACAAAGTGGAGTCACTTCCGTCCCAAGGCTTAAGTCATATAAGTTTTTCTAAAAGTCAAACCAACTAAAGTTTGACCAAGTTTTTAAAGAAAAATATTAGTATTTATAATATGCAATCCATATCCTTTCATACATCATGAAATATATTTTTACATGGTATCTATATAATATAATAGTTCTTAATAGTTTTTTCTAAAAGTTTGGTCAAACTTTACATGGCTTGACTTTTTAAAAAATTATATGTCTTAAGCCTTGGGATGAAGAGAGTATTTGAGACAGAGGGAATATAATTTTTTTAGCACTCAAATACCTAAGTTACATATATCTAAAGTATGCTTACCCAAGATATGCGTACTAAATTTACACATACATATACCGTTATATACTGAATTTGGATGTGTAAAACTAAGAAATATGTAACTTCCTTTTGGGTAGATTGCTCACCACATGTTCCATGTGGCCTCGAGATATGTACCTTGAGTATATATAACTTGATAACACGTGTATAACTATCTACATATACTTCTACAATTTAAAGAGAATACGTGTGCTTCCTATATACTCTTTTCGTTTCAAAATATATGATGTTTTAGCTTTATAAAGCAAATGTATCTAGACAATTTTTAGTATATAGATTCACTCAGGTTTAGAGTCACAGTAAAAGAAGTCTAGATTCATTTTCTTCACAACCTAAAATATCTTATATTTTAAAATAGAGGGAGTATGTATATAGTCTCTCTGTTTTGAAATATAAGATATTTACTCTCAAGTTAATCTGTTAAAATGTCTTATATTTGGAAACAGAGAGTTGCATCACAAGTTTCGAAAATCCCCTTTGGCTCACAAGTGTATTTGCACATATTGTGAGAAAGCATATTTCAAAATGTTAATTTTTTTGATAAATAGTCTATATGTACATTCGAATATTTTATGTTTGTTCACAAGTTTTCAGGATAAACATGTATAAAAAAGTCAAAAAAATTCACGTGAATGCAATTATTCACATAACGTTTTTTTACATGAGATACATAGCATGTTATTTAACATAAAATGTTTAAATATATATATAAATTTTTTATTTTTTTAACATTTTAAAATATGTTTTCTCACCATAAGTGCAAATCGCACCCGTGAACCGAATAACCACCACCCACAAGTTTGCCAATTATGACTTGTGATTGCTACTCCACCGCTTGAGATGATACACGCATGAATCACACAGCATCACACGAAGCAGCAAGAAACGTGCATTCCAGCAGTGGTTTGGTTCCTACCTGCCGCTGCGTTGTGCTGATCACGGAAAATCCTCTCGCCTAAAAAGAGTATAGAATACTTCTCGCTTTTGTAAAGTTCTTTATCATCATCTAGAGAAAAGGTTCTTTCCCATCCGATCCGAACAAACCACTGTACGCAGACGACAACAGGGCAGACAGGTGGAGCACCGCGGAGCGGGCCCGCAAGTCATCGAAACGTTCACGTCTCCACAGCCGCGCGGCGCAGGTGCGCGGTCCACGTGGGACGCGGCCCTCGTGAAGGTGGTCCACCTGTCGGCGTGACGGCGTGGGGCTTTATCTACCCGGTCCCTCCGCACTTACTGATAGTCCGTCGTCATCACTCTCATCTCTTTCGTGCAAGCGCTTTATCTCTCTCTCTTCCTCTGCTCGTGATTTCTCCGCCGGGATCCGTCCGTTCATGGCGATGTTAAGGGCCGTCGGGAGGCAGCTCGTCGACCGGGCTGTCGGATCCAGGGCCGCGCACGTACGTGCCATCTGCTCTCCTCACTCTTCTTTTTTTCCTGGGTTTTTTCCATCCCCTTTTCTCGTCGTGTTTGTTTCGCCCGGTTTTCTTCGGTTCCCGCTGAGGATTTCTGACGCGGTTAGATTTTTGTGCATTTGGTGTTCAGTTTTGTTGAAAATGGGAGAACGGATTGTTCGGTACTTCGATTTTTGCGTGTGTGATGGGGACCGGGGAGGGTTTGGAGGAAACCGGGGGTTTATGCGGATTTCCTGTATTTCTCATATACTGTACTAAGTATTTTCAGTGAAATATGATGTGTAATTCGGTCCGAATTCCCTAGTTTTGTCACAAATTTCGGTTACTGAAGTAGTACAGTTGGTTGATGAAAACTCTGAAGGATGCTCTGTTTCGATGTCTGTTTTCCGACCTGCAGACATCTGCAGGCAGCAAGAAGATCGTGGGTGTGTTCTACCAGGCCGGCGAGTACGCCGACAAGAACCCCAACTTCGTCGGATGCGTCGAGGGCGCCCTCGGCATACGAGACTGGCTGGAATCCAAGGGACACAACTACATTGTCACGGATGACAAGGAGGGGTTGAACAGCGGTCAGTAGCCAAGAACCCCACCCAGTTCCTTTCATGTTTTCAGTTTCATCTAAACCATTTCTTAAATTTATCTAAAGCAATTCATATTCTTAATTTTGTGAATTTTATATATGAAATGTAAGATAGAAATCTATAAAGAACGAGCTAAATGTGGCGAACTTGGCAGGATTTGTGAACCTGGATAAAAACTTGGCTCTGTAGCCTTTTACTGCACATATATATGCGTTACTCATGGTACTATACCACTGCTCTATTGTTGGGCTAATGAGAGTGAAGAGTGCTTTTCATCTGTTCTGCGGTGAAATGTGTCTCTTTATTTGGATAAGCCGTCGTCATTTGATGAAAGCATTGAGAAACCAGTGATGGCGTCCTTCTAGTTCATCCCAATTTCCTTAGCACTCAAATTATACAGGAATCACGTGAGATTGCTGCTGGATCAGTTCAAATTCTTATATATTCCAATACACTATCTAGCATGTGTGCTTTAACCCTGACAATTATTTTGTGCCTTGCTCTGACTAGATGAAACAAATATTATATGTAACTTTTTAGATGATTATGTAGCTTTCATTGTGTCGTCAGACTCTGGCCTTGTGCTCAAATGATTTCTGTTCTTATTCCCAGAACTGGAGAAGCACATCGAAGACATGCACGTCCTGATAACCACCCCGTTCCACCCAGCCTATGTTACTGCAGAGAGGATCAAAAAGGCAAAGAACCTTGAGCTGCTTCTCACTGCTGGAATTGGCTCAGATCATATTGATTTGCCAGCTGCTGCTGCTGCGGGCTTGACTGTTGCAGAAGTTACTGGAAGTAACACCGTCTCTGTGGCAGAAGATGAGCTCATGCGCATCTTGATTCTGCTCAGGAACTTCTTGCCTGGCTATCAACAGGTCGTTCAAGGTGAATGGAATGTTGCAGGAATCGCCCATAGAGCTTATGATCTTGAGGGAAAGACTGTCGGAACTGTCGGGGCTGGTCGAATTGGCAGGCTCTTACTTCAGCGTCTTAAGCCCTTCAACTGCAACCTGCTCTACCATGACAGGCTTCAGATTAACCCTGAGCTTGAGAAAGAAATTGGTGCCAAATTTGAAGAGGACCTGGATGCTATGCTTCCAAAGTGTGATGTCATTGTGATCAACACGCCTCTTACTGAGAAAACCAGGTCTCCATTCATCACAATCTTGTTCTTCTACACTAACTTCTTTATGCAATTTCTCTAAATTATGTTTGCTACTTTCTTCAGAGGCATGTTCAATAAAGAGAAGATTGCAAAGATGAAGAAAGGTGTAATCATCGTGAATAACGCTCGTGGAGCAATCATGGACACCCAGGCAGTTGCTGATGCCTGTTCCAGCGGTCACGTTGCTGGTAACAATTTTAACAGTTCATCAGTCTTTCTTGAGTATCAGTATGCTGCAGGATGTGCATCTAATTCTTGCAGTTTAGGTCTATCAAATTCATAATTCATTTGAGTTTGTCATTCTTCCGATTTATCAGGGGTAATATGGAAAACACTTAAACCAATATAACATAATCCAGTAATGTCTAGCACTCAAATATGATAATTTGCACTTAACAATTTATTATCGTGAACGAAAACAAAAGGATATGAATAACTCTGTAAATTTTGTTCCTTGCTCTGCTAGCTGATTCTTTGTCCAAATTACAAAATAAGCTAAGTGGCTGTTATTATTGTTTCCTATCGAACTGTGTCCTATTGGAAGAATAGGAGAATGACACAGTATCTTATATTTCTACCTTGAGGAGTATTTCCTTTAACACGAGGTACCTCATTCTTGTTTCTCAGGATATGGAGGCGATGTCTGGTTCCCCCAACCAGCACCCAAGGATCACCCATGGCGCTACATGCCTAATCATGCAATGACCCCTCACATCTCTGGGACTACAATCGATGCACAGGTTATTTTTTGTGTTTGTTTTGGTTTCAGAATAAGCCGTGTATCATCAGTTACAGCACCTGATGTTCTGATGCCTAATCTTATTCTTTAACAAAACTATGGAATATTCTAGCCACTAGTCAGCTATTATGGACGAATTCTGCAAATGGTAACTCATGTTTTCCGTGAAAAAGTGGACAAGCCGAGATACTTACATCGAGAATACAACTGAGACAAGCCTAAAATATTTTTATTTGAATCACAATCATATATGAAGACTTCCAAATTGATTGTTAACATCGCCCGAAGCATAAGCTTAACTATTCAGTCTACCTTAACAGAAAAAATACGCATGTGCAACTTGATCCTAGAACAGTTTGCAACGGAATATGCATGTTCATCCATTACCACTGACTGGCCTTGTCTCTGATGTCGATGGCAATCAATTCCTGCAGCTGAGGTACGCGGCGGGAGTTAAGGACATGTTGGACAGGTACTTCAAGGGCGAGGACTTCCCCGCGGAGAACTATATCGTCAAGGAAGGCGAGCTCGCCAGCCAGTACAAGTAGAGTAAACCAACCCTCGGCGCTGCATGGTGACATTACCTGAAGTGCGAGAGAAGAGAAACAAACCATTCTGTTGTTGTATGAGCGTTCTCTTGAGAAAGGGAATGAATAATGGATGCCTGCCTGTGGTTTGCAACCATGGCAGTGAATAAAAAGTTTTAGGATCAGATTATCTGAGTAATGTGCTGTGTGTACTGCTGGTGTCGTGTCTTGAGTAATGTGCTGTGTGTACTGCTGGTGTCTTCGACGTGTGGAATGTCTTGTCTGGGTGCATGCGTAGAAGATTTGTACAGGGTTCCCCAGTTCCATTACTTCAATGAAACACAGTATAGAAGCTCATCATGTCGGGCACATATGTTAGGAGGTTCGTAGGGAAATTGCCCAGTTTATGTAGAGAGCCTGGCTGCGCGTCCGTCAGAGATGGCGGCGAAAGGAGTTCCGGGTCGAGGCAATACTCAGAAGCTCGTCCATTTTTGCACTCCAGGAGTCTGATGCAGCTTTTTGTGTTTCCATGAAAACAGATAGTCTGAAAATACAGAGTTTCATACATTCCAGTGTAGTGTTGACACACTGAATCAAGGGTGGTGCCGAGCTGACACTGAAAGAAGTTAGAGGCAGTGTGCCAACAATTCTGGGCGACCACAAATTCAAAAAAAAAGTGAGTGGTGGATTCAGACTCTCGAAAAAACACCCAAGGTGGATCCAGATTCAGAATTCTGGGGGTAGTTCCGATGCTGCTATCTCCGAGGCTACAGGTTGTATGAGGGCCCATGTGGTGTGGTTATTCGAAATCATCAAGGTGATTTTCTTGTAGCCTGCCGTGAGCATCTGAAGCGGATCACTGAACCTGAATTTGCAGAGGCGTTTGGCCCTTCGACGCGCTGTTGTTTTGGGGCGCCGTGTCTTGCGGTAGTGGAGTCCAACGAACTGAATTTGGGGTCACACTCACACCTTTGCTTTCGCGCTGGCTTAGGCAGATGAGTTCTGATCATATCAACATATATAATCTAACACTTTACCTCCAGTACATCACGGTATTAGTGTAACTTCCTCGTTCCACGACTCAACAAGTGCTCCCCAAATGTGCCAGAAACCAACAGCAGTGTCGTAGCCTGGAGATTAGACTCGTGACCAAGTAATTCGAACAGTCATTGCTTGCATGTGGCGAAGCTTTTCCTGTTAAGTTGCATTGGACCTGCTGTTTGAGTCCCGCCAAGCTGCTCGCGCAAACTGATAGAAGAGCATAGCATGTTCAATGCTTTTCTCTCTGTCACAGAAAGTACATGAGCCATCCGCTAGCACGTGTGGCCGAACGAGCTGAACGACGCTCGGTAAACAGTCATGTACAGAATGCCAGAGGTGGATCTTCATTTCCCCTGGCGCCTGGATACTCCAGATTGCTTTCCAATCCTTCTCATTATTTGCCCAACTCGAGCTCAGACCCTTGCCAACCACATCCGGTGTTTCTTGTGGTAAAAAACACGGGCGTTTTTTGCAAGGATAAATTGTTAACAATACCAAGCAATTTCTGCCATCTTGGCTAGTTCTATGTAAATACATTGGCGAAAGGCTTGAGCTTTGGTTAAGTCTTTTCCTTTGGCATGTTGAAGTGTATAAGTAGATTGCACTAGCCCTTTCCATAAGTTCGGACTTTTTTGGTTGCGTTGACTAGTGCATGAAGCTTGACATGGAATCAGAGCCTAAGGTCTCAAGTTCGAGACCGCTGTCTTTTGCAAACCCCTCTATGTCCACGTATAGGCCTCTTGAGTCATAAGTGAGTTTCGCGCGCGGTCGCACTCTTCCGGTTGCACGTGCTGACTTCTCTCCGTCACACGTAAGAGGAGGTGTTGAAGTGTATAAGTAGATTGCACTAGTATTTTTTATAAGTTCGGACTTTTGATTGCGTTGGCTAGTGCATGAAGCTTGACATGACAATGTAAAACAAATCTAAGGAGGTAGCCATGTCAAACCTAGGAGGAAAAGATACCCTCGTTGCAGGAACAGCCCTGCCGGTGGCAGTACGTGAGAGTTATTTGTATACGTATAGGAGTGGAGTACTACTCCATATCCTATCTATACAGGTATAAGAAAAAGTTACACATGCACAACCTCCTTAATCACAACCTTGTAAAAGGTTGAGATTACGCTTGAACTCATCAAGATCTTTGAAAGGCAATGCCTTTGTGAAATCATCTGCAATTGAAGGGAATATGCCCTGAGAGGCAATAATAAAGTCTTTATTATGTGTATTCCAAGTATATGATAGATGTTTATTTTGCATGCTATAATTGTATTAATACGGAAATGTTAATACATGTGTGTTTAATAAACAAACAGAAAGTTCCTAGTTATGCCTATCTCATAAACTAGCTCGTTGATTAATAAGATGATCAAGGTTTCCTGATCATGGATATTGGATGTTGTTAATAACGGGATCACAACATTAATGTAATGGTGTGATGAACATTCATCCAAAGTATAGCATTACGATCAAAGTCATTGAGTTTATATTGCTATAACAACTTACGAAGTGATCCTAATCCTTAGACCATGAGATCATGTCAATCACTAACACCGGAAGAGTTTCTTGATAACATCAAACGTCACACCGTAACAAGGTGATTATAAAGATGGATTCAGAACTAATAAAGTGTTATGTTGAGGCTCATGGATCGAGAGTGGAATTTTTTTATCCCGATGACGGATAGATATACTATGGGCCCTCTCGGTGCTATCACATTGATTAGCTTGCAAGCAAGTGATTTGATCACTAGAATGTTATATCACGGGAACGAGAAAAGAGTGCCTGTCATTAACGAGATCAAACTAGGTATGGAGATACCGATGATCGAATCTCGGACATGTAATATATCGTGAAACAAAGGGATTAAGATACTAGCGTATAAAGGTTCCGACGATCACAAGAAAGTCATCGTTGAATGTGTGGGAGTCAGTATGGGTCTCCAGATCCCGCTTCTGATTATTGATCTGAGAGGGGTCTCGATCATGTCCGCATTATTCACGAACCGTAGGGTGACACACTTAAGAGACACCGACATTCAATTGGAGCAAAAGTTTCATGCCGAAAGAATGAACAAGCGCAGGAATTTATTTCACTAGATACCAAAACAGGTTTTCGGGTGAAATTGCATAAAGAGGTTATGCATGTGAAATAGAATTATAGCAAGGGGTTATTTGTGAATGTTTGTCATTAAAGTAATTGAAAAAATTCTGAATAAAATAAAAGAGTTTTATTTAATGAGAGTTTGCATTAAATTTGGTGGAAATTTAATGGCATGTTTGAGTGGGATTTTGAGTGGAGGGAATTTAAAGGAATTTTGTGAGTGGAGTGTCCACCCACATGAAGAGGGGAGGGCAAGGGGGCAGCCCCCATGCGCCGGCCACCCCCTTGGGGTTCCCCCCTCCTCCTATAAAAGGCACCCCTCTCCTCACTTCTCACTCACACCTCCTCATGAAGGATCTCTCTCCCCCTCTAGAATTTATCTCCCATGGTCTCGGACTAGCGAGATACATGTTCCTGGTGGCTATTCGGCAAGAAAGAGTTGTGCTTCCGCTGCATCGCTAGAGCGAGGAGGCGGAGGTTGCTCAGTGCCTTGAACGTGTGTGCGAGCATGGATGCGCTGCTGATTTGCGGCGCTAGGACTTCCTCCCGATCTTGAGATCGGCAAGAGATCGTCTACATCAACCACGAGTCGAACTCGTTAAGCTTTGTCGGTCTTCAAGGGTATGTTCTCTACGGATATATATCCGCCCGTTGTTTGTATCTAGTAGAAAGATCTTGGTACATAGTTCACATCGTAGGATTTTTTTTGTTTTCTATGCTGCGAACCCTACAGTGGTATCAGAGCCGGATCTATGCGTAGATGCTTTACACGGGTAGTACACATATGAGTATGTGGGCGATGATGATCATGTTGTTGCTCCTTAGTTATAATTTTGGATATTGGTGGCATAGTGGGATGAAGCGGCCCAGACAAAGTTTACATGTCCTCGCACATGAGACCTGTTCCACGCTTGACATGCAACTAGTTTGCATAGGTGGCTAGCGCGTGTCTGTCTCTCCTACTATAGTCAATATCTATTTTGTAACGAGTTGTCAACAATTTGGTTATCCTCGTCGTGGTTCATGTTCGTAGGTAAGAACGGTTCTATCTCGAAAGCCCTAAGCCACGTAAAACTTGCAATGGATAAATTAGAGCCGTCTAGTTTAGATTGTTGCTGGGCTAGTGTTATGATATGGTGATGTTGTAAGTAGAAGTATGAGATAATACTCTTACAACATACATAACGTGTAATCTCCATAGACCTTGGACTTACACATATAGGTATGATAGTGATCATACCACGATGCACATGATAGAGATCATATGCGGGAACCATATCATTTTACTAATAAACATGTGATGTTTGATAGCATCTTATATTGCTTGTTTAGCGCTTTGTTAGCATAATAAGATGATCCCTCATTTAAATATCAAGATAAGAATGTGTTCTTCCTTTAGTATGCACCGATTATGTTTTCGTCGCTCCAAGACATCACGTGATGATCGGGTGTTCTTGGATCCACGACCATATTTCGGTGTAAAAGCGATTACACCTTGAATACTAAGGTTCTAACTTGGCGAGCCTAGCATATACAGACATGGCCTCGGAACACGGACCGAAAGGTTAAGCATGAGTCATATAGTAGATATGATGCCCATTTGATGCTCGTCTTTGAAGCTATACCGACTCACGTGATGATCGGACTTGGTGTAGTGGATTTGGTTCATGTAATCACCAAAAAGGCACGAGGGATGTCGTTTTTGAGTGGGAGTTCATTCGTAATATGGATTAGTTGAACTCAATCTATCATAAACTTAGTCTAAACTTTACAAATTCTGTTGTAGATGGCACCACCACTACAAGAAATATGTTATTCTATGACCTTCTAATAGTGACCGTGAACGA
Source organism: Avena longiglumis (assembly GCA_030063025.1). Classification (NCBI taxonomy): domain Eukaryota; kingdom Viridiplantae; phylum Streptophyta; class Magnoliopsida; order Poales; family Poaceae; genus Avena; species Avena longiglumis. The sequence continues at coordinate 86,265,844 of CP125977.1, read as the reverse complement.
AATCGTCATAGTTCTATGACGATTTCGAACTCGATGGTCGTAAGCCATTTAGGAGGGCCAAAACATTATTAAATTATGACCATTTCGATCAAAAATATCGTAATTTGAATAGACAAAATCGTCATAACATATATGATACATGTTAGGACCTTGTTTGTAGGCGGCTATGACCAAATTATATCGTCATATAACGTCTAAAATAAGATATATTAAAATGACTGGCTTACATGGCGTGTCTACGTGTCTATTTTTTTAAATAGCTCTATGACCAATCAAATCACTGGAAACAAACTCCCACAGATCCTCCATCTTAGCCTAATCTGGACCGTTCAGTGTCCATCCAACGTGTGCAAGCTCAGCTAAAGAAGCACACCCACGGCCTCACCAACTCCCCACGCGCCCATGACCTAACACAGTGGCAGCCTCTATTCTCTCTCCTTGGCGCCGCCACCACGATCCAGATCGAACGCTGCCCCTCATCACCTCCGGCGCCCCTCCTCACCTCCGACCACCCCACACCTCCGGCGCCCCTCCTCATCTCCGGCCACCCTAGACCTACGGCGCCCCTCCTCATCCTCTCTGAAGCACCTCCGACACCTCACCCTCGACCCATCTCCCCTCACGGTGCGACCTGTCTCCCCCACTCTCCCTCCCACAACCGCCGCCGCTAGCACACCCAAGCGAGGCTTCCGCTCGATCTCCCCACCCCAAGCAAACCCCCCTGATCTACCCAAGTCTAATCCGCCCGCCCTACTGCTTCGCGTCGACCGGATCCATCTTCTCGGGAGCTCGCCGTCCAGACCAGGGGCACTGCCACTCTACCGGCAACACCACCCATCTCTCCCTCTTCTCTTAGGCACCATCACCTCCTTCTCAACCTCCTCTAACTTGCTGCATCTATTGAAACAGGAATCATGCGGTAGGAACTCGAAGACGGCGGCCAGAAGAACGTGTGTCGCTGGAGGTGGTCGAGAACTGGCGCATCGACGGCGTTGTCTACTCTGCCGACAAGTAGGGCGTCTAATCTCTGGAGCTCTTCGACCGTATCCGCCAAATCAGGTGCAAGGTTCGTGTGGGTTCGTTCATACACCCCGGTGGTTATGTAAGATCTGTCGGTTGACCAGCAGCTGTCTGCTGCTTGCTTTTAGCGTCTACCATGTGAGATGTAGTTGTATAGGCCGATCTAGTACCTGGTACCAGCAGCGATAGACTTTTATGTCACACTCAGTAGCAGCTCCTTTCTTGATTTGCTTACTCTAGTTGTACCTTGTTTACCTTTGTCTACCGCTTAACTAGTAATGGATATTTAGCAGCTGAATATAGAGGGATTTGGATAGTTGAGTTCAAGCGATTGATAGGTAGATCAAAGCCAAATTAGCAGTGATATGTATATTGGCCTAATGCATCTGTAGCAGCCACATGAACTCATTTTCATGCAAGTAAATATGCTCAAGTTGAGAGGTGTCGTGTAGCCAATTTATCAATGGTTTATGTTCAGATGTACTAATAGAGAAACTTCAGCAACTATTTGTAGACTAGTTTTCAAGCTTCATTTCCTGATTTTTGCATTGGATCTCTATGGTTGTATGGCTTGTTTCATATGCCCACCTGATAGTTAATAGCATGTCTTCATGGATATAGTCTTCTCTTGTTAAACATGCTTGTAAACCTAATGTATTGATAGATGGATATGTGAGTATCCCTCAAGGAGGTAGTCGATTGGTCCAACGGCAAAGGCACAACCAACCTCGTCCACAAGGCGCCACCATAGCATTCTGTTCAACAGTTCAACAATTATGATGCCCGTTGCATATTACCTTGTCTTTGTTCTTCTTTTGTAAGGTATAATTGTAGATTTTTCTATAATGGAATTGCAATCATGAGCTTTCTAGATACTTACATGGAAATTAATTCTGTTCAACAGTTCAACAATTAAGAAGCAAATTAATTAGCACTTGATTCAAGAAAATCAATCAAGATCTACATATAGTGTAACGTGTGTTTTCACATATATAAGTGCCATTAGAGGCCTTGTCTTGAGCTCATGGTACATACTTACATGGAAGTGATTAGCACCACATATTTCTCACCAGAACGCTAGCCAGAATTTGAGATTGATTGGTCATGCAGGTGTCTGTTCTGGAGTGGGACATCTAGCATCCTAGAGGCTCTGCGATTTGCCAGGTACACGGTAGATTCCGGCGTCTGCAATCTGGTGCTTGGATCTGCTTCCTTATGCTGGGTCGGGAGGTAATACTTAGTGTGTATTCGTTAGGACTCAAGTTCAGTGTCTGAGTGCATATATCAGTATAGCGTGATGATCGTGTAGAACCAGAAGATTGCACTACTTTCCAATGAACAATCAGTATTATTAGAAGATTTTTAAACAGTTCTAGCTGATGTTCAACAAATGCCGGTCTGAGTTCTGTTGGTAGTCGGTATAATTGCTACCTAGTTATTCTGAGAAAATAATATGGTGTCTCATATAGTCAGGTTAGTAAACCTTGAATTTTATGGACTGGTTCTCAGAACTAACATCTCACGTGTTCTTGTTAAACTTTGTTTCTCATCCTAATCTTAAATTCTCTATTGGTTTTCTAATTCTTATTTTTTGTCATTCTCCTGTTTATCCCACACAGAATGGTGACACCCCAAAGCAGGCACCAGATGTGTTACTGAATCGGCTTCACATCAGTCATTTGTAATGTACGTCCTTTTGACTCCATCCCTCTTCCCTCCTTTCTTTTTGCTTTTACTGCAGCCTCTAATTAACTTGTTTAACAAAGTGATGAAACCTTTGAATTATCCAACCACTTAGAAGGTAGTTAACTTTTGAAGTTACTTTAATATGAAGTATTCTTTGACCTGAATCGGCTGCCACTAAAACTTGTGTTCGTACCATACATCCCTAGTTTTCTTGCTTTTAGAGAGGTACTCCAACGTCCGCAGATTATTTATGGTTGATACTTCTATGCTATTCTGTTTGGCTTGTGTTACGCACATAATTTGTTTGTTAAGTTCATCTGCACTTGATAGGCCAACTTCTACAACTTGGTATATCCTGTCTTCATGTTGTATGTGTATTTATTTTTGAAGAATAAGTTGATAGACCAATCGATTTGGCTAGTGATAGACCAATCTGGTGATGATTGATTTTTAATTTCATGATGAACCAATACAATGTGCACTAAAGTATAACTATTGTACTTTTGTACGGAATCATTTATAGATATTATTTCTTTTCATGCTTGAAAATTCTTGTTAGGATAGCTCGAGTGCTTGCACTTGTGATTGTGATGCCCATGCATTTTTTAAATCTTGTACTCATTCTATTGCTGAATCAGTTGGCTAATGTTACTTGCAGAACATAGATCAACTAATGTTACATAGTTGGCTATATAGTTTTACATTAGTAGATCATCTGGCGCTAATATACATTCTTTCTCATTACATAGCTGGATAGTATATTTCATCTAGTTCGCATGGAGATAGTCTTTTAGCATATGCGAAGCTTGGTAAGCTCGGTGTTGCCCTGTCTTTGAACTGTTAGTGGTTGGCTTTATTGTCCTAAGTTCTTTTCTTTGTAGGGGGCTGGGCGAGCTCGCTCAAGTATAGAAAGCTACAATGATAAAATCATGAGGTAATGTAAGCTGGACTTCGGTGTCTAATGCGAACCTCAACTGTCTACTTTAATGAAGCACTTGATCATCAATTCATCGTCACGACTCTTGTTTAGATACCGAAAGCTGAAACTTGTTTAGATACGATTGTAGTTACGCCATAGAACTTGATCATCAATTCGATCGTCCTAACTCTTGTTTAGATACCGAAGCGCCTCATAGGTGCCGCCACCAATCCAAACCAATGAAGAAGCTGGCACGATATAAAAAAAATAAGAGAAAAGTTTAGTAGTGAATGAAATAATGATGTGAAAGTTTAGCGGTTCTATTTTAAACTCGATTCTTGGCGGAGCACCGTGCCATAGCATATTCATCTGTGGGAGCAAACAATCATAATTAGTATAATAATTTGCATAAAGTTAGTAGTATAGTAAGGATTCATACATCGCAACATATACACATAGTATGTCAATGGGAAAATCACATTAGACTCGATTCTATGAGTAGGGTATACAGAGCTAGTAGAAACATGTGCATTTTGGTGATTTACACACTTCACGTCTTTTTTATGGTTCTGCATGGTTATATCTCACAAACCATTTTTGTTGTCAGATTGGTTGGCTTGGATTTTAAAGAATGATGAGGGCATTGACCTGCCGAAAGATGACCGAGTACATGAACAAAAAAATTCTTGTTTACAAGAGCTACGGGTTGAAGAAGTTCAGAGTACTTCGATCTTTAAATTGGTTGTGATGTAAAGTGTGGAATTCAACGTGTGTGCTAATGTTGTGATGTAAAGTGTCAAATTTCACCTGTGTTCAAAAAGATTTTGTCTATTATTTAAAGATTTTCATGTGTTTTCTTTCTCCTTTATGATTGGATATTGGTTATTGATTAGATGTTTTAATAAACTGATATTCGGGACCCACTCTCAAATTAACTGACAATTGGGACTCACTTGAAAAAAAGACTGAAAAAAGAAAATAAATGGAATGTAGAAATTCTAAAATTAGAAAATAATTTGACCGTGAAAAGGCCAAAGCCTTGAGAAAAGAAAGTCCATGGGCTGGGCCCATGTAGCTAACCAGAATATATAGGAAAAAATATAAACAAGCAAGAATTGTTGGGCTAGGCCCATATAGATCACTAAAATGGACTGGGCTGATTTTGATTTAAGACGATTTAATTTCGTCACAATTTTGCCACGTAGGATCAGCCACGTAGGATCTGACTTGGCTAGGATAGATGGTCCATGACGATATTAGATCGTCATAGATACTATGACGATCCAATATCGTCATGGCAGTTATGACGATTTCACCAAAATCGTTATAGTTCATTCTGGGCTGATGACGCCCAGCTTTCGACGATCTCATTTTCGTCATAGGATCGTCATAGATGGACTATCGTGACGTTTTTGTGACGAAAATGGAGGGTCATAGGTGAGCAGATTCCTTGTAGTGCACCTGCTTTTAATTTCAATGTGTTCATGGAGAAAGAGAAACTTGCAACAAACGGTAGCAACTTTACTGAATGGGCCATGAATTTGAGGATTCTCCTCTCTGCTGCACAAAAGCAATATGTGCTAGAAGCACCACTAGGCCCCCCACCTTTTGAGGATGCCCTTGACGAGGAGAAGAATGTCTATCAGACTCGTCAGGAGGACCACAACTTAGTTCATTGCGGCATATTGTATGGGCTAGAGCCGGAACTTCGAAAGCGTTTCAAAAACGGCAATGCATTTGATACAATGGATGAGTTGAAAATGATTTTCGATACATCTTTCTTAGAGAGCTACAACGCTTGAAAAGTTCTTTAGTGCATGATGGAAGAGCACAACTCATTCGAGCATGTACTCAAGATGTCGGGTTACGGATAAGCTTGTGTCCTTGGGAATAACGATTCCCATTGACTTAGGCATCCATCGTGTTCAGTCTACGCCACCTTGCTATAAGAGCTTTGTGATGAACTATAATATGCAAGGCATGAATAAGTCTCTCCCAAGCTTATCAATGCTAAAAGCGTAAGTGGAGCTCAAAAAGGAACATCAAGTGTTGATGATCAATAGGAACACTGGTTTCAAGAAAGACAAGAAGGGAAAACGGAAGGGAAGTAAGGGCGGCAAGCCGGTTGCCGTGCCTGAAAAGAAACCCCGAGTTGGACCTAAGTCTGATACCGAGTGCTACTATTGTAAGGGGACTGGCCACTGGAAGCGTAACTACCCCAAGTATTTGGCAGACAAGAAGGCCGGCAAGGCAAACAAAGGTATATATGATATACATGTTATTGATGTACTTGACTAGTGCTCGCAGTAGCACCTGGGTATTCGATACCGGTTCAGTTGCTAATATTTGTAACTTGAATCAGGGGCTGCGGAACAAGCGGCCGCTAGCAAGGGGTGAGGTCAAGATGCGTGTCGGCAATGGATCAAGCGTTGATGTGATCGCCGTCGGAACGCTACCTCTCCATTTGCCATCGAGATTAGTTATAAACTTGAATAATTGTTATCTGGTGCCTGCACTGAGCATGAACATTGTATCTGGATCGTGTTTGATGCGAAGTGGTTATTCATTTAAATCCGAGAACAATGGTTGTTCTATTTATATGAATGAAATATTTTATGGTCATGCACCGATGATGAATGGTTTATTTCTATTAGATCTCGATGATAATGTTACACATATTCATAATGTTGATGCTAAAAGGATTAAACTTAATGATGATATATCCGCATATATGTGGCATCGCTGCCCAGGCCATATTGGCATTAAACGCATGAAGAAGCTCCATTCGGATGGACTTTTGGAATCACTTGATTTTGAATCATTTGATACATGTGAGCCATGCCTTATGGGCAAGATGACTAGAACGCCGTTTTCCGCTTCAATGGAACGAGCGACAGATTTATTGGAAATCATACATTCTAATGTATGTGGTCCAATGAGTGTGTCGGCGCGAGGTGGATATCGTTATTTTGTTACTTTCACGGATGATTTGAGTAGATACGGTTATATCTACTTGATGAAACACAAGTCTGAAACCTTTGAAAAGTTTAAGGAATTTCAGAATGAAGTGGAAAATCATCGTAATAGAAAGATCAAATTTCTACGGTCCGACCATAGAGGTGAATATCTAAGTTACGAGTTTAGCACTCACATGAAAGAGTGTGGAATTATTTCAGAACTCACACCTGCCGGAACACCACAGTGAAATGATGTGTTGGAACATCGTAATCGTACTTTATTAGATATGGTTCTATCTATGATGTCTCTGACGGACTTGCCGTTGTCATTTTGGGGTTATGCACTAGAAACTGCTGCATTCACTTTAAATCGGGCACCATCTAAATCCGTTGAAAAGACACCGTATGAATTGTGGTTTGGAAACAAACCTAAGCTGTAATTTCTTAAAGTTTGGGGATGCGATGTTTATGTGAAGAAACTTCAACCGGATAAACTCAAACCCAAAGCGGAAAAATGCGTCTTCATAGGATACCCTAAGGAAACTATTGGGTATTCCTTCTATCACAGATCCGAGGGCAAGGTTTTTGTTTCCAAGAATGGATCCTTTCTAGAGAAAGAGTTTCTCGCGAAAGGTGTGAGTAGTCGGAAGGTAGAACTCGAAGAGGTTATTGAACCTTCTCTTCAAAGTATGGCGAGTAGCGCAATGGAGTTGTTCGGAGTTGGCTTCACTGTTGAAGAGGAACTAATGATAATGATCATGAAACTCGAAGAGAGTACCTAGAACCTCGCAGTATAGCAGACGCGTGCCTCGAGTCAGACGGAAATCCTGTCATGAATTTCATGGTTGATGAAAATGATGACCCTGCGACGTATGAAGAAGCGATGATGAGCCCGGATTCCAACAAATGGTTAGAATCCATGAAATCCGAGATGGAATCCATGTATGAAAATAAAGTTTGGAACTTGGTGGAATTACCTCATGACCGAAAGGCCGTGGAGAACAAATGGATTTTCAAAAGGAAAACTGATGTTGATGGTAATGTGACTGTCTATAAAGCTCAACTTGTCGCAAAGGGGTTTCGACAAATTCAAGGAGTTAACTACGATGAGACATTCTCTCCCGTAGCGATGCTAAAGTCAGTTAGGATTATGTTAGCAATTGCTGCATATTTCGATTATGAGATATGGCATATGGATGTCAAAACCGCGTTTCTCAATGGTAATATTGAAGAAGAGTTGTATATGATACAACCAAAGGGTTTTGTCGATCCTAAGGATGCTAACAAGGTGTGCAAGCTTCAGCGATCCATCTATGGATGGAAGCAAGCATCACGAAGTTGGAATCTCCGCTTTGATGAGGTGATCAAAGAGTTTGGATTTGTCCAAACTTATGGAGAAGCTTGTATTTACAAGAAAGTGAGTGGGAGCAATGTGGCATTTCTGATATTATATGTGGATGAAATATTATTGATCGGAAATGATATAGATATTTTAAACAGTGTTAAAAGTTATCTAAACATCAAATTTTCAATGAAGGACCTAGGTGAAGCGTCATACATATTAGGCATAAAGATCTATAGAGATAGATCTAAGCGCCTAATAGGGCTATCGCAAAGTACATACCTTGATAAGATTTTAAAGAAGTTTAAAATGGACGGAAGTAAGAAGGGGTTCTTGTTGGAATTATGCCCTAGAGGCAATAATAAAGATGTTATTATTATAATTCTTGTTCATGATAAAGTTTATATTCCATGCTAGAATTGTATTAAGCGGAAACTTTAATACTTGTGTGGTTTGTGAACAACACCGTGTCCCTAGTACGCCTTTATGGACTAGCTCATTGATCAATGATGGTTAAGGTTTCCTAACCATAGACATGAGTTGTCAATTGATAATGAGATCATATCATTGGGAGAATGATATGGTGGACAGACCCAAACTAAGCGAAGCAATTAGATCGTGTCATCGTGTTCGTCTTTGCGAAGCTTTTCTTATGTCAAATATTGTATTCCTTAGACTATGAGATAATACAACTCCCTGGTATCGGAAGAAAGCTTTGAGGTCATCAAACGTCATCCTATGAAAGGGTGATCATAAAGGTGTCTCTCAGGTGATCGGAAAGTATCATTGGGTTGTATGTATCGAGATGGGATTTGTCCCTCCCAAGTCGGAGAGATATACTTGCCCACTCGGTGTCGATATCAACACGCTTGCAAGCATGTGGTTAAGGAGTTAATCACAAAGTGATATCGGATTAAGGAACGAGTAAAGTACTTGCCGTGAATGAGATTGAACTAGGTATGACTTGCATCGACGATCGAATCTCGGGCAAGTAAAAAATCGCGAGACGAAGGGAATATATATATGGGATTGATTGAATCCTGGCATCGTGGTTCATCCGATATGATCATCGATGAATGTGTGGGAGTCAATATGGGTGCCTGCACCCGGTTGATTATTGATAGAAGATCATGTCTGCATATTCTCGAACGCAGGTCACACACTTAACGATCTCGACGCTAGGATAGATTGGATAATTGGTTTATGAATTTTTGTTGAGTCTCGTATGGGATCCGGGACATCACGAGAGGTTCCGAATGGTCCGAGAATAAGATTCATATAAGGCAGGCAGTTTTGGAGTTCGGAATTGTTCCGGGTTAATCGGTATTGTACCGGAAGCTTCTAGAACCTTCCGGAAGGGGACCAACGTGGCCCCACCTTCCGGGAGGGGGCATGGGCCTATGAGGGAGTGTCCTGGCCGCATTGGGCCAGGGGCACAAGGCCCCATAGGGCCCAACCGATTCTAGAGAGATTTGACTCGTTTAAATCTCGTGATAGAATTTCTAGATAAGCGAGAGTTTAAATCGTTTAAATCTAGAGATAGGATTTCTAGATAAGGGAGAGTTTAAATTGTTTAAACTAGAGATAGGCTTGGAGGAGGGGCAAGGGCTGGCCGCCCCCCTCTATATATAGAGGGGTGGTGCGCCCCCTCCCCCTACACACCCTTCCTCCAAGCCCTAGCCGCCTTGCTAGCTTTCCTCTCTCCCTCCCGACTGTTTGTAGGCGAAGCCCTGCTTCAGAAATTCTCCACCATATACACCACGCCGTCGTGTTGTAGATCCAATCTATCTCTCCACCATACTTGCTGGTCCGAGGAGGAGGCGCCGAGGTGCCGCACGTGTGCATCTCACGGAGGCACCACCACTTGTGGTGCTAGATCGGATTGGATCGCGAGGAGGAGAAGCGAGTACGACTACATCACCCACGTTCCAACGAGCGTTCATTGCTTGAATCTTCAAGGGTATGAAGATCTAATCCAATCTCTCTCGTTGATTGCATCTTCTAGATTAGATCTTGGCTTTCCCTCTGTCGCATCCGTAGAAAATTTTGATTTACTATGCCGCCAAACCCTTGAGGGTATCGAGCTAGATCTATGCGTAGATGTGTTTCACGAGTAACGCAACATGGTTGTTGCGGGCGTTGATGTTTTCTGTTGCAAGCCTCTTGTTTGTGTTCTTCTTATGACGCGGATAGTGAGATTGAAGAGGTCCAGGCCAACCTTACGCGACGTCGTTCGAGACCGGCCGCACTTGACGTGTGGCTTGTTCCACACATGCGGTGGTGGATGTCGGTTCTCTCACTATAGTTGTCATGGGATTAACACCGGAGTTTGGCAACCATAATATCACCGTTGTGGCTTTCCGTAGTAAGAATCGTTCTTAGCATCTACTCCCATAAGCCACGTAAAACATGCAACAACAAAGTAGATGCGTCTAACTTGTTTTGCGAGTGTTTTCTGTGATATGGTATGGCCCAAGATGTGATGTGTATATTGTATGCGATGATCATGTTTTGTAATGTTTCACGACTTGCATGTCGATGAGTACACAACCGGCAGGAGCCATATGGTTGTCTTTATAATTGTGTATGACCTGCGAGTCAACTTCTTATGCGCCATGTAATAGCTTCACTTTATCGCTAAGTAGTTAGCAATAGTTGTAGTTGCTATTCGTGGTGGAGGCAATCATGGTGGAGTGATGGAGATCATGCGGAACGCACAAGATGGAGATCATTGCGCGAAGATTGGCTATACCATGTCACATAAAGTTATATGCATGTGATGTTTATCCCTTTTATGTATCTTATTATGCTTAGATCGCGACGGTAGCATTATAAGATGATTCCTCACTTAAAGATCAAGATAAAAACTGTGTTCTCCCCAAGTATGCACCGTTATGAAGTTCGTCGTGTCCAAGCATCACGTGATGATCGGGTGCTATAGACTCTACGCACATACAACGGGTGCAAGCCGCTTTTGCACGCGGAAATACTTGGGTCTAGCTTGACGAGCCTAGCATGTACAGACATGGCCTCGGAACACAAGAACCGAAAGGTTAAGCATGAGTCATATGAATGATATGATCGACACTTCGTTGTCCACCATTGAAACCACATCTCCTTCTCGTGATGATCGGATAAGGTGTGGTGAATTTGGATCGTGTTCACTAAACAACTTGAGGGATGTTGAATTTAGTGGGAGTCCATCTAGTAATTTGATTAAGTTGAACTATTTATCATGAACATAGTCTAAATTGTACTTGCAAATACTATAGATCCAATGGCCAAGTCCAACTTCAACTTCAACGTTTTTGCTGAGATAGAAAAGCTTAGAAACAATGGGTCTAACTTCACCAAATGGTTCCGCATTATGAGAATCATTCTCGCTGGCGGACAAAAGGACTATGTCCTTGAGAAAGCGCTAGGTGACGCCCCTGCTGTAGATGCGTCGGCTGATGAAAAAGCAGTTTATCAGTCGCGCAAGGATGATTATGATTTGATTGCGATCGCCATGTTGTATGCTATGGAATCGGATCTTCAAAATCGTTTTGAGGAGTTCGCCGGGCCCTTTGAGATTCTCGAGGAGCTAAAAAACATGTTTTAGACTCAAGCCCGTTCTGAGAGATATGAGATCTCTAAGAAATTCTTTAACTACAAGATGGAGGAAGGGAGGTCCGTTAGTGAGCACGCCATTAAGATGTCGGGCTACACTCAACGCCTTGAGCAACTGGACTGCAAGATTCCAGAGGAGCTCAAGATTGACACTCCTAGCTACAAAAGTTTTGTAGTTGATCACAATCAGATTGGTTCCACTGATATGATCACTGAGCTCTTTGCTAAGATGAAAGTAGCGGGGTTGAACATCAAAAAGAATAATCATGTGTTGATGGTCAGCAATCCCCCCACCTTTAAGAAAGGTAAGGGTGCAAGGAATCCCTTCAAGAAAGGCGGCGGCAAGCGCGTTGCCCCTGCTGAGAAAAAGCTCAGTCGGTCTCAAGCGGACCTTGAGTGCTTCTATTGCAAGGACAAGGGTCACTTTGGGCATATCGTCCAAGTACTTAGCGGACAAGAAGGCTGGCACCATCAAAGGTATATTTGATATACATGTTATTGATGTTTTCCTTACTAGCCCTCGTTGTAGTGCACGGGTATTTGATACCGGTTCGTTGCTAATATTTGTAACTCAAAGCAGAGCTACGTAATAGACGGCGGCTGCGAGGGATGAGGTGACGATCTTGGCGTTGGCGGCGGATCAAGAGTTGATGTGATGGTCAATCGCACGCTCTCCTTAGTTTTACCTTCGGGATTAGTTTTAAACCTTAATAAATGTTATTATGTGCCTGCGTTGAGCATGAACATTATTTCGGATCGTGTTTATTGCAAGACGTTATTCATTTAAATCGGAGAATAATGGTTGTTCTATTTATATGAGTAACATCTTTTATGGTCATGCACCTCTAGTGAATGGTTTATTTCTTCTAAATCTCGAAAGGGATGAAACACACATCCATAACATTGAGGCTAAGAGATGCAAAGTAGATAGTGATAATACTACTTATTTGTGGCACTGTCGTCTAGGTCATATTGGTGTAAAGCGCATGAAGAAACTCCATTCTGATGGACTTTTGGAGTCTCCTGATTCTGAATCATTTGACACATGCGAACCATGCCTCATGGGCAAGATGATCAAAACCCCGTTCTCCGGTATGATGGAGCGAGCAACAGACTTGTTGGAAATCATACATACCGATGTATGCGGACCGATGAGTGTTTCGACGCGCGGTGGATATCGCTATTTTCTCACTTTTAGCGATGACTTAAGTAGATATGGGTATATCTATTTAATGAAACATAAATCTGAAACATTTGAAAAGTTCAAGGAATTTCAGAATGAAGTGGAGAACCATCATAACCGAAAGATTAAGTTTCTACGATCCGATCGTGGAGGTGAATATTTGAGTTATGATTTTCTCACGCATCTTAAAGCAAGTGGAATCGTTTCACAACTCACGCCACCCGGAACACCACAGCGCAATGGTGTGTCTGAACGCCGGAATCGAACCCTATTAGATATGGTCCGATCAATGATGTCTCTTACTGATTTGCCGTTATCATTTTGGGGTTATGCATTAGAAACCGCTGCATTCACTTTAAATAGGGCTCCATCTAAATCCGTTGAGACGACACCGTATGAACCGTGGTTTGGTGCTAAACCTAAGTTGTCGTTTCTTAAAGTTTGGGGATGCGAAGCTTACGTCAAGAAGTTGATGCCGGACAAGCTCGAACCCAAAGCGAGAAATGCGTCTTCATAGGATACCCTAAGGAAACTATTGGGTATACCTTCTATCACGTAACCGAAGGCAAGGTGTTTGTCGAAGAACGGTTCCTTTCTTGAGAAGGAGTTTCTCTCGAAAGAAGTGAGTGGGAGGAAAGTAGAGCTAGACGAGGTTATTGAACCTTCTCTTGAATTGGAGAGTAGCGCAGACCTGAAATTGTTCCAAGGTCACCGCACCAACAATAGAGGAAGCTAATGACAAGGATCATGAAGCTTGGATGATGATGTCACATCGAACGTCGCAGGTCGACAAGGTCGCGTGCCCCTCCTGAGTGGTACGGCAACCCTGTCTTGACTGTCTTGTTGGTAGAAGACAGTGAACCTACGAACTATGAGGAAGCGATGATGAGCCCAGACTCTGAGAAATGGCTGGAAGACATGAACCAATTGGGATCCATGAGCGAAAACCAAGTATGGACTTTGGTGGACCCTCCTAGCGACCGAAAGGCCGTTGAGTGCAAATGGATTTTCAAGAAGAAAAAGGACGCGGATGGTAATGTTACCGTATATAAAGCAAGGCTTGTCGCAAAAGGTTTTGACAAGTTCAAGGTGTTGACTACGATGAGACTTTCTCCCGTAGCGATGTTTAAGTCCATTCGGATTTTATTAGCAATTGCTGCTTCATGATTATGAAATATGGCGTATGGATGTCAAGATCGCTTTCCTCAATGGGAACATTGATGAAGAGTTGTATATGATGCAACCCGAAGGTTTTGTCGATCCTAAGGATGCCGATAAAGTATGCAAACTTCACGCTCCATTTATGGATGAAGCAAGCATCTCGAATTGGAACCTTCGTTTGATCAAGTAATCAAGAGATTTGGATTTGTTCCAAATTGCTACTAAGCTTGCATCTACAAGAAAGTGAGTGGGAGCTATGACGCTTACGGATCGTATGTGGATGACATATTGATTATCGGAAATGACATCAACATGCTTAACGATGTGAAGAGTTATTTGAACAAGTGTTTTTCAATGAAAGACCTAGGTGAAGCTGCTTATATATTGGGCATCAAAATCTATAGAGATAGACAAAGACGCTGATAGCTTTAAGCCGAGTACATACCTAGACAAAGTTCAAAAGGTTCGTAATGGTTAAGGCAAAGAAAGGTTCAAAGCCTATGTTGTCGTGTAAGATATTGAGCAAGGCTCGAGGTCCACCACGGTAAATGATAGGGAAGCTATGAGCAAAGTGCCTTATGCCTCGGCCATAGGTTCCATCATGTATGCCATGCTGTGTACTAGACCGGATGTGTCCAATGCTCTTAGTTTGACGAGCAGATATCAAAGTGATTCAGGAGTGGAACACTGGACAGCCGTGAAGAACATCCTAAAGTACCTAAATAGGACTAAAGAAATGTTCTTAGTCTATGGGGGTGATGAACATCTTATCGTAAAAGGTTACGTCGACGCTAGTTTCGACACCGACAAGTATGATTCTAAATCTCAGACAGGATACGTGTATATTTTGAATGGAGGAGCTGTGAGCTGGAGAAGCTGCAAGCAAAGCGTGATCGCGGGATCTACAGTAGAAGCGGAATACATGGCTGCAGGCGTCAAGTGAAGGAGTTTGGATCGAAACTTCATCATCATCGATCTTGGCGTGGTTCCAAGTGCATTGGACCCATCGGAGATATTGTGTGACAACACCGGGCGCCATAGCACTCGCTAAGGAACCAAGATATCATCCAAAGACCAAGCATATCAACTTAAGTTTCATATAATCCGAGATTATATAGCAGATGGAGATCTGAAGATTAGCAAAGTACATACGGATCTGAATGTCGCAGATCCATTGACTAAACCTCTTCCACGTGTAAAACATGATCAACACCTCAGTGCCATGGGTGTGAGATTGTTGTCAAATGTAAACTAGATTATTGACTCTAGTGCAAGTGGGAGACTGTTGGAATTATGCCCTAGAGGCAATAATAAAGATGTTATTATTATAATTCTTGTTCATGATAAAGTTTATATTCCATGCTAGAATTGTATTAAGCGGAAACTTTAATACTTGTGTGGTTTGTGAACAACACCGTGTCCCTAGTACGCCTTTATGAACTAGCTCATTGATCAATGATGGTTAAGGTTTCCTAACCATAGACATGAGTTGTCAATTGATAATGAGATCATATCATTGGGAGAATGATATGGATGACCCAAACTAAGCGAAGCAATTAGATCGTGTCATCGTGTTCGTATTTGCGAAGCTTTTCTTATGTCAAATATTGTATTCCTTAGACCATGAGATAATACAACTCCCTGGTATCGGAAGAAAGCTTTGAGGTCATCAAACGTCATCCTATGAAAGGGTGATCATAAAGGTGTCTCGGTGATCGGAAAGTATCTGTGGGTTGTATGTATCGAGATGGGATTTGTCCCTCCCAAGTCGGAGAGATATACTTCGGGCCCACTCGGTAATCGATATCAACACCGCTTGCAAGCATGTGGTTAAGGAGTTAATCACAAAGTGATATCGGATTACAGAATGATTAAAGTACTTGCTGTGAACGAGATTGAACTAGGTATGACTGCATCGACGATCAATCTCGGGCAAGTAAAATATCGCGAGACGAAGGGAATATATATATGGGATTGATTGAATCCTCGCATCGTGGTTCATCCGATATGATCATCTATGAATGTGTGAGTCAATATGGGTGCCCAGATCCCTGTTGATTATTGATAGAAGATCATGTCGCATATTCTCGAACCCGCAGGTCACACACTTAACGTATCTCGACGCTAGGATAGATTGGATAATTGGTTTATGAATTTTTGTTGGAGTCTCGATTGGATCCGGACATCACGAGAGGTTCCGGAATGGTCCGGAGAATAAGATTCATATAAGGCGGCAGTTTTTGGAGTTCGAATTGTTCCGGGTTAATCGGTATTGTACCGGAAGCTTCTAGAACCTTCCCGAAGGGGACCAACGTGGCCCCACCTTCCGGGAGGGGGCATGGGCCTATGAGGGAGTGTCTTGGCCGCATTGGGCCAGGGGCACAAGGCCCCATAGGGCCCAGCCGATTCTAGAGAGATTTGACTCGTTTAAATCTCGGGATAGAATTTCTAGATAAGGGAGAGTTTAAATCGTTTAAATCTAGAGATAGGATTTCTAGATAAGGGAGAGTTTAAATTGTTTAAACTAGAGATAGGCTTGGAGGAGGGGCAAGGGTTGGCCGCCCCCCCTCTATATGTAGAGGGGTGGTGCGCCCCCTCCCCCTACACACCCTTCCTCCAAGCCCTAGCCGCCTTGCTAGCTTTCCTCTCTCCCTCCCGACTGTTTGTAGGCGAAGCCCTGCTGCAGAAATTCTCCACCATATACACCACGCCGTCGTGTTGTAGATCCAATCTATCTCTCCACCATACTTGCTGGTCCGAGGAAGGAGGAGACGTCGAGGTGCTGCACGTGTGCATCTCACGGAGGCACCGCCACTTGTGGTGCTAGATCGGATCGGATCGCGAGGAAGAGAAGCGAGTACGACTACATCACCCACGTTCCGACGAACGTTCCGCTATGCGAATCTTCAAGGGTATGAAGATCTAATCCAATCTCTCTCGTTGATTGCATCTCCTAGATTAGATCTTGGGTTTCCCTCTGTTCGCATCCGTAGAAAATTTTGATTTACTATGCCGCGAAACCCTTCAGTTCTTACCTATGTTGCAAGGCAATACATTGAGTAAGACTCAAAGTCCGGCTTCGGCGGAAGAAAGAGAGATAATGGACAAAGTCCCTTATGCTTCAGCCATAGGCTCTATAATGTACGCCATGCTATGTACAAGACCGGATGTGGCACATGCTATTAGTTTGACTAGTAGGTACCAATCAGATCCAGGTTCGGAACACTGGATAGCGGTTAAGAATATCCTTAAGTACTTACGAAGAACTAAGGATATGTTTCTTGTATACGGAGGTGAAGAAGAGCTCGTCGCTAAGTGTTATGTTGACGCTAGCTTTGACACCGATCCGGATGACTCTAAGTCTCAATCCGGATACGTATTTCTCATAAATGGCGGAGCGGTTAGTTGGAGGAGCTCCAAACAACCTGTGGTGCCAGGATCAACAACGGAGGCCGAATATGTTGCTGCTTTAGAAGCATCTCAGGAAGCAGTTTGGATGAAGGAGTTCATATCCGAACTAGCAGTGGTTGCAAACGCGTTGGACCCAATGGTGATATATTGTGACAACAATGGTGCCATTGCCAATGCCAAAGAGCCAAGGTCTCACAAGCATTCCAAGCATATTAAGCGCCAGTTTCACTCCATCCGCGAGCATGTCAAGGATGGAGATATAAATATTTGTAAAGTACACACGGATCTCAATGTAGCAGATCCGTTGACTAAAACTCTCCCTAGAGCAAAACATGATCAACACCAGAACTCGATGGGTGTTAGATTTATCACTATGTAACTAGATTATTGTCTCTAGTGCAAGTGGGAGACTGAAGGGAATATGCCCTGAGAGGCAATAATAAAGTGTTTATTATGTGTATTCCAAGTATATGATAGATGTTTATTTTGCATGCTATAATTGTATTAATACGGAAACGTTAATGCATGTGTGTTTAATAAACAAACAGAAAGTTCCTAGTTATGCCTCTCTCATAAACTAGCTCGTTGATTAACAAGATGATCAAGGTTTTTTGATCATGGACATTGGATGTTGTTAATAACGGGATCACAACATTAGTGTAATGGTGTGATGAACATTCATCTGAAGTATAGAATTACGATCAAATTCATTGAGTTTATATTTCTATAACAACTTACGAAGTGATCCTAATCCTTAGACCATGAGATCATGTCAATCACTAACACCGGAAGAGTTTCTTGATAACATCAAAAGTCACACCGTAACAGGGTGATTATAAAGATGGATTCAGAACTAATAAAGTGTTATGTTGAGGCTCATGGATCGAGAGCGGAATTTGTTCATCCCGATGACGGATAGATATACTCTGGGCCCTCTCGGTGATATCACATTGATTAGCTTGCAAGCAAGTGATTTGATCACTAGAATGTTATATCACGGGAACGAGAAAAGAGTGCATGTCAGTAACGAGATCAAACTAGGTATGGAGATACCGATGATCGAATATCGGACATGTAATATATCGTTAAACAAAGGGATTAAGATACTAGCGTATAAAGGTTCCGACGATCACAAGAAAGTCATCGTTGAATGTGTGGGAGTAAGTATGGGTCTCCAGATCCCGCTTCTGATTATTGATCCGAGAGGGGTCTCGATCATGTCCGCATTATTCACGAACCGTAGGGTGACACACTTAAGATACACCGACATCCAATTGGAGCAAAAGTTTCATGCCAAAAGAATGAACAAGCGCAGAAATTTATTTCACTAGATACCGAAACAGGTTTTCGGGTGAAATTGCATAAAGAGGTTATGCATGTGAAATAGAATTATAGCAAGGGGTTATTTGTGAATGTTTGTCATTAAAGTAATTGACAAAATTCTGAATAAAATAAAAGAGTTTTATTTAATGAGAGTTTGCATTAAATTTGGTGGAAATTTAATGGCATGTTTGAGTGGGATTTTGAGTGGAGGGAATTTAAAGGAATTTTGTGAGTGGAGTGTCCACCCACATGAAGAGGGGAGGGCAAGGGGCAGCCCCCATGCGCCGCCACCCCTTGGGGTTCCCTCCTCCTATAAAAGGCACCCTCTCCTCACTTCTCACTCACACCTCCTCGTGAAGGATCTCTCTCCCTCTAGAATTTATCCCCATGGTCTCGGACTAGCGAGATACATGTTCGGTGGCTATTCGGCAAGAAAGAGTTGTGCTTCCGCATCGCCGAGCGAGGAAGCGAAGGTTGCTCGGTGCCTCGAACGTGTGTGCAAGCACGGACCCGTTGCTGATTTGCGCTTAGGACTTCCTCTCGATCTTGAGATCGCAAGTGATCGCTACATCAACCACGAGTCGAACTCTGTTTTGATCTTCAAGGGTATGTTCTCTACGGATATACATCCGTCCGTTGTTTGTATCTAGTAGAAAGATCTTGGTACATAGTTCACATCGTAGGAATTTTTTTGTTTTCTATGCTGCGAACCGTACAGCAATATGATCTTTGCTGGAGATTTTGATGTCTAGCAATTTATTAACAACCAAAGTGAAAGTCAATCTCAATATGTTTGGTGCTTGCATGAAAAATAGAATTAGATGACAAATAGGCAGCACCTAGATTATAACACCATAAACAAGATTTTTTCTTTTATCGAAACGTCAAGTTCACCAAAAAGAGCCTCAACCCATATAGCCAGAGCCTTATATTCAACTCCAGTGCTTGATCTTGATATTGTAGCTTGTTTTCTTGCAATCCATGAGACCATGTTTGGTCCGAGAAATATATACCAAAACCTCCTACATATTTTGTATCATCAAAAAACCTGCCAATTTGCATCTGAAAAGCACTAACAAAACTAGAAGCAGACTTCTAAAAAGTAAGCCCAACCTTTAGTGTACCCTAAACATATCTGAAAAAAAATTGGCAGCTGCCCAATGAGGAGTGGTAAGAGCATGTAGACCTTATTAACGGAGAAAGGTATGTCACATTGTGTCAATATAAAGAATTGTATAACACTTGCAATGCCTCTATATTGTGTACTATCATTAGAACCAAGAGGGGATCTCTCGGTCAATGACAATTTTTCAGTGGAAGACAAATGTGTAGAAGAGGATGCACTTTGTCATACCAACTTTGACAAGAAGATCAGTAGCATATTTTCCCCTCTTCTTCCTTTTTATAGGATGTACTAGTTTTTTTAACAGTCATTAGACTTTTCCATCTTTGACCAAGTTTAGAGAAAAACTAACAGCATCAATGCACAAGCAGTTTTTCTGTAAAGTTTTGGTAAAATATAGAAAAAATTGAGTTTTGCAGGAACTATTGCACCATATAAAAAAGGAAAAATAATATTTTTATATAAAAGAAATTATCAGTGTTGCATATTGAAGATTATATCCATGTCAAAGCACATAACTTCATTATGGGAAAAAAGGGGTAAAAGAATTTGCATCGGGCCTATTTTCACTATTCATGGATCATATGAGAACTTACTCAATTGTCAAATGACAAAAGATAGTTTAGTCAAAAGTAAAATATTACAAAGATAGTTACAGTGGGGGATGGAAAGTAAAATTAAAGCTGTATATATATAATAATTAAATGTGAAGTTTCTTACGTCCTTGTCCTAACAAATTATTGTTGCACAAGTGGCCACAAGCACCAAATCACATAGACCATGTATCCTTAGCGGTTTAGCTTGTTGCGCAAGTGGTCTCTAGGCCCACCGTCATAATTCGTATTCATGCATACGCCAAACTGAGGGAGAGTGAGAGGAGATAGAGAAAGCCTTCATCCTTCACACGAGAGAGTGAGAGGAGATAGAGATCGTGTGTGTATATATGTATGTAAAGAAGAGAGGAAGAGGAGTATGAAGAGGAGAGCAGGGGACGACTGCGGGAGAACGGCCATGGCGTTCGACAAGAAGGATGCGGAGAGGCGGACGAGTGAGAGGACGAAGATGGAAGATTTGTGCTCCAAGCTGACGTCTCTCGTTCCTCAAGAGTACCGTTTGGACACTGATTCACAGGTATATAAAGTTTTTTTCATTCTGGTATAGAATGTTCAGAAGTTCTCTACAGATGCAAAGTTAATTTTTTGTATGTTGATTTTTTGTGGATAGTTCTTTGTTCTCTTGTTTCCTTGGAAGACAAACACTGCTGCACCTAAGTTAGATGATATGACCATGCTTGTATTAGGATGGGTTGCATCTTTGTTTGATTTGAGACAGATGGCCACGTATGCCATGTGGTACAAAAAGGAGACGCGTTGCATCTTGGTTTCTCATAAATCACACGATAGTAATAAAACTCATGAACTTTCTAATGGCCTGGACCCTAGACCCAATCAAGAATTGCCCCGCGTGGCGGTGGGACGCGACCTGACGGTGCGAGAGCTGATGCTGAACGTTTGCCCTAGAGAATTTTCTCTAGTAAAACTCATGATCTACAGATAGATAACCTATCCACATTTTTCGCCTTTTAAGTGTTCTTTACATACGTGCATTCTCAGTACAAACATGAAACAAGTAAGCTCGTAATATCCAAGAAATTAGAGCTGGAGTACATGTTAGCTATGATAACCGAATTTGGTGTTGAGTAACTTAAGTTAGCTAGTTAGCCTAGTTCCTAAAGAGATTGTTTTTAAAATTAGCCATGTCATATTTTTCATTGGCATGTGTTAGCATTGGCCTAAGTTAGACCCGTCTCTTTACTAGCAGGCAACATATTAGCAACACATCAAGATGATACATATCCCATTTGACGCAGCAATGCAACATCAAGAGATAACGAGGATGCACCCAAACATGTTATCGCAAGCCAAGAAGACAAGGAAGAAACACACGACAAATTAATAAACGTCACGCCCAAAAAAATCTTTATCAGTCTTCCGGACGTCTCTCTCTTTACACCCCCAGCAACACAAGATTGCGGAGACATGAACGGGTAACATATACATCGGAGAGTGACTCCACAGTCCACACTATAGGTATCAATCCATCAGGTTATAATTGCTGGGGCCTTGGTGTGTGATGCGTGTGTGTTGGTGCCCAGAGAAAGCGATCGATGGACCCAGCAACACCATCATGGAGCTTTGGCAGGATCCTGAAACACCAGGATTAGTCGTGAAACACGAGAACTAGCTACAAAAACACAAGAATCTAGCTAAAACCTATCCTTCTCATCCTACGATTCTCAGTGGTCGAGGATGGTACGGAATGGATGCTTTGTGGTTTACACTGATGATGGAGAAAGCGAAATGAACTCCATATGCTGTTTACCCTGAATCAAACCTTTGCTAATTTCTGTGTGTTCTTAAGTCTGGTAAATAATACAGTACAACTGTTGTCTGAAAGTCTGAACTCTTGTTTGGATGAGCAGGGCTCGTCGGACATGCCCAGCCAACTGATGCAGGCTACAACCTACATCAAGGATCTACGGGAGAGGGTTGAAATGCTGAAGCAACGGAGAGACGATTGCCGTTCGAGAATCCAAGGAACGACCAGCAGCAGCAGCAGCAGCAGCAGCAACGCCACAACCACGGCAGCGGGATCGTTCGGTCCTCACGAAATCACGGTACAGGTACAGTGCAGCGGAGCCACACATTTCGACGTGAATCTCACGACGAGCTCCAGGGAGGGCGTCCAGCTGCACAAGGTGGTCCGCACGATCCTGCAAGACGGAAGCGTCGAGGTCGTCGAAGCGAATTCGTCCTATGTTGATGAGAGCAGGATCGTCTACGTGGTCAAGTGCAAGGTATGTATGCGATCTCGATCGACTTCATGCTCCCTTTCAGTAATTAAGTTGCTGCATATATGGTTACACCGTCTTTCCCTGTTCATAATCTGCAGGCAGTAAGCTCTGAGGCTGTCTTGGATGCGTCCATGGTGGCGACGAGGCTCAGAAGGTTGCTGGCGGAATCATTTGCAGAACCTGACCGTGTTGCTGTATAAATTAGTACAAAAAGTGTTAGGCTCGACCGCAAGATCTGATGCGGAAGGCTAAGAAAATCGTTGTTGTCCACTTTTTCTTA
Organism: Avena longiglumis; assembly: GCA_030063025.1. Lineage (NCBI taxonomy): Eukaryota > Viridiplantae > Streptophyta > Magnoliopsida > Poales > Poaceae > Avena > Avena longiglumis. The sequence goes on along the minus strand of CP125977.1, from coordinate 86,242,976 downwards.
AACATATACTGTATGTTGATTCGTTATTACAATCTGCATCAACACTTGTAAACTACAGCCCTTAGCAAGTTGGACTATGTTCCTGCCTTACAGAAATATTTCAGATTTGTAGGAAGTCTTTTATCTGCATGGCAAATGTGCAATGACCTTATAGATTGAACTGCTACATTGATGGACGGTCTGCTACAGGAGGAGAAATGGTTAAAAAATGGGCTTACGCCGGTTAAACACAACTAGTGCCGTATATGGCGGTAAAGTTGTCATTAAAGTCAATGTTAACGTTGACTGATACTTTCAAACGAAAAAGGTACCGAGACAAAGTCACTCGTTATCGCTTATACTATTCGACATAGTGGCCGATATATTAGGTGTCATGATTGAATACGCAAAAATTAATGGCTAGATTTGGAGTTTATATCCTTGATGATACGATTCATTTTATGGAACATGGCATAAAAAAGAAATCTAAAACTAATTTTATCAGCTTTCGAGTAATTTTTGGGTTTTAAGATAAGCTTCTATAAAAGTGAGTTGTTTTGTTTTAGCGAGGCTCGGGATGAGGCCCACCAGTATGCCGAACTTTGTGCAAGAACAGTTTCCGATTAGCTATTTATACATTACCGGAGACTTACATATGTTGAATGAAAACAAGTCGAGGACAAACTACAGAAAAGGTTAAGCAGATGGAAAAGAAAATTGCCATCACTGGGTGAAAGATTGGTTCTCATAAATTTATTACTAAGTAATATGGAATATGATTTTATTCTTTCAACTTTCTAAAGGAGTGTTATATATATATTAGATTATTCTCAATCGACATTCTTTCGGCAAGAGGATAGCGATAAAAAGAAATATTGACCGGCTAAATGGAGTATGGTTTGCTAAAGATCAAGGTGACCTAGGTATTCACGATTTTGAGGTTAAAAATACTGCTCTCCTCGGAATGCAGAAGACGGTATATGGCAAACCCTCTCAACAAGAAAATATATAGGTTCAAATGCATTGTCCTAAGTGTATTGGAAGAATGTGGACTCACACTTTTGGGCTGATTTAATGGTTACGAAGAAATATGTTTTCCGTTTTGGACCATTTTCTATTAAGGATGGATCGAAAAAATCGCTTCTCGAAGGATAAATGGCTAGGAAATACTACACTCCATAAATAATACCTAGTTTTATACAATTTTGTGTGTCACAACGGTGATACCATCGCCATAGTTTTAGAATCCGTTCCACTGAATCTGACATTCAGAAGAGATTTAGTTGATCCTAGACTTGCATCATGAAACGTTTTGTTCTAGCATTTGGCAATGATACATTTATCATAAGAGGCCGATGAGTTTCGTTGGAACCAACACGAGAGTTACTTCTCTATGGATTTCATATATAGAGCTTTGGTCCATTCAGACGTGTCAGTTGATAATAACATTAAGATCTAGAATATGAGGATACATCTCAATACTAAAAAAATTACGTGGTATCTTCATTGAGGGGTCATTCTTTCAGAGATAACCTTTGTCAAGAGGAATTTGCATGGAAATACGAGATGCGTTTTTATCACCATGATGAGACAAATTAAAATTTATTCTTCCAGTATAAATTTTCCTGTTTTGTATGGTCAGTCATCCAAGTAGTTTTTGACTTGTATCCTCCATGTAGCGCTGTTAGTATATTTGTTTTTTAAGGAAAGCGGTGGTGAGAAACCCACACAGCGAGGTTGATTTTTGAAAATAACAACACAATTTCTCATTCGATCGTGAGAACTTGAACTTGGTGTCTGGGTCATACATCCACTCCCCTAACCAAGTAAGCTAGACTCATTTCTTAGATATTTATCAATTGACTGCATAGGATTGACCATAGGTTTATAATTCATATTAGAGTGGGAGCGCTTGCCGTTATTTGATCTTTTTGGCTATGTAGAAATAATAAGGTGATTAACGATAAAAAAATCTTGTTTTACACAAGTTATCTACATGTGGACCAATATGTTTTGTTTATGATCGTTTCAACAACATGTGGAGAATCGAGACCTGCTTACAGAGGTGTGTACACGTTCGGAGGATATAAGGAGAGATATGTTTATCCAACATAGATGACGGCGTGATCTACGGATTGATTCTCCATCACCTTAGGCGATATACAGTTACTTCAAGATTACTTGTATATTTTTCTTCTTTGTACTTGGACTAGTTCCGGGCTATGTACATCCTAATTATGCAGAGCCTGGTGTGATGCTTAATCCTTTATAAATAAAAATAAACACAACTAGATATGTGTTTCTCACTCGGCTTGGAAGTGTCAATGCAGACGGCCACACGGTGTATTCCAGCCGACCGGAGGGGTAGAGGGGGCCCAAATTTAGAGAGAGGTAGAATGACTAGTGGGTCCATCTTGTCAACTAGCTTAACATGTGCAGCCGTAGATTTGGAAGTGTTATCATTAGGATCTCTTGAAAACGGGCTTTTGCCTTGCTTTACTAATAAAGACTCGCCATTGAACTGATACAAAGTGATAAGAAATCAGCTTACAAAGAAGATGAGAGAGAGAGAGAGAAACGGAAGTATTTGCACCCTACAAGAAACACGACTAGAGGTGATACCACGTCTCCTTGGGAAACCACTGGATATCGTCCCACCACACACACCAAACTATCGCGGAGAGTATCGCACGTCCTCTCACCCTGGATCACGGAGGGTCGATAAAAGTGTAAGATGGTTAACCTAGAGGGGGAGGTGAATAGGTTTCTATAAAATTATTTGTAATCTTTTGCAAGTTTTAGGCTTTGCGGAATATAAGTGATCCTAAATACAAACTAGGTGAGGCAACCTAGATGATAATACAAGATACTTCAAATTCTAAGGCTATCAAAAGGTAAACAACACAAGTAACATATTGGTTAAGGAATAACCGAAGCACATGGAGACGAAGATGTATTCCCGTGTTCACCACATTTGGAAAGGGGGATACGTCACGTTAGAGAGGTGTGAGGTTCCACGAAGGATTCCTCAATGCCACAAAAGCTCACCTTCTTCTCCGAGCCTATACCACGAAGGAATAGCTCACTTACTCGTGGTAGACTTTAAGGTAGTCTCCAAACCCAAACGAACATTCCACTAATCAAATCACAAGCCGAATGCCTCCGGGCGAACCTAGCCACCTAGGGTTTCCCACAAACCCAAGAGTAACGAGCTAACTCGATGAACTCAAGGGGGAATGAACTTTGTCTTGGTGGAAACGTAGATTGGGACCTCCTCTTCCTTTCTACCAAAGGGATTTGGATTTGGTTGGGTAGAATGGGAGATCCTCAAGCTTTTGTGTTTCAACAATGGAGAGAGAGAGAGCTTCAAGAAATGAATGTTAGCTGAAATGCCTAACCTCTCAATGGAGAAGAAAGGGATATATATAGTATGATGAGAAAAAGAGCCGTTTGGGCGTTCCTGCGACGGAACTGGCAATAAGTCCAGTCATACTAGTTCGTACACCGAAAGTTCCGGCGACAGCCCCGGCGGACTGGACCCCACGCCAAAAGTTCTGGTGACGACCGAAAATCTCGGCGAGCCACCGAAAACAGATGTAGTGATCCATCTCGGCGCTCACCGAGAATTTTTGGCGGCGACCAGAAATTCCGACGAAAGCACCGGCGGTGCCAGCACTCCTGCCGGTTTCGCAGTAACCCTCTTAGGCTCATTTTTATGGCGATTTTTCTTTCTCTCCTTGAATGGGTGTGTGGTTGTGGATTATGTGATTTATATTTGGTCTAGAACAACCCCAAATAGTACATCGAGATCACCCCTCTTAATAGTGAGGTATTTCCTATTTGACTCAAAAGTAAGTAAGAAAGAATAAGAAATAAAACCACTGGCTCTTCATATAGAAATGAATGGGGGGTCACACGTCGCCTTTCCTCATCAACTGCGGACTATCACATGTAGAGAAGCTAGTAGAAACATTAGTCCGCTCTCTAGCTTTGATGTCATAGTTAACCAAAATACTAGATAAGGGCTATTTGCCCTTTCAATCTCCCCCTTTTTGGTTAACGATGACAAACCGAGCTAGAGTCAAATAAGGATATTATGATACGATTAGATACACAAATATCTAGCACATAATAGCAAGCATATAATCAGGGGAAATCCAAGTACAATAGAAGAACTTCAAATTTGTCCAGACACACACACACAAGTAGTTTCATAAAGCAAATAAGAGCACAAGCCCATGGGAGGCAAACAAACAAAGGAGGGCTTGTGCATGAGGCAAATCATAAAATAAGTGACTCTACTCTCTCTCCCCCTTTGGCATCGAGACCAAAAAGGGAGAAAGTAGTAGAGAAAACGATCTAGCCGTCAAAGTTATCCTCATCGTCATCATCATCTGCTTCTTCCTCCTCGTCTTCATCCTCAGCCTCTTCGTCATCCTCGTCCTCATCCTCATCATTATTCCCTATAGTAGTAGCCCTACTGTCACATCCCAAGATTTTCCAAATCTTGTAATGTGAAAAATAAAATAAACAAAATAAATAATTGTTGAAAATTAGGGTGAAAAGAAACTTTTATTTCTAAATGGAAACTTAAAATCCCATCTTGAACAAACTTTGGTTAATGTTTGAATCCAACTGAATTCTAATCAAGTGAAATGCATTCCTCAATGAATGTATCTTGAAATTTAAACACTTGGAGATTAAACCAAAATCCTAAAACCCTAATGGAAGAAAAACATTTCCAAGTTATCCCCAAGCCTATGGATTTGATCCATATAAAAATTTGTCAAACAAACATTTCAAAATGATCAAGAATGATAAATAGAAATATTATAAGACAATATAAATTGGTTTCACTTAATTTGGAGCCAAAGATAAAATCTTATAAATTTAATAAGATAAGGAAATTGAAATTCCAAGGCTAATAAAGCACCTATCTAAAAATCCATAACCAATGGTGAGCAATTAATCCTAAAAAGATTTAAAAGGATAAATAAATATCAAATAAGATTTTACAAATTGGAATCACCAAGTTTGGATCTATAAATAAAAAGATATAGATTTTATAAGATAAAGAAAGAAATATTAAATGAAGATTTTTTAAAGGCCAAATTAAATCTTGATCTAATCCATAAGCAAATGGAATAAATATATCCAAATCCAAATAAAATAAAGGGATAAAGAATTTTCCAAAATAAAATAAAATGGCATTAATCAAATTGAATAAAGACAAAATCCCTGTTAAGAAATGATTAATTAAATCATGGGAAAATAATATTTGGAATTTACCCAAGTGGATTAAAAGTTGTTTAATTAACTTAAATAAGATTAAGGAAATCTTCCAAATAGAATTTAGGGAATTAAAACTATATTTAATTTCATTGGAATAAGGACAAATACCCAATTTTAAATGATTAATAAATCATATTAAAAACATTCCAAATAATTCAAAGTGAATTGTTTGACACCCTAATAAATGAATAAAACTTACTAAAAAGATTTTGTGGAAAAATGAAATTTAAATAAGGATTAATAAGGTATTTGATCTTATTTGAATTAAAGCAAGGGCTTGTTTTAAATAATTAAAAGACACTAAAAGAATAAGATATTTATTCAAAAAAATGATTTCAAAAGGTAATATTAATCAGTATTAAAATCTACACAAAGTTTGAGAGAAGTTTGAATTCAAATGGATGTTTAAATTGATTAATCAAAATCAAAACAGAATAATAAGAATGGAAAAAGAAAAATGTTCAGTACAAAAAAAAGAATCTAGCTAGCCCAGCTCGGCAAGGCCCAGTCTAAGCCCAACAGCCCACTCTCACTTTCTCCCCCGAACCGTTTTCTTCTACTCACGATCAAACCCGCAAAGACGCTGACAGTTGGACCCCACCCCCACACTCTCTCTCGCAGACAGCCAGGTCCCACCTCCCCAGTCATCTTCCTCCCCGCGAAGACCACGCCTTGTTGCCGTTTCTGCTGATTGAATGCGCCTTGATTCCTCTTCAACCACGCGTTGATTCAGCCCTGTGATCATGCATACATAATCGCCTGCCCCTCCTCTCTCTTTCCCTCACTGCCAGCCTCTTCCCAGGCTGCCTTAATTTCGCCAAAGACACCACTGCTCCGACAACCTTCCCGGCCAATTCCGGCCAGCCCTCACCTCCCCTTGCCCCCTGGACTCCACGAGAGTGCTCGCCAGAACCTTGCACATCTTCTAGTATCCCCATCTCGCCCGCGCACGCCCCACAGCCTCGCCTTCGTCAACAACTGAGCATCAACGGCGTCTGCCTCAACTCCGGCGAGCAGTAGGCGACGAATCAGCGCACCCCTTTCTCTCTGGTAGGTACCATCGCAACCCCTGCAAGCGTGCGCACCTTCCTGACTACTTTCCCTGCCTTTTTACTCCATAGGAACTTGCCCCCATCGACGACAGTACGAGCCCGACACCAAGCAGAACTCCAGCGAGGAATTCTGACTGAACCCGTGTGCCCCTTGCCTCCTCGTGAGCACGTCGAGCATCAGTGACACCATGCGAACCGGGTGAGACATCCCTCTTGTTCCCTTGCTTCCTGATTCACTGAGACCGCCGCTAACCGAGCGTTGCCGCCGCCAGCCACCATCGAGCGCCGCTGATATTTGGTCAAGGTGCCCTGGGCCGCTGGATCGTGATCCATTGGATGCGATTGATCCACTTATCGAAGGGGTAAGTAGTGCCCTGAGCCGCACGATTATAATTAGATCCAACTACCAGAATAAGCGATCCGCACGAACCGGTATGGGCGAATAGAATCGTGACGCGTGGCCAGTGTGTTATTTTAAAAACAGAATTTGATCTATTGTATTAGTAAACTTGCAAAATTTATAACTTTCAAACCACACGTCCAAATTTTGCAAATTTTATATCAATGGATTCAGCAAAACAAGTACTTTCTGACCATACACTTTGTTTAGTAAAATGTTTCTGTTAAATTGATTGTTTTTGAAGAAACTTATGTAGGCATATTTAGAATTAAAATTTGTGCTAAAATGATTTTTGAGATGAAACCTTTGGCAAATGGTTTTTTTTTGAACCTACTGACCTTAGAAACCAACTCATGGATTTGAAAATATATTTGGTAAAGCTAAAGAATAAATCTTTGATTTAAACCATTTCTAGTCAAATGAAAATATTGTTTATTTGTTAAAAATTCTTTTTGGAGGAAACCTTTGGAAAATGTTTTGATTTAAACTCTCTAACCCTAAACACAAAGTTTTATGATTTGAAAACATATTTTGTGAACCATATAGATTGTTGCCTTATTAAAAGCATTTCTCCACCACATAAAATAATACTTGGTTTAAAAATGGTTTATAGGAAGAATCTTTTGCAAATAGTTTTGCCACTTTATAAAATGACCAATAAGTGTTTTAGAATGTTTATAACCTATTATAAACCACTTTTGTAAATAAACAAAGTTTGGCATGCTTGCATGCATTGTTTTGATACTATTATTTTATGTGATGTTGCTTGAATGGTAGATTGAAATATTGCTTGCTTGATTGAATTGTAGTGATTTGAAGAGTGTGAATATTGCAAAGATCAAGGAGTGAACTTATATTCTCTACCAAAAAGGCAAGTGATGCTCCATACTTTTGTCCCATTATTTTCACTATGCATTAGTGATATTTCTAAGTAGGACTTGCATGGAATTTTGCTAAGTATATACTATGCCATGGGAAATCCTAGTAGATGAATCCTTAGTAGAATTTCCTAAGTTAAGATTCCTACTACTATCTTGCTTAGTTTAGCTAGTAGAAAACAAGGGTGGAATATATATTCATACTATGGAATATTTCTAAGTCAAGGACTTGTGTTTTTTTAATAAAACAACTAAGTGAATGAATCACCTGGGTGGAATGGAAGGAATGGTTTGTGTTGAGTGGTTCACAAGGCCCATTTCTATGGTTTACCTTGTGTATCTCACTTGTGGATGGCCACCCAGGAACAAAGATATTTGAGATGTCAAATGTTGAGAAGCTTCAAGTGCAGCCACTTGGCATTATGGGCTCTGCCTGGATTATATAGGTTGCAATAACTTAGACAAATGGACAGTTGGTGGTAGGGGATGATAGGTTGGAACGCGTCCATTCTGGTCTAGGGGAAGGCTTCTGAAAGATCTTGTCTTGGTGAAACCAAGTCTTGTGGGGAAAGTGCACCACCTCTGTAGAGTGTAAAATCTAAGTACTTAGCCATGTCCCTGGCAAAGGACAATTTGAGCATCAAGACATGGAAGCTATCAATAATATCCTCATCCAAATTTCTAAGATAAAAACTTGTGGTTGAACAAGGGTTGAAGGATCACCAATTTCTATTGGGAGATGCCTTGGGTGATTTTGTCAAGCAAAAACTTAGTGTTTTTCAAGTGTTAAGGAAAATATATTTTGAGCAAAGCAAGCCTAAGCTCCACTTAGCCAAATGCATATAGATGATAGACTCCACTATACTACCATAGTATCACTTGCCAAGACAATTCAAATGTATTGACCCTTGTGGCTGTAACTTATTATGTTGCAGGTTTGTATGATGTTAGTGAGATGTGTTGATTAGGATTACAAGTCTACAACCAACATGTTTGCCTGTGGCACTTTGAAGATGAAGGACCCCATGCTATTGTTATATTCTGCTGCATTGTAATGAGATAGCCAAATGATCTATGTAAGATGTAATAATTTACTTTATTCCTGGTTATAAAGTTGTATTATGACCTTTGTTTCTTAATATTACATCTTAACTGTGGATGCTAGCTATTGATCTAGGGACTAGCATCGTAAACACATGGATCTATACCTTATTAAAGGTTGGGAACCTTACAGATGGTATCAGAGCATTGTGTTGCCTGTAGGATTGTAACCCTAGGATTGGACAAAACCCCTTAGAAAAATAGGAGTGGTACTTGTTCCAAAAACTTATTTACAAACAATCTTGTAAACTATTTCCTCAACCTTTTGGTTTTGACTTTACATCTCTTCTATTTCAAACTTGATGGACAAAGCCTACCCCATGGCCAAAGACTTCACCATGTGCAAAGGACTTCATCAACTCAAATGACTTCAACATTTTCAAGTGATTTCAACCTTATTCTCAACAAGGACTTCAACCTTGGATATCACTAAGGACTAAAAGTGAGACAAGAAATATTGCTCAAGACATGAATACTAAGGAAACACAACTTAGAAGGAACCATCATCACCTTTGAAGTTTTGTGACCAGGACACAAGAATTTTTCCAAGGAAACCATGATCTCATTCAAGAGGAATCCACCAAGAAGGATAGAATGATCTCAAGTGAACCATATAGATGGACCACCATATTTAGTTTAAGTCAAACCCACCAACTTATGTGGTGTAACAAAAATATTTTTGGTTGCCTAAAAAATATGCTTGAAACTTGTTTGAGTGGAATGTTTGTTTGTGATTGCTTGCACTTTGCTTGTGGGAATTGTGATGTGTGTGATTGGTGTTGGAGATATGCCCTAGAGGCAATAATAAATGTAGTTATTATTATATATTTGTGTTTATGATAAATGTTTACATTCATGCTATAATAGTATTAACAAGGAAACATTAATACTTGTGTGATTTGTAAACTTAAATTGAAGTCCCTAGTAAAGCCTCTATATATTACTAGCTTGTTGGTTAATAAATGATTGTGGTTTCCCTATCATGAACATTGAGATGTTATTAACAACAAGATAATATTGTTAGGAGAATGGTATGGTGGACATACTCCTATAGATAAGCGTAGCATAAAGATCAAGTCATTTTAATAGTTCAATTGCTATATGCTTTCTGATACATAGTAACCTAATTCCTTCGACCATGAGATCATGCATATCACCTTTACCGGATGGATGCTTTGATGACATCAAACACCACACCGTAACTGGGTGGCTATAAAGGTGGCATTGAGTGTTCAGAAAGTATTAGTTGAGACACATGGATCAAGAGTGGGATTTGTCCATCCATATGACGGATAGATATACTCTGGGCCCTCTCGGTGAAATGTCATCCAATTAGCTTGCAAGCATGTGACTGGCTCACAAGGGATCACATATCACGGGAACGAGAAAAGAGTACTTATCAGTAACGAGGTTGAACTAGGTATGCAGAGATACCGACGATCATAACCTCGGATAAGTAAACTATCGTGAGACAAAGGGAAATTGGTATCGTATGTAAGTGGTTCATTCGATCGCAAAGTAATTGTAGAAATATGTGGGAGCCATATGAATTTCCAGATTCCTCTATTGGTTATTGTTCAGAGAAGTGTCTCGATCATGTCCGCATAATTCACGAACCGTAGGGAGACATGTAACACCCTCAGAATCGGACCTATGCAAGTTTGAGCAAAATTCGCCAAACCCGCATAGAAACGATTCAAAGGTGCCCACCAGGCACTTTCGTGCGGGTGGAAAACGAAGTAATAACATTACACAACAGTCCTCGATGGGACCCACAGAACAGATATATAACGGCGACTCAAAGAGTCAAGAATTCAGATATTATATACAGAGATCCAAATCACCTTGAAAATGATAGAGCGTCCGACTACGGACAAGATGCAAATGGGGCTAAGAGCCTCAAGAATAACCAATGGCGCCCATAACCCTGCCTGCCAAGCCGGAAGGGTAACCCCGCTAACGACGCCGATCTCAAAACCTGCTTAAACAAAAGGTGCCGACAAAGGGCAAAGGAAAAGAAGGAGCGTCGATCGAGGCCAAGACACTGCAAGCTAGAATTGGCGGTCCTCGCCTACATAGGTATGGATCGAAGCGGGCAAGATGCACTAAACAACCTATAGAGACTCGATACAATCAAGCAATTAGGGAGGTAAGAAAACCTATCCGAACCAACTCGATACTATCATCAAACAAACCCGTCTGGCGTTTCCCCTCGAGACCAAACGAGGAAGTCAACCGAGGAACTCACACTGCTGGCGCTTTACTTATTTAGTTATAGTTGCGGCACTTTACTAGTCAGGTTTTAGATAATCGTCCTGATAAAATAAGCAGTGGGCACTTTTGGTTAATCATTCCGTTATAGTTGCAACAATTACTAATCAGATACAGATAGCATGAGGTAAACCCAAAACCCAGCAGTTGTTGGTACTTTTATTCAGCCATTCCGTTGTAGTTGCAAGATTTACTAGTCAGGTACAATTGTCGCAAGCGACAACCAAACAAACAATCGTGGGCAGTATTATTAGCCATTCCATTATAGTGAAGCTGATTACTAGTCATTATAAGTCAAATTTATAGCAATAAACTTTAGTTATGCTTGTCTATGATCGAGATACTGTGCTCCAAGTCGTCCATATCCGCGGACACGGCTTTCAGAAAGTTTTACCCGGCCGGGGTGCACCAATAGCAACACACGCTCGATCTGTTGGAGATATGCCCTAGAGGCAATAATAAATGTAGTTATTATTATATCTTTGTGTTTATGATAAATGTTTACATTCATGCTATAATAGTATTGACAAGGAAACCATTAATACTTGTGTGATTTGTAAACTTAATTTGAAGTCCCTAGTATAGCCTCTATACTTCACTAGCTTGTTGGTTGATTAATGATTGTGGTTTCCCTATCATGAACATTGAGATGTTATCAACAACAAGATCATATCGTTAGGAGAATGATATGGTGGACATACTCCTATAGATAAGCGTAGCATAAAGATCAAGTCATTTCATTAGTTCAATTGCTATATGCTTTCGATACATAGTACCCTAATTCCTTCGACCATGAGATCATGCATATCACCTTTACCGGATGGATGCTTTGATGACATCAAACACCACACCGTGAATCGGGTGGCTATAAAGGTGGCATTAAGTGTTCGGAAAGTATTGGTTGAAACACATGGATCAAGAGGGATTTGTCCATCCACATGACGGATAGATATACTCTGGGCCCTCTCGGTGGAATGTCATCCAATTAGCTTGCAAGCATGTGACTTGGTCACAAGGGATCACATATCACGGAACGAGAAAAGAGTACTTATCAAGAATAAGGTTGAACTAGGTATGCAGAGATACCGACGATCATAACCTTGGATAAGTAACATATCGTGAGACAAAGGGAAATTGGTATCGTATGTAAGTGGTTCATTCGATCGCAAAGTAATCGAGAAATATGTGGGAGCCATATGAATTTCCAGATTCCTCTATTGGTTATTGTTCGAGAAGTGTCTCGATCATGTCCGCATAATTCACGAACCGTAGGGAGACACACTTAAGGATTCGACGTTGTTTGAGTAGTTATGGTATTATGAGAAAGAGACCGAATGTTGTTCGAGTCTCGGATGGGATCCGGATATCACGAGGTGATCCGGAATGGTCCGGAGAATAAGATTCATATAAGGAAAGTCCCGCTTTGAGTTCGGGAATGATTCCGTGTTTTCATCTGAATGTTCTAGAAGGTTCCGATTGTCCCAAGACTCGGGGAGGGTACATGAATGTGTCATTGCTCATTGAATGATTGCATCATGTACTAAGTGTTATTGCTGTCCCAAATAAAGGATTAAATTGAATCCTAAAACAGAAAAGTCAAATGTCCAGCTTGAAAGTCAAACCGCCAAAACAAGAAACTGGGAAACAAGCAAGAGGAGTTGAACCAACCCGAGGAGGAGTTGACCTCCAGCCGGGCGCCAGCCCTAGGCCGAGTTGGGAGGGACTCCTCCTCCTGGCGCGCCAAGGACCCCTCCCATAAAAGGAGGGGTGGCTCCTCCCATAGACACATAACTTTCTACTCTAGATCTCCGGTTTAGAGCTGTTTTGGTTTAGAGCTTCTAATTGCTTTAGCCAATGTTTAGAGCCTTCTAATTGGTTTAGAGCCTTCTAATTGGTGTGTCTAATTACTAGGCCACTAATAGCCTCTCTCATAAGCTCCACCATACCGCACCGGCTTAAGGCGAAGCCTCATGGATCTCCTCTACTTCCTGCACCACGCTGCCAGCCGAATCGCGAGGAGAGTGCTACAACCTCCGCCGCCTGGAACAAGGGAGAGGAAGGTCTTCGCCGAGTACCGAACGGTGACCGATCATGAGCGCCGAACGTGGCGCTGGAAGGATCGCTCACACGATCTTGAGATCGGAAGAGTACGACTACATCACCCACGAGAATCGATCTCGTTAAACTTTGGAATCTTCGAGGGTAAGTTATACCATCGACTCGTTGCTACAATCTAGTAGATAGATCTTGGCTTGTTTGTTTGTATGCGATAGAAAATTTTTGTTTTCCATGCTACGAACCCTACAAAGGGTATCGAGCCGTGTCTATATGTAGATCTCACAGACGAGTAGAACACAATGGTCATTGTGGGCGTTGATGCTTTTATTGTAGATTGCTTTTGTGTACTTTGCATCTTGCGGTATGTTGGGATGAAGCGGCCCGGCTAACCTTACATGACATCGCTCATGAGACTTGCTCCACGCTTGACATGTAACTTGTATTGCATAAGTGGCTTTATGGGTGCATGTTTCTCCTAGCATAGTTAAGATCCAATTTACAACGGGTGATCAACAATGCTAGTATCAATGTTGTGGTTCTTGTTCGTAAGTTAGAACGACACTTATTGAAAGCCCCAAACCACGTAAAATATGCAAAGAAAGTAGAAGCGCCTAACTTTGTTTTGCAGGTGTGCAAGGATGTGATATGGCCATGATTGTGATTATATTCGATGTATGCAATGTTCCTTATTGTAAGTCGACAACCGCAGGAGCCATATGGTTGTCTTTAATTTATGTTAAGACCCGCGTGTCTATTCAAGTAGTTGTAATAGTTGAAGCCGTGGACGACAACCATGGAGAAGCGCCATTGACCTTGATGCAATGCCGTGATGATGGAGATCATGTTCGTGCTTGAAGATGGAGATCGGAGGCACGAAGAAGAAAGGCCATATCATATCACATATATATTGAATTGCATGTGATGTTAATCCTTTATGCATCTTGTATTGCTTAGTAGACGACGGTAGCATTATAAGATGATCCTCATGCACATCAATTTCAAATCATAAAGTGTTCACCCTTAGTTAGCACCGCTGTTAAAGCTTGTTGTTTCAAGCACCACGTGATGATCGGGTGTTCTAGATTCTGCAAGTGTATACAACGTGAGCAAGCCAGATTTGCTCATGCGTAAACTAAGGTTTGATCTTGACGAGCCTAGCATGTACGTACATGGTCTCGAACACGGATTACCGAAAGGTAAAGCATGAATCGTAGTAGATATGATGAACATGATGATTGTTCGCCATTGAAACTATATCAACTCTCGTGATGATCGGTGTTGATGTAGTGGATTTGGTTCGTGTGATCACTAAAACAATGTGAGGGATGTTGTTTTGAGGGAGTTCACCTAGTTTAATTTCATTAATTAATTTGAACTCAATTTGTCATAAACTTAGTCTAAACTATTGCAAATATGTTGTAGATCAATGGCAGCCCCTACCATCAATTTTAATGCGCCCTAGAGAAAGAAAAGTTGAAAACAATGGAAGCAACTTCATGGATTGGTTCCGCAATTTGAGGATTGTCCTCACACCGGTAATTTGACCTATGTGCCGGATGCACTGGTGACCCACTGCACTGATGCTTCCGATGAAGTAAAGAATGTTTACCTCGCCTAAGAATCAAGATCTATAGTTCAAAGGTGCTATCTTGTATGGTTTAGAATCGAGCTTCGTAAAAGGTTTGAAGAGTCGCACCCATATGATATTGTCGAGGATCTCAAATTGATTTTTGAGACTCATGCGGCAATTGAAAGCTATGAGGCTTCAAAAGTTCTTTAACCGCAAGATGGAAGAGGGCAGCTCACAAGCTGAGCATGTGCTTAAGATGTCCGGGCATGCAAACAAACTTCAAAGCTTGGGTATTGTGATTCCTAATGCTTTGGGGATTTACCGTGTCCTCCAATCACTACCACCAAGTTACAAGAACTTTGTGATGAACTACAACATGCGTAACATGAACAAGACGCTGCGTAACTCTTTGCCATGTTGAAATCTGCAGAAGTGGAGATCAAGAAAGAGCACCAAGTGTTGTTGGTCAATAAGACCACCAAATTCAAGAAAGGCAAGTCTAAGCAAAAGGGACACTTCAAGAAGGGTGGTAAGAAAGCTACCATGCCGACGAAGAAGACCAAGGCTGGACCTAAGCCTGAAACTGAGTGCTTTTACTGCAAGGGAGAAGGTCACTGGAAGCGGAATTGCCCAAAGTACTTGGCGGATCTGAAGAACGGCAACATCAAGAAGAAAGGTATATCTGATATACATGTTATTGATGTGTATCTCACTAGTACTCGTAGTAGTGCTCGGTATTTGATACCGTTCGTTGCTCATATTTGTAACTCAAACAAAAGCCGCAGAATAAACGGAAGCTAGCGAAGAACGAGGTGACGATGCGCGTGGAAACGGATCAAAGGTTGATGTGATCGCGGCACGCTACCCCTTCATCTACCATCGGGATTAGTTTTATACTTAAATAATTGTTATTTGGTGCCTGCGTTGAGCATGAACATTATATCGATCTTGTTTATTAAGTAGACGGTTACTTGTTTAAATCGAGAATAATGGTTGTTCTATTTATATGAGTAATATGTTTTATGCACATGCACCTTTGATAGATGGTCTATTCTTATTGAATCTCGATAGTGGAAATACACATATCAACAACATTGAGGCTAAACGTTTGAAATCAAGCGATAATTCGACCTATATGTGGCATCGCTGCCTTGGTCACATCGGAGTGAAACGATGAAGAAACTCCATTCGATGGACTTCTTGAATCACTTGATTTTGAATCACTTGAAAGATGCGAAGCATGTCTGATGGGAAAAATGACTAAGACTCCATTTTCTGGGATGATGGAGCGAGCTACGGACTTATTGGAAATCATACATACCGATGTGTGTGGTCCAATGAGTGTAGCGTCGCGCGGTGGTTATCGTTATGTTCTTACCTTCACGGATGACTTGAGTAGATATGGATATATCTATTTCATGAAACATAAGTCCGAAACTTTCGAGAAGTTTAAGGAGTTTCAAAGTGAGGTAGAGAATCAACGTAACAAGAAGATTAAATTTCTGCGTTCTGATCGTGGAGGTGAATATCTAAGTTACGAGTTTGGCGAGCATTTAAAGAAGTGTGGAATACTTTCACAATTGACACCGCCGGGAACACCACAGCGTAATGGTGTGTCCGAACGTCGTAATCGAACTCTCTTAGATATGGTTCGTTCTATGATGTCACTTACGATTTACCGCTATCATTTTGGGGTTATGCATTAGAAACAAATGCATTCACTTTAAATAGGGCACCGCCTAAACCGCTGAAACGACACCGTATGAATTATGGTTTGGGAAGAAACCTAAATTGTCGCTCCTTAAAGTTTGGGGATGCGGCCTATGTAAAGAAGTTACAAATGACAAGCTTGAACCCAAAGCGAAAAATGCGCCTTCATAGGATACCCAAGGAAACTATTGGGTATACCTTCTATCATAGATCCGAAGGCAAAACATTCGCTGTTAAGAATGGATCCTTTCTAGAGAAGGAATTTCTCTCAAAGAAGTGACCGGAAGGAAAGTAGAACTCGACGAGGTTGTTGAACCTTCTCGAATTGCGAGTAGCGCAAAGACCGAAGAAGTTCCTGTGGTGCCCGCACCAATAAGGGAGGAAGCTAATGATGATGATCATGAAACTTCGGTTGAAGTTGCTACAGAGCCTCGGAGGTCAACGAGAACTCGTACCACTCCAGATTGGTATGATTCCGTTATGAATGTCATGGTGGTGGACAACACCGATGACCCCGAGACATATGAGGAAGCGATGATGAGCCCAGATTCCAATAAATGGCAAGAAGCCATGAAATCCGAGATTGGATCCATGTACGAAAACCAAGTATGGACTTTGGTGGACTTACCGGATGGCCGGAAGGCTGTCGAGAACAAATGGATTTTCAAGAAGAAAACAGATGCTGATGGTAATGTTACTGTCTATAAAGCTCGACTTGTCGCAAAAGGGTTTCGACAAATTCAAGGAGTTGACTACGATGAGACTTTCTCACCGGTAGCGGCTAAAGTCCGTGAGGATTATGTTAGCAATCGCTGCATATTATGATTATGAGATATGGCGATGGATGTCAAAAAGCATTCCTCAATGGAGACATTGATGAAGAGTTGTATATGATGCAACCCAAAGGTTTTGTCGATCCTATAGATACTAACAAGGTATGCAAACTTCAACGGTCCATCTATGGATTGAAGCAAGCATCCCGGTTGGAATCAACGCTTTGATAAGGTAATCAAAAGTTTTGGTTTTATACAAACTTATGGAGAAGCTTGTATTTACAAGAAAGTGAGTGGGAGCTCAGAGCATTCTTAATACCGTATGTGGATGACATATTGTTGATTGGGAATGATGTAGACCTTCTTAATAGTGTCAAGGAATATTTGAATAATAGTTTTTCAATGAAGGATCTTGGCGAAGCAGCTTACATATTAGGCATAAAGATTTATAGAGATAGATCAAACGCCAAATATCATTGTCACAGAGTACATATTTGGACAAAGTTCTAAAGAGATTTGGAATGGAAGAAAGCAAGAAAGGGTTCTTGCCCATGTTGCTCAATACGACCTTGAGTAAAACTCAAAGTCCGACATCGCGTAAGATAGAGAAAGGATGAGTAAGACTCCTATGCCTCAGCCATAGGATCTCTAATGTATGCCATGCTATGTACTAGACCCGACATTGCATATGCCGTTAGTTTAACTAGCAGATATCAAAGTGATCCAGAGTGGATCATTGGACAATGTCAAAAACATCCTTAAGTACTTGAGAAGAACTAAGGATATGGTTCTTTCTTATGGAGGTGATGAACAGCTCGTTGTTAATGGTTACACCGATGTTAGTTGGAACACCGATCCGATGATTCTAAATCACAATCCGGATACGATTTATTTTGAATGGTGCAGAAGCTAGTGGAGGAGTGCAAAGCAAGGCGTTGTGGCGAGATCTTCAACCAATCGGAATACATGGTCGCCGGAGGCTTCACAAGAAGCGATATGGATGAAAGAGTTCATTACAGAGCTGGGTGTGGTTCCAAGTCACTGGACCCAATGTCTATCTACTGTGATAACATGGGCGCCATAGCCAATGCGCAAGAACCAAGGTCACACAAGAAGTCAAGATATCAAGCTGCTTTCACGCTATTCGAGAACATATCCAGATGGGGATATAAAGATTTGCAAAGTACACAGATCCGAATGTGGCGGATCCGTTGACTAAACCTCTCCCGAGGGCAAAACATGACCAACACCAAACTGCCATGGGTGTTCGTATATTACCATGTAATCTAGATTAGATGACTCTAGTGCAAGTGGGAGATGTTGGAGATATGCCCTAGAGGCAATAATAAATGTAGTTATTATTATATCTTTGTGTTTATGATAAATGTTTACATTCATGCTATAATAGTATTGACAAGGAAACCATTAATACTTGTGTGATTTGTAAACTTAATTTGAAGTCCCTAGTATAGCCTCTATACTTCACTAGCTTGTTGGTTGATTAATGATTGTGGTTTCTCCATCATGAACATTGAGATGTTATCAACAACAAGATCATATCGTTAGGAGAATGATATGGTGGACATACTCCTATAGATAAGCGTAGCATAAAGATCAAGTCATTTCATTAGTTCAATTGCTATATGCTTTCTGATACATAGTACCCTAATTCCTTCGACCATGAGATCATGCATATCACCTTTACCGGATGGATGCTTTGATGACATCAAACACCACACCGTGAATCGGGTGGCTATAAAGGTGGCATTAAGTGTTCGGAAAGTATTGGTTGAAACACATGGATCAAGAGGGATTTGTCCATCCACATGACGGATAGATATACTCTGCCCTCTCGGTGGAATGTCATCCAATTAGCTTGCAAGCATGTGACTTGGTCACAAGGGATCACATATCACGAACGAGAAAAGAGTACTTATCAAGAATAAGGTTGAACTAGGTATGCAGAGATACCGACGATCATAACCTTGGATAAGTAACATATCGTGAGACAAAGGGAAATTGGTATCGTATGTAAGTGGTTCATTCGACGCAAAGTAATCGTGAGAAATATGTGGGAGCCATATGAATTTCCAGATTCCTCTATTGGTTATTGTTCGAGAAGTGTCTCGATCATGTCCGCATAATTCACGAACCGTAGGGAGACACACTTAAGGATTCGACGTTGTTTGAGTAGTTATGGTATTATGAGAAAGAGACCGAATGTTGTTCGAGTCTCGATGGGATCCGGATATCACGAGGTGATCCGGAATGGTCCGGAGAATAAGATTCATATAAGGAAAGTCCCGCTTCGGAGTTCGGGAATGATTCCGTGTTTTCATCGAATGTTCTAGAAGGTTCCGATTGTCCCAAGACTCGGGGAGGGTACATGAATGTGTCATTGCTCATTGAATGATTGCATCATGTACTAAGTGTTATTGCTGTCCCAAATAAAGGATTAAATTGAATCCTAAAACAGAAAAGTCAAATGTCCAGCTTGAAAGTCAAACCGCCAAAACAAGAAACTGTGGAAACAAGCAAGAGGAGTTGAACCAACCCGAGGAGGAGTTGGACTCCTCCAGGCGCCAGCCCTAGGCCGAGTTGGGAGGGACTCCTCCCTCCTGGGCGCCAAGGACCCTCCCATAAAAGGAGGGCAGGCTCCTCCCATAGACACATAACTTTCTACTCTAGATCTCCGGTTTAGAGCTGTTTTGGTTTAGAGCTTCTAATTGCTTTAGCCAACAGTTTAGAGCCTTCTAATTGGTTTAGAGCCTTCTAATTGGTGTGTCTAATTACTAGGCCACTAATAGCCTCTCATAAGCTCCACCATACTGCACCGGCTTAAGGCGGCCTCATGATCTCCCTCTACTTCCTGCATTACGCCAGCCAGTTGCCGGAATCGCGAGGAGAGTGCTACAACCTCCGCTGCTGGAACAAGGGAGAGGAAGGTCTTCGTCGAAAATCGAACGTGTGACCGATCAAGGGAGCGCCGAACGTGATACTGAAGGATCGTCTACACGATCTTGAGATCGGGAAGAGTACGACTACATCACCCACGAGAATCCGATCTCGTTAAACGCTTTGGAATCTTCGAGGGTAAGTTATACCATCGACTCGTTGCTACAATCTAGTAGATAGATCTTGGCTTGTTTGTTTGTATGCGATAGAAAATTTTTGTTTTCCATGCTACGAACCCCTACACGATCAACCTCGGAAAAACCAAAACAAAACCCAACGAGGCTTTCACGACTGAACAATCACAGGATTCAGAAATATTTCAGGGGGCCACCCCATTGAGTAGATCCCGCAACGGAGTAAGCAAGCTCCGAGGCGGACTCAAGGTTTGCGTCAATGGTCAGCAATCGGGAACCCAAAGTGTGGCTGGGCTTGTCAAACCGCGTAATCACTCCGCATACCTAAATAAAGACAAAGGTGCTCCTCGCACAATTTAAATACTGAAAGTAGCATGTCATAAGTACAGATCGTAAATAAAACCTCAAACTAGTTTGTGGCCCCAAGAAATAAGATCAATCAAGCTCGCCTGGGGTCCCATATACCTCCCGGATGTGGATAGCGCGATAAATCAAGGAACAGTATCAAGTACTCGGGTCTTACGGGACACAAGTGGGCTCGAAACCAAATATTATCTATCACCCACCGATGCCTCTGCTTATTTCAATTTTAGTTGTTAAACAGAAATTAAAGTGACGATAAGTAAAACTAGAATCATCTCCAACATCAACATGCGGCAATACATCAACAACTGTGGCATATGACGACACGCAACAACACTTAAGCAAGCGACTACGACGCGCAAGTCCAACTATCTACCAAACAACAAGTAATAGGATGTGTCCAAGGCAATATAGGGCTGCACGGTATATCAAGGGTACGGAATCTAGAGCATCGCAACACAGATAGCAATAGATCAACAGAGGGAAATAAATACTATAAAAGTAAGATGGGTAGAAAGGGGAGATGCTCTTTGAAAACATTGTCGAAGGGTTCAACCGAAGATCGGGGCGAAGCTCACATCAACTCAACGGCCTTATCCGCGAAGAAGCAAAACACTAGAATAAACACCGGATGCAACATTTAATACGACGGCAGAAGATCGGCATGATGCATGTATGATGCATGGCATGGCAAAGTGCGATGCAATTAGGTCAGATTAGGCGGAACCGGGGTCCTGGCAATTAATGAGACGGTTCAAGTTGTTTAGAACCCCCCGCAATTTAAGTGTTGTTTAGCAAGACAGAAGATGGCACCGGTTCGCTACACATGTTTAAATGAGGCCAATATAAGGCTAGATTTGCCCGCATATGGGCCCCATATTTAATTATTAGGTGAATCGGCAAAAGGCCCCCAAACCACAGATATGCATGCGAGTATGACAGTTAGATATGCAACAAGTTGTTATGTTATAAAATAGGGTTCGAGGAAAAGGGGTCACACATTTAGGGTTCGGCAGATCTTGTTAGGGTTCGACGAACTTGGGGTTCCGGGGTTCGGGGTCCGACAGGGTCCAGGGTCCAGTCTCGGGGTCTCGGCGGGAGCGTTCTCGGCGGGCTCGTTCTCGAACATCAGAGGTAGTCCTTGTCGCGTCCGGAAAGCAGGACTTGGGTCGCTGTCGGGGCGCATCGGATTCTCCCGGTCGCTGTCGTTCTTGTCGCATGCGGATCTTGTCGCATTCGCGGTCCTCGGGTCATGTCGACGGTCATGGCGTCCGGGAGACGAGCTTGTCGTTACGGAGATCCTGTCGGTTCGCGTTTCGAATCCCGTGAGACGATCTTGGCGCTCTATGTCCGTGGGGGAATCCTTGGAGTCCCGGATGGAGATCTTGTCGGTTGTCTTGGCGTCCCTGTCGGAGTACTCGGGTGTCATTGCCGGACTTGGATCGGCGGCGGTTCGTCGACTAACCACAGAGGTTCCGATGGCGGCATCGATCGGAGTCGAGCGTCTTGGGGTAGTCATCTCACGCTTGGGTTATGACGGCCTTGGCGATGCACGCAGGCATAGGAACAACCGAACAGGGCATGTACTGCCCTGCAGAACAGCACGGTTACCTCAAGGCCAAAACCGATCAGCTTCACCAGGAGGGTCGAGCTGCAGGGAACCACACAGAGAACTCACAACAACAAGCGTTAGCCCGGGGAAGTGAGGGAAAAACTGGGCGAGCTCGATGCCCGCTAGCGGTGCAGGGCCAACAGAGGCAGAGGCCTCAGCGGAGGGGCAGACTCAGGCGACCTGCGGTGGCCTGCAGCGAAGGAAGGGATGAGGACGCGATGGGGCAGAGGGTCGGGGAGCGCAGGCGTGCGAGGGGGCTCGGGCCGGAGCAGGGCGAGAGGGGCGCTGGCGGAGCTCGACGAGATGGAGGTCGGCAGGGGACGGCGAGGACGCGCCGGCGCCGGGAAGACGACGGGCGCGCTGGGCGGCCAGACACGGCGGAGGCGCCGACGCGTGGCGGCGGGAAGGACGGCAGCGGGAGCGCCAAGGGGCCGGGCTAGCACGGGAGGCGAGGTGGCGCCGGAAGCGTGGAGGAGCGCGCACGCTGCTGGCGGGGAGCGGGCCACCGCGGGAGAGGGCGGCGACGGGAGCGAGCAGAGAGTCGCGGCGGGGAACGCTGGCGGGGCGGCGGCGGGGAAGGCCAAGGGCGAGGTGCTGCGAGGCCGGAGAGAGGATGGGGCAGCGCGACGCTGGTCGGTGCGGGCGCGCGACAGCAAGCAGGTGAGGGGGGCAGGCGGAGGGGGACGGCTGTGGGCGAGGCACGGAGCTGGGAAGGAGGAAGCGAGGACATGCGGGCCGGGCCGTGAGAGATGGAGAAGGGAGACGCGGGGAACAGGATGCTGTGGGTCTGTGGGGTCCGGGACGTGTGGGGCAGAGGTGGGCCAGGGGCGGGGCGCGTGCGTCTGTGTGCGTGTGTGGTGTGAACTGAGTGGATCTGGTGAGAGAGAGGGGAGAGGATAGAGTGTGTGGCTGGGACAAGTGGCGGCATAGGATTGGTGGGGAGGGAGAGGCAGGGTGACGTGGCGAACACCGATTGGTTGGGGTGATGTGGCCAAGGGGTGTGGGTAGACTAGTTGGTAGGAATAGGATTAGGGTGGACCGTTTGTAATCTTCTGGGGGTGGTCGTTCGGGTCGGAACGGCCCGTTCGACTGCCCCCGCTAAAATAATAAATAATTTTGTTTATCTCAAACAAAGCTTTTGCAAACCGATATCGGGCAAAACAAAATATTTCGGCGACCCGGATGTTGATGTTTGAATCCAGAGGGGGCGTTTTAGAAAACAAAACGGGTGTTGCGAAAATAGTTTTGGCAAACGATGCATGATGATGACGATGCAATGCACAAATTCAACGCGATTTTCTAGTAGTGGTTTTGCGGGATGCCACAATTCGACACCACTAACAATGGATCTCGCCCTCGAGATCCGCCTCATGGTACCGGAAGGAAGGTCGGCGATTCAAGGCTCGCCGCTTCGTAGATCCTCGCGACACCACTAACAAGAGTTCATCCCCCATCTTGAAATCGGCGACACCACCAACAAAGGGTCGTTGTCCCTGATCGTCGAGAGAACACTCCGGAGAACAAAGGACGAAGGTAGAGGTATCAACAAATAAAGCCACCTCTAGCTCCGATGGAAGAGGGGAACCGATGCATTCTCGTCCACTTCAATGTACAAAAGCGAATAGAAACGGTAGTCGGCATGGGGGCCAATCCATCACGCACCCAAACTATTACTCTGCACAATCAGTAGATAAGCGTGCAACCATTCTCGGAATTAGACTGAAGATCTCGACAAGCGAGGTTCGGAAACAAAGGAGTGATGCAGACTCGGCATCGGATCTGGCGTAGATGATGTCATCGCGTCGGAAAACACCAGAAGGCACAAACAAGGAACAAAGAATGGTAACACCGTAGATGGACTCATCAGGCAGCTTGAACACCGGATGGTAGAACACCGTTATCCAGGAAGGAAGCGAAACCCTAAAGGTACGACGGAAACCCAACCACGAGAGTCCCTGGACTCGAAATGAGAGAAGAGAGCGGATTCATAACACGTAGAGGTAAGAGGAGAATAGCAGAGGGGTAAGGAGTAAAATCAGACCTAATCAGAGCTATCCAACCGATTTTCAAAAATAGTTTTGACACTCTACTTCGGCCGTTAGCTAGGTTATCCTACAGGCTGGACTTGTGGGGTATCGCAACCGAAGCTCGATACCACTGTAACACCCTCAGAATCGGACCTATGCAAGTTTGAGCAAAATTCGCCAAACCCGCATAGAAACGATTCAAAGGTGCCCACCAGGCACTTTCATGCGGGTGGAAAACGAAGTAATAACATTACACAACAGTCCTCGATGGGACCCACAGAACAGATATATAACGGCGACTCAAAGAGTCAAGAATTCAGATATTATATACAGAGATCCAAATCACCTTGAAAATGATAGAGCGTCCGACTACGGACAAGATGAAAATGGGGCTAAGAGCCCTGAAGAATAACCAATGGCGTCCATAACCCTGCCCAGGCCAAGCCGGAAGGGTAACCCTGCTAACGACGTCGATCTCAAAACCTGCTTAAACAAAAGGTGCCAAAGGGCAAAGGAAAAGAAGGAGCGCCAAGATCGAGGCCAAGACACGGCGAGGCTAGAATTCGCGTCCTCGCCACATAGGTATGGTGGATCGGCAAGATGCACTAAACAACCTATAGAGACTCGATACAACCGCGGCAATTAGGAGGGTAAGAAAACCTATCCGAACCAACTCGATACTATCATCAAACAAACCCGTCCGGCGTTTCTCGAGACCAAACGAGGAAGTCAACCGAGGAACTCACATCGTTGGCAGTTTACTTATTTAGTTATAGTTGCACTTTACTAGTCGTTTTAGATAATCGCCCGATAAAATAAGCAAGGCACTTTTGGTTAATCATTCCGTTATAGTTGCAACAATTACTAATCGACATGATAGCATGAGGTAAACCCAAAACCCAGCTTGTTGGTACTTTTATTCAGCCATTCCGCTAGAAGTTGCAAGATTTACTAGTCAGTACAATTGTCGCAAGCGACAACCAAACAAACAATCGTGCGATTATTAGCCATTCCATTATAGTGAAGCTGATTACTAGTCATTATAAGTCAAATTTATAGCAATAAACTTTAGTTATGCTTGTCTATGATCGAGATATCAGGCTCCAAGTCGCCCATATCCGCGACACGGCTTTCGTAAAGTTTTACCCGCCGGGTGCACCAATAGCAACACACGCCGATCAACCTCGAAAACCAAAACAAAACCCAACGAGGCTTTCACGATCGAACAATCAGGATTCAGAAATATTTCAGGGGCCACCCATTGAGTAGATCCCAACGGAGTAAGCAAGCTCCGAGGCGGACTCAAGGTTTGCGCCAATGGTAAGCGATCGGGAACCCGAAAGTGTGGCTGGGCTTGTCGATACCGGTAATCACTCGCATACCTAACAAAGACAAAGGTGCTCCTCGCACAATTTAAATACGTAAAGTAGCATGGCATAAGTACAGATCGTAAATAAAACCTCAAACTAGTTTGTGGCCCCAAGAAATAAGACAATCAAGCTGGCTCAGGGGGGTCCCATATACCTCCCGGATGTGGATAGCGCGATAAATCAAGGAACATGTATCAAGTACTCGGGGTCTTACGGGACACAAGTGGGCGTTCGGAAACCAAATATTATCTATCACCCACCGATGCCTCTGCTTATTTCAATTTTAGTTGTTAAACAGAAATTAAAGTGACGATAAGTAAAACTAGAATCATCTCCAACATCAACATGCGGCAATACATCAACAACTGTGGCATATGACGACACGCAACAGCACTTAAGCAAGCGACTACGACGCGCAAGTCCAACTATCTACCAAACAACAAGTAATAGGATGTGTCCAAGGCAATATAGGGCTGCACGGTATATCAAGGGTACGGAATCTAGAGCATCGCAACACAGATAGCAATAGATCAACAGGAGGGAAATAAATACTATAAAAGTAAGATGGGTAGAAAGGGGGAGATGCTCGCCTGAAAACATTGTCGAAGGGTTCAACCGAAGATCGGGGCGAAGCTCACATCAACTCAACGGCCTTATCCGCGAAGAAGCAAAACACTAGAATAAACACCGGATGCAACATTTAATACGACGGCAGAAGATCGGCATGATGCATGTATGATGCATGGCATGGCAAAGTGCGATGCAATTAGGTCAGATTAGGCGGAACCGGGGTCCCGGCAATTAATGAGACGGTTCAAGTTGTTTAGAACCCCCCGCAATTTAAGTGTTGTTTAGCAAGACAGAAGATGGCACTGGTTCGCTACACATGTTTAAATGAGGCCAATATAAGGCTAGATTTGCCCGCATATGGGCCCCATATTTAATTATTAGGTGAATCGGCAAAAGGCACCCAAACCACAGATATGCATGCGAGTATGACAGTTAGATATGCAACAAGTTGTTATGTTATAAAATAGGGTTCGAGGAAAAGGGGTCACACATTTAGGGTTCGGCAGATCTTGTTAGGGTTCGACGAACTTGGGGTTCCGGGGTTCGGGTCCGGCAGGTCCGTGGTCCAGCCTCGGGGTTCGTGGTTCGACGGTCTCGGCGGGAGCGTTCTCGGCGCTCGCTCGAACATCGAGGTAGTCCTTGTCGTCCGGAAAGGTGACTTGGGTCGTCGGGCGATCGGATTCTCCGCCGCTGTTTTGTCGCATGCGGATCTTGTCGCATTCGGTCCTCGGTCATGTCGACGGTCATGGCGTCCGGAGACGAGCTTGTCGTTACGGAGATCCCGCTGTTCGCGTTTGAATCCGTGAGACGATCTTGGCGCCTATGTCCGTGGGGAATCCTTGAGTCCGGATGGAGATCTTGTCGGTTGTCTTGGCGTCCCCTTGAGTACTCGGGTGTCATTGCCGGACTTGGATCGGCGGCGGTTCGTCGACTAACCACAGAGGTTCCGATGGCGGCATCGATCGGAGTCGAGCGTCTTGGGGTAGTCATCTCACGCTTGGGTTATGACGGCCTTGGCGATGCACGCAGGCATAGGAACAACCGAACAGGGCATGTACTGCAGCAACAGCAGTTACCTCAAGGCCAAAACCGATCAGCTTCACCAGAGGGTCGAGCTGCGAGGAACCACACAGAGAACTCACAACAACAAGCGTTAGCGGGAAGTGAGGGAAAATCAAGCGAGCTCGATGCCCGCTAGCGGTGCAGGGCCAACAGAGGCAGAGGCCTCAGCGGAGGGGCAGACTCAGGCGACCGGCGGTGGCCTGCAGCGAAGGAAGGGATGAGGACGCGGCGGGGCAGAGGGTCGGGGAGGGCAGGCGCGCGAGGGGGCTCGGGCCGGAGCAGGGCGAGAGGGGCGCTGGCGGAGCTTGACGAGATGGAGGTCGGCAGGGGACGGCGAGGACGCGCCGGCGCCGGGGAAGACGCACAGGGGCGCGGCTCGGGGGCGGGACAAACACGACGGAGGCGGGCCGCAGTGGCGGCGGGAAGGACGGTGCCAAGGGAGCCACGGGCCGGGCTAGCGCGGGAGGCGAGGTGGCGTCGGCGGAAGCGTGGGAGGAGCGGTGCAGCACGCTGGGCCTGGGAGCGGGCCACCGCGAGAGGGCGGCGACGGTGGGAGCGAGCAGAGAGAGTCGTGGGCGGGAACGCGCGGGGAGGGCGGCGCCAGGGCGAGGTGCATGAGCGAGGCCGAGAGAGGGATGCAGGGCGCGGGACGCTGGTCGGTGCGGCGACTGCGGCAGGTGAGGGCGGGCGGAGGGGACGACGGCCAGGGGCGAGGCGCACGGAGCTGGGAAGGAGGAAGCGAGGGACATGCGGGGGCGTCGGGCCGGGGAGAGATGGAGAGAAGGGAGACGCGGGGGGAACAGGGATGCCAGGGTGGGGTCTGGTGGGGTCCGGGGCGTGGGACGTGTGGGGCAGAGGTGGGCCAGGGGCGGGGCGCGTGCGTCTGTGTGCGTGTGTGGTGTGAACTGAGTGGATCTGGTGAGAGAGAGGGGAGAGGATAGAGTGTGTGGCTGGGACAAGTGGCGATAGGATTGGGAGGGAGAGGCAGGTGACGGGCGTAACCGATTGGTTGGGGTGATGTGGCCAAGGGGTGTGGGTAGACTAGTTGGTAGGAATAGGATTAGGGTGGACCGTTTGTAATCTTCAGGGGTGGTCGTCGGTCGAACGCCTCGATCGCCTCGCTAAAATAATAAATAATTTTGTTTATCTCAAACAAAGCTTTTGCAAACCGATATCGGGCAAAACAAAATATTTCGGCGACCCGGATGTTGATGTTTGAATCCAGAGGGGGCGTTTTAGAAAACAAAACGGGTGTTGCGAAAATAGTTTTGGCAAACGATGCATGATGATGACGATGCAATGCACAAATTCAACGCGATTTTCTAGTAGTGGTTTTGCGGGATGCCACAAGACACACTTAAGGATTCGACGTTGTTTGAGTAGTTATGGAATGATGAGTAAGAGACCGAATGTTGTTAGGAGTCTCGGATGGGATCCGGGATATCACGAGGATATCCGGAATGGTCCGGAGAATAAGATTCATATAAGGAAAGTCCTGTTTCGGGGTTGGAGAATGGTTCCGGTGTTTTCATCGGGAATGTTCTAGAAGGTTCCAGAATGTCCGGCACTCCGAAGGGGAAGGGTACATGAATGTGTCATACCAAGTTGGAATGATTGCATCATGTACTAGGTGTCATCGCTGAACAAAATAAAGGGTTTAATCAAATCCTAGTTTGAAAAGTCAAACGCCAATTTGAAAAGTCAAACGACTATTTTGGGAAGTGGAGGGAAGGTGGAACCGAGTTGGGGAGGAGTTCCTCCTCCACCGCCGGCCCCCTTGGGAACCGAGTTGGGGAGGGACTCCCCTCCCCTGGCGCGGCCCCTCCACCTATATAAGGAGGGGCAGGGCTGCCCCTCCTAGCACCCAACACCTCCACCCGCAAACCCTAGCCCTAAGCCGCCGGCCCTCCTGCAGCCGCCGCCTAGCTAACCCTAGCCACCGGCCAAGCCTCCTCCTTGGTGTGTCTAAACCCTAGATTGCCGAGGAGCTCTCTCATAGTACACCATACTCGCTCCGGCTTAAGGCGAAGCCCTGCGAGATCTCCACCAAGAAGGATAGAATGATCGCAAGGAGAGTGCTACAACCTCCGCTGCCTGCTGGAACAAGGGAGAGGAAGGTCTTCATCGAAAATCGAACGCAGGACCGATCATGAAGCGCCTAACGCAGCGCCGGAAGGATCATCTACGCGATCTTGATATCGGGAAGAGTACGACTACATCACCCACGAGAATCCGCTCTCGTTAAACACTTTGGAATCTTCGAGGGTGAGTTATTCCATCGACTCGTTGCTACAATCTAGTAGATAGATCTTGGCTTGTTTGTTTGTATGCGATAGAATTTTTTTGTTTTCCATGCTACGAAACCCTACAATGGTATCAGAGCCGTGTCTATATGTAGATCTGTTGCACGAGTAGAACACAATGGTCATTATGGGCGTTGATGCTTTTATTGTCGATTGCTTCTTGTGTACTTTGCATCTTGCGGTATGTTGGGATGAAGCGGCCCGGGCTAACCTTACATGACATCGTTCATGAGACTTGCTCCACGCTTGACATGCAACTTGTATTGCATAAGTGGCTTTGCGTTTGCCTGTTTCTCCCAGCATAGTTAAGATTCAATTTACAACGGGTGATTAACAATGCTAGTATCAATGTTGTGGTCCTTGTTCGTAAGTTAGAACGACACTTATTGAAAGCCCCAAACCACGTAAAACATGCAAAGAAAGTAGAGGAGTCTAACTTTGTTTTGCAGGGGTGTGCAGTGATGTGATATGGCCATGATTGTGATTATATTTGATGTATGCAATGTTCCTTATTGTAAGTTGGCAACCGGCAGGAGCCATATGGTTGTCTTTAATTTATGTTAAGACCCGCGTGTCTATTCAAAGTAGTTGTAATAGTTGAAGCCGGTGGACGACAACAATGGAGAAGCGTCCTTGACCTTGATGCAATGCCGGTGATGATGGAGATCATGTTCGTGCTTGAAGATGGAGATCGGAAGCACAAAGAAGAAAGGTCATATCATATCACATATTATGAATTGCATGTGATGTTAATCCTTTATGCATCTTGTATTGCTTATATAACAACGGTAGCATTATAAGATGATCCCTCATGCACATGAATTTTAAGTTCTAAAGTGTTCACCCTTAGTAAGCACCGTTGCTAAAGCTTGTTGTTTCAAAGCACCACGTGATGATTGGGTGTGTTAGATTCTGCAAGTGTATACAACGTGAGCAAGCCAGATTTGCTCATGCGGAAGCTAAGGTTTGATCTTGACGAGCCTAGCATGTACAGACATGGTCTCGGAACACGGATCACCGAAAGGTAAAGCATGAATCATATAGTAGATATGATGAACATGACGATTGTTCGCCATTGAAACTATATCAACTCTCGTGATGATCGGTGTTGATGTGGTGGATTTGGTTCGTGTGATCACTAAAACAATGTGAGGGATGTTGTTTTGAGTGGGAGTTCACCTAGTTTAATTTCATCATTAATTTGAACTCAATTTGTCATAAACTTAGTCTAAACTATTGCAAATATGTTGTATATCAATGGCAGCCCCTACCATCAATTTTAATGCGTTCCTAGAGAAAGAAAAGTTGAAAAACAATGGAAGCAACTTTGCGGATTGGTTCCGCAATTTGAGGATTGTCCTCACAGCTGGTAATTTGACCTATGTGCTGGATGCACCGCTGGGTGACCCACAGCTCATCGCTACCGATGAAGTAAAGAATGTTTACCTCGCTCGGAAGACTCAGTACTCCACAGTTCAGTGTGCTATATTTTATGGTTTAGAATCGGAGCTTCAGAAAAGGTTTGAGAATTCAGACCCACATGATATTGTCCGTGACCTCAAATTGATCTTTGAGACTCACACGGCAATTGAGTGCTATGAGGCTTCTGAAAAGTTCTTTAACTGCAAGATGGAAGAGGGCAGCTCCGTTAGTGAGCATGTGCTTAAGATGTCTGGGCACGCAAACAAACTTCAAAGCTTGGGTATAGTGATTCCTAATGCTTTGGCGATTTATCGTGTCCTCCAATCACTACCACCAAGTTACAAGAACTTTGTGATGAACTACAATATGCAAAACATGAACAAGTAGTTGCCAGAACTGTTTGCTATGTTAAAATCTGCAGAAGTGGAGATCAAGAAAGAGCACCAAGTGTTGATGGTCAATAAGACCACCAAATTCAAGAAAGGGAAGTCTAAGCAAAAGGGACACTTCAAGAAGGGTGGTAAGAAAGTTACCGCGCCGACGAAGAAGACCAAGGCTGGACCTAAGCCTGATACTGAGTGCTTTTACTGCAAGGGAGAAGGCCACTGGAAGCGGAATTGCCCAAAGTACTTGGCGGATTTGAAGAACGGCAACATCAAGAAGAAAGGTATATACGATATACATGTTATTGATGTGTATCTCACTAGTACTTGTAGTAGTGCCTGGGTATTTGATACTGGTTCGGTTGCTCATATTTGTAACTCAAAACAGGTGCTGCAGAATAAACGGAAGCTAGCGAAGAACGAGGTGACGATGCGCGTGGGAAACGGATCAAAGGTTGATGTGATCGAGGTTGGCACGCTACCCCTTTATCTACCATCGGGATTAGTTTTATACTTAAATAATTGTTAGTTGGTGCCTAAAAGCATGAACATTATATCGGGATCTTGTTTATTGTGAGACGGTTACTTGTTTAAGTCCGAGAATAATGGTTGTTCGATTTATATGAGTAATATGTTTTATGCACATGCACCTTTGATAGATGGTCTATTCTTATTGAATCTCGATAGTGGAAATACACATATTAATAACATTGAGGCTAAACGTTTGAAATCGAGCGATAACTCGACCTATATGCGGCACTGTCGTCTTGGTCACATTGGAGTGAAGCGTATGAAGAAACTCAATTCCGATGGACTTCTTGAATCACTTGATTTTGAATCACTTGAAATATGTGAAGCATGTCTGATGGGTAAAATGACTAAGACTCCATTTTCTGGTATGATGGAGCGAGCCACGAACTTATTGGAAATCATACATACCGATGTGTGTGGTCCAATGAGTGTAGCATCGCGCGGTGGTTATGGTTATGTTCTTACCTTCATGGATGACTTGAGTAGATATGGGTATATCTATTTCATGAAACATAAGTCCGAAAATTTTGAGAAGTTTAAGGAATTTCAAAGTGAGGTTGAGAATCAACGTAACAAGAAGATTAAATTTCTACGTTCTAATCATGGAGGTGAATATCTAAGTTACGAGTTTGGCGAGTATTTGAAGAAATGCGGAATACTTTCACAATTGACACCGCCGGGAACACCAAAGCGCAATGGTGTGTCCAAACGTCGTAATCAAACTCTCTTAGATATGGTTCGTTCTATGATGTCACTTACAGATTTACCGCTATCATTTTGGGGTTATGCATTAGAAACAACCGCATTCACTTTAAATAGGGCACCATCTAAATCCATTGAAACGACACCGTATGAATTATGGTTTGGGAAGAAACCTAAATTGTCGTTCCTTAAAGTTTGGGGTTGCGAAGCCTATGTCAAGAAGTTACAGCCGGACAAGCTTGAACCCAAAGCGGAAAAATGCGTCTTCATAGGATACCCGAAGGAAACTATTGGGTATACCTTCTATCATAGATCCGAGGGCAAAATCTTCGTTGCCAAGAATGGATCCTTTCTAGAGAAGGAATTTCTCTCGAAAGAAGTGACTGGAAGGAAAGTAGAACTCGACGAGGTTGTCGAACCTTCTCTCGAACTTGCGAGTAGCGCAGCACCAGAAGAAGTTCCTGTGGTGCCTGCACCAATAAGAGAGGAAGCTAATGATGATGATCATGAAACTTCGGTTGTAGTTGCTACAGAGCCTCGCAGGTCAACGAGAACTCGTACCACTCCAGATTGGTATGATCCCGTCATGAGTGTCATGTTGGTGGACAACACCGATAACCCTGCGACATATGTGGAAGCGAGGATGAGCCCAGATTCCAATAAATGGCAAGAATCCATGAAATCCGAGATTGGATCCATGTATGAAAACCAAGTATGGACTTTGGTGTACTTACCGGATGGACGGAAGGCTGTCGAGAACAAATGGATTTTCAAGAAGAAAACATATGCTGATGGTAATGTTACTGTCTATAAAGCTCGACTTGTCGCAAAAGGGTTTCGACAAATTCAAGGAGTAGACTACGATGAGACTTTCTCACCGGTAGCGAAGCTAAAGTCTGTGAGGATTATGTTAGCAATCGCTGCATATTATGATTATGAGATATGGCAGATGGATGTCAAAACAACATTCCTCAATGGAGACATTGATGAAGAGTTGTATATGATGCAACCCAAAGGTTTTGTCGATCCTAAAGATGCTAACAAGGTATGCAAACTTCAACGGTCCATCTATGGATTGAAGCAAGCATCCCGAAGTTGGAATCAACGTTTTGATAAGGTAATCAAAAGTTTTGGTTTTATATAAACTTATGGAGAAGCTTGTATTTACAAGAAAGTGAGTGGGAGCTCTGTAGCATTCTTAATACTATATGTAGATGACATATTGTTGATTGGGAATGATGTAGACCTTCTTAATAGTGTCAAGGAATATTTGAATAATAGTTTTTCAATGAAGGATCTTGGCGAAGCAGCTTACATATTAGGCATAAAGATTTATAGAGATAGATCGAGACGCCTAATATCATTGTCACAAAGTACATATTTGGACAAAGTTCTAAAGAGGTTTGGAATGGAAGATAGCAAGAAAGGGTTCTTGCCCATGTTGCCCAATACGACCTTGAGAGTAAGAATCCCTATGCCTCAGCCATATGATCTCTAATGTATGCCATGCTATGTACTAGACCCGACATTGCATATGCTGTTAGTTTAACTAGCAGATATCAAAGTGATCCAGGAGTGGATCATTGGACAGCGGTCAAAAACATCCTTAAGTACTTGAGAAGAACTAAGGATATGGTTCTTTCTTATGGAGGTGATGAACAACTCGTTGTTAATGGTTACACCGATGCTAGTTGGAACACCGATCCGGATGATTCTAAATCACAATCTGGATATGTATTTACTTTGAATGGTGCAGCAGTTAGCTGGAGGAGTGCAAAGCAAAGCGTTGTGGCGAGATCTTCAACTGAATCGGAATACATGGCTGCTTCGGAGGCTTCACAAGAAGCGATATGGATGAAAGAGTTCATTACAGAGCTGGGTGTGGTTCCAAGTGCGCTGGACCCAATGTCTATCTACTGTGATAACATGGGCGCCATAGCCAATGCGCAAGAACCAAGGTCACACAAGAAGCTGAAGCACATCAAGCTACATTTTCACGCTATTCGAGAACATGTCCAAGATGGGGACATAAAGATTTGCAAAGTACACACAGATCTGAATGTGGCGGATCCGTTGACTAAACCTCTCCCGAGGGCAAAACATGACCAACACCAAACTGCCATGGGTGTTCGGTATATTACCATGTAATCTAGATTAGATGACTCTAGTGCAAGTGGGGAGGCTGGAGATATGCCCTAGAGGCAATAATAAATGTAGTTATTATTATATCTTTGTGTTTATGATAAATGTTTACATTCATGCTATAATAGTATTAACAAGGAAACATTAATACTTGTGTGATTTGTAAACTTAAATTGAAGTCCCTAGTAAAGCCTCTATATATTACTAGCTTGTTGGTTAATAAATGATTGTGGTTTCCCTATCATGAACATTGAGATGTTATTAACAACAAGATCATATCGTTGGGAGAATGGTATGGTGGACATAATCCTATAGATAAGCGTAGCATAAAGATCAAGTCATTTTAATAGTTCAATTGCTATATGTTTTCTGATACATAGTAACCTAATTCCTTCGACCATGAGATCATGCATATCACCTTTACCAAATGGATGCTTTGATGACATCAAACACCACACCGTAACTGGGTGGCTATAAAGGTGGCATTGAGTGTTCAGAAAGTATTAGTTGAGACACATGGACCAAGAGTGGGATTTGTCCATCCATATGACGGATAGATATACTCTAGGCCCTCTCGGTGAAATGTCATCCAATTAGCTTGCAAGCATGTGACTGGCTCACAAGGGATCACATATCACGGGAACGAGAAAAGAGTACTTATCGATGTGAGGTTGAACTAGGTATGCAGAGATACCGACGATCATAACCTCGGATAAGTAAACTATCGTGAGACAAAGGGAAATTGGTATCGTATGTAAGTGGTTCATTCGATCGCAAAGTAATCATAGAAATATGTGGGAGCCATATGAATTTCCAGATTCCTCTATTGGTTATTGTTCGAAGAAGTGTCTCGATCATGTCCGCATAATTCACGAACCGTAGGGAGACACACTTAAGGATTCGACGTTGTTTGAGTAGTTATGGAATGATGAGTAAGAGACTGAATGTTGTTCGGAGTCTCGGATGGGATCCAGGATATCACGAGGAGATCCGGAATGGTCCGGAGAATAAGATTCATATAAGGAAAGTCCTGTTTCAGGGTTGGAGAATGGTTCCGGTGTTTTCATCGGGAATGTTCTAGAAGGTTCCGGAATGTCCGGCACTCCGAAGGGGAAGGGTACATGAATGTGTCATACCAAGTTGGAATGATTGCATCATGTACTAGGTGTCATTGTTGAACAAAATAAAGGGTTTAATCAAATCCTAGTTTGAAAAGTCAAAACGCCAATTTGAAAAGTCAAACGGCTATTTTGGGAAGTGGAGGGGAAGGTGGAAACCGAGTTGGGGAGGAGTTCCTCCCCTCCACCGCCGGCCCCCTTGGGAAACCGAGTTGGGGAGGGACTCCCCTCCCTTGGCGTGGCCCCTCCACCTATATAAGGAGGGGCAGGGCTGCCCCTCCTAGCACCCAACACCTCCACCCGCAAACCCTAGCCCTAAGCCGCCGGCCCTCCTGCAGCCGCCGCCGCCCTAGGGCAAGCCGCCGCCGCCTAGCTAACCCTAGCCGCCGGCCAAGCCTCCTCCTTGGTGTGTCTAAACCCTAGATCGCCGAGGAGCTCTCTCATAGTCCACCATACTCGCTCCGGCTTAAGGCGAAGCCCTGCGAGATCTCCCCTCTACTTCCGGTACCACGCCGTTGTGCTGCCGGAATCGCGAGGAGAGTGATACAACCTCCGCTGCCTGCTGGAACAAGGGAGAGGAAGTTCTTCGTCGAGTACCGAACGTGTGACCGACTATGGAAGCGCTGCCGAAACGCAGCGCCGGAAGGATCGTCTACGCGATATTGAGATCGGGAAGAGTACGACTACATCACCCACGAGAATCCGCTCTCGTTAAACACTTTGGAATATTCGAGGGTGAGTTATTCCATCGACTCGTTGCTACAATCTAGTAGATAGATCTTGGCTTGTTTGTTTGTATGCGATAGAAATTTTTTGTTTTCCATGCTACGAAACCCTACAATTGGAACTATTTCCTTAGAAATCTTTTGCCTATTCTAATCCCAATCCAACCCAAACAGATGACTACTCCAAGAAACTCCAACATCAAGGATGATGACAACAACAACCAAGATATCAACATGAGGGAACTCATAGTAACCCAAACCCAGTTGAACCAGGTGACAGCTCAATTTTTAGCCAACACTAGTGAGTTAGATCCAACCATGCAAAGGTTTTTGGAAACCCAAACCCAATTGTTGCATAAGGTGACAAATCAAATGATCAACATGGGAGACAACTCTTCCCAAGGAGTTTATGACAACAAGGATGTGAAGGATGATATTCTAGAAGGAACCCAAGCTTGCAATATTTGTGGAGACAAGGATCACACTTCCAAAGAGCATAAAGATCAATGCCCCGATTGTGAAGAGAAACATCCAGCTAATCAATGCCCCACAACCCAAGCTATTTGTTTCCTGTGTGAAGGAAATAATCATGTCCCTATCCAATGCCCCATCTATTCCATAGTTCAACAAAGGAAACATGGTGGAGTCCAACAACTGATTGCAGACTACCATGAGAAAACAACTTCTACCAAGAAGGATGAAGACAAAGGAAAATCTCAGCTTGCACCTCCATGCAATATGACTCAATTTAAAGGACCAAAGAGGAGACATATGTATTATCCAAGGAAAAGGTCAAGGAGACCAGGAAACTTTCCTTCCTTTGAGATAAGATATGAATAGCATGAACTAGAAGCACCCTAGCTTTGGAGAAACCCAAGAAGAAGAAAGACAAAAGCCAAGTGCAATGTTGTCATTGCAAATAGATGGGACACTATGCCAATGAATGTCCAGAGAAGAAGAAAAAGTATAAGGAGATTAGCCAAGTATGGTGCAACAACTGCAAAGAGTTAGGCCATTATGTGTCAACTTGTCCACAGAAGATACGTGAAGAACTCAATCTTATCACATGTTACAATTGTGGTAACCAAGGACATTATGAAAGCAATTGCCCAGAAAAGATGAAGCACAAGATAAAGCCTATGAAGGATCTCAGCCTTGTCACATGTTTCAAGTGTGGAAACAAAGGACACTATGCAGATGTTTGCCTAGAGAGATTTCAACAAGATCCCAAGAAAGCCAAGATGTAATCCAGTTGGAAAATTTTAAGAGTGGTAGTACCCTAGTTGCTTTGAGCCAACTTGTAACCCCTATCCTTCCCAAATCTCGGGACGAGATTTATTTTAAGGGTGGTAGCCTGTCACATCCCAAGATTTTCCAAATCTTGTAATGTGAAAAATAAAACAAACAAAATAAATAATTGTTGAAAATTAGGGTGAAAAGAAACTTTTATTTCTAAATGGAAACTTAAAATCCCATCTTGAACAAACTTTGGTTAATGTTTGAATCCAACTGAATTCAAATCAAGTGAAATGCATTCCTCAATGAATGTATCTTGAAATTTAAACACTTGGAGATTAAACCAAAATCCTAAAACCCTAATGGAAGAAAAACATTTCCAAGTTATCCCCAAGCCTATGGATTTGATCCATATAAAAATTTGTCAAACAAATATTTCAAAATGATCAAGAATGATAAATAGAAATATTATAAGACCATATAAATTGGTTTCACTTAATTTGGAGCCATAGATAAAATCTTATAAATTTAATAAGATAAGGAAATTGAAATTCCAAGGCTAATAAAGCACCTATCTAAAAATCCATAACCAATGGTGAGCAATTAATCCTAAAAAGATTTAAAAGGATAAATAAATATCAAATAAGATTTTACAAATTGGAATCACCAAATTTGGATCTATAAATAAAAAGATATAGATTTTATAAGATAAAGAAAGAAATATTAAATGAAGATTATTTAAAGGCCAAAATAAATCTTGATCTAATCCATAAGAAAATGGAATAAATATAATCCAACTCCAAATAAAATAAAGGGATAAAGAATTTTCCAAAATAAAATAAAATGGCATTAATCAAATTGAATAAAGACAAAATCCCTATTAAGAAATGATTAATTAAATCATGGGAAAATAATATTTGGAATTTACCCAAGTGGATTAAAAGTTGTTTAATTAACTTAAATAAGATTAAGGAAATCTTCCAAATAGAATTTAGGGAATTAAAACTATATTTAATTTCATTGGAATAAGGACAAATACCCAATTTTAAATGATTAATAAATCATATTAAAAACATTGCAAATAATTCAAAGTGAATTGTTTGACACCCTAATAAATGAATAAAACTTACTGAAAAGATTTTGTTGAAAAATGAAATTTAAATAAGGATTAATAATGTATTTGATATTATTTGAATTAAAGCAAGGGCTTGTTTTAAATAATTAAAAGACACTAAAAGAATAAGATATTTATTCAAAAAAATGATTTCAAAAGGTAATATTAATCAGTATTAAAATCTACTCAAAGTTTGAGAGAAGTTTGAATTCAAATGGATGTTTAAATTGATTAATCAAAATTAAAACAGAATAATAAGAATGGAAAAAGAAAAATGTTCAGTACAAAAAAAGAATCTAGCTAGCCCAGCTCGACAAGGCCCAGTCTAAGCCCAACAGCCCACTCTCACTTTCTCCCCCGAACCGTTTTCTTCTACTCATGATCAAACCCACAAAGACACTGACAGTTGGACCCCACCCCCACTCTCTCTCTCTCTCGCAGACAGCCAGGTCCCACCTCCCCAGTCATCTTCCTCCCCGCGAAGACCACGCCTCGTCGCCGTTTTTGCTGATTGAATGCGCCTTGATTCCTCTTCAACCACAAGTTGATTCATCCCCGTGATCACGCATACATAATCGCCTGCCCCTCCTCTCTCTTTCCCCTCACTCGCCAGCTCTTCCCCGCCCTAGGGCTGCCTTAATTTCTCGCCAGCACACCACTGCTCCGACAACCTTCCCGGCCAATTCCGGCCAGCCCTCACCTCCCCTTGCCCCCTGGACTCCACGAAAGTGATCGCCAGAACCTTGCGCATCTTCTAGTATCCCCATCTCGCCCGCGCACGCCCCATAGCCTTGCCTTCGTCAACAACTGAGCGTCAACGGCGTCTGCCTCAACTCCGGTGAGCAGTAGGCGACGAATCAGCGCACCCCTTGCTCTCTGGTTGGTACCATCGCAACCCCTACAAGCGTGCACACCTTCCTGACTACTTTCCCTGCCTTTTTACTCCACAGGAACTTGCTCCCGTCGATGATAGTACGAGCCCGACGCCAAGCAGAACTCCAGCGAGGAATTCCGACTGAACCCGTGCGCCCCTTGCCTCCTCGCGAGCACGTCGAGCATCAGTGACACACGCGAACCGGGTGAGACATCCTTGTTGTTCCCTTGCTTCCTGATTCGCTGAGACCACCGCTAGCCGAGCGTCGCCGCCGCCAGCCACCATCGAGCGCTGCTTATATTTGGTCAAGGTGCCCTGAGACGCTGGATCGTGATCCATTGGATGCGATGGATCCACTTATCGAAGGGGTAAGTAGTGCCCTGAGACGCACGATTATACTTAGATCCAACGCACCAGAATAAGCGATCCGCACGAACCGGTATGGGCGAATAGAATCGTGACGCCTGGCCAGTGTGTTATTTTAAAAACAGAATTTGATCTATTGTATTAGTAAACTTGCAAAATTCATAACTTTCAAACCACACGTCCAAATTTTGCAAATTTTATATCAATGGATTCAGCAAAACAAGTACTTTTCTGACCATAAACTTTGTTTAGTAAAATGTTTCTGTTAAATTGATTGTTTTTGCAGAAACTTATGTAGGCATATTTAGAATATAAAATTTGTTCTAAAATGATTTTTCAGATGAAACCTTTGGAAAATGGTTTGTTTTGAACCTAATGACCTTAGAAACCAACTCATGGATTTGAAAATATATTTGGTAAAGCTAAAGAATAAATCTTTGATTTAAACCATTTCTAGTCAAATAAAAATATTGTTTATTTGTTAAAAATGCTTTTTGGAGGAAACCTTTGGAAAATGTTTTGATTTAAACTCTCTGGCCCTAAACACAAGGTTTTATGGTTTGAAAACATATTTTGTGAACCCTATAGATTGTTGCCTTATTAAAAGCATTTCTCCACCACATAAATAATACTTGGTTTAAAAATGGTTTATAGGAAGAATCTTTTGCAAATAGTTTTGCCACTTTATAAAATGACCAATAAGTGTTTTAGAATGTTTATAACCTATTATAAACCACTTTTGTAAACAAACATAGTTTGGCATGATTGCATGCATTGTTTTTATACTATTATTTTATGTGATGTTGCTTGAATGGTAGATTGAAATATTGCTTGCTTGATTGAATTGTAGTGATTTGAAGAGTGTGAATATTGAAAAGATCAAGGAGTGAACTTATATTCTCTACCAAAAAGGCAAGTGATGCTCCATACTTTTGTCCCATTATTTTCACTATGCATTAGTGATATTTCTTAGTAGGACTTGCATGGAATTTTTCTAAGTATATACTATGCCATGGGAAATCCTAGTAGATGAAACCTTAGTAGAGTTTCCGAAGTTAAGATTCCTACTACTATCTTGCTTAGTTTAGCTAGTAGAAAACAAGGGTGGAATATATATTCATACTATGGAATATTTCTAAGTCAAGGACTTGTGTTTTGTTTAATAAGACAACTAAGTGAATGAATCACCTGGGTGGAATGGAAGGAATGGTTTGTGTTGAGTGGTTCACAAGGCCCATTTCTATGGTTTACCTTGTGTATCTCACTTGTGGATGGCCACCCAGGAACAAAGAGATTTGAGATGTCAAATGTTGAGAAGCTTCAAGTGCAGCCACTTGGCATTATGGGCTCTGCCTGGATCATATAGGTTGCAATAACTTAGCCAAATAGACAGTTAGTGGTAGGGGATGATAGGTTGGAACGCGTCCATTCTGGTCTAAGGGAAGGCTTCTGAAAGATCTTGTCTTGGTGAAACCAAGTCTTGTGGGGAAAGTGCACCACCTCTGCAGAGTGTAAAATCTAAGTACTTAGCCATGTCTGTAACATCCCTAAAATCATGTTTCAAACTCATGCATATCATCCATGCATCCATGATCATATAGGATTCATTACAAACAAAATAATTCAAAAACAGGAGCATATGAGCTCATTATTTTATGTGATCATCATTTGAAAACAAATGCTACTCTCTCCATGAGAGGTTGTTGTTCTTGAGACCAAACCTTGTGCCTTGTTGTTTCTGAATGAATTTCTTGATTTCTAAGGTTTAAACTAAAAAAATTCAAAGCCAATACCATTTGAAAATCAATTTCAAAACCAATATGAATCTAGTGCTATGTCACTGTTATTTTATTTTATTCCCAAATGACCAAGCCAATTCAAAGTGGCCACTTGGTTTTATGCCCAAAATTGTGACTGTTGCACACTGCAAAAATCCCAAAAAGATTTGAATTCATTTGAAACTCATTTCAGAAATTCAATTTAGAAAAAGAAAAGAGAAAGGAAATGGAAAAAGGGCCGGCGTCAGGATTTGAGCCCAGCCACAGACGCAGCCCATTTAGCCCACCCGGGTCCCTTCTCTCTCTCGCACGCACAGACGCACCCGCGGAGTCGCTGACGCCAGGACCCCACCTCCCCTCTGTTTATTTCGCTGACAGGTGGACCCATGACCCCGTCGTCGTCTTCGTCAATCACGCGCGCCTGCGCCGCTCACGCCGCCGTTACTCGCCGCAGTCACTGCCGCGTTGATTCCCCTTGATTCCGCGAGTAACTCCACGCCCAGCTCCGGCTATAAGAACCTCTCCCCCTCGCGGTCATTTCCCCCCACACTGCACACCCTTCTCGCCACCAGGCTGCCAGTATTCGCTCTTGTGCCGCCGCAGACAGGACCTACTCCGGCGACCTATTCTGGTAAACCTCGTGCATCCCTTCCTCTCTGGTTCATACGAGCAGCTTCGCAACTCCCTAGCGCACCTCCCGATCCCCTTTGCTTGTCTGTTTGTGATCCAGAGCTTCGACTTCGACGAGCACCGAGAGAATCTGACGCCGTCTCCAACTCCAGCGAACCTTCCTGGTTAGTTCTGACCGCACCTTGTCCTCTCTTTGACACTCACACGACCAGCATCACTCCGCGCATCTAACGCACTGCTTATTTTTCCTTGGCACGATCTGTATCTTCGCCAACGTCGACGAGCAGCCGCACCCGACGCGTTAGCGAACTCCAGCGAGGAATCTCCGACGACTCCGTGCGCCCCTTGCAAAGACACCGCCACGTTGAGCTTCACCTCGTCACGGCGGTTCTGGTAAGCATCCTCTCCCCTCCCTGGGCAACCTAGAACGCCGGCCGCCGCAGAGGCGAGCCGCCATGGCTACACGCCGCCAGACCTTGGCCGTTTGATCAAGAGCCATTGGATCTAGATCCAACGCGTACGATAGAATCACTTAACGAAACGGTACGTTAGATCTGAGCCGTACGCGATCACTTAAATCCAACGATCTGTGTCGACTGATCCGTGCGAAGGGGTACGCGCCAATAGGATAGCGCCGCGTGGCAGTGAGTTAGATTTAAAACAGATTTTGAATCAGATTTTAGTTCAAATTTGTTTTGTTTGTAACTTTTGTTTCCCACGTTAGATTTTGACAAATTTTATACCGTTGGAATCAGGAAGACAATCCCTTTCTAAATATTCAATGTGTTTAATGTTTAGCTTCTGTTAAAATGGTTTCTTTTGCAAAAACATGTGTAGGGCTTATTTAGTCATATGAATTGTTTAGGAATTGTTTTAGTGTTAAATAAAATTTGGATTGGCAAAGTTTGTACTTGTTTAGAATTCAGTACTATGCACTTTCTTGGTTGAGCTTTCAAAAAAATCATCACTTAGCATCTTGCGTGCATGCACATA
Organism: Avena longiglumis; assembly: GCA_030063025.1. Lineage (NCBI taxonomy): Eukaryota > Viridiplantae > Streptophyta > Magnoliopsida > Poales > Poaceae > Avena > Avena longiglumis. Next base: position 86,199,482 of record CP125977.1, on the reverse strand, counting down.
TATTTTTGATTGAATATGTCTTGTATGTGATTGTGGCTATATTCTTTGTGTAGACTTTGGTGCTAGTGATTGTGATTGTGAAGAGTGCTACTCTCCCAACTACCAAGGCAAGTGGTACTTCATGAATATTTCTATACCTATATCTTATACTAAGCATTAGAAATATTTTGCTAAGTCTTGCATGTCACTATTTTTGCCAAATGCCATGTTGGGAAATCCTAAGTAGTTGTAGAATTGCTAGGAAATTTCCAAGTTAAGTTACTATCTATGCCATGCTTAGCCTAGCTAGTAGCAAACAAGGGTTGGTGATATATACATGCTATGATGAAAATATTCCTAAGTCTTTGGACTTATGTTTTTCTTAATAAAACAACTAAGTCAATGAATCACCTGGGTGGAAAGGGACTTGATTGGTGGTTTTGGTTGAGTAGTTACACAAGGCCCATGGCTATGGTTTACCTTGTGTATCTCACTTGTGGAAAGCCACCCAGGAACAAAGGGATTTTAGAGGTCAAGTGTTGAGAAGCTTCTAGTGCAGCCACTTGGCAATATGGGCTCTGCCTGGATCACATAGGTTGCTAGAACGTAGCCATTTGGACAGTTGGTGGTAGTGGGAATGATAGGTTGGAACGCGTCCATTTGGTCTAAGGGAAGACTTCTGAAAGGTCATGTCTTGGTGAAACCAGGTCTAGTGGGGAAAGTGCACAACCTCTGCATCAAGGCATGGAAGCTATCAAGAATCTCATCACTCCAACTTCTAAGTAAAAACTTGTGGGTGAACAAGGGTGAAGGACCCCAATGTCTATTGGTGGTTCCTTGGGAAAAGTTTTGACAAAGAAAAACTTAGTGATTTCAACTAATAGGAAAAACCTATTTTTGAGCAAAGAAAGCCAAGCTACACTTAGCCAAATTGCATATAGTAATATAGTCCACTTAAAATTTACTAAGGTATCACTTGCCAATACTATTCCAAAGTATTGACCCACTATGGCTATAACTTGTGATGTTGCAGGTTACTCTGATGAAGATTAGGTGTCATGAGTCTACACTCAACATGTTTGCCTGTGGCACATGAAGATGAAGACTTATATTTATTTACTTACTCAAACTCTTGTTTTAGGCCTGTGGCCTTGAGTTGTAAAGACTATGTTATCTCTGGAATGGATGTAATAAATGACCTTTGTATCTGTGTACTTCATCTTAAACTGTGGATGCTAGCAATGATCCAGGGACTAGCATTGCAATCACAGGGATCCTTTTCCTTTACAAAGGAGGGATCTTACAGATGGTATCAGAGCACTGTGTTGCCTATAGGATTATGACCCTAGGATTGGAAACCACTAAGGAAAAAAAATTCAACTACTTCTACACTTGTCTATTCTTCTCGTAAACCTTTCTAATCTTCTCTCTCATCTCTACTTGTAGATGAACTCCATCAACTAAGTCGTGAGGAAAGGACCACTCATGACAATGACTTTGGAGTGTGAGACAGAATTCCCCAAGGCTCTCAAGGACCTCATGGTTGCATTAGAGATACAAGGTGCAGCTGTGTACAAAGGTTTTCCAGTGATGGATGAAGGGGTGGAATACTTGTAAGACCCCTCCTTTGTAAAGGAAAAGGATCCCTGTGATTGCAATGCTAGTCCCTGGATCATTGCTAGCATCCACAGTTTAAGATGAAGTACACAGATACAAAGGTCATTTATTACATCCATTCCAGAGATAAAACATAGTCTTCTACAACTCATGGCCACAGGCCTAATACAAGAGTTTTGGAATAAGTAAATAAACACAAGTATTCATCTTCATGTGCCACAGGCAAGCATGTTGAGTGTAGACTCATGACTCCTAATCATCATCGGAGTAACCTGCAACATCACAAGTTACAGCCACGGTGGGTCAATACTTTGGTATAGTATTGGCAAGTGATACCTTAGTAAATTTTAAGTGGACTATATTACTATATGCATTTTTGGCTAAGTGTAGCTTGGCTTGCTTTGCTCAAAATAGGTTTTTCCTATTAGTTGAAATCACTAAGTTTTTCTTTGTCAAAAGCTTCCCAAGAAACCACCATTAGACATTGGGGTCCTTTACCCTTGTTCACCCACAAGTTTTACTTAGAAGTTGGAGTGATGAGATTCTTGTAGCTTCCATGTCTTGATGCTCAAATTGTCCATTGCCATGGACTTGGCTAAGTACTTAGATTTTCCATCTGCAGAGTTTGTGCACTTTCCCCACCAGACTTGGTTTCCCAAGATAGGACCTTTCAGAAGCCTTCCCTTAGCCAAATGGACGCGTTCCAACCTATCATCCCACTACCACCAACTGTCCAAATGACTAAGTTCTAGCAACCTATATGATCAAGGCAGAGCCCATATTGCCAAGTGGTTGCACTATAAGCTTCTCAACACTTAGCCTCCAAATCCCTTTGTGCCTGGGTGGCATACCACAAGTGAGATACACAAGCCATATCCATGGCCTTGTGTAACCACTCAACCAAAAACCACCATTCAAGTCCCATTCCACCCAGGAAGTTCATTGACTTAGTTGTTTTATTAAGAAAAGCATAAGTCCAAAAGACTTAGAATTATTTTCATCATAGCATGTACATACTTTACCAACCCTTGGTTTGCTACTAGCTAGGCTAAGCATGGCACAGTAACTTAACTTAGGAAATTCCCTAGCAATTCTACAGTTCTACAACTACTTAGGATTTCCCAACATAGCATTTGGCAAAAGTAGCATGCAAGACTTAGCAAAAATAATTCTAATGCTTATTCAAAATAAAGGGGTGTAATATCATGAAGTATCACTTGCCTTGGTAGGGAGAGCAGCACTCTTCACAATCACAGTCACTAGCAAAATCTACACAAAATTTGTATCACAAAATTTACACACACAATTATACAAACAAAAATAATATGAATGCATGCAAGAAAATGCTAAGTGATGATTTTGAAAACTCCACCAAGCAAGTGTATGAAACAGAAACAAAACCAAGTCAAAAAGTTTGCTAACTAAACTTATTTAGCCCTAAAACAATTTGCTAAACAAAATCTATACTCAAAATGGACCTAAATATGTTTCTGCATACAAAGTCATTTTAACATAAACTTTTTGTTAAACACATTGCAGAATCAGAAAGGGCTTGTCTCACTGATTCCAACGGTATAAATTTTGCAAAAATCTAACGTGGGAATCTCAAGTTATAGCCATTTGAAAATTGGATCTAAATCTGATTTGAATTCTAATTTTGAATCCAATCCTAGACACGCGTCAACTTTTTATTGGTGCGTACCGGTTCGCACTGGATCACCCTTCCGCGCCGTTGGATCTAACTATCGCTGCACGGCTCAGATCTATCCATACCCCTTCGTTAAGTGAACTATTTCTACGCACTAGATCTGGATCTGACGGCTAAGAATATCCTAACCAGAAACGAGCGGCGCTAGCGGCGGCGGCTGGCGGTGGCGCGTCGGTCAGTGGCGGCGCCGGCGTTCTAGGTCGCCCGGGGAAGAAAGGAGGCGCTTACCAGAATCGCAGGATGCTGCCGATGCTCAAGGTGGTGATGGTTCGTCGAGGGGCGCGCGGACACGGCGTGGATTCCTCGTCGGAGTAGAGGCAGACATCGGGCACGGTCAGTCGTCGACGTTGGCGAGGTTCCTCGTCGCGCTAAGCCAAAATAGGGGTACTGTTAGATGCGCACAACGATGGAGATTCTAGGTGTATCAGTCAGAGGGCAAGGGGCGGTGGCTACTTACTGAGGGAGGTCTGCGGAGTTCGTGCAGAGAACGGTTGCGGCCAGTCATCGACGTTGCTGGAGCTACGGATCATGCAAGGGCCAATGGGGAGTGTCAGTAGGTGCGCAAAGACTCGCTGATCTTGATAGCATGAACTAGAGACAGAGGGGAACACGGAGCTCACCGGAATTCGCCGGCGCAGTCGTCGGAACAGCGGCGGCGTCATACGAGTTGTGGGCAGCCTGGTGGCGTGAAGGCGAAATTGTTTGGGGGTAAATGGTCGCGAGGATGTGGGGATTTTATAGCCAGAGGCTCGACAAGAAACGCTTGCTGCATCAATGCCAATTAAGCTCGCGAAATCAGTGCAGCAACGGGCAGCGGCGGAGGTCGTGGCTGGAATCGGGGAAGAAGGCGACGTGGAGAGGGCCCGCTCGTCGGTAGTCTTGAAGGGAGGTGGGGTCCGGCTGTTAGTGGCTGAGTGGGTGTGCTCGCGCGTGCGGAAGGAAAAGAAATGCCCCGGGTGGCTAGTTGGGACTGTTCAGATGCTAGGCTAGATTAGTGGCGCTAGGCCCTTTTCATTTGTTTGCTCTTTTTCTTTTTCTGATTTGATTTTCAGAATAGGTTTTCAAATGAATTCAAGTTCCATTTGAATTCAAACTTTCTTGGGATTTTTGTAGTGTGTAGTGGTCTCAAAATTGGGCACAAAGTCAGGTGGTTTGCTAAGTAAAGGCTTGGTCAAGCTTGGAGATCAAAATAACAGAGACTAGGCACTTGGTTTGCAAAATTTGAAAAATGGTTTTTGAAACCATTTCCAATTTGAAAAACTTGGTTTAAATTCTACACTCAAACCTATCCTCATAGAAGGCAACAAATTTGGTTCATAAACAATCAAACTTTCAAATGGGGATAGTCATTTGATTTAAATCTGCTCACATAAAATCATAGCACTATGTGCTTCTGTTTTTCTGAAATGAGTTTGAAATTGATCTCAAATCTATATGCATGCATGAATGATATGCAAACTTTGAAATCATGATTTTAGGGATGTTACAAATCTAACCCCCTTAAGGTGAATCTCTCCCTCGATATTTGGATTGGCTAGCAAATAGGTGAGGGTGGTCTTTCCGAAGATCATCTTCTCTTTCCCATGTTGCTTCCTCTTCGGTATGATGGTTCCATTGCACTTTGAAATACTTGATGGTCTTTGTTCTCGTGACTCTTTCTATAGTCTCAAGAATCTTGATAGGCTTTTCTTCATAAGTGAGATCATTTTCTAGTTGAACTTCTTCCAATGGTATGGTATCCTTCAAAGAAGATTCTTCCATTTCTGGGTGACATTTCTTAAGCTGACTCACATGAAACACATTATGGACTGCTGATAGAGATGCTGGCAGTTCAATTTCATAAGAAACTTGTCCTTTGCGACTCAGAATCTTGAATGGCCCAACATATCTTGGTGTAAACTTCCCTTTGACTCCGAATCTTTTCACTCCACGGAGTGGTGATACTCTAAGATAGGCTCTATCACCAACTTCGTAGGTGACTTATCTACGCTTAGGATCTGCGTAGCTTTTCTGTCGGGACTGAGCTATCTTCAACCTATCCTTAACCAATTTGACTTTCTCTTAGGCTTCTTTCATAAGATCTGGCCCGAATAAACTTCTTTCTCCCACACCATTCCATAACAATGGGGTGGTACATTTTCTTCCGTAGAGAAACTCAAACGGTGCCATCTCAATGCTGGCTTGATAGCTGTTGTTATAAGAAAATTCTGCGTAAGGCAGACTTTCATCCCAACTTGCTCCATAGTCTAGGGCACATGCCCTCAACATGTCTTCCAGAATTTGATTAGTCCTTTCTGTTTGTCCATCGGTTTGAGGATGAAAAGCAGTACTAAATTCCAACCTCGTTCCCAATGACTCGTGAAGCTGTCTCCAAAAATGGGAAGTGAATTGGGTTCCCCTATCGGACACAATACTCTTAGGCACACCGTGAAGGCATACGATTCTACTCATGTAGATTTTGGCTAACTTGGCACTTGTATAAGTTGTCTTCATGGGTATAAAATGAGCCACTTTGGTTAGGCGATCCACTACTACCCATATGGAGTCATATCCTGATCTGGTCCTTGGTAATCCGGTAATGAAATCCATACCAATTTTGTCCCATTTCCAATCAGGAATAGGTAGTGGTTGAAGCAAACCTGCTGGTTTTTGATGCTCCGCTTTTACTCTTCTACACACATCACACGAAGCAATATGTTCGGCGATGTATCTCTTGAGATTGTTCCACCAAAATCTTTCTTTCATGTCCATGTACATTTTGGTGTTACCCGGGTGAATAGAATATGGAGAGTTGTGCGCTTCTTGCAAAATCAGTTTCCGTAACTCCGGATCTTGTGGAACACAGATACGTTTCCCATGCCATAATGTACCCTGTTCGTTTTCATGGAAATTCTTAGCTTTCCCTAGACCAATATTTTTCTTAATCTCTTCAATTTCCTTATCGGTCTTCTGAGCTTCTCGAATCTTGTCCAACAAAGTGGGTTGGACATCTAAAGACATGAGATGTCCTTCAGGCACAATCTCCAATCTGAGTTCTTTAAATTGGGTACACAAATCATCTGGCAATTCTCCTTTGGTAAGGCCATTCACAAATACTTTACGACTTAGAGCATCTGCTACAACATTTGCTCTACCGGGGTGGTATTGCAAACTTAAGTCATAATCCTTGATAAGCTCTAACCATCTTCTTTGTCTCATATTGATTTCCTTCTGGGTGAAGATATACTTCAAACTTTTGTGGTCTGTGAACACTTCACAACGTTTTCCCAAAAGGTAATGCCTCCATGTTTTAAGTGCATGGACGACAGAGGCTAACTCCAAATCATGAGTAGGATAGTTTACCTCATGAGTTTTGAGTTGTCTCGAGGCATAGGCCACAACTTTACCGTCTTGCATAAGTACGGCACCCAAACCTTGATGAGACGCATCACAATATACTTGGAAATCCTTTTCCAAATCTGGCAGACATAAAACTGGTGCTGTCACAAGTCTCTTCTTCAATTCTTGAAAGCTGACTTCACAACCTTCAGACCAAGCAAACTTCTTGTCTTTCTTTAACAATTCAGTAATGGGCTTAGAAACCTTTGAGAAATTTTCAATGAACCTTCTGTAGTAACCTGCTAAGCCAAGGAAACTACGAACTTCTTTCACATTCTTGGGAGATTCCCATTCTGTTACAGCTGAAACTTTAGCAGGATCAACTGCCACACCATCCTTTGTCATAACATGACCAAGAAAACCAACTTCTTCCAACCAGAACTCACACTTGCTGAATTTGGCATAAAGCTTATGCTCTCTCAACTTCTCGAGTATCAAACGCAAGTGTCCTTCATGCTCTTCTTTGCTCTTGGAGTAGACTAAGATGTCATCGATGAAAACGACAACAAACTTGTCAAGGAATTCCATGAACACCTTGTTCATCATATTCATGAAGTATGATGGAGAATTTGTCAAGCCAAAAGGCATCACAGTATACTCATATAGTCCATACCTTGTGGTGAATGTTGTTTTAGGTATGTCTTGCTCTCTTATCTTGAGTTGAAAATAGCCTGACCTTAGATCAATCTTCGAGAACACACATGCTCCTTCTAGTTGATCAAACAAGTCATTTATTCTTGGCAAAGGATATTTGTTCTTGATGGTTACCTCGTTGAGTGAACGGTAATCTATGCATAATCTTTGACTTCTATCCTTATTCTCCACAAACAAGACTGGGGCTCCCCAAGATGAAGAACTTGGTTGAATAAATCCTTTCTGCAACTGTTCTCCTAGTTGCTTCTTGAGTTCCTTCAGTTCATCAACTGACATTTTGTATGGTCTCTTTGCTATGGGTCCAGAACCTGGTACCAAATCTATCAGAAACTCCACATCTCTATCGGGTGGCATTCCTGGTAATTCTTCCGGAAACACATCCGGATACTCACACACAATTGGCACACTGTCCATGCTAACCCCCTTAAGAGAATTCAGCATACTCCTCTTTGCTCCAAAGCTGGTCTTGAATCTGATCCTTTTATTATCCGGAGTTGTGAGTGAGACAGTATGGCTGGCACAATCTATCACTCCTTTGTACTTAGTCATCCAGTCCATTCCCAGAATGACATCCAAACCTTGGGAGTTTAATATTATCAAGTTAACGGGAAACTTATACTTCCCAAATTCTATGACTAGGTCATGGCATCCTGAATTCACTATCATTTCTCCACCAGGAGAACTTACTTTTATAGGACACCCAATGGTTTCTACAGGTAGTTCATTTCTTTCAACAAATGCTCTTGATATGAATGAATGAGATGCACCAGTATCAAAGAGTACAAATGCTGGAATGGAATTGAGTCTGAACTTACCAGCAACTGCATCAGGTTCCTCATAGACCTCCTCCATGTTAATGTGGTTCACCTGACCTTTCTAGAAAGGATTGGGCTTGACAGGTCCTTCAACTTTCTTTTCGGGGCACTCATTTGCATAGTGTCCCATCTTCTTGCATTTGAAGCACTCAACCTGACTGATGTCCCTTTTAGCAGGCTGACTTCCACTCCCACTACCATTACCACCGTGGTGGCTCTTATGTCCACTCTTGTGGTTCTTGTACTTGTCATTGTCATGACTGCGATGATGCTTGTTGCCATGACGGTTGTGGTTGTGGTGCTTGTTGAATTTCCCTTGCTTATGGGATCCTGAGCTTCCACTGTCATCATAGTGAGATCGTTTGTGAGACGATCCCGAGCTGTGCTTGTCGGAGTGTTTACTCTTCCTACTCTCGACTTGCTTCATTTTGCTCTCCAATATAGCAGCCTTGTCACAGAGTGACTGATAAGTGGGAACATATGCCACAGCCAGCTGCAGATTCAGCTCATCATTCAAGCCTTCCAGAAATTTTTCCTTTCTTTTGGCATCTGTGTCAACCTCATCCGGTGCATAACGCGCCAGATTGTTGAACTCTTCTATGTATTCAGCCACGCTGCGGTGGCGCTGCTTCAGATTGTGGAACTCTTTCTTTTTCAGGCTCATTATTCCTGATGAGATATGAGCAGTGCGAAAGCCATCTTCAAAGATAGCCCAAGTCACCTCATTTATAGGAGTGGTGATTTGGAAGTTGTCCCACCATGTGGCGGCTGGTCCTTCCAGCAGATGTGCTGCAAACCTGACCTTTTCAGCATCCGTGCAGCCCACGGTCACTAAGTCTTTGTTTACAGAACGTAGCCAATCATTGGCCACCATGGGATCAGTCGTCCCCGAGAACTTAGCTGGCCTCAAACGCAGAAATCTGGTGAGCATATCAAAGCCCGGAGGGTTGTTGTTGTTGTTATTGGGGTTGTTGTTGTTATTCTGGTTTTGGATGAATGTTGTCATCATTTGCATAAGCTGTGTTTGAGCATTCATCATTTGCTGCATTTCCGGAGTGATGTTGTTGGGGTTGGGGTTTGCGCGACGGGGAGGCATCTGTGGTTTGTTCAAATAGAGATAAGAATGAGATACCCATAGATGTTTTATGCACATTACATCACAAGCAAAAACATAGCATGCAACACAAGGATAAAAGTTCAACAACCAGATAACAAGTTCATGAAGTAAAACACACAAGTGGCAAGCCATCCACATGTCGGATGGTCCAATAACAAGTTCACAAATAACAAGTACGATAATGAAAGATAAACGAGTAGTCAAGTCTACTCATCAGCATCAATCTCCTCCTCGACAAAGGTAAGACCTGCGTTCTCCATCGCGGTCTTGTTCTCCTCAATAGTAGTGGTCAAGGAATCGATCTTGGCCTTGAGAGCCCTCTTCTGCGAGCGAAGCCTCTCGATCACCATCTGCTGCTGCTCTAGCTCGAAATCCTTGGACTTCAGTTCTTCAGTCATGTCCCGGATCTTCTTGTTCCTATCCTGGACGTGTTTCTCCTGACTCTTGAACTTACGGTCCTGGGTCTCGAACTTTGCCTCCATTTCCTTGACTATCTCGTCCTGTTGTGCGAAAAGCTTGTCCTTCTCGCGAAGCTGCACCTGGAGCTCGTCATTGTTGAGCATGATGTTGGTCTTGTCCGTGTCCACGTGCCTGATGAGAGACTCTAAGTCCTGGAGATAGAGACGTATCGGCTCCGCTGCGTCCCTCGAGTCGTCCTCGAAGTCAATGGACTCTCCATCATCATCACGTCTTCCGAAGACGTGGAAGTGGGTGCCCCTAACCTGTCGGGAGTGATGGCCTAGCAGACGTCCTATCAGGTCCTGCATGACTACCTCCATGCCTCTCTCCCTGTCGTCGTGCATCAGCTTGAAGACGATGGCCTCCGTAGTAGGCTCTGTCTGGCGTCCGGGCTGGTTCACCTTGAAGCCCCAGAGGTCCTTCCTCTCGAACTTGGTGAGTGGATGCACCATGATGGTGGGAAGAGGGAGATCGAGCAAAGTGGTAAGCTCAACGATACGAGGACCAAAGCGGGTAACCTGGAACTCCTCAACAGTGCTGATGGTAATAGGCATCTATTTATAAGATAGAAAAGTTAGGACAACACAATTTAAGATAAAACAAAGACAAACAACACATACACATCCTTGGAACACAAAATCACACAAGTCATGCATACATGAATCCATTACATCATTCAAGGTTCAAACTTATTTAAGGTATCATTTTGGAAAATAAGGTGATAGGTGGTGGTCCAACTAACGAAGTGCGTTTACAATCCTATCTCACTAGATCTGTTGGCTAACACAATGTTCCTAGAGGCAATCAGCCTATCTTGCTCACATGATTCCATCACTAAGTCTATTATATCTCCTCTTAAGGTTTGGTTGGTGGCCTCCAACTCTTGGGTATGTTCCTTCTCTTTCTCTAAGTCTTTTTGGAGGTTGAGCATTCTGCACTTGACTCTGGCACTAAGTTCTTTGATAGTCCTCCAAGCTGCTTCTCTGGCTGACACAAAGAATGTGGTGTGCATCACAGTGTTGGTGTACATGCAGAATCCTCTTTCTTTGTGCTTGTCTTCCTTGCTTTTATACAAGTGAAGTTGCACCCACCAGTACTCCACTCCTTCATCCATCACTAGAAAGCCTTTGTAAACAGCTGCACCATGTGCTTCCATTGCCACCATGAGGTCCTTGAGAATTTTGGGAAACTCAGTTTCACACTCCAAGGTCATGGTCATGAGTGGTCCTTTCTTCACGGCTTCGTTGATGGAGTTCATCTACAAATAGAGATGAGAATGAGAAGATTAGAAAAGTTTACGAGAAGAATAGACAAGTGTAGAAGTAGTTAAAAAAATTCCTTAGTGGTTTTCCAATCCTAGGGTCATAATCCTACAGGCAACACAGTGCTCTGATACCATCTGTAAGACCCCTCCTTTGTAAAGGAAAAGGATCCCTGTGATTGCAATGCTAGTCCCTGGATCATTGCTAGAATCCACAGTTTAAGATGAAGTACACAGATACAAAGGTCATTTATTACATCCATTCCAGAGATAAAACATAGTCTTTTACAACTCATGGCCACAGGCCTAATACAAGAGTTTTGGAATAAGTAAATAAACACAAGTCTTCATCTTCATGTGCCACAGACAAGCATGTTGAGTGTAGACTCATGACTCCTAATCATCATCGGAGTAACCTGCAACATCACAAGTTACAGCCACGGTGGGTCAATACTTTGGTATAGTATTGGAAAGTGATACCTTAGTAAATTTTAAGTGGACTATATTACTATATGCATTTTTGGCTAAGTGTAGCTTGGCTTGCTTTGCTCAAAATAGGTTTTTCCTATTAGTTGAAATCACTAAGTTTTTCTTTGTCAAAAGCTTCCCAAGAAACCACCAATAGACATTGGGGTCCTTTACCCTTGTTCACCCACAAGTTTTACTTAGAAGTTGGAGTGATGAGATTCTTGTAGCTTCCATGTCTTGATGCTCAAATTGTCCATTGCCATGGACTTGGATAAGTAATTAGATTTTCCATCTGCAGAGGTTGTGCACTTTCCCCACCAGACTTGGTTTCCCAAGACAGGACCTTTCAGAAGCCTTCCCTTAGCCAAATGGACGCGTTCCAACCTATCATCCCACTACCACCAACTGTCCAAATGACTAAGTTCTAGCAACCTATATGATCAAGGCAGAGCCCATATTGCCAAGTGGTTGCACTATAAGCTTCTCAACACTTAGCCTCCAAATCCCTTTGTGCCTAGGTGGCATACCACAAGTGAGATACACAAGCCATATCCATGGCCTTGTGTAACCACTCAACCAAAAACCACCATTCAAGTCCCATTCCACCCAAGAAGTTAATTGACTTAGTTGTTTTATTAAGAAAAGCATAAGTCCAAAAGACTTAGAATTATTTTCATCATAGCATGTACATACTTTACCAACACTTGGTTTGCTACTAGCTAGGCTAAGCATGGCATAGTAACTTAACTTAGGAAATTCCCTAGCAATTCTACAATTCTACAACTACTTAGGATTTCCCAACATAGCATTTGGCAAAAGTAGCATGCAAGACTTAGCAAAAATAATTCTAATGCTTATTCAAAATAAAGGGGTGGAATATCATGAATTATCACTTGCCTTGGTAATGGGGAGAGCAACACTCTTCACAATCACAGTCACTAGCAAAATCTACACAAAATTTGTAGCACAAAATTTACACACACAATTCATATACAAACAAAAATAATATGAATGCATGCAAGAAAATGCTAAGTGATGATTTTGAAAACTCCACCAAGCAAGTGTATGAAACAGAAACAAAACCAAGTCAAAAAGTTTGCTAACTAAACTTATTTATCCCTAAAACAATTTGCTAAACAAAATCTATACTCAAAATGGACCTAAATATGTTTCTGCATACAAAGTCATTTTAACAGAAAGTTTTTGTTAAACACATTGCAGAATCAGAAAGGGCTTGTCTCACTGATTCCAACGGTATAAAGTTTGCAAAAATCTAACGTGGGAATCTCAAGTTATAGCCATTTGAAAATTGGATCTAAATCCGATTTGAATTCTAATTTTGAATCCAATCCTAGACACGCGTCAAGTTTCTATTGGTGCGTACCGATTCGCACTGGATCACCCTTCCGCGTCGTTGGATCTAACTATCGCTGCACGGCTCAGATCTATCCATACCCCTTCGTTAAGTGAACTATTTCTACGCGCTAGATCTGGATCTCACGGCTAAGAATCTCCTAACCAGAAACGAGCGGCGCTAGCGGCGGCGGCTGGCGGCGGCGCGTCGATCAGTGGCGGCGCCGGTGTTCTAGGTCGCCCGGGGAAGAAAGGAGGCACTTACCAGAATCGCAGGATGCTGCCGATGCTCAAGGTGGCGATGGTTCGTCGAGGGGCGCGCGGACACGGCGTGGATTCCTCGTCGGAGTAGAGGCAGACGTCGGGCACGGCCAGTCGTCGACGTTGGCGAGGTTCCTCGTCGCGCTAAGCCAAAATAGGGGTACTGTTAGATGCGCACAACGATGGATATTCTAGGTGTATCAGTCAGAGGGCAAGGGGCAGTGGCTACTTACTGAGGGAGGTCGTCGGAGTTCGTGCAGAGAATGGTGGCGGCCAGTCGTCGACGTTGCTGGAGCTACGGATCATGCAAGGGCCAATGGGGAGTGTCAGTAGGTGCGCAAAGACTCGCTGATCTTGATAGCATGAACTAGAGACAGAGGGGAACACGGAGCTCACCGGGTCGCCGGGCGATCGTCGAACAATGCAAGGCGTCGTGCGAGTTGTGGGCAGCCTGGTGGCGTGCGAAATTGTTTGGGGGGAAATGGTCGCGAGGATGTGGGGATTTTATAGCCAGAGGCTCGACAAGAAACGCTTGCTGCATCAATGCCAATTAATCTCGCGAAATCAGTGCAGCAACGGGCAGCGGCGGAGGTCGTGCGCGGAATCAGGGGAAGACGAAGCTGACGTGGAGAGGGCCCGCTCGTCAGCGAAGTGCGCGAAGGGGAGGTGGGGTCCGGCTGTTAGTGGCTGAGTGGGTGTGCTCGCTCGTGCGGAAGGAAAAGAAATGCCCCGAGTGGCTAGTTGGGCCTGTTCAGATGCTGGGCTAGATTAGTGGCGCTAGGCCCTTTTCATTTGTTTGCTCCTTTTCTTTTTCTGATTTGATTTTCAGAATAGGTTTTAAAATGAATTCAAGTTCCATTTGAATTCAAACTTTCTTGGGATTTTTTCAGTGTGTAGTGGTCTCAAAATTGGGCACAAAGTCAGGTGGTTTGCTAAGTAAAGGCTTGGTCAAGCTTGGAGATCAAAATAACAGAGACTAGGCACTTGGTTTGCAAAATTTGAAAAATGGTTTTTGAAACCATTTCCAATTTGAAAAACTTGGTTTAAATTCTACACTCAAACCTATCCTCATAGAAGGCAACAAATTTGGTTCATAAACAATCAAACTTTCAAATGGGGATAGTCATTTGATTTAAATCTGCTCACATAAAATCATAGCACTATGTGCTTCTGTTTTTCTGAAATGAGTTCGAAATTGATCTCAAATCTATATGCATGCATGAATGATATGCAAACTTTGAAATCATGATTTTAGGGATGTTACAATACTGGTGGGTGCAACTTCACTTGTATAAAAACAAGGAAGACAACCATCAGGAAAAAGGATTCTGCATGTTCACCAATTCAGTGGTGCACCCTACATTCTTTGAATCAGCAAAGGATGCACATTGGAATGCCATCAAAGAACTTGGTGATAGAGTCAAGTGCAGAATGCTCAACCTCCAAAATGATCTAAGGAAAGAGAAGGAACATACCCAAGAGTTGGAAGCTACCAACCAAACCTTAAGAGGAGACATTATAGACTTAGTGATGGAATCATGTGAGCAAGATAGGCTGATTGCTTCTAGAAACATTGTGTTAGCCAACAGATCCAATGAGATAGGATTGTAAACGTACTTCGTTAGTTGGACCACCACCTATCACCTTATTTTCCAAAATGTTGCTTAAAATAAGATTGAACCTTGGTTGTTGTAATGGTTTCATGTATGCATGACTTGTGTGTTTTGCTTCCCAAGGATATGTATGTGATGTTATGTCTTTTGTTTTATCTTGATTTGTGTTGTTCTAACTTTTCTATCTTACAAATAGATGCATATTACCATCAGCACTGTTGAGGAGTTCCAGGTTACCCGCTTTGGACCTCGTATCGTTGAGCTTACTACTTTGCTCAACCTCCCTCTTCCCACCATCATGGTGCATCCCCTCACCAAGTTTGAGAGGAAGGACCTCTGGGGCTTCAAGGTGAACCAGCCCGGACGCCAGACAGGGCCTACTACGGAGGCCATCGTCTTTAAGCTTATGCACGATGATAGGGAGAGAGGCATTGAGGTAGTTATGCAGGATCTGATAGGACATCTGCTAGGGCGACACTCCTGACAGGTTAGAGGTACCCACTTCCACGTCTTCGGAAGACGTGATGAGGATGGAGATTCCATCGACTTCGAGGACGATTCGAGGGACGCAGCAGAGCCGATACGCCTGTACCTCCAGGACTTAGAGTCTCTCATTAGGCATATGGACACAGACAGGACCAATGTCATGCTCAGCAACGATGAGCTCCAGGTGCAGCTTCGCGAGAAGGACAAGCTATTCGCGCAGCAAGACGAGATAGTCAAGGAAATGGAGACGAAGTTCGAGACCCAGGACAGGAAGTTCAAGAGTCAGGAGAAGCGTGTCCAGGATAGGAACAAGAAGATCCGGGACATGACTGAAGAACTGCAGTCCAAGGACTTCGAGCTAGAGCAGCATCAGGCGGTGATTGAGAGGCTTCGTTCCCAGAAGAGGGCTCTCAAGGCCAAGATAGAGACCTTGACCACTAGCATCGAGGAAAACAAGACCGCGATGGAGATCGCAGGTCTTAACTTTGTCGAGGAGGAGATTGATGCCGATGAGTAGATGGACTAATCATTTATCTTTTATTATCTTACTTGTTGTTTGAGAACTTGTTATTGGACCATCCAACATGTGGATGGCTTTCTACTAGTGTGTTTTACTTTGCGAACTTGTTATCTTGTTGTTGAACCTTTATCTTTCTGTTGCATGCTTGTGTTTGCTTATGTGATGTAATGTGCATGAAAGCATCTATGGGTATCTCATTCTTATCTCTATTTGAACAAACCACAGATGCCTCCCCGTCGTGCAAACCCCAACCCCAACAACAACAACATCACTCCAGAAATGCAACAAATGATGACTGCTCAAACACAGCTGATGCAGATGATGACAACGTTCATCTAGAACCAAAACAATAACAACAACAACAATAACAACAACAACAACAACAACAGCAACAACAATAACAACAACAACCCTCCGGGCTTTGATATGCTTACCAGATTCTTGAGATTGAGGCCAGCAAAGTTCTCAGGAACGACTGATCCCATGGTGGCCAATGATTGGCTACGCTCAGTAAACAAGGACTTAATGGCGTGGGTTGTGGATGCTGAAAAGGTCGATTGCAAGACATCTGCTGGAAGGGCCAGCCGCCACTTGGTGGGACAACTTCCAGATCACCACTCCCATAGATGAAGTGACATGGGCTATCTTTGAGGATGGCTTTCGCACTGCTCATATCTCATTAGGAGTGATGAGTCTAAAAAAGGAAGAGTTCCACAATCTGAAGCAGCGCCACCACAGCGTGGCTGAATACATTGAGGAGTTCAACAATTTGGCGCGTTATGCACCGGATGGAGTTGAAACCGATGCCAAGAGAAAGGAAAAATTTCTGGAAGGCTTGAATGATGAGCTGAATCTGCAATTGGCTGTGGCCTATGTTCCCACTTATCAGTCGCTCTGTGACAAGGCTGCTATTTTGGAGAACAAAATGAAGCAAGTTGAGAGTAGAAAGAGGAAGCACTCCGACAAGCACAATGCGGGATCATCTCACAAACGATCTCATTATGATGACAGTGGAAGCTCAGGATCCCACAAGCATGGGAAATTCAACAAGAACCACAACCACAACCGTCATGACAACAAGCATCACCGTAGTCATGACAATGACAAGTACAAGAACCACAAGAGTGGACATAAGAGCCACCATAGTGGTAATGGAAGTGGAAGTGGAAGTCATCCTGTTAAGAGAGACATCAGTCAGGTTGAATGCTTCAAATGCAAGAAGATGGGGCATTATGCAAATGAATGCCCAGAAAAGAAAGTTGAAGGACCTATCAAGCCCAACCCTTTTCAGAAGGGACAAGTGAACCACATCAATGTGGAGGAGGTCTATGAGGAGCCTGATGTTGTTGCTGGTAAGTTCAGACCTAATTCTATTCCAGCATTTGTACTCTTTGATACTGGTGCATCTCATTCATTCATATCAAGAGCATTTGTTGAAAGAAATGAACTACCGGTAGAAACTATTGGGTGTCCTATAAAAGTAAGTTCTCCTGGTGGAGAAATGATAGTGAATTCAGGATGTCATGATCTAGTCATAGAATTTGGGAAATATAAGTTTCTCGTTTGTGTTCTCAAATATTGATCTCCGGTCAGGCTATTTTCAACTCAAAATAAGAGAACAAGACATACCTAAAACAACATTCACTACAAGGTATGGATTGTATGAGTACACTGTAATGCCTTTTGGCTTGACAAATGCTCCAGCATACTTCATGAATATGATGAACAAGGTGTTCATGGAATTCCTTGACAAATTTGTTGTCGTTTTCATCGATGACATCTTAGTCTACTCCAAGAGTAAAGAAGAACATGAAGGACACTTACGTTTGATACTTGAGAAATTAAGAGAGCATAAACTTTATGCCAAATTCAGCAAGTGTGAGTTCTGGTTGGAGGAAGTTGGATTTCTTGGTCATGTTATGACAAAGGATGGTGTAGCAGTTGATCCTGCTAAGGTTTTAGCTATGACTGAATGGGAATCTCCCAAGTCCGTGAAAGAAGTTCGTACTTTCCTTGGCTTAGCAGGTTACTACAGAAGGTTCATTGAGAATTTCTCTAAGGTAGCTAAGCCCATGACTGAACTGTTAAAGAAAGACAAGAAGTTTGCTTGGTCTGAAGGTTGAGAACTCAGCTTTCAGGAATTGAAGAAGAGACTTGTGACAGCACCAGTCTTGTGTCTACCTGATTTGGAAAAAGATTTCCAAGTATATTGTGATGCATCTCATCAAGGTTTGGGTGCAGTACTTATGCAAGACGGTAAAGTTGTGGCTTATGCCTCGAGACAACTCAAAACTCATGAAGTAAACTATCCTACTCATGATTTAGAGTTAGCCTCTGTTGTCCATGCACTCAAAACATGGAGACACTATCTTTTGGGAAAGCATTGTGAAGTGTTCACAGATCACAAAAGTTTGAAGTATATCTTCACCCAGAAGGAAATTAATATGAGGCAAAGAAGATGGCTAGAACTTATCAAAGACTATGACTTAAGTTTGCAATACCACCCCGGTAAAGCAAATGTTGTAGCAGATGCTTTAAGTCGTAAGGTTTTTGTGAATGGCCTTACCAAAGGAGAATTGCCAGATGATTTGTGTGCCAAATTTAGAGATCTCAGATTGGAGATTGTACCTGAAGGACATCTCATGTCTTTGGATGTTCAACCCACCTTGTTGGACAAGATCAGAGAAGCCCAGAAAAGTGATAAGGAAATTGAAGAGATTAAGGAAAAGATTAGCAAGGGAAAAGCCAAAGAATTCCATGAAGACGAATAGGGTACTTTATGGCATAGGAAACGTATTTGTGTTCCACAAGACCCGGAGTTGCGGAAACTGATTTTGCAGGAAGCACACAACTCTCCGTATTCTATTCACCCGGGTAACACCAAAATGTACATGGACATGAAAGAAAGATTTTGGTGGAATAATCTCAAGAAGGACATCGCTGAACACATTGCTTTGTGTGATGTGTGTAGTAGAGTAAAAGCGGAACATCAGAAACCAGCCGGTTTGCTTCAACCACTACCTATTCCTGATTGGAAGTGGGACAAGATTGGTATGGATTTCATTACCGGATTACCAAGGACCAGGTCAGTATACGATTCTATTTGGGTTGTAGTGGATCGCCTAACTAAAGTGGCTCATTTCATACCCGTGAAGACAACCTACACAAGTGCTAAGTTAGCCAAAATCTACATGAGTAAAATTGTGTGTCTACATGGAGTACCCAAGAGTACTGTGTCTGATAGGGGAACTCAATTCACTTCCAATTTTTGGAGGCAGTTACATGAGTCATTGGGAACAAGGTTGGAATTCAGTACTGCTTTTCATCCTCAAACCGATGGACAAACAGAAAGGACTAATCAGATTCTTGAAGACATGTTGAGGGCATGTGCCTTAGACTATGGAGCCAGTTGGGATGAAAGTCTGCCTTACGCAGAATTCTCTTATAACAACAGCTATCAAGCCATCATTGAGATGGCACCGTTTGAGTTTCTCTACGGAAGAAAGTGTACCACCCCATTGTTATGGAATGGTGTGGGAGAAAGAAGTTTATTCGGGCCAGATCTTATCAAAGAAGCCGAAGAGAAGGTCAAGTTGGTTAAGGACAGGTTGAAGATAGCACAGTCCCGACAGAAAAGCTACGCAGATCCTAAGAGTAGGGAAGTCACCTACGAAGTCGGTGATAGATCCTATCTTAGAGTATCACCACTTCATGGATTGAAAAGGTTAGGAGTCAAAAGGAAAATTGGCACCAAGATATGTTGGGCCGTTCAAGATTCTGAGTCGCAAAGGAGAAGTTTCCTATGAAATAGAACTCCCAGAATCTTTGTCAGCTGTCCATAATGTGTTTCATGTGAGTCAGCTTAAGAAATGTCATCCAGAAATGGAAGAAACTTCTTTGAAGGATACTATTCCTTTGGAGGAGGTTAAACTGGAAAGTGATCTCACTTATGAAGAGAAACCTATCAAAATTCTTGAGACTACAGAAAGAGTCACAAGGACTAAGACTATCAAGTTTTGCAAGGTGCAGTGGAATCATCATTCCGAAGAGGAAGCAACATGGGAAAGAGAAGATGATCTTCGAAGAGACCACCCTCACCTATTTGCTAGCCAATCCGAATCTCGAGGGCGAGATTCACCTTAAGGGGGTTAGATTTGTAACATCCCTAAAATCATGTTTCAAACTCATGCATATCATCCATTTATCCATGATCATATAGGATTCATTACAAACAAAACAATTCAAAAACAGGAGCATATGAGCTCATTATTTTATGTGATCATCATTGGAAAACAAATGCTACTCTCTCCATGAGAGGTTGTTGTTCTCGAGACCAAACCTTGTGCCTTGTTGTTTCTGAATGAATTGCTTGATTGCTAAGGTTTAAACAAAAAAATTCAAAGCAAATACCATTTGAAAATCAATTTCAAAACCAATATGAATCTAGTGCTATGTCACTATTATTTTATTTTATTCCCAAATGACCAAGCCAATTCAAAGTGGCCACTTGGTTTTATGCCCAAAATTGTGACTGTTGCACACTGCAAAAAGAGTTGAATTCAAATAGAGTTTGAATTCATTTGAAACTCATTTCAGAAATTCAATTTAGAAAAAGAAAAGAGAAAGGAAATGGAAAAAGGGTCGGCGTCAGGATTTGAGCCCAGCAACAGATGCAGCCCATTTAGCCCACCCGGGTCCCTTCTCTCTCTCGCACGCACAGACGCACCCGCGGAGTCGCTGACGCCAGGACCCCACCTCCCCTCTGTTTATTCCGCTGACAGGTGGACCCATGACCCTGTCGTCGTCTTCGTCAATCACGCGCGCCTGCGCCGCTCACGCCGTCGTTACTCGCCGCAGTCACTGCCGCTTTGATTCCCCTTGATTCCGCGAGTAACTCCACGCCCAGCTCCGGCTATAAGAACCTCTACCCCTCGCGGTCATTTCCCCCCACACTGCACACCCTTCTCGCCACCAGGCTGCCAGTATTCGCTCTTGCGCCGCCGCAGACAGGACCTACTCCGGCGACCAATTCTGGTAAACCTCGTGCGCCCCTTCCTCTCTGGTTCATACGAGCAGCTTCGCAACTCCCTCGCGCACCTCCTGATCCCCTTTGCTTGTCTATTTGTGATCCAGAGCTTCGACTTCGACGAGCACCGAGAGAATCCGACGCCGTCTCCAACTCCGGCGAACCTTCTTGGTTAGTTCTGACCGCACCTTGTCCTCTCTTTGACACTCACATGACCAGCATCACTCCGCGCATCTAACGCACTGCTTATTTTGCCTTGGCACGATCTGTATCTTCGCCAACGTCGACGAGCAGCCGCACCCGACGCGTTCGCGAACTCCGGCGAGAAATCTCCGACGACCCCGTGCGCCCCTTGCAAACCCACCGCCACGTTGAGCTTCACCTCGTCACGGCAGTTCTGGTAAGCATCCTCTCCCCTCCCCGGGCGACCTAGAACGCCGGCACCGCCACTGGAAGAGCGCTCCGCCGCTCGCCGTCACCGCGCGCCGCCAGACCTTGGTCGTTTGATCAAGAGCCGTTGGATCTAGATCCAACGGGTACGATAGAATCACTTAACAAAATGGTACGTTAGACCTGAGCCGTACGCGATCACTTAAATCCAACGATCTGCATCGACCGATCCGTGCGAAGCAGTACGCGCCAATAGGATAGCGCCGCGTGTTAGTGAGTTAGATTTAAAATAGATTTTGAATCAGATTTTAGTTCAAATTTGTTTTGTTTGTAACTTTTGTTTCCCACGTTAGATTTTGACAAATTTTATACCGTTGGAATCAGGAAGACAAGCCCTTTCTAAATATGCAATGTGTTTAATGTTTAGCTTCTATTAAAATGGTTTCTTTTGCAAAAACATGTGTAGGGCTTATTTAGTCATATGAATTGTTTAGGAATTGTTTTAGTGTTAAATAAAATTTGGATTGGCAAAGTTTGGACTTGTTTAGAATTCAGTACTATGCACTTGCTTGGTTGAGCTTTAAAAAAAATCATCACTTAGCATCTTGCATGCATGCACATATATTTTTGATTAAATATGTCTTGTATGTGATTATGGCTATATTCTTTGTGTAGACTTTGGTGCTAGTGATTGTGATTGTGAAGAGTGCTACTCTCCCAACTACCAAGGCAAGTGGTACTTCATGAATATTTCTATACCTATATCTTATACTAAGCATTAGAAATATTTTGCTAAGTCTTGCATGTTACTATTTTTGCCAAATGCCATGTTGGGAAATCCTAAGTAGTTGTAGAATTGCTAGGAAATTTCCAAGTTAAGTTACTATCAATGCCATGCTTAGCCTAGCTAGTAGCAAACAAGGGTTGGTGATATATACATGCTATGATGAAAATATTCCTAAGTCTTTGGACTTATGTTTTTCTTAATAAAACAACTAAGTCAATGAATCACCTGGGTGGAAAGGGACTTGATTGGTGGTTTTGGTTGAGTGGTTACACAAGGCCCATGGCTATGGTTTACCTTGTGTATCTCACTTGTGGAAATCCACCCAGGAACAAAGGGATTTTAGAGGCCAAGTGTTGAGAAGCTTCTAGTGCAGCCACTTGGCAATATGGGCTCTGCCTGGATCACATAGGTTGCTAGAACTTAGCCATTTGGACAGTTGGTGGTAGTGGGAATGATAGGTTGGAACGCGTCCATTTGGTCTAAGGGAAGGCTTCTGAAAGGTCCTGTCTTGGTGAAACCAAGTCTGGTGGGGAAAGTGCACAACCTCTACAGATGGAAAAATCTAAGTACTTAGCCAAGTACATGGCAATGGACAACTTGAGCATCAAGGCATGGAAGCTATCAAGAATATCATCACTCCAACTTCTAAGTAAAAACTTGTGGATGAACAAGGGTGAAGGACCCCAATGTCTATTGGTGGTTCCTTGGGAAAAGTTTTGACAAAGAAAAACTTAGTGATTTCAACTAATAGGAAAAACCTATTTTTGAGCAAAGCAAGCCAAGCTACACTTAGCCAAATTGCATATAGTAATATAGTCCACTTAAAATTTACTAAGGTATCACTTGCCAATACTATTCCAAAGTATTGACCCACTGTGGCTGTAACTTGTGATGTTGCAGGTTACTCTGATGAAGATTAGGTGTCATGAGTCTACACTCAACATGTTTGCCTGTGGCACATGAAGATGAAGACTTATATTTATTTACTTACTCAAACTCTTGTATTAGGCCTGTGGCCTTGAGTTGTAAAGACTATGTTATCTCTGGAATGGATGTAATAAATGACCTTTGTATCTGTGTACTTCATCTTAAACTGTGGATGCTAGCAATGATCCAGGGACTAGCATTGTAATCACGGGGATCCTTTTCCTTTACAAAGGAGGGATCTTACAATGTCCCTGGCAAAGGACAATTTGAGAATCAAGACATGGAAGCTATCAAGAATCTCCTCATCCAAATTTCTAAGATAAAAACTTGTGGTTGAACAAGGGTTGAAGGATCACCAATTTCTATTGGGAGATGCCTTGGGTGATTTTTTCAAGCAAAAACTTAGTGTTTTTCAAATGATAAGGAAAATCTATTTTGAGCAAAGCAATCCTAAGCTCCACTTAGCCAAATGCATATAGATGATAGACTCCACTATACTACCATAGTATCACTTGCCAATACAATTCAAATGTATTGACCCTTGTGGCTGTAACTTATTATGTTGCAGGTTTGTATGATGTTAGTGAGATGTGTTGATTAGGATTACAAGTCTACAACCAACATGTTTGCCTGTGGCACTTTGAAGATGAAGGACCCCATGCTATTGTTATATTCTGCTGCATTGTAATGAGATAGCCAAATGAGCTATGTAAGATGTAATAATTTACTTTATTCCTGGTTATAAAGTTGTATTATGACCTTTGTTTATTGATATTACATCTTAATTGTGGATGCTAGCTATTGATCCAGGGACTAGCATTGTAAACACAGGGATCTCTACCTTATTAAAGGTTGGGAACCTTACACCGACGCTGAGAGGAACTGGCAAACCCAAAACATGTCCTCATCCAGTGGTGGCTTCTCTAAATTGACATAGGGGACGGGAGCCAAAGCATTGCCCAAGTCTGGCACTGGGCGACCATGTTCTGCCAAGAAAGCATTGTGCTGCCTCCTATTCTCTTGATTGAGCTCCAAGGTGCGATGGGCAACATCATATGAAGAGCGACACATATCCCAAAGGACATTGAAGAAACAGGCAAGTCCTTTCTTGCGAGGAAGGGAACAGGGAAGGTCCTGAAGGGAGCGCAAACCAGCAAGAAGAGGATCATGATCAAGCTTGGTACGAAGCTCACACGGCATCATCTGAGAGAGATCCACATGAGATCCCCGACAAGGTAAGGTGAAGTCCTCCATATCTTCACGCGGACCTTTAGGGAGAGCAGAAGCAGGAACAGTGGCCTGAATCAAACGCTGAACGTACTGGCAATAGTTGGGAGTCATGCGCTTCTCGGCGGACCGCTGAATATCACAAAAGATAAAATGACACCCATTGATCTTCCACAGGCAACGAGGGTCACAGTAGTACATCAGGTTTTTGTGGTGACCAAGAACATCAACCGCATCACCAGCCTTGATCACAAGATTTTAGCAAAAGAACCTAGCAAGTACCATATAATAGTAGTACATGCCTGACAAGCTGGGAGGTGCATGGCTGGACTCACTGGGGTAGCATTGAAGAATCTGGTTATCACTGAAAGCCTTCTCAGAGTGAATGCAGAAGCCAGGGACACGGTCATGCGTGTAACCCAAGGCATTGCAGAAATCGGCAAAGGAGGCCGAGTATGGCTTGGTGTCGGTCATCCAAGTGACAGTGCGAGCAACATCAGTGTGGAAATAAGCAGTGCAGAAGAACTGGCGAATGACATCCGGCATGAGCTTAACTTTGATAATGGCAAGGTCATAGACATCCATCCGCTTCAGGGCCACATCAACATGCTCAAAATCTGTAGAGAGGTAGTGTGCATAGTGATCCTCATTGAGATACCTGGGAGGAACAAAGAAACCCCGCCGCATGCGAGAGGGCTCATTATAGAAGTCATCCCAAAAGAATTTTTGAGTGTTAGTCCAATAGAGTTTGTCAGCAGCAAGATAGGTGCGGTTGGGAAACCGGTACGGATTCTGCCTCCTCAAGTCCCTCCACTCATTCACAGAGATGTCCGAAGAAGTATTGTAGTTGGGAGGAACCTCTTCTTCAATAGGGCCAAGACTGGACTTTACCTTGGGAGTGGACCTTCCAGTAGAGGCTTTCTTCTTGGAAACTGTCTGACCACTAGCAGAACCTGAACCTCCTGCGGCAGCAGCTGCTTATTGACGCTTAGTAAGGCGAGAAATAGGAGGAGGAGCCCAATGGATAGCAAGCTTTCTCTTTTCTCCGGTGTCTTGATCAAAATCGCTATGGTCGGACGCTGCACAAGGAGCACAAGAACGAAAGGCAAAGACAAGAAAATGAGTGTATATGCCATAGAAGAACTCATGAGAACATAGAATTATGTTTTGGCAAGCGCATGCACAAAAGACGTAATGGATAGGAGTTTCGGCTCTAGGTCCGGCGGCGCCAGCCCAGCCGCCAGAAAGGTCGGCGATGGTTTCGGCGGACCGGAAGCTCGACCAAAAATTCCAGCGAGAGTTCCGGTCGACTGGAACAGCGACTAGAAATTTCGGCGGCTATTTCAGCGAGACCAGGGCTAGGACCGAAATCTCAGAGCAATCTCAGTAGGTTACTGTCCATGACTTAGTACTTGCGCAAAAACAACTTGAAGGAAAAATAGGGTGATACTATGGGGTAGAGAGAACAAAGGGAGCACTAGCTTGGTCACGAAAACTAGGGTTTCACTACCAACAAGAGGAAAAGGAGAACAAAGGAAATCAGGAGAAGAAAAGGCACAACAGATTGCGAAGAAGAATCCATGCCCTCCCTTGCCAAAGATGGGCAAGAGGAAAGCACCACACGAGAATAGAGAGATAAGACTCCCCGATCTCCCAATGCGGACAAGGAGAGAGCAAAACCTTCAGTAAGAAGACTTGTAGAGGCCCGATTTACAACTTGGTGGAGTGGGGAGAGATTTGGGTGGAGGGAAGGGCCAATGGGGGTGGCGAAGCTTGGGACAGCGACCATGGAGGAGGGGAGGGCGTGGGGAAGAAAGAAGAAAGAGATTAGAACTGCCCCCACGCGCGGGATATAAATACCCACAGAAAAAAAATCCGGCAATAAGTCCAGTCGGACCGGCTCCCACGCCAGAGTTTCCGGCGAGAGTATCAGCGAACCGGGCCAGTGGCCCGAATTTACGGTGACGACCGGAACTTTCGGCAGTGAACCAAAGCAAGTTCAGAAGGCTTTTCATGGCTGCCGAAATTCGGTGGTCGGAAATTTCGTCACCAGGCGAACCGAATTTTGCGGAAAAAATAGGAAAAGATATATTGATGTGGAAAAGGACATGATATATTGTGAGAAATCATATGAGCATATACACCAGATCCAAATGAAAACCAGATGTAAGCAATGTCCATTTGAATAGGCATAAATAAATACGAAGAGCAAACATGGACATACGATTTAGCATTGAACAACAAAGCACCCAATACACAAAACAAACCATTTGGCGGACTTCTCCCCCTATGTTTAAGCACACATGTCATGGCGCCTCAAATATAGATGCTTGGACCCATATCATGACACGAGATCAATTTATGTTGCACACATAGGTATGCATCAAACCAAGGCATGGTAAGATGGCTATCCCTACATGTGTTGCGCGAATAGGCTACATAGCACGTTAAGAGCAAGAATATAATGCAAGAAGTAAATCAATCCAAGTTTTGAGGATCTAGGATACCGAGTTCTCGCCTCAACATGACAAACCGAGCCTCATCCAAAGGCATTGTGAAGATATCGGCCAATTGGAACATCATACCCACATGAGTGAGATTGATGTCACCATTTGCGACATGGTCACGTAGGAAGTGGTGGTGAATGTCAATATGTTTGGTGCGGCAATGTTGTACGGGGTTATTGACGATCTTTATTATGCTTTCATTGTCACATAGAAGAGGCACCATACCAAGAGACACACCATAGTCTTTCAAGGTTTGCCTCATCCATAACAATTGAGCACAACAATATGTCGCAGATATGTATTCAGCTTCAGTGGTGGATAGGGATGTGGAGTTTTGTTTCTTGGAAGACCAACTCACCAACGACCGACCAATGAATTGGCAAGCCTCGGAGGTTGATTTTCGGTTAACCTTATCACCTGCCCAATCGGCATCCGAATAACCAACAAGCTCAAAGGTTGACCCCTTTGGATACCAAAGCCTGAGAGTAGGAGTGAGAACAAGGTACCTAAAAATCCATTTGACCACCATCAAGTGGCACTCCTTGGGAGCGGATTGAAAATGAGCACACATTCCAACACATAACATGATATCCTGCCTAGAAGCACAAAGGTAGAGCAAGGAACCAATCATAGAGCGATATACCTTTTGATCCACGTCCTTATCACCAACTACAGGACCAAGTTGCCCATTTAGTGGCATGGGTGTCTTCATGGGATTAGCCTTGGCCATCTCGAACTTATTGAGCATGTCATCTATGTACTTCTCTTGGGAGATGAAAGTGCATTGATGAAGTTTCTTTATAATGAAGCCCAGAAAGAACTTCAACTCCCCCATCATGGACATCCTAAATATCATAGTCATCAACTCGGAAAAAGCTTTGTTGTGAGAATCTTTAGCTCCACCAAAGATAATATCATCAACATAAATTTGAACAATGAATAAGCCACGCCCTTAAAACCGTTTGGTGAAAAGGGTGAAATTGACCTTACCCATGCTAAACCATCCATGAGTAGGAAATCCCTAAGGTGCTCATACCAAGCACGAGGAGCTTGCTTTAGTCCGTAGAGAGCCTTATGGAGTAGATACACATGGTTGGGATAGCGTGTGTTTTCGAAACCCGGGGGTTGAGCCACATATGCAACCTCTTTCAAGGGACCATTAAGAAATGCACTTTTCACATCCAGTTGATAAAGCTTGAAGTTATGAAAAGATGCATAAGCAAGCAAGAGACGAATAGCTTCAAGACGAGCAACATGGGCAAAGGTGTCCTCATAGTCAATACCTTCTATTTGGGTATACCCTTGCGCCACTAACCTCGCTTTGTTTATTGTGACGGTTCCATTTTGATCTTGCTTGTTCTTGAACACCCACTTGGTCCTAATGACATTGATGCCATGATCTTTAGGCCTCTACACTAGAGACCAAACTTCATTGTGGGTGAAGCACTTGAGTTCTTCTTACATGGCAATGACCCAATCCGGATCCTCCAAAGCCTCATGAACCTTGAGAGGCTCAAAGTTGTACACAAATGCATGATGCCCACAAAAGATTTTGAGGTTCTTATTCTTGGCACGAGTTTCAATCCCTCTTGATATCCTTCCAAGGATATTATTTACTTGGAGTCCACTTGCAATGGAGGATGCTTTGATCTTCCAAATTGTGCCTTCATGATCAACAAATTCATCTTTTGAGGGACCTTGATCTTTGAAACCATCTTGAGCTTGACCTTGGGATGGAGGCATTTGATCTTCTACTTGGTATTACTCAATGGGTTGAGGGCTTGGTTCTTGTTCTTCGGTTTGCATGGCATCTTGAGTGAGATGGTGATATTTTGGTGCATTTGATGGCTCAACTTGGGTAGAGCTTGGCTCTTCTTGAGTTGAGATTGATTCTCCCCCATCATCTTATTGAACATGAATGTGAGACTCGGTGGGCAAAATATGCCCAATACCCATCAACTTGATGACTTGAGAGGAATCTCCATCACCTACATCACGTGAAACAAATTGCCCCTCATGGGGGCCATTATTCTCCAAAAACTCCACGTGACAAGATACTTCAACACAACCATTGGTTTTGTTGTAGTATCTATAGGCATGAGAGTTTTCCGCATAACCAACAAAGATACCCTCTATAGTTCTAGATTCGAATTTACCGAGATTTTATTTCTTGTTCTTAACGAGGCAATTATACCCAAAGACACGGAAGTAGTTGAAATTGGGCTTCTTACTTATGAGAATATCATATGGAGTCATGTCAAAGGGAGCTCGGAGGAAGAGCCGGTTCGTGTAGTGAACCGCGGTGGCAATGGCTTCTCCCCAAAAGTTGTGGGGTGACTTGAATTCACTCAACATTGTTCTTTCCATCTCAATAATTGTCCGGTTCTTCCTTTCAACAACGCCATTTTGTTGAGGGGTATAGGGAGCCAAGAATTCATGCTTGATCCCCTCATCTTCAACGAACTCTTGCATGGTGTAGTTCTTAAACTCGGTGCTGTTGTCGGTTCTAATGGTCCTGATCTCCACTTCATGAGTGTGTTGAGCTTGCTTGGAGAAGATCATGAATTCTTTGTATGTCTCATCTTTTGACTTGAGGAGAAAGACCCAAGTACACCTTGAGTAATCATCAACAATGACAAGACCATATCTTCTTCCACCAAGAGAGTCATAAGTTGAAGGCCCGGAGAGATCCAAATGGAGAAGCTCCAAGGGTCTTGACGTGGCGACCTTGGTTACAGAAGGATGATGCTTCCCAATTTGCTTTCCTGAAATGCAATCACTACACACACGATCTTTCTCAAAGGAGACACCGGTTAGTCCAATAATATGCTGACCCTTTAGGAGTAGATTGAGATTTCTCATGTTGACATGGCCTAAGCGATGATGCCAAAGACATCCCTTGTCATCTTTGGCCATTAGACATGTGGGAAGGGATTGGATCTCTTTCGAGAGGTCGACCACATAAAGGTCGTCTTCCACATGTCCAACGAGGACCAAACTGAGATCGTCACTCCTAAAGACTTTCACAAAAGTTTTTGAGAAATAGGAATCATAACTGGCATACACAAGATGTTTAATAGAAAGTAAGTTATATCCAAGGTTTTCAACAAGCAATACGGTCTCTAGGGACAAAGCCTTGGAGACCACCAACTTGCCATAACCAAGTACCTTTCCTTTTGAGTTATCACCAAAAGTGATGCTTGACATTGAGTTGACATCGTGGATGAATTGTTCAAGTCCACTTCTACCTTTGGTCATATGATTGGTGCATCCACTATCAAACACCCATTTTGATCCATCGGAGTCATACCCCTACAAAATCAATTCTTTGATTTAGGAACCCATTGAGTAATGGGTCCCCTAGCATTAGCAATAAGATCCTTTGGTACCCAAATTGAGTACCACCTATAAGCATAACCATTGTGAGGGCCAACATATTTGGCATATACATCTCCTTGAGTGCTCTTACATAGCACACAAGGATGGATTAGATTTTCCCGCATATTTATGATTGGGATTTCCCCTCATGGCTCCCCCATTCACAACATTCTTCTTGACTTGGTCAACCACCTTGTCACCTTCTTTTACAAAGGTTATCTTCTTTGGTGCAATGGCATTATTCTTATTGTTCTTTGGATCAAAACCTACACCTTCCTTGGAAAACCTCGTCCTTTGACGGTATATAATCTCATCTAGAATATTTCTCGTGGAAGTAGGTGCACGGCGCTCTTTCTCAAGTTGCTCTTTCAACTTCTTATTTTCCTCAATGAGGAGAGTTTGATCAAAGGTAGATTTACAGGAACAAGAATCATTCTCAACAATAATTGGATCCTTCAATGTACCAAGAGTCTTCTCATAGGTCACTCGAAGTTGATCATGGTTCTCCCCAAGTTTTATGAGCTCACAATTGACTAGAAAATTAGCTTTTTCAAGGTGCTCAAGATCCTTGGTAAGAGAGGCATGAGCAACCTCAAGCTCTTTGTTTGAAGCATCAAGCTCTTGGGACAAGGAATTAGCCCTATCAATAGTGTCCATGTCTTTTGCCTTATCAAGTTCAAAGATCTCAATTTGTAGTTTAAGGAATGAAGTGGTGTTCTTTTCCTTGCATAGCTCTTGCTCAAGAAGATTGAATCTTCGTTTCTCATCATCAATATGAGATTCCAAGCTATCAATGGTCTCGTCGTGTGAGGTGACAAATTACATTAATTGCTTGACTCTAGCACGAGCAATGCAAGGAAGAGATTTCATGATAGCATACATTTCTTGTATATATTCCTCACCAAATTCATCATTATCACTATCATGGTTACTCTCGAGATCATCCAAGACGCTAGATAGAGATGGAGGAGAGGATATTACCTTGGAGCTCCTTGCCATAAGACAAGAGCCGGTGATCTTGGGAATAGGAGAACTCTCGATGTAGTCCTTGGCGTAGTCATAGGTGAGAAGTGACCCGGGTTCTACATAGGCCAATCTGGTCACATCCACCATCTTCTCCTCATCTTCACACTCCACATCGGACATGTCCTTGAAGCCCCTTGCCATGAGACAAGTGGCGGTGACCTTGGGAGTAGGAGAGTCATCGGTGTAGTCCTTGATGTAGTCGTAGGTGAAGAGGGACCCGGGTTCGACAAAGGCCAAACCGGCCACTCCAACAACCTTCTCTTTATCCTCTTCCTCCTTGTCGGATATGTATTCTTGACCTAGGAAGCCTTTGCCATCACGCCTATTGTTCCTCTTGTATCTCTCGTTGATGGGATTGGGCTTCAATCTTGGCTTGGCACCCTCTTCATACTTGGGTTTTTCAAGCCTCTTCTCATATGGACATTGGCAAAGTAGCTCGACTCATCACAATTGTAGCACGTCCTTTTCTTATCACTTGATCCCGTTGAACTTCTCCTTCGTAACTTCATCTTCTTGGTGAAGACAGCAAGTTGAGAGAGCATTTCATCAATTCCATCAACATCACTTTCTTCTTCACTTTCAACATCTTCTTCCACATGCTTGGCCTTTAGTGCTAGAGAGTGAGAAGACCCAATAGCATGATTTATCTCCTTGATCTTTTGTCCTTCATCCGCCAAGTTGTCCATGGCAACAAGATAAGAGACTAGATCATTGGGAGAGAACTGGTTAGCTCTATCAAGGAGTTGCAAGTTCAAGGCAAGCTTCTTATCATTGACCGCGATCATAGAGACAATGTTGTACTTGATGAGCTCATCATTCAAATTGAACCCATCATCATACTTCTCACAACCTAGACCACCAATCTTCACGCGAAGGGCAACAAGTCTCTTGTATGCTTCTGCGATGGACTCACCATCATGGTTCATGAACATGTTCATCTCTGACTTGGCAACTTCATACTTGGACTTTTGGATAGGAGACATTTCCTCTTCGAGAATGACAATCCTATCCCAAAGATCCTTTGCGGTGGGGATATCGCTGACTTGATCATGGAGAGTGCGGTGGATGGCACTCCTTATCTTGTCACAAGGCGTTGCATTTAGTTGATGGTCGTAGTACTCTCTCAGAGTGAGGTTGTTGGGATCTTATGGGTGGAAGCCGGTGCACACAATCTCCCAAAGCTCAACGTTGCAGTTGCGAAGATGAGATTCCATAGAAGCTTTCCAATGAGAGAAATGAGTTCCATCATAATGAGGTGCGGGACCCGGACCATTAATGTGAGGCATGATGTTCTTTTGCTTAGGATAAACATAAGGAAATTGATTAGGGGGCGCGAAGGTTTTTGACGAGCCGCTCTCATGAGAGGACTCGGCATCCTTCTACTCCCTGGTGTCCATTGGTCTCCCTTGAGATACTACCAATGGGTTACCAAGAAAAGCCCCATCGCCAATGGCATTAAGTTGTCCTTCTAGGTAACTCATTCGAACAAGGAGATCGGAATCAGCCTTGGCCTTTTCAAGGGAACTCTTGCTAAGATTTCACGAAGATCCTTGACCAAATAAGTCTTTTCCTCCTCATCATCGGAAAAAATCATCTTTTCTCGTAGGTGGTAAAGCCCTTAAAAGAGCCCTTGGCTCTGATACCAATTAAAAGTGTAAGATTGTTAACCTAGAGGGGGGTGAATAGGTTTCTACAAAATTATTTGTAATCTTTTTCAAGTTTTAGGCTTTCCGGAATATAAGTGAGCCTAAATGCAAACTAGGTGAGGCAAGCTAGATGATGATACAAGATACTTCAAGCTCGAAGGCTATCACAAGGTAAACAACACAAGAGATTGATTAAGGAATAACTGAAGCATGCGGAGATGAAGATGTATTCCCGTGTTCACCACCTTTGGAAAGGGGGCTACGTCACGTTGGAGAGGTGTGAGGTTCCACGAAGGATTCCTCAATGCCACAAAGGCTAACCTTCTTCTCCGAGCCTATCCCACGAAGGAATAGCTCACTTACTCGTGGTAGACTTTAAGGTAGTATCCAAACCCTCACAAACTTTCCACTGAGCAAATCACAAGCCGAATGCCTTCGGGCTACCCTATCCACTTAGGGTTTCCCACAAACCCAAGAGTAACAAGCTAACTCGATGAACTCAAGGGGGAATGAACTTTGGCTTGGTGGAAACATAGATCGGGACCTCCTCTTCTTTTCTACCAAAGGGATTTGGATTTGGTTGGGTAGAATGGGAGATCCTCGAGCTTTTGTGTTTCAACAATGGAGAGAGAGAGCTTCAAGAAATGAATGTTAGCTGAAATGCCTAACCTCTCAGTGGAGAAGAAAGGGGTATATATAGTATGGGGAGAAAAAGAGCCGTTTGGGGGTTCCTGCGACAGAGCCGACAATAAGTCCGGTCGGACCGGTTCATACGCCGGAAGTTCCGGTGACAGCCCCGGCGGAGCGGACCCCACGCCGAAAGTTCTGGCGACGACCGAAAATCTCGGCGAGCCACCGAAAACAGATGTAGTAAGCTATCTCGACGCTCACCGAGAATTTCCGGCGGCGACCATAAATTCCGACGTCAGTACCAGCGGCGCCGGCACTCCTGTCGGTTTCGCAGTAACCCTCTTAGGCTCATTTTTCATGGTGGTTTTTCTTTCTCTCCTCAAATGTGTGTGTGGCTGTGGATTATGTGATGTATATTTGGTGTAGAACAACCCCAAAGAGCGCATCGAGATCACCCCTCTTAATAGTGCGGTGTTTCCTATTTGACTCAAAAGTAAGTAAGAGAGAATAAGAAATAAAACCACCGGCTCTTCATATAGAAACGAATGGGGGTCACACATCGCCTTTCATCATCAACTACGGACTATCACCTGTAGATAAGCTAGTAGAAACATTAGTCCTCTCTCTAGCTTCGATGTCATAGTTAACCAAAATACTAGATAAGGGCTATTTGCCCTTTCAGTCGATCCTGCCAATGGACAACAAAGACCGTCTACATTGACAAAAAATCACGTGTAAAAGATAGAACACCGCTAAAAACGACCGACTTGTGAGCCGAAGGGACTTCGAGAGAGGATCTAAACTTTCCCACCGATGATGACAAGGCACAACGTAAGGTAACCTGAGCTCCACGACGACACACCAATATGGTGAGGACGCTAGGCGCATCACCAAGACCGAAACGGCCAAGGGTTTTCACCTAGAGCTCTTGCAAGTGGGTGACCACAACGACACCCTTAAGAGGGCCATGACATTCACAACATTGCTATTGCTGGCGTCAGATTGCTTGGCCTTTGCCTGAAATCACCCTGACGCCACACCAATGTACCATGGTCTGTCCGCTTCCAACAAATTAAACCTACATGCCACGATATAAGAGCCACCACTACCGAAGCACCACCAACACCAGGATCCCCCGTCGCTCGCTCCTCATGATCCACACAGCCAAGGAGAGAAGCATTACTATTGCAGTGCTCTTACCGGAGAGCCAGCTACATAGTCCAACTTCTAGGGATGCCACCCTCGTGTACAAGAACTCGCACCAATGGGACACCAACCCCATGAAACAGACAGGGATAATCATGCTATATTTGAGCCCATCTGGCCCAAATACAGGCCAGACGCTGGCTACGGAGAAGAGGGTATAGCAACTATAGGGATAGTCATGCTATATTTGAGCCCATCTGGCCCAATACAGGCCAGACACCGGCTACGGAGGGGAGGGCCCAAGCCACCTTGCACGCTTCCCAAGGGCCCTAACTACTGTAGGGTTTCGTAGCATGGAAAACAAAAAATTTCTATCGCATACAAACAAACAAGCCAAGATCTATCTACTAGATTGTAGCAACGAGTCGATGGAATAACTTACCCTCGAAGATTCCAAAGCGTTTAACGAGAGCGGATTCTCGTGGGTGATGTAGTCGTACTCTTCCCGATCTCAAGATCGTGAGCGATCCTTCCCGTGCGTTCGGCGCTCCTTGATCGGTCACACGTTCGGTTCGACGAAGACCTTCCTCTCCCTAATTCCAGCAGGCGGAGGTTATAGCACTCTCGTGATTCCCGGACTGTGGCGTGGTACCTAAGTAGAGGAGATCTCGAGGCTTCGCCTCAAGCGGGGCAGTATGGTGGAGTATGAGAGCTCCTCGGTGTTCTAGGGTTTAGACACACCAAGGAGGGATGCTAGGGCGGCTAGGGTTCCGGGACCCCAAGTCGGCTAGGCAAAACCCTAGGGCGGCGGCTATGGTGGGCTGCAGCTTCTAGGGTTTGGTGAGGACTTGTGTGTTCTAGGAGGGCCCCCCTCCTTATATAGGTGGAGGGGCCGGCGGCCAAGGGGAGGGAGGGGAGTCCCTCCCCAACTCGGCTTGGGTGGTGCGCCGGCTTGGGGAGGAGGACTCCCTCCCCAACTCGGTTTCACCCCCTCCTCCTCTTTTCCACTTTCCAAATTTAGCCGTTTGACTTTTCAATTTAGCTATTTGACTTTTCAAACAAGGATTCAATTTAATCCTTTATTTGGAACAGCGAGGATACTTAGTACATGATGCAATCATACCAACTTGATACAACACATTCATGTACCCTTCCCCTCCGGAGTGCCGGACATTCCGGAACATTCTAGAACATTCCCGATGAAAACACCGGAATCATTCCCCAACTCCGAAACGGGACTTTCCTTATATGAATCTTAATCTCCGGACCATTCTGGATCACCTCGTGATATCCCGGATCCCATCCGAGACTCCGAACAACATTCGGTCTCTTTCTCATAATACCATAACTACTCAAACAACGTCGAATCCTTAAGTGTGTCTCCCTACGGTTCGTGAATTATGCGGACATGATCGAGACACTTCTCCGAACAATAACCAATAGAGGAATCTAGAAATTCATATGGCTCCCACATATTTCTACGATTAATTTGTGATCGAATGAACCACTTACATACGATACCAATTTCCCTTTGTCTCACGATAGTTTACTTATCCGAGGTTATGATCGTCGGTATCTCTGCATACCTAGTTCAACCTCGTTCCGATAAGTACTCTTTTCTCGTTCGTGATATGTGATCCCTTGTGAGCAGTCACATGCTTGCAAGCTAATTGGATGACATTCCACCGAGAGGGCCCAGTATATCTATCATCATATGGATGGACAAATCCACTCTTGATCCATGTGTCTCAACCAATACTTTCCGAACACTCAATGCCACCTTTATAGCCACCCGATTCTGATTGTGGTGTTTGATGTCATCAAAGCATCCATCCGGTAAAGGTGATATGCATGATATCATGGTCGAAGGAATTAGGTTACTACGTATCAGAAAGCATATAGCAATTGAACTATTGAAATGACTTGATCTTTATGCTACGCTTATCTATAGGAGTATGTCCATCATATCATTCTCCTAACGATATGATCTTGTTGTTGATAACATATCAATGTTCATGATAGGGAAACCACAGTCATTTATCAACCAACAAGCTAGTGGTGTATAGAGGCTATACTAGGGACTTCAAATTAAGTTTACAAATCACACAAGTATCAATGTTTCCTTGTTAATACTATTATAGCATGAATGTAAACATTTATCATAAACACAAAGATATAATAATAACTACATCTATTATTGCCTCTAGGGCATATCTCCAACAGTCTCCCACTTGCACTAGAGTCATCTAATCTAGATTACATGGTAATATACCGAACACCCATGGCAGTTTGGTGCTGGTCATGTTTTGCCCTCGGGAGAGGTTTAGTCAACGGATCCGCTACATTCAGATCTGTGTGTACTTTGCAAATCTTTATATCCCCATCTTGGATATGTTCTCGAATAGCGTGAAAACGTAGCTTGATGTGCTTCAGCTTCTTGTGTGACCTTGGTTCTTGCGCATTGGCTATGGCGCCCATGTTATCACAATAGATAGACATTGGGTCCAGCGCACTAGGAACCACACCTAGCTCTGTAATGAACTCTTTCATCCATATCGCTTCTTGTGAAGCCTCCGAAGCAGCCATGTATTCCGATTCAGTTGAAGATCTCGCCACAACGCTTTGCTTTGCACTCCTCCAGCTAACTGCTGCACCATTCAAAATAAGTAAGTATCCAGATTGTGATTTAGAATCATCCGGATCGGTGTTCCAACTAGCATCGGTGTAACCATTAACAACGAGTTGTTCATCACCTCCATAAGAAAGAACCATATCCTTAGTTCTTCTCAAGTACTTAAGGATGTTTTTGACCACTGTCCAATGATCCACTCCTGGATCACTTTGATATCTGCTAGTTAAACTAACAGCATATGCAATGTCGGGTCTAGTACATAGCATGGCATACATTAGAGATCATATGGCTGAGGCATAGGGATTCTTACTCATCCTTTCTCTATCTTCTGCCGATGTCGGACTTTGAGTTTTACTCAAGGTCGTATTGGGCAACATGGGCAAGAACCCTTTCTTGCTAACTTCCATTCCAAACCTCTTTAGAACTTTTTCCAAATATGTACTCTGTGACAATGATATTTGGCGTTTCGATCTATCTCTATAAATCTTTATGCCTAATATGTAAGCTGCTTCGCCAAGATCCTTCATTGAAAAACTATTATTCAAATATTCCTTGACACTATTAAGAAGGTCTACATCATTCCCAATCAACAATATGTCATCTACATATAGTATTAAGAATGCTACAGAGCTCCCACTCACTTTCTTGTAAATACAAGCTTCTCCATAAGTTTGTATAAAACCAAAACTTTTGATCACCTTATCAAAACGTTGATTCCAACTTCGGGATGCTTGCTTCAATCCATAGATGGACCGTTGAAGTTTGCATACCTTGTTAGCATCTTTAGGATCGACAAAACCTTTGGGTTGCATCATATACAACTCTTCATCAATGTCTCCATTGAGGAATGATGTTTTGACATCCATCTGCCATATCTCATAATCATAATATGCAGCGATTGATAACATAATCCTCACAGACTTTAGCTTTGCTACTGGTGAGAAAGTCTCATCATAGTCAACTCCTTGAATTTGTCGAACCCCTTTTGCGACAAGTCGAGCTTTATAGACAGTAACATTACCATCAGCATCTGTTTTCTTCTTGAAGATCCATTTGTTCTCGACAGCCTTCCGGCCATCTGGTAAGTCCACCAAGGTTCATAATTGGTTTTCGTACATGGATCCAATCTCGGATTTCATGGCTTCTTGCCATTTATTGGAATCTGGGCTCGTCATCGCTTCCTCATATGTCTCAGGGTCATCGGTGTTGTCCACCAACATGACACTCATAACGGGATCATAACAATCTGGAGTGGTACGAGTTCTCGTTGACCTCCGAGGCTCTGTAGCAACTTCAACCGAAGTTTCATGATCATCATCATTAGCTTCCTCTCTAATTGGTGCAGGCACCACAGGAACTTCTTCGGTCTTCGCTACTCGCAATTTCGAGAGAAGGTTCGACAACCTCGTCGAGTTCTACTTTCCTTCCAGTCACTTCTTTCGAGAGAAATTCCTTCTCTAGAAAGGATCCATTCTTGGCAACGAAGATTTTGCCTTCGGATCTATGATAGAAGGTATACCCAATAGTTTCCTTCAGGTATCCTATGAAGACGCATTTTTCCGCTTTGGGTTCAAGCTTGTCCGGCTGTAACTTCTTTACATAGGCTTCACACCCCCAAACTTTAAGGAACGACAATCTAGGTTTCTTCCCAAACCATAATTCATACGGTGTCATTTCAACGGATTTAGATGGTGCCCTATTTAAAGTGAATGCGGCTGTTTCTAATGCATAACCCCAAAATGATAGCGGTAAATCTGTAAGTGACATCATTGTCGGGGGTGTGCCCCCAGGTACCCCAGAGTTGACGAGTTAAGTGAATCAATAAGAAATGTATATGAGAAAATAATACTCAACATCAGTCCAATAGAAAAATACTAAGGCAGAAAACAAGTGCAGGCGAGTTAACACTAAGTCGGCCCAGCCCTCACCACTACTGGACCAGACCAACAGTGAACAGGCCGAACTAAAACTCTAAGAGCCGAATTACCCTCCTGGGCCGAACTAGCTACCTCGGCCCACCGCGCCGGCTCCTGCTGGAGGTTCCCGCATGGGCCGAATCAGCCAAACATCGGCCCACCACAGCATCACCTCGCCAGCTCCCGCCAAGACTCCCGCCATCGCCCTCCACTCGCCCGGGGAACTCCAGCTCCTCCAGCGCGATCAGCCCCGCGCGGGAGACCCTCCCCACCGACGCTCTCCACGCCATCTCAGCCGCGTCCCCAGGGTGGGCCGAATTCAGCCCACCATCGACGCCCACGCGTGAGCCAAACCACCTCGCCCGGGTGGGCCGAATCAGAGGAGCTTCGGCCCACTCCGGGTCCTCCCCACCAGGCCGACGCACTCCACTATGGGCCAGCACCAAGGACGACCCGGCTGAGGCCTTCTTGACCAGTGGCTCAGATTCAGTCAAGTGGACCGGGGCGACCTCGGCTGGCTGATGGATGATCCGCTCACCATCCTCTCCAGCCGAATCAACCTCGAGGCTAGGCCGATTTCCTTCTAGCCAGGCGTTTGGGCGAGGTATAATGACCCAAACAACCCTTTATTCACCTACAAATGTCTTCACAATATCTACCGTGACTCACCATCGAGCCAGACAAACTCCGCGAGGATCGTGTCAGTCTTGGGACGCCCATGGCTCAGACCGGCACGTGCAATAGGGAATATGCCCTTGGCATCAAGAATATGCTGAGGAATATGCCATGGCATCTCCGAAGATGCCAAGGCATATGCTGAGCATCTAAGAAGATGCTAGGAATATGCTACACAGATACCAAGCGTGAGGAACAAGCCTTGTCCCCTGGGCTCCCCTTTATAAGGAGCACCAGGGGGATCGTTTCTAGGGAGGCCCCCAAAGGGCTCCTCCCCTCTCTGCTCACTAGGAGCTCTCCTTCTTCCTCTTCCTCCACTCTCATAGAGAGATCTAGATAGAAGGATAGGAGAGACAGCTCCAGGAGCATGATTTTAGCCACAAGTATGGCAAGATTATAAGAGATTAGATGTATAGAAGGAGGTGTTATCCCACTTGAGAGCTTCAATCCAATATACATTGTATTTCTCTTTGATCATACGAGTGCGGTCTTCACTGCATCATCCCTCCCCGGATTCCTCCACGTCCATCGGCCCCAACTTTAGCCTACCCATGGCATATGTCGTGATACCACCACGACATTTGGCGCCCACCGTGGGGCCTTTAGTGGCGTTGGTTGGGTTTCCATCCGGACGGGAACATCTTCATCAACTTTTTCCTCACAAGGCTCATTCAGCTTCACCAAGTCAACAGAGAACAAAGAGTAAGCGCAGAGACTCTCCAAGTCTAACTCATCAAAGCAGGTAAGACTCAGCAAGAAGGACTCAAGCACTACTCCAAACTTATTGTAAGTACCAAATAACTCAGCAGGGCAAGTATGACCTAACAAGACTCACCCAAACACTTCTCCAAGTATGCTGTAAGTACCAGGTAACTCAGCCACCTATACTCAATCCTTCATCCCAGGGAGAAAATAACTCAGCCCGGGGACTAGTCAACTTATCCGTAGAATCACCTTTAGATTAAGAGAGCATTATGTTGATTTAGATCTATACTCCAGTCAGCTTATTTTTAACTCGGCCATCAGTTGAATCATCTTATCTGTGATTCATATGGATTTTCAGTAAGTTAGTTTATGCTTTGGGTTATCCTATGACTCAGCTCACAGGCCAGCTTATTTATAACTCAGCCATAAGTTGAATCAGCTTATTTGTGATTCAGATAGATTTTGAGTCAGTTAGTTTATGTTTTGGATTATCCTTTAACTCGGCTCCCCAGCCAGCTTATTTATAACTCAGACAGAATTTGAGTCAACTTATTTATGATCTAGATAGAATTTGAGTAGAATTCAAATCAGTTTATTTATGCTTTGGATTGTCCTCTAACTCAGCTTACCGGCCAGCTTATTGATGATTCAGATATAACTTGAAGTCAATTTGTTTATGCTTTGAACTAACCTTTAACTCAGCTTAGTAGATTGTCTCTGATTCAGACTAACATTTGATTCAGCTTGCCAGGGTATATTATAATTCGGATCGGTATTCAGACTCGGCGTACTAATCATATCTCTGATTCGGGCCGAAGCTTTATTTAGTTCACCAGATTGCCAGGTTATGTTATGACTCGGATTGATATCTCATCATCTTGCCAGATTATCCCATATCTCGGATGACTATTGGCCAGCTTATCATATCTCGAATCTATATCTCATATCTACATCTCGAATCAGATCTCTCAGCGGTTAGCCCTATTATCATATCCCAAAGCTTAATCTCGGATCTATATCTCGGATCCATATCAAAGGCAAATTATCGTCATCACGCCAAATCAAGCTATATCATGGCGAGTAAAGTAACTCGGATTTAGGATGAGTTAACTCGGATTTGAGTCAGATGACTCAGATTCGGGATGCAAGTCAAAATTGAGTAAAGTAACTCGGATTTGGGATGAGTTAACTCGGATTTGAGTCAGATGACTCAGACTTAAGACATAAAGTCAATTTTGAGTAAAGGAACTCGGATTTAGGATGAGTTAATTCGGATTTGAGTCAGATGACTCAGATTCGGGATGCAAGTCAAAATTGAGTAAAGTAACTCGGATTTAGGATGAGTTAACTCGGATTTGAGTCAGATGACTCAGATTCGGGATGCAAGTCAAAATTGAGTAAAGTAACTCGGATTTAGGATGAGTTAACTCGGATTTGAGTCAGATGACTCAGATTCGGGATGCAAGTCAAAATTGAGTAAAGTAACTCGGATTTGGGATGAGTTAACTCGGATTTGAGTCATATAACTCGGATTTGAGTCAGATGACTCAGACTTAAGACATAAAGTCAATTTTGAGTAAAGGAACTCGGATTTGGGATGAGTTAACTCGGATAATAACTTGCCCAATGAGGTTAAGAGAGCAATGCCCAAGAAGGCAAGAGCTCATAAACTTACCCAATGAGGTTAAGAGAGCAGTGCCCAAGAAGGCAAGAGCTCATAAACTTACCCAATGAGGTTAAAAGAGCAGTGCCCAATAAGGCAAGAGCTCATTAACTTACCCAATGAGGTTAAAAGAGCAATGCCCAAGAAGGCAAGAGCTCATAAACTTACCCAATGAGGTTAAAAGAGCAATGCCCAAGAAGGCAAGAGCTCATAAACTTACCCAATGAGGTTAAGAGAGCAATGCCCAAGAAGGCAGGAAGTCTGAACTTACCCAATGAGGTTAAAAGAGCAATGCCCAAGAAGGCAGGAACTCGTAACTTACCCAATGAGGTTAAAAGAGCAATGCCCAAGAAGGCAAGAGCTCATAAACTTACCCAATGAGGTTAAGAGAGCAATGCCCAAGAAGGCAGGAAGTCTGAACTTACCCAATGAGGTTAAAAGAGCAATGCCCAAGAAGGCAGGAACTCGTAACTTACCCAATGAGGTTGAAAGAGCAATGCCAAAGAAGGCAAGAACTTGAAACATACCCAATGAGGTTAAAAGAGCAATGCCCAAGAAGGCAGGAAGTCTGAACTTACCCAATGAGGTTGAAAGAGCAATGCCCAAGAAGGCAGGAACTCGTAACTTACCCAATGAGGTTGAAAGAGCAATGCCAAAGAAGGCAAGAACTTGAAACATACCCAATGAGGTTAAAAGAGCAATGCCAAAGAAGGCAAGAACTCGTAACTTACCCAAAGAGGTTAAAAGACCAGTGCACATGAAGGCCAGAAGTCCGGAAACTTACCCGAAGGGGTTATGACAAGTGCCCAGAAGGCCAGAAGTCTTGAAAACGTACCCGAGGAGGTTAAGACCGTGGCCCAAGAAGGCCAGGAGTCCAGAAACTTACCCAAAAGGGGTTATGAACCAGTACCTTAGAAGGCTAGAAATCAATGATATATGAAAAGTCTACAGGCCGAATAAACAACTCTGGAGATATTAAGTATAGAGCCTATGCACGACTCTACGAGTCCCACATAGCCTCGGGGACTAATGTCGGGTGCCCAGTACCCCAGAGTTAAGTGAATCAATAAGAAATGTATATGAGAAAATACTCAACATCACCCAATAGAAAAATACTAAGGCAGAAAACAAGTCCGGGCCGAGTTAACACTAAGTCGGCCAGCCCTCACCACCATCTTGGACCGCACCAACGGAAGGCCGAACTAAAACTCTAAGAGCCGAATTACCCTCCTGGGCCGAACTAGCTACCTCGGCCCACCGCGCCGGCTCCTGCTGGAGGTTCCCGCATGGGCCGAATCAGCCAAACATCGGCCCACCACAGCATCACCTCGCCAGCTCCCGCCAAGACTCCCGCCATCGCCCTCCACTCGCCCGGGGAACTCCAGCTCCTCCAGCGCGATCAGCCCCGCGCGGGAGACCCTCCCCACCGACGCTCTCCACGCCATCTCAGCCGCGTCCCCAGGGTGGGCCGAATTCAGCCCACCATCGACGCCCACGCGTGAGCCAAACCACCTCGCCCGGGTGGGCCGAATCAGAGGAGCTTCAGCCCAC
Organism: Avena longiglumis; assembly: GCA_030063025.1. Classification (NCBI taxonomy): domain Eukaryota; kingdom Viridiplantae; phylum Streptophyta; class Magnoliopsida; order Poales; family Poaceae; genus Avena; species Avena longiglumis. Next base: position 86,155,961 of record CP125977.1, on the reverse strand, counting down.
TCCGGGTCCTCCCCACCAGGCCGACGCACTCCACTACGGGCCAGCACCAAGGACGACCCGGTGGCCTTTCTTGACCCTACTGGCTCAGATTCAGTCCAAGTGGACCAGGACGACCTCGGCTGGGCTGATGGATGATCCGGCTCAGCCCATCCTCTCCCAGGCCGAATCAACCTCAGGCTAGGCTGAATTTCCTTCTAGCCCAGGGCGTTTGGGACGAGGTATAATGACCCAAACAACCCTTTATTCACCTACAAATGTCTTCACAATATCTACCGTGACTCACCATCGAGCCAGACAAACTCCGCGAGGATCGTGTTAGTCTTGGGACGCCCATGGCTCAGACCGGCACGTGCAATAGGGAATATGCCCTTGGCATCAAGAATATGCTGAGGAATATGCCATGGCATCTCCGAAGATGCCAAGGCATATGCTGAGCATCTAAGAAGATGCTAGGAATATGCTACACAGATACCAAGCGTGAGGAACAAGCCTTGTCCCCTGGGCTCCCCTTTATAAGGAGCACCAGGGGGATCGTTTCCAGGGAGGCCCCCAAAGGGCTCCTCCCCTCTCTGCTCACTAGGAGCTCTCCTTCTTCCTCTTCCTCCACTCTCATAGAGAGATCTAGATAGAAGGATAGGAGAGACAGCTCTAGGAGCATGATTGTAGCCACAAGTATGGCAAGATTATAAGAGATTAGATGTATAGAAGGAGGTGTTATCCCACTTGAGAGCTTCAATCCAATATACATTGTATTTCTCTTTGATCATACGAGTGCGGTCTTCACTGCATCATCCCTCCCCGGATTCCTCCACGTCCATCGGCCCCAACTTTAGCCTACCCATGGCATATGCCGTGATACCACCACGACAATCATAGAACGAACCATATCTAAGAGAGTTCGATTACGACGTTCGGACACACCATTACGCTGTGGTGTTCCCGGCGGTGTCAATTGTGAAAGTATTCCGCATTTCTTCAAATGCTCGCCAAACTCGTAACTTAGATATTCACCTCCACGATCAGAACGTAGAAATTTAATCTTCTTGTTACGTTGATTCTCTAACTCACTTTGTAACTCCTTAAACTTCTCGAAAGTCTCGGACTTATGTTTCATGAAATAGATATACCCATATCTACTCAAGTCATCCGTGAAGGTAAGAACATAACGATAACCACCGCGCGATGCTACATTCATTGGACCACATACATCGGTATGTATGATTTCCAATAAGTCTGTAGCTCGCTCCATCATACCAGAAAATGGAGTCTTAGTCATTTTACCCATCAGACATGCTTCGCATCTTTCAAGTGATTCAAAATCAAGTGATTCAAGAAGTCCATCGGAATGGAGTTTCTTCATACGTTTCACTCCAATGTGACCAAGATGACAGTGCCACATATAGGTCGAATTATCGCTTGATTTCAAACGTTTAGCCTCAATGTTGTTGATATGTGTATTTCCACTATCGAGATTCAATAAGAATAGACCATCTATCAAAGGTGCATGTGCATAAAACATATTACTCATATAAATCGAACAACCATTATTCTCGGACTTAAACAAGTAACCGTCTCGCAATAAACAAGATCCCGATATAATGTTCATGCTCAACGCAGCACCAAATAACAATTATTTAAGTATAAAACTAATCCCGATGGTAGATGAAGGGTAGCGTCGACGCGATCACATCAACCTTTGATCCGCTTCCCACGCGCATCGTCACCTCGTTCTTTGCTAGCTTCCGCTTATTCTGCAAAGACTTGCTTCGAGTTACAAATATGAGCAACCGAACCAGATTAAATACCCGTGCACTACTAAAGTACTAGTGAGATACACATCAATAACATGTATATCGATATACCTTTCTTCTTGATGTTGCCGTTCTTCAAATCCGCCAAGTACTTTGGGCAATTCCGCTTCGAGGACCTTCTCCCTTGCAAAGAAAAGCACTCAATATCAGGCTTAGGTCCAGCCTTGGTCTTCTTCGCCGGCGTGGTAACTTTCTTACCACCCTTCTTGAAGTGTCCCTTCTGCTTAGACTTGCCTTTCTTGAATTTGGTGGTCTTATTGACCAACAACACTTGGTGCTCTTTCTTGATCTCCACTTCTGCAGACTTTAACATAGCAAACAGTTCTGGCAACTGCTTGTTCATGTTCTGCATGTTGTAGTTCATCACAAAGTTCTTGTAACTTGGTGGTAGTGATTGGAGGACACGGTAAATCCCCAAAGCATTAGGAATCACTATACCCAAGCTTTGAAGTTTGTTTGCGTGCCCAGACATCTTAAGCACATGCTCACTGACGGAGCTGCCCTCTTCCATCTTGCAGTTAAAGAACTTTTCATAAGCCTCATAACTTTCAATTGCCGCATGAGTCTCAAAGATCAATTTGAGATCCTCGACAATATCATATGGGTCTGAATTCTCAAACCTTTTCTGAAGCTCCGATTCCAAACCATACAAGATAGCATCTTGAACTATGGAGTCGATTCTTCCGAGCGAGGTAAACATTCTTTACTTCATCGGAAGCATCACCGCAGTGGGTCACCCAAATGCATCCAAAGACATAGGTCAAATTACCACTTTGAGGACAATCCTCAAATTGGAACCAATCCAAGTTGCTTCCATTGTTTTCAACTTTTCTTTCTCTAGGAACGCATTAAAATTGATGGTAGGGCTGCCATTGATCTACAGATATTTGCAATAGTTTAGACTAAGTTTATGACAAATTGAGTTCAAATTAATAATAAAGTTAATCTAGGTGAACTCCCACTCAAAACAACATCCCTCACATTGTTTTAGTGATCACACGAACCAAATCCACTACATCAACACCGATCATCACGAGAGTTGATATAGTTTCAATGGCGAACAATCGTCATGTTCATCCTATCTACTATCTGATTCATGCTTTACCTTCGGTGATCCGTGTTCCGAGACCATGTCCGTACATGCTAGGCTCACAAGATCAAACCTTAGTTTCGCATGAGCAAATCGCTTGCTCACGTTGTATACACTTGCGTAATCTAACACACCCGATCATCACGTGGTGCTTGAAACAACAAGCTTTAGCAACGGTGCTAACTAAGGGTGAACACTTTATGACTTGAAATTCATGTGCATGAGGGATCATCTTATAATGCTACCGTCTACTAAGCAATACAAGATGCATAAAGGATTAACATCACATGCAATTCATAATATGTGATATGATATGGCCTTTCTTCTTTGTGCTTCCGATCTCCATCTTCAAGCACCGAACATGATCTCCATCATCACCGCATTGCATCAAGGTCAATGACGCTACTCCATGGTTGTCGCCCACCGGCTTCAACTATTACAACTACTTTGAATAGACACGCTGGTCTTAACATAAATTAAAGACAACCATATATTCTCCGGTTGCCAACTTACAATAAGGAACATTGCATACATCAAATATAATCACAATCATGGCCATATCACATCACTGCACACCCCTGCAAAACAAAGTTAGACGCCTCTACTTTCTTTGCATGTTTTACGTGGTTTGGGGCTTTCAATAAGTGTCGTTCTAACTTACGAACATGAACCACAACGTTGATACTAGTATTGTAAATTACCCGTTGTAAATTGGATCTCCACTATGCTAGGAGAAACAGGCACCCGCAAAGCCACTTATGCAATACAAGTTGCATGTCAAGCGTGGAGCAAGTCTCATGAACGATGTCATGTAAGGTTAGCCCGGGCCGCTTCATCCCAACATCCCGCAAGATGCAAAGTACACAAGAAGCAATCGACAATAAAAGCATCAACGCCCACAATGACCATTGTGTTCTACTCGTGCAACAGATCTACATATAGACACGGCTCTGATACCACTATAGGGTTTCGTAGCATGGAAAACAAAAAAATTCTATCGCATACAAACAAACAAGCCAAGATCTATCTACTATTGTAGCAACAAGTCGATGGAATAACTTACCCTCGAAGATTCCAAAGCGTTTAACGAGAGCGGATTCTCGTGGGTGATGTAGTCGTACTCTTCCCGATCTCAAGATCGCGTAGACGATCCTTCCCAGGCCATGCTTCGTTAGCGCTCCCCCGGATGGTCACACGTCGGTACTCGACAAAGACCTTCCTCTCCCTTGTTCCAAAGAAAATGGAGGTTGTAGCACTCTCCTCGCGATTCCGGCAGCACAACGGCGTGGTACCGGAAGTAGAGGGGAGATCTCGCAGGGCTTCGCCTCAAGCCGGAGCGAGTATGGTGGAGTATGAGAGAGATCCTCGGTGTTCTAGGGTTTAGACACACCAAGGAGAGGATGTTAGGGCCGGCGGCTAGGGTTCCGGGGACCCCCAAGTCGGCGGCTAGGGCAAAACCCTAGGGGGGCGGCGGCGGCTATGGTGGGCTGCAGCTTCTAGGGTTTGAGGTGAGGGACTTGTGTGTTCTAGGAGGGAGCCCTGCCCCTCCTTATATAGGTGGAGGGGCCGGCGGCCAAGGGTAGGGAGGGGAGTCCCTCCCCAACTTGGCTTGGCTGGTGCGCCGGCTTGGGGAGGAGGACTCCCTCCCCAACTCGGTTTCACCCCCTCCTCCTCTTTTCCACTTTCCAAATTTAGCCGTTTGACTTTTCAATTTAGCTATTTGACTTTTCAAACTAGGATTCAATTTAATCCTTTATTTGGAACAGCGAGGACACTTAGTACATGATGCAATCATACCAACTTGATACAACACATTTATGTACCCTTCCCCTCCGAGTGCGGACATTTCCGAACATTCTAGAACATTCTCGATGAAAACACCTAATCATTCCCCAACTCAAACGGACTTTCCTTATATGAATCTTAATCTCGGACCATTCTCGATCACCTCGTGATATCCCGGATCCCATCCGAGACTCAACAACATTCGGTCTTTTTCATAATACCATAACTACTCAAACAACGTCAATCCTTAAGTGTGTCTCCTACGGTTCGTGAATTATGCGGACATGATCGAGACACTTCTCAACAATAACCAATAGAGGAATCTGAAATTCATATGGCTCCCACATATTTCTACGATTACTTTGCGATCGAATGAACCACTTACATACTATACCAATTTCCCTTTGTCTCACGATAGTTTACTTATCCGAGGTTATGATCGTCGATCTCGCATACCTAGTTCAACCTCGTTACCGATAAGTACTCTTTTCTCGCTCCGTGATATGTGATCCCTTGTGAGCTACCACATGCTTGCAAGCTAATTGGATGACATTCCACCGAGAGGCCCGAGTATATCTATCCGTCATATGGATGGACAAATCCCACTCTTGATCCATGTGTCTCAACCAATACTTTCCGAACACTCAATGCCACCTTTATAGCCACCCGATTCACGGTGTGGTGTTTGATGTCATCAAAGCATCCATCCCAGAAAGGTGATATGCATGATCTCATGGTCGAAGGAATTAGGTTACTATGTATCAGAAAGCATATAGCAATTGAACTATTGAAATGACTTGATCTTTATGCTACGCTTATCTATAGGAGTATGTCCATCATATCATTCTCCTATTGATATGATCTTGTTGTTGATAACATCTCAATGTTCATGATAGGGAAACCACAATCATTTATCAACCAACAAGCTAGTGATGTATAGAGGCTATACTAGGGACTTCAAATTAAGTTTACAAATCACACAAGTATCAATGTTTCCTTGTTAATACTATTATAGCATGAATGTAAACATTTATCATAAACACAAAGATATAATAATAACTACATTTATTATTGTCTCTAGGGCATATCTCCAACAACTACACCCGTCGGGCTACCTAGACCTAGGCCCGCATGCCCACGGCCACATCCCTACCATCGGCCTACCCAGCCACCGGCTACGGAGGGGAGGGCCCAAGCCACCTTGCACGCTTCCCAAGGGCCCTAACTACACCCGTCAGGCTACCTAGACCTAGGCCCGCATGCCCATGGCCACATCCCTACCACCGGCCTACCCAGCAGCACCACGGCCCACATCTACCACCCACACTGGCCGAGACCCAGCCACCATCTTAAACCAGCTCGCAAAGTTTTGCCTAGCGACAACAGGGAGGAGGGGGTGCAAGCTCCAGCTGCTAGGAGTATCACCCCAATCGCCCTAGGTGGGGGGAGGGAGGAGGGGGTGCAAGCTCCAGCTGCTAGGAGTATCGCCCCAATCGCCCTAGGTGGGGGGAGGGTCCTCAAGAAATCGCCACGCACACAATCAACACAAAGGCTTAGATACATTTCAATAAATCTCTGCTAAACTTTGGGAAAGGCATCAATTGATGAGCATAGCACATAAGACTGATTTAAACACCAATGGGTTGACTCACGGCATGGTGACGCCTCCACAAAAGATTGATTATAACACCCATGCGGAACACAAGCACAAATTATAGCCCCAATCAGGGGAGCATGTGTTCAGCATTCTAAGACAGCATGCAGGTGGCATACTTTGAAGCACCATCCCAAAGAATGTGAGTTACAAGCATATTCTAAACCCCGCCAACTCACTAACTCAGGTTATAAAACATCATTATGCAACACCACCAGTTTTAGGTCCTAAAAGCCTAAAGATCAAATGAAATCAACCTCAAGTAGCTCATACACCACCAGTTTTCTACTGTTATATACACGGTAGCTCCCGCATATACGCTAACTACAATGTTCAGTTATGCAACACCACCTCAAGCCCCCCTAACTACAAATGCAGACTACAATGCTCACAGATGTACACCTTCCCCTCTATAATACAATGCCAAGCCGGTTCTACATCAACGTTAGTAGTTGCTTCCAAGGAGGTAACATCAACTGCATTCCAAAGGGTGCTCAAAACTTGTTGGTTGGATTGAAGTGCCTTCCAAATGGTTCGGTGATGCTAACTTGGCCGAAGTGCCTTCCAAATGGCTCGGTGATGCTAACTTGTCCAAAGTGCCTTCCAAATGGTTCGGTGATGCCAACTTGGCCAAACTGCCTTCTACAGGGTGTTCTGGCATTGCAGGCTCCATTAAGTTATTCTCAGATTTTGCTTCCACGAGTGACTCGCACGTTGTCTGCTGCTCTTGTGTATTGTTATTGGGTTTAGCTTCATCAAACAACTGCAGAAGCACACTCTGAATTTTTGTCCGTAATGCAGAAGCCTCTTCAGGTTGGAACCATCTTTTGCCAAACTAACAGAAAAAAGTAGAGAGAAGATGAGCCAAAAGCATCTGTCTGCTGCACGCAGTCAAACACACAAAACACAAAACGGTAAAGACATGAAGAGATAGTCGCTCACCATGGAAAGGTCTTTCTTGCGAAGCCTCTCAGGTGCCGCCTCAATAAATCGCTGTATATAGTATAGAACAAAGAGGCCACAGTCATATTCATTTTCCTGCTGTGGGACCTGGAAAAGGTAGGAGTGTACGAGTTACAAGATCACAACATGGAGGAACAAATACGCCGTTTAGATTTCAGATGCTATCAGCAACATATACAAAGAATGATGGAGATCCACATATAAATAATGTGAATACCCACCTATAATTTCATTTTGACAATAACCTGAACTTGCAAGTTGTTGCAACTAATACATGTACTTCTAAATTTGGCAATTTATAGCCTGGACTTAGTAATTTGACGCTACTTTACACTTGCTGCCTGACAGAAAATTATCACTAGTATGAACTGTAAAGAGAACTCCAAGTGGGTTGTCTTAGCATGCACGTATTCCAAAGCATCCTTCCATCGCTAACATGCAATTTTCTCAATGATATAGGAAGCATATGATTGCACAGACTTCAATAATATGTAAATGAACATCACATGTGGGTCTGATGCTATTTTCCCAAGCACAGTTGTCTATTAACAGTTTGTTATTCAGATCTGAAATGGACATACACCTAAATCTAACCTCACAAGAACACATTTCAATGAAAGATGAGCTTGAGTTACCGCAATAGGTTTCTTCTCAATTTTACGAGGAAGGTTCTTCCACACCATTTCTTGTATAGGGCATTCTGCTAAACTATTTTCATTCAGGTAACTCCATTCTTCTTTTAAGAATCTGCAAACGATCATACGAGGACTTAAAAATAGAAAGAAAAAAATACAGCAACAACTGACAATATCATGGAGATTTTGACATCTATGCGCAAAATAAGTTCCGGCATCCTATAAGATAAGCTTATTTCTAAAAATGTAGGATATAAATGAGACTTTGATAATGAAAAAATAACAAAAAAAGTATTAGCCTGTATCACATTTGTGTAATTATATTGCAGAAAAAAAACATCCTATACCAAAACAAACCAGTGATCCATTTTTTCGACTTCCGAGACTGCATACCTCTCAACGACACTGAAAATATGTCTGCTTCTATGAAACTTCAGTGAATCCAGATGAAGTATAAGTGGGCCTGATTGATCTTCCTTTGATGGTATACATATAATTACAAGGCTCCAGTGGGTACTGACCATTTGGAACAAAAAAAACAAATGCTAAGCCTTTGACAAAGTATTGCAAGCAACAGATAACTCTAGCATAGATAGGTAATGAATGCATCAATGATCAGGTCATGTCCCTATAAATTCTTGAATCCAATCAGACAACATAAGCATATAAACATCCATCTGTAAGCACCAACTGAAACAACAAAACAAGCAGAAGGCATCTACTTCATTATGAGCAGGGTTCACGCTTCACACTGGCAAGGGGGTTGTAGTAATGGAAAGACGATGCAGGCTTTCGGCACTAGTTACAGGACAGCCTATTCTTTGTTGTATACTGAGCTCTTTATTCCATGCTGCCACCTAGGCATATGAAATAAATGATTTTAAGGAAAATGCTTGAAACAGGTACTGTAGTCTGGAAGAGAACATAGTTGAAGCTCCCCCCTTTTTATCCAAATAGTACTCCCTCCGTCCTAAATTAGATGTCACAGATTTGTCTAGATTTGCATGTATCTATCTGTGATATCTAATTCGTGGCGGAGAAATTGATACTGAGTATTTTCAAATACATATCATTGCAGTGATACCGAGCCAAATTCCTCTTCTTGAAATAATTAAACCAGTTGATTCTGGAACACTTGAAAACTGGAAACCATGCATACAGGTTCTATAAGAATCTCAAAAAAAAAGATACAATATACTCCCTCCGTCCAAAAATAAGTGACTTGGGTTTGTCTAGATTCGTATGTATCTAGACACGTTTTAGTGTAGATACATGCGAATCTAGACAAAGTTAAGTCAGTTATTTCTGGACGGAGGGAGTACAAATGCTACAATGCCCTATAAATGTATAAAATTCCATATTCAAACTTAACTGAATTCTATAAAATATATGAACAGGGTGAAGTTCTAGAAACATGTAAAACTCTACAAGTAAATACAAATATCTATCTTAAGTAAGGTATATAAGCAAAAGAGATAATAATGTCGCTTACTCCGCATGCACAGGAAATAATATATATGCCTTCTGAAATATGTCTATGCCTTTCCACCATCTTCTCAGCTTTAAGAAATAAGAAGCCTTGTCTGTCTTCAGAATAGGAGACCAAAATGAGTTGAATAAAAGACATGACCATATGTTGATACAGCTGAGACGCAGACATCACTTTACTATGAAAAAAAGTATGTACCAAACGCACATACTCCGCTGTATTTACCCAATGCACAAAGATTCAAGTAAAACCTAATAGCAATTGTATTTTTGACTTCTTTGTACTTCATGTTCACACTCCTCCATGCAGATACATGCCACTTTAAGACGCAACGAGCTGCTGTCATTGTTAGTCTCAAGTACAAATGTACAATATATATGTCATATCCTTAGACCTGAGGTCCTCGCATGACGAGTGGTGGATTGACTTACTTAGGGTCTATCAAATGCTACTCTATAACTGGGTAGTTACTAAGTAGATTTCAGGTTCATCGGCAAGCAAGCTATGTGGCATGGTTGACCAAGATGGGATTTTCCCTTCCGACTCAAGAGATATATTCTCTAGGCCTCTCGAGTGATCAGATTTGGAAAGCATGGCCATGCGACTTGAGTTAAGAGTTAGCTCAGTTTTTTTTTCCAGGAAAACGCAAAGATTTTGTGTTTCATTTCATTGCAAAGAAGAGTTCAGTACAAGCCTCCGAAGAGGTGAGAATCTAGAAGAAAATTACAACAACTCAGTGCACGTCCCAGGTTCTGGGGAGGATTGCGTGAAGACCTGCCGCGCCGGCTCGAGCCCAAAGGGCTGCCACGCCTTTGATCCTATCGATCAGCTTTGGAACAGATGGGACTGCGCCGTCAAAGACACCAGAGTTACGTTGTTTCCAAATCATCCAAGCAGTGAGGAGCGTCGCGGAGGCGAGGCCTTTGCGCATGGGTTTGGGTGTGGTCTGTCGCGCAGCGAGCCACCAGTCATTGAGGGAAGCTTCTCCATCAGGTGGCGAGCATGTTAACCAAAGCCAGGAGAGTACTTCGTGAAATACCTGCCTCGGGAAGGGGCAAGTTAGCAGCAGATGGTGCATCGTCTCTGGCTCCTGGTCACACAAAATACATCAAGGATGGTGCTGCAGTCCCCGTCGCTGCAATCTGTCGTCTGTCCAGCATCGATTTTTGTTGGCAAGCCAAAGGAAAAACTTGACGCGCTGCAGCGCCCATGTTTTCCAGATCACCTTCCAAGCATTGCATGTTGTCGCCCCTTGGAACATGGATAGGTAGCATGACTTTGCCGTGCAGACACCGCTCAGGTTCCACCTCCAGATCAACTGGCCTGGCTGATCATTGAGGTTGAACTGCTTGATACGTCGTCAAGCATTAGGTACTGCCCTGTTTCCTGAATGCCCACGACGCCTTGTATGTCGCGAACCCAGGCGTGTTCCTGTATCCCAGCAGCAATGGTTCTGCTACGCCTCCTCCTCTTGGGGATGCAGCTGTAGAGTTGAGGGGCGAGATCACAGATGGATTGACCATCGAGCCACTTGTCTTCCCAGAATTTCCCGGTGCACCCATCACCGTCTAGCAGGTAAGTGGAAGCGTCGAAGAGGTTTTTCTCTTGGGTAGAGAATTGTAGATAAAGTCCACTCCAAGCTCTTCCATCATCTGTTTTGCTGTACCATAGCCAACGCATGCGCAGGGCCAGGCCTGCACGTTCAATGCTCTGAATGTCAAGGCCCCCAAAGGAGAGGGGGCAGCTGACAGTGTCCCAATTAACCTGACAACTGCCGCCGCAAGCTGCCGCCCGGCTCTCCCAGAGAAACCCACGCTCAATCTTCTCAAGGAGCTTGATGATCTTCTTGGTGGGGCCGACAGCCAACAATTGGTTGATTGATATGGCTGCCAATACTGATTTGACAAGCGCCAATCTGCCGGCTTTGTTTAGAAGCTTGGACTTCCAAGTGGGCAACATGTTCGCCGCCTTGGTGACGATAGGCTGAAGTTGCGCACTGGTGGGTCGCCTGATGGTGAGCGGGTTCAGGAAGAGAGATTGAGCTACCAACAAGAATGAAAAGCATTCGCCTTGAGCTTGACAAGGTTTACCTCGAGACAAAGGGAATAGACATACTACACATTGTCAAGGTTCATCGCAATGACTTTATGTCACTCAGGAGTTGGCACATTCTGCTAGGAGCCGCTACCAACTATCGACTTAAGGGAGAAATGTTATGTGGTAAGTTAAGTCGTGTCCGAGTGGTCGTGAACCTACAAGGCACACACTTAAGGGGACAATCTACCAATCCGCCACTCGGAGTTCCTTCCTAAACATGTGGATACTGTAGAGGCGTTGTTCGTGCAACGCTCGGACGAAGTGTTCGTTGTCCGCAAGGAGTTGATCGTGGGATTGGACAAGTTGGACTACATTATCTCGTGCTTCATCAAGTTCCACACCTATGCGTCTAGTAGTAAACTCATGACCTAATCCCTCGGCATGATCTTGGTTGTTGCGCAGTACATGTTGCGTTCCCCAACACACTGCCACAAGCCACCAAGCAGCCTTGGTGCTCCCGCCTGGCCGTGCCACTAGTCGTCTCCTTGCTTGAGTCTGCACGATGATGTTTCCATGCATGCCTAGGTCATGTACTTGCTAGCGGCCACTCTACCGAAGCCCCGCCGGCCACCCGCACTCAATGTTTGCGATACCATGCCACTCCCTACTACTACTGTTGCAACTGCAATCGATGATACCTTGGTGTCACCTCCTGTGATGCTACTCGCCTGCACCTGATATTCCGACGCTGCTAGCTAGCCTCCCCATTGTTGATTGATTGGCCCGCTAGCTAGCCTCCCCATTGTTGATTGATTGGCGTGCTAGCTAGCCTACCACGCGATTGATTTTGGCTTGATGCCTGCTCGGCCTTGGCCAGCTATCCCCTTTCCAAGTGCATGTACGACCTCCACGTGAGCAGCCAAGAAAGGAAAAAGAAGGGCTACAATGGTGTCATCGAGCCACCCTTTCCAAGTGCGTGTACGACCTCCACGTGAGTAGCCAAAAAAGGAAAAGGAAGGGCTACAATGGTGTCGTCGAGCCACCGTCTCCCTCTCGTTGCCTAGTGATTTTTACTGTGGTCCTACCAGCAACTTCATCTACCATATGCACCTTCTAGTAGTGTTGCCTCCTTCGGCGGCTTCCACAAGAGATGGTGGCCGCTCTACATTGACTCCTCTAGCAGCTTATGCTAGTGGTTGTCGCTCCTTTTCTCTTCCATAGACTTCCATAGGTGGTTGTAGTTGTTGGTCTACTAGCTCGTGGTTGTCCACATTGTTCCTACTGCAACATGGACGGTCACATTTGAGTCTACTTGCTTTACAAAGAGGTATCTTGCATGTCACTCTTCTCGGAACACCTTGCTACATCGACCAATTCAGTTGTGTCCTTCACCGGGCAGAAGATTGTGACTTCTACACCTGCTCGGTGTTTCCAGTTCTCATTGCTAGGTGCTTCTACCTTGACCTCTTTACTTGTCCTCCAAAGAGCATGGTCAGATGGTTGAGTCTAATTATAGGGTCATTCTAGACTTTGATTCAGTTCCATTTAGCATCGCAACCCGGGAGCTTTGTTTCGTTCTAGGCCACAACAACATGGGCCTCTGGGAGCTTGACTGGCTTCACCTTCCCTCTGTTGCCACCGCTGCCAGTTTCTCCGCCTATCTTGCCTCATCTACCGGCTTCTTTCAGCAATGGCATCATCGTATTGTTCATCTATGTGGCTCGTACCTCTTTTCTTTGATTTGCCATGGTCTGCTAGGTTATGTGTCTGAAAATGTCCTATGGATTGTCAAGGTTGTAGGCTTGGTAAGTAGAATCAGTTACCTTATTCTCATAGTGAGTTTATCTCAGTTTCCCTTTAAATCTTATTTGTTCTGATGTTTGGGGGCCTGGCTCCCATTGTTTTTTATACATGATTTTTCTCACGACACTTAGATATATTTTGTATCTCATAATGAGGTCCTATCGATCTACGAACAAATTTCCACCCTGATTCCTACCCGGTTCTCCACTCCTAATTGTGGCTTTCGCGCCGATTATATCTTTGGTTCGCCACGCGAATTTCTTGTTGAGCAAGATACACTTGCTCATCTCTTGTCCTGGTGATCATGCTTAGAATGGTGGTGTTGAACATAAATATTGTCCCCTTCTTGAGATGGCGCGTGCATTGATGAGACCTCCCTTTTGGGCTAAGGCTGTGTCCACTTCCACCTATCTTCTGAATATTCATACTCCCTCCGATCCAAATTAATTGACTCAAGTTTGTCTAGATTCGGATGTATCTAGTACTAAAACATGTCTAGATACATCCGAATCTAGACAAATCTGTCAATTAATTTGGATCGGAGGGAGAACTTCTTTTGCTCTTCTCAATATTCAGACTTTTGCCCTTCTATATCTTATTATCTCTATGATTTTTCTCCTTACTACTCTTGATACATTCGCCTAGCCCCGAGCACAAGGGCTATTGTTGTTGAGATCTGGTCGGTTGGATGAGGATCACTACACTCATCGTCCATACATACATGATCTAGATACTACACCTTTTCCTAATGTGCCGTCTTCTCCTGCTCCTGATGTGTTGTCTTCTGATGAGCCATCTTCTCCTGATGTGTCGTCTTTTGATGAACCATCTTCTCCTGATGCGCCGCCTCCTCCTGCCTATGGCTTCCGTGCTTGTCATGATAATTGCAAACCTTGGGCTGGATTTCAACTCCCATGTGATTGAGTCAGACATGGCCCTACTCGGAGTGTGCACCAAGATCTATGGTATCGGGGACAGATCGCTCTTGTGGCATGGCAATTGTCAAACTGACTGACTTTACTCCATGGCATCTCGCAATATAGAACTATAGAGGGCATGCATAGAGTTGGAAATAATAACTGAATTAGGGAGGTTTGTGACATAAGCCCCTCATCATAGCTCAATGTGTTCATGGTATCACCAGACTAACAAAATGTTGTCCTAGACTCCTCCCATTGCACTGCAAATAGGTTTACATGGCTAAGCTTGCATATGAGACTCAGTTCATGGGTGGTTTCTCCCGCTTCTCATTGTCCAAGGTTCCAAGTGGTGATCTTGAGTTTTTCTAGGGGGTGGGGTCATGCCATCCACCCAAACCAGCTTTCCATTGGTGACTGGGAGAAAGAACTCCATCGCATGGGACAACTCCGTATCAGCTGGGTGTTGATTTACAGTATGTGGTATGTTTGGGAAAAAGAAATCATATGATCACCATGTGCGAGCAGTCATCTTTCTTGCCCAGGAGATTCAGAGTACCCTGCGCATTCTTCTGACAGGGTCAGGTTGCATTAGGTCTTTGAGGTAGCTTGCACACCACCTCCCTAGCAGTCTTTTGTTCAAGCAGCCTGCGGCTGATCTTCTGGCCTCTTGGCTTGTTGTTTCATGGCAACTCCTTCTGTAAATATTTGTACATACTATTTTTCCTTCCAAATGGCATGTGTAGCACACCTGCTGTTTCTGTAGGACTTTTTATTCTGCAACTGTATCGCACTTGTCCATGAAAAGCATCAAGCGCACTCATCGTACTAGAATACTAAATTATGTAGTACTGTATATCATAGCAAATCACAATGCAGAATATTGAATCTTAACAAGCAAGACAACACAATTTAATACTCCCTCCGATCCAAATTACATGACTCAGATTTGTCTAGATTCGGATGTATCTAGACATGCTTTTGTACTAGATACATCCGAATCTAGACAAATGTGAGTCAACTAATTTGGATCGGAGGGAGTAATTCAATGCAGAAAGTTACCTTTGACATCAGGGCTTCAAGTTTGCTGAAGAAGTATGTGTTGAAAATATGATACTTGCCTCTTGGTGTACTAATTGATGAGATTGGCTGTTGCAGGTACCTACAAGATGATATATTTACATCTTTGACTGTTATGAAAAAAAGGCGACAAATGAGGAATTTAGAAACTAAGAGCAGTACTTACATAATATAGAAGTTCATTATAGGTGAGGACAGCAAAGACTCAGGCTCTAGGCATTTTATGTCATCATGAGAAAGCTCCACAGACTGAGGGTGTTCACTATCGGCAACAGAAAAAGGAAATAATCATCAACAATGAATGAAATAACATTAAGCTGGATGGAGTTTTAAAAATTCAAATGCCAACCTTGAAGGATAGTATATCTTCATTGCATCCCTAACATGTACCAGAGTTAGTTAATATAGTTGTCAAAAACTTGCAGAAGAGGCAATATAAAACACAAAGATTATTGTTCCATACATACCGAGCCACGGGATGATTACATAAATTGTATTGTACTCAGTACACAGCAGTTATAATAGATTTTAAGCATGCTTGTCAGAGCACAAACATGGGCAAATGGCAAGTGATGGCAACTTATTACCATTTATTGGTTGTCTTATCTGCAGATTCTGAATGATGTGCATCTCCATCGAGTAGAACAACTTCTTGAACCTAAAATGATGTAAAAATCAGGCCAAACTTGTGAAAGAGTAACCTCATTATGGTTGCAAGCAAACCATAACTAGCCTAGTTAACTGTTTCTAGAAGCTGACATGAGCAGATCTTTAGTAATGGTTAGTCAGTTATGGTAGGACTCATTGCAAGAATAATCAAGAATAACACCGAAAAGAGAAGTAAAAGAATTTAGCATTTCTATTATTAGGTTGTTGTAATTACAAGATAGCACATGCCTAACATCTGTTTTCTTTCAGATGGAAGCAAGAAGGCTTAGCTGGCAGCTGCCAGGTTATCTGAGATGATACTTTCCTTATTTTTATGATTATTTCTTTCATGAAAGCGATCTATCATGTGACTTTGCTTTCTTCCTGTAGATCAATATTTATATTTTTCTATTAAAAGCATCCTGTGCCACTGTCTGGTGGCCTCTGCCTTGTGGCAGTTATCTTCATCTGATGCCCTCAGGATTCACCCTGTGCCATGATCCATGTTGGTTGCTACCAACTATTACATGTAGTGCATTGTACATTGTACTACCTATAGAAACGTTGAAAGAGTTCATGGATGTACCAGATGAGTGCAGTACAACATCTGCCAAATTTCAGGCAAATTCACCTATGGTGGGAGGAATTTTTTTCCAAATTACCCATAGAACAGTGCTGCAATTCTATCACTACTAGTTAGCTTCGTCCGTCGAAAAAATTGAACTTTCTTCTAATAAGAATAGATGTAATACAGTGCACGCAGTACATACCTTGCATTATTCTTACATGTCAACTACCTAGAGGCATAGTCAAAAAAACAGACCGGTGAGTGAACCGGTCAAGCGATTGTTTCGCTGCTTCGCTGGTCTGATAACCTCTCACCACTGTTTCACGTACATACCTACATTATTCTTACATGTCACCTACCTAGAGGCATAGTCGAAAAAACGGACCGATGAGTGAACCTTTCAAGCGATTGCTTCAACTGGTTCACTGGTCCAACCACCGGGTCATCCCATTTGAGAGCAACAAAAATTCGTCATGTTTAATTAATATCCAAGCTAATTTTGGTAAAGATGACCTCAGATTGTCTGTATAGCATGTACTTCACTAGTAAATCACAAAACTTGGGCAGAGCAGTTGGTATTTACCGTATTGGGCTATCAACAAAGGTATGAGCCTCCTCTGTAGAGGGTGCAGGTTCAATTTCTGCAGAAAGCGCCTCATTTCCTTCTCTTTGTTCACGTCTTTTAACTTATGCGATCTTTGCTTCTAGAAAAACAAGACAACACTATGGGTTCCAGTTTTTTCCAGTTCTGATAAGGATACATTGTCAGATACTCAGATCAGTTAAGAAGCATCTTATTTATATCCGTAATTACCGGATTTCTGGCAACCACAGTGAGACACATCCCAACCGCACTATATACGCTGTGCAGTTCCTCGGTATGGGTCGATCGGGGTGCCAAACTAAAAACACATAAACAGTTAAAGCAAACCAACAGGGAAGGGAGAGAACAAATGAAGGAGAAGTGAGGCGTGTGCCAAGTAACCTTTGCCATCTTGATCGCTGGGCCATCTCATCAGCTACACCATAGACCATTAGGAGGCTACCACAGTCTCAGTTGAGAAGGGAAGGGGCAGCCATTGGAGTGGAGGTGGGCACAGGTGATGAGTGGGAATCAAGAGAACAATGAATGGAAGGAGAACTGGGTGTGGCAGTTGTACCACAGCAACGAATTATGTCTTGGAACATGCGAAGGAACTCGGGATGGAGTCATTACCAGTTGGGATCGGCCAACCCAACTGGCCATGGACATCTTCTCTCATTTTTTTTCTACTTTCTGATTCGTCTTAAGAACCTGAGTGCCTACTTGATCCTGTGTTTGCATTATTATGCATTTAACATATTTGTTTATTATTTTCACTACATATGGCATGTAGCATATCAATAGACACCATTGCGGATTCAAGAACAGAAGATGTATGTTCCCCTAGTGAACCTTACTTTCATTAAGTGGTGCATGGCAAACAGCGAAGCAGTGGCCCAGATCAGACAAAGCACAAATCTAGTAATTACGATCATAGCTGGGCCGGGCTCAGGCCGGGCCGGCAAAAAGCCCATGGGTCAAAACCCAAGCCCAAGCCCGGCCCAGCTGCCGGGCCACAAATCAAAGCTCAGGCCTGGCCCAAACCTGCAGAAAACCACCAGGCCGACGGGCCAGGCCTTCCCTATTTTCAGCATTTTCAAGGCCCGAGCCCGACCCGAGTTGCACATGGCCCCAGATCTGCCGCCCAAGCCCGGCCCGGCGGGCTTTTTTCTGGCCGGGTTTCCCATGCCCAGGTATAAAATTACGATGCAATCCGTTTGCCACCCTAGAGTTATAGTGAGTTCGCAACCAAAACATTTCAAGCGTGCACCTCGCTAATGGAGAAAATGTGAGTTTGCCACCTCTTTGAAATCCCTCATTTGTAACAACTGAGTGCTATGAATATTTTTTTCATGGGCACTTACTCACCTGAATGTCACCCATAAACAGAAAAACTGCAAGATGCAAAAGAAAAACTTAGAGAAAATGTGACATCCTATACTATCTCATATGAACCTGGAGGCACTGCTATTTAACGCATCTGCTAGGAAACACAAGTTAAAGGTCCAACTTTGGAGCATGAGCAAAAAGAATAAACTAACATTACAAATCATTTACCTTCCTAGTAATTCAATGTTCTAGTGACCTTTTCATATTATTAACCAGTATGTTGAAAACAAAACTCCTTATCTAATATCTACTGCCAAAAACATTGAAATCTTGAGGCTAGGGGCTCTGCCAATCCTAATACTTCAACAATAATCAACATAAGAAAGAGCATGGCCATGATGTAAGAGTAGTAGAAACTAGAAAGCATGCACAAACCTTTCTTGATCTTAATCGCATCGAAAAGGCCCCAGGGTCATCTCCTTTCCTAGCAGAGGTAAATTACATAATTCAATCGAAGAAAAAGTCCACATAACACATAACACATAACCAATATTTTAAAAAAGCATAAATATGTCATGCTCGTGTGAGATGTGGTCACAATAAGAATTCTGACAGATTTATGCACCATGTGCAGAAAGCCATGACTATTTAAAGTTAGTTAACAAAACATCATCACCATAAAAACAAATGGAGGTGCAGGTTAATAGTGTAACAGAAGAGTCCACATACTAACCTTTTTCGAGAAGGTGTGGAAGCATGTTCATGTATTCTATTGTGGCCATTGTCCTTGAACGCATCGCCAGGAGATAAATTTTCCAGGTCGATTGAGTTGTCCATACATGATACTTTGGTAGGCAAATATGTTGGTTGCTCATCCACCTCATACAACTTCCCTTCAGTTTCTACTGAAGGTTTAGGCTTGCGAGGGCATGCACTAGTTATCTTCCGACGAGATAAATCTAGGCCTGCCTAATAAACAGAAAAATTACATTTGCTCAAAATACACAGATTTTAAGTAACATGCAACACAATAATTACCTCATCGTCATCCACCTTAAATGCGGAAAGGAAATCACATTTGGTTACTCCATGATTCTCGTTGGAATCCCTAGACAAACCTACATGTCATAAGAAAATTAAATTTGCATACAAAATTAATTAATGACAAGTATAACAGAAATTCAAGTTGGAAAATGGTTAAAATGTTATAAGAGAAGCAAATGTGACATAACATGAGTGGCTTGCCCTAATATCCCTAATGGTACCAACACAGAGTATTAGAGAAAGTTAAAATCGATGTAACTGTGAGCACAACACAGTTTGACCAAGGTAGCTCCTTGGCAATGGCAACCTAAAGCTTTGTGTAAGTTTTATTTAACCAGTCTATTTCTTGCTTTCATAAATTTCGATCAGCAAGATGCAATATTGCATGGCACTGCAGTGAACAACTTATATCAAACATTAAAGAAAAATATCAAGAAAAAAACGAGTGTTCCCATATAAGGAACAGTAATACACTATGCTATTCGTCCATGTCATACTTTATTTAAAGCATTTGAACTACACACCTTGCACTGCATTATTCATGTGTTGTGATCGACATGACACATGGTTTAGGTTGTAATAGATGGTTAAATGATAGCATGCAACTTGTGCATCTCTTACAAGGACAAAAGAGATGAACCCAGAAGCAGTTATACCAACATGGTAAAAACATTTAAGGAATAAAACTTTATCACATAAAGGATATCAACATGGATTCCAAAATCAGATGAGACAATATGCCATTCAACACTGGCGTTGGAGCAAGCAAGAATATTAAATCGAGCATTTTAGAAAGATATGCAAGCAGGGATTTTAGGTCAACAATATAATTGATGTATGAAATTAAATATGCCATAAAATGGATCGGGTAGAACCATAAATTTCCATAAGGCAGAAGAGTGTGGAAACTTCAAATATGATAAATTGTCAAAACGGTTATCAATCACATACCAGACGATTCTGCACACCTTGACTGGATTATCCTTTCACATCTGTTTTCATCCTGCAAGGGAGCATTCAATGATTAGGCATATTGATCACTCTACGATGCTTACTGCATATTCGCAACTAAAGCCAGTGATCAGGTGCGTATGTAGGGCTATGGTCAAGAACAAAAAATTATAACCCCCACTAAACACCTAACGAAATTAATTGGTGGCACCAGATCAGTCATCCCGACTCGGACATCCCGCAATCGCCAACTCGTTCCTGCCAAGCAATCCTACTCCTTGAAGTGGAAACATATTGGATAGTTCAAATACAGTTCGGTGGAAGCAACTGGAGCAACAGTTAGGGTACAATCCAAATGGCACTTCTATGGTGTTACTTCTCGAATTATGTGAAATTAAACAGATGATAGGTCAAAACCAGATCAAAGTTCAGATATGAAATAGTAATCCGGATATCCGTTTTCCACCCATAACTACTCCCCATCTGCCACCACTATCCACACTACTAGACGACACTGGAAAGGGGCAAGGCTGCAAGGGCCAATGGACCGTGCAAGAGCAAACGTCCAGCAAGCGACTCCAGTGGTAACTGGTGAACCGGCAACCACCATTGTCGAAGGAGAGTAGCAATTCTCTACTCGTCGAAAATTTATTGAGTTGGCAATGCCACAGAATCCAACTTTCAAACGCATTAAAATCCACAAACTGGAATAACCGAAAAACCAACGAATGCTGACCCAGCTCAGCCCATTTTACATATTGCATGAGGCGATCTTGTTAACTTTCTATATAACTCTCCTTAATCAGACATAAGCTGCGAATGGCTGATTGACTCTAGGAGAAGTTTAACCATTTGGAAGAAAAGACGGAGAGCTGTTATTATGTCATCGAAGAACAGGTCTACGGTGCCTGTAGTAAAAAGCAAGAGAAGATGGATGGTAGGAGGTTTTAATTTGGATATCAGATATAAGAAATCACTAGCTATCGTTGTGCACACAGAGATGACCTTTCAATTTTCAATAACCACGGACGCATACACGCCAGGTTGAGATGGTGAAGTGGGATTCACCACTGGTAGTCTAATACAACAGCATGCGGCTTGCAGGCATTTTATCGAACAGAAGCTCTGACAACCTCAAAAAAGCTTTACCGGCCTCCTCCAATCTACCCCTAAACAGACCCGTCCCAAATTCGGAAGAAGCGAGGCAACGATCAAACATTAATCCACGACGCCCCCACACCAATAGAAAACTGGAAGATGTCTCACCGGCTCGCCTTGGCGTCCCTGCGGGCGCGGTGGCCGTGGCTGGGGAGAGGCCGAGGCCGAGCCAGCAGATTCGCGGCGGGCGAGCTCGCCGCGGATGGCAAGGAGCGAGCGGCGGAACTTCTTTCCACCGTCAGGGAGGCGTAAACCGTTGTTGAGGGACGCCTGCATACGTTGGGCCCTATCCTCCAGTACCTGGTTCGATTGCTCGCGGAGCTCGGCATCGAACCTCACCTCCGCATCCTCGCCCCCCTCCTCGCCGCCTGAAAGCGGCTCCGTCGAAGCCGTGGCCATCGCATTCACCGCGGCGCGGCGTGGCTCGTGTGGGCGGAGAAGCGACGAAGGGAGGGGGGGAGTAGGGAACGAGGGGAAGTTGGGGAGAGAAAGAGGAGGCGGCGGAGGAGAAGACGACGAGGCTGACAGCTGGGGCGCTTCTGGCATAGAGAAGTGCTTCAATGACATGTGGGGCGTATTACTTCTTACCTGGAATAATTGAGGGAGGATTTGCAGAAATTTTAAGAATGAAGGATTGCAAAATTTTCAACAACGAAGGGCTGCAATTAGAACTGCCACATCTACTGATTTTAGAACATAACTAGATGGACCAGCGCGCTCTGCCGCGTCATCCTTCGCTAATAGCTTTAGATGGAACCAACGCGCTCTAACCACGAGCCCTCTAACACATGAGAATATTTTATAAATGTGTATCATTATCTTTTGCGCAATCACTGTCATAAAGAACAATGAAACCACCTTTTAACAATCGGCATTAAAACTAAGCACATTTGCATATGTGATTATATAGCATCTTTAACAACATTACAACGTGTGTACGCCTTATATTAGAAATATTATGTAATTACCAACATGTGTCTCATCAGTTCAGATTAAGAATTTAAGAAAAATAACTCTATGCAAATTTTCCAATCACCGACTATCATCATACATACAATTGCTTTGCCATCTTATTTCCAGTCAAGGAAGTAGGTAAGTAGCAGATACTTTATTTAGTTTTACCATAAGAAGTAAGACATATATTTGTAGGGGTTCGTAGCATGGAAAATAAAAAAATTCAACCGCATAAACACAAACAAACCAAGATCTATCTACTAGATTGTAGCAACGAGTCGATTAGAGTACTCACCCTCGGAGATTTCAAAGCGGTTAACGAGAGCAGATTCTCGTGGGTGATGTAGTTGTACACTTGTCGATCTCAAGATCGCGTAGACGATCCTTCCATTGCGTTCCTGGCGCTTCATGATCGATCACACGTTAAATTTTCGATGAAGACCTTCCTCTCCCTTGTTCCAGCAGGCAGCGGAGGTTGTAGTTCTCCCCTCACGATTCTGGCAGCACGACGGTGTGATGTCGGAAGTAGAGGGAAGATCCTGCAGGGCTTCGCCTAAGCCGGAACACATTATGGTGGATCTAGGGTTCCCGACGATCTAAGGTTTAGAGGGGCGGAGAGGAGGAGGTGGAGTCTGCGGCGTCTAGGGAGGCGGCGAACCGGTGTGACGCGAGGCGTGACAGGCGGCGGTGGCGTGGCCCAGGTGGCGGCAGCGGCGGTGGTGTGGGGAGGGGCTGGTTGTTTGTCTCTTGGGGCACCTCCTCCCCTTTATTTATGAGAGGGAGGGCATCTTGGGAGAGGGGAGTTTGAATCCTTCCCCAACTCCCTCTGCTTGGTGGCTTGTGGTGGAGGGAAAGAAGAATTCTTTCCTTCCTCCACCAGGACACATTGTCCCAGTTTGACTTTTCAAACTTTCCTTTTGACTTTCAATTTGGAGTTCAATTTCTTTCTTGCAAAGCCCAACCAAGTGACCTAGGACATGATTCAATCATTCCACTTATCCATAACACATTCATGTACCCTTCCTCTTCTGGTCCGGTGAACCTTCTAGACCCTTCTAGAACCTCTTTGATGAAAACATCGGAATCATTTCCGAACTCTGGAATTGGACTTCACTTATATGAATCTTATTCTCCGAACCATTATGGATTTCCTCGTGATATCCCGGATCCCATCCGAGACTCCGAACAACATTCGGTCTCCCTACTTACATTCCATATCTACTAAACAACATCGAATCCTTAAGTGTGTCTCCCTACGGTTCGTGAATTATGCAGACATGACCGAGACACTTCTCCGATCAATAACCAATAGAGGAATCTGGAAATTTATATGGCTCCCACTGTCGGGGGGATAACCCCCGGATGGGGAAATCCAGGCATAAGTAGGCCGGCTCCAGAAGATGCAGGCCGCCTGGCCTCCAAGAAATACGACTCTAACCGTCTTGCTAGCAAGCCCGGCTAGGCTTATAACCTTCCCGGCTGGCCCGTCTAGCCGGTGGCCAGAAGAACCGCCCAGGTGGCAGTTCCCACCCGGCTCACCTCGGATTTGATGGAGAGCACGGAAGGACTGACGCTCCGTGCGGGGTACGCTTCTGGCTCTCCCTCGTCATCAAGGAAGCTGGCATGCCGTCATGACCAGCGCTACCAGACAAAGATAAAGCAAGACGGTCGGTGGGTGGCGAAAGCGGTCGGGTGACCGTTAAGAAAGGCCGACGCCCAAAGGAAGCCGGGTGACCACTAAAGAGAAGGATGACGCTAAAAGAAGGCGGATGGGTCTGGCCACCGGTGGGCCACAGTAGTCGGCCGCCCTATAAACCCATATCCAAACAGAAACCCTAGGACCCGATCATGAATCCCACGGACCAAGATATAAGGAGGCAGAGCCAGGGTTCTAGGTAGGCAACAATAGAAGGAGAGAAGTGTTAGCATCTAGTTCCCATATTCCTCTAGCCACCGATAGTAGCTAAGGAAACAACTCAAGGAGCATCTGTACTGAGCATCAAGCTCCCATACATAGTTCATCTTGCAGGAGTAGGGGTGTTACCTCGCCAAGAGAGCCCCGAACCTGGGTACGTCCCTGTGTTTGCAGTGCACCGTGCCCAACCCGTTGCGTGAGCCACCGAATGCATCTGTGTGTCCCTTCTTTGCCATCCCCGATGGCTCTGTCGTGTTCCACACCACGACAGTTGGCGCCCACCATGGGGCACAACGCTTCGGCTGGGATCATCTTCCGCACGGGACTTCCGCTCGTCGTCGGCGAACGCGTGGCCTCTGGCCTCGTTCTCATGCTCGGTGCCTTCGACTGCGTCATCGACAACACAGCATGTTTTGCTGGGAACACCTTCCTCGCCAGCGGCTCCATCATGTATTTTGGAGACGTCCGCGTCTACGTCGCTGAGGGTTTTCCCAGCGTGGTCACCCCCGTCCTCACCGTGCCCCTCGCCCACGTCCCAGCCGCAGGGAGGGGTCGCGTCCAAGTCATGATGGTAAACCCTCGCGAAAACCATCGGCAGCCTCAAGAACGTCGGGTAGGAGGAGAAAACTCCGCGCTCGATCAAGAGCAAGACCCGCTCACCGCCTCCATCCAGCACCCGCGCGCTCCGGTCGTCGTCGAGACGGATCCAGCGGCTGCGGCGGCAGTGCTCGAAGCTACATGCCAAAAGCTCCTGGAGGAATCCACCAAGGTCGCGGCTAACCAGCGTCGGCTGAACGCCACCGTGCACGAATACAACGCAGCTCATGGCTTCGTCAGGAAGATCCAGCACTGAGGGCACGACCTGGCATCGGAGCTCGACCGCGCCGCCGACTCACATGCAGGTGTGGCGCGACCCGTCTACAGCACTCCCGTCAAGAACATGAGGGCAGCCGAGGCGGTGGCCGTGGAGCTAAAACACCTAGAGGGCGAGAACCGTCGCGGCGAGGCGTGCGACTCCGTGGCCTGCTAACAAGCGATGGGCGAGGGCGTCCCACCAGTGGGCAACTCCGCGACATCGTGCGTCGCAAAGCGCGGAACCGGGCGCATGGAGAAAACAAGCATCAACAAGCCTCTTCTCCAGGAGGGGTTAGGCAAAACAGTCGCCCGCGTGGCGAATCTGGCAACCGCGGTCGCCACAACCGTGACGTCGCTGCCTCTAGCATTAGCCGCGCAGGCGGAGCCTCCCAGGGGAAAAAGACGCGAGCACCGGAGGAGGAAGCAGACGCGAACAAGGACCCGCCCGCGTCACGTTTGAAGGGTCGGCTTGGTCCCCGAGAACCAGCCGATGCGCGGGAGCGCATCGACCTCCTGGTGCAGTCACGCACCTTGGAGGAGGAAAGTTCGGCTGGCCCAAAGTGTTTTGGCCCGCGCATCCGGAACGAGCCGTTTCCGAAAGGATTTTTGCTCCCAAGAGACACGCCAAAGTACAACGGAACCGTCAAGCCTGAGGATTGGTTGGTCGATTACACCACCGCGGTGGGAATCGCCAATGGCAACCTCCGCTTGGCCGTCCGCTACGTCCCCCTCGTGCTCGTCGACTCGGCGAGGACGTGGCTCAACAGCCTCCCTGACAACTGTAGGGGTTCATAGCATGGAAAACAAAAATTTTCTATCGCATACAAACAAACAAGCCAAGATCTATCTACTAGATTGTAGCAACGAGTCGATGGAATAACTTACCCTCGAAGATTCCAAAGCGGTTAACGAGCAGATTCGTGGGTGATGTAGTCGTACTCTTTCCGATCTCAAGATCGCGTGAGCGATCCTTCCGCTGCGTTAAATGGCGCTTCCGATCGGTCACACGTTCGGTTTTCGGACGAAGACCTTCCTCTCCCTTGTTCCAGCGGAGGTTGTAGCACTCTCGCAATTCCTAAGACAACGGCGTGGTACCGGAAGTAGAGGGGAGATCCCGCAGGTCTTCGCCTTAAGCCGGAGCGAGTATGGTGGAGTATGAGAGAGATATATTAGTGGTCTAGGGTTTAGACACACCAATTAGAAGGCTCTAAACCGAAGGCTAGAGCAATTAGAAGCTCTAACCAAAACGGCTCTAAACCGGAGATTAGAGGATAGGAACTTGTGTGTCTAGAGGAGGAGGCCCTGCCCCTCCTTTTATAGGTGGGAGGGGCGGCCAAGGGGAGGGAGTCCCTCCCCAAGTCGGCCTTGGGTGGCGCGCCGGCTTGGAGGAGGACTCCTCCCCAAGTCGGTTTGCCTCCTCTTGCTTGTTTCCCAGTTTCTGTTTTAGCCGTTTGACTTTCAAAGGCCATTTGACTTTTCTTTTAGGATTCAATTTAATCCTTTATTTGGAATAGCAAGAACACTTAGTACATGATGCAATCATTCCAATATGTAATGACACATTCATGTACCCCTTCCCCGAGTGTCGGACATTAGGAACCTTCTACAACATTCCGATGAAAACACGGAATCATTCCCGAACTCAAACGGGACTTTCCTTATATGAATCTTATTCTCCGGACCATTACGGATCACCTCGTGATATCCCGGATCCCATCCGAGACTCGAACAACATTGGTCTCTTTCTCATAATACCATAACTACTCAAACAACGTGAATCCTTAAGTGTGTCTCCTACGGTTCGTGAATTATGCGGACATGATCGAGACACTTCTCCGAACAATAACCAATAGAGGAATCTGGAAATTCATATGGCTCCCACATATTTCTACGATTACTTTGCGATCGAATGAACCACTTACATACGATACCAATTTCCCTTTGTCTCACGATAGTTTACTTATCTGAGGTTATGATCGTCGGTATCTCTGCATACCTAGTTCAACCTCGTTACCGATAAGTACTCTTTTCTCGTTCCCGTGATATGTGATCCCTTGTGAGCCAGTCACATGCTTGCAAGCTAATTGGATGACATTCCACCGAGAGGGCCCAGAGTATATCTATCCGTCATATGGATGGACAAATCCCACTCTTGATCCATGTGCTTCAACACATACTTTCCGAACACTCAATGCCACCTTTATAGCCACCCAGTTACGGTGTGGTGTTTGATGTCATCAAAGCATCCTTCCGGTGATGGTGATTAACATGATCTCATGGTCGAAGGAATTAGGTTACTATGTATCAGAAAGCTTATAGCAAATGAACTATATTAAATGACTTGATCTTTATGCTACGGTTAACTATAGGAGTATGTCCATCACATCATTCTCCTAATGATATGTTCCTGTTGTTAATAACATCTCTATGTTCATGATCAGGAAACCATGATCATATATTAACCAACAAGCTAGTTTAACAAGAGGCTTTACTAGGGACTCTTATTTTAGTTTACAAATCACACAAGTATTAATGTTTCCGGTTAATACAATTATAGCATGGTATGTAAACATTTATCATAAGTGTGAAGATATGATAATAACCACTTTATTATTGCCTCTTGGGCATATCTCCAACAGTCTCCCACTTGCACTAGAGTCAATAATCTAGTTTCAAACCTTTGTGTATTCAACACCTATGGCTTTCCGGTGTTGTATGTACCATTGCTAGTGGTCAACCGATCTCCGGATCTGACACTTCCAGGTCCATGTGTAATTGCATGTCTTTGCGTCTCTACGCATCACTCATTCTCTAATGAGATGGCTTTGTATAAATTTGGTCTTTTGGTGTGACCTTTAGCTCTTTGGGGTTAAAACATGTTGATAATATTGTCGCACAATATATCTTCATAGTATTATCCTTTGTGAACTACACCTAGTTTGATAACAAACTACTTGACACAAATGCCCTCTTTTGATGCTAAAATAGCAGTCATATACTTAGCCTTTTGTTGTAGTATCAGTCACAATGTCTTAAATTTGGAACTCATCCAAATCCATTATGGAACTCACTTTCCATTATATTGTGCCACCCTTAGTTTAGATCGAGATAAACTTAATTTGTACTTTGTGACAAAACTAGTATCAATGTAGTACTTTTACAATGAACTAACCATCTATTTGTCACTTCTACAAATATTATACTTTTAGTTCTTCCAAAAGATCATAAGAATATCCTTACTATTGTCCAATGATCATTTTACGAATCATTCTGGTATATGCTCACAACATTTAGAGCATAGGACATATCTGGATTTGTACATATCACAGTATGATTGATATAAATACTCTTTGTGATTTCATACATCAAGTATCAATCTATACTTGATTATTTGTTTCACTTTACCAAATGTCAATACACTTGAATATATCATCAACATTTGAACTCTTTCAATCATTTCTGTGCGACAAGAACCTTTCTTGTAGTTTCTATATTGAACTCATTCAATATCTCGTCTATGTACTTCTGGCACAACCATATTAGCGTCTATTGATGCCAAATATTTGGGTTTTGCCTAAGTCTTTCATTGGGATGAAATTCTTAATATGTGTTAATAAAAGATACATTATTTCCAATCAACAATATGTCTTCCACATAATGTATTAGAAACATGTCTTAGCGCTCCCACTTAATTTCTTGCAAATGCAAGCATCTCCACCGTCTCTGATGAACTTTTAAACTCCTTTAACAGTTTCATCACAGTGAAGATTCCAACTCCGCGATGCTCACTTCAACCATTGAAGTTTGCATATGCTTTTAGTAACCTCTGAATTTACAAAACCCTCTGGACCGTGTTATGCACATGTCCGAGGTAACAATTCTATTAGAACTTGTTTTGTTTATTCAACTACCATATAACAAAATTATATGTAGTGGTTGCTACATTAACCCGTCTAGACTAAATATCACTATGAAAGATCAAATCTTGTCATAGTCAACCTTTGAACATTTTGCGAACTCCTTCCCAACATGTCGACTATTTCATAGATGTAAAACATCCATGTCTATTTCTTTATAGATCCAGATACAACTGTAAGGTCTTACACCTTTCTCGAGGGTCCTTCAAGTTCAAAACTTGATTTCTCGTGTATGGAACTATCACGGATTTTATGGCTTCAAGCCATTTGACGGAGTCAGGGCCCATCATCGCTTCTTTGCATGTAGTCGGTTCATTATTCTCAAATAATGATTCAACCCTCAAATCTTGGTATTTGATTGTTTACCCGATCTACTTGTTTCAATAGGAACTTAGATCTCCGTGACCACAACCTTTGAGGCACGTGAGCCATGAGCATTGTTGCTGCCTCCGGAACACTTTTCGGTGATGCAAAACTTTGCACATATAGCTAAGGTTCCTTTAACCTTATCAAAGTTCTATTGTCCTCCCACTTTTCTTTTCACGAAAAATTCCTTCCCAAAGAAACTTGACGTTCTAAGCGACAAACACTTTTGTCTCTGGTGTTATGGAGGAATACTCAACAGTTATACAAAGACAGGTTCATCCGACTTTGGTTGCAAACATCTTTCTTATGCATAGCAAACCATTGTTTAAGAAAGGACAACTTGGGTTTTATCCCAAACCATAACTTTATATGGTGTCATTTCAACGGATTATGATGGAGCTCTTTTCAGTGGAAAAACGGTAATCTCTAAAGCTTTTAATCTTTAAAATATAATGGCAGTTTTATGAATTATACCTTTGATCTTACCATGTCAAACAAGGTTTAATTACATATCTCGAACGCTCCATACCCTTATGGTGTTTCGGGAAATGCAAATCCACGGAACGATTCCTTAAATCTTAGGTATTATGCTAAACTTTGTAACTCAAATATCTTCCTTTATGATCTTTATCATAAACTGTTTATATTCTTGTACAATGATTTTGCACTTCATCTTAAAAGTCTTTGAACTTTTCAAATGTTTCAAACTTCATCCTTATTAAGTAAATATTCATATACTCACTCAAAATTTCGGAAAAAGCAAATGAAGTTAAAATCCATCGCTCTTGACTACACATAATGGACTTCGTACAACAATATGTACAAATTCCAATAAGCTAGTCTTTCGTTCCCTTTTGGCCTATGAACGAAGTTTCAATTATCTCTAGGAAAGTTTCACAAGTGTCATTTGATCAAAAATCAAAAGACTCCAAAATTCCATCCACATGGAGTTTCTTCATGTTTTCTTTTTAGTATAATTTAAACGGCGATGTCACTTCCTAAGTGATATTTCAATCAATTTGTCTTTCGACATCTTTAGCACTAGTTTTATGGATGTGATGTCTCCAACGAGATTTGCGAATCCATCTTTTATGGATTACGGCAATTATTTGAACAACCCTTTTTGTTCTCATAATACCTGATAAAACAAATCCTTGAAGGCAAGCTTTGATGTTTAACGAGCAACACAATAACCCTTTATTTGTTCTCGATGAACATCATCACATATTCTTTTGCTAGTTACTTAGGCCATTGTAGTTCATGAATTGTGTTGTTTCGTATGACGATTCACACCAACAAATTCAGTATCAAATACTTGAGAACCACATTATTTAATAAGCAAAGAATATAGCCATAACATGTATATCATTTATATACTTAAGCTGAACAATTCTAGTCTTTTCCTTTCTGCCATATAGTTATGAGATTCTCTATCAGTATTTCCTTTTCTTTTGAAAGAATCTATCAACATCAATAGTGGAGTCATACATATGACATATAGTCCAAAGCGTGTATAATTAAATACCAATGTCTTTGGACTTGCACTTTGAAGTAGATCACCATCATCAAATATTTGGTGTTCTTTCAAATTCCTTTCTTTAGTAATCTCTTGGTGTAGTAAACATTTTACCTACATCAAATATTCACCCTTATCATGGAATCGTCCATGATCAAGCTACTGTTAGCTTATAACGATGAATTATGAGTATAATGTTGCTATCCAAAACCTTTTGGAGGATTAGGACAACAAGTGTCTCCAACCTTTTGCAAATTCTCATCAAATATGAGAACATGACTTTAGCCATATTATACTCTATCATGTTGCAACAAAACTTCGTTTTGAGATATCACAATATCTTCCACACATCATGGTTTAAAACAACTCTTTCAGATCCTAGATAACCTTGATATTAAGACAATCCTTTGAATATCAAGAATCATGGAAACAAACATGATACTAACACTTGGAATTGTTACTCTTGATTTAATACTAATTATTAAACTTCATGGAGTAGGAACTTCTTGAAAGTTTGCAATATGACTTTTAAACTTTAGATTAACACTTCAAAACAATACGATACCAGTTGTAAAGTAACTAACCGAATTCTATAGTTCTATTATCTCAATTATAACTAAGCGCAAGGTGGTAAACGGATGCCAATGACTACAACAACTATGCAATTTCACTTTGATTTAGTTTATGATAAATTGAGTTCGAATTAATAATTAAATTAATCTAGGTGAACTCCCACTCAAAACAATATCCCTCACATTTTTTTAGTGATCACGAACCAAATCCACCACATCAAAACCGATCATCACGAGTTGATATAGCTTCAATGGCGAACAATCAACATGTTCATCATATCTACTATATGACTCATGCTCTACCTTTCTAATCCGTGTTCCAGGCCATGTCATGCATGCTAGGCTCGTCAAGATCAAACCTTAGTTTCGCATGAGCAAATCGACTTGCTCACGTTGTATACACTTGCGAATCTAACACACCCGATCATCACGTGGTGCTTGAAACAACAAGATTTAGCAACGTGCTAACTAAGGGTGAACACTTTATGACTTGAAATTCATGTGCATGAGGGATCATCTTATAATGCTACCGTGTCTACTAAGCAATACAAGATGCATAAAGGATTAACATCACATGCAATTCAATAATATGTGATATGATATGGCCTTTCTTCTTTGTGCTTCCGATCTCCATCTTCAAGCACGAACATGATCTCCATCATCATCGGCATTGCATCAAGGTCAATGACGCTTTTCCATGGTTGTCAGTCACGGCTTCAACTATTACAACTAATTTGAATAGACACGCGGGTCTTAACATAAATTAAAGACAACCATATGGCTCCGCGGTTGCCAACTTACAATAAGGAACATTGCATACATCATATATAATCACAATCATGGCCATATCACATCACACACCGCAAAACAAAGTTAGGCCTCTACTTTCTTTGCATATTTTACGTGGTTTGGGGCTTTCAATAATTGTCGTTCTAACTTACGAACAAGAACCACAACATTGATACTAGTATTGTCAATCACCGTTGTAAATTGGATCTTAACTAGCTAGGAGAAAGCAGGCACCCCATAAAGCCACTTATGCAATACAAGTTGCATGTCAAGCGTGGAGCAAGTCTCATGAACGATGTCATGTAAGGTTAGCCCGGCCGCTTCATCCCAACATACCGCAAGATGCAAAGTACACAAGAAGCAATCGACAATAAAGCATCAACGCCCACAATGACCATTGTGTTCTACTCAGGCAATGAGATCTACATATACACGGCTCGATATCATCAGGGGTTCGTAGCATGGAAAACAAAAATTTTCTATCGCATACAAACAAACAATCCAAGATCTATCTACTAGATTATAGCAACGAATCGATGGAATAACACCTCGAAGATTCCAAAGCGGTTAACGAGCGATTCTCGTGGGTGATGTAGTCGTACTCTTTCCGATCTCAAGATCGCGTGACGATCCTTCCGGCTGCGTTCAGCGCTTCCATGATCGGTCACACGTTCGGTACTCGATGAAGACCTTCCTCTCCCTTGTTCCAGCAGCGGAGGTTGTAGCACTCTCCTCGCGATTCCTGGCAGACCTGGCGTGGTATAAGTAGAGGGGAGATCCCGCAAGGCTTCGCCTTAAGCCGGAGCGAGTATGGTGGAGTATGAGAGAGATATATTAGTGGTCTAGGGTTTAGAAACACCAATTAGAAGGCTCTAAACCGAAGGCTAGAGCAATTATAAGCTCTAAACCAAAACGGCTCTAAACCGGAGATTAGAGGATAGGAACTTGTGTGTCTAGAGGAGGAGGCCCTGCCCCTCCTTTTATAGGTGGGAGGGGCGGCCAAGGGGAGGGAGTCCCTCCCCAAGTCGGCCTTGGGTGGCGCTTGGCTTGGAGAGGAGGACTCCTCCCCAAGTCGGTTTGCCTCCTCTTGCTTGTTTCCCACAGTTTCTGTTTTAGCCGTTTGACTTTCAAAGCCATTTGACTTTCTGTTTAGGATTCAATTTAATCCTTTATTTGGAATAGCAAGAACACTTAGTACATGATGCAATCATTCCAATATGTAATGACACATTCATGTACCCTTCCCCCAGTGTCGGACATTCCGAACCTTCTAGAACATTCCCGATGAAAACACTAATCATTCCCGAACTCGAAGCGGGACTTTCCTTATATGAATCTTATTCTCCGGACCATTACGGATCACCTCGTGATATCCCGGATCCCATCCGAGACTCCGAACAACATTCGGTCTCTTTCTCATAATACCATAACTACTCAAACAACGTCGAATCCTTAAGTGTGTCTCCCTACGGTTCGTGAATTATGCGGACATGATCGAGACACTTCTCCGAACAATAACCAATAGAGGAATCTGGAAATTCATATGGCTCCCACATATTTCTACGATTACTTTGCGATCGAATGAACCACTTACATACGATACCAATTTCCCTTTGTCTCACGATAGTTTACTTATCCGAGGTTATGATCGTCGGTATCTCTGCATACCTAGTTCAACCTCGTTACTGATAAGTACTCTTTTCTCGTTCTCGTGATATGTGATCCCTTGTGAGCCAGTCACATGCTTGCAAGCTAATTGGATGACATTCCACCGAGAGGGCCCAGAGTATATCTATCCGTCATATGGATGGACAAATCCCACTCTTGATCCATGTGCCTCAACACATACTTTCCGAACACTCAATGCCACCTTTATAGCCACCCAGTTACGGTGTGGTGTTTGATGTCATCAAAGCATCCTTCCGGTGATGGTGATTAACATGATCTCATGGTCGAAGGAATTAGGTTACTATGTATCAGAAAGCTTATAGCAAATGAACTATATTAAATGACTTGATCTTTATGCTACGCTTAACTTTAGGAGTATGTCCATCACATCATTCTCCTAATGATATGATCCTGTTGTTAATAACATCTCTATGTTCATGATCTGGAAACCATGATCATATATTAACCAACAAGCTAGTTTAACAAGAGGCTTTACTAGGGACTCTTATTTTAGTTTACAAATCACACAAGTATTAATGTTTCCGGTTAATACAATTATAGCATGGTATGTAAACATTTATCATAAGTGTGAAGATATGATAATAACCACTTTATTATTGCCTCTTGGGCATATCTCCAACAACAACATCATCAACGTGTGGCTGGACTTCGAAGAGGCGTTCATCCGCAACTTCACCGGAACATACAAGTGGTCGGGTCGACCTCGTGAGCTCGCCCTTTGCGTACAAGGCAAGGACGAGTCGGATCGCGCCTACCTCACCCGGTGGACCAGCATGCACAATTCGTGTGAAGGGGTGTGTGAGCACCAGGCGATAGACTTCTTCACCAATGGCTGCCGAGACGGCACCATGCTAAAGCATAAACTCAGTCAGGCAGACCCGCAAACCATGGCTCAGGTCATGGCCATCGCAGACAAGTACGCCACCGCGGATGCGGCGATGAAGAAGCCCATTGTGGTGGACGACCAGGGCCAAATCGTCACAAACGAGCAGGCGAAGCAACGCTAGCCGGGCGACCATCATCCCAGGCGGCACGGTCATGACAACCGCCACGGCAAGAGGAAAGACGACCAGCCGGTACGGTACCAAACAGGTAGCCGCGGTGCATGAGGATCCGGCTGCAGGGGCAGCCGGAGGCAGAGGCCGGATGACAGGCCGCCTCGGCCTAAGTACACCATGGAGTCCATGCTCGAGGGGCCGTGCAAGTTTCACAGCGGCGGCAACAAGCCCGCGAACCACACGATGCACCAATGCAGCTGGACAAAGAAAATGGCCGAAGCCGGTGGACTCCCACCACCACCTCCACCGCCAGTCAGAGGCCCACCGGATAACAGGGAACGACGCAACCGCCGCGAGGATGACGAGGATGGTTACCTGCGGCAAGTGGGTAATTACCACATATTCTGGCGGGCGGAAGCACGCCAAGCGGAGGCGTGAGGCGAGGTGAATGCAATCGTCCCACCGTCCCCAAGGTGCACCGTATGCGATCAAGCGATCACCTGGAGCAAGGAGGATCAGCCGGCCGTGTTACCAAGCCCTGGTAGCTACGCATTGGTCTTGGACCCCATCATCATCTCCAAGAAGCATTCATGACGCTTCTCTCGGGTACTGGTCGATGGAGGGAGCAGCATCAACCTCCTTTACCGGAGCAGCCTCGAGAGGCTGAGCATCAGTGAATCCCAGCTGGAACCCTCAAGCACTTCATTCCATGGGGCAGTACCAGGGCCATCGCACTCCCCAATTGGCAAGATCCGGCTGGACATCATCTTCGGCAGCGAGAACAACTTCCGCCGTGAGCCAATTTGGTTCGAGGTCGTGAATCTCTCTAGCGCCTACCACGCCATACTAGGGCGCCCAGATCTGACCAAGCTCATGGGAGTACCGCACTACGCATACCTCAAGATGAAGCTGTCGGGCCCAAAGGGAGTGATCATCGTCGATGGATGCTACAAGCGTTCAATCGGATGCGCTTCAGACGACTCTAAGTTGTCCGAGGCAATGATCATCGCTGAAGAGAAGCGCATCATAATGCAGAACATGGCGGCTCTGCAGAAGGACATGCCGGCTGGAGAGCCCAAACCGGCTGGAGAATCGCAGTTCAAGCCCTCGCAGGGGACAAGAAAGATCCTGCTGAACGAGGAGGACCCAAGCAAGTTCGTCCTGGTTGGAGATGGCCTGGACAACAAATAGGAAAGCGCGCTCGTCGATTTCCTCCGTGAGAATCGAGACATTTTCGCATGGTGCCCCAAAGACATGCCAGGTGTCCCGAGGGAACTCGCCGAGCACTCCCTTCATGTTCGACCGGACGCGAATCCGGTCAAACAACCTTTACGCCGCTTCGCAGAAGAAAAAAAGAAGAACCATTGGTGAGGAGATCACCTGGTTGCTCGCGGCCGGCTTCATCATGGAAGTTTTCCACCCGGAATGGCTCGCCAACCCAGTGTTGGTGCTGAAGAAGAACAAGACATGGCGCATGTGCGTCGACTATACCAGTCTCAAAAAGGCATGTCCCAAAGATCCTTTCGCCCTGCCGCGAATTGATCAGGTCAACGACTCCACTGCCGGGTGCGACTTGTTGTCTTTTTTGGACGCGTACCGGGCTACCACCAGATCAATCTCAATGTAACCGATCAAATAAAGACATCGTTCATAACCCCGTATGGAGCATACTGCTACACCACCATGCCCTTTGGATTGAAGAACGCAGGCGCAACCTATCAGCGCTGAATGCAGAAATGCCTGCAGACGCAGATTGGAAAGAACGTACACGCTTACGTCGACGACGTTGTCATCAATACCAAGGAACGGTGCACGCTCCTTGAGGATTTGAAGGAAACGTTCGACAACCTCCACCGTTTCCAGATCAAGCTGAACCCGGAAAAGTGCGTGTTCGGCATCCCAGCCGGCAAGCTCCTAGGCTTTCTCGTCTCTGAGCATGGAATCGAGGCCAACTCGGAGAAGATTGGAGCCATCGAGCGCATGGAGCTGCCACAGAACCTGCGTGATGTACAGAAGTTCACCGGGTGCCTTGCTTCACTCAGCCGGTTCGTTAGCCGGCTGGGTGAGAAGGCTCTCCCCCTGTACCAGCTGATGAAGAAGACAGACAAATTCGTCTGGACAGCTCAGGCGGATGAAGTTTTCCGAGACCTCAAGTGCATGCTCACCTCGCCACCCGTCCTGGTGGCGCCAGCCGCAAAGGAGCCCATACTGATGTACATCGCTGCCACAAACAGAGTGGTCAGCGTGGTACTTGTCATGGAGCGACCAGAGGAAGGAAAGGCTCATATGGTCCAGCGCCCCGTATACTACCTGAGTGAGGTGCTCTCGCTATCCAAGCAGAACTACCCTCACTACCAGAAGTTGGTGTACGACGTGTACATGGCCGCCAAGAAACTCAAGCACTACTTCCAGGAGCATTCCATCCGGGTGGTAGCATTGGCCCCACTCACAGAGATCATCGGCAACAAAGACGCCACTGGCCGCGTGGCGAAATGGGCCATCGAGCTCGCTGTGCATAACATCTAGTACGAGCCACGTACAACAATCAAGTCACAAGCATTGGATGATTTCATCGTTGATTGGGCGGAGACACAATACATGCCCCAGTGTCGGACTCAACTTACTGGAAGCTACACTTCGACGGGTTTAAAATGAGGGGAGGACTCGGAGCCCGGATCGTGATAAAGTCACCCAAAGACGACCGACTGGAATTCGTTCTCCAGATCCACTTCAAAGCTTCCAACAACGTCGCTGAGTACAAGGCACTCATCCCTGGGCTCAAAATGGCAAAGAAGATAGGCATTCAGAGGGTGCTGTGTTTCGGAGACTCGGACTTGGTGGTGCAACAAGTATCTGGCGAATGGGACATCAGGGACGCGAACATGGCCCTTTACCGCTTCTTCGTCCAGCAGCTGTGCGCCTGCTTCGAAGGATGTGAGTTTCACCATGTACCCAGAGCCAACAATGAAGCCGCTGACGCTTTGGCCATGGTCGGGTCAACAAGACAAGCCATACCGCTCGGAGTCTCCCTCGAGCACCTGCACAAGCCCTCCATAACGCCCTCACCAGAGTCCGACTCCATCGTACTCGACGCGGATCTAGGAACAGCCGGTGCCACGCTGTACCCGGGGACTGCCGCGCTGCACCAGGGCACTGCCGTGCCGCACCCGGGGACTGCCACACCGCACCCGGGGACTGCCATGCCGCACCAGGGGGCTACCTCGCCGCATCCGGAAACTACCTCGACGCAGCCCGCGGTTGACATCAGCACCCTCCCACCCGGCAGACCTCCCGATGCTCCGGAGTCGGCCGTCCGCGAGGAGATCAAGCTCATCATATAGACGGTGCACACCATAAGGGAGGCACCCGACTAGGCAAAGCCGTTCATGGATTTCCTGGCCAAGGGTGAACTCCCAACAGAAGAGGTGGCAGCACAACAAGTGCAACGAAGGGCAAGCGCCTACACCATGATCAACAACGAGCTGTACAAGCGTAGCGTCGGAGGCATCTACCAGCGATGCGTCAGTCGGGAGGAAGGAGCCAAGCTTCTAAAAGACATACACCAGGGCGAGTGTGGCCACCATGCCTCGTCAAGGGCGATAGCAGCCAAGGCCCTTTGGCATGGCTTCTATTGGCCGATGGCGCTGAAGGACGCCGAAGAAATAGTCAAGACATGCAGCGGCTGCCAACGTTTCATCCAGTTGAAGCACACGTCATCTGCGGTGCTCAAGACAATACCGATCACCTGGCCGTTCGCGGTCTGGGACCTGGACATGGTTGGTCCATTCAAGACAGCTCGATCCGGTATGACGCACCTACTCGTAGCCGTGGACAAGTTCACCAAGTGGATCGAGGCGAAGCCAATCAAGAAGCTGGATGGAGCGACGGTGATCAAGTTCTTCACAGACATCATCATCCGGTTCGGCTACCCGCACAACATCATTACTGACAATGGAACCAACTTTGCGAAAGGAGTCTTTGCCCGCTTTTGTGGGGACAAAGGGATCCGCCTGGATCTGGCATCGGTCGCACACCCACAGCCCAACGGACAATGCGAGCGCGTTAATGGTTTGGTGCTAGCTGGAATCAAGCCGAAGGTCATCGAACCACTCGTCAGGTCACCCGGATGCTGGATAGAGAAGCTGCCAGCAGTGCTCTGGAGCCTACGCACCACACCCAATCGCTCAACCGGCTTCCCGCCGTTCTTCCTTGTTTATGGGGAAGAAGCCATTATCCCCACAGACATCCAGTTCGACGCACATCGCAAGCAGCTCTACATCGAGCAGGAAGCCAAGGAGGCAAGGGAGGACAGCGTGGACTTGCTCGAGGAGGCACGCGAGTTGGCTCTGTACATATCAACAATTTACCAACAAGACCTGGGCCGATACCACGCCAGTCGGATCCGGCCCACCTCTTTCCGCGAAGGAGACCTGGTGCTGCGCCTGGTCCATAGCACCAAAGGAATGCACAAGTTGTCCCTGCCATGGGAGGGACCATTCATCGTCAGCCGAGAACTCCACAACAATTCGTACTATCTGATCAACGCACAGCAGCCGACGAAGAACAAGGCAGATCGCTCAGACGAGGAGACGGAGCGCCCATGGAATGCCAGCCTGCTCCGCCCATTTTACACTTAGAAAAGTGTATGTATCTTCCCTTTTTATGTAACAAGTGAACAAGATTGAGAGCCTTGGCGCAGCGCTCAAGACTTCGTCCCAATTCCGCGCACCATCTGCATTTTCGTACCGGCTGGCCTAGGCCCCACGATTTCTATAGACGGCATAATATTGCACGCGGCACCTAGAGTAACCTCTTCGGTTCCGGCTTCAGTACGCACGTCGACTGTCGACCCGGCAAGAGAAAAAACTCAAAGCGCACGTGGAAAGAAGATGTCGGCGTAGAAAGAAAGGGCGTCCAGGTGAACCGGTTCCACCCTACAAAAGTTAAGCCAACAACAGCGAACCGAAGTATCGCGAGGCACGCCAACATAGCAACTCCTTCGGTTTCGGCTGCAGACCGCAAACCGGCTGACGGCCGGCAAGGAAAAATGCTCTAAGGGCCAATACTCGCTGAGAAAGGGGAGTTTCTAGCGGCCTAACTCGAAGGGGCCCATGTCTATTTTCCTCCTACGATAGTTACCAACTAACGCATGAGCATATGCACAAGAAAACTAACCCAAAGCAACGCTTTGTATTGCACGACCCGAGTCACAAGTTGGCAGGAAACAACGTGGCAAATGAGCTTTGCCCCGGCTGTCTACCCTAGCCGGCCTGAACCTTGGGGACTACACCCAGTTGACGCGCTCCCGCGCACCCACAAACTCAAGTCAAGGTAGCCAAATGAGCTTCGCCCCGGCTGCCTACCCCATCCGGCCCGAACCTCGGGGACTACACCTAGTGGACGCGCTCCCGCACACCCACAAACTCAAGTCAAGGTAGACAAATGAGCTTCGCCCTGGCTGGCTACACCAGCCGGCCCGAACCTCGGGGACTACACCCAGTGGACGCGCTCCCGCGCACCCACAAACTCAAGTCAAGGTAGCCAAATGAGCTTCGCCCCGGCTGGCTACCCCAGCCGACCCGAAACTCGGGGACTACACCCAGTGGACGCGCTCCCGTGCACCCACAAACTCAAGTCAAGGTAGCCAAATGAGCTTCGCCCTGGCTGGCTACCCCAGCCGGCCCGAACCTCGGGGACTACACCCAGTGGACGCGCTCCCGCGCACCCATAAACTCAAGTAAAGGTAGAAAAATGAGCTTCGCCCCGGCTTGCTGCCCCAGTCGGCCCGAACCTCGGGGACTACACCCATTGGACGTGCTCCCGCGCACCCACAAACTCAAGTCAAAATAGCCAAAAGAGCTTCGCCCCGGCTGGCTACCCCAGCCGGCCCGAACCTCGAGGACTACACCCAGTGGACGCGCTCCCGCGCACCCACAAGATCAAGTCAGGAAGGCAAAAGAGCTCGAACCCGGGTGGCTAGCCCAGCCGGCGCGAGCATAAAAGACCGCAAATGACGGAGACACAAACAAATATAAGCGAAAGGCACCAAGCCATAAAGCGGAGCACGAAGGCTCCACACAGATTCAAAAGTCGGCGACAGAAGTCAGCCTAAGTGTAGCACAACAAAGTAGCAATTTTCACAAATACACCCGACATCCCGGGGATCAAGAGTCAGGAGCTTGCGAAGTAGAAGGCGCAGGAGCTGGATCAACATGGGCGGCACCAGCGTCGGTGGAAGGAGGCTGGCTACTGGAGGCTATGTCAAGGGGATTCCAAGGCGCCGGGTCCCAGTGGAACGGTCGTGGCTCTCCAGGGGCGCTGAAGTCACGCTCCAAGTCCACGTTGGTGCCGATCTTCACCCCGCAGGCTTGGAGCGCAGGAATGCTGGCGCGAAGACCCTCGTAAGTCGTCCCAAGGCGTAAGCCGCGGGTGAGCATGCTCAGGTCGACACCAGGATACCACGACTTCACCAGAGCAAGCGCCATCTCCACTCCGCCTCGAGCAGCCCACTCTTTGTGCACGTTCAACACGTCGATGCCCTTAGACAGCGCCACAGCTATGCTGGCCATGTCGTGCACATCGCCCGTGTCCAGCCAGATGTAGTGGAAGAGATCATTGCCAACGGCGCGCAAGCCATTGCTCTCCTCCGCCACCACCTTGACCAAATCGAGGTCAGTCAGGTCACGGCCAACCTCCTCCACCGACAGCTTTTCCATGTCCATCTCGGTTGCCTCAGGGTAATGAGCTGCAGCCGGGTGCAAAGCAGAATAAGCGGACAAGTT
Organism: Avena longiglumis; assembly: GCA_030063025.1. NCBI lineage: Eukaryota > Viridiplantae > Streptophyta > Magnoliopsida > Poales > Poaceae > Avena > Avena longiglumis. Next base: position 86,114,063 of record CP125977.1, on the reverse strand, counting down.
CGAGCAAGTCACGACACAACGGAAGAAGTAAGCATAAGAAATTACTGATGACCATCTCCGAGACGTTCTGGAGGTGCTAATTAAGCTCCTCCTCCCTGCAGCGAAGAACCTGGATTGTCTCCTCCTGCTGGGTGGAGATCATCTCAAAGTTCTTCAGCGCCTCCACCCGGATATCAGCCGTCTTCTTGCCCTGCTCCATACTAACCTCAAGCTGGTGCTTGGCCACGGCAAGTTGATCGAACTGCGCCTGCCGCGCCTTGTTCGAGTCCTCCAGCCGGGCAACCTCAACTTTGAGGCGTTCCACCTCCTTCTCCTTGTCCTGGATCATGGCTGTAGGAGGATACCCGATGGTCAACAAAAAACGGGAAAAGGGAGCCAATCGCCAAGACAGATCTGAAGAAGCAATCTTACGGCCAAGGTCCCGAGTGTTCTTCACAGACTCCATAAACGCTTTCTTCAAGCAAGAAAGCAAATGAGCAATAGAGAAGAAAGCCGGATGAAAAACGGAAAATGTGTGAAGGGCAACGACTTACCTCCATTAAAATAGACAATTTTTTGGCCTCGCCAAGGACACTTTCCATTCCCTCAACCAGGTGGCGAACCTGGCTGAGTGCGACGGGCGCCGAGCCAGAGAGCTGGGCAAGGATCGCAGCCGGCATCAACACAGCCGGAGCTGGCCTCGAGCCGGTGACGATAACCTCGTCATCATCGGCAACTATGCCCGAAGGCGCAACCACCACCAACTCCCTCCTAGTCGGCTGACCACCATCCGGCTGGCCGGCCTCCGGCGCAGCCGCCTGCGCGGCCCTCGCTCCCTCCATCACCTCCGTAATGACGGGCCTGGCAGAGCTGCTTGTCGGGTTCACGCCAGCCCGGAGACGGAGGAGGGTCTCGAGTCTGCGCGGCAAGCAACTGGCTCAACGCGAGGGCAGGCGCTGGTGCGAGACCCGTGGTCGGGGAGCCCTCAGGCGCCCTGGGCGGAGATGGCACGACTGACACAGCCGGGCCAACCACAGCCGGCGCGGGCACAGCCGACGACCTCGCCACCTGTTGAACCAGCGGAGGAGGCGGAAGAGGCATGACGGTGACACCACCATCTCCAAGCACCATGGCCTCGCTGCGCGGAATGAGGAGTCAGAGGAGAAACCAGCAAAACCGCAGAGTGGCAAGCAAGGGCAAGAGAGCTACTAACCCAGCGACGGACGGTGGAGCAACAACCTGACGCCCTCAGCGCGTCTTTTTCGTCTCAACTGGAGCGGGAGCGGCAACAGGTGCCGTCCTCTTTCCCCGGGCTCTTGCCGCGGGTTTTCTCGGCCACCCTCCTTGTCGGTGACATCGACTGAGGCACAAGCAAAGAGAAAGACCATAAACTCAAGAGCAAAGGGGAAATAAAAAGATACGGTCAGCAACCCACCATGAGGATCCGAGGGGCCGTCGTCCACCCGGACGGGAAACCCTTCGAGTTCCGTCTGGGGGTACTTCTTTGGCTTCCTGTCCTCCAAGAAGGACGGAAGCGGGAAGTCACCCATGCCATCGGCAGCCAACTGCGCCATGAACAACTAATCAAAAAGGAAGGCATAAGGCACCCAAGGAAAGCTAGCAAATACAAGAAGCAGGACGCAAAACAACCAGAGAAAAACTTAACGACGGCGGCAGGCGGCCGTGATGGTACGGGGGGAAGGAGTATGCCCAGTTGGCCTCAATGCAGAACTTGTAGATCATGGAGATCCAGTTCCACACGTCATGGTAGGGCACATCCTTCCACGACGTCCTCGTCAGATCGTTGGCGGTCGAAAGATGGCACATCTTGTGCGACCGCTTCTGCAGCGGAAGCACGCGATGCACCATCCATGACAAGGTGATGTCCCGGGCGGTGAGCCTCTCCGTCTCCACCATCGTCTCCAGTCGGGCGGCCATCCGATCGAGGTCCGCCACCACGCCCATGCCCTTTGTCGTCCAGGCCTTCTGCGTCGAGGGCACGTCGGCAAATGGCGGAAGGCAGATCCAGTCAATCTTCGTGGCATTGCTCACATAGAAATATGTGCGCTGCCACAGCTTGACGGTGTCGGGGAGCTCGAACCGCGGCATCGGCGAGGAGGACCGCGGGTAGATGGCACAGCAGCCCGTCCGCGTCAGCGAGCCACCCTTGGTGATGTTCTGGGCCTTGAAGTGGAAGAACTTGAGAAAGTTCGCCACCTCGGGCCACACCCCAAGATATGACTCGCAGCAGGCCGCAAAGTGCGACAGTTGCGCCATGGCATTGGCGCCCAGGTGATGAAGCTGGAGGTCAAAGAAGAGGAAGAGCTGGAGGAGGAACAGGCTGACGGGGAGGCCGAAGCCGCGCATGAAGTGTGCGAGCAAGACGACATGTCATGGTATTGCCGACGAGTACGCCATGGAGGGGTCCTCACAGTGCGTGTTTAGAGACGTGGGGTAAGGCGGACGGTTGACGGGTACGAGGTAACACAGCTTACCTAGGTTTAGATCCCACAACGGTGGCGGAATCCTACTCCTGCTATAAATCACTATAATGGCAATACGCCGAGTTACAGAGATTAGGTTCGCTGTGCGAGGTGTGTGTAAATGATACTATGTCATCTATGATTGTCTACCCTAAAGGCTCCCATAGGCCCGACTTATATAGTCGCCAGGTCCTAGGGTTACAGGGAAAAGTCCTAGCCGGACAGGTTACAGAGTTCTACACCGTCTATTACTAGTCTTGTGTATCTTGCACTCCAAGGCTCGTGCATTTGGTGACTCCACCGTAGCCTTCCTTTATCCGGCATGGGCCTCCCTTCTGGATCCACCTAACTGGGCCGCCCAGCAGGCCATAGGCCACGCTACCTACTATGGGCCACCCAGGTTAGTCGGATAAGTGACATGCTATGAGGATACCCATATAGCATATCCCCAATAGTAGCCCCGGAGAACTCCGAGATCTTGCGCCATCTTGCCTCTTCTCGTGGAATGCTCCGTCTAGATCGATGTCGGCAAATCGTCAAGCAATATGTTATAGTCCTCCCAAAGAATCATGCAAAGATTTTCTCCGTCTGCTATGAGTAAGTCGGAGAAATGCTGAATCTTCCATCGTACGCTCCCGTTGTCGGATTAAATCCGTCAATGCCGGAATCATCGATGAGACGGCTCATCTACCATGTCAGTTATGACGACGTAGGCTGTAGTTCAGCAACGCCTCGTAACTCACACATGCAGAGAACGTAATCATATCCGATTTTCCCACGCGAGCGATACAAACCGTTGGCGGCGACGGTTGGAGGCGTGGCGAAATTACCGCGCACGTTCACGAACACGTCGTATACGCGGCAACCGTCCGATTAGCTGCACGAATCTTGACGCAGAGTAAGATAAATAGCGGCCGTGGGACACTTGCCACTTTTTCACCCCATTCTCCTGCGTCATCGTCTTATTCCTCCAGCCGCGCACCTCCTCGAGCTCTCCGCGAAAACCTCGAGAAACCCTAGCCTCTTGCCTGCACTAGTCGCGTTCTTTCCTTCCTCCATGGCCAGCAGCTCATCCCCGTCAATGGCGGCGTCGAGCGAAGCCGCGGCGAAGCCGGTGAGCTCCGTCGTCGTGCCCCCAGAGGGCCTGGTCATCCCCGCATCGGCGGTGATAGAAACCACCGGCGGCGACCATAACCTGGCGGCGCTGGAGCCCCTGGAAGAGGAGCCAGACTCGCACAAAGGCGACTGACGCGGCTCGGACATCACCGGCCGCGACCTCCAAGAGATGGTCGCTGAGGGTTACCTCCCTGCGACGGAGGGGCTCGCTTGGCAGGCGGCGCCGGCCGGCGAGGTGAACCCCTCTCCCCAAGCCGGAGAGAAAGTATACCTCAAGGCGCAATTGGTACGCGGCATTTCTCTGCCCATCTCCCACTTCTTCCTATCCGTCTTGAATCACTTCAAGGTCCAACCCCACAACCTTTCCCCCAATAGTATCCTAGTGCTTAGAAACTTCGCGACACTTTGTGAGGGTTACCTAGGGATTAGGCCTACGTTAGATTTGTTTGTGTACTTCTTCACCGTCAAACGTGAAGCCGGACACAGCAAGGAGGAGATTAGAAACTGTGGCACCATAAGCTTCAAGATCCGTCCTGGCCGGCGGTTCCCCGACATCGTCGGCCACGAGTCATGCAAAAATTGGCAGCGGACGTACTTCTATGGCCCCGACATTCCTTTGTCGGGCCGAGAAGCAACGTACCCGGACTTTGTGGACGGAGCCGCCGCCGAAGTCCCCTCATGGCGGTCCCATGCCTCCCTCCCTCCGACCTCAACGCTTCTCGCGCAATAAGGCGGATAAAATGGTTTGTAGAGACGGGTCTGACCGGCTTGGACCTAGCCATGTGCTGGTTCATCAGGCGGATCCAACCTCTGCAGCACCGTACGAAGCTTATGCACGAGTACACCGGCGACCGAAGGGATACCCTCCGGATCTCCGAGGACAACTTCTCGAGCGACTTTGTCAAGTTCCGCCTCAAGGACATCGTCAAGGTGAAGGACAAGAAGCGTGGCTTCACCCTCACCTACGACATGTTCGTAGACGGGAAGTGCCCAATGGTAGATATTTATTTTCTGTGTATGACATTGCTCCATTTTTTCCGTCTTGCTAATACCATCTTGTCTAACACAATGATTTCTCACTTGACAGCTTAGCGATCTAGAGGAGGGCAACCTGGCCACCCAAATCTACGATCCCAAGATGAAGGAAGTCACAGTTGTGTCCGACGATGATGTCCCGTTGGTGCGAAGCGGAAGAACTCCACCTCTGACGCTGCCGACGGAGGCAAGAAAAAGAAGACGGAGGGTGGAGCCTCCAAAAATCTTGCCATACAGGCGGAAAAGAAGAAAGCCACCGGGATGTTTGCCAAAGCGCCCCCCTAGTGTAAGCTTCTTATTTTCCGACATTGTCTTGTTTATCTGTCTTATTCCTATACTTATGCATTTTTGCACGTTTCAGGAAGAAAGCCACAACCAGCCTCAAGAAGTCCTCCAAGACTTTTGGGGCTTCTAGAAATATCAAAGATATGCTGCATCGCGACTCTTCCCCCGCCATTTCCCCTGCTACTCCTGCCATCAAGACCTCCTCCGCTCCGACAAGCTCCCAAGCCCAGGAGGCACCAGGCACTTCCGCCATGGAAGTGGACTCTGGCGCCTCTACCGAACTCGCAATTGTCGGCGAGCAGGCAACACAGGAGAGCGCTGCTCTTCAAATGGCTGAAGCTCCGGCTAAGGATGCCATCGGTAGCGGCAAGGCGGTGGTGGGTGCTGGTACTTCTGCCAAAGGCGGCGCCTCTACTCCCCAGAAACCCTTAGAATTGCCGAAGATTATCTTCCCGGTGCTTACGCCGGGTAGCACAACTATGGTTCCTGGAGGAGTGTCGTCATCTCCGACGTACGGTCTTGAGGAGCTACTCCGTCAGGCAGACATCTTGCGAAGCAACAGCGTTTCCTTTGGCAAGCTGCTGGCCGAGAGTGCTACAAACCTCAAGATCATCGCACTTGTAAGTTTTACTTTACCTTTTGCATTTCATATGAGTATCCCACTGTAGGCCCCGAGGATGTAGACGGAAAACCATCGGCTTTGCATCTATATGCTCTAAGAGTGACTAAGTTAGAAAAAACTCTCACAGTAGCCCCCAAGCATTTAGATGGAATGAATTATTCCGACTAGATGCTTTAAGAGTAGCATACACAGTGTTCATAATTTTAAGTGCTGTAGCCCCCAAGCCTCTAGCTGTAACTGAATTAGTTCCGACTAGATACTTAAAGAAAAGCTAAGCATTTTCCGAGTTAAAACTTTATACTGTAGCCCCCAAGCTTCTAGTTGAGAACTGAATTAGCTCCGAGTAGATGCTTAAAGAAAAGCTAAGCATATTGCTAAGTAAAAACTCTCGTTGTAGCCCCCGAGCATCTAAGTGGAAAATTTCCGACTAGAGGCTCTAAGCGGACTAAACAACGACTTGAATTTTGTGTTTGTTTCCACAAAACGAGAATGCTCGGAGGGGCATGGCCAATGATAAGTACCAGAAGATGCGCGCGGACCTTGAAGCTGAAAAGGGTAAAACCGCCATCTTGAAGGAACAAATCATCAAAAACAAGAGTCTGTTTTCTTTTTGCGCATTTTTGTCTTACTTTTGTGCCTTCCTTCTTCGAGTACTTAGTGTGTACTTTATTTTCTCCGACTTGTAGAGCATGTCGCCAAGGCTAAGGATATTGTCGAGCAGTCCAAGCACATCCAGCAGCTGGACAGCGAGAACAAGATCCTTAAGAAGGAGAGGGAACAAATGCTGAAGATGCACGAGGATTCCATGAAAGCCCTGCAGGACTCCGCCTCCGCTGAGATCAATCGCTTGAAGGAGGAGCTTGCGATCCTAAAGGATCAGAAGCAAGCTGCCGGTGAGCAAAACCTTCGCCATAGCGAGGCGTTTAAGCTCCTCCAACAAGAGAAAGAATCCTTGGCAGATGTCGTCTGGCAAGCTAAGGCCAGCATCTTCAGTAAGTATCCTCCGCCTTGTAGCTATGTAGTATGGGTACTTAGAATTTTTGAACTCATGTAATCGTTGTCGGAATTTTCAGCGCCCTTGGGTTTAACCTGCTCGCCTCCTTCGGACAAGGAATGCATGATTCTTGCCGGCAACTTCATCAACACCGCCATCACCCAAGCCAAGGAGATCGCCTAGCCCCTCCAAATTTATATCAAGGCGTCTGACTCCATGGTGAAGTACTCGGAGTTTCTGCGCCGAGCCCCCGAGCGTGTCGCAAGCTGGAAAGCTTCATGTGCACGGGCTGGCGCAAGGATGGCGTTGTCCATGGTGAAGGCGCACTATGAAGGTGCCGACATCGATACGGTGACATCTGGTATCCCCGACGTGGATGATGACGGCAAGGAGATCGATCACGAAGCCATCCTGTGATCACTCGCGGGTTATGACACCTGGGTTGCCGAGTTGGTGGATGTCGACGTCTTCGTGCCCAGGAACTTTCTTGACAATGCCGACCCTGAATCCTCCGAGTCTCCTCACAGTGGTGACGCTGAGGGTGAATCTCCGGCTGGTGATGATGCAGCCTCCAAGTCTGCACCCAAGGAGTGAAAAACACTTTGTAATTTTTGTTTCACCTTTGGAGTGTGCATTGAAAAAACTTGGTGATGTAATCTTAAGGCAGAAAACAGTGGTTGTCGTATCCTGCTACTTAAGAATTAATTCCCAGCATGTATATATTTTTTAAGCAAGTGCTGGCTGTTCCATTACTTTGGTTCTTATGCTTGACTTTTCGTGAGTCGGAAGACTCATTGTCGGAACCATGCGCTTAAGTGATGATACCCAATGGCACCGTCGAAAACCTTAGCACAAAATCGCCGATAATGAGTGCCGAAAGTCACTACTCCAGAATCCACATAAAAACAACAAAGAACGTGTAGACCAGAAAACTTAAGCTAACGCCCGTAGGCAGAATTTTCACAAGTGCAATCGCAAAGCTTGTGCATAAAGGTTTATATGATCCAAAAATGAACACTAAAGGAGGTAAAAGACTCAGCAACATGAGTGAACCAAAGAGCTTTATTTCATTGATCATATAAGAGGTACACGATTAGATAAAAATGCTAAGTGTAGAAAGGACGTAGTTGTGCTATGTTCCATGGCCGATCAAGCTCCGGGTAGTCATCATCCGGGTCACGTCGCTTACGCTTATGATCCTCGTTGGGTCTATCCTTGAGCTCACGATTGTCGACAAGGTAGTAAGACCCATTGAGCAGCGCCTTTCTTATGATGAACGGTCCTTCCCATGGCGGGGATAATTTATGTGACTTCTTCTTAAGTCGGAGCACTAAATCCCCCTCTTTAAACGAGCGATGCCGGACGCGGCGACTATGGTAGCTGCGTAGCTTCTGCTGGTAGATGACGGATCTTTGGCATGCCAAAACGCGCTCCTCCTCGAGAAGGTCCACATCTAGGCGTCTGGATTCTTCAGCATCATCTTCGTCGTAGGAGGCAACTCTTGGTGCATCGTGGAGGATGTCGGAAGGTAGGATGGCTTATGCTCCATATACCATGAAATAGGGAGTGTAGCCGGTGGATCTGTTGGGTGTAGTTCGTAAAATCCACAGCACAGACGACAATTCTTCTGCCCAGGCTCCAGCTGATCTATGTAGCGGTGCCTCAAGACGTGGCTTGATTCCCTGCAGAATTAATCCATTGGCTCGCTCAACTTGACCATTGGATTGTGGGTGTGCCACAGATGCAAGGTCAAGTCGGATGCCTTTGTCCCAACAATAGGCCTCCACTTCTTCGAGTGACAAGTTGCTTCCATTGTCGGTGATGATGCTATGTGGGAGACCAAATCTCACCACTAGAACCCGGACAAACCTGAGGGCAGTTGCCCCATCAAGCTTTCAAATGGGTTTAGCTTCTATCCATTTGGTGAATTTGTCAACTGCTATAAGCAGATGCGTAAATCCACACGGTGCCGTTTGTAATGGTCCCACCATGTCTAGCCCCCAGACTGCAAACGGCCAAGTTATTGGTATTGTTCGCAATTCTTCAGCAGGAACATGTGGTTGTCGGGCATAATACTGGCATCCTGTGCATGTTTCAACCAGCTTGTCGGCGTCCGCCTTCGCGGTCAGCCAGTAGAATCCTTGCCGGAAGGCTTTCGCGACCAACGATCGAGGAGCAGCGTGATGCCCGCAATCTCCAAGATGGATTTCGCGTAGCATTTCCATACCTTCTAGCTGGGAAACACACTTTAGGTATACACCAGTAGTGCTCCTTTTGTAGAGTTGCCCATTGATTATGGTATAACCCTTTGCTCGCCGTACTATTTGCCGTCTTTCGACCTCGTAGGTGATCTCGCCGTACTCTGCAATAAAATCCGCCAAGTCTTGTGACTTGATTGCGTCGCGTCTTTTGTAGGTGATCTCGAAGGCGGCAAGTTAAATGCCCCACTTCGCGACCCTTCCTGTAGCGTCGCTGTTGTTGATAATATCGGATAGTGGAGTCTTGCTCACTACTGTGATTGGGTGCTCCTGAAAGTAATGCCTCAACTTCCGAGAAGCGAGGAAAACTCCATAAGCTATCTTTTGGTAGTGCGGGTAACGCTGCTTGGACTCCGTCAAGACCTCGCTTACATAGTAAACTGGTTGTTGAACTCCGTGCTCATAGCCTGGTTCCTTCCGCTCTACCACGACGACGATGCTGATAACCCGGTTGGTTGCCGCCATGTAAATTAACAGGGGCTCGCCAGGCTCGGTCTTTGCAAGGATGGTCTTGAGGAAAGAATCTCCTTGAGATGCTTCAATGCTGCATCTGCTTCGTCCGTCCATGTGAATTTGTCCGCCTTCTTCAGCAACTTGTACAGCGGCAGAGCCTTCTCTCCAAGTCGGCTGATGAACCAACTAACTGCTACAACACAACCTGTTAGTCGTTGGATGTCCTTTAGGCATGTCAGACGGTTTATGTTTAATATGGCTTTGATTTTCTCCGGGTTGACCTCGATTCCACGCTGGGAAACGATGAAGCCCAACAGTTTGCCTGCTGGAACCCCGAAGACGCACTTCTTAGGGTTGAGCATCATGTTGTATTTCCGGAGATTATCAAAGGTTTCTTTTAAGTCGGAGACTAAGTCATTTGATTTTTTAGACATCACCACGATATCGTCCACATAGGCGTGAACATTCCGACCAATTTGGTCGTGAAGGCAACGTTGCATTTTCCGCTGGTAGGGAGCACCTGTGTTTTTCAGCCCAAAGGGCATCGTAACATAGCAAAACGTGTTGTACGGGGTAGTGAACGAAGTGGCCAATTGGTCCGACTTCCTCATCTTGATTTGGTGGTATCCTGAGTATGCATCGAGAAAACACAAAAGTTCCGAGCCAGCCGTCGAGTCAATGACTTGGTCAATGCGAGGCAAAGCAAATGGATCTTTGGGACATGCTTTGTTCAAGCCGATGTAATAAACGCACATTCTTAATTCATTGGTTCCCTTTTTGGGGACAAGTACAGGATTGGCCACCCATCGGGTGTGAAGGACTTCTCGGATAAACTCAGCCTTAAGTAACCTAGCTATCTCTTTGCCAATGGCGCGTCTCTTCTCATCTCCGTAGCGTCGTAGAGGTTGTTTCACTGGTTTACATTTTGGATCTATGTTTAAGCTGTGCTCGGCAAGTTCCCTAGGTACACCTTTCATGTCGGCAGGTTGCCAGGCAAGGGTGTCCCTATTCTCACGGATGAACTCGACGAGCGTGCTTTCCTATTTGGGATCCAGGTTCATCCCAATGGCGACGGTCTTGGAGGCATCGCCTACCACAAGTTCCACCGGCTTGGTCTCGATGGCGGCCTTGAACGCAGGAGCGGAGTCAGAGATCTGTTTCTTCGACGGGGGCATCTCTGAGTCATTGACCTTGCTCTGGATCTCTCTGAATTCTTTGCTGTAGAGGACAACTTCTGCAACGGCTGCTTCATTGATCTCGCAGTCCCTTGCCTTGGTAAAGCTTCCAGATACGATGATGACACCGTTCGGTCCGGGTATCTTGAGCTTGTTGTAGACGAAGCATGGCTTGGCCATGAACGTGTGGAATATGCCGCGACCAAATATGACGTGGTACACGCTCTTGAAGGGGACCACCTCAAAGGTCATGCGCTCTTGGCGGTAATTGTTAACGTCGCCAAAGGCTACCTGAAGTGTGATGCACCCAAGGGACCGAGCCTCCCGACCAGGCACTACGCCATGGAACACGGTGTTGGTCCGCCTTAGGTTTGCCTCCGTCAAGTTCATCTTTTGAAGTGTATTCAGGTACATGATGTTGATGCTGCTTCCACTATCCACCATGCACTTGGTGAACTCCACGCCGTCAATCAGTGGGTTGATGACCATGGCGTACTGGTTCTCCGTGGGCACAAGGTCAGGTGGTCTCCGCCCCAAGTGGTTGGAACCTCCGACCAGCGCAGGTATTGGGAACGGGGGAGTAGCCATCAGGATCCTTAGAGAGGTCTTCTGTTGTCGGACGGTGGGGGTGCCAAGGAAAGTGTGGTAGACTGGGGCCTTCTTTGTGAAGGGGTTCTTTCCCTTGTCGTCTCTCTTGGCGGCGTGCTTGGGGTCAACGTCCTCGTCCATGTCACTTGAATCCTTGGACTCCTCCTCCTTGTTCTTCCCCTTGCCCTTGCCTCGCGGTCTGTTCTTCCGACTTCGCTTATAGTCGGACTCCGGGTCTTCCTTGAGGTCGTTGACAAACTTGCAGTGTCGATTGGTATGGGTGGCCTTGCCGTTGGCGTCGAGGTGTATGAGGAACGGCATATCACGGTACTCTTCGTAGGTTTGGGGAACGCGGAGCTGCACCGAGTTGGTTTCACTTCCTCGCTGCTGCCCGCGGCCTGCTCCCCTTCCTCGGCCACGTTGTCCGCCTTCTCCTCATCCTGCAAAAGTCATGGCGACCATGTCGGTAGGTTGCTTTTCTTCTGGATCGGTTTTCTGCTTTGTACTGCTGTTCCTCCGAGCTTGAGTTGGAACAGCCGTTGCCGGCAAAGAGCCACGAGCGTCGTCATCGGCAGCCGCGAACTCACTAGCTAACTGAATCATCTGATTCAAGTCAAGCTGATGATTGTCCTGCAGGCGCTTCAGCTTATGTCGGAGTAACGTGCCTCTTTCCAACCCATCGATGAAGGCGGCCATGGCGGTCTAGGCGTGCACTCCTGCGCAGGAATTCTTCATATCCAGCCAACGGGAGAGGTAGGCGCGAGATGTCTCGTCTTTCTCTTGCACGCACCGCTGTAGATCGCCCACCGTGCAGGGACGCTTGTATGTACCCTCAAAGTTCTTGGTGAACGCTTCTTGCATGTCCAACCAGTTGTAGATAGATTTCTCCGGCAAGTCGTTGATCCATTGACGGGCTGTGCCAGCCAACATTAACGGGAGGTACTTGACGGCGACGTTGGGGTTGCCTCCGGCAATCTCCACCGCGTTGCCGTAGTCCTGCAACCATGTGGCAGGCTTGGCGGTGCCGTCATAGGGCTTGATGGTCTTGTCAATCCGGAATCCTTTGGGGTAAGTGGCGGACCGTATTGCAGGTCCAAAGCAACATGGTCCCAGGTATGGTCCTTCCCGGGCCTCGTGGATCTTATCGATCCGCGAACGTGCGTCGTACGGCTCCGGTGTTTTCTTCTTTTTGTCAACAGGGGATGGGCTGCATGAACGACGCGGACCTCCTCTGCCATGGTGACTGCTTGGCGGCGACGGAGGCGGAGGTGGCGGTGGGTTAGCTTTCTTGCTGTTACCCTCCTGCGACGCTTCACGCCTGTCGCGGTTGCTTGTCGGACGCGGAGGGTCATGGCGTGACCTGCTCTTATGTCTTTCGTTGTGCTTTCCATCATGACAGGTCTGCTCCGTGTTGTCGCGGATGACGATGCCACACTGCTTTGGTGGGGGCATATCCGTATGATGGTAAGCCTTGTAGTCTTCCTGACGTCGGGGGGATCGGGGCGGTGGCGATGGGCGGCGAGGTTGGGCTCTTTCTCCGTGGTCGGAGGATATGGGGATAGCATCCTTCCTGTTGTGCGCATACCTTCGTCTTTGTTCTGATGAACCCGTCCGCGATCCGACATCCTGAGGAGATCTGTCCCTTGGTGGTTTGTACTGGCTAGATCGGCAGAGCGCTGGGTCAGACTCAAGCCTCTGAGATGTGGCCTTTTCCTGCTGCTTTACCGCTTTGGCCACTAGGTCATAGACCTGTTCCACTACCTCAGGCGATCTATCCTGCTCCAGAAGGGTCTTGGCGACGGCGAGGTTAAGGAGTGGGGTGGGCATCACCTGCTTGCCTTCACTGTCAATGTATGGCTTGGCACATGCCTTGAGGAGACCATCCTAGGTTGCGCCGTACACCAGGATCGTTGATGACGCGAGCCGGAGCCTTCTTAGCCTTCTGCTGCTGGAGCAGAGTCTTGTACTTGGCCTCCGTTGCTCTAGCTTTTTCTATGGACTTCTGCGCGTTGACCAGATCTCAATCTAGTTTAGCGCCTTGCTCCGCGATGGATTGTGCTTCCTCCAGCAGTTGCTGACGCTTCTCGTCAAGCTGAGTCACGTTCCGGATATGATCAACAGTTAGTGGCTCAATGAGGAGGTTGCCGTACATCACTCTATCAGCTGGAGTGACATGGGCTGCAGCCGACGTAGATGCTGGAGGCGGCAAGTTTGCGGTGTTGTTGTTGCTCGGACCGGTGCCGAGTTCCTGCGGTTGCTGCGCTGGATTAGGCGGAGGAGGTATGACTCTTGCGCGATCATCGTCAGCAGCAATAAGTGGCCCCTTACCCTTATCCAGCACTGTAGGCGGAGCTTGCCCGGGTTGTTCTTCATCCATCGTTGTCCCGATGGTGATGAACACCCATCGAGACATGACGGTGTTATTAGCTTGCTCGTCGCGTGAGTACTCCTCCTCCATCTCCTGCATGGCGGAGTCTAGCTCCTCTGGACTGAAGTCTATATCCTATGAATCTGCACTGAAATCAGCATAAAGCGCGTCAATGAAAGATTCGGAGGGTGCCAGGACTTCCTCGATGACGGGCGGTGGAGGTGCAACGGCCTCGACGATGACTGGAGGTGGCGGCGCTGCTGCGACGATGGCGGCCGGAGGCGGTGGTGGTGGCTGAATCGGAGGTGCTCCGTCAATGAGCGCAGCGGCTGTCATTGCCGCTTGACCTCCGCGTAGTTGTTGACGCTGTTCACCATGCCTTCGAAGGTGAGGCGTCCTGACGCCTGTTGCCATCTTAGAGAATGTCGGAGAAGCGTGTCGTGGTCCAGTCCTTCCACAAAGTGATAGATGGCATCATCATTGGGTTAATTGGCCAGGTCGGCATGCTCTGGCCACACGGCGAGGTAGTCGCGGGGTTTTCTCTCTCTCGAATGCAGCGCGGATCGAAGATGGTAACCACGCCGAACTTGGATCTCTGTCGGGCCGCAGGCGGCGGCGGTTGCGTGATCTTCCACCTTTATATCCTGCACAGGGGCGGTTTGGGTGGGTCTTGATTTTTTCTGATCTTTGCCGACAAACTCTGAGGAGAGATCCGACATCGATCCTTCCGCGAACGTATCCTGCCCGTAGGCGGTCCGTGCGGGTCTTGATGCTCCTCCGACTTCCAGGGAACTAGTGCCCGATTCGGTTTCGCCGATGAAAAGGTGGATGTCTCCGATAGGAACGATCGAACACCGCGTAGGGTTCGTCTTCGTTGGGATCCAGAACTCGTCGGGAGGGACGATCAGAACGTTGACGGAGAAGAGAACGCGACCGATGGCTACGGTTTCGCCGATTCCCGCGAAGTTCTTGGTCCTCGCCCGCTGAAGAGCCTGAAGCGCCTCTTGCCCCACGGTGGCGCCAAGCCGTGGTATTGCCCGGCAGTACGCCATGGAGGGTCCTCACGGTGCGTGTTTAGAGACGTGGGGTAAGGCGGACGGTTGACAGTGCGAGGTAACGGCTTACCAGTTCGATCCAACAACGGTGGCGGAATCCTACTCCTGCTATAAATCACTATAATGGCAATACGCCGAGTTACAAAGATTAGGTTCGCTGTGCGAGGTGTGTGTAAACGATACTATGTCGTCTATGATTGTCTGCCCTAAAGGCTCCCATAGGCCCGACTTATATAGTCGCCAGGTCCTAGGGTTACAGGGAAAAGTCCTAGCCGGACAGGTTACAAAGTTCTACACCGTCTATTACTAGTCTTGTGTATCTTGCACTCCAAGGCTCTAGGTACGCTGGTGACTCCACCGTAGCCTTCCTTTATCCGGCATGGGCCTCCCTTCTGGATCCACCTAACTGGGCCGCCCAGCAGGCCATAGGCCACGCTACCGACTATGGGCCACCCGGGTTAGTCGGATAAGTGACATGCTATGAGGATACCCATATAGCATATCCCCAACACGACGCGTTCCCCTGGCCGAGGGTTCGGCACCCGCTCCCCCTCCGGCGCAAGCCGGTGCTTCACAAGAATCAGCGAAGAAAGAAACCTCCCCCGTCGATACTTGTTTTTGAGCTCGTCGATCACGAAGGACCCGCACCAGCCGTCGCGCTGCTCCGGCAGCATCTCGGAAGAGGAGGAGGCCGTGGCGGGCAGAAAGAAGGTGGCCGGCAGCGACAAGGACAGGGTGCGCAAGAACAAGGAGCGCTGGGGCACGAGGATAAAGATGAGCCGGAGGATGGGCAAGTGAGCGAACCGATCCCCCTCAGAGCCCTATTTATCCCCGCAAGTGGCAGCGTCAGACGCGTGGTGCCACGGAGCCACAGCCGCGCGACGCTTCGGCTCCAGATCCTCTGCGCCGTCGTGACTGCCATAGAAGATCCCCGGGCTTCAGCAGGAGACGAGGCATGCACTTGCCCCGAGGAAACACTGCGGCAAGTTTGCGTGTGCAGTTGCCAAAAACTAACGCAGTGACACGGAAGTCAAACTGACGCGACGTGGGCCAGAGCCACAGGCGTGGGTGACGACATCAATGCCGTCATCAAGCCAAACGTTTCGTCTTTAGCTCCGCTAGCCGGTACCTGCCTTTGCTGTTTACACCCAGTGGAAGGCCATCGATTCCGCAGCCGGTTAACTCCAGCCGGAAAGCAAAAGCAAAAGCAAAAGCCCCAGCCAGAGAAAATAAAGAAACCTCTCAGGACAGGAAGGAGCACGGAAGATCTTGCCCACCGGCCAAGCCCATACGTGCTCGAGGACTAGTGTCGAGGGGATAACCCCCGGATGGGGAAAGCCAGGCATAAGTAGGCTGGCGCCGGAAGATGCAGGCCGCCTGGCCTCCAAGAAATACGACTCTAACCATCTGGCAAGCAAGCTCGGCTGGGATTATAACCTTCCCGGCTGGCCCGTCTAGCCGGTGGCCAGAAGAACTGGACGGGTGGCCGTTCCCACCCGGCTCACCTCGGATTCGATGGAGAGCACGGAAGGACTGACGCTTCATGCGGGGTACGCTTCTAGCTCTCCCTCGTCATCAAGGAAGTTGGCATGCCGTCATGACCAGCGCTACCAGACAAAGATAAAGCAAGACGGTCGGCTAGACTGGCGAAAGCGGTCCGGGTGACCGTTATAGCAAGGGTGACGCCCCAAAGGAAGCCCAGGTGACCACTAAAGAGAAGGATGATGCTAAAAGAAGGGCGGACTAGGTCCTGGCCCACCGACTGGGCCTGCAGCCGGCCCTGCCCTGTAAACCCATATCCAAACAGTAAACCCTAGGGCCCGATCTGTAATCTGCCCCCAGACCAGTATATAAGGGAGGGCAGAGCCAGGGTTCTAGGTAGGCAACAATAGAAGGAGAGAAGTGTTAGCATCTAGTTCCCATATTCCTCTAGCCACCGATAGTAGCTAAGGAAACAACTCAAGGAGCATCTGTACTGAGCATCAAGCTCCCATACATGTGCCTCAACACATGGGTACGTCCCTGTGTTTGCAGTGCACCATGTCCAACCAGTTGCGTGAGCCACCGAATGCATCCGTGTGTCCCTTCTTTGCCATCCCCGATGGCTCTGCCATGTTCCACATCACGACACCCACATATTTCTATGATTACTTTGTGATCGAATGAACCACTTACATACGATACGAATTTCCCTTTGTCTCGCAATAGTTTACTTATCCCAGGTCTGATCGTTGGTATCTCTGCATACCTAGTTCAACCTTGTTACTAATAAGTACTCTTTTCTCGTTCCCGTGATATGTGATCTCTTGTGAGATAGTCACATGCTTGCAAGCTAATTGGATGACATTCCACCGAGAGGGCCTAGAGTATATCTATCCGTCATATGGATGGACAAATCCCACTCTTGATCCATGTGCCTCAACACATACTTTCCGAACACTCAATGTCATATTTATAACCACCCAGTTACGGTGTGGTGTTTGATGTAATCAAAGCATCCTTTTGGTAATTGTGCTTAGCATGATCTCATGGTCGAAGGAATTAGGTTACTATGTATCAGAAAGCTTATATAAAACGAACTATTTAAATGACTTGATCTTTATGCTACGCTTATCTATAGGAGTATGTCCATCACACCATTCTCCTTATGATGTGATCTTGTTGTTAATAACATCTCAATGTTCATGATCAGGAAACCATGATCATATATTAACCAACAAGCTAGTTTAACAAGAGGCTTTACTAGGAACTCTTTTATGTTTACAAATCACATAAGTATTAATGTTTCCGGTTAATACAATTATAGCATGGTATGTAAACATTTATCATAAGCATGAAGATATGATAATAACCTCTTTATTATTGCCTCTTGGGAATATCTCCAACAGTCTCCCACTTTCACTAGAGACATTAATCTAGTTTCAAATCTCTGTGTATTCAACACCTATGGCTTTTCGGTGTTGTATGTACATGATTGCTAGTGGTCAACCGATCTTCAGATCTGACACTTTCAGGTCCGTGTGTAATTGCATGTCTTTGTGTCTCTACGCATCACTCACTATCTAATGAGATGGCTTTGTATAAATTTGGTCCTTTGGCGAGATCTTTAGTTCCTAGGGGTTAAAACATGTTGACAATATTGCTGTATAATATATCTTCATAGTATTACCCCGCTGTGAACTACACCTAGTTTGATAACAAACTACTTGACATAAATGCCCTCTTTTGTTGCTACAATAACAGTCATATACTTAGCCTTTTGTTATAGTATCTGTCACAATATCTTAACTTTGGAACTCATCCAAATCCATTATGAAACTTACTTTCCGTCATATTGTGCCACCCTTATTTTAGATTGAGATAAACTTAATTTGTACTTTGTGACAAAACTAGTATCAATGTAGTACCTTTTACAATGAACTAACCATCTATTTGTCACTTC
This sequence comes from Avena longiglumis, assembly GCA_030063025.1. NCBI lineage: Eukaryota > Viridiplantae > Streptophyta > Magnoliopsida > Poales > Poaceae > Avena > Avena longiglumis. The sequence continues at coordinate 86,096,210 of CP125977.1, read as the reverse complement.
TACAAAATAATATATTCTTAGTTCTTCCAAAAGATCATAAGAATATCCTTACTATCGTCCAATGATCATCTTATGAATTATTTTGGTATATGCTCATAACATTTAGAGTATAGGACATATCTAGATTTTTACATATCACAAAATGATTGAAAAATACTTTTTATTATTTTATTCATCAAGTATCAATCAATACTTGAATCTTTGTTTCACTTACCAAGTGTCGATACACTTGAATTTCTATTTAATCCTCTCTGTGTGGCAAGAACCTTTCTTGTCAATTCCATATTGAACTCATCCAATATCTCATCTATGTACATTTCGCACAACCATATTAGCATCTTAATCTATTTATATTTATATTGATGCTAAATATTAGGGTTTTTCCTAAGTCTTTCATCGAGATGAAATTCTTAACATGTTGTTAATAAAAGATACATCATTTCCAATCAACAATATGTCTTTCACATAATGTATTAGCTCCCACTTAATTTCTTGCAAATGCAAGCTTCTTCATCGTCTCTGATAAATTTAAATTCTTTTAACAGTTTCATCATGGTGAAGATTCCAACTCTGCGATGCTCACTTCAACCATTGAAGTTTACATATGCTTTTAGCATCCTTTGAATTAACAAAACCCTTTGGACCGTGTTATGCACACGTCGTAGGTAACAATTTTATTAAAATAACTTGTTTTGTTTATTGAACTACCACATAACAAAATTATATGTAGTGGTTGCTACATTAATTCGTCTAGACTAAATATTGCTATGAAAGATCAAATCTTGCCATAGTCAATCTTTGAACATTGTTGTGAACTCTTTCCTGACATGTCGACTATTTCATAGATGTGAAACATCCATGTCTATTTCTTTATAGACCCAAACACGACTGTAAGGTCTTACACCTTTCCAGAGGGTATTTCAAGTTCAAAGTTTGATTTCTCGTGTATGGAACTATCACGGGTTTTATGGATTCAAGCCATTTGACAGAGTCAAGGCACATCATCGCTTCTTTGCATATAGTCCATTCATTATTGTCAAATAATGATTCAACCCTCAAATATTAGTATTTGATTGTTTAGCCGACCTACTTGGTTCAATAGGATCTTAGACCTCTATAACCACAACCTTTGAGACACGTGGGCCATGATCATTGTTGTTGCCTCCGGAACACTTTTCGGCGCTACGCAACTTGACACATATAGCTAAGGTTCTTTTAACCTTATCAAAGTCCTATTGTCCTCCCACTTAACTTCTCAAGAAATTTGATGTTCTAAGCGACAAACACTTTTGTCTTTGGTGTTATGGAGGAGTACCCAACGATTATCCGAAATAACCTACAAAGACATGCTCTTACCAATGTTTAAGGAAGGACAACTTGAGTTTTATCCCAAACTATAACTTTATATGATGTCATTTCAATGGATCATGATGGAGCTCTTTTCAGTGAAAAAGCGGCAGCCTCTAAAGCTTTTAAACTTTAAAATATAATGGCAGTTTTATGAATTACACCTTTGATCTTACCATGTAAAACAAGTTTTTATTGCATATCTTGATTATTCCATACTCATATGGTGTTTCGGGAAACGCAAATCCATGAAACAATTTATCAAATCTTAGGTGTTATGCTAAACTTGTAACTCAAAAATCTTCCTTTATGATCCTATCATAAATTCTTTATTTTCTTGTTACGTTAATTTTACACTTCATCTTGAAAGTCTTTGAACTTTTCAAATGTTTCATACTTCATTATCATTAAGTAAAATATTCATATATTCACTCAAATTTTCGAATAAAGCATATGAAGTTGAAATCCATTGCTTTCGACTACACGTAATGGACTTCATACATCAAATATGTACAAATTCCAATAATCTAGTCATTCGTTCCCTTTTGGCCTATGAACGGAGTTTTAATTATCTCTAGAAAAGTTTCACAAGCGTCATTTGATAAAAAATCAAAAGACTCCAAAATTCCATCCACATGGAGTTTCTTCATGTTTTCTTTCCAATATAATTTAAATGGCGATGTCACTTCCTAAGTGATCTTTCAATCAATTGATATTTCAACATTTTTAGCACTAGTTTTATGGATGTGATTACTCCAACGATATTTGTAAATCATCCATCTTTTATGGATTATGACAATTATTTGAACAACCCTTTTGTTCTCATAATACCTGATCGAAATAACAATTATTAAAACAAATCTTGAAGGTAAGTTTTGATTTCAACGAGCAACACAACAACCTTTTATTTGTTCTCGATGAACATCATCACATATTATTTTGATAGTTACTTAGGCCATTGTAGTTCATGAATTGTGTTGTTTCGTATGACGATTCACACTAACAAATTCAGTATCCAATACTCAAGAACTACATTGTTTAACAAGCAAAGAATACAACCATAATATGTATATCCTCTATATACCTAGGCTGAACAATTCTAGTCTTTTCTCTTCTGCCAAATATTTCTTAGATTTCTCTTTTAGTATTTCTTTATCCTTTTAAAAGAATCTATCAATATCAACAGTGGCGCCATACTTATGACGCATAGTCCAAAACATGTATAGTTAAATACCAATGTCTTTGGACTTGCACTTTACAATAGATCACCATCATCAAATGTTTGGTGTTCTTTCAAATTCCGTTCTTTAGTAATCTTTTAGTGTAGTAAACATACCTACATCAAATATTCATCCTTATCATGGAACTATTCATGATCAAGATACTTTAGCTTATAACGGTGAATTGCGAGTATAATGTTGCTCTCCAAAACCTTTTGGAGAATTAGGACGACTAGAGTCTCCAACCTTTTGAAAATTCTCATCAAATATGAGAACATAAACTTTGCTATATTATACTCTATCATGTTGTAATCAAAACATCATTTCAGATATCGCAATATCTTCCACATATGATGATTTCTGAAACAATTCTTTCAGGTCCTAGATAACCTTGATATTAAAACAATCTTTTTAATATCAAGAATCATGAAGATAAACATGATACTTATTTACTAACACTAGAATTGTTACTCTTAATTTAATACCAATTATTAAATTTCACGGAGTAACCGGAACTTACTAAAAGTTTGCAATAGGACTTTTAAACTTTAGATCAACACTTCAAAACAATACGATACCAGTTTGTAAAGTAACTAACCAGAATTCTATAGTTCTATTATCTCAATTATAACTAAGCGCAAGGTGGTAAACAGATGCCAATGACTACAACAACTATGCTGATTCACTTTGATTTAATTTATGATAAATAGTGTTCAACTTTTAATCATATTGCTGTTGAACTTTCACTCAAAACAATATCCCTCACATTGTTTTAGTGATTACATGAACCAAATCTACTACACCGAGTCCTATCATCACGTGACATGATGTAGTTTCAAAGGCGAACAATTATCATATTTATCATATCATCTATATGACTCATGCTTTACCTTTCGGTATTCCATGTTCCGAGACCATGTCTGTGCATGCTAGGCTCGTCAAGATTTAACCTTAGTTTCCACACGAGCAAATCTGGCTTGCTTTCATTGCATACACTCATAGAATCTAACACACCCGATCATCACGTGGTGCTTCGAAACAACGAGCTTTGGCAACGGTGCCTACTAAGGATGAACACTTTATAACTTGATATTTTGTGAGAGGGATCATCTTATAATACTACCGTCGCGATCTAAGCAATACAAGATGCATAAAAGGATTAACATCACATGGAATTCATAATATGTGATATGATATGATATGATATGGCCTTTCTTCTTGTGCGTCCGATCTCCATCTTCAAGCACGAACACGATCTCCATCATCACCGACGTGGCGTCAAGGTCAATGGCACCGCTCCATGGTTGTCGTCCACCAGCATCAACTATTACAACTACTTTGAATAATAGACACACAAGTCTTTAACAAAATTAAAAGACAACCATAAGGCTCTTGCCGGTTGCCGACTTACAGTAAGGAACATTGCATACATCATATATAATCACAATCATGGCCATATCACATCACAACACACCCCTGCAAAATAAAGTTAGACGCCTCTAATTTTTTTTGCATGTTTTACGTGGTTTGGGGCTTTCAATAAGTGTCGTTCTAAATTACGAACAAGAACCACAACGTTGATACTAGTATTGTCAATCACCCGTTGTAAATTGAATCTTCACTATGTTGGGAGAAACAGGCACCTGCAAAGCCATTTATGCAATACAAGTTGCATGTCAAGCATGGAGCAAGTCTCATGAATGATGTCATGTAAGGTTAGCTCGGGCCACTTCATCCCACCATCCCGCAAGACGCAAAGTATACAAGAAGCAATCGACAACAAAGAATCAACGCCCACAATGACCATTGTGTTCTACTCGTGCAATAGATCTACATATAGACATGGCTCTGATACCACTGTAGGGGTTCGTAGCATGGAAAGCAAAAAATTTCTACCGCATGAACACAAACAAGCCAAGATCTATCTACTAGATTGTAGCAACGAGTCGATTAGAGTATTCACCCTCGAAGCTTCCAAAGCGGTTAACGAGAGCAGATTCTCGTGGGTGATGTAGTCGTACACTTGCCGATGTCAAGATCGCGTAGACGATCCTTCCGGCAGCGCTTCCGCAGTCAGTCACACGTTCGGTACTCAATGAAGACCTTCCTCTCCCTTGTTCCAGCAGGCAGCGGAGGTTGTAGTTCTCCCCTCATGATTTCGGCAGCACGACGGTGTGGCGTCGGAAGTAGAGGGAAGATCCTAAAGGGCTTCGTCTAAGCCGGAGCAGGTTATGGTGGATCTAGGTTTTCCGGCGATCTAGGGTTTATAGGTCCGGAGAGGAGGAGGTGGAGTCGGCGGCGTCTAGGGCGGTGGCTACGAACCGGTGGCGGCGCTCGGCGGCGGCATGGCTGCGGTGGTGTGGGGAGGGGTTGGTTGTGTGTCTCTTGGGGCACCCCTCCCCTCTATTTATGAGAGGGAGGGCAGCTTGGGAGATGGAGTTTGAATCCTTCCCCAACTCTCTCTCCTTGTTGGCTTATGGTGGAGGGAAAGAAAGATTCTTTCCTTCCTCCACCAAGACACATTGTCCCAGTTTGACTTTTCAAACTTACCTTTTGACTTTTAATTTGGAGCTCAATTTCTTTCTTGCAAATGCCCAACCAAGTGATCTAGGACATGATTCTATCATTCCACTTATCCATGACACATTCATGTACCCTTCCCCTTCCGGTCCGGTGAACCTTCTAGACCCTTCTAGAACCTCTTCGATGAAAACATCGGAATCATTCCTGAACTCCAGAATTGGATTTTCCTTATATGAATCTTATTCTCTGGACCATTCCGGATCTCCTCGTGATATCCCGGATCCCATCCGAGACTCCGAACAACATTCGGTCTCCCTACTTACATTCCATATCTACAAAACAACATCAAATCCTTAAGTGTGTCTCCCTACGGTTCATGAATTATGCGGACATGACCGAGACACTTGTCCGATCAATAACCAATAGAGGAATCTGGAAATTCATATTGCTCCCACATATTTCTACGATTACTTTGCGATTGAATGAACCACTTACATACAACACCAATTTTCCTTTTTCTCGCGATGGTATACTTATCCGAGGTCTAATCGTTGGTATCTCTGCATACCTAGTTCAACCTCGTTACTAATAAGTACTCTTTTCTCGTTCCCGTGATATGTGATCCCTTGTGAGCCAGTCACATGCTTGCAAGATAATTGGATGACATTTCACCGAGAGGTCCCAGAGTATATCTATCCGTCATATGGATGGACAAATCCCACTCTTGATCCATGTGCCTCAACACATACTTTCCGAACACTCAATGCCATTTTTATAACCACCCAGTTACGGTGTGGTGTTTGATTTCATCAAAGCATCCTTTCGGTAATGGTGATTAGCATGATTTCATGGTCGAATGAATTAGGTTACTATGTATCAGAAAGCTTATAGCAAACGAACTATTGAAATGACTTGATCTTTATGCTACGCTTATCTATAGGAGTATGTCCATCACACCATTCTCCTAATGATATGATCTTGTTGTTAATAACATCTCAATGTTCATGATCAGGAAACCATGATCATATATTAACCAACAAGCTAGTTTAATAAGAGGCTTTACTAGGGACTCTTTTATGTTTACAAATCACACAAGTATTAATGTTTCCGGTTAATACAATTATAGAATGGTATGTAAACATTTATCATAAGCATGAAGATATGATAATAACCTCTTTATTATTGCCTCTTGGGCATATCTTCAACAATATTTTTTGTAGCAAAGTGTGTGATCATACATTGTACATGATACTTATTAAGGTCGGAATCTATTATGTAAAAGAACCATGGCCTAATAGTTTTAGATGGAAGGCACATCTATATTGATGTGAAGGGTTCTACTTACCAGGGCGGACCGAGAAATGAGCCAAGCCCCGGGCTGGCTCTTGTGTTTAAGCATTGAACTACTTCCTTCGACCCAAATTAGTTGACTTAAATTTGTTAAGATGTGGATGAATCTAACACTAAATCGTGTCTAGATATAGTCGAATCTAGACAAATCTAAGTCAACTAATTTGGGTCAAAGGAAGTATTTTTTTATATAAATTTTATCAATTTTTAAATGAATTCTAGTGCAGTTTTAACCCTAAGCAGTCTTATTATGCAGTCTGGTACTTGCAGATTTACTGCATAATATCCCATCTTATGGTGAGATTGGTGTTTGGATCCAAAGAATCGTAAACCTGCAAGTGCAAACAATATGGTCCATGTTAGATACATAATAAAACAAAGAGGGACAGTGAATTGACACTCTAATTTAAATCCTTATCATAATTTGCAAGATCAATATGCTTAAGTTTACTCTTTTAGAAGTAAAACACAATTTCTTGAGATATTTCACAAATTCACTTCCCCCCTAAACAGATTCGTCGCCACATGGCCCAACACAAATAGGTTTGCAACAAGAACCACTAGAGAGTGACACTAGGAAAATTTTAACTTTCACCTTTGTACTAGATATGCGTAACTTTCTAATTTGGTTCAAAAATTCAGACATACACAAATAAAACAAATTAATTGACCTAGGCGAACAAATTATACAAGCCAACAACATCGAGCTCGAGCTACTGACACCAAAAATCGTGGTGAAACAAGAGGGACGTTGACCTTCATCTAAACTCGTCGGTGGCCACCTCGCCTCACAACCTATCCAAAGCAGCGACCGGTAAGGGTGCAATTGGGGCTGGACTTCATGCTAAGCCACAACCCCATCCGCCAAGTAAACACACCAAATGCTGCAACTGGGACATGACTATCGATGGTGGCTCTGCCATTCCTTCAAAGGATTTGGATTGGTCACGCGTCGAAGGTCCTCTTTCTCCACCACCTCACTCACGCGTCAAAGATGGTGTTTATCTGCAGACAAGATTGTCGCTGAATGCAGAAATTTATAACTTTACTTAGCACTAGAAATCAACTTGAGATTCTGTATGTGAGATGCATTGCAGTCATTGCAATGCCAGGCAAGCTAGCATTACGGTAGCAGATAATGTACCACGCTACCTACATTGTTAACATGACTTTTCCTACTTCGCCATTACACCAACATATGTGTGGCATCACTAAACTCATGGTCCGTTGTTGACCAATACTCATATGCCTACATTGTGAACAGATTCGTGCAGGTTTATCATGCACTAAAATTGCATGAACTGGCGTTTCTACCGGTATTAACACAAGAAAGAATTCAATACGTGGAATTAGAACGTCGTAACCTTTTTTTGTCCCGACGCGCGGGGGCGACCGGGGAAACCCTAGCCGCCGCCGGGAGGGCTCCCTCCGCTCGAGCCCCCCTCGTCGCCGCTGCCGCAAGCCGTCGACGCGGTGGTGGCGGGTGCCCCGCTGCCAAAGGTTGTGGGGGGAGCGGCCGTGGAGGCTTGGAGCTTGCCCGAGGCGGCGCCCCCGGGCAGGTGGCGGCGATGTCCGCTCGTCCGTCGCGGCGGCGCGAGGTGGAGTAGCGGGGGCGGAGGTGCTGTTGTTGGAGCGCGGCTCCTCGCTGCGCCGTCGCCTTGGGTGCGCGCCATGCGGGCCCAATCCAGGCCTGTCTAGGTCTGGGAGGGCCCTGCCCTGGGCGTGGTGGCTGGTGGCGGTTGCTGCAGGGGCTGGCTCCTACTGGATTTGGTGATGGCGGCAAGGGGTGGCTTGGGAGGTGGTGCTGCTGGACCTTCCGGGGCTCGGTAGCGGCAAGGAGGTGGTGCGCTCTCGGCTGATGTGGCCGTTGATGGGTCTTGTCGAGGGAATGACCACGGCAGATGCTGCAATCGGCAGCGAGTAGTAGAACGAAGGGCAAGGGCGGCCAGCCATCTGCGGTGCGAGATGAGGGCGGAGACTCAGGGTTTTACCCAGGTTCGGCCCCCCGGAGGGTAAAGACCTACTCCTGCTAGATTGTATTATGGAGGTGTTTACAATGGGCGAACTCGGCGGCTAGGCGGCGAGTTGCTTGGGTGTATGAGGCGTGTCTCTACTCACCCCTTAGGGAGGTTTATATAGGCCTACCTCCCTAGGGTTTACATATCTCAACCGATTCGTTACAACTTTGTTAATCATTTAACTCAGACCGACGGGCCTATCTACTCGCTTTGGGCCTTGACCTCCAGTCGCCTGGTACCCTGATGGGCCTTGATCCATTCGCCGTTCTGCAGGCCCACTCGCCAACCTTTGGGCCAGTCGGAAACGTCCCGCTGAGGATACCCCAGTAGGCATATCCCCATCAGTAGTCCCCGAGGCCGTCGTTGATTAGGCGCGGGTGGCTGCTGGCAGTCGGAGTATACGGCTTCAAGTTGGCATCCAGTCGAATCGTCGGCGGGCTCCTGTACAAAGGAAAAAATCCGGCGAACCGAGTCGCGTCTCGGGCGACACGAACCAACGGGTCGCAACCTCGGCGAGTAACTTAGCGAGCCGAGTGCCAGGAGGCGGACCGTCGGGTGTGGTCAAACTAGCCGTTAAGGTAACTTAACGGTAACTTTCGGCGTAATCATCGCGCGGTAACGGCCCCCTAATTTGGCGGGCAGCTCTCGCTATACAAGGGGGAATGGTTGGCCATCGGAAAGCCAACCGCCCACCATTTCTTCCGAGACGCATCTTTCGCCCGCTGATCTCGACCGCAATCCTCCGACCTCCAAGCAAATCCTCGCCATGGCCTTTTCCACCGAACCTTGGGCAGATCTAAGTGCACCGGTATGGCCTCCTTCGAGGAGGCCGGAATCCTCTGCGGCCTTTGGCGAATCCCAGCGGAGAAAGCGATCCCGAACCAGCGAGAGTTCATCTGCTTCACTAGTCACCTCGGCGGGGTTTAGGGTTTCCTCTCTGTTCTTCCGCCTGCGCCTACTACGGGATCCAGCCCTCAGATCTGGGTCCCCATAGTATCGAGCAGCTCGCCATCTTTGTGGCGTTCTGCGAGTGCTACTTGGGCTGCCGGCCCTATTTTCCCTTGTGGCAAGATGTTCCATGGACGGATCAGCGCGAGGAGGCGGCGCAATGCTAGCCGCGGCTTAACCTTCGGCTGAAATCCAAAGCCTCCTTCTTCGACCTTATGCTGCCGGCCAAAGCAGCGAGCGACTGGAAAAAGTCTTGGTTTTACGTGACCGAGGCGACCCCAGAAGATGAGGCGGCGATCCCACGATACTCGGCCGACCGCCCCGAGCCGCGCAATCTCCGTGTCGCCAAGCTACCGGCGACCAGCGGATGGTCGTCGACGAGATGCTCCAGGCCATTCGATGCGAAGAAGAAGGGCTCAGACGGTGAACTCGTACAACCGCTGGCTTGGGCGGCGTCTTGTTCCACTTCCCGCGCGAGCATTATATGTACCAAGACACGGGCGAAGACTCGGCGAAGGCCTGCCTCGCCGAGTGGAAGCGGAGGACTATCTCCTGGCGTTGAAGAGGATCACCCAGCGGCATACGGATGCGCAGGCGGGCTCCTCCATACACCAGCGTCCGGCTCCAACGGTAATAATCGATCCCATTCGCGATCGCAGCATATGCGATCGCGGTAGTTCTAACTTTCTTTCATGTTTAACGCAGTTATTTCAAGTGGTGGAAGGTGGCTCCACCGCCCGATGATGAGTTCCGGGCCATCCGCCCGGGACAAGCGAATCGCCTCGCCAAGGCAATGAGGACGACGAGCGAATCCGAAGAAGAGATCGCCCCGATCCGAAGACCCGTGGGCAACGTCAACGCGAGCTCGAGGCGAGCAAGAGCCTCGAGCGTCATGATGATGACGAAGAACTCCCGGAGACCACCTCGCTCCGTCAAGCCACTCCCGCAAAGAAGAAGAAGGAGAAAGAGGCGAGGGCCCCCCTGAGGAGGAGGACGAAGCCGCCGAGGATGGTCTCACCGCCGCGCTCGGCAAGCGGCTCCGATGCCCATAGCTCGGCCGACGACGGGGCGGCTCCGCAAGCGCTGGATGCGCCATCCATGGAGGCACCGCTGGCTTCACTACCTACGCCCTTCGCCCCGGTCTCCGGGCTAGGAGCGGCTCCGGCCGAGGCGGCTTCGCCTCGCGAGGAGGTCCCGAGCGTGGCGGCCTCGCCTCGCAAGGAGGCTCCGGCCGCGGCAGCTCCACTTCACGAGGGGGCCTCCGTCGAAGGTGTTCCGGAGGCACCAACCGCTACCTCAACGTCAAAGAAGCCCTCCGTATCTTGGGCCCTGGCGTCTGGACCTGGGGCTTAGTCATGCCCCGGAGCCTGGAGAAACCGGCCTCCGTCTTGGGCTGCGCTTCATTCCGATTGCCAAGTAAGTGCACTCGGCCTTCCTTCTCTCTTAGTATTTAAATTGTTTCACTGAGTTGTCTCGATACATAGGACCGGAGTGAAGAAGATGGGCCACCCGACGGTGGCCAAGGTGCCCTCCGCTAGCGAGGAGGACCCTTCGTAAGAGGAAGGCGGACGAAGTCGCCGCCGCCACGGAGGCAGCAAGAAGGCCAAGGCGGCGACATTGTCGTCGTCTCGATGACACTGACGACCGCTGCGGCTGGGCTGCTGTGGAAGCGACCGCATCCACGAAGGGGCATCGTTGCCGGCGAGGCGGAGGCGAGCTCCCTTGAGCGGGCGCGTCATCGCTACCTTCCCGCTTCATGACCAAGGCGGCCACGGCGGTGCGGCTGCGACTGCGAGCCCTACTCGAGATCGCCGCCGAGATTGACCAACGTCGCGGACACACGGCGTTGCTTGCGTCGTGGGCCAGCGCAATCGCACAACATGCTTGGCGCGGCCATCCGGTACCTCCGGTCCCGAGGATCGTGTCGTTGTTTTGCAACGGCTCGATTCTTTAATTCTGATTTGCGCGTTGAGTCCGGTCCCAGTGCGCTTTTCGCTAAATTTTAGCGGGTGGGCACTTAGGAATTTTTTCAACCGCCGGTCCAGTGCGCACTTGCTAAATTTTAGCGGGTGGGCACTTTAGGAATTTTTTCAACCGCCAGTCCCCGAGTGCGCACTCGCTAAATTTTAGCGGGTGGGCACTTTAGGAATTTTTTCAACCGCCAGTCCCCGAGTGCGCACTCGCTAAATTTTAGCGGGTGGGCACTTAAGAATTTTCATGTGTGCTAACTTTGACGATGTACAGGGTCTGCAGCTGGAGTCGGCAGAGCGATTGGCTGACGGCGTCTTTGAAAAGGCTGCTCTCCGAAGCGAACAAGGAACTTCAGGTTGTGGCTGCAGCGGAGGTGGCTCGCCAAGGGCTTGTCCCGGAGAGGCTGGAAGCGGTGCGGTCTGCATTGGGCACCGCCCGAACAAAGATCGCCGACCTCGGCGCGAGCTTAAGGAGGCGAAAGAAGAAGCGAGTTCGTGACAGGCGAAGGCTGCCGTTGTGGAGCGATCGAAAGGCGTCGAAGCCATCATTGTTGGGCTTGAGCGACCATACATCGCTTCAAGGTTTCATCACGGGCTCGCCCGCCCTTTGATTGGTGAGTCGTCTTCCTTGCCTTTGCGATTGTACCGTTTGTGGGTTCCATTGTACTCATAGTTGTCTCCTTCTCGCAGCCGTATGATTGATAGCCATGAAGCGAGTTCTCTTGATGCGAGGGAGTGCGTGAGCATGCTCGTCGACTTCGGCGACGCCGGCGACTTGCATCGCGCCTACCTTCAAGAGATGTCGCCCACGGAGGTTATTCCCAATGACCTCATTGAGGTGTGGGAGTACTTGGAGAAGGCGCCCGCGTCGTGGAGTTCATGACGCGGTCGGCTTTTCGGCGTGGGCGTCGGCGGCTCGAGTCCGGGACTCGCCCACTTCCCGAAGATTTCGACCTCGACGGCGTGACGAGTGGTTATCCTTCATCGTCCGTGCCGTGGATCTGTCGAGGTTCTTAAGCTGCGAGCGTCTTTGCGTACTCGGGCGTGTTTGGGCGATGGGCGACCTTCTTCCGCATCAGAAGCGGTCGTCGCGCCCGAGCGACGCCGCATCGCGACTTTAAGGTCGAGCAGCCCTTCCGCGCGGCGATGGCGGGCCAGCTGACGACTTATCCATCGAACCCGTATACTGTATTCGTCCGGAAGCGCCGGGACGCTGGTGCATCATCGTCGAAGCCTGCGGAGTAGTGTTAGTAACAATTCTGCCGAGTAGGCATATTTTGTAATGTAAGACAATGCGATATGCGATTTGAATGGAACGTTGTGTTCATTTTGCTATTTGTTTGCGTGTTTTGGATTGATTTTGGGTGAGTCCCCGAGCGCGTCCGCCCTTTTGCGGGTTTCACCTTAAATATGATGTTTTGTTGTTGGTTGAGTCGACTACTTGAGCTCGGAGAGCCATCAAAGCGACTCCCTCGAGTGCTCTGTATTTTACCGTTTTCCCGTCTGTGACGGTGCCGGGTGGAGTCCCGGCGTGGTACTTGGTAGTTCGAGGCGACTCGAGGGTGGTTGAGGACGCGCGTTTGTGTAGCGTCGCTCCTGCCTGGCCGGTGGGTCGATCGCGTGGCGAGTCTGAGCACGCTCTCTTACTTGGCGTTTTCCTGTCGATCGAGACGATGGTATCCGGTCCCGGCGTGGTACTTAGCCGTTCGAGTCGCTACGCCAAGGATGCGGAGGACCGGTCGCTGTGGGAAGCGAGGACAGATGTCTTGGTTCAGAAACCAGTCGAGCTAAGCGACTCGATGGGGCTCGGATTGGCGTTTTTCGTGGGCGATGCAAGACCTGAAATGACTCGGTGCTCTTACATCGCACTACTTAGCCGTGCGGTCGCTGTACCAAGGGTTGACTTACGTATTTTAGCATGACGTTAATTACGAAAGTCACAGTGGCACAAGGAATGGAGAGTAGACGAATTTTTGCGGTAACCGTTTCTTTTATTCATAGCGACTGGAGAGTACACATGTGGGGTTCTAGGTATAGAACTTCCGGAGGAGATTTACATTCCACGGCCTTTTGACGTCGAGTTCACCGTCCCCGCGGACGTCGACGAGGTAGTAGGCGTCATTGCCGAGTACGCGCCCGATAGCGAACGGGCCTTCCCATGGGGGGGAGAGCTTGTGCATGCCCTTCTTGTCCTGGATGAGGCGTAGCACCAAGTCGCCTTCCTGGAAGGTGCGGGTTTTCACCCGTCGGCTGTGGTAGCGACGGAGCCCTTGCTGATAGATAGCGGTGCGATCGGGCGGTCGCGCTTCATCGAGTTGGTCGAGCCCATCTTGGCGGGCCAGTTCGTTTGCGGCCTCCGTATAATGGACGATCCGCGGCGAGTCGTGTTCGAGGTCGGTTGGCATGGCGGCTTCCAGCGTAGACCATGAAGAAGGGGTAAATCCGGTCGACCTGTTGACCGGTGCGATTCCCGGATGACGGAGGAAGCTCTTGACCCAGCACCGCGGTGCGCTCGAGTGGTACTTGGAGTCGGCGGCCGTGGAGGATGCTTTGGTTGGCTCGTTCCGCTGGCCGTTGGATTCGGGTGTCGCGACGCGAGGTCAAGCGGATGTGGTGCTCGCAGAACTCGGCCATTGCTCCCTTGGCGAAGTTTGTGCCGTTGTCCGTGATGATGCTGTTGGGAAGCCGTAGCGGTATATGAGCTCGCGTAGGAACTTAGTGGCGATCTTCCCGTCGCATTTCGGACTTGGCCTCTATCCACTTTGTGAATTTGTCGTGGCGACCAGCGGTGGGTGTAGCCAGAGGGGCCTTCTTGAAGGACCGACCATGTCCATGCCCCACACGGCGAATGGCCGGTGATGGGTATTGTTTTGAGCGCCGAACTTGGAGCGTCGTCTGGTTGGCGTGCCGGCACCGGCGCATCGCTGGGCGATATCGACAGCGTCGGCGTGTCGCGGTGGGCGAGAAGCCGTGTCGCATGGCTTTGGCGACCAGGAGCGCGGCGGTGTGGTGGCCGCGATCGCTGAGTGGATGTCGTGTAGGATTTTGCGTCCTTCACGGTTGGGCCACGCGTTGGAACACGCCGGTGACGCGCTTGTGTAGCTCGCCGTCGATGGTGTAGGACTTGCGTCGGCGAACAATCATTCGGCGCTTGTCTCATCTGCGGGCAGGTTGCCCGTCTCGGTAGGCGATGTAGGGCTTGGTCGATCGTGCGGTTCGGTGACGAGTGCGACCAAGGTTGCCTCTGGTTGGGGGACTCAATGTCGATCTCGCCGGAGGAGGCGATGGCGTGAAGATGGTGTCGAGGAACACGCCGGCGGGTGGTGCGGATCGTGCCGACCCGATGCGAGAGGGCGTCGGCCTCCTCGTTTTCCTCTGTCGATCCACTCGACCGAGTAGCGGTGAAGTGGCCGCCACCTTGTCCACCTCTTGGCGATGCCGCCATGGTAGGGAGACGGCGTCGCGGTGCGGCGACTTGACCCGCAACGAGGTCGGAGTCTCCGTAGCATCGAAGGCGATTGACGCTCATCTCCTTTGCGGCTCGCATGCCGTGGAGTAGGGCCTCGTATTCAGCCATGTTGTTGGTGCAGGGCGTGAATTCGAGGCGGAGTATGTAGCGGAGCTTGTCGCCTTTTGGAGAGGTCAGCACTATCCCCGCTCCTGCGCCGTCCGCGTTCTTGGACCCGTCGAAGTACAGGCTCCAGTAATGGAGGTACGGCGGCTTCTCTGGCTGCTGGGCCTCCTCCCAGTCGGCGAGGAAATCGGCCAGTGCCTGTGACTTAATCGCCCTGCGTGGCTCGTACTTAATGTTGTGGACGCCGATCTCGACGGCCCACTTGGCGACCCGCCCGGTCGCCTCGCGATTGCGGATGATGTCTTGTAGTGGAGCGGAGGAGACGACCGTGATGGGGTGCTCCTGAAAGTAGTGCGGCAGGCGCCGCTGAGCTCTGAAGACCGCATATACCAGCTTTTGGTACTGTGGGTATCGCTGGCGCGACTCGGTTAAGACCTCGCTGATGTAGTATACCGGCCGCTGGACTGGGCGCTCTTTTCCTTCCTCTGGTCGTTCGACGACCATTACAGCGCTGACGACGCGCTCGGACGCCGCGACGTAAACCAGCATGGGCTCCTTGTCGACGGGTGCGGCGAGTAGTGGTGCGGCGAGTAGCACCTTTTTGAGGTCGCGGAGCGCGTCGTCCGCCTCCTTGTCCCACTGGAAGGTGGGATTCTTGCGCATCAGGCGGTATAGGGGCATCGCCGCCCAGCGGGGATGAAGCCCGAGAGCCGCTACCGCCCCGCCTTCCGGGCGTCAGCACTCGGGTTTTCCGATCCGGGCGATCGTGTCGATCTTCGTTGGGTTTGCCTCGATCCCTCGTTTGGAGACGTACCTAGTAATTGCCGGTGGTACACGAAGGTGCACTTGCTGGGTTGAGCTTTATCTTGTACCTCGCGGGTTGGCGAAGGTCTCTGCGAGGTCGGCGAGTAGGTCGCCTTGGCGGCGGATTTTACGACCACGTCGTCGATGTAGACGTGGATGTCGCGCCAATTTGGCTCGCGAGGCATTCTTGCATGCACCGTTGATGCGTTGCTCGGCGTTCTTGAGGCGAAGGTCATGGCGGTGTAGCGAAGGCTCGAATGGCGTGATGAACGCCGTCTTCTTCGTCCTCGACAACCATTTTGATCTGGTTATACCCGAGTAGGCGTCGAGGAAACACAGCGACTCGAGCCCGGTGGAGTCGATGATCTGATCGATCAGCGGGGACGAACTGCTCCTTTGGGCGGTGCTCAGGTTTGTGTAGTCGATACACATTCTCGGTCCCGTTTTCTTTTCGACCAGACTGGGTTTGCCAGCCACTTGAGTATTTGATTGGCGAATGAAGCCGCAGCGGTAGACGCTGAACTTCCTCGGCGATTGCCCGACGGCGTTCTTCGTTGAATGGCCGAGCGATCGCTTGACCGGTCGCACTTTGGGGTCGGCGTTTAATTTGTGCTCAGCGAGCTCCCTAGGGACACCGGGCATGTCGGAGGGTTTCCATGCGAAGATGTCCTGTTCTCACGGAGGAACTCGATGAGCGCCTTCCTATGCTTTGGGCTCATGCCTGTCCCGATCGTCACCGTCTGGGGTCGCTGGGACCAGCTCGACGGCGGGTGTGCGTCGTGGCCTCAAAGGTTGAGGTGTTTGCCCTCTGAGTTGGGCTTCTTGAGTATTGTGGGGTCGTTGTTGACCCCGCCGCGATTTGGCGAGCTCATCGGGCGTGACTAGCTTCCGCCGCGATCACGGCGTCGGCGGTTCGGCTCCTTTGGCCTCGCATTCGGGCCATGTCGGTCGCCGTTGATGGTGATGACGCCGCACGCCCGGGAGCTTCATCGCGTTATGCGCGTGGTGGGTGCCGCCATGAATTTGGCGAACGCTGGCGCCCAGACGCAATGGTAGGGGCTGTCGAAGGGCACCAGCTCGAGACGATCCGCTCGGTGCGGAAGTTCGCCGAGTGCCGAAGGTGACGGTAGCGTGACCTTGCCGATCGGGTACGCCTTCGACCGGGACGATGCCGTGGAACGTGGTGTGGGTTGTCTCGATCATCGATTGCGGGAGCCGCGCTGAAGGTGTCGAGGTAGAGGATGTTGATGGAGCTGCCGCCGTCCATCGAGTCTTGGGGAGCCGATGTCGCCGACCTTGGGCTTGACCACCAGGCGACTCGCCCGGTACTGGCGCGCGCGAGTGGTCTTGCCGCTCCGTGATAGGTTGCTCCGACCAGTTCGAACCGGGGACGTCTGTCTGCCACCGCTGACGGCGACGGCGCTGGCGATGACCTTCTTCTCGCTTCGTGTTGAAGCCGTGAAGGTGTGGAGCGAGCCGCCACTTTGCCGAATTTTCCGCCATTTTGCGGGTCGTTGTCGGTGTCCTCCCGCTGCCGCGTGCCTTCTCGATCTCCCCGAGGGTGTGGCGGTCGGCGGTGGTGTGCGTGGCGGGCTTTCCTTCCTGCTGTGAAACGCACATGGTTGGTTAAGGAGGCCGCGGGATCGAACCTTGGCTTGTTCTTGTAGTTCCCGCCGCCGTCGTTGCCCTCCGTCGCGGCGGTAGCTCTTGGGTCGCGTTGTGCGTGCCCGGCATTGGCGACGGTCGACTCGCCCATCGTTGCGCGCTTGCTGTGAGGCGAGTGCCGCTGTAGCGTAGGTCTGCTCGGCGTCGCCGCCGCTGCCGCCCATGCGCCGTTGTCCGCCGGACTCGTCGACGCCTTGATTGGGATCTTCCTCGGCGTATCGTTTGGCGATCTCGAGGAGGTCGGGATGTTGTCGAGTGTGCGCGTCGCTGAGCTTGGCGACTAGGGGCTCGTGAGCGCACGAGGTCTTGAAGCAATGGATGGCGGTGTCCGGGTGGATGCCGACGCTGCTGTACTGCAGCTCTTGCCACCGTTGGACCCAAATGCGGGTCGACTCATGGGTCCCCGGACGCATCGTTCGGTGTCCTCGATGGTGGTGGCGGGTGTAGGAGCACTCAAGTGCTCGACGGCGTCCGCATTTCCTCCCGTGAGTCGATATCGTCACGGGGAGCGTGTTGATCCATTGCCTGCACGCCCCTCCATCATCATTGGGAGGTAACGGCGGCGAGTAGGTCGGTGTGACCCGCGATCCCCATTGCCATGAGGTATGTGTCAAGCCGCATCGCGGGGTCGCGAGGAGTCGATTTTCGATCTCCTTCGCGCCTTGAAGTTGGGTGGGTACTTTTCGCCTCGGATCATTGGTCCGAAGCACTTGGCCCTAGTCGATCGAGCGACCCCATAGGCTCGCCATCGCGGCGAGTGGTTAGGTGTGCCGCAGTCGTCGGGCTGGCGTCTGCGCCGATTGGCGGCGATATGGGTGCGGCGTCGATTGGTTCTCCATTGGCGGCGACGAGGTTGGTCGCCGCCTGGGATCGCTTAGGAGAGTGCCGCATTCGCGGGTCGTCGTTGAGCTGCAGTGGCTCCGGGCGGGCAATTGAGGGTGTTTGCCACCGGACGGCCGCTGAGGCCGCCCGCCGGAGGAGCGCGAGTACACGCCCTGCGAGTCGGCGCCGCTTCGCTGTTCCACGGCCTTCGCGAGTAGGGCCTCGACGTCTTCGATCTGTAAGGCACCGTCGCCGGCCGCCGTGATCTTTGTCGGCCACGCGGCTCGCCTGCCACGAGGTTGTCCATCGGGTGGAGAACGTGGAAGGCCGTCGCCGCGCCTCGTGAGGAGACGACTATCCGCTGGTCCTCGAGGGGTGCGGTTGGGTGGTGGTGGGGCACCCATCGCCGTTGATCTGGCGGAGGCGGTTGCTTCTCCCGGTGGCGCGTCGCAGATCGCGCCGCTATGCGAGCCGGGTCGTTCGTCGTCCGGTTCAGGCGCGCCTGAACGGTGGGGTTCAGCGTGACCTGATCCGCCGCTGGTGGTAGCGCGACAGTTCTGTCACCTGCCGAGGCGAAATTTTTCGCGCCGCCTGCCTTGCGCATCGCCTCCGCCAGCCAGCGGAGTTCTCGACCTCCGCCGCCGTGGCGTTGGGAGGGATCGGGTGGAAAGGGTCCTCCGCGGATCGGTGCCGGTGGCCATGTAGGCCGCGCGGGCGTGGCGATCGCACCGTGGAGGTCGGCGGAGTTCTCCGACCCGAGTCGAGTCGAAGATCCCGAGGATGGAGGGTCCTCGAAATCTCCGCGGAGACCTGGCGATGGAGCCCGGATGAGGCCGCGGTGATGGATCCGCGAGTGACGCCGGGTCGCCGAGTCGGCGTCGTCGGTGAGGGTCGCGTCTTCCGCGCCGCTGAATTCTCGCCACGTTGTTGTGGGCGAGTCGTACTCGAGGCGAGGCGGTGGATCGCGGATCCGCTCGGAAAGCCGATCGCGTGGTGGCGACTCGCGGATGCGAGCCGAGTCCTCCGAGGTGATAACGCCGGTGAAGCCGAAAGAGGCTGATCGTGCCGATGGGCGGATCACGCCAGGCGTGACGGGTCGCCGCCGGACGTAGCTGCTCGGCAAGATCTGGAGCATCTCGCCGATTGCTATCATGCGCGGTGGCGCACTGCCCGTTGATGGGCAGATTGGATCTCGCCGCACACCGCCGACGCCAGGCCCCACGGTGGGCGCCACTGTCGTGGGAATGACCACGGCAGATGCTGCAATCGGCAGCGAGTAGTAGAACGAAGGGCAAGGGCGGCCAGCCATCTGCGGTGCGAGATGAGGGCGGAGACTCAGGGTTTTACCCAGGTTCGGCCCCCCGGAGGGTAAAGACCTACTCCTGCTAGATTGTATTATGGAGGTGTTTACAATGGGCGAACTCGGCGGCTAGGCGGCGAGTTGCTTGGGTGTATGAGGGAACGTATCTCTACTCACCCCTTAGGGAGGTTTATATAGGCCTACCTCCCCTAGGGTTTACATATCTCAACCGATTCGGTTACAACTTTGTCAATCGTTTAACTCAGACCGACTGGGCCTATCTACTACTTTGGGCCTTGACCTCCAACCGCTGGTACCCTGATGGGCCTTGATCCATTCGCCGTTCTGCAGGCCCACTCGCCAACCTTTGGGCCAGTCGGAAACGTCCCGCTGAGGATACCCCAGTAGGCATATCCCCATCAGGTCTTCCATCGGGCGGCAGTGGAGGTTTGGTGGCTGCTACAGTTGGCCGCTTCGGATCGCAGGTGTTGGAGATTCCCGAGGAGAAATCCTTGTTCCGCCGTTGGTCGGAACCGGCAGCGGCGACACCCGCGGGTGCCGTGACTTTCCTGGAAGCGTCATTGTGGGCTCCCTCCCTCGTCCATGGTCTTCCGGAGGGAAACCTCAGATCCTCGGGATCGGACGATGAAGGCGCTGCACGTCTTTCTCCTCCTTGGCGGCATCGCTTTCGGGGTCGACTGGAGCTTGGAGACTCGTGGATGGCGGTTGGGCCGTCGTGTGGGTGCTGAGGCGGCTCCTCAAGGGCGCTGATGTGCAATTTGTCAACGATGATGCATCGAGCTGAGTTTGGGTCGCGGTTCGGGCTTCGGTAGTCGGTCTATCCGGCGTGTCCGATGGGTTCTTTGTGCTTGTTGTGTTGCTGTGGAGTCGGAGCTGCGGTGGAGCGTCCATGCGGTGACGATGACCGGCAGCCAGTGGTATTTGCAGAGGGCTCGGTCGGCGCAAGCCCAACATATTTCTCTCGGGAGGCTCGTCGTCAAAGTCGGAGCTGTCTGTCGTTGGTGTGTGTGACCGACCGTTGGCATGTGCCGACATGGGTTCTGGCGTCGCTTGTTGCAAGGCTTTGTTTGGGTCATCGAAGGTGAAGTCGGAGTCGCTGCCTCGCGGAGAAGTGATGACGATGACGCTAGGTGGCAACCCCGACGGTGGCTTTTCTTCTTTGTGGTGTGTGTGCTCCGTGTGGGTGGCCAGGTTGGTCGATGGTGATTGTGCCCAATGTGGTCGTGTTCTATGACGATATTGGTGTATTTGTATCGGTTTTCGGCCGGTTCCCTGTAATGAACTGGTCAATTCTCTCCTACTTTTTTAAATAAAATAAGGCAAATTGCCCGTTTTGTTAAAAGAAAGAATTCAATACAAAAGGTCTGAATGTAAACGGACAGGAGAATAAAATACTTGTTTCTTAGATAGCACGGGGATCAGATTGATGCAAAATTTGTGGCGCTGTAATTAAAGATGAGGTCTTCAAAGGGGATGGCGAGGCCAGGCACACGGTGGCAACAGATTCGAGCTCGAGCAAATATGGAACAGGCAATACCTTGTCCATATCGAAGAGCTCTTGGATGGAAGCGTCAAGCTCCTTGTGTTTGGCATGTATAATGAAAGGTGCTTGGAGAAGTACTTATAAAAATAAACCAACCATTTTGCTAAGCATTGGTGCTTATTTCTATAGAACAGGTGTTTAGTTAGGCATCTAACTAGTATAAATAAACATCCGTGCTAGAAGAAAAAACGGTTTATTTTCTGCGCACGCAGCCTGACCTCCTGCACAACCTGAACGCCCCACTTGGCCCTCAGATTCGATCACAGAAGTGTCGCATGGCCGCGTCTACATCGCCTCTCTTCTGCCTCGGCGTAGACGCCAAGAAGTGAGCTCGGGCTTGACGGGCTTGGCACCAGAGGCCCTCAGTGCGGCGGTGAAGATGCAGTTGTGGTCGCGGTTGAGAGATCCTGAAATCTCGAAGGTAGATCGCGGGAGATGGTTTTTTAAGAAAAAAATGATTGCATGAAACGGTAGCCTCAACGATATGGTTGGAGAGGTGGGCAAGTCGGTTGAGCAATGCTATACATACGACACAGCTGTACGATCGTTTTTGTACGACACCACACACCGAAGCAATGCTGGGCCACATTTCAGACTCTGCGTACGACAATTTTGTTATGATTCTTGTACGACAAGACCGTGGCCCAACTTTGCCATGCATGGTTCAAATTCTGAAATGTGGCCCAGCATTGCTTCGGTGTGTGGTGTCGTACAAAAACGATCGTACAGCTGTGTCGTATGTATAGCATTGCTCACCGAATTGGAAAAGACTCAAGTCGGTTCGCCTCGGGTCGATTCCCACTAGCGAAGGATATGGAAGGGCTACACATATTGAAAAGAAACGACACGAAAGGTTCCCACGAATCGGTTCACCTTGAGTCGGTTCCCACGAACGGAGAACACGGAAGGACTATAGGTGGTGAAAAGAAACGGTAACAAATCATTAAGCAATCATACCTCGCCAATTCAAGAGAGCTTAGATCTTCATAGAGATACTTTATAATTTTACTTCAACACATGTATATAGACGTTTTTTAGCGTTTAGGTTTGAAACAAAATAAGTGAACATACACACTAAAAAATATCTAGATATATATGTTTTCGAAAAAATTGGAACATCTTATACTTTGGAATGCAAAGTAATATGTCTTTATTTATTTTATTAAAAAGTCAAACTTTTTTAAGTTTGATCAAGTTTTTAGAACAAATTACTAATATGTACAATACAAATAAACATCGTCCCCGACATCATGAAATATATTTTCACATTATATCCATATAAGGCTATTATAGTTTTTTTTTAAAGTTTAGTTAAACTTTACCTTGCTTCACTTATAAGGAAAAATATAAGCTGCATTCCTGAATACGACTTAAAATTTAGTTAAAAGTCAAATTTTACAAAGTTTGGTCATATTTATAAAAAATATCAACATCTACTGGTACAAAAACACGCGATGTGTCTAGGCCCGCAATCTTCATACGATTGTACAACTCACGTCATGGATGGATGTGCTTCGCCGAAACCGCGCGAACAGGTACCGTATGTGAGAGCCGTTTTTCCGCATGAGTAGGCCCCATTGCAAGATCGCATTGCTAGGACCCGTGCATAGTGAGGACTTCCGCTGCCAGCTCGGCTCTCGACATGCCCTATGACCTGGCGGGCGCAGAGCTCCCTCGGGCTCGAAACTCCTATCGCCAAGCGTGTCATTGCTTGTTGTTGATGATGTCGGGCACAGGGTGTGCGCAGTCCACCATCTAGTGACGCAGGGAAAGACGGGGGCACATGCGAGAGGTTCAGGGTATTCTTTCATCGGGCTTGCGGTGGGCCCATCTCTCGTGAGAGGGGCTCCGCTACGATGGTGAGGAGTGTCATCTTCGGCCTCCATCCCATGGCTCAAAATAATTGAGGGGAGGTGGATAGAATAATAAGTTGAGACTTTCAATGACTCTTATTTACTTCGATAGAGGAGGTTCTCATTTACCACGTATAGTGATAACATGGATAAAGAGAGAACTAAACAAACATTTTTTAGTTAAAGAAGTGAAAGCACCTCGTTGGAATTATGCCCTGAGGCAATAGTAAAATTGTTATTATCATATTTCTCGTTTATGATAAATATTTTTATTCTATACTATAATTATATTAATAGGAAACATAATACTTATATGATTTCATAAACAACATTGAGTCCCTGTTGGTTAATGGTGGTTATGGTTTCCTAACTATGCACATGGGTTGTTGATTAGTAATAGAACCATGGCATTAGGAGAATGACATGATCTACATACCCAAACTAAATGATCAAATTAGATCGTGTCACGATGTCTAAATTGTATAGTTGTTCTTTGTATAGTATCAACCATAAGATTATGTTACTCCCAGGTACTGGAAGAATACTTTAGTGGCATCAACTGTCATTTCATAAATGGATGATCATAAAGTTGTCTTTTAGGTATTAGTAAGTAATTTTTTAGTTGCATGAATTAAGACTTAGGTTTGTCCATCCATCTGACAAAAATGCATACTTTGGGCCCACTCGATAATGCACATTCCATCGTAGCTTGCAAGCAAATGACCAATTAGTTTGATCATAAGGAATGGTGTACGGAACGAGTAAAGAGTACCTGCGGGGAATGATATTGAACTAGGTATGGAGATACAAATGATCAAACCTCGGGCAAGTAAAATAACACGAGACAAATGGAACGGAATCATCGACATCGTGGTTCAACCGATAATGATATTCGTTGAATGTGTGGGAATCGTCATGAGCATCTAGGCTCACTACAAAAAAATATGCTCACCAGTGACCTTTTCTTAACGACGATGGATCTATGACCATTCTATGACCATTCTGAGCCAAATGGTCGTGGGCATTTAGAAGGGTCCAAAATTTGAAGAATTACAACCAATTTTGTCATGAAGATTATAATTTTCTAACATGAAATGGGCATGAATGGATAATACTGGTTCAGAGCTATGTACCTAGCGGACTATGACCAAACTAGATGGTCATGACATATAATAACAATATTTTTACATGTTTAAAATCATGACTGGACTGCCATCTAGGCAATTCGCCTAGGTGTGATCAGGTGATGTGTTCATTTCCGTGGAGCCTACAAGTGAATCTGATCAGGACACGCCGCCACTGAGGACCTAGCAAAGCAGCTTCCGTTGAGGCCCTATGGTAGATGTTTCAAGATATTGCGTGGTGATCGTTTCCCTTATTTTTCCATTTTCACCCATCACCTACTTGCAGTATATCTTATCTCTAGTTGTGCATGTATCAACATAGAAGATTAACATATACAAACACAGTTTGGCAATACTACTTCTGCTACGCTTTATAGGTATAAACTTGGTAATTTACATTGTCCTTTGCCGGTTTTTCTCTAATTCGGTATACGATATATGGCAGAACTTTTTCTGTTGTCTTAGAATATAAGGTACCATGTCTTTACCACCAATCAAGTTTGAAGAATCGTGTTGAATGTGCTTATTGCTTAGTTGAGATAATTAGTTTACCTCATAATGGTTATACGATATACCATCAGAGAGCTACATGTGGTTTTGCTGATTTGCTATCCTTCTTTGCAGACACAGAGAGATAACTTGGGTTTAGATAAGCATCTGCGAACACCTGATATCCCAAAAGTATAGAGATCGTGTGTATCCTTTCGATCAGTAAGAGTGTCGAACCCAAAGAGGAGCTAAAGGTAGGATAAATATTATCTCAAGTTCTATCAACCACTAATAAAACTAGAGCAACAAAACGAGTACTAGAGAAAGCTTTGTAAGAGAATAAAAAAGAGAAAGTAAAGCTAGTTGCTATAGCAATAAAATACACTAAACTAACAAAATCATGAGTGTGGAATAGTGGTGGTAATTGTGGTGGCTTTGTCCAAGTTTAATTGGCGAATAAATCGGGTTCATTGTCTTCGATGCAGTTTTCTATGTAGGAAAGAATAAATATACATGCACTTCACTACTTGGAATTACATGTACTATATGATTGAATTGTTAGCAAACATCCGTAACTACTAATAAAGCATTAATGTTTCCACAACCATAGCCTTAAGTTAATGATCCTCTTACTTCCACACGTGCAATGTTCCGGTTCGCGTCCTTAGGTTTCTGTCACTCCGGCAGAACTTTCCCCTTCCTCTTACACATACTACAAACCCGGCCCTATGATGTTTAATCCATGCACGCACAAATATAATGGACACCAAAGGACTATACCATATCAACATACAACTCTAATAAACCAAAGATGTTCAACCATTCAATCTAAGAACAAAAAAACTACACAAACATGCATAGATCATAGGATTATAACTTATAATATCAAACACCATGTTTACATAGGACGGTATAGAGGTGTGTGGGAGGATGAACCACTGCATACTAGGAAGATTAGGTGATGAAGATGACAGTGAAGATGGTGAAGAGGGCGACGGCATGGGGGCCTCCTTCCCCGCCGCCGGTATCGTGGTGGAGCACCGCCCCTTAGCCCCCTTCCTTCATGGCTTCTTGGGAGCCCTCCCCCATGGAGATGGGATCCATGGGGAGGAAAAAGCATGGCTTTGGTGGCTGCAAATTCCTGGGTGGAGGTGTCTCCCACGAATTAGGTTCCCCCCCTTTATATAGCTTCTCGGATTTCCGTCACTCCATCTTGGGTTGTAGTAAATCGGGCTTAGCGGACCCGTCCGGACTCAGAATCAGCTAAATTTTATATCCAGAACGATTTTCGCGAAATTTACTACAACTTTGTAATATAAGAGTTTTCCGTTTAACGCTGTATTCAACCCGAAACATGGCCATCTTCTAAAAAAGTTCTGAGATAGATCTCTGAAAAATCCCAATTTGACTCCAACAAGGGTTCCACCTGTATTCTTGATAATTCCTACACATCAAAGTGTAAAACAAGAATATTGTGCACTTTTGCAACTATTAGTAGGTTAGTCCAAATAACTCATGAACTTTATATAAAAAAGTGTCAAAAGCATAATAATAGCATGAAACCATCAAAAATTATAGATACGTTATGAACGTATCAACACCTTTAGTT
The DNA here is from genome assembly GCA_030063025.1 of Avena longiglumis. Classification (NCBI taxonomy): domain Eukaryota; kingdom Viridiplantae; phylum Streptophyta; class Magnoliopsida; order Poales; family Poaceae; genus Avena; species Avena longiglumis. The sequence goes on along the minus strand of CP125977.1, from coordinate 86,070,030 downwards.
TGAGTTCTAAATATTTGCACAAAACTTTCATAAATTTTATATAAAAATGCTGACTTGCTATCCTTCTTTTTGCCTACACGTAACTTCTGTTCAGGACATGAGCATATATATTGTTTATTTTGCAACACAACAACTAGCTTTATTTGTGGCATGTAATTTCTTACCTTTGTCATCTTTCTGGGTGTATGGCATATGCACATGTTTGGAGTTCTAGATGTACTTCTACATGTTTTGGTAACCGAGACTATTGCTTAATTGATCATTTTTATCATTGAGTTCTTCGTGACGAAGCTGTTGTGAAATAGGATATTTTCATGATGAAGCTGCTTCGAGATGGCTGGTGATACGTCCAAAACGTATCTACTTTTCCGAACACTTTTGCTATTGTTTCTCCTCTAAACTTGTGTGATTTGGATACAACTAACACAGACTGACGTTGTTTTCAGCAGAATTAACTTGGTGTCTAGTTTTTGTACAGAAAATCAACTATCAGGAAAAATCCCGAAAATATGCCAAAAATCCTATTTCACCAGAAGATCTAGGGAGCCAGAGTACGAGACGGAGTGGAGCCCAGGGGGCCCACACCCCCTGCTGCACGGGTGGGCCCAGCCTAGGCCTGGAGGGGGTGTGGATGCCCCAGGCACCCCCTCGGCCGCCCTCTTCGCCTATAAGACGCATCTTGACCTAAAAACCAAAGGGGGTCGATGTTTTTCTAAAAAGAGTTCCACTCCACCGCCACCACCAGAAACCGTGATTCGGAACCAGAAACTCCGATCTGGCACCCTGCCAGGACGCGGCATTTGGATAGGATCATCGCCATAGTCATTACCAACGTCTCTCCATCAACCATCCATGTTTCCCCCATTCATAAGTTAGTAATCCCCCACTGTAGGCTATGGGGATGGTAGGGATTGGATGAGTTCTATCATGTAATCGAATAAGATTGATAGGGCATAGTGCTTAGTATATCTATTAGTGCTATTTGATTTTGTTGCAACTTGTTGTGCTTAATGTTTGTCACTAGGGCCCGAGTGCCATGATATTAGATCTGAACTTATTATTGAATCATTATGATAGTATTGTTTGTGATCTTATCTGCAAGTTGTGTACACATATCATTGTCCGGATCCAAAGGCCCCGAAGTGACAGAAATTGGGACAATCTGAGGGGATGGATGTGATGTGATGATCACATGTATTCACGGAGTATTAATGCTTTGCTCCGGTGCTCTATTAAAAGGAGCAACTTAATTGCCAGTAGTTCCCTTGAGGCCCCGCTGCAACAGGCTGGCAGGACAAAAGATGTTGTGCAAGTTCTCATTCGAGCATGTATGACTATATATGGAGCACATGCCTATGATTGTTTAGTACTTGGATGCTTATTCTTATTTATCTACAATTTCCCTAGTTCTTGAAGTTACATGTTTAGACTTGTCAATGCAACGCCCGTCCATCCATCCCTATGCCTACCGCGCTTATATCCTACTGTTTGCTACTACTATCACTATTGCTCTTGTTTTACTACTGTTGTTACTTTGCTGTTGCTACTATCAAACCGTTGCTATTGATAAACTTATATGAGCAAGAACTATTTCCAGGTGCAGCTGAATTGACAACTTAGTTGTTAAGGCTTGCAAGTATTCTTTGGCTCCCCTTGTGTCGAATCAATAAATTGGGTAATATTTTTACTACCCTCGAAGACTGTTGCGATCCCCTATACTTGTGGGTCATCAAGACTATTTTCTGGCGCCATTGCTGGGGAGCATAGCTTTATTTGTAAGTTCATTTGGATCTATTATTGTTCACTGCTGCTCCTTTCATCATGGGTAAGTCTCGTGATAGAAAGTTTCCTATTTTACCATCCACTACAAGAAGAGGTAATGTCCTAGACACCTCTGTTGCTCTTGATGCACCGTCTGTTATAAGTAAGCTTGTTACACCACCACATACTCATGCTACACACACTGCTACTACTGCTGAATCTGAAACTGCTTTTGATACTCATGATGTTACTTCTACTGTGCTTGATGCGAGTGGTTTGTTAGGTCATTTCCTAGATGCTACTATGGCTAGTCTAGGAAATACTGAAACTCCTAGTGAAGACACTGTTACACCTGTTTGCTCACCTGAGTCTAGAGAGAGATATGATATTAATGATGGTTACATTGAGTTTGCTGATGAATTTATTAAAGAGTGTCGAAACACACATGGTGCTAGTGCTATTAAGAGTCTCCTTAAAAGACGTGCCATTATTCCTAAACTGTCCTCTGATCCTAAGTTTGCCACCTCTCCCATAGATATTAAAGATGAAGATTATGACTTCTCCCTTGATTTATCCTATTTAGATATTATTGAGAAAGAACCTTTTTGTGGGACTGAAAATGAGAGTGTTGTGGCTCATATGAATGAGCTTTCCACTATGAATGCTTTATTCTCTGATGATTTTAAGATGCCCAAGTACTTTGTTACTAAGATCTTCCCTTTTTCGCTAAAAGGAGAAGCCAGGGCTTGGTTTAATAGATTACCTCCTGGTTCCATTGATAGTCCTGATTGTTTGATTGCTTCTTTCTTCCAGAAATATTTTCCTCCAAGTGCTAGACATGCTGCTTTGCAGAGACTTTTTGATTTTAAACAGGGAGAAGAAGATAAATTGCCTGAGTCATGGACAAGGTTCTGTGCCTTGATCCATGCACATCCTGGATGTCCATTGCCTAAAATGAGATTCTTGATATTTATTATAATGGACTAACTAATGATTGTAGGACATACCTAGATAGATTTGATGATTGTGTTTTCAGGAAAAGAACTCCTATAGATGCTGAAGAATTAATGGCTAAGATAAGCAAGAATTATGATGATTGGACTTCAACTGAGCTAAATACACCTGGGCCTATTATTCCTGAACCAGTTGTGCCTGAATCAGTTCCAACACCAACACCAAAGAAGAGGGGAGTAATTGCATTAAATGTTGAAGTGATGAAAGAAGCTAAGAAATGTCTAAAGGACAAATGTATTAGAGCTGAAGATGTGAAGAATCTACCTCCTATAGAAGAATTATGCAAGCTAATTCCCCACTCATCTACTATTGAGGTACACTCTCTCCACTTTGATGAAGGTGATATTCCCTATGGTAAGCCTCCTGATCAATGCTTAGAGGAACTTGACACATTTATTGTTAAACAAGGTAGTTTTAATAAACAAGTTCAGAATCATTTATTGGAAAACTCTAGAGCTATTAAAGAGTTGAAAGATATTGTGGAAAGAACTTCTAATGATATTAAAATGCTTTGTAAACACTTTCAAATGGTTCAAACTCAAATTGATCAACTTGCTAAGGTGCAAAAGGATATGCTAGTTAATGCCTCAGGAGATAAACGTGTTTATGGAATTAGAATTAGGAGTGGTATAGCTACTCAAGACCCTTTATATCCTGAAGGACACCCTAAAAGAATTGAGCAGGATTCTCAACAAGGTGAAAGTAGTGGTAGTCCTCGTAAGGGAAAGCAAAATAAACACAAAATTGTTGAGGAACCCCTTGAACCTTCTGTAGATCCTAATAGTATATCTGTCTCTGATGCTGAAACTGAGAGTGGTAATGATAAAAATGATGCTCCTGGTAAGGAGGAAGTTGAGGAAGAACCTGAGAAGCACACTAAGAACACTAGGTACACAAAGAAAGATTTTATTGCTAATAAACATGGTAAAGAGAGAGAACCTTGGGTGCAGAAACCTATGCCTTTTCCAGGTAAGAAACACAAATCAAAGGAGGAAGAACACTACAACAAGTTTTGTGAATGGATGAAACCTTTATTTTTGCAAATTCCTTTGACTGATGCTATTAAGTTGCCTCCTTATTCAAAGTATATGAAGATATTGTCTCTAATAAAAAGAAGATTCCTAATGAGGAGATTCTACTTTGCTTGCTAATTATTACTTCAATGGTAAGATTACAAATAAACTTGGTGATCCAGGTATACCAACTATTCCTTGCTCTATTAAGAATAATTATGTTAGAACCGCTTTATGTGATTTGGGAGCTGGAGTTAGTGTTATGCCTTTTTCTCTCTACTAGCAGAAGTGCCCGTGCGTTGCACCGGGAAGATCAATCTAATTCGCATGAAAAAACCTTTGTCTTGCCTCATGACACCTGTCTCGATCGAGTTGAGCGTTTTCTTATCTTAGACGAACCTATTCACAGAGTTATGCCACAACTTAGAAATTATTTCCACTACCTATACTCAGATGATTTGTCAATTTTTAGATAAAGCATACTCCAAAATATAGTATCCTCTAACAGTCATAGGGATTCACTTAAAAGGACAGACGTATTTGTTTAGCAGAGCTTAATAGGGGCGCATGCATTTTTTTATTTTGTAAACCCGGATTGACACAACATATGATTTCAGCTAGGGACGGTACGTGTCAGACCAGATGACGCGCCACCGTGTTTGTCCGCTGGAGGTAAGGTGTCAACTCGGCTGGCGCTGGGTGTCTGAGCCACCGGCCGCGGCGTCGTCGTCGATTCCGGCCATGGTTCGCAGCCATGTCTAGTGGCTCGATATTTTACTTATAGGTGTAGTCCCGTCAGCCATGCGTCACTGGGAACGAAAATATTGGCGCAGCTGGTCATACGCACATGCATGTGCTCAACTCATCGTAAGGACCCCAGGACCAACGTGACAAAGCGAATGAATTCTATTTGTATAAAACAAACGGTGGAATTCCCCGAGAATAACCAACTCCTAGAAGTCAACATGCCAAAAAAGTGTTTTTTCTTTTTCACTTACCGGTGGCATTGGTGGGTAATTTATTTTTTGGTCAAAGGGTAAAGTTATTTTTCACTTACCGATGGCATTGATGGGTAATTTATTTTTTGTTCAAAGGGTAAAATCGTCCAAAAAAGTGTAGGTACTACAAAAAACACTCCTTCCTTTATTATTAGGTATAGAAAACATAGACGCAACTGGTCATACGCACATGCATGTGCTCAACTCATCGTGAGGTCCCGAGGACCAACGTGAGAAAGCGAATGAATTCTATCTGTAGAAAACGAATGGTGGAATTCCCCAAGAAGAACCAACTCCTAGAAGTCAACATGCCAAAAAAGTGTTTTTTTCTTTTTCACTTACCGGTGGCATTGGTGGGTAATTTATTTTTTGGTCAGAGGGTAAAGTTCTTTTTCACTTACCGGTGGCATTGGTGGGTAATTTATTTTTTGGTCAAAGGGTAAAATCGTCCAAAAAAATATAGGTATTACAAGAAACACTCCTTCCTTTATTATTAGGTATAGATAAGAGTCTCCAGCTAGAAAAATTGATACCAACTGATATATCTTCACAAATGGCTGATAAGTCAACTACTATTCCTATTGGTATATGTGAGGATGTTCCTGTTCAAGTGGCTCATAATTGCTTAGTTTTAACTGATTTTGTTGTGCTTGAGATGCCTGGAGATGATAATATGTCTATTATTCTTGGAAGACCTTTTCTTAATATTGCAGGTGTTTTCATCAATTGTAATCAAGGAAAAGTAACTTTAATATTAATGACAAAGAGCATACTGTCTATTTACCTAAGAAGGTTGCTAAGAGTTATTGCCTGAATTCCATTGAAAATATTGAGAGCATTAAGGTTGGAGAAATATATTGTCCCACTCCACAAGAAAGTTTTAAAACTATTATGATTGGGACCATTGCTATCAAGTATGAGGTAACATAATCACCTTGTGGAATGCAAAGTTTTGTTTCATATAAGATTGTTTTGGTAACAAGACTTGATCAACCTTGTTAACAAAAGGATTTTAATGAAAAAATAATGTTTTCACTATGGTTATACTTGCTCACTTTTACTTTTCTCCTTCCTACTCTTTGTTTTCTCTCTTGTAAGTTTTAGTTTTGCTAGTTGTCTGCTTATTAGAGTGTCTTAGAACTTCTGTAGTTTTGGTTTTGGTTTGTTTTTTCTTCTTTTAAAAAGTCTTTTCTGCGATAAAAATCAATTTTCATAACCTGAAAATTGGCCAAAAATAAAGTTTCCCAAAAAATCCCAGAAAATTTAAAATAATTTTTTCCTCGAAAAAAGGGGCAGAGGGACACCTGGAGTAGTCCAAGGGCCACCCCATTCCAGCACACCCCTGGGTGGCGCGGCCAGCCCCCATGTGGCGCCTGGCTGGGGTTTGGCCCACCTGTGGCCCTCCAAAGTGCCTCCTCCTAGCCATCTTCTTTCTCTCTCTCTACCGCAAAACACCAGAAAGCTTTCTCAAGCTCGAGTTCTTGCTGTTCTTCCTCCCGATTTTTGATCTCCTTGCTCATCCCATCTTTGCTGCTGATTTTTTGAGGGATTGCTCCTTGGTATGTGCCTCCTCCACTTGTCCAATTAGATTTGTGATTGATAGATTGTACCTTGAGTATTTTACTGCTATAGGTGTCAGGTTGTGTGAGCTTGCATGCTTGTTCTATGCTTATAAACTTCATTTTGATGCATGTGTAGCCCTCTAACAAGTTCCTATAGTAGTTTCTCATCATTTATCAACTGGGAAATCACTTGGTTTGATGTTTGTCCAAAAATTTCAGAAAAAAGAGGTCATGGACAACCACACATTTGGTGAAATATTTGAGAGTGATGCACCTAGGAGGGAAAGGCCTTCAAGATCATCCTCCCGAGATAGGCCCTCATACAATGAGGATCTCATTACACCGTGATTTGGCGACGAGGGAGATGAGGGGGATGCGCACCCTTCCACCTTTCCTTGCCCAACCTTTTTGCGAGCTACTGGGATTCTTGAGGATTTTCTAACCTTGGTTCGGAGGGTGATGACCCACAAGTATAGGGGGTGTATAATACTACTTTTGATAAATAGGAGTGTCGATCCCAACGAGGAGCAAAAGGTGCTGAACAGTGGTATGGAGCAGGAAATCCCTGTGAATACTTAGCAAACGAATTTTTAGTGGTTTTTTGATAAAGCAACAAAACAAACAGCAAGTAACAAAAGACAACGAACAAACGGTGCAAGTGTCCCAATCCTTTCTTATCAAAGGACAAGTCGGTGGAAATACTTATAAGGACCAAACGTTCTCGAGGACACACGGGAATTCTGTCAAGTGCTTTCGCTTCAAATAGCTGAGTACTCTTCTTTGGTGTTTGTAAGTGTTGTGTGGGTGAACCTGTGATAACATACCGACCTTACTTCGACTAATACATACTTGTGATTAAACCCTCTACAAAAATCCGTAACTACAGGAAAGTAATTAAGATATAAATCTAACCACAGCCTTAAACTCTGAGATCCTACACTCCCTTGTGCAAAGGTGTCCTAACGGGGGTTCAGGTTTCTGTCACTCCGGCAACCCCACAATTAGTAGCCAAATACACAATGCACCCCCCTAGGCCCATAAATGGTGAAGTGTCATGTAGTCGACGTTCACATGACACCACTAAAAGAATATCACCACAACTTAAATACTAAACCATTGAATAATAACTCAACACAGATTCACTACTAACAACATGACTTCTCCCATGTCCTCAAGAACACAACGAACTACTCACAATACATCATATGGATCAAGATCAAAGATTATATGGTAATGGATAACAATCTGAACATAAACAATAATCCAATGGTTCCACTCACAAGCATCAACTACAATAGTAATCAACACCGGGAAAGTTTCCCCTAAGAACTAAAGCAATATCCAACAAAATTGTTACAGCGGGACGGAGTGGTGATGATGGTGCTGATGGAGATGATGGTGTGGATGATGATGATCTCGATGAAGCCTAGCTTGACGATGGTGTTAATGGCGACGGTCTCCCCTCTCTGGGAAGGAATTCCCCCGGCAGAAATCTGTCTGCCAGAGAGATCTTTCTCTCTCGGTGTTTTCCGTCCCCCAGAGGCGGCGGAAATCTATATGTGGTCGCTCCCCTGGCCTTAGGGTTTCGTAGGGAAGATATAGGCGAAGGGGCGGAGTTGGGAGCCGGGAAGGTGGGCCACACCTGCCCTAGGCGCGACCCAGGGTGGGCCCGCGCCTAGGGGTGTGGGCCCACTATGGCCCCTCTTCTCTCCTCCTTCTGGCTTCCTCAATCTTCTGGAAAAATAATATGTTTCCATATTTTTCTGGTATTTTCTGATCTTCGTGAAATTGCACCGGAACACCTTCTTTTCCATTAGAATCCAGACTCCGGCAGTCCATCCTCCAAGAATCATCCAACATGCATAAACAGATGAAAATCCATAAGTAATACCTCATAATAAGACAAATATCAATGAATAGAGGTAAATTACGATATAGAATGGTGATGCAAATTGGGCGTATCAACTCCCCCAATCTTAGATTTCGCTTGTCCCCAAGCGAAAACTGAGCTTAGTAAACATGTCCACAGGTTTATGGAGTGAAGTGTCAATAAAATAATACAAACAAGAAGCATCACACTTACCATTGCACAACTCATAGAAGAAAGCAACTCACCATTATATAACTTAGCTTGCAACCAAGTACAACAGTCACAATAGATATGCATAAAGATAAATCATAATTGGAATAGGCAAACTCTTGTTCTTGGTCAGAGAACAGCTGGCAAATAGTTTCACAAATAAAGATTTTTGTAGAAGTTTCAAAACAGGAGCACTCTTTGCTCAAAAAGGTTTTTCACAAGTGAAGGCTTTCAAAGTAATACTCAATAGATAAGAGTTTTGTGCAAACAAGGAAGATAAAGAACATGATTGAATAAATCACCATATGAATGCTTGAAACACAACAACTCAAATGCTTGCTGGAGAAAGGAGGAAGTAGGTCTACTGACTCAACTTGGAAGTGGGAGAAAGGTCCCTTTATAGAGGGAAGCAGGGATTACAAGTCATAAAGAGCTTCCAAAAGATTATGGTACTTACTAGCTTTGAGCCCTTATTGCCCCTATCATAGGCATCTTGAGATGATTAAGGTTAAAGTGCACAAAGATGGAGTATATGCTTGATGAAATATAAGTTGGCAATCTCATGTCCCTTGAATACGAGGGCCACTCCTCATGCTACTCAAATTTGGTCACAAGTAAGTTCTTGTCATTGTAAGTACATGCGTATCATTGAGAACCGCCAACGGGGTACCCCTTGCACATGGTACAAGAGCTTTCCCATAACCAAAATGACAAGGCAAGCAGACAATGAGCATCTCAACGATCTTTTTATTTACTATGTGCATAGCTTTTTATTGAGGATGCTTCATAGATATCTCACTATGGTGATGCTGCAAGTTTCCACCATGATTAGGCATGGCTTAGGATAGCGGGCCATGCATTTCTCTAACACAAAATACAGACTCCATGGACTTACAAGTTCCCTCTTTATTTCACACCCTTGACATCCATAGACAAAAGAGCACGATATCAACTTTGTACAAGGTACAAGTGCAATGTTGAAAACATTCCCCGTGACAGCAGGGTTCTGCTAATTTCAACATATAGATGCAAGCATATACAACTTTGATGGCATAATGGTTGAAGTCTATTAGGGGCAAGGAAATAAGGTGTGCCATCAAGTTCGTGAGAGCTTTACTAACTAGTTTTCACATAACAAAATACTTTTTAATTCGAAAGATACAGACTCCATGGCCTGTTCTCCAAGTTGTTACCTAACTTTCATTAGTTCTGCACTTTTTGATTTGAGCAACATAAGGTTTTCGAAAAAATCAATCTTTACCTGCTGGTCTGTTTTGACAGATTTCTGCCATCATTTGCATTTGCCACTTATAGAAGACTTTGTTTTGATGGATTTCAGTTGAAGTGTCCACCCAAAGTTTTATTTTTTTGCTTACACTAATGTTGTCATTGAAGTTTGTGTATTACCTTGTGAAGAAAGGAATTTCCAGGAGAAGGAGAAAAGGAGTCTGCAGAGTTCGTCTTTGAATAGGTAAAAGAGGTGACAATAGAATGTTCGTGAAACCCAAATCTTTTTATATTTTTGATATTTTTAATAAATAAGGGAAGTTATGAGACGGAACAGAGGAGGAACCGGAGGCCGGGATGGCCGAATCCACCCCAGGCGAGGGCCCCTGTTGGTCGCGCCTGGAGGGGGTGTGCCACCCCGAGCTTCGACTCCGCCTCGTTTTCATATCAAAACCTTCCTTATGCTTTGAAACTTCGTAATATATACCCCCCGGATCCCCCGAGGTTCGTGCATCGTGTTCTCGTCGTGTTTTTGTTTCGATCTGTTTCTGTCAGGAAATCTTCTCAAGTTTAGAGAACCATGGTCTCTACCAACGACAAAGGCAAGAAGCCCGAGGAAGATGATCCTCAAAACCCTAAGGAGGAGGAGATTTTGGTAGGTTATGAAGTAGACATTGAGGAGGACAAGCAACCGGACACCCGCGCTACCGTCGCAAGTATTGAAGTGGTGGCAAACCCTATCAAGCTTAGGAGGACAACACAGATGTCTACAGGAGGGAGAGCTCCGCGCCATGCCCTCGCTCCACGGTCATCACCTCCTCGTACTACTCGTCCTAACCATGCAGGGAAGGAACACTCTAAGAAGGAAGAGTGGACAAAGAATAACAAGGACTGGGATCCTCGTTCCGAATTGATCATGAGCTGCATTGAGCATAATCCGGAGTTGATTCATACTCTGACCTTCGAGTTTGAGGATTCGAAGAAACTTATTGAAGATCTTATCAAGAGAACACCACCACCACCGAAGGAGTAATTCATCATCAGGTTTGGCATCCCCTTGGCTTGTTCCAAGCTTGGGGGAGTGCCATGGTATCACCATCATTATCTTTTATCTTTTACATTTTTGGTGGATTCGTATCTTTGGTAGAGAGGTTATCTTATAGTTTGGTTTGCATGTGGAAGTATCTCTTCTTTAGTTGATTATCTATGCATCCCTTGCTGTGAGTGCCTTTATTAAATATTAATGAGAAGTCTCATCTTTTACTTTTTGCACTTCTTATTTTAGTTTGCAATCTCTATTATATGATGGATCTTATTGATCAGTATTTGGCATCACTTTGGGAGCATCAAGTAACTCTAAATTGGTTTGGCAAACCGAGCTCTGGTCAGTAGCAACACTTTTTGAGGTTTGAAATAAAAAGAGAAAAGCTTACAGGTATTTTGTATCATTTATTTTTCCTTCTTGTTGGATCATAAGCTTAGTATTCTTTATTTAAGATCTTTTGTGTCTTCAAGTAAGATTGCATGTTTGGCTTTATTACTTGTATGTTTGCTTGTTTCTTTCAACTCTCTTGCTTGCTATCCAACCTTGCTAGCCAAAAACCTGTTTTGAGAAGGCATACTTCTCATGTTTCCAACTCCTTTGAACCAAAACCTGTGCCATTTGTGTCCACCATATCTACCTATTAGCATTGTTGCTATTCCAAGCAAATTCTCAAGCTTCATCTATCTTTCGAATTAAAAAGTATTTTGTTATGTGAAAACTAGTTAGTAATGCTCTCACGAACTTGATGGCATACCTTATTTCCTTGCCCCTAATAGACTTGAACCATTGTGCTATCGAAGTTGTATATGCTTGCATCTATATGTTGGAATTAGCAGAACCGTGTTGTCACGGGGAACGTTTTCAACATTGCACTTGTACCTTGTACAAAGTTGATATCATGTTCTTTTGTCTATGGACGTCAACCGTGTGAAATAAAAAGGGAGCTTGTAAGTCCATGGAGTCTGTATTTTGTGTTAGAGAAACGCGTGGGCCACTAGCCTAAGCCATGCCTAATCATGGTGGAAACTTGCAACATCACCATAGTGAGCTATCTATGAAGCATCCTCAATAAAAAGCTATGCACATAGTAAATAAAAAGATCGCTGAGATGCTCACTGTCTGCTTGCCTTGTCATTTTGGTTGTGGGAAAGTTCCTGTACCATGTGCAAGGGGTACCCCGTTGGCGGTTCTCTATCATACACATGTACTTACAATGATAAGAACTTACCGGTAACTGAAGTTGAGTAGCATGAGGAGTGGCCCTCGTATTCAAGGGACAAGTGAAGAAAAAGTTACTCTCCATATCCTTGAAAGGGAGAGCTGAAGAATGGTATAAGCTGCTGAAGAATGGACAATCCATGGAATGGGAGGAGATGTCATCACTCTTTTATTCTAAATTTTATCCTCCCAGTGAAATTCATAAGGATAGAAATCTTATATATAACTTTTGGCCTCTTGATGGAGAAAGTACAGCTCAAGCTTGGGGGAGATTGAAGTTACTAATGCTTAAATGTCCTATTCATGAACTCCCTAACAATATTATTCTCAATAACTTTTATGCTAGGCTTCCTCTTCATGATAAAGATTTACTAGATGCTTCTTGTGCAGGATCATTCACACGTATGAAGGAAGAAGCTAAATGGGATCTCTTAGACCGTATTCAAGATAACTCTGAAGCTTGGGAGAATGAGAAAGGAAGAAAGTCAGGTATAAACTATGATTATGAATGCATTAAATCTTTTATGGGAACTGATGACTTCCGTGATATTAGCAATGAGTTTGGTCTTGATTCCCAAAGTATTCCCAACTGTTTTAAGGCCTTTGCCTCTTACATAGAAATTCCCAAGAAGAAGTGGAATAAGTACCATGCTCCTTATAAATATGTTGATAATCATGCTCCCATTAGAAGTACTCAAGTTTGTACTACTAATCATATTGTGCATGAACCTCATGTTGAGAAAATGCCTTTCCCAGCGGAGGTAAATGAGTATTCTATGATTATTAGTGCAAATAATAAAGGTACAATGAAAACTATGGAGCCTGATGAGCAATTGAATGTTGAACCTGTGGTAGCTATTGTGAAAGACCTTGTCACTAGAAATATAGAGGATGAGCATATTGTCTTATGTGAATATTCTACTAATATTGTTTCTCATCCTAAGAAAGTTAGAAAAGCTAGTGTCCCTGTGCTTTCTGTTAAAATTGGTGATCATTGCTACTATGGTTTATGTGATATTAGTGCTAGTTCTAGTGCTATTCCTTATGAGATTTACAGGGAATTTATGCATGAGATTGGTCCTTGTGAGCTTGAGGACATTGATGTGGTTATCCACCTTGCGAATAAGTAAACCATTTGCCCCATTGGAATTGTAAGAGATGTGGAGGTTCTTTGTGGTAAGATTAAATATCCTGCTGATTTTCTAGTGCTTAATTCAGCAGCTAGCAAAACTGGTCCTATCATTTTTGGTAGACCTTTCTTGAACACTTGTGGAGCTATTATTGATTGTAAGAAGGAAAAGGTTTTAACTAAGTTTGATGGATATTCTTATGAGTTTAAATTTTCCAAATTTGCTAAAGATCCTTGTGAAAATAGCTTGCCTAATAAAGATTTCAGGTTGGAACAACTTGCTTCTATTAATCCAATCTATGACCTTGGACCTCTTTTTGATGACTGTAAGTATGCTTCTGCTGATAATAAAGTTGTTTCTAGTGATGGTTATATTGTCAACTTTATTCAAAGTGCTACTGAAAGTTATTTTGAGAGAGGGAAACATGGTTTTATGCATCTCAATGATATTAAGTTTCTCCGTTTTATGTTGAAATCTTTGAAGTTGCATCTGTTTTGTCTTCCTATGCTTGTGGATTTTTGTTTCAAAAATTCGTTTTGTCATGATACCCCCTTGCATAGGAAGTGGGTTAGACTCAAATGTGTTGGTTATTTGCTTCTTGATGCTCTCTTTCACTTCAAAAAAAAATATATATCCTATGTGAGCATCTCTGGAAGTTTCAAGCCTAACTTAAAGGCATTAAAGAAAAGTACTTGTTGGGAGTTAACCCAAGAGTTTTCTCGAGTCTTGGAAGTTATTACCTTAGTAATAACCGCTCCTTATCCTTTTGTTTTGGCTTTTGTGTCAAGTTTAACTACTTTTGTGAAGTAGAGGAATTGTGAAATGTGGATGTCCTGGGACATATTTTTGTGTTGTATTCTAAAAATTTGTGAGGAAGATCAGTTCTTTGGATGGAGCTGAATTTTTCTGATCTTGTTCTGCAAGTTGTTACCCAACTTTCATTAGTTCTGCACTTTTTTATTTGAGCAACAGAAGGTCTTTGAAAAAATCAATCTTTACCTGCTGGTATGTTTTGATAGATTTCTGCCATCATTTGCATTTGCCTCTTACAGAAGCTTTTGTTTTGATGGGTTTTCAGTTGAAGTGTCTACCAAAGGTTTATTGTTTTTGCTTACACTAATGTTGTCATTGAGTTCGTGCAAGGGTTTTGTATGAAGGAAATTTTCAGGAGAAAGAGAAAAGGAATTTGCAGAGTTCGTCTTGAATAGGTAAACGTGGTGAAAATAGAAGGTTCGTGAAACTCCAATCTTTTTATATTTTTGATGTTTTTAATACATAAGGGAAGTTATGAGACGAAACTGAAGAGGAAATGGAGCCCGAGGTGGACAAACCCACCCAAGGCGCGGGCCCGTCCTGGCCGCGCCTGAGGGGGGGGGGTGCCCCCCCGAACTCCGTCTCCGCCTCGTTTCCATGTCAAAACCTTCCTTATGCATTGAAACTTTGTAATATATAACCCCCCGGGATCCCCCAAGGTTCATGCATCGTGTTCTTGTTGTGTTTTCATTTCAATTTTTTTCTGTCAGGAAATCTTTTCAAGTTTAGAGAGCCATGGACTCCGCCAACGACAAAGGCAAGAAGCCCGTGGAGATAGATTTGGAAGAACAAACCGCCACACGAACAAGGAGAAGGAAACCTACTTTTGTAGGGGAAATTAACACTATAGATGCTTCTTCTCGTCACATGCAGGGAATCATAGCCTTCGGTCCAGAACTCATATACTGCCCTGAGGAAGCAGAAGCCCTTCGAACCACCAACGAGTTTTGTGTTAAGTACCGTGCTTTGAGGATGAAGGTGGATATGCTTCAAGAGGAGAATAATAGGCTTCGTAAGATGCTGGAAGATTTTCTGACCCATGACAAGAGAACACCACCACCACCGAAGGAGTAATTCGTCATCAGGTTTGGCATCCCCTTGGCTTGTTCCAAGCTTGGGGGAGTGTCGCGGTATCATCACCTTTAGCTTTTATCTTTTACATTTTTAGTGGATTCATATCTGTGGTAGAGATGTTATCTTATAGTTTGGTTTGCATGTGGAAGTATCTCTCCTTTAGTTGATTATCTATGTATCCCTTGGTGTGAGTGCCTTTATTGAATATTAATGAGAAGTCTTATCTTTTACTTTTTGCACTTATTTTAGTTTGCAATCTCTATTATATGATGGATCTTGTTGATCAGTATTGGCACCACTTTGGAAGCATCAAGTGGATCTAAATTGGTTTTTGCAAACCGAGTTCTGGTTAGTAGCAACAATTTTTGAGGTTTGAAAGAATAAGAGAAAGAAAAAAAAGCAACAGGTATTTGGTATCATTTGTTTTCTTTCTTGTTGGCTCATAAGCTTAGTATTCTGTATTTAAGATTCTTTTTGTCTTCAAGGAAGATTGAATGTTTGGCTTTATTACTTGTATGTTTGCCTATTTCTTTCAACCCTCTTGCTTGCTACCCAGCCTTGCTAGCCAAAACCCTGTTTTGAGAAGGCATACTTCTCATGTTTCCAAATCCCTTTGAACCAAAAACCTGTGCCACTCGTGTCCACCATATCTACCTAGTAGCTATTGCTATTCCAAGCAAATTCTCAAGCTTCATCTATCTTTCGAATTAAAAAGTATTTTGTTATGTGGAAACTAGTTAGTAAAGCTCTCACGAACTTGATGGCACACCTTATTTCCTTGCCCCTAATATACTTGAACCATTATGAACATCGAAGTTGTATATTCTTGCATCTATACGTTGGAATTAGCGTAACCGTCTTTACACGGGAACGTTTTCAACATTGCACTTGTACTCTGTACACAGTTGATATCGTGCTCTTTTGTCTATGGATGTCAATGATGTGAAATAAAGAGGGAACTTGTAAGTCCATGGAGTCTGTATTCTGTGTTAGAGAAACGCCTGGGACGCTAGCCTAAGCCATGCTTAATCATGGTGGAAACTTGCTGCATTACCATAGTGAGTCATCTATGAAGCATCCTCAATAAAAAGCTATGCACATAGTAAATAAAAAGATCGTTGAGATGCTCATTGTCTGCTTGCCTTGTCATTTTGGTTATGGGAAAGCTCCGGTACCATGTGCAAGGGGTACCCCGTTGGCGGTTCTCAATGATACACATGTACTTACAATGACAATAAATTACCTGTGACCAAAGTTGAGTAGCATGAGGAGTGGCCCTCGTATTCAAGGGACATGAGATTGCCACCTTATATTTCGTCAAGCATATACTCCTTCTTTGTGCATTTTAACCTTAACCATCTTAAGATGCCTATGATAGGGGCAATAAGGGCTCAAAGCTAGTAAGTACCATAATATTTTGGAAGCTCTTTATGACTTGTAATCCCTGCTACCCTCTAAGAAGGGACCTTTCTCCTAGTTACCAAGTTGAGTCAGTAAATCTACTTCCTCTCTATCTCCAGCAAGCATTTGAGTTGTTGTGTTTCAAGCATTCATATGGTGATTTATTCAATCATGTTTTTTATCTTCCTTGTTTGCACAAAACTCTTATCTATTGAGTATTACTTTGAAAGCCTTCACTTGTGAAAAACCTTTTTGAGCAAAGAGTGCTCCTGTTTGTAAACTTCTACAAAAATCTTTTGTGAAACTATTTGCCAGGTGTTCTCTGACCAAGAACAAGTTTACCAATTACAATTATGATTTATCATTATGCATCTCTATTGTGACTGTTTTACTTGGTCGCAAGCTAAGTTATATAATGGTGAGTTGCTTTCTTCTATGCATTGTACAATGGTAACCGTGATGCTTCTTTTTCGTATTCTTTTATTGACACTTCCATCCATAAACCTGTGGACATGTTTACTGAGCTTAGTTTTCGCTTGGGGACAAGCAAAATCTAAGCTTGGGGGAGTTGATACGCCCAATTTGCATCACCATTATATATCATAATTTACCTCTATTCATTGGTATTTGTATTATTATGAGGTATTACTTATGCCTTTTCATCTGTTTATGCATGTTGGATGATTCTTGGAGGATGGACTGCCGGAGTTTGGATTCTGATGGAAAAGAAGGCATTTCGGTGCAATTTTGCAAAGATCAGAAAAATACCAGAAAAATATGGAAACATATTATTTTACCAGAGGACGAAGGGAGCCAGAAGGAGGGACAAAGAAGGGCCTCAGGGGGCCCACACCCCCTAGGTGCGGGCCCACCTGACCCCGCGCCTAGGGCAGGTGTGGCCCACCTGCCCGGCCTCCGACTCCGCCCCTTCGCCTATATCTTCCCTTCAGAACCCTAAGCCTGGGGGAGCGACCATAGATAGATTTCTGCCACCTCCGGGGCGGAAAACACCAACAGAGAAAGATCTCTCCGACAGACAGATTTCTGCCGGGGGAATTCCTTCCCGAAGAGAGGAGACCGTCGCCATCAACACCGTCATCAAGCTAGGCTTCATCGGGATCATCATCATTGATGGGAATATGCCTACTGGGGTATACCCAGCAGGACGTTTCCTACTGGCCCAAGCCGTCAGCGAGTGGGCCTGCAGGACAGCGACTAGATCAAGACTTGGCGTGGACTCAGGCGACTGGAAGCGGAAGGCCCAGATGCATAGCTAGGCCCAGTCGGACTAGGTCATAGAACCTCCGAATCCTTAACTAATTCGGTTGTGATCTGTAAACCCTAGCAAGGTGAGCCTATATAAACCTCCCTAGGGGACGCATAGTGTTGGAATTATGCCCTAGAGGCAATAATAAAGATGTTATTATTATAATTCTTGTTCATGATAAAGTTTATATTCCATGCTAGAATTGTATTAAGCGGAAACTTTAATACTTGTGTGGTTTGTGAACAACACCGTGTCCCCAGTACGCCTCTATGGACTAGCTCATTGATCAATGATGGTTAAGGTTTCCTAACCATAGACATGAGTTGTCAATTGATAATGAGATCATATCATTGGAGAATGATATGATGGACAGACCCATACTAAGTGAAGCAATTAGATCGTATCATCGTGTTCATCTTTGCGAAGCTTTTCCTATGTCAAATATTGTATTCCTTAGACCATGAGATAATACAACTCCCTGGTATCGGAAGAAAGCTTTGAGGTCATCAAACATCATCCTATGAGAGGGTGATCGTAAAGGTGTCTCTCAGGTGATCGGAAAGTATCTGTTGGGTTGTATGTATCGATATGGGATTTGTCCCTCCCAAGTCGGAGAGATATACTTCGGGCCCACTCGTGTCGATATCAACACCGCTTGCAAGCATGTGGTTAAGGAGTTAATCACAAAGTGATATCGGATTACGGAACGAGTAAAGTACTTCCGTGAACGAGATTGAACTAGGTATGACGGTACCGACGATCGAATCTCGGCCAAGTAAAATATCGCGAGACGAAGGGAATATATATATGAGATTGATTGAATCCTGGCATCGTGGTTCATCAGATATGATCATCGATGAATGTGTGGGAGTCAATATGGGTGCCTGACCCGCTGTTGATTATTGATAGAAGATCATGTCGCATATT
Organism: Avena longiglumis; assembly: GCA_030063025.1. Classification (NCBI taxonomy): domain Eukaryota; kingdom Viridiplantae; phylum Streptophyta; class Magnoliopsida; order Poales; family Poaceae; genus Avena; species Avena longiglumis. The sequence goes on along the minus strand of CP125977.1, from coordinate 86,051,500 downwards.
CTCGAACCGAGGTCACACACTTAACGTGTCTCGGCTAGGATAGATTGGATAATTGGTTTATGAGTTTTTGTTCGATTCTCGGATGGGATCCGGGACATCACGAGAGGTTCGGAGTGGTCCGGAGAATAAGATTCATATAAAGGCGAAGGCAGTTTTGGAGTTTGGAATTGTTCCGGGTTAATCGGTATTGTACCGGAAGCTTCTAGAACCTTCCGGAAGGGGACCAACGTGGCCCCACCTTCCGGGAGGGGGCATGGGCCTATGAGGGAGTGTCCTTGCTGCTTTGGGCCAGGGGCACAAGGCCCCATAGGGCCCAGCCGATCCTATAGAGTTTAAACTCTTTTAAACTAGAGATAGGGTTTCTAGAAGGGGGAGAGTCCTTGCCCCCCACTTCTCCCTCCCTTGGCCGCCGGCCCAAGGCTTGGAGGACGGGCAAGGGCTGGCCGCCCCCCCTCTATATATAGAGGGCTGGTGCGCCCCCTTCCCCACACACCTTGCCTCCAAACCCTAGTTGCCCTGCTGCCCTTCCTCTCTCCCTCCCGACTGTTTGTAGGCGAAGCCCTGCTGCAGAAATTCTCCACCATATACACCACGCCGTCGTGTTGTAGATCCAATCTATCTCTCCAACATACTTGCTGGTCCAAGGAAGGAGGAGACGTCGAGGTGCTGCACGTGTGCATCTCACGGAGGCACCTCCACTTGTGGTGCTAGATCGAATCAGATCGCGAGGAGGAGAAGCGAGTACGACTACATCACCCACGCTCCGTTTAACGCGTTCCTATCTTGAATCTTCAAGGGTATGAAGATCTAATCCAATCTCTCTCGTTGATTGCATCTCCTAGATTAGATCTTGGCTTTCCCTCTGTTCGCATCCGTAGAAAATTTTGATTTACTATGTCGCGAAACCCTTCAGTGGTATCAGAGCTAGATCTATGCGTAGATGTGTTTCACGAGTAGAACGCAACATGGTTGTTGCGGGCGTTGATGTTTTCTGTTGCAAGCCTCTTGTTTGTGTTCTTCTTATGACGCGGGATAGTGAGATTGAAGCGGTCCAGGCCAACCTTACGCGACGTCGTCATGAGACCGGCTCCGCTTGACGTGTGGCTTGTACCACACATGCGGTGGTGGATGTCTTCTCTCACTATAGTTGTCATGGGATTAACACGGAATTTGGCAACCATAATATCACCGTTGTGGCTTTCCGTAGGTAAGAATCGTTCTTAGCATCTACTCCCATAAGCCACGTAAAACATGCAACAACAAAGTAGGCGTCTAACTTGTTTTTGCAGGAGTGTTTTTACGTGTTATGGTATGGCCCAAGATGTGATGTGTATATTGTATGCGATGATCATGTTTTGTAATGTTTCACGACTTGCATGTCGATGAGTACACAACGGAAGGAGCCATATGGTTGTCTTTATAATTGTGTATGACCTGCGAGTCAACTTCTTATACGCCATGTAATAGCTTTACTTTATCGCTAAGTAGTTAGCAATAGTTGTAGTTGCTATTCGTGGTGGAGGCAATCATGATGGAGTGATGGAGATCATGCGAGCACAAGATGGAGATCATTCTTGCGAAGATTGGCTATACCATGTCACATAAAGTTATATGCATGTGATGTTTATCCTTTTATGTATCTTATTATGCTTAGATCGACGGTAGCATTATAAGATGATTCCTCACTTAAAGATCAAGATAAAAGCTGTTCTCCCCAAGTATGCATTCTGAAAGTTCGTTGTGTCCAAGCATCACGTGATGATCGGGTGCTATAGACTCTCGCTCACATACAACGGGTGCAAGCCAGTTTTGCACACGCTGAAATACTTGGGTCTAGCTTGACGAGCCTAGCATGTATGACATGGCCTCGGAACACAAGAACCGAAAGGTTAAGCATGAGTCATATGAATGATATGATCGACACTTTGTTGTCCACCATTGAAACCACATCTCTTCTCGTGATGATCGGATTAGGTGTGGTGAATTTGGATCGTGTTCACTAAACAACTTGAGGGATGTTGAATTTAGTGGGAGTTCATCTAGTAATTTGATTAAGTTGAACTATTTATCATGAACATAGTCTAAATTGTACTTGCAAATACTATAGATCACATGGCCAAGTCCAACTTCAACTTCAACGTTTTTACTGAGAAGGAAAAGCTTAGAAACAATGGGTCTAACTTCACCAATTGGTTCCGCAATCTATGAATCATTCTGTTCGGACAAAAGGACTATGTCCTTGGGAAAGCGTTAGGTGACCCCTAACAGCAATGCGGCCTGATGAGAAAGCTGTCGATCAACAAGCAAAGATGATTATGGTGTGATTAAGAGAACCATGTTGTTTGCTATGGAACCGGAACTTCAAAATCTTTTTGAAGAGTATCCCGGGCCCTTTGAGATTCTCGAGGAGCTGAAAACCATGTTTCAGACTCAGGCCCGTTCTGAGAGATATGAGATCTCAGAAGTTCTTTAATCGCAAGATGGAGGAAGGAGTTCCGTTAGTGAGCACGCCATAAAGATGACGGGCTACACTCAACGCTTGTGAGCAACCGGAATGCACGATTCGGAGGATCTCAAGATTGACAGGTTCCAATCACTCCTCCCAGCTACAAAAGTTTTGTTGTGACTCATAATCAGATTGGTTCCATCACGATCACCGAGCTCTTCGCAAAGCAGTCAAGGCTGCGGAGGTGGACATCAAGAAGGATAATCATGTGTTGATGGTCAACAAGCCTCCTTTAAGAAAGGTAAGGGAGCAAAGAAGCCCTTCAAGAAGGGCGGCGGCAAGCGCAATGCTCCTGCTAAGAAGAAGCTCAAGTCTGGTCCTAAGCGACCTTTGAGTGCTTCTATTGCAAGGACAAGGGTCCTTTGGGCGCAACTGTCCGAAGTACTTAGCGGACAAGAAGGCTGGCACCATCAAAGGTATATTTGATATACATGTTATTGATGTTTTCCTTAATAGCCCTCGTTGTAGTGCCTGGGTATTTGATACTGGTTCAGTTGCTCATATTTGTAACTCGAAACAGGAGCTACGGAATAGACGGCGGCTTGCGAGGGATGAGGTGACGATGCGCGTTGGCAACGGATCAAGGGTTGATGTGATGGCCGTCGGCATGCTCTCCTTAGTTTTACCTTCGGGATTAGTTTTAAACCTTAATAAATGTTATTATGTGCCTGCGTTGAGCATGAACATTATTTCTAGATCGTGTTTATTGCAAGGCGGTTATTCATTTAAATCGGAGAATAATGGTTGTTCTATTTATATGAGTAACATCTTTTATGGTCATGCACCTCTTATGAATGGTTTATTTCTTCTAAATCTCGAAAGGGATGAAACACACATCCATAACATTGAGGCTAAGAGATGCAAAGTAGATAGTGATAATACTACTTATTTGTGGCACTGTCGTCTATGTCATATTGGTGTAAAGCGCATGAAGAAACTCCATTCTGATGGACTTTTGGAGTCTCTTGATTTTGAATCATTTGACACATGCGAACCATGCCTCATGGGCAAGATGATCAAAACCCGTTCTCGGTATGATGGAGCGAGCAACGGACTTGTTGGAAATCATACATACCGATGTATGCGGACCGATGAGTGTGTTTCGGCGAGGTGGATATCGCTATTTCCTCACTTTTACCGATGACTTAAGTAGATATGGGTATTTCTATTTAATGAAACATAAATCTGAAACATTTGAAAAGTTCAAGGAATTTCAGAATGAAGTGGAGAACCATCGTAATGTAAAGATTAAGTTTCTACGATCCGATCGTGGAGGTGAATATTTGAGTTATGATTTTCTCACGCATCTTAAAGCAAGTGGAATCGTTTCACAACTCACGCCACCGAACACGAGCGCAATGGTGTGTCTGAGCGCGAATCGAACCCTATTAGATATGGTCCGATCAATGATGTCTCTTCTTGATTTGTTATCATTTTGGGGTTATGCATTAGAAACCGCTGCATTCACTTTAAATAGGGCTCCATCTAAATCCGTTGAGACGACACCGTATGAACTGTGGTTTGGTGCTAAACCTAAGTTGTCGTTTCTTAAAGTTTGGGGATGCGAAACTTACGTCAAGAAGTTGATGCCGGACAAGCTCGAACCCAAAGCGGAGAAATGCGTCTTCATAGGATACCCTAAGGAAACTATTGGGTATACCTTCTATCACAGAACCGAAGGCAAAGTGTTTTGTCAAGAAACGGTTCCTTTCTTGAGAAGGAGTTTCTCTCGAAAGAAGTGAGTGGGAGGAAAGTAGAGATTGACGAGATTATTGAACCTTCTCTTGAATTGGAGTAGCGCAGACCTGAAATTGTTCCAAAGGTCACCGCACCAACAATAGAGGAAGCTAATGACAAGGATCATGAAGCTTCGGACGATGCTGCTACTGAACGTCGCAGGTCGACAAGGTCGCGTGCCCCTCCTGAGTGGTACGGCAACCCTATCTTGACTGTCTTGTTAGTAGAAGACAGTGAACCTACGAACTATGAGGAAGCGATGATGAGCCCAGACTCTGAGAAATGGCTGGAAGCCATGAAATCCGAATTGGGATCCATGAGCGAAAACCAAGTATGGACTTTGGTGGACCCTCCTAGAGACCGAAAGGCCGTTGAGTGCAAATGGATCTTCAAGAAGAAAACGGACACGGATGGTAATGTTACCGTCTATAAAGCACGGCTTGTCGCAAAAGGTTTTTGACAAGTTCAAGGTGTTGACTACGATGAGACTTTCTGTCCCGTAGCGATGTTTAAGTCCATTCGGATTTTATTAGCAATTGCTGCATTTCATGATTATGAAATATGGCAGATGGATGTCAAGACTGCGTTCCTCAATGGCAACATTGATGAAGAGTTGCATATGATGCAACCCGAAGGTTTTGTCGATCCTAAGGATGCTGATAAAGTATGCAAACTTCAGCGTTCCATTTATGGACTGAAGCAAGCATCTCGGAGTTGGAACCTTCGTTTTGATCAAGTGATCAAGAGCTTTGGATTTGTTCCAAACTGCTCTGACTTGCATCTACAAGAAAGTGAGTGGGAGCTCGGTGGCGTTCTCGGTACTATATGTGGATGACATATTGATTATTGGAAATGACATCAACATGCTTAACGATGTGAAGAGTTATTTGAACTAGTGTTTTTCAATGAAAGACCTAGGTGAAGCTGCTTATTTATTGGGCATCAAAATCTATAGAGATAGACAAAGACGTCTGATAGCTTTAAGCCAGAGTACATACCTAGACAAAGTTCGAAAGGTTCGAATGGATAAGGCAAAGAAAGGTTCGGTGCCTATGTTGTCGTAAGATATTGAGCAAGGCTCGTGTCCTACGGTAAATGATAGGGAAGCTATGAGCAAAGTGCCTTATGCCTCGGCCATAGGTTCCATCATGTATGCCATCTTGTGTACTAGACCGGATGTGTCCAATGCTCTTAGTTTGACGAGCAGATATCAAAGTGATCCAGAGTGGAACCTTTGGACAACCGTGAAGAACATCCTAAAGTACCTAAATAGGACTAAAGAAATGTTCTTAGTCTATGGGGTGATGAACGACTTGTCGTAAAGGTTACGTCGACGCTAGTTTTGACACCGACAAGGATGATTCCAAATCTCGACGGATACGTTTATATTTTGAATGGAGGAGCTGTGAGTGGAGAAGCTGCAAGCAAAGCGTGATCGCGGGATCTACATGGAAGCGGAATACATGGGCTGCAGAAGCGTCAAGTGAAGGAGTTTGGATCAGAAACTTCATCACTGAGCTTGGCGTGGTTCCAAGTGCATTGGACCCACTGGAGATATTGTGTGACAACACTGGCGCCATAGCACTTTCTAAGGAACCAAGATATCATCCAAAGACCAAGCATATCAACCGCAAGTTTCATATAATCCGAGATTATATTGCAGATGGAGATCTGAAGATTAGCAAAGTACATACAGATCTGAATGTCGCAGATCCATTGACTAAACCTCTTCCACGTGCAAAACATGATCAACACCTCAGTGCCATGGGTGTGAGATTGTTGCCAAATGTAAACTAGATTATTGACTCTAGTGCAAGTGGGAGACTGTTGGAATTATGCCCTAGAGGCAATAATAAAGATGTTATTATTATAATTCTTGTTCATGATAAAGTTTATATTCCATGCTAGAATTGTATTAAGCGGAAACTTTAATACTTGTGTGGTTTGTGAACAACACCGTGTCCCTAGTACGCCTCTATGGACTAGCTCATTGATCAATGATGGTTAAGGTTTCCTAACCATATACATGAGTTGTCAATTGATAATGAGATCATATCATTGGAGAATGATATGATGGGAGACCCAAACTAAGTGAAGCAATTAGATCGTATCATCGTGTTCATCTTTGCGAAGCTTTTCCTATGTCAAATATTGTATTCCTTAGACCATGAGATAATACAACTCCCTGGTATCGGAAGAAAGCTTTGAGGTCATCAAACTTCATCCTATGAGAGGGTGATCATAAAGGTGTCTCTCAGGTGATCGGAAAGTATCTCATTGGGTTGTATGTATCGAGATGGGATTTGTCCCTCCCAAGTCGGAGATATACTTGGGCCCACTCGTGTCGATATCAACACCGCTTGCAAGCATGTGGTTAAGGAGTTAATCACAAAGTGATATCGGATTACGAACGAGTAAAGTACTTATTGTGAACGAGATTGAACTAGGTATGACGGTACCGACGATCGAATCTCGGGCAAGTAAAATATCGCGAGACGAAGGGAATATATATATGGGATTGATTGAATCCTGGCATCGTGGTTCATCCGATATGATCATCGATGAATGTGTGGGAGTCAATATGGGTGCCCAGACCCCGCTGTTGATTATTGATAGAAGATCATGTCTGCATATTCTCGAACCCGCAGGGTCACACACTTAACGTGTCTCGACGCTAGGATAGATTGGATAATTGGTTTATGAGTTTTGTTCGGAGTCTCGGATGGGATCCGGGACATCACGAGAGGTTCCGGAGTGGTCCGGAGAATAAGACTCATATAAGGCAGTGCAGTTTTTTGAGTTCGGAATTGTTCCGGGTTAATCGGTATTGTACCGGAAGCTTCTAGAACCTTCCGGAAGGGGACCAACGTGGCCCCACCTTCCGGGAGGGGGCATGGGCCTATGAGGGAGTGTCCTGGCCGGTTTGGGCCAGGGGCACAAGGCCCCATAGGGCCCAGCCGATCCTATAGAGTTTAAACTCTTTTAAACTAGAGATAGGGTTTCTAGAAGGGGGAGAGTCCTTGCCCCCCACTTCTCCCTCCCTTGGCCGCCGGCCCAAGGCTTGGAGGAGGGGCAAGGGCTGGCCGCCCCCCCTCTATATATAGAGGGCTGGTGCGCCCCCTTCCCCACACACCTTGCCTCCAAACCCTAGTTGCCCTGCTGCCCTTCCTCTCTCCCTCCCGACTTTGTGGCGAAGCCTGCAGAAATTCTCCACCATATACACCACGCCTTTTTGTAGATCCAATCTATCTCTCCACCATACTTGCTGGTCCGAGGAAGGAGGAGACGCCGAGGTGCCGTGTGCATCTCATGGAGGCACCGCCACTTGTGGTGCTAGATCGGATCGACCGCGAGGAGGAGAAGCGACTACATCACCCACGTTCACCCAGGCGTTCCGCTGTGCGAATCTTCAAGGGTATGAAGATCTAATCCAATCTCTCTCGTTGATTGCATCTCCTAGATTAGATCTTGGCTTTCCCTCTGTTCGCATCCGTAGAAAATTTTGATTTACTATGCCGCGAAACCCTTCACATAGAGGAGACGTTCCATCATACACCCAAGCGACTCGCCGCCTAGTCGTCGAGCTTGCCCCTTTGTACTTTCACCATAATACAATTTAGCAGGAGTAGGTCTTTACCCTCCGGGGGGACGAACCTGGGTAAACCCTTGTGTCTCCGCCCTCATCTCGCACCGCAGATGGCTGGCCGCCCTTGCCCCATGTTCTAATACTCGCTGCCGATTGCAGCATCTGCCGTGGTAATTCCCACGACAGCGGCGCCCACCGTGGGGCCTGGCCGGCCCGACCGGTGTTCTGCGGCGAGATCCAATCTTCCCATCAACGAGTCGATCGCCATCGGCCACACGATCGCGATCGGCGAGATGCTCCAGATCTTGCCGAGCAGCTACGTCCCAGCGGCGCGACCCGTCACGCACAACGTGATTCTGCCGGTAGGAACGATCAGCCTCTTCGTCGGCCTCATCGACGTCATCACCTCGGAGGACCCGGCTCGCATCCGCGAGTCGCCGCCACGCGACTGGCCCTCTGAGAGCCAGGTCTGCACGATTCACTGCCTCGCCTCCGAGTATGACTCGGCCCACATCAACGTGGCCGAAACCACCGCGGCCGCGGACGACGCGGCCCTCAACGACGACGCCGATTCGGCGACCCCGACGTCACTCGCCCGATCCATCGTCACCGCATCGCCCGCGGGCTCCATCACCCGGGTCTCCAACGTCGGAGACTTCAAGGACCCCTCCATCCTTGGGATCTTTGACTTCGACTCCGGGTCGGAGAACTCCGTCGACCTCCACAATGGAACCGGTCGCCACGCCGCGACCTACATGGCAACCGACGCCGATCCGCCGGAAGACCCCTTCTCCATGCCGATCCCACCAAACGCGACGTCAACGGAGGTCGAGGAACTCCGCCTGAAGCTGGCGGAGGCAGTCCGCAAGGAGCAAGCCGAGCGCGAAAAGTTTTGCCTCGAGCAGGCGACAGTGCAGGAGCTGTCACGTTATCACCAACTTCGAATCAGGTCGCGCCTGAACCCCGCCATCCAGGGGCGTGCCCTGAACTTCGACGATGAGAACGACCCGTCTCGCGTGGCCGAGCGCATGATCTGCGAGAATGCGCCGCTAGGAGGAAGCGCTCGACCCCCACCAGGGGCGACGGCCAATGGCGCACCACCACCACCCAACCGCGCGCCCCAAGGGACCAACCAAGGATCGTGGTCTCCTCGCGAGCGAGACGCGAACGGGCCTCCCGCTGTTTTCCACCCCAATGGACGACATCGTCGCGAGCCGAGCTGCGGTCGACAACATCCAGGTCACCGGCGACGGCGCCCTGCATATCCAGTATGCCAAGGCTCTACTCGCCAAAGCAGTTGAGCAACAAAACGCGGGCGTTGACTCATAGGGTCGGATGTACTCGCGCTCATCAGGCAGCAGGGCGGCCTCGAGCAGCCGCCCCATGGCGGCGAATACCCTCAACTGCCCACCACCCGAGCCCCTGCAGCTCCAACACCAACACGCGAGCGCGGCACTCTCCACCAACGACCCACAACCGGCGAACAACTTCGTAGCCGCCAACAGGCAGCCCGTCGACGCCCGCACCCACATCATCAACAACCAGAGCTAGCGCGCACGCCAGCCCGAAGACCTGCGGCACACCCTCACCAACCGCCGCGATGGCGAACCAAGGGGATCGCCGAGCCGAGTCGGGCCCCCGAAGGGAAAACCCTACTCTTGCTTGTCTGCTCTTGATTACGGCGGAACCGAAGGTTACAGGGTGCGCAAATTCGATCTGGCGTGACGTGCGTATGCGAGAGTATGAGTCGAGAGATCTAGGACGTGCCCTCCTGGTCTTTATATAGACTTAGGCAGGTCTCGGGCATAGTCCTAGTCGGTTACAAGTTCTAGGGTTTTACCCCTTTAAATTTCCTATCTAGGCTAGTCTTGCTCTCCAAGGATCCAAAGGCGTCATGGGCCTTGGCCACCCGAAAATCTTCATGGGCCAGCGTATGTCTGCTGTGGGCCTTCCTTGGGCTGGACCAGGTATGCTGAAGTCATTACCCGTAGGGTATAACCATGTCACCCAGTGCTTCGAACCAATGATCCGAGGCGAAAGATACCCGGCGAACTTCAAAGCGCCGAAGGAAATAGAGAAGTACAACCCCTCGTACGATCCGTCCGTGTGGCTGGACACCTACCTCATGGCGATGGGGATCGCCGGCCACACCGATCTACTCGCCGCCCGCTACCTCCCCCTGATGATGGAGGGAGCGAGCAGGCAGTGGATTAACACCCTCCCCGCGGATAGCATCGATTCCTGGGAGTAAATGCGCGACGCCTTCGTTGGGCACTTCTAGGGCTCATACACCCGCGCCACCACCATCGAGGACCTGGAGCGATGTGTCCAGGGACTACGAAAGTCGACCCGCAGTTGGGTCCAACAGTGGCAAGATCTGTGGTATAACGCGGCCGAAATCCACCCGGACACCACGATCCACCGCTTCAAGACCTTGTGCCGCTACGAGCCCCTAGTCGCCAAGCTCAAGCAAGTGAACAGAACACTCGACAACATACCGGACCTCCTAGAGATCGCAAAGAAATACGCGGAGGAGGACCCAAACCAAGAAACCGACGACGAGTCTGGAGGACATCGCCACACGAGCGGCCACGACAACGGGAGGCGACCCGAGTTACGCTACAGCAACACTCGCCTCACCGGCAAGCGCCGCGGTGACGGGCGAGTCGACTTTGTCGCCAACACCGGATACGCGCAGCGCGAGCCCAAGAGCTTCCGCCACGACGGAGGGCAGCGTCGCGACAGTGGCAACTACAAGGCAAAGCCGAGGTTCGATCCCATGGCCCTTCTCAACCAACCCTATGTGTTTCATAGCAGGGAAGGAAAGCCCGCCACGCACACGACCGCCGACTGCCACTCTCTCAAGGAGATCGAGAAGGCACGGCGCGCGCGGGAAGACCCCGACAACAACCCGCCAAACTACGGAAAGTTCGGCAGCATCGCCGGCTCGCTCCACACCTTCACAGGCTTCAACACGAAGCGCGAGAAGAAGGTCATCGCTCGGGCCGTCGCCATCATTGCGGTGTCCCAGATAGACATCCCTCAGTTCCTCAACTGGTCTGAGCAACCAATCACCTGGAGCCGCGAGGACCACTTGCCACGGATCGAGTATCCGGGCCGAGTCGCCCTAGTGGTCAAGCCCAAGGTGGGAGACTACTGGATCCCCAAACGCTGATGGACGGCGGCAGCTCCATCAACATCCTGTACCTGGACACCTTCAGGCGACTACGGCTCCCACAGTCGATGATCGAGACGACCTACACCACCTTCCGCGGCATCGTCCCCGGTCGAAGGCGTACCCGATCGGCAAGGTGATGCTGCCAGTCACCTTCGGCACACCAGCAAACTTCCGCACCGAGCGGATCGTCTTCGAGCTGGTGCCCTTCGACAGCCCCTACCACTGCGTCCTGGGATGCCAGGCGTTCACCGAATTCATGACAACACCCCACTACGCGTACAACACGATGAAGATACCTGGGCCGTGCGGCATCATAACTATCCATGGCGACCCCGACATGGCCGCAGAATGCAAGGCCAAAGGGGCCGAACTCGCTGACGCCGTCATCACGGCGGAGGCCAACCACGCCGAGGAGCTCGCCGAGTACGCGAGCGGGGTCAACAGCGACGACCCCACCATACTCAAGAAGCCCAATTCGGAGGGTGGCAATGCCACCGCCTTCGAGGCAACGATGCACACCCGCACTGTCGAGCTGGTCCTAGGCGACTCCAGCCAAACGGTGACGATCGGGACGGGCATGAGCCCAGCATAGGAAGGCGCGCTCATCGAGTTCCTCCATGAGAACAGGGACATTCGCATGGAAACCATCCGACATGCCTGGTGTCTCGAGGGAACTCGCTGAGCACAAACTCAACGCCGACCCCAAAGTGTGACCCGTCAAGCAGTCGCTGCGGGCCTTCATTGAAGAGCGCCGTCGAGCCATCGCCGAGGAGGTGCAACGTCTACTCGCTGTAGGCTTCATCCGGCCAATCAAGTACTCCAAGTGGCTGGCAAACCCAGTCTTGGTCGAGAAGAAAAATGGGACCTGGAGAATGTGTATCGATTACACAAACTTAAATAGCGCGTGCCCGAAGGAGCAATTCATCCTCCCGCGGATCGACCAAATCATCGATTCCACTGCGGGCTCGGAGGCGCTATGCTTCCTCGACGCCTACTCTAGGTACAACCAGATCTAAATGGCCATCGAGGATGAAGAGAAGACAACATTCATCACGCCATTCGGAGCCTTCTGCTACACTGCCATGACCTTCGGCCTCAAAAACGCCGGAGTGCCTTGCGAGGCAAATTGGCCGCTAATATCCATGTCTACATCGACGACGTGGTGGTAAAATCCACTCGCCAGGGTCATCTACTCGCCGACCTGGCGGAAACCTTCGCCAACCTGCGAAGGTATAAGATAAAGCTAAACCCAGGAAAGTGCACCTTCGGTGTACCAACTGGACAGCTACTGGGATACGTCGTCTCCAAGAGCGGAATCGAGGCGAACCCCGCCAAGATCAACACGATCGCTCGACTCGGCAGACCCGAGTGCCTGCGCGACGTCCAGAAGTTTGCCGGGCGAGTCGCGGCTCTCAGTCACTTCATCCCTTGGCTAGGCGAGAAGGCGATGCCCCTTTATCGCCTAATGCGCAAGAACCCTACCTTCCAGTGGGACAAGGAGGCAGACGACACGCTCCACGCTCTCAAGGAGGTGCTACTCGTAGCACCTCTACTCGCTGCCCCCGTCGACAAGGAACCCATGTTGGTCTACGTCGCGGCTTTCGAGCGCGTCGTCAGCGCCGTCATGGTCGTTGAACGGCCAGAGGAAGGGAAGGAGCGCCCAGTGCAGCGACCCGTGTACTACATCAGCGAAGTCCTCACAGAGTTGCGCCAGCGCTACCCGCATTACCAGAAATTGGTATACACAGTCTTCAGAGCACGCGGCGACTACCGCACTACTTCCAGGAGCACCCAATAACGGTCGTCTCCTCAGCACCGTTGCCGGACATCATCCGCAACCGCGAGGCGACCGGGCGAGTCGCCAAGTGGGCCGTCGAGATCGGCGTCCACAACATCAAGTACGAGCCGCACAAGGCGATCAATTCGCAGGCTCTCGCAGACTTCCTCGCCGATTGGGAGGAGGCCCAACAGCCAGAGAGGCTGCCATACCTCCATTACTGGAGCCTACACTTCGACGGCTCCAAGAACACAGACGGTGCAGGAGCGGGGATCGTACTGACATCTCCGAAGGTCGACAAGCTCCGCTACATCCTCTACCTCGACTTCACCCCCTGCACCAACAACATGGCCGAGTACGAGGCACTACTCCACGGCATGCGAGCGGCCAAGGAGATGAACATTAATCGCCTGCGCTGTTATGGAGACTCCGACCTCATCGCCGGGCAAGTCGCCGGCACCTGCAACGCGGTCTCCCCCACCATGGCGGCATACCGCCAAGCAGTGGACCAGTTGGGGGGACACTTCGCAGGCTACTCCGTCGAGTGGATAGACAGGCGGAAGAACGAGGAGGCCGACGCACTCTCTCGCATCGGCTCGGCCCGACTCGCACCACCCGCTGGGGTCTTCCTCGACACCATCACCAAACCTTTCATCTCTCCCCCAAGGGAAATCGACATCGGAATCCCGCTGCAACCAGAAGAAGCCCTAGTCGCACTAATCGCCGAGCCAAGCGACTGGACCGCGCTATACGTCGCATATCTGGAGGGAGGCACCCTACCCACTGACGAAACGGAGGTACGGATGAAAAGCATGCCGCTGCAAGTCCTTCGTCATCATCAACGGTGAGCTCCACAAGCGCAGCATGACCGACGTGTTCCAACGCTGCGTCCAACCCGCTGAAGGACGCAAAATCCTCCAAGACATCCACTCCAGCGACTGCGGCCACCACGCCGCCGCCATCTCTCTGGTCGCAAAGGCCATTCGGCATGGCTTCTACTGGCTCACCGCACACGCAGACGCTGTCGACATTGTCCAGCGGTGCGTCGGATGCCAGAAATACGCCAACCAGACTCACGTGCCGAGCTCGGCGCTCAAGATAATCCCCATCACCTGGCTGTTCGTCGTGAGGGGCATGGACATGGTAGGCCCCTTCAAGAAGGCAACCTCTGGCTTCACCCACCTCCTAGTCGCAGTCGACAAATTCACAAAATGGGTGGAGGCCAAGCTAGTCCGCAAGTGCGACGGGACGACCGCCACCAAGTTCCTACGCGAGCTCATCTATCGCTACGGGTTCCCAAACAGCATCATCACGGACAACGGCACCAACTTCGCCATAGGAGCCATGGCCAAGTTCTGCGAGGAGCACCACATCCGACTCGACCTCGCCTCAGTCGCCCACCCAGAGTCCAATGGCCAGGCAGAACGTGCCAATTAGAGCATCCTCCATGGCCTGAAGCCACGACTGCAAGTCCCACTCGAGCGCACCGCTGGGTGCTGGGTCGAGGAACCCCCCTCCGTCATTTGGGGCATCCGCACCTCCGTCAACAGGTCAACAGGATTCACCCCCTTCTTCATGGTTTACGGTGTCGAGGCAGTCATGCCAACCGACCTCGAGCACGACTCACCAAGGGTGGTCAACTACACGGAGGCCACAAACGAGCTCGCACGCCAAGACGGAGTCGACCAACTAGATGAAGCACGAGACCTAGCTCGCTCCCACACCTCCATCTACCAGCAAGGGCTCCGCCGCTACCATAGCCGGCGAGTGCGGACTCGCACTTTCTAGGAAGGCGACCTGGTACTGCGCCTAATCCAGGACAAGAAAGGTATGCACAAGCTCTCCCCCCTTGGGAGGGACCATTCGCCATCGGGCGAGTCCTGGGCAATGACGCCTACTACCTCACCGACGTCCGAGGAGACAGAAAACTCGACGTCAAGCGGCCATGGAATGTAAACCTCCTACGGAAGTTCTACTCCTAGAATCCCAGACATGTACTCCCCACCCGCTATGAAATAAAACAGATTTGTTACCGCAAAATTGTGTCTACTCTCCGTGTCTTGTGCCACTCGCACTCGTAATAACAACGTTACGCTATTCGCAGAAGTCAACCTTTGGCAAAGCGACCGGCACGTCCAAGTAGTGCGGTACGAGGGCACTGGGAAAATTCAGGCCTCGTAACGTCCACGAAAAACGCTAATCCGGAGCCCCATTGGAGTCACCTAGCTCGACTGGATCCCCGAGCCAAGACAACTGCACTCGCTCCTCATAGCGACCGAGTCCTCCGCATCCTCGGTGAAGCAACTCGAACGGCCAAGTACCATGCTCGGGGACTGAAACCCGGTCAAATACGAGTGGCTAGGGAAAAACGACAAGTATGAGAGCGTTCCCAGGACTCGCCACGCGACAGATTTTTCGGATCAGACAGGAGTGACGCGCTTAAAATGACGCACTTAGTCCTCACCTACCCTTGGCCTGCGACTTGAACGGCCAAGTACCACGCTCGGGGACTCGGCAACCCGACCCTGTTCGCGCCCGGGAAAACGGTCAAGTAAAGAGCACCCTTAGGAGTCGTCCTGCGACTGGCTTTCCGAGCCATGGCGAGTCGACCCAAACTCACTAACAGTTAACAAAACATATTAAACGAGGTAAACCCCATAAAAAGGGTGGACGCGCTCGGGGACTCGCACAATAAACATCCAAAATTGCAAACCGACTTACAAAATAACACGAGCATTCCTTTATAGCAGCACAAATTGTTTCGCATACACTGAAAGGTACATTGTTATCCCACACTAACGCCCAGTGGCAAAAAATTCTACTCCGCAGGTTTTGACGAAGACGCGCCACCATACCCGCGTCTGCGGATAAAGGGCACGTACGGGTTTGACCGATACGTCGTCAGCTCGCCCGCCATCGCCGCACGAAACGGTTGCTCCACCTTGAAGTCCCGGTGCTTCAGCTCGGGAACATTGGGGGCGACAATCGTCTCCTGGTAGGGGATGAGGTCGCCCATCGCCCAAACACGCTCGGAGTATACCGCGGCTCGGTCTATCAGCTTCAGCACCTCGGCAATCTCCACCGAGCCTGTAGACGACGGGTAACCAATCATCACATCGTCGAGTTCGAAGTCCTCCGGGAAGTGGGCGAGCCCAAGGCTGAGCGCCGTCGCCGCCCCACGACGGAAGGCCGAACGCGTCATGAATTCCACGACCGACGGAGCCTTCTCCAAGTAGCTCCATACCTCGACAAGATCGCTGGGGATCACCTCCATGGGCGATATCTCCTGAATATACACACTGTCATGGTGGTGGCATGGCAGATGCCATGGGTAGGCTAAAGTATGGGGCCAATGGATGCTAGTGGGATCTGGGGAGGGAAGATGCAACTGATTCCACACTCAAGAGGTTAGGGCAAAGATCTTTATTTCTCTTCTCTTGGGCTACAAGTGCTCCTCGAGCTGTGTACAGGGAGAAAAGATGAAACTCACCAGCCTAACGGTACCACAATGAGTCGATCCCCTCCTCAGGGTCCAAGCCTCCCCTTATAAAGGAGTGCCTTGGGTGCCTTTAGGGCTGACGGGGCAAGCATATTCGAGGAATATGCTTGTCCCAAGATAGTAGTTCGGCGGCCTCCTTTCCGTGTCGCCCTTCTAACAACGGCAAGGCTCCAGAGGACCCCTCCCGCGTGCCTCGGGCTTCAGGACTGTAACCTCCGTGACCTCCTTCTGCCCCTCTGACGCTCTGCATCTTTGTCTCTTGTGCTTGGCTCCGCTCAGATTCCTTCTAGCCTGCAGCTAGGGTTTGACCTTGGGTTTCTCCTTCTCCTGCAAGCTTCGTATCATTCGGCCTTACCTTACCTCGTGTAGCTCGGCTTGTCCTTCACCTGCATCGAGATTACTCGGGCTAACTCGGCCGACCCTCGCAGTAACTCGGCCGGGTTACACCTTAATATACATATACGGGCTTCTTGCCTTCGTACCTCGGCCGACTTATTCATGATTCGGCCAACCTAGACCGTAACTTCGGAACCGACGGGATTTGTACCTCTGTCTTTCCCCGTCTCTGACCTACCCGAGGTCAACCCCCCGACATTAGTCCCCGAAGCTGGTGTGGCCCTGTCGATAGCTTCGGCCGGGTCGTATCAGCTTCATTATATTCTTCAGTTTTGTTTCCGAGTTATCTCTTCCTCGTCCGAGGTATCCTTGTTCCTTCTCTCGTACACCTTGTCCTACGTGTCACCCCCATCATCGTTCTTCTAGTTTTTTGGTCCCTCTACAGTACTTACTGACAGGATACAGTTAACTTTGTACCTGCTGTGCCGCCACATGCCGCTCCCTAGGGGATCATAACGTTCTTCCTTCCTGTGTGGCCGCTGGTGTGGCTCCACTTATCGTCGTGCGTTCGTGCCGCACCCACGATCTACACGGTCAACCGCTACACCCACGATCCCACTACCTTGTTCGTGGCTCGATTTTAAAGAGGGGGACGGCGTTTGGGAATTTACTTTTCCCCTTCTCGCTCGTCTCCGTCCTCCTCCTTCCTTGCGCGTCCTCTCGCTGTTCCGCCACCGCTCACCGAGCTACTGCGTCGGCGAGACTCCACCGCTGCTCACTTGCCTGCGCTCTGCGGCTTTGGCTCCGTCACCGGTGAGTCCTCTCCGGTCGTATTGCCTGGATTTTTCCCTAGACTCCTCTGTTTCGATTTCGTGCTCGTGCGGTGGTTCCTCTGGCTTTTTGCCATTGTTCTCGTGCAAAGTCCCGATGGGGCCCTGCAGCTCTAAACTCCCCTCCGCCGCCAGCTTTTCTTCCGGCGATCTTTCCGGCGCACTCATGTCTAGTTCGTTTAGCGGCGCTCTGGTAGAGGATGACGACGCTGGCTCTGGGCCCGAGCGAGGCTCGTGGCAGGGCTCTTATATTACACGACGTGAGATTGAGTGGCTTATCCGAACTGAAGATTCCTCACGAGGTCTCTTGCCGCTACGCAGCGAGTCCTCTCCGGATGTTAGGGAGGGCGAGTATGTGGTTTTTATGTCGCACTTTGCGCGTGGCTTCGGTCTCCCTCTTAGCGATTTCGCTAGAGAATTTCTCGACTACTTCGGCCTTCAGCCGCATCATCTTCCGAACGCCATCGCTCTTCTTCGCTTTCATCTCCGCGATCGAGGGATACTTCGCCGTGCCGTCGAGGCACGCCTGGTTGAAGTTCTTCCAGATTCGCTCCAACGTAGTCCCCGACAAATCTCGCACCTTCCGAGAAGTCGCCACCCAATGTGGGGCAGCGTCTATTACACCTCGGAGGAAGTCCGATTTCGTGTCACCGGGTTAGAGTCGTGCAAGAAGTGGCACAAATCGTTCTTTTATGTCAAGAACAGAGGAGCAGAGGACAAGATCTGCCTCGCATTCTCAATTGGTCCGCCTTCTAAAGTGAACTGCTCTACAACAATCGAGGAAAACTCATGCCTTGGCCGAGGCTTTTGAGATTCGGCTTAAAGAGTTGATCCGCGCCGGGTTATGCGACGAAGACCTGATGGCTACTTTCATTAGTAGCCGGATCTGCCCATTCCAGAAGCGGACTCACAAGCTGTGCTACATGAGTGGTCCCCTTGACCCTAATCGAGTCTCGACCGTGGAGCTGGACAACTACCTTATCTATAAGCACGTCCGAGCTATCTTTAAGACCGAGATGCCTGAGGATTGGGCTTGGGGATTGAAGCCGTTCACCCGCGATCATCCGCCTCCCGAGGTGAGCTTAATCAATAACGCTCTGCTATTCCATTGTTTTCATAACGGGTTCATCTAACTCTCTTTTTCCTCGTCTTGCAGAGGTTCGCAGAGAAGAAAAATGAGGACGCCGAAGTTCTGCTGCTCCCGTGGCCCGCGGACCGGAGCACCCCGGATACTGGTGAGCCGGACTCCGAGGAGTTCGTCCCTAAGTCGGATCCTACCCCTGCTCGAGCTCGTGGCAAGACTTCGGCGCACGAGGAGGAAGGTGATTCGGACGAGGTCCAAATTCTTGAGGTAGTTGCCACCATGCCTATTTCTTATGCATTTCCGGCTTCTACTTTCCCATCTAATCCGGCCGGTCAGGTTCACGACACCGAGCCTATTGCTTCTCGACCCCCTGTTACCTTGGGGAAACGCAGGGCTCCTGCTAGTGCCTCGGAAGCGGTTCCCAAGAAACGAATGAAGAAATCTGCTCCGAACCCTCCCAGGCGCAAGACTATGCCTGGGGTTGCCGGGTAAGTTCCTTTTGCTTATATTTCTTGTTTCTCTCTTTCTGTTTTTCATACTGACGATTTTTCTTT
The DNA here is from genome assembly GCA_030063025.1 of Avena longiglumis. Classification (NCBI taxonomy): domain Eukaryota; kingdom Viridiplantae; phylum Streptophyta; class Magnoliopsida; order Poales; family Poaceae; genus Avena; species Avena longiglumis. The sequence goes on along the minus strand of CP125977.1, from coordinate 86,032,413 downwards.
CTTATTTTTGCAGTGCTCCGCTTTTTGTTAAACCCGGCGGTCCTAGAATGACTAGCCGCCCGATTCGGCAGCAGTCTCCTCCGCCCGTTGATGATAGCAGTATTCCTAGTCCTACTCGTCCTGCTTCTCCTCCAGCTCCGAATACGTCGCCTCTTCGTCCCGACGTGCCTGAGACCCCTTCTATTGACATGGATTCGAATCGGCCCTCCGAGGTTTTTGTCGAACCCGCCGCCCCTTCTATGGGTCCCAGCGCTGCTACTGAGCCTCTATCTACCCGGCGGTTTCTGACCATTCCAGCCTCGGCCGAAAAGGTCGTTATCTCGGCGCCTTCTGCGACCATAACCCCTGCCGCTCCTAAAGACGCCGTCCCCACTTCCGAGGTGTCACTTCCTGCTGATGACTCCTCTAAGGCGAGAAAAGCTGTTGCCGCCAAGACTTCCTCTTCTCAGAAAGGTCTTGTCGGATCTTATCAGCCGAGTATTGCCGACGTGCTGCGTAAGGGAGCTGCGCCTACTAAAGCCCCCGTTGCCTCGGCCGCCGGCACCCAGCTTGCTCTTCATAAGAGCCCTGCGGCCGCCGTGGTCGAACAGCCTGTCCGGGGTAAGGTCTTAACTCGGACAGCCAGTGGGAACAGCCTCGGTGCGCCGGTGGAGTATGCCAATAATTGGAACGCCGCTGATCAGTTTGAGGGTAATCCTATCAACCAGCCCTTTCAGCTTTCCGACATCAGCGGCCATTTTGACCATGCTGCCAAGTTCATCGTTGATGCTAACAAGATGAATGAGGTAATTACTGTTTCTCTGATTTTTAAATTAGCCCTCAGATGTCACTATATGCTCTAGTCCCCGAAACTTGCAAGGAAATAACTTGTTATATACTTGGAAGTTTAATGATCTTTGACTTAATTTTATTTCTAGGGTTCGGGAATCCGGCCATCTAGATCCGAGTTAAGTTTTGCTTGACTCGGATGTGCTTTAGCTTTGAATATCCAGCCACCTAGATCCGAATTAAGTTCTGCTTGATTCGGATGTGCTTTAGCTTTGAATATCCAGCCACCTAGATCCGAATTAAGTTCTGCTTGATTCAGATGTGCTTTAGCTTTGAATATCCAACCACCTAGATCTGAGTTAAGTCCCGCTTGACTCAGATCTGATTTAGCTTTGAATATCCATTTACCGTTTTTCCCCATTGCTCAGGTTGCACATGATCGGAGGACTGCCGAATTCCAGAGGTTGCTTTTTTCGCACCGTAAGCTGGAAGAAAAGTATGAGAAAATCCTTCCGGTGGTAAAGAAGGCTGGTATGTCGATGGTTCCTCTTCGTTACTTTCAACGTTCTTATTTATTTGTCCGCGAGATGCCGGCTTACTTTCTTGGTAAACAGGTAACATTAATAATCTCAACATTCGCCTTGAGAAGAAATTTAAGAGCCTGGAAGGTTAGTTTCCTTTTTATTTTACACCCTTTCCCTTTTAACATGTATGCTAAGTTTCCTTATTGCGTTTGGCTCTGGTAAAGCTGAGTTGCAAAACTTTGCAGCGTCGCATCAAGATTGCATGCCCATGCCTGACGTGATGCTGCATTTTTTAGAACAAAACGCTATTCATTCGGCGCAACTACAAGAAAAAGATGATGAAATAACTCGCCTGCGATCCGAGGTGGATACTCTCAAGCTCTCTCAGAAATCCGAACTGGAAAAGGTCGACCAAGAATTTTCCGAGGAGAAGAATCGGTTGGTTTTGGAGCTGCAGAAGAACAAAGAACTCTTCGAGGTCACGAACTAAAGACTCGGGGTTGAGCGAGGAAATTGCTCGTTTGAGAAGAGCAAGGTCGCTTGGGCCAAAGACCTTCGATAATGATGAGTTACATTCATCGTAAGCTACTTAACACCGAATTACATTGTTCTTTTTTGTTCCCGCTACTACCTGACACGTTCATGCTTTGCGCAGATCATTTCCCCGAGGCCAAGCCTGTGAGTTCTAAAGCGGTTCTTGCAGCTCGCGTGCGCCGAGGTGAACCTGTTACCGCTGATTCGGAGTATTCAATGGAGGATTACTTGGTTGCCGTTGGTGCCGCAGTTGGTCCGATGAAGATTATGGGCCGGGACTTGGTGCAAGCCGCTATCCGAGCTTACCATGTACTTTGGCCGAATACTTCGGGGACTCCTGATATCAACGAGGTCAAATTACTGGTGAAAAGACTAATGGCATCTGAGAGGCAATTAAGTCTTTGGAGGGAATCCGCTGGGCGTGCTGGTGCCGATATGGCCCTTACTGTTATCATGTCATGGTATGAAGACATCTCTCTTGACATCCTGAGAAATTTGCGCACTGGTTCCCGCTGGGTTGAGGATCCCACTTTTGTTGCTCTTCGGCAAGCTCGCGCCTTCCAACTCGTCGAGTATGCCGACGTGCACACTTGGAATGAAGGGCCGAGTTTCTTCCAGACCCGGATGAGGAGGTTGTAGTTGAGGATGCCTCGGATAATAATTCGGCTGAGCAAGGGGAAGGTGAGGATGACTCGGCCGCATTTGACAGCTCCAGTTCAAGCTCGACAAGAACGTCGCGGTCCTCCTCCAAAGGTACCTGCATTCTACACATGGAATGCTCCTGAGAAACCTCGGGCTTCCGCTGAAGTTGCACCTGGGTCCGCGGAGGGCGAGGCAACCTCAGCCGAAGTTCTTCCTACGTCGGAGTGCCCCGCACCTGACCAAGTTGCTGCCTCCCCAACGAACAACGCCTAAGTTATTTCTGATCCCTGGCATGCCGGGCGTATGATGTAGGCGAAGCATTTGTCCACTCTCTGTATGATTCAAACTTCTTTTGCTGTGTACTGCTGTGACATATACGCTTGTAGTTGTTACCATTTGGTTAAGTGGGTGTCCTCCCGAATTCTTACTTTGTTGGCCCTCTATTTCCTGACCTTTTAGGATTTACCTTTGCCTTTATTTTTTATGGTTTATCCAGGCGTGAGCTCTGAATATCATATAATATTGATATGTTCTGAACAGGGATTGACTACTTCGTTGTGACAATATATGGCAATCGCTGAATTATTGTTTATTGTACGAAACCTCGATATGTAAATCAAATTTCAGAAGTAGTACAAGACTAACACGGGTGCGCTCAGCGTAAGACTGAGGCAGCATATGGCAGTCCCCGAGTCGCTGCTTTGGATGCCGAGGTTTAAATATTTAATATGAAATTGATATAGCATATGGCAGTCCCCGAGTCACTGCTCTGGGCGCCGAGGTTCAAATACATAACATGAAATTGATATAACATATGGCAGTCCCCGAGTCACCGCTCTGGGCGCCGAGGTTCAAATACGTAACACGAGATAGATATAACATATGGCAGTCCCCGAGTCACTGCTCTGGGTGCCGAGGTTCAAATACATAACACGAAATAGATACAACATATGGCAGTCCCCGAGTTACTGCTCTGGGTGCCAAGGTTCAAATACATGACATCAAATTGAGATAACATATGGCAGTCCCCGAGTCACTGCTCTGGGCGCCGAGGTTCAAATACATGACATGAAATGGAGATAACATATGGCAGTCCCCGAGTCACTGCTCTGGGCGCCGAGGTTTAAATACATCATTGGATCTTGACCTTGAGATACAATGTTATGAGTAAAATGGTCGAAGTAAAGCTACATTCCATGGACGCTTCGTTTCTTCGCCGGCTTTGTCCGCCCTGTTCTTTCCGGGAGACTGAACGTCGACTAGATAATAGGCATCGTTGTGCAACGCTTTGCTCACAATGAATGGTCCCTCCCATGGAGGTGACAACTTGTGCATGCCGGCCGTACGTTGTACCAGTCAGAGGACTAAATCTCCCTCTTTGAATACTCTTGGATTCACCTTCTTGCTGTGATATCGTCGCAGGTTCTGCTGATAAATAGCTGATCATGACAATGTCAACTCTCTGGCTTCTTCTAGCAGGTCTACAGCATCTTGCCGAGCTATCTCGTTTATCTCCGAGGTTGTATACTGAGTAACTCTTGGCGAGTCATATATTATGTCGGCTGGAAGTACGGCCTCTGCCCCGTAAACCAAGAAGAATGTTGTATAACCTGTTGATCTATTTGGAGTAGTCCTGAGGCTCCACAGTATGGTTGGGAGTTCCTCAATCCAACATCTTGCCGACCTTTGCAATGGCTCGACGAGTCGTGGTTTTATTCCTGTTAACACCAGTCCATTAGACCTTTCCACTTGCCCATTGGATGCTGGGTGAGCCACAGAGGCAATATCTAGTCTTATGTGCTTCTCTCGGCAAAATCTGGCGAAAGCTCCTTCTGCAAAGTTTGTGCCATTATCTGTAATAATACTGTGCGGATACCCATATCTTAATATAATATCCTTGAGAAATTTCACTGCCGTGGACCCATCGCACTTTTTTATTGGTTTCACCTCAATCCATTTTGTGAACTTGTCCACCATAACCAATATGTGGGTCATTCCTCCTCGTGCCGGCTTGAATGGTCCCACCATATCTAAACCCCATACAGAAAATGGCCAAGTGATGGGTATTGTTTTTAACTCGGCCGATGGCATGTGTATTTTGGTTGCGTATCTCTGACATCCGTTGCATTTCTTAACTAATTCTTTTGCTTCTTTCAATGCCGTCGGCCAATAAAATCCATGCCTGAATGCCTTGGCTACTAAGGCACGAGATGAGGCATGGTGCCCACATTCTCCTTGATGTATGTCTAGAAGGATCTCCTGACCTTCTGCCGAACTTACACACTTCTGCAACACGTTTGTGACGCTCCTTTTATACAGCTCATTGTTTATGATTGTATAAGCTTTTGCTCTCCTTACGGTTTGTCTAGCTAATACCTCATTACTCGGCAACATCGCGTCTTTTAGGTAAGAAAATATGGGTTGCGCCCATAACGGTGTTACTTTTTCTGATGTGATCTCACTGTCTATCTCCATGTTCTCTGCCGACATATATATTTCGGCCTTTCCTATGATTGCGCTTACCTCGGCTGTCCTCCTCTTGGGGGGTTCCGAGTTATATTGCGGATCTACCTCCATTGGCGTGTGATCTTCTGCCGAATTTGATGGGATAAAGATAGATTCCGATTCTGGTGATGGGATTATTGATGGTTTCCTGAGGTGCTCCAGGGCAATACCTGGAGGAATTGATTGCCGGGTTAATCCTAATTTTGACAATGTGTCGGCGGCATCATTTTCTACCCGAGGTATGTGGTGAAATTCACATCCTTCAAAGTATCCACTGATTTTTTGCACATGAAATCTGTATAAATCCATATTAGCATCTAATGCGTCCCAGCTGCCTGATACTTGCTGCACTACTAGATCCTAGTCACCATAGCATAAGATTCGGCGTATGCCAATTTCTTTTGCTACTTTCAATCCATGGACTAGCGCTTCATATTCGGCTACATTGTTGGACGCAGCAAAATGTATTTGTAATACATATTTCAATTGGTCTTTTTTAGGCGAGGTTAAAACTATTCCCGCTCCCAAACCATTCCTTAGTTTGGAACCATCGAAATGCATAGTCCAGTAATTTGGATCTGGCAATGGTGGCTCATACTGCACCTCGGACCAGTCCACGAGAAAGTCGGCGACAGCCTGAGATTTGATTGCATCTCTTCTATCAAATTGTGGAGCGTATGGTGATAACTCGATCGCCCATTTTGCTATTCGGCCACTTGCGTCTTTGTTGCTCAATATGTCGGCTATGGGTGCCCCACAGATTACTTTGATGGGATGCTCTTCGAAGTAATGTTTAAGCTTTTTTGCCGACATATATACTCCATAAGCTTTTTTGAAGTGGATAACACCTCACTTAGATAATACACCGGCCTCTGAATCGACTTACCATCTTCAAGTCGTTCCACTACGACTACAATACTCACTACTCTGTTGGTAGCCGCTACATAGAGTAACATAGGCTCTTTTGATAATGGAGAAGCCAAAATGGGTGCCGTAACCAACATCTTTTTCAACTCACGAAATGCGAGGTCTGCTTGTGGAGTCCAAATGAATTTATCTGATTTTTTCATCAGCTGATAGAGCGGCAGTGCCTTCTCTCCTAGCCGACATACAAATCGACTAAGCGAGGCCAGACAGCCCGTGAATTTTTGTACATCGTTTAGACATTTAGGCAATTCCATTCTTTCTACTGCTTTTATCTTTGTTGGATTAGACTCGATACCTCGGCTAGACACAAGGAAACCGAGTAATTTTCCTGCTGGCACGCCAAATGTGCACTTCTCTGGATTAAGCTTCATTCGGAACCTTCTCAGGTTCGCAAAAGTCTGCCGTATATCTTCTAGTAATGTTTTGCTTTCCTTAGTTTTGATGACCACGTCATCTACATATACTGTACATTTTTCCTATCGATCATGCAGGCATGTGTGCATGCATCTATGATATGTCGCTCCTGCATTTCGCAGGCCAAATGGCATTGTGCGATAACAATAAGCCCCGTACAGGGTAATAAATGCAGTCTTTATTTGATCGGCCGGATTTAACGGTATCTGGTGGAAACCAGAATACGCGTCTACAAACGATAATATCTCACAACCAGGTGTCGAGTCAATGACTTGGTCTATTCTAGGCAATGGAAAAGGATCTTTTGGACACGCCTTGTTCAGGTTGGTGTAATCGATACATTAAGCCATACAATGGCTACATTGGGATCATCTTTCTTCTTTTCTACTAGCACCGGATTCGATAACCAATCCGGGTATAGCACCTCCATGATGAACCCGGCTGCGAGGAGCCGAGCTATTTCATCTCCTATTACTTTTCTCCTGTCTTCGGCGAAGCGGCAGAGAGGTTGTTCCACCGGCCTTGCTCCTGGCCTTACGTTCAAAGAGTGCTCAGCCAACTCCCTCGGAACACCTTGCAGATCTTGAGTTGACCATGCAAATATGTCCCGATTCTCACGGAGGAAGTTGGTGAGCTCGCTTTCCTATTTAGCATCCAGGCCTGCACCAATAGTAACAGTACGCTCTGGGAATTGCTCATCAATCTGAAATTTCTTCGTCTCTTTAGTCGGCTGAAAAGAGACACTGCCATGTGGGTTGGCCAGCGCCGGCATGTTCAGCTGTGCCGACTGAGCGAGGGCTGCTACTTCTTGAATCCTTCTTTTTTCTCTTGCTATAACCAATGACTCGGCCAAATTTGACCCGGCTGAAGCACACTCCATTGACTTCTTATAATCTCCTGCAACTGTTATCACCCCTTGTGGTCCGGGTAACTTCATCTTCAGATAACTTATATGACAGCTGCTCATGAATTTGGCCAGTGCCGGCCGTCCGAGTAGAGCATGATAACAACTTTCCAGATCCACCACTTCAAATTCTAAATTTTCTTCTCTGTAGTTATCTCTTGTACCGAATAATACGTCCACTCTGACTTTACCGATGGGCTCGCATGAAAGCCCCGGCACTATCCCATGGAAAGTGGTTCTCGTGGATTGCAGCATGTTCTGTGATATTCCGAGTTTATGCATGGTATCTTTGTACATGATGTTGATACTGCTTCCATTTTCAATGAGTACTTTTGAAAATTTCAGATTGATGCTTGGTCCAACGAATGTCGGATCCAACACGAGTGCATATGATCCTGGACTCGGCATTATTCTGGGGTGGTCCTTTATGCTCCAGGTCACCTCCTGATCAGACCATGGCACATATCTTGGTACTACTGGCATAACCGCATTTACTTCCATATGCCGGCGCTGCACACTCTGCTTGTCTTGCTGTTCCGTTGTGAACACGCAATAATACTGGTGATGTTCTCTGTAATCATTACGTCCAGTATTTGCCGGATTCGTCCTTCCATCCTGGACCTGGTTCATTACTTGATGTACTGCATCCCTCCGATCCGAGTTATCATACCTCGGGGGAGGAGGCGGTAGCATCAGTTGCTGTGTATTTGCTCCAGTTAATTGCGGTTGATGCTGCTGATGTACTTGATTGGGCACCTGAACTCCTACGGGGTTCCCCATTGCATTTTTCATCCATGCACATTGGCGGGTCGTATGATTGGCTGGTCTGGATGGGTTTGATGTGTGAAATTTGCACGGCTGATCTAACATGGACTCGAACGTGTATTTCGGCCTCTCCTGCCATTGCTTCCTTTGCTCTGGGGTCCACTGCCTTTTTCCTTCATTCTTTGGTGTCCACTGCTGAGGTCCATTCTTCTGCCGTTGAGTAGCTCCATGACTCGGCTGATCTTGTGCTACCGCTGCCACTTGGGCCGAATTATATCTATAATCCGGCCTCTCCTCTCTTCTTCTTCCTCTGAAATCACGCCTGGATGAACCGGCCACTTCTCTTGCATAATGGTCCTGTTGCTCACGATGATCTGCCGACATTAATTCCGGTTGCGTTGGGTCGCCTAATGCATAGGAGTCTGCTATTCTGATAGTTTCTGCCAGTGTAGTCGGCATATCCCTTTGCAGGCGTTGCCACAACACGCTGGCATAACAGCAACCTTGCGCGAACCAAGCTATTGCTTGTGATTCTATTACCCCTTCACATGAGTTTCTCAAGTTGCACCATCGAGTTAAAAACTCTCTATCTGTCTCATTCGGCCTCTGCTTGCACATGGCTAACTGTTGCGGCCTGTTTGGCCTCTTGTATGTGCTGGTAAAGTTGCTGACGAACATTTCTTCAAAATCTAACCAACAGTTGATACTGCCTGCTGGTAGATTATTCAGCCATACCCTAGCCGGTCTTTCCAACATTTGCGGGACATACCGTACTGCCCATCTTAAGTTCCCACCCGCTATCTTCACAGCAGTGGCATAGTCAATCAACCAGTCTTGTGGCTTGGTACTCCCATTGTACGTTTTTGTGCCTCTCGCTAGATGAAAGTTTGGCACGGGTGGCTCGCCCATGATTCGTGGTCCAACAGAAGTCGATCCTGGTGGACCTTGTTCTTCCAACAACTTTGACCGGTATAGCCTGTCCAGCTTTACTCTTGCATCATTCGATGGCAAATCTCTGTACAGAATTCTGTCCTGCATCCCATAGTGGTTATTTCCACCATGGATCGCATATTCCACCTCGGAATAACCATCGTTGTACCTCTCATTCACTTGATTATGGCGAGCTGGTCTCGCTTCTCTTTCCTGCCGAGGCTCATGCCTTGGCTGTGGGTTGAGCGGTAGCTCTCTCCTTACTTCGGCAGGGGTCTCGTTCTCATGATTACCTCTCGCGGGATCTCTTCGGCCGAGGTCTCCATTGCCTCGGCCTCCGCCGTCTTTTTCCACACGGCCGTGGTTTCTCTCCCCACTGTTACCTCGGCTTGCATTGCCTCTGTTCTCATTTGCCTTTCCAGCCATTGCCGGATCATATGGAACAATTTGCTTGTTCCTCTTCCCTGAGGTTACTGCTTTGTCCCTTCGTGCGTTGTTTCCGGGTGAAGATCTTTGCGGCGGATAAAGCGGCCGCTGCCCAATGAACCATCCGAGGCCCCTGGCCTTGCCGGTTTGTTCAGTATTTCCTCATTTTGCTGGTTCGCGATGCGCACCAGCTCATTCACTCTTTCTTGTTGTTTCTGGGCTTCCCGGTCAACCCTCTAATTCCAATGCTGCGGCATTTGCTCTCGGGTTCTTCGCCGGTACTGTACCGGCAAACCTAAATCACGATTACGCTCTGTGAGCTTCATGCTCTTTGTTAATGTCATCCATGAGGTTCTTCCCTCTTAATATTAATTCGTCCACCCGCTCGGGTGCGATATCAAGCTTATTAGCTTTGGCATATTCTCTCAGGGTCCTGTTCAAGGATTCCCGCAAGGCCGACACTTTTTTGGCCTCTACCAGCACCTTTTGCCTGGTTTCTTCTAACTCTGCCTGAGCATTTGCCGGATCAAGAATCGGCGCTACAGGTGTAGTCAAGTTTTCTATGGTCGCCTGAAGAATGTTCTCTGGCCTTTCCAGAGGTGGCCCTCTCACTCTTGGTGCCTTTGGGGTGGTGTCATGTAGCTCGGTCGGGTTGTTCACTGGCGGGGTTACCTCAGTGGGTTGTGGCGCGGTCTGCTTGGGTGCGCCTTGTGCGCCTACGGCGGGTTCTCTGCTTGACCCGGCTACTGCTGCTCCATCTTGCGCTCCTTCAGCGACCATCACCTCGACGCTGCCTGCAGGATGTACTTTGGATGGACGGCTTGCTGCGTTAAGAGGTGGCTCTCCTGCAACAACAACTTGGTGGGGATAAATGCCGGTGATATCGACGCCGACGTAAACCTTGTGCTCGCCCAGGCTGATGAAGACACCATTGTGCGGGGGAGCTTTCCCCAAGCTCGCATTGTCACGACATAGTCACGAGACCAAATCTCGGACCAAGCCGAAACAACGCTTCGCCCGTGTTGATGAAGTTTCCGTCCGGATCATAACTCCATTCTAGCACTGGCCCCACGGTGGGCGCCAACTGTCGTGGTGGTGGCACGTTAGATGCCATGGGTAGGCTAAAGTATGGGGCCAATGGATGCTAGTGGGATCTGGGGAGGGAAGATGCAACTGATTCCACACTCAAGAGGTTAGGGCAACGATCTTTATTTATCTTCTCTTGGGCTACAAGTGCTCCTCGAGCTGTGTACAGGGAGAAAAGATGAAACTCACCAGCCTAACGGTACCACAATGAGTCGATCCCCTCCTCAGGGTCCAAGCCTCCCCTTATAAAGGAGTGCCTTGGGTGCCTTTAGGGCTGACGGGGCAAGCATATTCGAGGAATATGATTGTCCCAAGATAGTAGTTCGGCGGCCTCCTTTCCCTGTCGCCCTTCTAACAACGGCAAGGCTCTAGAGGACCCCTCCCGCGTGCCTCGGGCTTCAGGACTGTCACCTCCGTGACCTCCTTCTGCCCCTCTGACGCTCTGCATCTTTGTCTCTTGTGCTTGGCTCCGCTCAGATTCCTTCTAGCCTGCAGCTAGGGTTTGACCTTGGGTTTCTCCTTCTCCTGCAAGCTTCGTATCATTCGGCCTTACCTTACCTCGCGTAGCTCGGCTTGTCCTTCACCTGCATCGAGATTACTCGGGCTAACTCGGCCGACCCTCGCAGTAACTCGGCCGGGTTACACCTTAATATACATATACGGGCTTCTTGCCTTCGTACCTCGGCCGACTTATTCATGATTCGGCCAACCTAGACCGTAACTCGGAAACCAGACGGGGATTTGTACCTCTGTCTTTCCCCGTCTCTGACCTACCCGAGGTCAACCCCCCGACACACACGAAGGCAAGTCGCTGACAATGCGGCCGATTCGACCAGGGTGGTCACGCATTGCCGCACGTCATACGATTGCGCCTCTTCCGCGTTGTCAGTGATTCGGCCTGCAGCACAACAGCAAGCAGTAAGCAAAATATCGACATCACAATACAGTTAGTGCAGTCAGAAATTGGCTGAAGGAGAGTTTACCAATTAGCGGGCGGCAGAGGTCCGTGGTGAAACTTTGAAGAGAAGAAAAGTCGTTCTGTAGCCCAGCAACGAGCGCATCAGATACTTTTTGCTCTTCAGCAGCAGAAGTAACGGCAACCTTGGCTCGTCCCTCCATTGAGCTCGCTTCCGCCTTCGCCTCCTTGAGCTCACGCTCCAGGTCGGCGACTCGCTGTTCGGCAGCGCTCAGAGCGGATTGAGCCACTGTCAAGTCACCCACTGGGACAAGGCCTTGGCGGGCCTCCTTCACCTCGGCCGTAGCTGCTTGAAGCCCCTTGTTCGTCTCCTGGACGGCAACGAGCTCCTTCTCCAAGAGACACTTCGCAGCAAGACGCTCGGCTGACTCGCACTGCAGTCCCTACACACAAACTACAGCGTCAACAACAAATAGTTCATAAGTGCCCAATCACTGAAACTCAGCGACTAGGCACTCGGGGATTGGACAATGAAATTTCTCAGTGCCCACCCGCTGAAATTCAGCGACTAGGCACTCGGGGACTGGATAACATAAAAACATTAAGAATCCGACCACTGAAATTCAGTGGCCCGATCCTCGGGGACTGGACATACCTGGATGGCAGCGCCTAGCATGCCATGAAGCTCCAGCGCATCCACCGACGCAAGTACGACCGGAATATGGCCGTGATGCTGTTCAACTTCTGTCTCGGCGGCCCCAGGAATCTGGCTTGCCGGCACCAAGGCACTCGCTGTGGCCGCCTTCGCCATGAATCGAGGGAAGGTCGCTGTAGATGCCGCTGCACCACTCGGGGTCGGCTCGACCGCATCGGGTGAGTCCGCAAGCACCACATGCTGCGACCCGACACCCTCCTTGGCTCTCGAAGCCACTTCCGCTGCGGTTGGAGGTTCGCTCGGAGCAACTGCCGGATCACCAGAGGCCGCGACGACATCGTCGCCTTTCGCCCTTTTGACGCCTTCGGCAGGAGCAACGACCTCGTCACCCTTCCTCTTCCACGAGGAATCTGCTGGCACTTCGATGGCGACTGGCGGAACCTTGGCCACAGAAGGACGGCCTATCTTTTTAACACCAGTCCTGTGAAACGGTCCTATCAATGAAATTGTCCGATTGAAACGCAAAGTAAGCAGACGAGTAAAGGACAGAGGAGCACTCACTTGGCGACTGGAAGGAATCGTAGACCGGTGCGGATGCTGGCCGGCTTCTCCAGTTCAGGCCCCAACTTCCGAGTGAGACCCGTCTCGAACACATCGTGTGCCCAAGACACTGACGGCTTCTTCGAAGATGAAGCCGCGGCGGGAGCCTCCGTGGCAACTACTGTGGGAGCCCTGCGGTGACCTAGCATACCACTGCATGTGTAGTATACTATAGTCGTGGACATGACATCCACAGAACACCGTTCCGTAAATATCACATCCCTCAGAGTGGTACAACAGAAACATTGCGGGTCCATATTACAAAAGTACACACATTATTATTATTACAATACTGGAAGTTCAAGACTTCCAAAAGATCCAAATTACAAACCAAAATATAAGATGTTTAGCGGAATTTAAAAGTAACAACTCCGACTAGAAGTGGGGATCAACAGCTTATTCTATAGGGTTCATGCTGCTCGGCTCCGTTAGTTACTACCAACTAGAAACTTATGTGGACTTTGTTCTAATCAACACCGTAGCGGATCTCGTAGTCCACGCCTTCAACTCCTCCGGATAGATCAGGTTCCTCGTAGAACACATCTTCTTGGCATTCAGCTGCATACATTGGCACGTCTTCGGGATCCTCAAAGTCTAACCAAGGGATCAAAGGAAAGGATCAGTAACAACGTTACTCAACAAGTTCATTATATGCAAGGTGGCAAGTTTGATGCTCTAACTACCACCTCGGATTATAAATCCTTGGCACTATGTAGTTTTTGTAAATATTTCTTCAAAGATTGATCTTATTCTGAAAAACTATGACAATCAGCCTTCATAGGTTGACTAGAACTTTCATGGAGTTCCTTTCCTGCCGCGTTCGTAGCTCCTTCCCAGAACAGGGAGTAACAAGTTACAGTTCTTACACTCTGCAGAGGTGCGTTACTTTACCCATGAGATATCAACTCCTTGTTGCACAACCGGGCGCACTTTCCCATCCACAATTCCATGACGTGGGGCCCAGTAGTTGGTCCAAGCCAATCACTGCCCCTTCGTGACCCCGCATGCCTCCTTGGTGTACACCATGCCCACATAATGAATTACGGCAATGGTTTGTACAAACCGTTAGATGCCAGAACTATCGTGGGACGTTGAGGGTTCCCACCAATATGTTGCATATCCTCTACGAATTACCAATTAATATGCACGCTACGAGGATAATAACCACGACCTGCACATCCGGCTTCATGCGAGAGGAAGAAGATACAACTGACTTCTCTGTCCCATTCCAAATCTCATGGCTAACACGTAATATACGGCGCTAGAATCACTGATGTCAGGGGTTGTTAAGTCCCTATTTGATCATCATTGTTGCAATTAGAACTCCAAGTTCTATTGCTCCATTATATCACCACTTAGGATGATATCTATGATTTCTTTGTTTATGAAAATAATATTTTATTTCTTTTATATCATATATGATAACACACAATTTGCAAAAACTTTGAATAAAGACTCTTCAAAGGACATGAGCAAGTGATGAACTTGCCTTGTGATGGCAAGGTAGTCAAGTCTGATGCTTGCACTGGACCTTGAGCTTCTAGTTCTACAAAAAAATCATTATTGCCCGGTAAGGACAATATTTAAAGAAGCAAAATGATTATGCAGATAATGTAATGCATTATTTATATGCATCTACCCCAAAAAGTTTCTTTTTGAGTAATAAAGGGTTTATAAATATTTCTTTTCAATATTTATAACATGTATTGATTTATTTTATTTCCCTTTATTTGACTTTTATTGATTTAATAATTCCTTTAGGAATTATTAATTATACCTTAAATTTTATTACTAAATATTTATTTAATATTTTTAAAAAATACTATAATATTAATAAATAATGAAAGTGATTTTTATTTATTTTTATCACCTTTCAATAATTTTGTAAAATTCCACAAGGAATATTTAAATTACAAAATTCTTATAAAAATTTGAATATCCAAAATTTGATATCTTATTTTATTTGGACAGAATGGATTATTGTGAATCCAAAAATATTTTATTTATGATTTTTGGACTATTATTTTATTTTCTATAATTTTTATTGAGGTTAGGGGTATTTTGGTCTTTTCCAATTTATCAAAAGATTTATTAAATATTCTAGGATGGCCCTTTGGGATTATTGGGCCACCACCTTGGCCCAATAGGACATGGTTAAATGACTACCCCGAAGGGTTTTGGCCCACCCAGCCCACTCTGCCTTCTTCTTTCCCTCGACCTCATCTCCTCCTCCTCTGTCTCGCCCCCCATGGATGGCGATGCCACCATCGTCGATTCTCGCCGTCATCGGCCGTTCTGGCCGCCGCCGTGGTGCCAGTTGGGGTTGTCGACGACGCTCGTTTGTTCTATCCATGTGGATTTGACCCTGGGGCTTTCCCATGGTCAGTTCCCCCCATTCCCGAATCCTAGGGTTCGGAAAAGATGTTGTCGCCACCGCGATCTCGCCTGCGGTGTGTACTAGTCTCGTGCGCTGCTGCGGTCGCTGGCGTGGCAAGTACAGGTTGCAGCACCCCTTTGGGTGCTCCCTGTGCCGTCGCGGTGCGTCGTCCTCTCTCCTTCCTCTCCGATTCATCAGCGAGGACCTCGGGTAAGTGGTCTCTGTGGTGTTCGTTCATGCTACTGCCTTGATTCTTTTTGGTGTGTAGCTAGTGGCTTCTGATGTTGAGTGATGATGTGCTGATTGGGTTCATCTCAGGATTAGGGTTCATAACCCCTCTGTTAATCACATCTAGGATGCTTTCGATCTAGTGTTGATCATATTTGATCATGTGAAATGATTGCTTGCTGTGGTTAAGGATTGATAGTAACTTTGATGTTACTAGTTTGCCTGTCAGATTTGTCCTAGTGGTAATCTACCATGCTCTAGGCTAGTTATTTCAATCAAATCCTTAATTGGATTATGTTGTTGGTCTGAGGCTTTACTCTACTATTAGTGTACTTATACTGACAGTGTTTGCTTACTTCAATTATACTGTTGGCTTGTGTAAGATTTTATTTACTGAATCAAATCATTGCTTGCAATGATTTCTATGAATGTATAAATGAATTTAAGGTTGATTCCTGGCATTTGGCTCAGGAAAATGATATGTAATGATTTGTCCCTTTTCCTGTGGAAGATAAGTAAAGATTGGTTTTAGCTCATTAAGAACTTGTCCTTGTGATACCCTTGTATTCTGGCACACAAGTGTTTGGGTTTTTATTTCTAGGCTTAGCTTGATTATGCTTGTGATTAAAACTGATAAGATAATATTGAAGCTTTCTTATCTTGCCTATGATGTTGATCTGAGGCTCTAGGATTTCATACCTAGTTAGCTGAGCAATAATTTTTTTGAATCTTGTAGGATTAGAGGTGCTACTCTCTCTTTGAGAGATGTGCCCTGATCTGATAGTATCAAATGAAAATGATCTAAGTTGCAAAAAATAGCACTAAACCCAGTGATGCTGGTCTGAGGGTTTAGTGTTTGTGGTTGAGCTTGATTTCTTATCCTTATGCTTGAATTCTCTAGGATAGATTCACCCCTCTTGGGTGCATATTGAAAGATCATTACATAAAGCAACACATGCTTTTGTTTGAATATTCTGAGGAAAGCATGTGATGGTTTTATGAGACTCACCACAAGATTTGATGTTGGTGTAGTATATTGATGATGATCTTGATCTTGGTCTGGATCTTGATCTACTTTAACTATGCTCCTGAGCTTGCTCTTGAGTTTTCCTGCTCCTCCTAGCTCCTGGATTGACCTTGCTGTCCACCAGATTCATCTCTCTCCTTATGTCACCATCATGGTGATGTTTGGGTGAATCTGGTGGTTGGTTTGGCTGCTGTTCTTGGTTTACTTGTTGTTCACCCTGGCTGTGCTGTGGTGTGGTGTGGTGTGGTGGAGTGATGCACTGAGGTGCTTCGCCACAGCTATGCTCTGGTTTTGTTTGATCTAGCTGTGCTTGTGAAGTCGACAGCACACCCTTTGCATGCTTGTGTGTGTGCAGCCTGTGTGCCTGCTATGCACATATGGATAGGTTCAGCAAATTTGAACTTACTATTACCAATCTACTTTTACCTTGGCTGGTGAGTTGGTCCCTTATGGCTGTCATTTGCATTCTGGATATAAATTCATGAAAGATGAAATCTTTCATATTGGTGAAACTTGCCCCTCTTTAACATTTCTCAATGATGAGATTGTCAAGTGCACCTCACTGACATATCTGAGAGAAATATATACTAACACTAATCTTGTTTTATTTCTATTTAATCTTTGTTTTACAGGTTCAAAGATAAAGATGAAGATTTAGTGTAGGTTTTAGATATAGGATATTTAATAGATGTAATTTTTTTAGTCCTTTGTAATTTTTCTTTTTAGTTCTTGTAATCTTTATTTTATTCAATTGTAATAAAGATTAAATTATTATTAATAAAGAATATTTTTATTCTTTATTCTGTTGTAACTTGTTTATGTCTTTATAATATGAAAATGAATTTCATAATTTCTATTGTTTTGAGATTTAAGTTATACTACCTATATCTTAATTAATTTAAGATTAAAATCTTATATCTAAATCATTTAAATTATTATTCAAACACTTAAGTTTTTAAATTCAAACCCATTTCAAAACACACATAATTCTTTTAAGATCACATCAAAGTTTATAACAATCCTCCTTTAAGTCTAGACCTAATCTTAAAGTAAGAAAGAAACATTGATCACTTAAGTTTTATTTGGCGAAAATTTTACCCACCTTTTCACAAATAGATGCATGCAACAATACATAATCCTAAATCTACCCTTCGTTAGGTTCCTAAATGCTGGGATGTTACAGACTTCCCCCCTTAAATTAAACTTCGTCCCGAAGTTTGTGGAGATGTACCTGAATAGTTCTTGATAAAATTTTCTTAAATCCTCTTATTTCTCCCATGTGGCTTCTCTCTCAGGGTGATGTTCCCATTGGACTTTGCAATATTTGATTGCTCTATTCCTCAATCTTTTCCAGTTTTCTTCTAGAATTTTACAAGGTTTTTCAATATAGGTCAGGTCTGCTTGTAGTTCTATATCTCGATGTGTTATTGCATCATCAGGAACTTTCAAACATTTGCGGAGTTGTGATACATGGAAAACATTATGTACTTGAGCCAGTATTGATGGTAACTCTAAAGCATAAGCTATAGTTCTGTTTTGACTCAGTATCTTGAATGGTCCGATATATCTTGGACTCAATTTCCCTTTAACTCCGAACCTTTTTACTCCTTTCATTGGACTTACTTTCAAATAGACCATGTCTCCTACTTCTGGATGCCATGATCTTTGGCTTTGATCCGCATAACTTTTCTGCCTGCTCTGGGCTATTTTCAGTCTATCCCTGATCTTATCAATGATGTCTTATCTCTCCTTGATATAATCTGGCACAAATTCTTTGCTGCTTCTAGGTCCATACCAACATATTGGTGATCTACACTTCCTTCCATACAGAACCTCATATGGAGCTACCTTCAGACTAATCTGATAGCTATTTTTATAAGAAAATTATGCCAAAGGTAGGTGATCTTCCCATGTTCCTCCGAAATCTAGTGCACAAGCGCTCAACATGTCTTCTAGTACTTGGTTTGTTCTTTCAGTTTGACCTCCTGTCTCAGGATGATATGCCGTGCCGAAATCTAACTTTGAACCAAGTGCTTCATGCAATTGCTTCCAAAATGCTGAAGTAAACACTGATCCCCTATCAGTTACGATCTTCTTGGGTATTCCATGCTTACTTACTATCTCTTTGACATATACTTCAACTAATTTCTCTGCATTATCCTTTTGATTCACTGAAATAAAATGTGCACTCTTCATGCGTCGGTCCACAATTACCCATATCATATCCTTCTTTTTTGGTGTCATAGGTAATCCTATAATGAAGTCCATACCTATTTATTCCCACTTCCATTCTGGAATTTCTAAGGGTTGTAATGGTCCTGCTGGATTTTGATGTTCAGCTTTCACCCTTTGACAAGTATGGCATTCAGATACATATTTAGCAATATCTCTTTTCATGTTATTCCACCAGAATAGTTCTTTCAAATCCATATACATCTTAGTACTCCCTGGATGTATAGAATATGGTGTATCATGTGCTTATTTGAGTATGAAATTTCTGATCTCAGTTACATTTGGAACACATAGACGGTCTTGGAACCATAAAGACCCATAATCCCCAAGGCAAAAAACTGATTTTTGCCCTTGAGATATCCTCCGAATTTCCTCAGCAATAAAAAGATCTTCTTCTTGATGTCTAAAAATTTCTTGCTTAAGATCATTGTCCTGCTCTACAACTACCTGCATAGTCGCTAATCCTCCAAGAACGTCTGTTCTGATGAATTGGAGTTGTAATCTTTCCAAGTCCATTTGTAACTCTTTTGGTAACTCTCTGTTGCTAGGCTGAATATCTGCACTCTTTCTGCTTAAAGCATCTGCTACAACATTTGCTTTCCCTGGGGTGTAATTGATTGTTAGATCATAATCCTTGATTAATTCCAACCAACGTTTCTGCCTCATATTCAATTCCTTTTGAGTGAAGAAGTACTTGAGACTTTTATGATCAGTGTATAACTCACATCTGGCTCCATAAAGGAAATGTCTCCATCCTTTCAGTGCAAAAACTACTGCTGCTAACTCTAAATCATGAGTTGGATAGTTGACTTCATGTGGTTTCAATTGTCTTGAACCACAAGCAATTACTTTCTGATCTTGCATTAATACACAACCGAAACCTTCTTTCATTGAATTTAACTGCAGATCCACCATGATATGACTGTGTTTATCAGCCTGGTAAACTATCCTTGCCCCGTTTGGATTTTTGATCGAGACAGTTTTCTCCTCACAATTAATCCGAGCTCCGTGTTCCATCATCCAATCCATCCCCAGCACTACTGCAATTCCCTTCAAAGGAATCACATAAAGGTCTGCAAAATATGTACAACCACAGATCGAGATAACCTGATCTTGTTTGATGCGGAGTACAGTCACATTCCCTCCTGCCGTAACTACGGTCATAGGACGTTCTCACGTTGCTCTTCTAATCCCGAACTTATCACAAAATTCTTCAAAAATGAATGAAGTAGTTGCACCAGTATAAAATAGAACTTTGCCGGGATTGGTAAGGATATTGAGCGTACCTATCACTGCATGCTCCGAATTATCCACCTCCTCGAGGGTTGCACAGTTCAGTTTTCCAGTTGGTCGGTTTCTCTTGCCACTGTTATTCTCGTCATTGTTTCCCCCTTTATTGGGCTGTCCATTTCCTCCACTGGCTTGTCCTCCTCCCTTGGTAGGCCATCCTCCCGGTGGTTTGCTCGGACAATCCGGCTTGATATGCCCCTTCTGACCACAACCGTAATAGATCACTACAGGCTTTTTGCACTCCCTCTGGAAATGCCCCGGAATTCCACTATTGTTATAGATAATATTCCTTCTCGGATTAGATTGATTTCCACCACTGTCTTTGTTATTGTTATTGTTGTTGTTGCCATAATTCCTATTCCGAGGTTTGAACTCCAGGTTAGGTTTAGGTTTGGTTGCCTGAATTCTCTTGGTTTCCTTCTTGGCTCTCTTCCTCTGGTCCTCTTGGACATTCTTGTAATCATCTTCAAAAGTAATGTCTGCGTCCAACAACTGCTGATAAGTTTGCTTATTAGCTAACCTTAGTTGCATCTTCACAAACAGATTTAATCCACGCAAGAAATGTTTCTTCCTCTTCTCTTCAGTGTTAACATCCTCCTCAGCATAACGAGACAGTTGGCTAAACTCCCGGATGTACTTCATGACACTAGTATATCCTTGCTGAATCTCCTCAAATTCTCTCCGCTTCAACTCCATGACGCTTTCCGGAACATGATATTCACGGAATCTCTGCTTAAACTCCTCCCAGGTAAACTCCCTTCCTGGTGGTTGCATGGCTAATTGATTTTCCCACCATGATGCTGCAGGTCCGGTCAGCAGATGAGTTGCATACCTCAATTTTTCCTCATCATTGCAACCTACAGTTTTCAGCTTCCTCTCTGTATCTGCTAGCCAGTCTTCTGCATCCATTGGTTCAGGAGCTGATGCAAAAGGTAACGGTCTTGCATTCTGGAAATCAGATAAACTCACTCCTCCACCTTCAGGTGCCCTCTGATTTGCTCTACCCGGCAATTCTTCCATGAACTTGTTCTGGGTCTCTTGCATCATTTGCATACATTTCATAAAGTTCTGCTCCATTAACGACCTCATTAGTGGTCGTGATAATGTGCCTTGATTTTCTGCATCGGCATTGGCCTTTTCCTTGGCCTCGCGCTCCATCCGCTGCTGCTCAGTTTCCATTTCTACCCCCGTATCCATGACCCCCTAGTCCTGCATCATAAAGCAAATACTCATAATTACATCATGCACATGTGTTCTAAGCTCGACTTTATGCACAGAACTAGTCACACAATGAAGATCCAAAAAAATCCAAATATGCATTTCACACATCATACATAATATCATAATGATACAAAGTCATTACAACATATACCATATTGGTATTTTACAAAACTACCTTATTTCTAGAGTACAATACACAGTACTTGATACTATTGTCTAGTTGTCTCTTTCTAATAGTGACTATGCTCATCATACATGTCTAATGTCCAACCGTGATGACGTGTTGACCGTCGCACAGTTTGTGGAACAAATGGCCTTTCAGAAGGAACATACTCTACATCTGAAGTATCAGGACTTGAGTCATTACTCAACCTGAGCGCATCGACTCCCTCCAGCTCAGCTGAAAAGTCTTTAGAAACATATTCAACATTATCTCCAGCCTGCATCCCCTGAGCTGCATTCCTTGAGTTGTCAACAGAATACGCAGATCCTGCTGCTTCCCAGGTGCTCTCGTGGACAAGATAATCGAATACTGGATAATGTATATTCCCTGGGTTTTGAGAAGATGTGGATGATTCAAACACTATCTCCTCAGGATATTCTTCTTCATCCTGATCATCTATTGACATGGTATTTCTACTTCTGTTATTAGGATTCATCCTTGCACCCATCCAACTAGATTGTCCAACATTTCTGTCAGAACCATCTGTGGACATCTGGTGTTCATGAGATCCATTATATGATCTCATTCTCCATCCATCCGAGTTCTCAATAGGAAGTTCTGAGTCAGAACCATCCTCTGAGCCCTGTGGTACTGCATACCGCATATCTATAATAGGATCATATGTAGGTTCAGGTCTTAGTGAATAAGGATATGGTATAAAAGATTCTGGATCTATAGGTACATCCTTAAAGATAGGTGTTGCACTACTACTTGCTTCTTTCTCCAGCTAGAATGCTAACTGCTTCCTCCTTTCCGAATTAGTTAGATCCTCTAACATGTCATTTTTGTCTTCAACAATCACTTGATGAGTCTTATAAAAAGACGCAACGATTGTCTGGTATCTATCCATAAACTTGGAAGCTAACTTAGGATGCTTCTTAACCAAATTAAGATGATCCGGTATAGGCTCCGAGTCTATAGAATCATGAGGTATCACAGAAAATGTGTTACCTTCTAGATCCTTGGTTTTCTCCTCCCGGATATTAGCTATTGCCTCCCCAACAACAACATGATAGGCTGCTAAATGACTCCTACCTTCTCCTATGGGTAGATCGTGGTATAGTCCAAGCTTCTCTGGAAGTTGGATACTCACATGATACTTGGATAACATCCGGCCATCTAGATAAGTGATACTGTTCACTGGGATTCTAGTTGGACAATTAAAAAGCTTTAAAAGTTGACGAAGTTGATCTGTAAACGATCCTTGATAATCATCAAGAGTCTCCTCTTTCCTTACCAAATTCTGTTTTGGAAACTTTGGTGTCATATTTCTGTATATCAGAAAAATAATTTTCATTAGTATCCAATGGCATATTGCATCATAAAAAATAATTATCGCACTAAAACATATAACAAAATATTCTCATTTGAATACCCATTATATTACTTTTAGAGAATTCTTTATCGTTGCTAATTCTCCTACAGGTAATACCCTTTACTAGGTTTCCGACCTAAGGTCAAAGCAATTTGCTCTGATACCAACTGCGGTGACCCAGCATACCACTGCATGTGTAGTATACTATAGTCGTGGACATGACATCCACAGAACACCGTTCCGTAAATATCACATCCCTCAGAGTGGTACAACAGAAACATTGCAAGTCCATATTACAAAAGTACACACATTATTATTACAATACCAGAAGTTCAAGACTTCCAAAAGATCCAACTTACAAACCAAAAGATAAGATGTTCAGCGAATTTAAAAGTAACAACTCCGACTAGGAGTGGGGCTCAACAACTTATTCTATAGGGTTCATGCTGCTCGGCTCCGTTAGTTACTACCAACTAGATACTTATGTGTACTTTGTTCTAATCAACACCGTAGCGGATCTCATAGTCCACGCCTTCAACTCCTCCAGATAGATCAGGTTCCTCGTAGAACACATCTTCTTGGCATTATGCTGCATACATTGGCACGTCTTCGGGATCCTCAAAGTCTAAGCAAGGGATCAAAGGAAAGGATGAGTAAAAGCGTTACCCAACAAGTTCATTATATGCAAGGTGGGAAGTTTGATGCTCTAACTACCACCTCAGATTATAAATCTTTGGCACTATGCAGTTTTTGTAAATCTTTCTTCAAAGATTGATTTTATTCTGAAAAACTATGACAATCAGCCTTCACAGGTTGACTAGAACTTTCATGGAGTTCCTTTCCTGCCGCGTTCATAGCTCCTTCCCGGAACAGGGAGTGAAAAGTTATAGTTCTTACACTCTGCAGATGTGCGTTACTTTACCCATGCGAGATCAACTCCTTGTTGCACAACCGGGCGTACTTTCCCGTCCACAATTCCATGATGTGGGGCCCAGTAGTTGTTCCAAGCCAATCACTGCCCCCTTCGCGACCCCGCATGCCTCCTTGGTGTACACCATGCCCACATAATGAATTACGGCAATGGTTTGTTCAAATCGTTAGATGCCAGAACTATCGTGGGACGTTGAGGGTTCCCACCAATATGCTTCATATCCTCTACGAATTGCCAATTAATATGCACGCTACAAGGATAACAGCCATGACCTGCACATCCGGCTTCATGCGAGAGGAAGAAGATACATCAGACTTCTCTGTCCCATTCCAAATCTCATGTCTAACGCGTAATATACGACGCTAGAATCACTGATGTCAGGGGTTGTTAAGTCCCTATTTGATCATCATTGTTGCAATTAGAACTCTAAGTTCTATTGCTCCATTATATCACCACTTAGGATGATATCTACGATTTCTTTGTTTATGAAAATAATATTTTATTTCTTTTATATCATATACGATAACACACAATTTGCAAATACTTTGATAAAGACTCTTCAAAGGACATGAGCAAGTGATGAACTTGCCTTGTGATGGCAAGGTAGTCAAGTCTGATGCTTGCACTGGACCTTGAGCTTCTAGTTCTACAAAAACATCATTATTGCCCGGTAAGGACAATATTTAAAGAAGCAAAATGATTATGCAGATAATGTAATGCATTATTTATATGCATCTACCTCAAAAAGTTTCTTTTTGAGTAATAAAGGGTTTATAAATATTTATTTTTAATATTTATAACATGTATTGATTTATTTTATTTCCCATTATTTGACTTTTATTGATTTAATAATTCCTTTAGGAATTGTTAATTATACCTTAAATTTTATTACTAAATATTTATTTAGTATTTTTAAAAAATAATATAATATTAATAAATAATGAAAGTGATTTTTATTTATTTTTATCACCTTTCAATAATTTTGTAAAATTCCACAAGGAATATTTAAATTACAAAATTCTTATAAAAATTTGAATATCCAAAATTTGATATCTTATTTTATTTGGACAGAATGGATTATTGTGAATCCAAAAATATTTTATTTATGATTTTTGGACTATTATTTTATTTTCTATAATTTTTATTGAGGTTAGGGGTATTTTGGTCTTTTCCAATTTATCAAAAGATTTATTAAATATTCTGGGCTGGCCCTTTGGGCTTATTGGGCCACCACCTTGGCGTAATAGGACAGGGTTAAATGACTACCCCGAAGGGTTTTGGCCCACCCAGCCCACTCTGCCTTCTTCTTTCCCTCGACCTCATCTCCTCCTCCTCTGTCTCGCCCCCCGTGGCTGGCGATGCCGCCATCGTCGATTCTCGCTGTCGTCGGCCGTTCTGGCTGCCGCCGTGGTGCGAGTTGGGGTTGTCGACGACGCTCCTTTGTTCTATCCATGTGGATTTGACCCTGGGGCTTTCCCGTGGTCAGTTCCCCCATTCCCGAACCCTAGGGTTCGGAAAAGATGCTATCGCCGCCGCGATCTCGCCTGCGGTGGTGTACTGGTCTCATGCGCTGCTGCGGTCACCGTCGTGGCAAGTACAGGTTGCAGTACCCCTCTGGGTGCTCCCTGTGCCGTCGCGGAGCGTCGGCCTCTCTGCTTCCTCTCCGATTCATCAGCGAGGACCTCGGGTAAGTGGTCTCTGTGGTGTTCGTTCATGCTACTGCCTTGATTCTTTTTGGTGTGTAGCTAGTGGCTTCTGATGTTGAGTGATGATGTTCTGATTGGGTTCATCTCAGGATTAGGGTTCATAACCCCTCTGTTAATCACATCTAGGATGCTTTCGATCTAGTGTTGATCATATTTGATCATGTGAAATGATTGCTTGCTGTGGTTAAGGATTGATAGTAACTTTGATGTTACTAGTTTGCCTGTCAGATTTGTCCTAGTGGTAATCTACCATGCTCTAGGCTAGTTGTTTCAATCAAATCCTTAATTGGATTATGTTGTTGGTCTGAGGCTTTACTCTACTATTAGTGTACTTATACTGACAGTGTTTGCTTACTTCAATTATACTGTTGGCTTGTGTAAGATTTTACTTACTGAATCAAATCATTGCTTGCAATGATTTCTATGAATGTATAAATGAATTTAAGGTTGATTCTTGGCATTTGGCTCAGGAAAATGATATGTAATGATTTGTCCCTTTTCCTATGGAAGCTAAGTAAAGATTGGTTTTAGCTCATTAAGAACTTGTCCTTGTGATATCCTTGTATTCTGGCACACAAGTGATTGGGTTTTTATTTCTAGTCTTAGCTTGATTATGCTTGTGATTAAAACTGATAAGATAATATGGAAGCTTTCTTATCTTGCCTATGATGTTGATCTGAGGCTCTAGGATTTAATACCTAGTTAGTTGAGCAATAATTTGTTTGAATCTTGTAGGATTAGAGGTGCTACTCTCTCTTTGAGAGATGTGCCCTGATATGATAGGATCAAATGAAAATGATCTAAGTTGCAAAAAATAGCACTAAACCCAGTGATGCTGGTCTGAGGGTTTAGTGTTTGTGGTTGAGCTTGATTTCTTATCCTTATGCTTGAATTCTCTAGGATAGATTCACCCCTCTTGGGTGCATATTGAAAGATCATTACATAAAGCAACACATGCTTTTGTTTGAATATTCTGAGGAAAGCATGTGATGGTTTTATGAGACTCACCACAAGATTTGATGTTGGTGTAGTATATTGATGATGATCTTGATCTTGGTCTGGATCTTGATCTACTTTAACTATGCTCCTGAGCTTGCTCTTGAGTTTGCCTGCTCCTCCTAGCTCCTGGCTTGACCTTGCTGTCCACCAGATTCATCCCTCTCCTTATGTCACCATCATGGTGATGTTTGGGTTAATCTGGTGGTTGGTTTGGCTGCTATTCTTGGTTTACTTGCTGTTCACCCTGGCTGTGCTGTGTTGTGGTGTGGCGTGGTGTGGTGTGGTGGAGTGATGCACTGAGGTGCTTCCCCACAGCTATGCTCTGGTTTTGTTTGATCTGGTTGTGCTTGTGAAGTTGACAGCACACCCTTTGCATGCTTGTGTGTGTGCAGCCTGTGTGCCTGCTATGCACATATGGATAGGTTCAGAAAATTTGAACTTACTATTACCAATCTACTTTTACCTTGGCTGGTGAGTTGGTCCCTTTTGGCTGTCATTTGCATTCTGGCTATAAATTCATGAAAGATGAAATCTTTCATATTGGTGAAACTTGCCCCTCTTTAACATTTCTCAATGATGAGATTGTCAAGTGCACCTCACTGACATATCTGAGAGAAATATATACTAACACTAATCTTGTTTTATTTCTATTTAATCTTTGTTTTACAGGTTCAAAGATAAATATGAAGATTTAGTGTAGGTTTTAGATATAGGATATTTAATAGATGTAATTTTTTAGTCCTTTGTAATTTTTCTTTTGTAGTTCTTGTAATCTTTATTTTATTCAATTGTAATAAAGATTATATTATTATTAATAAAGAATATTTTTATTCTTTATTCTGTTGTAACTTGTTTATGTCTTTATAATATGAAAATGAATTTCATAATTTCTATTGTTTTGAGATTTAAGTTATACTACCTATATCTTAATTAATTTAAGATTCAAATCTTATATCTAAATCATTTAAATTATTATTCAAACACTTAAGTTTTTAAATTCAAACCCATTTCAAAACACACATAATTATTTTAAGATCACATCAAAGTTTATAACAATCCTCCTTTAAGTCTAGACCTAATCTTAAAGTAAGAAAGAAACATTGATCGCTTAAGTTTTATTTGGCAAAAATTTTACCCACCTTTTCACAAATAGATGCATGCAACAATACATAATCCTAAATCTACCCTTCGTTAGGTTCCTAAATGCTGGGATGTTACAGAATTCCCCCCTTAAATTAAACTTCGTCCCGAAGTTTGTGGAGATGTACCTGAATAGTTCTGGATAAACTTTTCTTAAATCCTCTTCTTTCTCCCATGTGGCTTCTCTCTCAGGGTGATGTTACCATTGGACTTTGCAATATTTGATTGCTCTATTCCTCAATCTTTTCCAGTTTTCTTCCAGAATCTTACAAGATTTTTCAATATAGGTCAGGTCTGCTTGTAGTTCTATATCTTGATGTGTTATTGCATCATCAGGAACTTTCAAACATTTGCGGAGTTGTGATACATGGAAAACATTATGTACTTGAGCCAGTCTTGATGGTAACTCTAAAGCATAAGCTATAGTTCTGTTTTGACTCAGTATCTTGAATGGTCTGATATATCTTGGACTCAATTTCCCTTTAACTCCGACCCTTTTTACTCCATCGGGTGCTGCCCGCGAGTTTTGCGAACCGTGGGGGCATCAACTTCCACGGGCTCGTCGTCTTCATCGTCGTCGTTGTTGCCTCCATCACTCTCGGCGTTGCCCTTGGTGGGTGATGACTCTCTTCCGTCCTGGACGGACGAGCTCGAGTTCTTGTCGTCTGCGGGTGGAAGCCACGCTTCCACCACTTGAAACAACTTCAAAAAGAACAAACAATGTTAGCACGACCGGGAATGCACAAGCTACGAATGCGAGTGTTAACGGAGTGATAGCTTACCGTTGGAGCTGGGCGCCTCGCGGTATAAGGGCCGACCCCGGCCTTTGCGTCGAGGTACACGGCCTGAGTAATCTTCTTCAGGGCCAGTGTATAATCGTTGAGTCTCCACTGAACGAGGCATGACTTCGTCGGGTCATCTTTACCCGTATACTCGTACATGTAGTGGTCGCGGCTGGCCAGGGGCACGAGCCGCCGCCCGAGCCAGCAGTTGTAGAGATTGATGGTCTGGAGGCCTTTCTTCTCTAGGCCGCGAATGGTTTGTAACATTTCGTTAACAACCATCCGCTGATCCAGCGGGAGTTTGACGACCTGGAGCCGACGCGGCTCGGGCCTGTCGACGGAGTACCTTGGGAGCGCCACTTCGTCGCCTGGAGTCGACTCGGTGACGTAGAACCAGTACTTCTTCCAATCGTCCGCTGCCTTGGCGGGCAGCATCAAATCAAAGAACGATGCCTTTGACTTCAGCTGGAACGTCAGGCCGCCCGCGGCAAGCATCGGGCCGCCTGTTTCTTCGCGGCTAATTCTCCCGTGGAATAGGTCTTGCCACAGGGGGGAGTAGGGCCTGAAGCCCAGATAGCACTCGCAGAACGCCACAAAAATGGCGAGCTGCCCGATGCTATGCGGACCCAGATCCGATGGTTGGATTCCGTAGTAGGCACAGAAACGCCGGAAGAAGAGGGAAGTTGGGAATCCAAGCCCCCGCTCCAGGTGGCTGGTGAAGCAAATGAACTCCCCCTCGCGCGAATCTGGAATCACTTCTCCAACCGCGGGGATGCGCCATCTACCGGCGCGGAGAATCCCCGCCTCCTCGAAAGACGCTAGTAGTGCCTTCGTGTACTTGGATCTACCCCATGGCTCGGTCTGAGGATCTACAGGGGCCATCGACTAGAGGATCGTGGGGGTCGGAACTTTCTGGATCTCGTTCTGGTCGCTGTGTGGAATGGGGAAACAGGGAGGTGCGAGATTGGAGGAAGCGAAAGAAGAGTTTTCCCCATTCTCCCTTCACTCTCCTTATATAGAGGTTGTTACCCGCCATTTTCGGGAGCCATTACTACGCGGTAATTATGCCAATATTACCGTTGGATTAACCAACGGCTAGTTTGACCACAACTGGCGGTCCAACTTCATCTACTCGACTCGTTGCTCCCAGCAACTCGACGATTCGCCGACCCGATCACTATAACAGTGACACATTATTCGCCGACCCGATCACTATAACAGTGACTAAGTACTCGCCGACCCGTTCACCGAGATGCGGTACGATCGGTCGCCGTTATTGCGACTAAAATGACTAGTTTCCTCCTTTGTTCAGGAGTCCGCCGCCGATTCGACTAGGCATCCGCATTGGACTCGCATACTCCGACTGCCAGCAAACACCTGCGACAAATCAACAATGGCCTCGGGGACTACTGAAGGGGATATGCCTACCAGGGTATACCCAGCAGGACGTTTCCTACCGGCCCAAGCCGTCAGCGAGTGGGCCTGTAGGACGGCGACTGGATCAAGACTTGGCGTGGACTCAGGCGACTGGAAGCGGAAGTCCCAGAAGCATAGCTAGGCCTAGTCGGACTAGGTCATGGAACCTCCAAATCCTTAACTAATTCGGTTGTGATCTGTAAACCCTAGCAAGGTGAGCCTATATAAACCTCCCTAGGGGATGCATAGAGGAGACGTTCCATCATACACCCAAGCGACTCGCCGCCTAGTCGTCGAGCTCGCCCCTTTGTACTTTCACCATAATACAATCTAGCAGGAGTAGGTCTTTACCCTCCGGGGGCCCGAACCTGGGTAAACCCTTGTGTCTCCGCCCTCATCTCGCAACATAAATGGCTGGCCGCCCTTGCCCCATGTTCTACTACTCGCTGCCGATTGCAGCATCTGCCGTGGTCATTCCCACGACAATCATCATCATCATCCACACCATCATCTCCACCAGCACCATCATCACCACTCCATCCCACTGTAACAATTGTATTGGATATTGCTTTAGTTCTTAGGGGAAACTTTCCCGGTGTTAATTACTATTTTAGTTAATGCTTGTGAGTGGAACCATTGGATTATTGTTTATGTTTATATTGTTATCCATTATCATATCATGTTTGATCTTGATCCATATGATGTCTTGTGAGTAGTTCGTTTAGTTCTTGAGGACATGGGAGAAGTC
Organism: Avena longiglumis; assembly: GCA_030063025.1. Classification (NCBI taxonomy): domain Eukaryota; kingdom Viridiplantae; phylum Streptophyta; class Magnoliopsida; order Poales; family Poaceae; genus Avena; species Avena longiglumis. The sequence continues at coordinate 86,002,182 of CP125977.1, read as the reverse complement.
ATGTTGTTAGTAGTGAATCTGTGTTGAGTTATTATTCAATGGTTTAGTATTTAAGTTGTGGTGCTATTCTTCTAGTGGTGTCATGCGAACGTCGATTACATGAAACTTCACCATTTATGGGCATAGGGGGATGTATTGTGTATTTGGATACTAATTGTGGGGTTGCCGGAGTGACAGAAACCTGAACCCCCGTTAGGACACCTTTGCACAAGGGAGTGTAGGATCTCAGAGTTTAAGGCTGTGATTAGATTTATATCTTAATTACTTTCCTATAGTTACGGATGTTTGCAGGGGATTTAATCACAAGTATGTATTAGTCCTAGGAAGGGCGGTATGTTAGCACAAGTTCACCCACATAACACTTACAAACACCAAAGAAGAGTACTCAGCTATTTGAAGCGAAAGCACTTGATAGAATTCCCATGTGTCCTCGAGAACGTTTGGTCCTTATAATAGAATCTCCACTCGCCTACCCAGGAGGCCGATCCGGACGCCGAATTTCGGTCCGAACGCCGAAAACTGGCCCAGTCGCGTACCCAAGGACCTGTTTTCGGCCGGATTTCGGCCATTTTTGGTCCGGGCTACCCAGGCCGAACCCAGGTTTCCGGGTACGCCCAGGGAACGCCGGACTCAGAGATTTCGGCGAAAAAAACATAGCGGCGCGTGGACCCGCCGAGTCAGTGATGGATGCCGAGTCGTCGTCATCCTCAGAACCACGCGGCGACCGCCGAGCAATAACTGCCCGCCGCGTCGGCCACGCGTTGCCGATTTATGGCTCCACCGTCGCTGCCTCGGCTCCCATGATGGACCGGCGGTCACTAACTTCCCGCCGTTTCCACTTTTCCCGCCCTCGCCGCCACACCCCTCCTGCCCTGGCCGCGCGCCTCGGCCTTTATAAGCCGTACGCCTCGCCGAAGATCTTCACATTCTCTCGCAGCTTCCCCCACCCACAAGCCCAACTCCGGCAAGCTCTCACCTCTCCCCCTTCTCTCACCATGCGACGCTACCCGGCGGCGCTGGCCCGGCGAAGCTGCCGGCGCACCCTCCAAACTTGGGAGGCGCGCATGCTGTACGAGGCGGGGTACATGGCACCGCCGGACACGCGGATGCCGCCGGGGTGGACGCTCAGCGCCGGCGGCATCCCAATCCCGCCGGGGCAGACACCGGAGGAGTTGCCGTACGATGTACAGGAGTACATCGCCGGCATGGACAACCCCGACGAAGCCGTGAGCGCCGACGACCTCGGCTACTGGGCGCTTTTCTTCGAGGGGCGGCGCCAGCAGGAACTCGCCCGCCACGAGGGGGCGTCGAGCGAGTCACCGCCGGCGCGCAAGAACTCAGCGGGGCGCCGACATTGGTGGAGCGCACCGGGTCGGACGCTCGCCGCCGTGCTGGAACACATCAACCGCGAGAACACGCCGCGGCTGGGCTTCCCGCGCAACCCGCCGCCGGTGGCCAGGACCAGCAGGCATGCTCCTTCGGCGAACTGGGCGCCGAGGAGGATGGCGAGCACGATATCGTCCTCCTCCGCTTCGGCGCCGCACTCATCCGGCCTTCGCTCCGCCGACGCAGACGGTGAAGCGCTGCCTGCGATGCGCTCACCGCCACGGACACGCGCACGCGGTATCGTCATCCGCGAGCCGGCTAGGCCTACGCCGCCAACATGCCACCTGCGCCTACGCCGTCCCAAGACAGAACGGTCGGCGCCGGCCAAGGACGCCGCCCTGAAGATGGAGTTGGAGCAGTCGCTCCGCGAAGCGCCGCCGCAGTCGCCGACGCTGCCGCCCGTCGAGCCCTCCTCACCGGACATCCTGGAATGGTCCAAGAGGGGCGGAGAAAGCGAGCGCAGACATCCTCGGCAGCAGGCCGAGAGCAGACGCACTGGCGTCGGGCGGCTGGATGGCGTCGGCTACCGTGGCGCCCAGTATGTCACGTCTGGACGGCAGCAACGCAGCCCCTCCTACCAGCCATGGATGTGCGGCGACCACAGCGAGGCTCCCACGAACAAGCCGCGGCGATAGCGGCGGCAGACGGCGACGAGGATGACGGCCGCGCGGACCCGGACTACATGTCGTTCTACGAAAACTTCGGCATGTAGGACGGCAAAGGCACCGGCGGCGACCTTTTTAAGTTTAGTTATTACTAGTTTCGTTTAAATTTGATGTAATCCGCCTATATTTCGCCCAACTTAATGAAAATCGCCTTAGTTTGATGAATTTTAGCTGATACTTGGGGACTCGGCCTGGGCACGCGGGTGGGAGAATGGGCGTACCCAGGCCGAAAACAAGTTCAGTCTGGCCGAAAAACGGACCAAATTTTGCCTTGGGTTCGGCCAACGAGTGGAGATGCTCTAAGTATTTCCACCGGCTTGTACTTTGCTAATAAAGGATTGGGCCACTTGCTCCGTTTGTTCGTTACCTTTGTTACTTGCTCCTTGTTTTGTTGCCTTGTCAGAAAACTACTAAAAACCTGTTTGCTAAGTATTCACAAGAATTTCCTGCTCCATACCACTGTTTAACACCTTCTGCTCCTCGTTGGGATCGACACTCCTATTTATCGAAAGTACTACGTTACACCCCCTATACTTGTGGGTCATCATCGGTATGTTAGCACAGGTTCATCCACACAACACTTACAAACACAAAGAAGAGTACTCAGCTATTTGAAGCGAACGCACTTGACATAATTCCCATGTGTCCTCAAGAACATTTGGTCCTTATAAGTATTTCCACCGGCTTGTCCTTTGCTAAGATAGGATTGGGCCACTTGCTCCGTTTGTTCGTTGTCTTTATTACTTGCTCTTTGTTTTGTTGCCTTGTCAGAAAACCAATAAAAATCCGTTTTCTAAGTATTCACAGGGATTTCCTGCTCTATACCACTGTTCAGCACCTTCTGCTCCTCGTTGGATCGACACTCCTATTTATCGAAAGTACTACGATACACCCCTATACTTGTGGGTCATCAAGAAGCTGCGCATCCTTGGCTTCCATGGGCACTATCAGGGGGACGCACCCTCATACGACCCCTCTGTGCACTACACAGGGGAGTCCTCGAGCTCTTACCAGGACGAAGGGGCCTCCTCGACGTACTACGGAGGTGCACCTACTTGGTCACCATGGAGTTGAACCCCACTTAGGCCAAAAGCACAAGCTTGGGGGGAGGTATACTAACATCACACTCATCTATATATCATATTTCTTCGGTTCTTTGTATATCCACTATTTGCTTTCTTTTTGGTTTTTGTTTCTGCTTTCTCAAAACACAAAAATACCAAAAATATTTTTGTTGTTTCTCTTGGTTTGTTTCTTTGCTTTTTAGCTTTGGTTTTCCTTAAAGAAAAATCCAAAAAGATTTTGCTTTGCTTGCTTTAAAAATCGAAAACACCAAAAATATTTGTTCTTCTTCTTTGGTTTCGTGAGTTCTTTGCAGGGTTCAGCCGCCTTAGTGGATTTTGGTTTCATGTTTTTATTCAAGTCACACAAGTGAAGGGCAATAATGAAGATTAAGACAACTTGAGGTGTGGTAAGAGGCTGGTAACGAACTCTATTTGTTTTCATTTTTGTACATATACTCATCATAGTGAGCATGCTTAGTCTATCATGTAAGATGTATGTTATTTATGGATGCTTAGTAGTTCTTGCTTTCTTGTGATTAGCTCTAGCTTGCTAATAGTTTGTAGCATGTTGTATGAATGTTTGCTTGCATTGTTCTATTCATAACTTGGTATGATATTGTGGTATCCTCCTCTGAACGTTTCATGTGAATCGACTTGGCACATGCTCACGCATGCATATGACTAAACAATAGTCAGTAAGCCTCGATGATTTATTTTGCCTCAGAGTTCTTGTATCATTTTCATGCCATAATTAGTCTTGTTTTGTTGCAAATATGATTATAACAGTTATTGCTCTCTCGTTTTTTGCTCCCTCTCTATTACTAGCCTTCACCTGCATTGAGTATGAACTCTACTTGTGCATCTAACTCCCCAAAACCAATATTGTCAACAGTGTCCACCTTACCTACCTATTAACATCATTTGCTATTCCTTGCACATTCATTGTGCCTTGTTTTCTTCCAAATAAAATGTTTCACTATTTTGAGAAAGTTAGTTAGTAAAGCTCTCACAAACTTCATGGCACACTTTATTCCTTGCACTTAATAATCCTGAACCGTTGTGACCTGTCCATGAAAGTTATATGCTTGCAAATTATAGGCTGGGAGTTAGCAGAACCGTGCTATCACGGGGAACACTTTTAACACTTATGGATACATATCCAGTTGATACCATGCTCTTTTGTTTGTGGATGTCGTTGGTGTGAAATAAAAGGGGAGCTTGTGAGTTCATGAAGTTATATATATGTGTTAGAGAAATTCCTAGGCCTCTAGACTAAGCCATGCCTAATCATGGTGCAAACCTGCAGCATTACCATAATGAGCATCCGTGAAGCATCCTCAATAAAAAACTATGCAAATAGCAAATAAAAAGATCGCTGAGATGCTCATTGTCTGCTTGCATTGTCATTTTGGTTATGGGATAGCTCATGTATCATGTGCAAGGGGTACCCCGTTGGTGGTTCTCTATGATACACATGTATTTACAATGACAAGAACATACAGGTAACTAAAGTTGAGTAGCATGAGGAGCGACCCTCGTACTCAAGGGACATGGGATTTCCAGTTTATGGTCTATCATGCATATAACTCATATTGGACCTCACTTTCACCATTAACCATATAAAGATGCATATGATAGGGGCAATGAGAGCTCAAATCTAATGAGTACCTTACTTTCAGCATTTGGAAGCCTTTCAAACTTTACAAAACCTTTTCACTCCTTGTTGAGTCACCACTTATTATATGAGTACCTTCTTGAGAGCATAGTTGTCATTCTTGTGTTTGTCTCAAAACTTGGTTAATTATGTCATGACCTTGATGCTTGTATCTCTGATATCTTTACTTCTAGTCTTCACTTGAACTTCAGAGGTGCTTTGGCATTTATATGTTGTGCTCTGCAAACAAAGGCAAGCGAGATACCACTCTATCATACCTTATTATGAGCATTGCAATGTTGCTTATGTTTATGTTTCATGCTACTTATTATTATTGAGTTTGTTTCTCTTCATAGCTTGCAATGACTATTGAGTAGACTTAAGTTGCATATTTATTATTATGAATGGTTTAAGTATCTACTCCTGTGCTGAGAATATATACATTATATGAAGCAAATTTGTTCGTGAAAGTTCTTTTATCGCACTTAGTTTTCAACTGAATTGCTTGAGGACAAACAATAAGCTAAGCTTGGGGGGAGTTGATACGTCCAAAAGGTATCTACTTTCCCAAACACTTTTGCTTTTGTTTCTCCTCTAAACTTGTGTGATTTGGATACAACTAACACGGACTTACGCTGTTTTCAACAGAATTACCTTGGTGTCTAGTTTTTGTGCAGAAAATCAACTATCAGGATAAATCCCGAAAAATATGCCAAAAATCTTATTTCACCAGAAGATCCACGGAGCCAGAGTACGAGAAAGAGTGGAGGCCTGAGGGGCCCACACCCCTGCCAGGCGCGGGCCAGGCCTTGCCGTGCCGGTGGGGTGCGGCCACCCGAGGCACCCCCTCGGCCTCCCTCTATGCCTATAAGAAGCCTCTTGACCTAAAAACCGAGGGGGGTACGACGTTTTTCAAGAAAAAGTTCCGTTGCGCCGCCACCACCAGAAGCCGCGATTTGGAACCAGAAACTTTGTTCTGGCACCCTGCCGGGACGGGGAATTTGGGGAGGATCATCGTCATCACCAATGCCTCTCCATCAACCATAAATGTTTACCTCATCCATGAGTGAGTAATTCCCCGCTGTAGGCTATGGGGATGGTATGGATTGGATGAGTTCTATCATGTAATCGAATAAGATTGTTAGGGCATGGTGCCTAGTATCTCTATTAGTGCTATTTGACTTTGTTGCAACTTGTTGTGCTTAATGCTTGTCACTAGGGCCCGAGTGCCATGATCTCAGATCTGAACTTATTATTGAATCATTATGATAGTATTGTTTGTGATCTTATCTGCAAGTTGTGTACACATATCATTGTCCGGATCCAAAGGGTCTGAAGTGACAGAAATTGGGACAACTGGAGGGGATGGCTATGGTGTGAGGATCACATGTGTTCACGGAGTGTTAATGCTTTGCTCCGATGCTCTATTAAAAGGAGCACCTTAATTACCAGTAGTTCCCTAGAGGCCCCGCTGCCACGGGCTGGCAGGACAAAAGAAGTTGTGCAAGTTCTCATTGCGAGCACATATGACTATATATGGAGCACATGCCTATGATTGTTTAGTACTTGGATGCTTATTCTTATTTATCTGCAATTGCCCTAGTTCTTGAAGTTACACGTTTAGACTTGTCCATGCAACGCCTGTCCAACCATCCCTATGCCTACCACGCTCATATCCTACTGTTTGCTACTACTATCACTATTTCTCTTGTTTTACTGCTGCTGTTACTTTGCTGTTGCTACTAATAAACTTATGTGAGCAAGAACTATTTCCAGGTGCAGCTGAACTGACAACTCAGTTGTTAAGGCTTGCAAGTATTCTTTGGCTCCCCTTGTGTCGAATCAATAAATTGGGTAATACTACCCTCGAAGATTGTTGTGATCCCCTATACTTGTGGGTCATTAAGAGTCTAGTTTATAGAATGTTGTTTACTGACGGGGAAGAGAGAGAGATCCCTATGCCCCAAAACTCGTTGTTCAGTATTTCCTAGGGACCTTTGTCATGCTCCAAGGAGGAGATGGATGAGAAGCTGCGCATTCTTGGCTTCCATGGACACTACTAGGGGGACGCGCCCTCATATGACCCCTCTATGCACTACACAAGGGAGTCCTCGAGATCGTACCAGAACGAAGGGGCCTCCTCGTCGTACTACGGAGGTGCAACTTCTTGGTCACCATGGAGTTGAGCCCCACTTAGGCCAAAAGCCTAAGCTTGGGGGGGAGGTATACCGACATCACACTCATCTATATTGTAGGGGTTCGTAGCATGGAAAACAAAAATTTTCTATCGCATACAAACAAACAAGCCAAGATCTATCTACTAGATTGTAGCAACGAGTCGATGGTATAACTTACCCTCGAAGATTCCAAAGCGTTTAACGAGATCGGATTCTCGTGGGTGATGTAGTCGTACTCTTCCCGATCTCAAGATCGTGTAGACGATCCTTCGGTATACGTTAAATGGCGCTCCGCATCGGTCACACGTTCGGTACTCGGCGAAGACCTTCCTCTCCTTGTTCCAGCAGACGGAGGTTGTAGCACTCTCCTCGCGATTCCGGCAACTGGCGTGGTACCTAAGTAGAGGGAGATCCGAGGCTTCGCCTTAAGCGGTGCAGTATGGTGGAGCTTATGAGAGAGGCTATTAGTGGCCTAGTAATTAGACACACCAATTAGAAGGCTCTAAACCAATTAGAAGGCTCTAAACTGTTGGCTAAAGCAATTAGAAGCTCTAAACCAAAACAGCTCTAAACCGAGATCTAGAGTAGAAAGTTATATGTCTATGGAGGAGCCTGCCCCTCCTTTTATGGGAGGGGGTCCTTGGCCAGCCAGGGAGGGAGGAGTCCCTCCCCAACTCGGCCTAGGGCTGGCGCCCGACTGGAGGAGTCCAACTCCTCCTCCAGTTGGTTCCAACTCCTCTTGCTTGTTTCCCACAGTTTCTTGTTTTGGCGTTTGACTTTCAAATGGACATTTGACTTTTTCTGTTTTAGGATTCAATTTAATCCTTTATTTGGGACAGCAATAACACTTAATACATGATGCAATCATTCAATGAGCAATGACACATTCATGTACCCTCCCCCGGTCTTGGGACAATCCGAACCTTCTAGAACATTCCATGAAAACACGGAATCATTCCCGAACTCAAACGGACTTTCCTTATATGAATCTTATTCTCCGGACCATTCCGGATCACCTCGTGATATCCGGATCCCATCCGAGACTCGAACAACATTCGGTCTCTTTCTCATAATACCATAACTACTCAAACAACGTCGAATCCTTAAGTGTGTCTCCCTACGGTTCGTGAATTATGCGGACATGATCGAGACACTTCTCGAACAATAACCAATAGAGGAATCTGGAAATTCATATGGCTCCACATATTTCTCGATTACTTTGCGATCGAATGAACCACTTACATACGATACCAATTTCCCTTTGTCTCACGATATGTTACTTATCCAAGGTTATGATCGTCGGTATCTCTCGCATACCTAGTTCAACCTTATTCTTGATAAGTACTCTTTTCTCGTTCCGTGATATGTGATCCCTTGTGACCAAGTCACATGCTTGCAAGCTAATTGGATGACATTCCGAGAGGGCCCAGAGTATATCTATCCGTCATGTGGATGGACAAATCCCTCTTGATCCATGTGTTTCAACCAATACTTTCCGAACACTTAATGCCACCTTTATAGCCACCCGATTCACGGTGTGGTGTTTGATGTCATCAAAGCATCCATCCGGTAAAGGTGATATGCATGATCTCATGGTCGAAGGAATTAGGGTACTATGTATCAGAAAGCATATAGCAATTGAACTAATGAAATGACTTGATCTTTATGCTACGCTTATCTATAGGAGTATGTCCACCATATCATTCTTCTAACGATATGATCTTGTTGTTGATAACATCTCAATGTTCATGATAGGGAAACCACAATCATTAATCAACCAACAAGCTAGTGAAGTATAGAGGCTATACTAGGGACTTCAAATTAAGTTTACAAATCACACAAGTATTAATGGTTTCCTTGTCAATACTATTATAGCATGAATGTAAACATTTATCATAAACACAAAGATATAATAATAACTACATTTATTATTGCCTCTAGGGCATATCTCCAACAGTCTCCCACTTGCACTAGAGTCATCTAATCTAGATTACATGGTAATATACCGAACACCCATGGCAGTTTGGTGTTGGTCATGTTTTGCCCTCGGGAGAGGTTTAGTCAACGGATCGCCACATTCGGATCTGTGTACTTTGCAAATCTTTATATCCCCATCCGGATATGTTCTCGAATAGCGTGAAAACGCAGCTTGATATGCTTTAGCTTCTTGTGTGACCTTGGTTCTTGCGCATTGGCTATGGCGCCCATGTTATCACAGTAGATAGACATTGGGTCCAGCGCACTTGGAACCACACCCAGCTCTGTAATGAACTCTTTCATCCATATCGCTTCTTGTGAAGCCTCGGCAGCCATGTATTCCGATTCGGTTGAAGATCTCGCCACAACGCTTTGCTTTGCACTCCTCCCATTAGCTGCTGCACCATTCAAAATAAATACGATCGGATTGTGATTTAGAATCATGGATCGGTGTTCCAACTAGCATCGGTGTAACCATTAACAACGAAATGTTCATCACCTCCATAAGAAAGAACCATATCCTTAGTTCTTCTCAAGTACTTAAGGATGTTTTGATCATTGTCCAATGATCCACTGGATCACTTTGATATCTGCTAGTTAAACTAACAGCATATGCAATGTCGGGTCTAGTACATAGCATGGCATACATTAGAGATCCTATGGCTGAGGCATAGGGAGTCTTACTCATCCTTTCTCTATCTTCTGCCGATGTCGGACTTTGAGTTTTACTCAAGGTCGTATTGAGCAACATGGGCAAGAACCCTTTCTTGCTTTCTTCCATTCCAAATCTCTTTAGAACTTTGTCACAATGATATTTGGCGTTTCGATCTATCTCTATAAATCTTTATGCCTAATATGTAAGCTGCTTCGCCAAGATCCTTCATTGAAAAACTATTATTCAAATATTCCTTGACACTATTAAGAAGGTCTACATCATTCCCAATCAACAATATGTCATCCACATACAGTATTAAGAATGCTCTGAGCTCCCTCACTTTCTTGTAAATACAAGCTTCTCCATAAGTTTGTATAAAACCAAAACTTTTGATTACCTTATCAAAACGTTGATTCCAACTTCGGGATGCTTGCTTCAATCCATAGATGGACCGTTGAAGTTTGCATACCTTGTTAGTATCTATAGGATCGACAAAACCTTTGGGTTGCATCATATACAACTCTTCATCAATGTCTCCATTGAGGAATGCTGTTTTGACATCCATCTGCCATATCTCATAATCATAATATGCAGCGATTGCTAACATAATCCTCAGACTTTAGCTTCGCTACGGTGAGAAAGTCTCATCGTAGTCAACTCCTTGAATTTGTCGAAACCCTTTTTGCGACAAGTCGAGCTTTATAAACGATAACATTACCATCAAGATCTGTTTTCTTCTTGAAAATCCATTTGTTCTCGACCTTCCGCCATCCGGTAAGTCCACCAAAGTCCATACTTGGTTTTCGTACATGGATCCAATCTCGGTTCATGGCTTCTTGCCATTTATTGGAATCTAGGCTCATCATCGCTTCCTCATATGTCTCGGGGTCATCGGTGTTGTCCACCACCATGACATTCATAACGGAATCATACCAATGGAGTGGTACGAGTTCTCGTTGACCTCCAGGCTCTGTAGCAACTTCAACCAAGTTTCATGATCATCATTAGCTTCCTCCCTTATTGGTGCAGGCACCACAGAACTTCTTCGGTCTTTGCGCTACTACAATTTCGAGAGAAGGTTCAACAACCTCGTCGAGTTCTACTTTCCTTCCAGTCACTTCTTTCGAGAGAAATTCCTTCTCTAGAAAGGATCCATTCTTAACCGAATGTTTTGCCTTCGGATCTATGATAGAAGGTATACCCAATAGTTTCCTTGGGTATCCTATGAAGACGCATTTTTCCGCTTTGGGTTCAAGCTTGTCCCAGTAACTTCTTTACATAGGCTTCGCATCCCCAAACTTTAAGGAGCGACAATTTAGGTTTCTTCCCAAACCATAATTCATACGGTGTCGTTTCAGCGGATTTAGACGGTGCCCTATTTAAAGTGAATGCGGCTGTTTCTAATGCATAACCCCAAAATGATAGCGGTAAATCTGTAAGTGACATCATAGAACGAACCATATCTAAGAGAGTTCGATTCCGCCGTTCGGACACACCATTCTGTTGTGGTGTTCCCGGTGTCAATTGTGAAAGTATTCGCACTTCTTTAAATGCTCGCCAAACTCGTAACTTAGATATTCACCTCCACGATCAGAACGTAGAAATTTAATCTTCTTGTTACGTTGATTCTCTACCTCACTTTGAAACTCCTTAAACTTCTCGAAAGTTTCGGACTTATGTTTCATGAAATAGATATATCCATATCTACTCAAGTCATCCGTGAAGGTAAGAACATAACGATAACCACCGCGCGACGCTACACTCATTGGACCACACACATCGGTATGTATGATTTCCAATAAGTCCGTAGCTCGCTCCATCATACCAGAAAATGGAGTCTTAGTCATTTTCCCATCAGACATGCTTCGCATCTTTCAAGTGATTCAAAATCAAGTGATTCAAGAAGTCCATCGGAATGGAGTTTCTTCATCGTTTCACTCGATGTGACCAAGGCAGCGATTGCCACATATAGGTCGAATTATCGCTTGATTTCAAGCGTTTAGCCTCAATGTTGTTGATATGTGTATTTCCACTATCGAGATTCAATAAGAATAGACCATCTATCAAAGGTGCATGTGCATAAAACATATTACTCATATAAATAGAACAACCATTATTCTCGATTTAAACAAGTAACGTCTACTTAATAAACAAGATCCCGATATAATGTTCATGCTCAACGCAGCACCAAATAACAATTATTTAAGTATAAAACTAATCCGATGGTAGATGAAGGGGTAGCGTCGACGCGATCACATCAACCTTTGATCCGTTTCCCACGCGCGCCGTCACCTCGTTCTTCGCTAGCTTCCGTTTTATTCTGCGACTGTTTGAGTTACAAATATGAGCAACCGAACGATTATCAAATACCGGGCACTACTACGGTACTAGTGAGATACACATCAATAACATGTATATCGGATATACCTTTCTTCTTGATGTTGCGTTCTTGATCCGCCAAGTACTTTGGGCAATTCCGCTTCGATGACCTTCTCCCTTGCGGTAAAGCACTCGGTTTGGGCTTAGGTCCAGCCTTGGTCTTCTTCGTCGCGTGGTAGCTTTCTTACCACCCTTCTTGAAGTGTCCCTTTGCTTAGACTTGCCTTTCTTGAATTTGGTGGTCTTATTGACCAACAACACTTGGTGCTCTTTCTTGATCTCCACTTCTGCAGATTTCAACATGGCAAAGAGTTCGCAGCGTCTTGTTCATGTTACGCATGTTGTAGTTCATCACAAAGTTCTTGTAACTTGGTGGTAGTGATTGGAGGACACGGTAAATCCCCAAAGCATTAGGAATCACAATACCCAAGCTTTGAAGTTTGTTTGCATGCCCGGACATCTTAAGCACATGCTCAGCGGAGCTGCCCTCTTCCATCTTGCGGTTAAAGAACTTTTCGAAGCCTCATAGCTTTCAATTGCCGCATGAGTCTCAAAAATCAATTTGAGATCCTCGACAATATCATATGGGTCGACTCTTCAAACCTTTTACAAGCTCGATTCTAAACCATACAAGATAGCACACTGAACTATGGAGTCTTGATTCTTCCGCGAGGTAAACATTCTTTACTTCATCGGAAGCATCACCGCAGTGGGTCACCATGTGCATCCAAAGACATAGGTCAAATTACCACCGTGAGGACAATCCTCAAATTGCGGAACCAATCCATGAAGTTGCTTCCATTGTTTTTCAACTTTTCTTTCTCTAGGAGCATTAAAATTGATGGTAGGGGCTGCCATTGATCTACAACATATTTGCAATAGTTTAGACTAAGTTTATGACAAATTGAGTTCAAATTAATTAATGAAATTAAACTAGGTGAACTCCACTCAAAACAACATCCCTCACATTGTTTTAGTGATCACAGACCAAATCCACTACATCAACACCGATCATCACGAGAGTTGATATAGTTTCAATGGCGAACAATCATCATGTTCATCATATCTACTATCGATTCATGCTTTACCTTTCGGTAATCCGTGTTCGAGACCATGTCTGTACATGCTAGGCTCGTCAAGATCAAACCTTAGTTTACGCATGAGCAAATCTGGCTTGCTCACGTTGTATACACTTGCGTAATCTAGAACACCCGATCATCACGTGGTGCTTGAAACAACAAGCTTTAGCAACGGTGCTAACTAAGGGTGAACACTTTATGATTTGAAATTGATGTGCATGAGGATCATCTTATAATGCTACCGTCGTCTACTAAGCAATACAAGATGCATAAAGGATTAACATCACATGCAATTCAATATATATGTGATATGATATGGCCTTTCTTCTTCGTGCCTCCGATCTCCATCTTCAAGCACGAACATGATCTCCATCATCACCGGCATTGCATCAAGGTCAATGACGCTTCTCCATGGTTGTCGTCCACCGGCTTCAACTATTACAACTACTTGAATAGACACGCGGGTCTTAACATAAATTAAAGACAACCATATGGCTCCTGCCGGTTGTCGACTTACAATAAGGAACATTGCATACATCGAATATAATCACAATCATGGCCATATCACATCACTGCACACCCCTGCAAAACAAAGTTAGACGCTTCTACTTTCTTTGCATATTTTACGTGGTTTGGGGCTTTCAATAAGTGTCGTTCTAACTTACGAACAAGAACCACAACATTGATACTAGCATTGTTGATCACCCGTTGTAAATTGGATCTTAACTATGCTAGGAGAAACATGCACCATAAAGCCACTTATGCAATACAAGTTACATGTCAAGCGTGGAGCAAGTCTCATGAACGATGTCATGTAAGGTTAGCCAGGCCGCTTCATCCCAACATACCGCAAGATGCAAAGTACACAAAAAGCAATCTACAATAAAGCATCAACGCCCAATGACCATTGTGTTCTACTCTGCAATGATCTACATATAGACACGGCTCGATACCCTTTGTAGGGGTTCGTAGCATGGAAAACAAAAATTTTCTATCGCATACAAACAAACAAGCCAAGATCTATCTACTAGATTGTAGCAACGAGTCGATGGTATAACTTACCCTCGAAGATTCCAAAGCGTTTAACGAGATCGGATTCTCGTGGGTGATGTAGTCGTACTCTTCCGATCTCAAGATCGTGTAGACGATCCTTCCAGGTATCGCCCGTTAAGGCGCTCATGATCGGTCACGTTAAATTTTCGGCGAAGACCTTCCTCTCCCTTGTTCCAAGGCAGCGGAGGTTGTAGCACTCTCCTCGCGATTCGGCAAAGACTGGCGTGGTACCTAAGTAGAGGGAGATCCCATGAGGCTTCGCCTTAAGCGGTGCGGTATGGTGGAGCTTATGAGAGAGGCTATTAGTGGCCTAGTAATTAGACACACCAATTAGAAGGCTCTAAACCAATTAGAAGGCTCTAAACTGTTGGCTAAAGCAATTAGAAGCTCTAAACCAAAACAGCTCTAAACCGGAGATCTAGAGTAGAAAGTTATATGTCTATGGGAGGCCTGCCCTCCTTTTATGGGAGGGTCCTTGGCGCGCCAGGGAGGAGGAGTCCCTCCCCAACTCGGCCTAGGGCTGGCGCCGCCTGGAGGTCCAACTCCTCCTCCGGGTTGGTTCAACTCCTCTTGCTTGTTTCCACAGTTTCTTGTTTTGTGATTTGACTTTCAAACGGACATTTGACTTTCTGTTTTAGGATTCAATTTAATCCTTTATTTGGGACAGCAATAACACTTAGTACATGATGCAATCATTCAATGAGCAATGACACATTCATGTACCCTCCCCGGTCTTGGGACAATCCGAACCTTCTAGAACATTCCGATGAAAACAGGAATCATTCCCGAACTCAAAGCAGGACTTTCCTTATATGAATCTTATTCTCCGGACCATTCCGGATCACCTCGTGATATCCCGGATCCCATCCGAGACTCCGAACAACATTCGGTCTCTTTCTCATAATACCATAACTACTCAAACAACGTCGAATCCTTAAGTGTGTCTCCCTACGGTTCGTGAATTATGCGGACATGATCGAGACACTTCTCCGAACAATAACCAATAGAGGAATCTGGAAATTCATATGGCTCCCACATATTTCTACGATTACTTTGCGATCGAATGAACCACTTACATACGATACCAATTTCCCTTTATCTCACGATATGTTACTTATCCAAGGTTATGATCGTCGGTATCTCTGCATACCTAGTTCAACCTTGTTCTTGATAAGTACTCTTTTCTCGTTCGTGATATGTGATCCCTTGTGACCAAGTCACATGCTTGCAAGCTAATTGGATGACATTCCACCGAGAGGGCCAGAGTATATCTATCCGTCATGTGGATGGACAAATCCCACTCTTGATCCATGTGTTTCAACCAATACTTTCCGAACACTTAATGCCACCTTTATAGCCACCCGATTCGGTGTGGTGTTTGATGTCATCAAAGCATCCATCCGGTAAAGGTGATATGCATGATCTCATGGTCGAAGGAATTAGGGTACTATGTATCAGAAAGCATATAGCAATTGAACTAATGAAATGACTTGATCTTTATGCTACGCTTATCTATAGGAGTATGTCCACCATATCATTCTTCTAACGATATGATCTTGTTGTTGATAACATCTCAATGTTCATGATAGGGAAACCACAATCATTAATCAACCAACAAGCTAGTGAAGTATAGAGGCTATACTAGGGACTTCAAATTAAGTTTACAAATCACACAAGTATTAATGGTTTCCTTGTCAATACTATTATAGCATGAATGTAAACATTTATCATAAACACAAAGATATAATAATAACTACATTTATTATTGCCTCTAGGGCATATCTCCAACATATATATCATGTTTCGTCGGTTCTTTGTATATCCATTGTTTCACTTTATTTTTAGTTTTTGTTTCTGCTTTCCCAAAACACAAAAAGACCAAAAATATTTTCGTTGTTTCTCCTGGTTTTTTCTTTGCTTTTTAGCTTTGGTTTGCCTTAAAGAAAAAACCCAAAAAGATTTTGCTTTGTTTGTTTTTTGCTTTGTTTTCTTGCTTTAAAAAATCGAAAACACCAAAAATATTTGTTGTTCTTCTTTGGTTTTGTGAGTTCTCTGCAGGGTTCAGCCGTCCTCAGTGGATATTGGTTTCATGTTATTATTCAAGTCACACAAGTGAAGGGAAATAATGAATATTAAGACAACTTGAGGTGTGGTAAGATGCTGGTAACGAACTCTATTTGTTTTAATTTTTGTACATATACTCATCATGGTGAGCATGCTTAGTCTGTTCATGTAAGGTGTATGTTATTTATGGATGCTTAGTAGTTCTTGCTTTCTTGTGATTAGCTCCAGCTTCCTAATAGTTTTTAGCGTGTCATATAAATGTTTGCTTGCATTGTTATATTCATAACTTGGTATGATATTGTGGTATCCTCCTCTAAATGTTTCATGTGAATCGACTTGGCACATGCTCACGCATGCATATGACTAAACAATAGTCAATAAGCCTCGATGATTTATTTGCCTCAGAGTTCTTGTATCACTTTCATGCCATAATTAGTCCTATTTTGTTGCAAGCATGATTATGACAGTTATTGCTCTCTTGTTTGTCGCTCCCTCTCTATTGCTAGCCTTCACTTGCACTGAGTATGAGCTCTACTTGTGCATCCAACTCCCCAAAACCAATATTGCCAACAGTGTCCACCATACCTACCTCTAGCATCATTTGCTATTTAGTGCATATTCATTATGCCTTGTTTTCTTCCAAATAAAATGTTTGACTGTTTTGAGAAAGTTAGTTAGTAAAGCTCTCACGAACTTGATGGCACACTTTATTCCTTGCACTTAATAAACCTAAACCATTGTGACTGTCCATGAAAGTTATATGATTGCAAATTATAGGCTGGGAGTTAGCAGAACCATGTTGTCACGGGGAACGCTTTCAACACCTGTAAAAAATATACCCAGTTGATATCATGCTCTTTTGTTTGCGGATGTCGTCAGTGTGAAATAAAAGGGGATCTTGTAAGTCCATGGAGTTATGTATATGTGTTAGAGAAATGCCTGGACCGCTAGCCTAAGTCATGCCTAATCATGGTGGAAACTTGCAGCATAACCATAATGAGCAATCTATGAAGCTTTCTTCTTATAAAAAAAGGAGAGACACGTATTGAAAAGAGGAAAGAGAGAAAAAGGCGCCATTTTCCCATGGCAAATAAGAAGATTGCTGAGATGCTCATTGTCTGCTTGCGTTGTCATTTTGGTTATGGGATAGCTCCTATACCATGTGCAAGGGGTACCCCGTTGGTGGTTCTCTATGATACACATGTATTTACTATGACAAGAACTTATCGGTAACTAAAGTTGAGTAGCATGAGGAGGGGCCCTCGTACTCAAGGGACATGAGATTTCCAGTTTATGTTCTGCCAAGCATATAACTCATATTGGACCTCACTTTCACCATTAACCATATAATGATGCCTATGATAGGGGCAATGAGAGCTCAAAGCTAATGAGTACCTTACTTTCAGCATTTGGAAGCCTTTCAAACTTTTCAAAACCTTTTCACTTCCTTGTTGAGTCACGACTTATTCTATGAGCACCTTCTTGAGAGCATAGTTGTCATTCTTGTGTTTGTCTCAAAACTTGGTTAATTATGTCATGACTTTGATGCTTGTATCTCTGAAATCTTTACTTCTAGTCTTCACTTTAACTTCATAGGTGCCTTGGCATTTATATTGTGCTCTTAAAACAAACGCAAGCGAGATACCACTCTATCATACCTTATTATGAGCATTGCAATGTTGCTTATGTTTATGTTTCATGCTACTTATTATTATTGAGTTGGTTTCTCTTCATAGCTTGCAATGACTATTGAGTAGACTTAGTTGCATACTTCTTATTATGAATGGTTGAAGTATCTACTCCTGTGCTGAGAATATATATATCATATGAAGCAAATGTGTTCGTGAAAGTTCTTTTATTGCACTCAGTTTTCAACTGAATTGCTTGAGGACAAGCAATAAGCTAAGCTTGGGGGAGTTGATACGTCCAAAACGTATCTACTTTCTCGAACACTTTTGCTATTGTTTCTCCTCTAAACTTGTGTGATTTGGATGCAACTAACACGGACTGACGCTATTTTTAGCAGAATTACCTTGGTGTCTAGTTTTTGTGCAGAAAATCAACTATCAAGAAAAATCTCGGAAAATATGCCAAAAATCCTATTTCACCAGAAGATCCACGGAGCCAGAGTACAAGACGGAGTGGAGCCCTAGGGGGCCCACACCCCCTGCCGCGTGGGTGGGCCCAGCCCACGCCTAGAGGGGATGTGGCTGCCCCAGGCATCCCCTTGGCCTCCCTCTTCGCCTATAAGATGCCTCTTGACCTAAAAACCTAAGGGGGTTCGACGTTTTTCTAGAAAGAGTTCCGCTGCGCCGCCACCAATAGAAACCGCGATTCAGAACCAGAAACTCCGTTCTGGCACCCTGCCGGGACGGGGAATTTGGAGAGGATCATCACCATCGTCATCACCAACGCCTCTCCATCAATCATCCATGTTTCCCTCATCCTTGAGTGAGTAATCCCCCGCTGTAGGCAATGGGGATGGTAGGGATTGGATGAGTTCTATCATGTAATCGAATAAGATTGATAGGGCATAGTGCTTAGTATCTCTATTAGTGCTATTTGACTTTGTTGTAACTTGTTGTGCTTAATGCTTGTCACTAGGGCCCAAGTGCCATGATCTTAGATCTGAACTTATTATTGAATCATTATGATAGTATTGTTTGTGATCTTATCTGCAAGTTGTGTACACATATCATTGTCCGGATCCAAAGGCCCCGAAGTGACAGAAATTGGGACAACCTGAGGGGATGACTGTGATGTGAGGATCACATGTATTCACGGAGTGTTAATGCTTTGCTCCGATGCTCTATTAAAAGGAGAACCTTAATTGCCAGTAGTTCCCTTGAGGACCCATTGCAACGGGCTGGCAGGACAAAAGATGTTGTGCAAGTTCTCATTGCGAGCACGCATGACTATATATGGAGCACATGCCTATGATTGTTTAGTACTTGGATGCTTATTCTTATATATCTGCAATTGCCCTAGATCTTGAAGTTACATGTTTAGACTCGTCCATACAACGCCCGTCCATCCATCCCTATGCCTACCGCGCTCATATCCTACTGTTTGCTACTACTATTACTATTGCTCTTGTTTTGCTGCTGTTGTTGCTTTGCTTTTGCTACTACAAAACTGTTGCTACTAGTAAACTTCTGTGAGCAAGAAATATTTTCAGGGTAAATCATCATCGTTATCTATCATGCACCCCGAGCATTGCCCCCTCTGTACCTCGCCCCATGTGTGTGTTCAACATCATTGTCCCGTTTCACTTCAAGATGCTTCACCATTATTCATAAGCTTGTTCTAATTCCAATGATTCTTTGATCGACAGAAAAATGCAATTTATCCCACATTAAAGAATACCCAAAAACTGGGAGGTGGAAAGGGGACGACATACAGAAATAAGTGAGGAGCAAAACAATATGCTCAATTCAATGGAGTGATATCGCTTCCCAGGATAATTTATTGTAAAAGGTCCGGTGGTTAAACATATTTTAAGTGGTCAAATATATATATGGATACATTGTTTAACAACACTCCGTAGAAGAAACATTGTTGTTGGAGATCCAGTCACCATCATGTTGTCCATCGCCGACATTCCTACAGACAACAACCATATAATCTCAGAATTTTGAGGATAAAAATGGCAAACCAAGTTTATATTTTGAGAAAGAATGGCGCTTTTTTCCAAGTGGCTTTAAGGATCATCATGCCGCCAATTCACCTCAATGATTAATTCACTCTACACCACCATTTGGACATTTCTATAGTGGCCAAACATATTTATTTTGACAATGAAAGTCAAATGGTTCAAATGGTTACCATACAGTCCTAACGAAGATGGCAATGGACCAGCTAATGTTTAGGACTACATAAATGATCTACAATAAATTATAATAACAATAGTGATCAAATAATGTGTAGCGGTACTACAATCTGCTATTTGGGTCAACACGTGTGATAAAAGCAATTCTACTGTTTTGTTTAACCAATTCTACTATTCCTAGAACTCATTTAACATCATATCTCACAACTTGTGCATAGAGCTGCCACATCCATACAACACACATACAGTTATTTCTCACTAAAAAGCCATGTTACTGAAGTACGAATCACCATTGTCTAAAGGGTATTGGTGGCCGACGACATGTTAGAGTTTAGGGCATCAACTAACTCGATTCAGAATCGACAACTTCACAATGACCTAACTTTATAAATGCGTCTCAAAATGCAAAGTAACCAACATTATCAATCACCAAGTTTTTACAGTACAGAATTGAAAAGAAGAACAATATCTGTTCCATGCTTTATTCACAAAGATGCAAACTACTACAAACAAAAACACACCTACAACATTCAAAATTGAGGAATACAAGGGCACACATTGCTATAAACAATGTTCATACACCACTTAAACCATGTGGACAGATTTTATTCTCCATTTCTCCTAATTTTACTTATAAATGGAAGCAAAAATTAACTACACCACGATGAGTTCATGGACTACGTCATCTCCCGTGGCACCTCCATCAACCAAAAAGATGCTGAAATAGATAGTTGGCCGGATTCCGATGTAATGCAGCGACTCCCATGACAGAAGGACACCAGTGCATCCTAAAACTTCCCTCCGCCAACCCTTGACCGGTTTAAAGGGCACTGAATAAATTTCTACCAAAACTGGGAATAGAAGGTTTTGGGGCATGGATTCTCCGTTCCCTTTAAAAAAATTACTGGTCAGCTCAGTTTTACGATGGACCATTTATTTGACCAAAACCTTAAAATTCAGCTATTTTAAGGGTTTAACCACTTTTACGGGATTTGTTAGAGTTGATATTTGAAATTGTATCAAATTTACTATATGCTTAGCTTACATCTGAATAACTTACGCCATTTCAAATACAAAGTTTTATGTCAAATTAGCATACATGCATATCCACATATATGTTGTTTAGATGGAAAAATTAATATTTCGGTAGTACTACCTCAAACTTGCATTCTAGTTGATATCTCCTATCAGACCACTAATATAACACCAAGAGTAGCCCACTTATGAAATGCATATTTGATACAATACAATCTTAGTGGCAAATAGTGAACAGTAGCAAGGGAAAGAGAATTGCATCAACAAACAGAAAGAAAATTTCTATTCAGACGATGGCGTTGATCGCAGTTGGCCGGAGCAAATCAAGTTGAAAAATGCAAAAGAGGAAGATCACACTTACGAGACACTTCCTCTAATATGCATGTGCAGGTTTGGCATCTGCAGCACCAAACTTGATAGGCTCATGCACTTGATCATCATCAGCAATCCCTCAGTGGTTGACTTGATGGTTCAGATCAATGATCGTCATTAGACTGAAGTTGAGTAAATTAGCTAGAGTGAGGGAGGGACTAATGGAACTCCCTGTAAAAATCATAGAAACACTTGGTCAGTGTCATACTGACATTTAAGCTTGGTTATACCATCTCATTATTAGAAATACCAAGCAAAGCAATCATAGAATAAACTTGCACAGTGTCATCTAAACTTGGTCACATTGTTTCTTGCTTGCTACTTTACCAAAAAACCATTGTAATTTGCCAGGAAGTGTCACTAATTGTATCACTCACACATGTGCGGCAAATAGTAGCGATGGTTCAAGTTGATTGATTTCGTTCAGTTCATGTTTACCATCTGCATAAGAGAGAGGGATGAATATTCAGAGACGGTGCCAATTAGGATGTAATGAATTTAGAGAAGGGGATAAAAAATTAAACCACTATTGTTCCATTAGGAACGAAGAGGATGGGAATGCACTGTCCACCATCACCGGAGTGCTTAGTATGTGGTCAATTGTCAACAACGGAAACTAAAACCAAATTCCTTATTAATGTCTGGTTATCATAATTAATGCCTCTTTTCAAATTCTGTCAAAGCTACTCACTAACGGGCACACTCCACACACTAATCGAGTGCTGGTGATTGGAATTGATTAACCCATCATATAAACACACTTGCCCATCTTAATAAATTAAATTATATACTCACTTCTTTCTACGTGGCAACTTCTTTGATTCTTCTCGGTGTTGCTCTCAAATACCGAGATTATTTCTTCTTACAAAGAGAACACACATTTAATTATATCATCAATAGCAGTAGAACAGCTAGACATGTAAACAAGAAGATATATATCCACCACACTACCTTGTTGAAGGAAATAGCTAGCAAACGCTGGAATTGGGAGGAACCATAAAAAACACTTGATCAATGCACCCAATAGGAGTACTGCTTGGTAGGGGTAGCATAACTTGACAAACGGGTAAACCGCCATCTTCATAATCATACTTTATTGAAGAATCCACGATTTTCCTGTCAGGGATGGAGGCGTTACTACGTTATTATGGATAACAATTCACATCTGTACGACTTGCGTTGTCTCAAAATCGAGCTCAAGGATATATAGGAATATAAATTTTTGAGGTAAATATAGGGATATAATTGAAGTCAGGAGTTCTGGTTTTCTCCACATATTATTGGGTTGGCTCCTGAGTTTATACCAATTACTTGGGGATTCAACAGACCGAAGATCAGTTAGATATGCATATCCATTTGTGAAAAATAATCAAACAAAGCAGGATACTTTCTTAAGGAGGTGAACTATTAATCGTGTGCATAATTTATTGTGTTGCCAGCGAATCCAGCTGTTATCTTGAATGAAAAGAGCTAATGCCCTCGATCAAAATCGTAATGCCCTGGTAGATTCCCTACCGGGAAAACACACTGGTAGAAAAGGGCCCATGCGTCCCGGTTGGTAAGGGCCATTAGTCCCGGTTGTCCAACCGGGACGGGGCAATCGGGACTAAAGCTCTAACCATTAGTCCCGGTTGCCCCACCAACCGGGACAAATGGGGCACACGTGGCGGCATCAGAGCGCGAGGGGGTGTGGAGCATTAGTCCCGGTTCGTAACACGAACCGGGACTAATAACTTGCTGCCGCGGCAGAGATTTGGCCAATTTCTCTGCCGCGGCAGAGAATTCATTTTGGCACATTTTGTTGCCGCGGCAGCATTTTCGCCACTTTTTGTGCCGCGGCAGAGAATTCATTTAGGTTGTTTTATTGTTTATTTAGTGTTTTGCACTTATCAATGAAGGAACCTTATATTACACAAGATCATCATGACAACATTACATTCAATACACGGATCGAGTTCATGCACTACATACAAAAGTTGCTATTCGATGCTACCGACCAATTTCTTGAAAGTTGCTATTTTTACAATTCCTATTGTCTATACACAGCCGAGTAGTATTCCCCTTGTGTGTTTAGGACTTCTGCATCCAAGAATCCCGCCAATTCCTCCTGTATTGCTCGTATGCGATCCTTTGGCAGAAGACCGTCCCGTAGACGTTCGATCTGATTTAAAAAAGGAGTCAACCTATATGAATATGAAACTAAACACAATTTGATTGTAATTAAAAACTATAGAAATTGTTTACGTACGTGGAGTTGCTCTAAATTTCTGCCCTTCTCATCGCACGTCTGTCGGATGAACTCGCATACATAGTATTCACATAGATTCTTACCTGGTCCCTGCGTCAGGCACTTTACGACAACAGAGTTCAATCAAAATAATAATCAAGCATGATAATAACTGTATCAAAACTAGAATCAAAGAGATACGCGGATATAGCTAGTGGTGCTTACATCTAGTGGTTGAAATGTAAGCTCCTCTTTCCAAACACCCCTAGCCTTCTTGGTGAACCGTTTCCAAGCGCTGCCCGGCGTAGAAAACGAATAAAATAAGTTATTAAGTACTTGATATCATAAAATTCAAACGCGTTGCCGATATAGTGTCGTAATGATTAGAATTACCGCTGGAGAAGTATCTGCATGTCCTTCCACGTCTCAAGGGGTTTATGTTTCGAGTCCATGACTAGTACACGCCCTTTGTCAAGTTGAATGATTAACAGAATATAGTGGTATCTGCGAATGCAGAACTAATCAATTATATACTTAACATCGAGTAAGCGAAATAGAAAGTGTATACAAGACAATAACACTCGAGTAAGCGAAATAGAAACCACATATTGCGAGTCTAAAAATGATTTTTTCAAAAAATCACGGGCGATAGATCATGTACCTGTAGTACAAACCGGACCCACTTCCTGCCGATTCGGCAGACATTTGTCCTTTTTACCAGGGATGGACGAAAAGGTTTGAGATGTACCGGTTGGGATATAGTCCATGTAAGGTGGTCTAGTATTTTAGGAAAATAGGACGGTAGCATTCTGAAACGGCATTTTGGTGGTTACTTCACAAAACGACCCGTTTTTTGCGCTCGGAAAATGGAAAAGGGTTTTTCCGTGCGACAAAAAGGAAAACTTCCTCCTGCAACATTGTTCTCCATACCAATGTCCACACACATGCATAATATGGGCACAACATCACAAACTATGCCGTGATTCAGCACATAACATCGGTCATTTGGACCGAAAGCCATGAAACCTCGAACATGATAGGTCATTTTGTGAAGGTTTTTTCGAAACATGATCATTGTTCGGCACACATTTAGTCCCGGATGTAGTCACAAACCGGGACTAAAAATATTTTCCGCCATTTCCCACCTCTTCCTGCCAAGTTTTCCCGCCCTTTCCTTTCTACTAGAGATTTTAGTCCCGGATGTAGTCACTAACCGGGACTAAAGATATTTCCCGCCATTTCCCAAAGCTTCACGCCAAGTTTTCCCGCCCTTTCCCTCTATATTTAGGGTGATCGTGTCATGGCTATCCACACATCCACACCTTCCTCTCTTAGAACAATGGACAACGCCTACTGGGCCATTCTGACCCTCGAGGAGACCGAGGCGCTGTGCGCCTCCAACTACCCTTGTCCACCGGTACTCTCGGGAAGTTCGTTATGTTTTGGAAACTTCGGCTTCATTATTTTCAGCATCTTTTCAAATGAGGAGTCAGTTAGACCACACTCTGCCTTCCATCGCAACAATTCCAGTGTGGTACCGAGCTTTGTGCTGCCATCTTCACAATTTGGGTACAACAATTTCTTGTGATCTTCTAACATGCCCTCTAACTTCAACTTCTCATTTTCTGTTTCACAGTCTCGCGTTGCATCAGAAATGACCCTACCAAGTTCATCAGCCGGCTCATCTGATGCCGTTCTTCACATTTTCCTCTCCATTGTCTTCCATTGCAAGATCACGTATTCAGGAAACATATGATGATAGTTGTTATCATCATCTTCTTCTTCACCATCTTCCATCATAACCCCTCTTTCCCGTGCTTGGTCCAGCAATTATAGTTGGGCATGAAACCTTTCATAATCGGTGGCGCGAATGATTTTCGAGGAAGAGTACTCCTTGTTGTTCCGACATTGAACACATGGACAACGTATAAATCCATTCTCTTTGTTTGCCGTAGCCACATCGATAAATTTATCCACGCCTTTGATATACCCGCTACCGCCATCACCGTACATCCATTCTCGACCGTTCATCCGCATCATATAGGTAAGTTTATCAAAAACAGGACATCATAAATAGTGAAATAACCAATTCACACCGACACATGAATTGTATCAATGACCTAGAAAAGATAAGATTGCTAACCTCGATCGAGGGAAATAAAGAGGAGAAAGCTCAAGTGCGTCTCGGACACCTTCTATATTTTTGTTCTATGAGAAATTCAACGGGATTTTTCACTCAAACATTTCAACAAACACCTTCAATGCATGCATGAGAAAAAACTAGCACACACCCTCACACCTTACACCATTCGAAAAAACAGAGTGGAGGCAGAGGGGGCTGGGGCGTTGCATTTATAGAGGGCAAGGGGCCAGCAACCGGGACTAAAGGTGCGTGCCACGCCACGTGGCTGTGGCCAAACCTTTAGTCCCGGTTGGTGGCTCCAACCGGGACGCATGACCCCTTACCAACCGGGACCCATGCCCCCTGGCCCCGTGCCCGCTCCAACCGGGACGCGTGCCAGCATTAGTCCCGGTTGGTGGCGCAACCGGGACTAATGCTCCGAGGGGTCGCGAACGGATGGCCCTTTTTCCTCTAGTGACATACATGACCACCATATTCTGTTGGTCGCGACTGTTAGAGTATACGTATCTGTTAGGGATAGACTATGTTACTTGTCTTGTACTCCAAGTTGGTCCATGTACGCCTATATATACTCGTCCGAAAGGCTCAATAATACAACCAACATATTCCGCAATCTCTCTCCCTCTACCCTTCAACATGGTATCACAGCGGCACGGTCCTTGACCTAGCCGCCGCCCCCGCTTCCGCACTGCGCCGCCCCCGGGGAGGTCGATCTCCATGATCTCCGCCAGGGGCCGCGCAACCCGTACGCAGGGTTCTTCCGCCGATCCGTGACCGGCTGCCCTGCAAGTCTTTTTTTCCGATCTCTTGATCGGTTTTCTTTTTTGGTTTACCGATCTTAGATCGGATTGCGTCGCCCATCGCCATCGTGATCGCCGCGCCTCTACTCCGACCATCGGCATCGACGATCTACACCGCGCCCGTGCGCCTGTCACTTGCGCCGCTATGCCTTTCTCGGTATGCCGCGGCGGCCTCATGACAGGCTGCCGCGCACCGCGGCCGGCTGCTGCGGCCGACCCCCCTTCGGATTGTCTTCGCCGTCATCGCCCGGGATTGCACCGACAATGACGCCGCGGATTCCGATCTGCCGTCGTCACGGACTTGGCGCGTACAGCGCCATCGTCGGTCTGATCAACCGATCTGGCGCTCGTCTCCGCCGAGTACGTCCCCAAGCACGCGCCTACCACCGATCGAGCATCGGGCTGCGCTCGTCGCCTTCTTCGGTCGTGGCGTCGCCGCTTTGGTCCTGCGCCTACCAATGCGCCTTCTCAGGCGTGTCCGTCGCTGGTGGTTCTCACGCCGCTGCACCGACTCGCGCCCTGCAACTACGCCGCCCCATCGGGCAGTAGCGTCGCTGCACGCGGTCATCGCCGTCACCCCGCAAGGACGTCGCAGGCTTCCACCGCTCCACCTCCCTCGGCGCGGGTCGCCGCCGTTCGTGCATGGTCTTCGTCACGTCATCGGGTTCTTCCTCGCCTACTTCGAGCACCGCCGCCGCATCTCCACAGGTAGCCTGCATGGCCACTCCTGGCTGTCGTAGGTCCCGCCGACTGCCCCTCCGTCTAGGCATCCAGTATGACCCCTCTTGGTCGTCGCTGGTTCGCCGCATTCTACGTCTTCGTCCAGCACGACTTCGTCGCCATCTTCCTCGCCTCGTCCTCGACCACACCTACTTGTCTAATCCGACAACCGCAGCCTGCATCGGCACTTCGCCGATCTACGCACCGCAACCTTCATAGAGTCCTCCTCCGCTAGTCTCCTCTCTGACATGGCGTGAAGCTGTTTCTACTGGTCCCGTTCTTCGCATGCCCGATACTGGTAACACTGGTGCGTGCCTTCGTCCCCGACGCGTTCCTAAGTCTGGCAAGCTCGGTTGTAGCGCCTCGTCTTCATCGGCTTCGACAAGGTCTTCATCGGCATCGACTACCTCCTCTACGTCTGCCTCGACTGCGTCACTCCGACTTCGTCTTCGCATACTCGGTTTTGGCACAACCAGAGTATGCCTTCGTCCCTGACGTGTGCCTGGTTCTGGAAAAGCCATGGCCGTACCTCGTCCTCAACGGTTCAGACTGCATCGGCTTCGGCATCGCTCTCTCCGACGACTGCCCTGACGCGTCTCCGTCCTTCTACTGGCTGCAATATGCGCACGCGGCTTAATATGCGGCTACCTCGACACCGGCAACCCCGACCATGACATCGACCACGGCGACCCCTTGCGCGGCTACCTCGACCAAGGTTGCAGCACCCACCGCTCTCGGCTCACTCGACACCGGCACAAGGGCTACCACCTCGCATGAGCTCCTCACCAGCATCCTCTACGGTCCAAGCTTCTGCGACGTGACACCGTCCACGACGTTCCCGCTACCACTGCGGGGGGATGTCGACACCGGTCTACTGCTCTCTCGGTCGACCGTTCGCGACGTTCCAGTTGTTCACGATGCTACCGCTACGACTGCGGGGGGATGTTAGAGTATACGTATCTGTTATGGATAGACTATGTTACTTGTCTTGTACTCCAAGTTGGTCCCTGTATGCCTATATATACTCGCCCGAAAGGCTCAATAATACAACCAACATATTCCGCAATCTCTCTCTCCCTCTACCCTTCAACAGGGACAGCTGAGCTCACACATCTTAGTAGTGTTACGTGAAGCCAAAATAATCAGAAGACCATTATAACAAAGGACCAACAATTTTTTTCAGGAGAACTGCATATAATATATTAAGGAAGCGAAAACCTAAAAAGTCAAAGGTTCACAACCACGAGCATAGAAACCCAAAAGAATACAAAGAAAAAAGAAGAAGGAAAAAACATGACGCAGAAACGACACTTAAGTTGCCAACAAAATGAGACGCCCCAAACTGGGTATGGCCCAAAGCTTCGCTTCGGCTTTAATTTGCTTGATTATGATTTGAATCAGTTTGAAAGGTTTTTCGAAGACACGGCAGTTGAAGGACCAACAAATTTAAAACTACAAAACTTACCTTGTTTACTGCCTAGATAAAATATATCCTTTGGCTTTTATCGAGTTACATAAAACCGATCTACCTACATGCAATGAATTCTCCCATATTTAAGCTAAACCATTTGAGCTCTTTGCAAATAGTTACACTTATGGTATTCGAAATAAAAATAGTTCTACTTCTAGTGCAGATACCATATCGATGGGCACAAATTAGCTGGCTTTACGAGTGACTCTGAGTACCGACTATGTGGATACATCATACATGGGGCCATATGTCCGCGACTCAATAAAGTTTAGCATCCCTGAAGTTAGTTAATCTCAATTCCATATACTTTAGACTACAGGTTTATCCATTGCCTGACCCCACGTTGAACTTTTTTCTTTCAGTCTACTTTTTTTTATTTCTTGATATAATATGTTGCCATTGTGTAGATCCTAACATGTATTGTTATGTACTTACATACAAGTTAGTTAACTCAGTAACTTGTATAGCTATTGTGGCTAAAACATGTGGCCTAAATTCCCCCAAGAGTGCGTCGTTTGCGCCAACAATGCAAAGGGTAGGGACAAATCCAATCGATGACAACTTTACGGCTCCAAGAATAATCATTGTGTCCAGCCAAACTTTCGCATCATTGTAAAGAAAAGAAACTTATGCATAAAATCAATTTAGCCGCTTCAAATGGATTATTCGAATATAACGCCTTCCCAAGTACCATAGTCAATTAACACTAGGTTACTAAATGGTAGACCCAACATGATTTTAGCATACATGTTAAGTCATCATGGTTTCTAAGGTCAATGAATATAATAACAACATGGATAAAAATTATGACTGCAATACTGTCTTGCTTCTGTCCTTTGCGCCAGTGGTGCTCTCTTTAGCTAAAGCATACCCTATATGGGCCATATAAATGAACCTAATAACTAGACAAATTTTATGCCCTATGTTTCTTTTGTTTTCTCTCATTGGTAGTCATTTGTACAGAAGGCTAAGAGAGCAACAGTAGGTTCGATCATGTCTCGTCCCGTGTGTGAACTTTTTTGTAAATTTACATTGTTTGGCTTAGAAAATATTATGCGCCTCATTTTACTGAATGACGGTGGTATAACATAGCCAAGCAGCTCGGATACAAAAAACTGTTCTCACAAAAAAATAGCACCCACACATCGATTCCATAAACAAGAAATTCTAATCAATAATCGGTAAAACAATGGATGACACAAAAGTCTCAACATGGTTCACTTTTAGATGATTAAATCTATGGCTAAAATGAGAACCAATCTATGGTTGGATGTTAGAAGGGCACTGGCACCCCCAGCCCACCGAAGTTTAAACCAGAGGTTTGATATCTTGGTGTCTCATAAAAAGCGGAATATTTTTTAGTTGGAGGCGACGTTCCCATCAATAGTGAGACGCCCGTGGTGACTTCGTCAAGCTCAAGACCATAGAATCAGTCTCAAGACTCAGTGTTTCGAAGGTGCTCATAGGGGTAGGATGTGCGTGCGTGCATTCATAGGGATGAGTATATGTGCGTATTTATGAGCATCTGCGGGTACTGGCTTTCACAAAAAAATCTATGGCTAAAATATTGTCTTGCTTTCGGCCTTGGCGCCAATGGCGCACCGGGTTATCTAGTTGGAAGAATAGTTCCTGCATGCAGATTTAGAATCAAGTTAGTACCATACTATTAAATATTTTGGCTTGCAAAATAATCTGAAATATGTAAGTACAATGTCTACGAGACAATTGTATCTTGATACGTAACATTATTATTTATTTTAAATTTTTGATTCCTCTTCTCATTTTATTATTTCAAGGGCTTTTTATGAAACGAGTGCCAAGGGCTTCAATGTAGTATCTATTATTCAGGTGAGCTTTTTTAGCTGAAAAAATTTATAGTTCAATGGAGAAAGACCAGGAGCACCGTAATCCTGCAAAACCCCGGTGTGGACCTAGGATATGTGTGAAAGTGTCCATATATGCAATAAAATATGTGTTAGAAAGAAAATGGAAGAAAAAATGTTGTTGTAAAAATGAAAATAAATACTCTGGCGTGCTGATGCACATGGCAAAGGGTTTGCCGTGTAGCCCTCACGGCAAAGAGTTCTATGTCGTGTTGTTTTACACAGGAAAGCAGAAATCATCTCTTTCGCGACATTTAGAAATTATAAATTTTTTGTTGGAAATATTTTGCGCGTTAATAAAAAGATAAGGCGCGAAAAATTCGCGCGTAGGAAAAATTTTCAATTCAAAATTTTGTCGTGACATTGAAATACATGGCAAAGTCGCGCCGTCACGACAACACCATCAAGTGCGCCGAAGGAGTGGGATCCACTGTGGTGACCTAGCATACCACTGCATGTGTAGTACACTATAGTCGTTGAAATGACATCCACAGAACACCGTTTCGTAAATATCACCTCCCTCAAAGTGGCATAACAGAAACATTGCGGGTCCAAATTACAAAAATACACACATTATTATTATTACAATACCAGAAGTTCAAGACTTCAAAAGATTCAACTTACAAACCAAATATAAAGTTTTTCAGCGGCAGATTTAAAGTGACAACTTAAAACTCCAAATTGAGCTCAACACCTTATTGTTATATATTGTTCATGTTGCTCGGCTCAATTGGCTCCTAGAACTATGGTAATTATTCTGACTCCTGGTGCTCTCCTCCATAGAAGACATCGTAGTCCACCCCTTCTACGACACCGTACATATTGGGTTCTTCATAAAAGACCTCCTCTTGACTTTCAGCTGCATACATTGGGGTTTCTTCTGGATCCTTAGAGTATAAGCAGCGGATCAAAGGAAAATGTGAGTAACAGTGTTACCGAGCAAGTTCATTATATGCAAGGTGGGAAGTTTGATGCTCTATCTACCACCTCGGACTATAAGTCCTTGGCACTATGCAGTTTTCGTAAACATTACTTCAAAGATTGATTTTATTATGAAAATCTATGACCATCAGCTTTCACAGGTTGACCAGAACTTTCATGGAGTTACTTTCTTGCCGCGTTCGTAGCTCCTTCCCGGAACAGGGAGTAACAAGTTACAATTCTTACACTCTGCAGAGGTGCGTTACTTTACCCATGAGAGTTCAACTCCTTGTTGCACAACCGGACATACTTTCCCATCCACAATTCCATGATGTGGGGCCCAGTTGTTGGTCCAAGCCAATCACTGCCCTTTCCGTGACCCCATATGTCAGCACGATCCTTCGAGGCTGGCTCACCTCCATTAAGCCCCCTTCCGGGCAGGCTAAAACCCTGATGAGTTCCCGAAGTCTCTATGAGCTGGTGATGCCCAGGTAAGTACCTTATAGGTCCGGATAAACCCCCGGCAGCCACTCATAGATAATCTAGACATCAAAAACGCGGGGCCTAAGGGTTCCCACCCTATATGTTGGATCCACACAAGGAATCACAACGTCACGTTAAGATAGTCTTGCCTCCATACGAATGGAAAAAGATACAACGAACTTCTCTGTCCCATTCCAAATCTCATGGCTAACGTGTTATATACGACGCTAGAATCACTGATGCCATGGGTTGTTAAGTTCCTAGTTGATCATCATTATTGCAAATAGAACCTAAGTTCTATTGCTCCATAATACCATCAATTAGGATGATATCAACAATTTATTTACTTGAGAAAATAATACTTTCTTTCTTTGAAGCATAGATGATAACACACAATTTACAAATACTTTGATAAAGACTCTTCAAAGGACATGAGCAAGTAATGAACTTGCCTTGTGATTGCAAGGTAGTGAAGTCGGATGCTTGCACTGGACCTTGAGCTTCTATGTCTACAAAACATCATTATTGCCTGGTAAGGACTGAAGGGTTTTGCAGCATAGTAAATCAAAAAAATTCTACGGATGCGAACGGAGAAAGCCAAGATCTAATCTAGGAGATGCAAACAACGAGGGGGAATAGATGAGATCTTCATACCCTTGAAGATTCGCACAGCGGAACGTTCGACGGAACGTGGTAGATGTAGTTGTACTCGCTTCTCCTCCTCGCGATCCGATCCGATCTAACACCGCAAGTGGCGATGCCTCCGAGAGATGCACACATGCGGCGCCTCGACGTCTCCTCCTTCCTCGGTCCAGAAAGTGGGGTGGAGAGATGGTTTCGATCTACAACGCGACGGCGCGGTGCAAGCGGTGGAGAGTTTCTGCGGCAGGGCTTCGCCTACGTGCAGTCGGGAGGGAGAGAGAGAGGAGGGGCAGCAGGGCGGCTAGGGTTGTGGAGGAGTTGTAGGGAGGGTGCGCCCCCATCCCTCTTTATATAGAGGGGTGGGCGGCTAGCCCTTCCCCTTCCCCAAGCCCTAAGCCCATATATATATTCCCTTCGTCTCGCGATATTTTACTTGCCTGAGATTTGATCGTCGGTACCGTCATACCTAGTTCAATCTCGTTCACAGCAAGTACTTTACTCGTTCCGTAATCCGATATCACTTTGTGATTAACTCCTTAACCACATGCTTGCAAGCGGTGTTGGTATCAATTACCGAGTGGGCCTGAAGTATATCTCTCCAACTTGGGAGGGACAAATCCCATCTCGATGCATACAACCCAACAGGTACTTTCCGATCACCTGAGAGACACCTTTATGATCACCCTCTCATAGGATGACGTTTGATGACCTCAAAGCTTTCTTACGATACCAGGGAGTTGCATTATCTCATGGTCTAAGGAATACAATATTGGACATAGGAAAAGCTTCGCAAAGATGAACACGATGACATGATCTAATTGCTCCGCTTAGTTTGGGTCTGTCCATCATATCATTCTCCCAATGACATGATCTCATTATTAATCGACAACTCATGTCTATGGTTAGGAAACTTTAACCATCATTAATCAATGAGCTAGTCCATAGAGGCATACTAGGGACACGGTGTTGTTCACAAACCGCACAAGTATTGAAGTTTCCGCTTAATACAATTCTAGCATGGAATATAAACTTTATCATGAACAAGAATTATAATAATAACATCTTTATTATTGCCTCTAGGGTATAATTCCAACAGTCTCTCACTTGCACTAGAGTCAATAATCTAGTTTACATCTGGCAACAATCTAACACCCATGGCACTAAGGTGCTGATCATGTTTTGCTCGTGGAAGAGGTTTAGTCAATGGATCTGCGACATTCAGATCTGTATGTACTTTGCTAATCTTCAGATCTCCATCTGTTATATAATCTCGGATTATATGAAACTTGCGGTTGATATGCTTGGTATTTGGATGATATCTTGGTTCCTTAGCCAGTGCTATGGCGCGGTGTTGTCACAATATCTCCGGTGGGTCCAAGGCACTTGGAACCACACCAAGCTCGATGATGAAGTTCCCGATCCAAACTCCTTCACTTGATGCTTCTGCGGCAGCCATGTATTCGCTTCTACTATAGATCCCATGATCACGCTTTTCTTGCGACTTCTCCGACTCACAGCTCCTCCATTCAAAATATAAACGTATCACGTCTGAGATTTAGAATCATCCTTGTCGATTGTCGAAACTAGCGTCGACGTAACCCTTACGACGGTGTTCATCACCTCCATAGACTAAGAACATTTCTTTAGTCCTATTTAAATACTTTAGGATGTTCTTCACGGCTGTCCGATGTTCCACTCTGGATCACTTTGGTATCGCTTTCAAACTAAGAGCATTAGACACATCCGGTCTAGTACACAGCATGGCATACATGATAGAACCTATGGCCGAGGCATAAGGCACTTTGCTCATAGATTCTCTATCATTTACCGTAGCTGGACACTGAGCCTTGCTCAATATCTTACCTGACAACATAGGCACTGAACTTTTCTTTGCCTTATCCATTTTGAACGTTTTCAGAACTTTGTCTAGGTATGTACTCTGGCTTAAAGCTATCAGGCGTCTTTGTCTATCTCTATAGATTTTTATGCCCAATATATAAGCAGCTTCCCCTAGGTCTTTCATTGAAAAACATTTGTTCAAATAACTCTTCACATCGTTAAGCATGTCAATGTCATTTCCAATAATCAATATGTCATCCACATATAGTACCAGAAATGTCACTAACCTCCCACTCACTTTCTTGTAGATACAAGCTTCATAGCAATTTGGAACAAATCGAAAGCTCTTGATCACTTGATCAAAACTAAGGTTCCAACTCCGAGATGCTTGCTTCAGTCCATAAATGGAACGCTGAAGTTTGCACACTTTATCAGCATCCTTAGGATCGACAAAAACTTCGGGTTGCATCATATACAACTCTTCATCAATGTTGCCATTGAGGAACGCAGTCTTGACATCCATCTGCCATATTTCATAATCATGAAACGCAGCAATTGGTAATAAAATCCGAATGGACTTAAACATCGCTACGGGAGAGAAAGTCTCATCGTAGTCAACACCTTGAACTTGTCGAAAACCTTTCGCGACAAGTCGTGCTTTATAGACAGTGACATTACCATCCGCGTCTATTTTCTTCTTGAAGATCCATTTGCACTCAACGGCCTTTCGGTCGCTAGGAGGGTCCACCAAAGTCCATACTTGGTTTTCGCTCATGGATCCCAATTCGGATTTCATGGCCTCTAGCCATTTCTCAGAGTCTGGGCTCATCATCGCTTCCTCATAGTTCGCAGGTTCACTGTCGTCTACTAACAAGACAGTTAAGACAGGGTTATCGTACCACTCAGGAGGGGCACGCGACCTTGTCGACCTGCGACGTTCAGTAGTAGCATCGTCGGAAGCTTCATGATCCTCGTCATTAGCTTCCTTTATTGTTGGTGCAGACGACACTGGAACAATTTCAGGTGTTGCGCTACTCTCCAACTCAAGAGAAGGTTCAATAACCTCGTCTAGCTCTACTTTCCTCCCACTCACTTCTTTCGAGAGAAACTCCTTCTCAAGAAAGGATCCGTTCTTCATGACAAACACTTTGCCTTCGGATCTGTGATAGAAGGTATACCCAATAGTTTCCTTAGGGTATCCTATGAAGACACATTTCTCCGCTTTGGGTTCGAGCTTGTCTGACATCAACTTCTTGACGTAAGCTTCGCATCCCCAAACTTTAAGAAACGACAACTTAGGTTTGGAACCAAACCACAGTTCATACGGTGTCGTCTCAACGGATTTAGATGGTGCCCTATTTAAAGTGAATGCATCGGTTTCTAATGCATAACCCCAAAATGATAACGGCAAATTAGTAAGAGACATCATTGATCGCACCATATCTAATAGAGTTCGATTCCAACATTCAGACACACCATTGCGCTGTGGTGTTCCGGGTGGCGTGAGTTGCGAAACGATTCCTCTTGCTTTAAGATGCGTGAGAAAATCATAACTCAAATATTCACCTCCACGATCGGATCGTAGAAACTTAATTTTTCTGTTACGATGGTTCTCCACTTCATTCTGAAATTCTTTGAACTTTTCAAATGTTTCAGATTTATGTTTCATTAAATAGATATACCCATATCTACTTCAGTCATCAGTAAAAGTGAGAATCCACCGCGCATCGAAACACTCATCGGTCCGCATACATTGGTATGTATGATTTCCAACAAGTCCGTTGCTCGCTCCATCATTCCGGAGAACAGGGTTTTGATCATCTTGCCCATGAGGCATGGTTCGCATGTGTCAAATGATTCAAAATCAAGAGACTCCAAAAGTCCATCAGAATGGGGTTTCTTCATGCGTTTTACACCAATATGACCTAGACGATAGTGCCACAAATAAGTAGTATTATCACTATCTACCTTGCATCTCTTAGCCTCAATGTTATGGATGTGTGTTTCATCCCTTTCGAGATTCAGAAGAAATAAACTATTCACAGCAGGTGCATGACCATAAAATATGTTACTCATATAAATAGAACAACCATTATTCTCAGATTTAAATGAATAACCGTCTTGCAATAAACACAATCCAGATATGATGTTCATGCTCAACGCAGGCACATAATAACATTTATTGAGGTTTAAAACTAATCCCGAAGGTAAAACTAAGGAGAGCGTGCCGACGGCCATCACATCAACTCGTGACCCGTTGCCAACGCGCATCGTCACCTCATCCCTCGCTAGCCGTCGTCTATTCCGTAGCTCCTGTTTCGAGTTACAAATATTAGCAACTAAACCAGTATCAAATACCCTGGCACTACAACAAGGGCTAGTAAGGAAAACATCAATAACATGTATATCAAATACACCTTTGATGGTGCCAGCCTTCTTGTCCGCTAAGTACTTCAGACAGTTGCGCTTCCAGTGACCCTTGTCCTTGCAATAGAAGCACTCAGTATCCGGCTTAGGTCTAGACTTGAGCTTCTTCTCGGCGAGAACGCGCTTTACCGCCTTTCTTGAAGGGCTTCTTTGCACCCTTACCTTTCTTAAAGCTGGGGGGCTTGTTGATCATCAACACATGATTATATTTCTTGATGTCCACCTCCGCAACTTTCAGCTTAGCGAAGAGCTCGGTGATCGTATCAGTGGAACCAATCTGATTATGAGTAACTACAAAACTTTTGTAGCTAGGAGGGAGTGATTGCAGAACCCTGTCAATCTTGAGCTCCTCTGGAATCTTGCAGTCCAGTTGCTCAAGGCGTTGAGTGTAGCCTGGAATATTTATGGCGTGCTCACTAACGGAACTCCCTTCCTCCATCTTGCAGTTAAAGAATTTCTCAGAGATCTCATATCTCTCAAAACGGGCCTGAGTCTAGAACATAGTTTTCAGTTCCTCAAGAATCTCAAAGGGCCCGGGGTAATATTCAAAATGATTTTTAAGGTCTGATTCCATAGCAAACAACATGGTTCTCTTAATCACACCATAATCTTTTTTGTGCGATTGATAAACAGCTTTCTCATCAGCCGGCGCATCTACAGCAGGGGCGTCACCTAGCGCATTCTCAAGGACATAGTCCTTTTGTCCACCAGCGAGAATGATTCTCAGATTGCGAAACCAGTTGGTGAAGTTAGACCAATTGTTCTTAAGCTTTTCTTTCTCAGCAAAAACGTTGAAGTTGAAGTTGGACTTAGCCATTTGATCTACAAAATTTGCAAGTACAATTTAGACTATGTTCATGATAACTAGTTCAACTTAATCAAATTACTAGATGAACTCCCACTAAATTCAACATCCCTCAAGTTGTTTAGTAAACATGATCCAAATTCACCACACCTAATCCGATCTTCACGAGAAGAGATGTGGTTTCAATGGTGGACAACGAAGTGTCGATCATATCATTCATATGACTCATGCTTAACCTTTCGGTTCATGTGTTCCGAGGCCATGTATGTACACGCTAGGCTCGTCAAGTCAAACCCAAGTATTTCCGCATGTGCAAAACTGGCTTGCACCCGTTGTATGTGAACGTAGAGTTTATAGCACCCGATCATCACGTGATGCTTGAACATGACGAACTTTCGCAACGGTGCATACATGGGGAGAACACAGTTTTATCTTGATCTTTAAGTGAGGAATCATCTTATAATGCTACCGTCGCGATATAAGCATAATAAGATACATAAAAGGATAAACATCACATGCATATAACTTTATGTGACATGGTATAGCCAATCTCCGCGCAATGATCTCCATCTTGTGCGTGCCGGCATGATCTCCATCACTCCACCATGATTGCCTCCACCACGAATAGCAACTACAACTATTGCTAAGTACTTAGCGATAAAGTAAAGCTATTACATGGCGTATAAGAAGTTGACACACAGGTCATACACAATTATAAAGACAACCATATGGCTCCTGCCGGTTGTGTACTCATCGACATGCAAGTCGTGAAACATTACAAAACATGATCATTGCATACAACATACACACCACATCTTGGGCCATACCATATCACAGAAAACACTCCCTGCAAAACCAAGTTAGACGCCTCTACTTTGTTGTTGCATGTTTTATGTGGCTTATGGGAGTAACAAGCTAAGAACGATTCTTACCTACAGAAAGCCACAACGGTGATATTATGGTTGCCAAACTCTGGTGTAAATCCCATGACAACTATAGTGAGAGAAACTAGCATCCACCAACCGCATGTGTGGAACAAGCCACACGTCAAGTGCGGAGCCGGTCTCATGAAGGTCGCGTAAGTTGGGTGGACCGCTTCGATCTCACTAACCCGCGTCATAAGAAGTACACAAACAAGAGGCTTGCAACAGAAAACATCAACGCCCGCAACAAGTATGTTGCGTTCTACTCGTGAAACAAATCTACGCATAGATCTAGCTCTGATACCACTGAAGGGTTTCGCAGCATAGTAAATCAAAAAAATTCTATGGATGCGAACGGAGAAAGCCAAGATCTAATCTAGGAGATCCAAACAACGAGGGGGAATAGATGAGATCTTCGTACCCTTGAAGATTCGCACAGCGGAACGTTCGACGGAACGTGGTTGATGTAGTCGTACTCGCTTCTCCTCCTCGCGATCCGGTCCGATCTAACACCGCAAGTGGCGATGCCTCCGAGAGATGCACACTTGCGGCGCCTCGACGTCTCCTCCTTCCTCGGTCCAGCAAGTGGGGTGGAGAGATGGATTGGATCTACAACGTGACGGCGCGGTGCAAGCGGTGGAGAGTTTCTGCGGCAGGGCTTCGCCTACGCGCAGTCGGGAGGGAGGGAGAGAGAGAGGAGGGGCAGCAGGGTGGCTAGGGTTGTGGAGGAGGTGTAGGGAGGGTGTGCCCCCCAGCCCTCTTTATATAGAGGGGTGGGCGGATGGCCCTGGCCCCTCCCCCAAGCCCTAGGGCCGGCGGCCAAGGAGGGAGGAGTGGGGGGCAAGTTTCCCCCCCTTCTAGAAGCTCATCTAGGGTTTCCCCTAGGGCTTGGCCGGCTGGGCCTATGGGGCCTTGTGCCCCTGGCCCAATTCGGCCAGGGCACTCCCTCGTAGGCCCACGCCCCCTCCCGACAAGTGGGGCCACGTTGGTCCCACTCCAGAAGGTTCTAGAAGCTTCCGGTACAATACCGAACAACCCGAAACAATTCCGAACTCCAAAATCTGCTTTGCCTTATATGAATCTTATTTTCCGGACCATTCCGGAACCTCTCGTGATGTCTTGGATTTCATCCGAGACTCCGAACAAAAACTCATAAACCAATTATCCAATCTATCCTAGCGTCGAGACACGTTAAGTGTGTGACCCTTCGGGTTCGAGAATATGCAGACATGATCTTCTATCAATAATCAACAGCGGGGTCTGGAAACCCATATTGACTCCCACACATTCATCTATGATCATATCAAATGAACCACGATGCCAGGATTCAATCAATCCCATATATATATTCCCTTCGTCTCGCGATATTTTACTTGCCCGAGATTTGATCGTCGGTACCGTCATACCTAGTTCAATCTCGTTCACAGCAAGTACTTTACTTGTTCCATAATCCGATATCACTTTGTGATTAACTCCTTAACCACATGCTTGCAAGCGGTGTTGGTATCGATTACCGAGTGGGACCGAAGTATATCTCTCCGACTTGGGAGGGACAAATCCCATCTCGATGCATACAACCCAACAGGTACTTTCCGATCACCTGAGAGACACCTTTATGATCACCCTCTCATAGGATGATGTTTCATGACCTCAAAGCTTTCTTCCGATACCAGGGAGTTGCATTATCTCATGGTCTAAGGAATACAATTTTTGACATAGGAAAAGCTTCGCAAAGATGAACACGATTACACGATCTAATTGCTCCGCTTAGTTTGGGTATGTCCATCATATCATTCTCCCAATGACATGATCTCATTATTAATCGACAACTCATGTCTATGGTTAGGAAAATTTAACCATCATTAATCAATGAGCTAGTCCATAGAGGCATACTAGGGACACGGTGTTGTTCACAAACCACACAAGTATTAAAGTTTCCGCTTAATACAATTCTAGCATGGAATATAAACTTTATCATGAACAAGAATTATAATAATAACATCTTTATTATTGCCTCTAGGGCATAATTCCAACAGTCTCCCACTTGCACTAGAGTCAATAATCTAGTTTACATCTAGCAATAATCTAACACCCATGGCACTAAGGTGCTGATCATGTTTTGCTCGTGGAATAGGTTTAGTCAATGGATCTGCGACATTTAGATCTGTATGTATTTTGCTAATCTTCAGATCTCCATCTGTTATATAATCTCAGATTATATATAACTTGCGGTTGATATGCTTGGTCTTTGGACGATATCTTGGTTCCTTAGCCAGTGCTATGGCGCCAGTGTTGTCACACAATATCTCCAGTGGGTCCAAGGCACTTGGAACCACACCAGTCTCAGTGATGAAGTTCCTGATCCAAACTCCTTCACTTGATGCTTCTGCAGTAGCCATGTATTCCGCTTCTACTGTAGATCCCGCGATCATGCTTTGCTTGCAGCTTCTCCAGCTCATAGCTCCTCCATTCAAAATATAAACGTATCCTGTCTGAGATTTAGAATCATCCTTGTCGGTGTCGAAACTAGCATCGACGTAACCCTTTACGACAAGCTGTTCATCACCTCCATAGACTAAGAACATTTCTTTAGTCCTATTTAAATACTTTAGGATGTTCTTCACGGCTGTCCAAAGGTTCCACTCTGGATCACTTTGGTATCTGCTCGTCAAACTAAGAGCATTGGACACATCCGTCTAGTACACAAGATGACATACATGATAGAACCTATGGCCGAGGCATAAGGCACTTTGCTCATAGCTTCTCTATCATTTACCGTAGCTGGACACTGAGCCTTGCTCAATATCTTACCTGACAACATAGGCACTGAACCTTTCTTTGCCTTATCCATTCTGAACCTTTAAGAACTTTGTCTAGGTATGTACTCTGGCTTAAAGCTATCAGGCGTCTTTGTCTATCTCTATAGATATTGATGCCCAATATATAAGCAGATTCCCCTAGGTCTTTCATTGAAATACATTTGTTCAAATAACTCTTCACATCGTTAAGCATGTCAATGTCATTTCCAATAATCAATATGTCATCCACATATAGTACCAGAAATGTCACTGAGCTCCCACTCACTTTCTTGTAGATACAAGCTTCATAGCAATTTGGAACATAAACTTTATCATGAACAAGAATTATAATAATAACATCTTTATTATTGCCTCTAGGGCATAATTCCAACAAGGACAATATTTAAAGAAGCAAAATGAATATGCATATTAATGTAATGCAATATTTATCATTTATTTTTCTTTGTGTGTTTTACCCATTATTTTAATTTCAATAATTCCTTTAAGTAATAAAGGA
Organism: Avena longiglumis; assembly: GCA_030063025.1. NCBI lineage: Eukaryota > Viridiplantae > Streptophyta > Magnoliopsida > Poales > Poaceae > Avena > Avena longiglumis. Next base: position 85,960,195 of record CP125977.1, on the reverse strand, counting down.
TTTCATTTAAAAAAATCTTTAATATTTATTGAATATTATATTTTCCATTTTATAAGGTAATAAACTTTTTTAGAATTAAAATTTAATATCATTTCCTATGTTTATTCATTTAATAATTATTTTAAGAATTAATATTTAAATAAAAGAATTTCTTTTTATAACTTCAAATATTTATTTAGCATTTTTCTAAAATACTATAATAAAAATATATAATAAAGGTGATTTTATTTATTTTTATGCTCTTTCTATAATCTTATAAAATTCCATAAGGAATATATATTGTAATATTCTTGACTAAAAATAATATTTATAGAAATTATTTCTTAATTTAATTAAATAGGTTGGATTATTATAAATCCAGAAATATTTTATTTACAATTTTTAGATTTCTATTTTATTTTCCAGGATTTATTTAACTCCAGGGGTATTTTGGTCTTTTATTAATTATTAAGACTTCTTTTAAGTTTTGGGCTAGTTCTATTGGGCTTATTGGGCCAATTTGGCCCAAGTGACTTTGAACAAAAGGGCACCCCGAAGGGTTCTGGCCCTATTGGCCCATTCTCTCTCTCTCTCTCTCTCTCTCTCTCTCTCTCTCTCTCTCTCTCTCTCTCTCTCTCGACCTCACCTCCTCTCCTCCTCGACCCCGTGGGGTGCTGGCGCCACCGCCGTGCGATGCTCGCCGCTGTGGTCCTCCCTAGCCGTTGTCGTGGTGCAGGGCAAGGTTGTCGACCACGCTCATCCATCTTCTCCGCTTCGATTTGATTTCGAAGCCCTCCTGTGGCTAGGCTAGCCCCGTTCCCGAACCCTATGGTTTGGGGATGGTGCTGGTACTGCTGCTGCTGATCCTCCCGTGGTGGTGTGCGGTGCTCGTGCACTGCTATGGCCGCCACCGTGGCTGGTGCGGGTTGCAGCGCCCTCTGGGGTGCTCCCTGTGCCGCCACGAGCTCGTCGGCCTCTCTGCTTCCTCTTTAATCCTTCAGCGAGGACCACCGGTGAGTAATGTCTCTGTGATTACTCGTGCTTCTGGCTATCTCGAGTACCTCTGTGTGTATCTAGTGGCCAATCTATATTTAGGGTTTGCACTGATTCTAGGGTTCATCCCTGGTACTTGTAAAATGTTGCTATAATCTGATAGTGATGATCAATGAAGATTGTGTTGATCTGATTGATAATATGGTGGCTTAGTGTGTTCATCTTCTGTCAGTATCTTGGTACTGACAGTAACACTATTAGTGATGATTCACTGCATCAGTGTTTGTTGGCTTGTATGTTTATCCATAGACTAAATTTATTCAATAGAGTCTGATGATTCTTTGAAAATGAATGGATATATTGAATGATCTCTGAGTATGGTCTCAGGGAAATGATATATATTGGTATGCTAGTTTATTTATGAAAGCTAGACTATCTGGTTGACTAAGCTGTAAGATCATTTTTTGTGAAACCATCTTAGAATGGTACACAAGTTGATCTGGTTGTTGGATTTACTTATGGTCAGTACTTTTGACTTGCTAAATGCTTAATAATAAGTTGAAAAGTTCACTTATTGTTCATGCCTATGATGCTGGTTTGAGGCTGTGTTGCTGTCACTTTCAAAATTGGCTAAGGCATCATAGTTGCTTACTAGATCTTGGATCCTAGTTGGTTAAGTTAATGGATTTGTTTGTAGCTTATAAGATCTGAGGTGCTACTCCTTCTTGGAGATGTGATCAGATTTTATAAGAACAGATGATGGACTATATAAGTTGCCTTTGGTATCTCCAAATCTGTGAGGCTGGTCTGAGATTTTGGTGTTTTTGATAGAGTTTGGTTCTGACCTTTATATTTAAAACTTCTAGGATAGGTTCACCCCACTTGGGTGATCATTGAGAGGTTGTCTTATGAAACAACACATATTTCTGTTTGGATAAGATGAAAAGATCATGTGGATGTTTATGACACTCACCACAAAACTGATGATTGTAGTGGTTTGTTGTGTTGGTGGTGTTGCTGGCTTGATCCTGTCCTGCACCTCTTGATGTTGTTTTTGTTTCCCCTAGTTCATGTGCTTGGCCTCGATCTAGCCTGCTCCTCCTAGCTCATGTGGCTTGTCCTTGTTGTCCATGTAATTCTCCCCTCCTTATGTCACCATCTGGTGATGTTTGGGTTGATATGGTGTGGAGTTTTGTTGGCTGGTTTGCTTGGCTTTGGCTAAGCTGCTTGTTCTTGTGTGGTTTGAGCAATGGATAGGTGCACTGGTGCTTGCCCACGGCTGTGCTTGGATTACTTGTTGAAGCAGCTGTGGCTGTGCCGACAGCACACCCATGCATTTTGGTGAGTGAGCTACTTGTGTGTCTACTGCATGGTTGTGGATATGCTCAATGAGGTGTTATACCTTTTGATCTTGTTACTATTAACCTGCCTGGTGAAACTTGCCCCTTTACTTGTTGTGATCATTCGACTTATGGCTTATTTATTATGAAATATTAGATTCTTTCATATTGGTGAAACTTGCCCTGATAGATTTACTCAATGATGTAAAATTGAGCAGTGTAACTCACTTCTCTCTACTGAGAGTAAAAATTAATAACTTAACATTTATTTTCCTTTTTGTTTGTTCTGTGTTTTGCAGGTACAAGATTTGAAGATTCAAGATTAGTATATGTTTTCTTTTAAACATATGTAATCCTTTATAATTTTTATTTCATTCTTTTGTAAGGAATTTTTTAATAGTTCATTAATAAGTAAATATTCCTCTTTTTGTAATTTTATTTCTCTAAAGATTCTTTTTTGACTTAATGAGTTACATTTTGTAACTTATACATGGAATAAATATTCATTTGTTTGATTGTATTTCTTATTTAGAGTTTCTATTACTATATATTATTTCTTGATTAAATAATATTACTAAATCATAACTCTAATCTTTAAAATATAAACTCAAATCTCAAGTTTGAATTCAAATTGCTTCCCCCAAAACACACTAATTCATAAAGATCATGTCAAAATTTATAACGATCACTCTCCAAAGCTATTCCTAAACTTAGAGAGTGAAAGAAACTCTGATCATTTTAAGTTTTTATTTGGCGAAAAATTTACCCACATTTTGCAGATGAATGCATGCATATACACAATTTCCTAAATCTACCCTTCGTTTGTTCCTAAATGCTGGGATGTTACAGACTTCCCCCGTTAAATTAAACTTCGTCCCGAAGTTTGCTAAAGTGTACCTGAATAGTTCTGGATAGGCTTTTCTTAAGTCATCTTCTTTCTCCCATGTGGCTTCTCTCTCGGGATGATGTCCCCATTGTACCTTGCAGTACTTGATTGCCCTATTTCTCAACCTTTTCTAGTTTTCTTCCAGAATTTTATAGGGTTTCTCAACATAAGTAAAGTATGCTTGTAATTCTATCTCTTGATGAGTGATTGCATCATCAGGAACTTTAAGACATTTCCGGAGTTGTGACACATGGAAAACATTATGAACTTGAGGCAATCTTGAGGGTAGCTCTAAAGCATAAGCTATTGTCCTGTTCTGACTCAGTACTTTGAATGGTCCTATATATCTTCGACTTAATTTTCCTTTAACTCTGAACCTCTTAACTCATTTCATTGGGCTTACTTTTAGATATACCATGTCTCCTACTTCAGGATGCCATGATCTTCAACTTAGATCAGCATAACTTTTCTGTCTACTTTGGGCTATCTTTAATCTAACCTTGATTATAGCAATGATATCTTGTCTTTCCTTGATATAGTCGGGCGCACATTCTTTGCTACTCCTAGGCTCATACCAACATACTGGTGATCTACATTTCCTTCCACAAAGTACTTGATATGGAGCTGCCTTCAGACTACTCTGGTAGCTGTTATTGTAGGAAAATTCTGCCAATGGTAGATGATCTTCCCATGAACCTCCAAAATCTAATGCACAAGCCCTAAGCATGTCTTCCAGTATTTGATTGGTTCTTTCAGTTTGACCCCCAGTTTCTGGATGATAGGCTATGCTGAAATCCAATTTTGAAACAAGTGCTTCATGTAGTTGCTTCCAAAATGCCGAAGTAAACACTGATCCTCTATCAGTTACAATCTTCTTGGGCACTTCGTGCTTACTTAATATCTCCTTGATATAAACTTGTACTAACTTCTCGGCATTATCCTTCTGTTCACCGAATAAAATGTGCGCTTTTAGTGAGTCTATCAACAATTACCCATATCATATCCTTCTGTTTAGGTGTCATGGGCAATCCTGTGATGAATTCTATACCAATTTCCTCCCATTTCCACTCTGGAATTTCCAAAGGTTGCAATGGTCCTGCTGGACTTTGATGTTCAGCTTTTACACTTTGCCAAGTATGGCATTCTAACACATATTTTGCAATGTCTCTCTTCATGTTATTCCACTAGAATAATTCTTTCAAATCCATGTACATCTTAGTACTTTCAGGATGAATGGAATATGGTGTCTCATGTGCCTATCGAAGTATCACTTCACGAATCTCAGGCACATCTGGAACACAAATATGATCTTGGAACCATAAAGATCCATAATCTCCTAAGCGAAAAACTGATGTTTGTCCTTGAGATATCCTCCGAATTTCCTCAATAATAAAAGGATCTTCTGCTTGATGCCTAAAAATTTCGTGCTTAAGATCACTATTCTGTTCTGCAACTACTTGCATAGTAGCTAGTCCTCCAAGAGTCTCTGTTCTTATAAATTGAACCTCTAATCTTTCCAAATATATCTGTAACTCTTTTGGTAGCTCCCTATTGCTTGGCTGAATATCTGCACTTTTACGACTTAAAGCATCTGCTATAACATTTGCTTTTCCAGGGGTATAATTGATGGTCAAATCATAATCTTTGATTAGTTCTAACCAACTGCTATAACGTGATATTTGAGACTTTTATGGTCTGTGTATAACTCACATCTGGCTCCATAAATAAAATGCCTTCACCCTTTCAGAGCAAAGACTAATGCTGCTAACTCCAAATCATGAGTTGGATAATTAACTTCATGTGGTTTCAGTTGTCTTGATCCGTAAGCAATTACTTTCCGATATTGCATTAACACACAACCCAAACCTTCTTTGGATGCATCATAGTATACTGTAAGTCCTTCCTTGTTTTAGGAACTGCTAAGATTGGAGCGATAGTTAATCTGGTCTTTAACTCCTGAAAACTGGCTTCACACTTCTCATCCCAGATGAATGGTGTATTCTTCCTTAACAATTTGGTCTAGCTATCTTGGAGAAACCTTCAATGAACCTCCGATAATAACCAGCCATTCCCAAGAAACCTAGGATTTATTTCACATTGGTTGGTGCAGCCCATTCTAATACTGATTGAACTTTGGATGGATTTACAGCAATCCCATCTTTACTGATCACATGACCGAGGAATTCTACCTCATCTAGCCAGAACTCACACTTGTTGAACTTAGCATAAATCTTATGTTCTCTTAGGATCTGCAATGCTATTCTCAAGTGATCAGCATGCTCTTCCTTATCCTTGGAATATATCAGAATGTCATCAATGAACACTATGACAAACTTGTCCAAGTACGACATGAAGATTTTATTCATCAGATTCATGAATATTGTTGGTGCATTGGCCAAACCAAATGGTACGACAAGATACTCATGGTGTCCATACCTTGAGACAAATTCTGTTTTTGGAACATCTTTTGGTTTGATTTTTATCTGATGGTATTCGGATCTTAGATCAAGTTTAGAAAATACTCCAGCTCCTTTAACTTGATCAAATAGATCCTGGATTCTAGGTAATGGATACTTATTCTTGATGGTAACATTATTGAGACTCCTATAGTCCCCACACATTCTTCTTCCTCTATCTCTTTTATCCACAAAAATCTCCGGTGTTCCCCATGGAGATACACTTTCTTGAATAAATCCTTTTTTGGCTAACTCATCAATTTGCTCTTTGAGTTCTTTTGGACCCATCTTGTATGGTGCTTGAGCTATTGGTGTGGTACCCAGAATTAGATCAATAGTGAAATCTATCTCCCGATCTGGTGGCATTCCTGGTAATTCTGCTAGAAAAACATCTTGAAACTCATTTACTACAGGAATATCTTCCAACTTGACCTCCTTCATTGAGTTCAACTGAAGATCCACCATGATATGACTGTGCTTATCTGCTTGATAAACTATCCTTGCTCCACTTGGAGTCTTGATTGAGACAGTTTTATCCTCACAATTAATCTGGGCCCCATGTTTAGTCATCCAATCCATACCCAGCACTACTGCAATTCCCTTCAAAGGAATCACATAAAGGTCCGCAAAGTAGGTACAACCACAGATCGAGATAACCTGATCTTGTTTAATGTGGCGTACAACTACATTTCCCCCTGCCGTCACTATGGTCATAGGGTTTTCTAACGTTGCCCTTCTAATCCTGAATTTATCACAGAATTCTTCAGAAATGAATGAAGTAGTTGCACCAGTATCAAATAGAACTTTTCCGGGATTGGTAAGGATATTGAGCGTACCTATCACTGCATGCTCTGAGTTATCTACCTCCTCTAGGGTTGCGCAATTCAACTTCCCGGTAGGTCTGTTCCTCTTGCCATTATTGTTCTTGACAAAATTTCCTCCTTTATTGGGTTGCCCATTGCCTCCACTAGTCTGTCCTCCACCTTTAACAGGCCAACCACCCTGTGGTTTGCTCGAACAATTTGGCTTTATGTGACCCCTCTGACCACAAGCATGTCACACTATTATTGGTTTCTGGCAATCCCTGCTTATTTGCCCTGGAAGTTACAATTATGGTATATAATATTCCTTCCGGTTGGATTTGCACTCCTGTTGGAATTATTACGGTTATAGGGTCTATTCCTTGGCTTGAATTCTAGATTGGGCTTGGGTTTACTTGCATGTATCCTCTTAGTTTCCTTCTTAGCTATCTTCCTTCTATCCTCTTGGACATTCTTGTAGTCATCTTCAAAAGTGATGGTTACATCCAGTAACTGCTGATAGGTTTGTTTATTGGCTAACCTCAACTGCATCCTTACAAATGGATTTAACCCTCGCAGAAAACGCTTCTTCCTCTTTTCTTCAGTGCTGACTTCTTCCTCTGCATAATGAGACAGTTGGCTAAACTCCCGGATATACTTCATGACACTAGTATATCCTTGCTAAAGCTCCTCAAACTCTCTCCGCTTTAACTCCATCACACTTTCAAGAACATGATACTCACGGAACCTTTGCTTGAACTCTTCCCAAGTATACTCTCTTCCTGGCTGTTGCATGGCTAACTGATTTTCCCACCATGATGGTGCAGGTCCTGTCATAAGATGAGTTGCATACCTCAGTTTTTCCTCATCACTACAACCTACACTCCTCAGCTTTCTCTCTATATCTGCTAGCCAATCTTCTGCATCCATTGGTTCAGGAGCTGATGCAAAAGGTAACGGCCTTGCATTTTGGAAGTCAGAAAGACTCACTCCTCCACCTTCAGGCTCTCTCTGGTTTCCAGCTTGCCCAACAACTCTTCCATGAACTTGTTTTGGTTTTCTTGCATCATTTGCATATATTGCATAAAATTCTGCTCCATTAACGACTTCATTGGTGGTGGTAATGTTCCCTGATTTCCGGCATCTGCATCGGCCTTCTCCTTGGCCCCACGTTCCATGCGCTGCTGCTCAGATTCAGTTTCTGCACCCGTGTCCATGACCCCCTAGTCCTGAAACATAAAGCGAATACTCATAATTACATCATGCACATGTGTTCTGAGCTCAACTTTACGCGTAGAACTAGTCACACAATGGAAATCCAAATAAAATCCAAATATGCATTTCACATATTATACATTACAAGCCTCTCAACCAAGTATAAAGTCATTACACTTGTACCCTACAAGTACCATAGTACAATAAGCATACTGCCTCACTTATTATCTACATCATTTTCTCGGATTACAATACGCAATACCCGATACTTCCTAATAAGCCGCATGCTTCTAGTATCCACGACGCTCATCATACCTGCCTGAAGTCCAACCGTAATGACGTAACGTCCGTCGCATAGTTTGTGGAACAAATGGCCTTCCAGAAGGAACATACTCAGTATCTGAAGTATCAGGACTTGAGTCATTACTCAACCTGAGTGTATTGACTCCCTCCAGCTCAGCTCAAAAGTCTTCAGAAACATGTTCAACATTATCATCCACTTGCATCTCTTGAGCTTCATGCCTTGAGTTGTCAACAGAATAAGTAGATTCTGCTGCTCCCTAGGTGCTCTATTGGGCAAGATAGTTAAACACCAGATAATGTATATTCCCCGAGTTTTGAGAAGATGTTGATGATTCAAACACTCTCTCCTTAGGATCTTCTTCCTCGTCCCGATCTTCGACGAATATGGTATTTCTACTACTGTTGCTAGGATTGGTTCTTGCACCCATCCAACTGGATTGTCCAATATTTCTGTCAGACCCATCTATGTTCATCTAATTTCCTTGGGATCCTTCAAATGATCCCATTCTCCAACCATCAGAATTATTGATAGGAAGTTCTGAATCAGAGCATTCCTCTGAACCCTGTGGTACATCATACCTCATATCTAAAGTAGAATCATAGGTAGGTTCATGTTTGGGTGAATAATGATATGGTGTAAAATATTCAGGATCTATGGGTATATCCTTAAAGATTGGTTCCGTACTACTGCTTCCTTCTTTCTCCAACTGGAATGCTAATTGCTTCCTTCTTTCCGGATCAGTTAGATCCTCTAACATGTCATTTTTATCTTCAACAATAACTTGATGTGTCTTATAAAAAGACGCAATAAGAGTTCGGTATCGATCCATAAACTTGGAAGCTAACATAGGATGCTTCTTTACCAAAGTAAAATGATCCGGTACTGGATCCGAGTCTGTAGAATCATGAGGAATCACAGAAAATGTGCTCCCTTCTAACTCCTTGGCTTTATGCTCCCGAATATTAGCTATCACCTCCACAACAGCAACATGATATGCTGCTAAATGACTCCTACCTTCACCTATAGGTAGATCGTGATATAATCCATGCTCCTCTAGAAGTTGGATACTCACACAATACTTGGATAACATCCGACCATCATAATAGGTTATGGTATTCACCGGAATTTTAGTTGGACAACTAACAATCTTTAAGAGTTAACGAAGCTGATCCGTGAATGATCCTTGCTAATCATCAAGAGTCTCCTCTTTCCTTACCAAAGTTTCTGTATATTCAAAAATATTTTGATTAGTAATAGATAATATATCACATCATAACAAAGAATTATCGCACTAAAAAAATATATATAATGGAATATTCTCATTTGAATACCCATTATACCCTTTTTAGAGAATTATTTATCGTTGTTATACACTCCTACAGGTAATACCCTTTACTAGGTTTCCAACCTAAGGTCAAAGCAATTTTCTCTCATACCAAGTGCGGTGACCCAACATACCACTGCATGTGTAGTACACTGTAGTCGTTGAAATGACATCCACAGAACACCGTTCCGTAAATATCACCTCCCTCAGAGTGGTACAACAGAAACATTGCGGGTCCAAATTACAAACATACACACATTATTATTATTATTACAATACTAGAAGTTCAAGACTTCAAAAGATTCAACTTACAAACCAAATATATAGTTTTTCAGCGGAAGATTTGAAGTGACAACTTAAAACTCCAAATTGAGCTCAACAACTTATTGTTATATATTGTTCATGTTGCTCGGCTCAATTGGCTCCTAGAACTATGGTAATTATTCTGACTCCTGGTGCTCTCCTCCATAGACGACATCGTAGTCCACCCCTTCCACGACACCGTACATATTGGGTTCTTCATAAAAGACCTCCTCTTGACTTTCATCTGCATACATTGGGGTTTCTTCTGGATCCTCAGAGTATAAGCAGGGGATCAAATGAAAAGGTGAGTAACAGCGTTACCCAGCAAGTTCATTATATGCAAGGTGGGAAGATTGATGCTCTATCTACCACCTCGGACTATAAGTCCTTAGCACTATGTAGTTTTCGTAAACCTTTCTTCAAAGATTAATTTTATTGTGAAAATCTATGACCATCAGCCTTCACAGGTTGACCAGAACTTTCATAGAGTTCCTTTCCTGCCGCGTTCATAGCTCCCTCCCGGAACAGGGAGTAACAAGTTACAATTCTTACACTCTGCAGAGGTGCGTTACTTTACCCATGAGAGTTCAACTCCTTGTTGCACAACCGGACATACTTTCCCATCCACAATTCCATGATGTGGGGCCCAGTTGTTGGTCCAAGCCAATCACTGCCCTTTCCGCGACCTCATATGTCAGCACGATCCTTCTGGGCTGGCTCACCTCCGTTAAGCCCCCTTCCGGGCAGGCTAAAACCCTGATGAGTTCCCGAAGTCTCTATGAGCTGGTGATGCCCAGGTAAGTACCTTATAGGTCCGGCTAAATCCCCGGCAGCCACTCATAGATAATCTAGACATAAAAAACGCGGGGCCTAAGGGTTCCCACCCCATATGTTGGATCCACACAAGGAATCACAACGTCACGTTAAGATAGTCTTGCCTCCATACGAAAGGAAAATGATACAACTGACTTCTCTGTCCCATTCCAAATCGCATGGCTAACGCGTTATATACAGCGCTAGAATCATTGATGCCATGGGTTGTTAAGTTCCTAGTTGATCATCATTATTGCAAATAGAACCTAAGTTCAATTGCTCAATTATACCATCACTTAGGATGATATCAACAATTTCTTTACATGAGAAAATAATACTTTCTTTCTTTGAAGCATAGATGATAACACACAATTTACAAATTCTTTGATAAAGACTCTTCAAAGGACATGAGCAAGTGATGAAATTGCCTTGTGATTGCAAGGTAGTGAAGTCGGATGCTTGCACTGGACCTTGAGCTTCTATGTCTACAAAACATCATCATTGCTCGGTAAGGACAATATTTAAAGAAGCAAAATGAATATGCATAGTAATGTAATGCATTATTTATCATTTATTTTTCTTTGTGTGTTTTACCCATTATTTTAGTTTCAAGAATTCCTTTAAGTAATAAAGGATTTAATTTAAAAAAATAATCTTTAATATTTATTGAATATTATATTTGCCATTTTATAAGGTAATAATTTATTTTTAGAATTAAAATTTAATATCAATTCCTATATTTATTCATTTAATAATTATTTTAAGAATTAATATTTAAATAAAAGAATTTCTTTTTATACCTTCAAATATTTATTTAGCATTTTTATAAAATACTATAATAATATCTAATAAAAGTGATTTTTATTTATTTTTATCGCCTTTCTATGATTTTATAAAATTCCATAAGGAATATATATATTGTATTATTCTTGACTAAAAATAATATTTAGAGAAATTATTTCTTAATTTAATTAAATAGGTTGGATTATTATAAATCCAGAAATAGTTTATTTACAATTTTTAGATTTCTATTTTATTTTCTAGGATTTTATTTAACTCTAGGGGTATTTTGGTATTTTATTAATTATTAAGACTTCTTTTTAGTTTTGGGCTAGTTCTATTGGGCTTATTGGGCCAATTTGGCCCAAGTGACTTTGACCAAAAGGGCACCCCGAAGGGTTCTGGCCCTATTGGCCCATTCCCTCTGTCTCTCTCTCTCTATCGACCTCACCTCCTCTCCTCCTCGACCCCGTGGGGTGCTGGCGCCGCCGCCGTGCGATGCTCGCCGCCATGGTCCTCCCTGGCCACTTCCGTGGTGCAGGGCGAGGTTGTCGACCATGCTCGTCCATCTTCTCCGCTTAGATTTGATTTCGAAGCCCTCTTGTGGCCAGGCTAGCCCCGTTCCTGAACCCTAGGGATTGGGGATGGTGCTGCTACTGTCGCTGCTGATCCTCCCGTGGTGGTGTGCGGTGCTCGTGCACTGCTATGGCCGCCACCATGGCTGGTGTGGGTTGCAGCGCCCTCTGGGGTGCTCCCTGTGCCGCCACGAGCTCGTCGGCCTCTCTGCTTCCTCTTTAATCCTTCAGCGAGGACCACCGGTGAGTAATGTCTCTGTGATTACTCATGCTTCTGGCTATCTCGAGTACCTCTGTGTGTATCTAGTGGCCAATCTATATTTAGGGTTTGCACTGATTCTAGGGTTCATCCCTGGTGCTTGTAAAATGTTGCTATAATCTGATAGTGATGATCAATGAAGATTGTGTTGATCTCATTGATAATATGGTGGCTTAGTGTGTTCATCTTCTGTCAGTATCTTGGTACTGACAGTAACACTATTAGTGATGATTCACTGCATCAGTGTTTGTTGGCTTGTATGTTTATCCATAGACTAAATTTATTCAATAGAGTCTGATGATTCTTTGAAAATGAATGGATATATTGAATGATCTCTGAGTATGGTCTCAGGGAAATGATATATATTGGTATGCTAGTTTATTTATGAAAGCTAGACTATCTGGTTGACTAAGCTGTAAGATCATTTTTTGTGAAACCATCTTACAATGGTACACAAGTTGATCTGGTTGTTGGCTTTACTTATGGTCAGTACTTGAGACTTGATAAATGCTTAATAATAAGTTGAAAAGTTCACTTATTGTTCATGCCTATGATGCTGGTCTGAGGCTCTGGGAACTAAGTTCCCATGTTGCTGTCACTTTCAAAATTGGCTAAGGCATCATAGTTGCTTACTAGATCTTGGATCCTATTTGGTTAAGTTAATGGATTTGTTTGTAGCTTATAAGATCTGAGGTGCTACTCCTTCTTGGAGATGTGCCCATATTTTATAAGAACAAATGATGGAATATATAAGTTGCCTTTGGTATGTCCAAATCTATGAGGCTGGTCTGAGATTTTGGTGTTTTTGATAGAGTTTGGTTCTGACCTTTATATATAAAACCTCTAGGATAGGTTCACCCCACTTGGGTGATCATTGAGAGGTTTTCTTATGAAACAACACATATCTCTGTTTGGATAAGATGAACAGATCACGTGGATGTTTATGACACTCACCACAAAAACTGATGATTGTAGTGGTTTGTTGTGCTGGTGGTGTTGCTGGCTTGAACATGTCCTTCACCTCCTGATGCTGTTCTTGTTTCCCCTGGTTCCTGTGCTTGGCCTTGATCTAGCCTGCTCCTCCTAGCTCCTGTGGCTTGGCCTTGCTGTCCACCTAATTCCCCCCCTCCTTATGTCACCATCTAGTGATGTTTGTGTTGATCTAGTGTGGAGTTTTGTTGGCTGGTTTGCTTGTCTTTGGCTAAGCTGCTTGTTCTTGTGTGGTGTGAGCAATGGAGAGGTGCACTGGCGCTTGCCCACGGCTGTGCTTGGATCTTTTACTTGTTGAAGCAGTTGTGGCTGTGTCGATAGCACACCCATGCATTTTGGTGAGTGAGCTACTTGTGTGTCTGCTGCATGGTTGTGGATATGCTCAATGAGGTGTTCTACCATTTGATCTTGTTACTATTAACCTGCCTGGTGAAACTTGCCCCTTTACTTGTTGTGATCATTCGACTTATGGCTTATTTATTATGAAAGATTAGATTCTTTCATATTGGTGAAACTTGCCCCTGATAGATTTACTCAATCATGTAAAATTGAGCAGTGCAACTCACTGCTCTCTACTGAGAGTAAAAATTAATAACTTAACCTTTATTTTCTTTTTTGTCTGTTCTTTGTTTTGCAGGTACAAGATTTGAAGATTCAAGATTAGTATAGGTTTTCTTTTAAACAGATTTAATCCTTTGTAATTTTTATTTCATTCTTTTGTAAGGAATTTTGTAATAGTTCATTAATATGTAAATATTCCTCTTTTTGTAATTTTATTTTTGTAGATTCTTTATTGACTTAATGAGTTACATTTTGTAACTTATTCATGGAATAAATATTCATTTGTTTGATTGTATTTCTTATTTAGAGTTTTTGTTACTATATATTATTTCTTAATTAAATAATATTACTAAATCATAACTCTAATCTTTTAAAATATAAACTCAAATCTCAAGTTTGAATTCAATTCCTTCCCCCCAAACACACTAATTCATAAAGATCATGTCAAAATTTATAACGACCACTCTCCAAAGATATTCCTAAACTTATAGAGTGAAAGAAACTCTGATCACTTTAAATTTGATGAAAAATTTACCCACATTTTGCAGATGAATACATGCATATGCACAATTTTCTAAATCTACCATTCGTTTGTTCCTAAATGCTGGGATATTACATCCACCCGACAGAGTGCCGTGTGTTTTCTTTGCCGGGTACCATTTGGCCTCTATGCCGTGTTTGATTTATTTGCCGTGTGCCCTACTGCCTTTGTCGTGCTCTTATTTTTTGCCGTGCGCTCTATGCGATTTTACCGTGCCCCTCTTTTGTGTCGTGCGCGGCGTAGTGGGATTACACACGGCAAAGAGTTCTTTGCCGTGCTTGAATCCACGGCAAAGGAGAAATGCACGGCAGAGACAAATTTTCCGGTAGTGATCATATATCTATATGCGAGACCTTATTAACTATTAAGAAAGCAATTAAAGCAACTAATATGTTTGTTGCTGTGTACACGAAAGCTCATGTATACTAAAATAGAAGTCACTAGTGACAACTAGGTTTTGTTAAAAATAGCTAGGCATATCACACATGATCTCTATTTTATACACGCCAAACAAGCTGTTGTAAGTAGTCCTGCAAATTGCAATGCGTATGATATATATGTACATAGAAACTTTATTGTTTGGAGAACATACTATATATGCATAGAAATTTTAACTTATTTCTTTCGTGGGGACCTTATCAACCTACGTACCAAAGCTAACACTTTTGACAATTGATGTTGTATAATTTTCATCTGTTTGCGCCCACACCACACCACATGTTGCGTGTGGTTCTTCTGAGTTTTTTCTAAAACAAATGTGGAAAACAAAAATGGGTACACGTTAGGCTACATCTTTGCGCAACTACACTTTGTTTGGCTCCTTACTGAGATACCGCACATAGGTATGTGCAGACATTTGCAGAAAAGCAAACGACAGTTGCAGTTACAACACAGCTGGCATTCCAAAATCTGGAAACGGACGCACACTTTCCTTTCAGAAGCAAGTCAAGAATGTTCATATCCTCATCTACCGCGAACACGACAGAATTTGTATATTTCACCACGGATTGAAGGAAGGAACACGAGGAATGGATGGTTTCGCCATAGTTGCGCATGCGCTCCAGATCGACTCTCACTCTCAATAATTAAAGGATATCTACGCTGATAAAGCCGACTGATGGATGGAGACTGCGCCATGAATCTCTTTTAACTTTTCTACTACTAGTGCAAACAATAAAGTTCCTTTTGTTGCCTTTGTAGTATTTCCCACTAGTGATCGTGGAGTAGAGTTTTTATGAGGAAAATAACTGATGAGGTAGGAGCAGATCTCTTGCATCTGGCGGCCGGCTATATATATGTGGTGGGTGGCTGCTGCCGAAGCACGCACTCGCACACACTCTCGCCCAGTCGTTGAGGAGAGAGAGAGAGAGTGATAAGGACTCAATTAAGGAGGATAGCTAGGAGGAGCAGAGGAGGAGTCTCTTGTGAAGAGAAGGAGATATGGGAACGGAGAGGAGAGCAGTCGTGTATGATGCGGAAGGAGGAGACGATCATGAGAGACAAGGTACGTAGTACGTTTGTGAGCAGCACCAAGCAGATTAACTCCATCGAACTTGGATATATAGTTAATCGTGTTTTTTGTTATGGTTCCGGCGATCGATCCAGGGACGGTGTGGACGGCGACGTCGCACATCGTGGCGGCGGTGGTGGGTTCCGGCGTGCTAGCTCTGGCGTGGACGGTAGCGCAGCTGGGTTGGGCGGTCGGCCCTCTCGTCCTCCTGGGCTTCTCCTGCGTCACCTACTACACCTCCACCCTCCTGGCCAACTGCTACCGCTACCCGGACCCCGTCACCGGCTCCGTCAACCGCGAGTACATCGACGCCGTCCGATGCTACCTCGGTAACTAATCAGAAATCCGAAACGCGCATCAATATATCTTAATTAAATTAGCTCTCGATCGATCCTCAGAATACATTGGACTAAACCATGGCTCGGCTGTTCGTCGATCGTAATTAAGGGCGGAAGAGCGTGCTGCTGTGCGGGTGCGCGCAGTACGTGAACCTGTGGGGCACGCTTGTCGGCTACACCATCACGGCAAGCACCAGCATGATGTGAGTAATCAATCCTCCGATCCTACTGTATCGATCGTCTTACTATTTCCTTTTACTGCAAGATTCAGACTAGCTACTAGCAGTATCCGTTTATGCTAGTGTTATATATTTGCATCTCAATATATGCATATTAATTCTTATGTGTATGGGATTCACGAACGGTATAATGCTACTCCCTCCAATCTATATTAATTGACTTCGATTTGTCAAAAATTGGATGAACCTATATACTAAATAGTGTATAGATTCAATTAAATTTAGACAAATTTGAGTCAATTAATATGGGCCGGAGGGAGTATCGTACTCCCTCGTTTCAGGGCTTAAGGCGTCCTCGTTTTGCGTGTTTTTTCTTTGACCAAGAATTACTCTAAATACGTAAAGAGTTTGGTATAAAACTAGTATCACTGGAAAGTATTTTTTAATACGAATCCAACGATACTAATTATGTACAATATAATCAAGATTTTGTTGCTTAATTCTTTTAGTCAAACTTTGCTTTGGAAAGCGTGTGCGCCTTAAGCCTTGAAACGGAGGTAGTATGTGTTTTCGCTTTCTCTTTCGTGATGTGTGGTGGTGTATTGTTTGCATAGATGAGTGGGTGCATGAATGGATCGTTAGTTAGCGATGCTTTTCTTTTCTTTTCTTTTATTTTCTTTTGTCGGGCGTATGCATGCATGGTGCGTTCGTACGTGTTCTTCACTTCCCTTGTAGGCGCCTAAAGCTTTGTCGGAGGCAGCGAAAAGCTGGCAGAATATGCGGCCAACTTTAGCCATAGGCATGATTATTAGTTAGCTTAGCTAGCTAGCAAATTCAATTGATTTGGTCCAGCGTGACGCGTGAGTAACGTTCCCCTGGAACCCAGGAGGGAATCCGTTACTAAGCTAGTTGCATTCGATCGACTGCCCCGGTTGCACCACACGCTATGCGCGTGACACGGCGACGTACGGCCGGCCAGCTAGCTTTTTGTTGGTGGATCCGTCACGGTTGCACGCACATAGTACACGTATCTCGTGTGACATGTACACACGTGCACGCCTGCACTTGTAACCCCTCCTGTATGTATATATCTGCGGCATCCTGGATAGTAGACTGTTTAATCTCTCAACATTATCTAGTATGATCAAGTTTTAATTACCAATTTCTCAGACGACCTGTTAATTCACTATTTTTGTACTCCTAAGTAGTATACAGTAATTTGAAGCATATATACACATAATCAGCACTTATGGGATGTCATTTTCAGGGAGATGATGCAAGCTCGGACTCATCCAACGGATGATATACTTACTTGTTTCTATTAATAAGTTACTTGTTTCTCATTTTTTGAAAACATTTTATATTTTTAAGCGGAGGGAGTACGTTCCAATTTTCACACTAATGTAGTAGTATTACTAATTAGTTGATTGAATAAAATTGTCTGTAGCGCGGTGAAGCGGGTGAACTGCTTCCACCTGTCGGGATTCGGCGCGACCGGCTGCGAGGCGTCAGGGAGCACGTACATGGTGGTGTTCGGCCTGATGCAACTGCTTCTCTCCCAGCTCCCAAGCCTCCACAACATCGCCTGGCTCTCCGTGGTGGCCGTCGCCACCTCCTTTGGCTACTCCTTCATCAGCCTCGGCCTCTGCACCGCCAAGTGGGCCTCCCACGGCGACGTGCGCGGCACCCTCGCCGGCGCCGGCATCGACGCGCCCCGCGACAAGGCCTTCAACGTCCTCCTCGCCCTCGGCAACATTGCCTTCTCCTACACCTTCGCCGACGTGCTCATCGAGATCCAGGACACACTCAAGTCGCCTCCCGCGGAGAACAAGACCATGAAGCGCGCGTCGCTCTACGGTCTCAGCATGACCACCGTCTTCTACCTCTTGCTCGGCTGCACCGGCTACGCAGCCTTCGGAAACGACGCCCCAGGGAACATCCTCACCGGCTACGCATTCTATGAGCCCTACTGGCTCGTCGACATCGCCAACGTTTGTGTCATCGTGCACCTCGCCGGCGCCTACCAGGTGTTCGCGCAGCCCATCTTCGCGAGGCTGGAGAGCTACGTGGCGTGCCGGTGGCCGGACTCCAAGATCATCACTGCTACCTACTACGTGCGCGTTCCGGGCCGGCCGTCCACTTCTGTGCCGATCGCGCCGCTCAAGCTGGTGCTCCGCACCGTCATCATCATGTTCACCACACTCGTGGCGATGCTGCTGCCGTTTTTCAACGCCGTGCTAGGGCTCATCGGCGCGCTCGGCTTCTGGCCGCTCTCTGTCTACTTCCCCGTCGCCATGCATGTTGCCAGGCTCGGGATCAGGCGCAGCGAGGGGCGGTGGTGGTTGCTTCAGGCCATGAGCTTCGTCTGCCTCCTCATCTCCCTTGCTGCCAGCATAGGGTCTGTGCAGGACATCGTGCACAATCTAAAGACAGCGACGCCCTTCAAGACTGTCGACTGATCCATCAGTTAATAACTGCATTTACATATACTCCATGGATTATTAGCTATAAATCGATCCATCTGAGGGAGCCAAGCAAGATATATTGCCTCACTTCTTTTTTGGCGTTATTTGGATCGATCTAGTGGATCGGTCGATTTTCGTGATCTTTATTTGAACGTTGTAAGAGTACTATACGTATTTGTAACATATCCTTTGAAGCAATGTTCCCTTTTATATGTTGCTCCTATAACTTCCGGTCATCCGAGATTTTGCTTAGCTCTTGATGGATTGTTTCGATGATTGTTAAAATGTGTTGTCTCGATGTAGGCGCTTTGGTATTTCCTAATAACCTTATGGGTCGCTTCGTGCGACTCCAGAGGCGCCGCCGCCGTCCCTCTTAGGAGACCCTTCCCAAGTCTCCTTGTTCACCCCGGCGGCACCAGAGGAGGCCGTTCGACGGCGTATGGCGACGATGAGGGGTATCCACTTGTTTTCACTTACTTTTTTGCCGTCTAGTGGTCTTCCTGCTCAACCCTACCAAGTTGTATTCCGATTTGGTGGTCACCGTCCGCCGCCGTCCTGCATCGCTGGCCTTGTTGGGGATATACTTTCCGGATATACCCATAGGACTTACTAACCAAGATGGCCCACCAACGGGTTAGAGCTTTGCTTCTCGGGCGGCCCAGTCAGAGAAAGAGGATGAACCACTTCCGGCTACAACAAGGCCCAGAAGAGTTATTGACTTAGGTCTGCAGTATTACTTGTAATCCAAGTTGTAGTTACAGTTCTTACATTCAGCAGAGGTGCGTTACTTTACCCATGAGAGACCTTAGCCTTGTTGCACAACCGGTCGTACTTTCCCGTCCACAATTCCTTGATGTGGGGCCCAATCTAAGATCCAAGCCAATCACTATCCTTCTCCGCGACTACATCGCAATTGTTGTATGTCCACACTCAAGGTAGTCTTTTCCCTGTATAAAATGGCTATACCTTAGTTAGATATACACAACAACTATTAATACTAGAAATATGTCTTTTGTAAGCCTAGATCCACGGTATACCTTTCCCCGTATAAAACGGCTATACCCACGATCTGCAACTTACAAATGCCCAGAACAGTGTCTGATGCATGCGAGAGGGAGCCGATCCAGCTGACTTCCCTAGAGCCATATAGATCTCATGGTTAATGCATAATATACAACGCGAGAATCACTGGCGACATTGGTTGTTAAGTCCTAGATGATATATTCATGGGCAGTGGTATTCCAACTGCCAGACTTAATAGATTAGATGATCACCCTGGATCAGTAACCGATACTTCAAGTTTATTATGAAAATAGTCTTTTCGACCTTTTTGAAATGCAGGTGATGACACAACAGTTTGAAAATATTTGATAGAAAATAATCAAAGGACATAAGAAAGTGTGAACTTGCCTTTGTGATTGCAAGATTATGCACTCACGGTCTTCGAGACAATAGAAAATCCAATATCTGCAATCAGCATCATTGGTCCGGTAAGGACTAATGTTTAAAGAAGCAAGATGCAGTTATGCATAAGTAATGATATGCATTTTTTAAAACTTCCAAAGTGAATCCCCAATGCTTTGAGTGAAGTGAATTTAGGTGATTCTTTTAAGAGTTGGTTTATCTTCAAATTTTACTTTATAAGTAATGACCTTTATAAGGAACTCAAGTGTTAACAATTCAACATATACAAGTAAAGTATAGATAATGTGATTATGGTTAATTGTCACTTGGGGACCATGATAAAAGTCCTTGGGATTGAGTTGTTAAGAGTTGAAGGACTTACTATGATTTTGTTGTTTGAAGTGGAAAAAGGAATAACATTTGAAGAAAAGATTTCCTTTCTAAGGCTTAAACAATCTTTATTGTTAATAGAATGTGATTAATGTCTTTTGGTGTTTGATTGATTAATTTGGACTTGAGATACTTTATGTCTTAATTGAAATATATTTGACTCATTTGTTAATGTAGTAACAATAGTCCCTCCAACTTGGACGAAACCGTTCATGGATTACCTCAAAGACGAAACTTTGCCCATCGATAAAGTCGAAAGTCGGCAAATAATACGTCGAGCAAAGGGCTATACCATAAATAAATGGGCAGCTCTATAAAAGAAGCACCACATGTGTATTCCTAAAGTGCGTTTCCCAGGAGCAAGCCATATATATCCTTCTCGGAGATTGCAGGCATCACGCCGCTCCCTGATCGTTGGTCACCAAAGCCTTCCGGCAAGGATTCTACTGGCTGATCGCAAAGGCGGAAGCTGACAAGCTAGTTGAGACATGTATTGGGTGTCAATATTATGCACGACAACCATATGTACCAGCCGAAGAATTGCGAACTATACCAATAACTTGGCCGTTTGCAGTCTGGGGGCTTGACATGGTTGGGCCGTTGTAGACGGTACCCTGTGGGTTTACGCATCTGCTTGTAGTAGTTGACAGGTTCACAAAATGGATAGAAGATAAACGTATTAGAAATCTCGATGGGGCAACAACCCTTTGATTTGTCCAGAATCTGGTGGTGAGATTTGGTCTCCCACATAGCATCATAACCGACAATGACAACAACTTATCACTCGGAGAAGTAGAGGCTTACCGTCACGAGAAAGGCATCCACCTTGACTTAGCATATGTGGCACATCCACAATCTATCCGTCAAGTTGAGCGGGCCAATGGACTGATTTCGCAGGGAACAAAGCCACATCTAGAAGCACCGCTACATAGAGAAGTTGAAGCCTGGGTGGAGGAATTGCCATCTTTTTTGTGGAGTTTAACAATTACTCCCAACCGATCTACCGACTACACCCATTTCTTCATGGTATATGGAGCATAAGCAGTCCTACCCTCCGACATCCTCCATGATTCACCAAGAGTTGACGTCTATGACAAAGATAACGCCGAAGCATCCCGACGCTTAGATGTGGACTGTTGGGAATATGCCCTAGAGGAAATCATGTATGATGATATTTCCCATTGTATTCATAAAGTTATTAAGTAGTCCTTGTATAAACATCTGATGTGTATCATTGAATATGTGATTCAGTTGTGGAACTATGCATTCATGTTGTTTGTACTAAATATCCTTGGTCATTGAGGTTGTGCTGGACACACAACTTAGACCAATGTGAAAGTTGGCTTGATGACTCGGTTCCACTTGTCATGGGCATGGAGATGCTATTCCAACTTACACAGACTAGGCTAAAGAGTTTAGCGAGTCGGATTGACCCATATTGAGGTACAACGAACTAATCTGTCATTTGTATATCTCAATCAATGTAATCCTTAGACCTGAGGTTGTTGCATAGTCCGAGTTGAGGATCACCGACTTAGGTTCTGTCAAACGCTGATCCGTAACTGGGCAGTTATAAAGGCAGAGTTCAGGTCGACAGAGAATCAAGCTGCGTGATGTGAATAACCAAGATGGGATTTTGCCCCTCCACTCGGAGAGATATTCTCTGGGCCCTCTCGTGAGATATGATTCGGAAAGCATGGCCATGCACGGCTCGGTTAAGTGTTAACCGAGGCGATCGACTAAGAGTTAGTCGGGTGAATCACTTATCTCGGATCGAGAAGAGAGTCGGACTATTTAAGGGATGACATATATTCGCCTATAGTCTGACAAGGTATATCGTGAGGCAAAAGGGACTCGGACGTAAGTCGCATTGGAAAGGCAAGTCGTCATGACTCTTTGGTACTTGGGAGCTCGGTTACGCTAGGAGCCGCCACCGATCGATCGACAGAGTCGGACTCCAATCGTGTCCAAGTAGCCATGAGCCTGCGGGGTCACACACTTAAGAGCGGGAGCAAGTTCGGATTGGATCAAGATATAATCTGGTTGGGTTGGACCTAAACCGGATTAGGACGAGTTAGTGAGTTGGACTCACGGTGACTAGTGTTATATGGGCTTTAGTGAATGGGTCGCGCAGCGAGCCCACGTTCACTCCTATATATAGGGCACAAGAACCCGTAAAGGTTAATCGTTGTTCGGTTAGGTCATTCCATGTGTTGGAAACCCTAGCTCCACACAGTCCAGCCGCCGTAACGAACCTAGCGATTCGCCACGGCTCCTCCTTGTACGTGTGGATACCAGCAGAGGTGTTGTGCGATCAGCACCAGGACGATCGGATCGTGAGGACTGCACTGCATCAACTAACGCGCTTCATCAGTAATCCGCAACCGCGCGTCTAGTGGTAAACCTCGTGGCCTTCTACCTCAGCTAGATCTTGGGATCACCATGTTAGAGAAAATTTTTATTTTATCTCCGCGTGGCCCAACAGTGGTATCAGAGCGATAGCTTCTGGTTTTAGGCTCGAGATCTCGCATATGTGATATGCGGTAGGCTATAGATGAGATCTATGTCTTGTTTTGGTGGTCGATCTATGAGATAGATCGGTTTTGTACGAGGTTGATTGGATCAACTGTACTCGGGGAATGGTAGATCTGATTTCCGTGATCATAATGCTGAGGTCGTGGAACGACATACCCCTACCGATCGGCTTCCGCCATCGGGGTAGACTGTGACACGTAAATCCAGAAGCGGTGATCGAAGATCAAAAAGTTTGATCGAATCGGAACGATGGTCGGAATCCATGTTCGGATCGTAGATAAGATCTACGCTGAAAAATCGTCGCCGCCCTTCGATCCCCGCCCGCTATCCGGCTAGCGGGACCGCCGGTTTCGCCCTGTCGTAGCGCCTTAGATGTCGTTGCGAGGTTCACAACGCCGGAAGATATTGTATCTATGCATAATTTATTTTTGCAGGAAGTTGTGAATGGTATGGTTCATGTGCATGTGATGTATGTGTGTAATCCATACGTGATCTGCGAATCACGGTTTTTGTCAGCCGGCTGGAGCCTAGGTGCTGTCATTTTATTGTATAACGACCTGCGTGTCGGATTCTCTATGTAATTTACTTTACTAAGCTAGTGTAGCTGTTTGAGAACCCGGAAGGCATGCAAGGCGTTGTACATGTCGGCGACATGGGGTAAGACGGCAAGTGACAAGAGTTGGCACGAATCGGATTACAGGCTTTGTGGAGATGGAGATCGCCATGAAGAGAGCCATACCATTTCACATTATAATTGCTTTATTTTGTGTTATTGTTATGTCTCAGTTTTACCTCTATTAGATAGTCGGTAAAATTTAATCCCTCAAAGAAGTTCTAGTCGGTTTTCCCGCCAGTGTTTGCACCATCACAAGTCGGACATTTTTGGTAGTGGGCTCATAAAATTGAGGTGCCGCCAATTCTTTCCGACTAGGTGGGTTCGAGTCGGACTCTTACTGCAGAAACACTTGGTAAGCTAGACGGGTCTATCACAACGGTTGTGGGACTCGGGGAAAGGTCGGATGGGAGCCGGGGCATGTGATGCCACCCGTCCAATAGGAGTCGCATGAGATGCGATTGACAAGGAGTTGTCTACCTAGATCACTTGGCGGCTAGCGGTGATGCTAAAGCTCACTAGCCGACTTGATTATTTAGGATCCTGAATCACTAAGTAACCATCGGAGGGGTGTTGGTTCTAGTGGGAGCATAAAATATTAAAATGTTTAATATGCTTGCTCTTTTATGAATACATGTCTTAAGTGCTTTGCATATTTTATGTTGTAGATCATGGCACCAAGTAGCAGTCACTCTCAGATATCCGGTTTTGCGTTGAGAACCATTCTTGAGAAAGATAAACTGAACGACACTAATTTTACCAACTGGTATCGAAATTTGAGAATTGTTCTCAAACAAGAAAATAAGGACCATGTCCTAGACAACCCACTTCCAGATGAGCCGAATGAGAATGCGACTGTCGCAGCCACCAATGCCTACCGTCGGGCTAAGGATGAGTCCACGGATATTAGCTGTCTTATGCTTGCTCACATGGAACCGGACTTGCAAAAGCAGTTCGAGCATGTTGAGGCCTACGATATGATCGAAAGCCTCAAAAATATGTTCGTGCTCGGCAAGACCGAGAGGTATCAAGTCTCGTGCTTTGCTGAGTTGCAAGCTTAATGATGGTGATCCACCGAGTCCGCATGTGATCAAAATGGTTGGTTACGCAGTCTCCGGAGAGGCTTGGCTACCCCATAAGCGAAGAGTTCGCCATGATATAATTGAACTCTCTTCCTAGTGCATATGGGCAGTTCATTTCGAACTACCACATGCATGGTATGGATAAGAAGCTCCTTTGAATTGCATGGGATGCTCAAGCGGTGCGGATCTCAAGAAGGGCACCACCAAGTGTTGATGGTGCGAATAAGGCTAAGTTCAAGAAGAGTTCTTGGACTAAGAAGAAGGCTAAGTCGGGAGAAGCAGGCTCGGGACCTGTCCCAAGCGCTTCCTCGGACTAAGCCATCTCCTTCACCGGATCCACTTGCTTCTTGCAAGGCGGATGGCCCTTTGGAAGAGGACTGCACAAGTACCGCCAACAAAGCCAAGAGTGGAGGTATGACTTCGACTCAGGTACACTTGTTTGCAATGTTATAGACATATATCTTGTTGATGCACCTAATAGTTCTTGGGTATATGATCTGGGATCGATTATTCACATCTGCAATTCATTGCGAGGTAGTAAGAACTAGGAGGCGTAGCAAGGCGAGGTTGATATTCGAGTCGGCAACAAAGCAAGAGTTGCTGCGTTGGAAGTCGCGATGCAACTTCATTTACCTTCGGATTCATTATGGAACTAAATAATTGTTATTATGTTCCGATTCGATCGAAACATTATTTACGCTTCATGTTTGATGAGGCAAGGCTATGAGTCGAAAATCAAGAATAATGGTTGTTCTTTGTATTTGAATGATATGTTTCACGGCTTTGCACCCGTCCGGGGAGGTTATTTATTTTGAATCTTGATGGTGAGTCGGTTTATAACATAAATGTTAAAAGGTTGAAACCAAATGATCTGAATATGACTAACTTTTGGCACTTTGTCGGCTTGGTCATATAAGTTGGAAGCATGAAGAAGCTCCATGATGATGGACTCCTAACCCGTTCGACTTGGAGTCGTTCGAGACATGCGAATCTTGCCTACTCGGCAAAATGACCAAGACACCTTTTGCAAAGAGTTGCGAGAGGGCGTCCGACTTGTTGGGACTAGTACATAGTGATGTATGTGGACCAATGAGCACGACAACCGGGGTGGTTATGAGTACTTCATTACCTTCACTGATGATTTGAGTAGGTATGGATATATCTACTTGATGAAACATAAGTCGGAAGCCTTTGAAAAGTTCAAAGAATTCCAGAATGAAGCACAGAATCAACTCGACAAGAAAATAAAGTTTCTTCGGTCGGACCGAGGAGGCGAGTACATGAGCCATGAGTTTGATGACCATATGAAAAGTTGTGGAATAGTTCCTCAACTTACTCCGCCAGAACGCATACAAAGGAATGGTGTTTGGAAAGGCGGAATCGGACCTTGTTGGACATGGTACGATCAATGATGAGTCAGACAGATCTGCCTTTATCATTTTGGGGTTATTGTCTAGAAAGCAATGCGTTCACACTAAACAAAGTACCATCAAAATCGGTAGAGAAGACACCGCATGAGATGTGGACAGCAAAAAGCTGAGTTTGTCTTTTCTTAAGATTTGGGGTTGTGAAGCTTTTGTCAGCGACTTGATCGGACAAGCTTACGGCCAAGTCGGATAAATGTATTTTCGTAGGGTATCCGAGGAAACCTTGGGTTACTACTTCTACAACCGAGAAGAGGGCAAAGTATTTGTCGCTCGGAACGGTGTCTTCCTTGAGAAAGAGTTTCTCAGTCGGGGAGTAAGTGGGAGCACAGTGCAACTCGAAGAAATTCGAGAGGAACCGGCTAGTAGCGAGTCGGCAAAAACCTTGGAGGTTGAGCCGGTCGTGGCAGCTGAGCCGACAGCAGCACCTGTACTACGAAGATCGGCAAGATTACGAAGTGTTCGTGATGTATTACTGTTAGACAGTGATGAGCCGGCAAATTATTCGGAAGCGATGGTGGGATCTGATTCCGAGTCATGGCTTGGAGCCATGAGATCCGAGATAAAGTCCATGGATGAAAATCAAGTTTGGAACTTGGTTGATCTGCCAGACGGTGCAAGACCCGTCGAGTGCAAATGGGTCTTTAAGAAGAAAACTGATATGGATGGAAATGTTTCAATCTATAAAGCACGCCTTGTCGCGAAGGGGTTCCGACAAGTTCAAGGAGTTGATTACGACGAGACTTACTCGCCCGTAGCGATGCTTAAATCAGTTCGGATCATGTTAGCTATAGCAGCCTATTTCGACTATGAGATATGGCAGATGGATGTCAAAACGGCTTTCCTTAACGGAAATTTAACCAAGGACGTGTATATGATACAGTCCGAGGGTTTTGTCGATCCGGCTAATGCTGAAAAGGTATGCAAACTTCAGAAATCCATTTATGGGTTGAAGCAAGCATCTCGGAGTTGGAATATTCGCTTTGATGAGGTAGTCAAATCGTTTGGCTTCATCAAGAGTGATCATGATTCTTGTTTGTACAAGAAGTTTAGTGGGAACAAAGTAAATTTTCTAATCTTATATGTGGATGACATATTACTGATTGGAAATGATGTCCAGATGTTGCAAGAAACCAAGGAATCATTGGAAAGGAGTTTCTCAATGAAAGACTTGGGTGAGGCAACATACATCCTCGGAATCCGGATCTATAGAGATAGATCAAGGAGGCTCATTGGATTGAGTCAGAGTACTTATTTGGACAAAGTGTTGAAAAGGTTCAACATGGAATCGTCTAAGAAGGGGTTCTTACCGATGTCCCATGGTGTAAAACTTAGCAAGACTCAGTGTCCTTCGACAACTGATGAGAGAAGTCGGATGAGTGCGATTCCATATGTTTCTGCAGTTGGATCCATCATGTACGCCATGATTTGTACTAGGCCGGATGTTTCCTATGCTTTAAGTGTTGTGAGCAGATACCAGGCTGATCCTGGAGAGATCCACTGGACAGCGGCTAAAAATATCCTAAAGTACTTAAGAAGGACTAAGGATATGTTCTTGGTTTATGGTGGTGAAGATGAACTTAGTGTAAAGGGTTACACGGATGCGAGTTATCTCACCGACTCTGATGATTCTCGCTTAATCCGGATCGTGTTTATTATAAGCGGAGGTCTTTGAGCTGGAAAAGTTCCAAGCAAGAGGCGTATGCGTCTGTAGAGGTCGAGTATATTGCGCCTCGGAGGCGCAAAGGAAGCTGTTTGGATGAGGAATTTCCTCATGGATCTTGGTGTGGTTCAGGCTCGTCCAATCCGTTGGACGTGTATTGTGACAACAATGGTGCTATTGCACAAGCCAAGGAACCTATACAACACCGTAAGAACAAGCACATACTCATGCGGTACCACCGATTCGCCATTCGTGGATCGTGGTGATATCAAGTTATGCAAGGTACACGGATGCAAAATTGCGGATCCGTTGACAAAGCGTTACCCGGCCGAAGCATGAGGCGCACTGAGAGCCATGGGCATTAGATGCTTAGACATGTGATGTCGGAAGATTGACTCTAGTGCAAGTAGGAGACTGTTGGGAATATGCCCTAGAGGCAATCATGTATGATGATATTTCCCATTGTATTCATAAAGTTATTAAGTAGTCCTTGTATAAACATATGATGTGTATCATTGAATATGTAATTCAGTTGTGGAACTATGCATTCATGTTGTTTGTACTAAATATCCTTGGTCATTGAGGTTGTGCTGGACACACAACTTAGACCAATGTGAAAGTTGGCTTGATGACTCGGTTCCACTTGTCATGGGCATGGAGATGCTATTCCAACTTACACAGACTAGGCTAAAGAGTTTAGCGAGTCGGATTGACCCATATTGAGGTACAACGAACTAAGCTGTCATTTGTATATCTCAATCAATGTAATCCTTAGACCTGAGGTTGTTGCATAGTCCGAGTTGAGGATCACCGACTTAGGATCATCAACGCTGATCCGTGAATCGGGCGCTTATAAAGGCGAGTTGGTCGTGAGAATCAAGCTGCGTGATGTGAATAACCAAGATGGGATTTTGCCCTCCACTCGAGAGATATTCTCTGGGCCCTCTCGTGAGATACGATTCGAAAGCATGGCCATGCACGACTCGGTTAAGTGTTAACCGAGGCGATCGACTAAGAGTTAGTCGGGTGAATCACTTATCTCGGATCGAGAAGAGAGTCGGACTATTTAAGGGATGACATATATTCGCCTATAGTCTGACAAGGTATATCGTGAGGCAAAAGGGACTCGGACGTAAGTCGCATTGGAAAGGCAAGTCGTCATGACTCTTTGGTACTTGGGAGTCGGCACGTTCTGCTAGGAGCCGCTACCGACTGATCGATTGTGAGTCGGACTCCAATCGTGTCCAAGTAGCCATGAGCCTATGGGGTCACACACTTAAGAGCGGGAGCAAGTTCGGATTGGATCTGAACATATAATCTGGTTGGGTTGGACCTAAACCGGATTAGGACTGAGTTAGTGAGTTGGACTCACGGTGACTAGTGTTATATGGGCTTTAGTGAATGGGTCGCGCGAGCAGAGCCCACGTTCACTCCCTATATATAGTGGAGCACAGTAACCCAGAAAGGTTAATCGTTGTTCGGTTAGGTCATTCCATGTGTTGGAAACCCTAGCTCCACAGTCCGGCCGCCATAACGAACCTAGCGATTACCGGCGCTCCTCCTTATGCGTGTGGATACCAAGAGAGGTGTTGTCGATCGGCACCGGGACGATCGGATCGTGAGGATCTGCCGCATCAATCGACGCGCTTCATCAGTAATCCGCAACCGCGCGTCTAGTGGTAAACCTCGTGGCCTTCTACCTCAGCTAGATCTTGGGATCACCATGTTAGAGAAAATTTTTATTTTATCTCCGCGTGGCCCAACATGGACCTGATCGAAGAAGAACACGTTTTGGAAATGCCAAAAGTCTGCCATCTACCTGCAAAAGCTACGCAACTACCATAGTCGCCGCATTGTACATTGCTCATTTAAAGAGGGGGATCTAGTATTCTGACTTAAGCATAAAAAGTCACACAAATTATCCCCGGGACCGTTCATCATAAGCAAGGCGCTACTCAATGGTTCCTATTACCCCATTAATAATCGTGAGTTGGAAGATAGACCAAGTGGGAATCATAAGAGTAAGCAACGTGACCCGGATGATGACTATCCGGAGCTTGATCGGCCATGAAATATAGCACAACTATGTCATTTCTACATGTCAACACCCGGATATTTAATCCCAGATGCCTGTTATGCCATACATCGCAATCCCAGGATTACCATTTTTGTGAGACATAACAGAATTGGATACCATAGTACATCATCCATTACAAATGATACATAAGTTCTTACACAAATAGGGATCTCATGATCCAGTTCTTAATACAACATCAAGCAGCGGAATACGTAATAATAACGGTAGCGTAGGCGAAGCTCCATCTTCGGGGTCACAGGCAATGCTGACGATGTGAGATGATCCTAGTTGTCATAACCTTCCTGGGGTCCATCCTCAAGGTACTCCTCTTCATAGTCTGGCCATGGGAATAGCCAAGGACAAAGCCATGAGTACTCTTTAAGTACTCGCAAACTAATACTAACAGGTAAAGGGGTTTTTGGATAATAGGACACTAGGCTCTAGGGTTGCTTTGCAAAAGCCAGATTTATCTCTACTAAGTCTAGAAGCAAATGAATGCTAGTCACAATTTTTATAACTCCTAAGTGGGAACATGTATTTCATATCACAACCCTGTTGTGGTCAAGTCAAAGTCTCAATTCATTTCACAAGTCATTTTGAAAAGTCTGACGGGGGAACAGTATGGCCACTCAATCGTCCATAACCATGACGGATATTCGAATAGTTTGACACTCTGCAGAGATTGTACACTTTCACCACAACATTCGATATATTCGTCAGGAACAAATCCTGAATTCACCATACTCAGTATGCGGATAATCAATCCTAACCTTTCAATTACACGCCCTAGTATAAGCACCTCTCATGTGAGTTTGGCCTCCCAACCATGTCCAACTGTCAACTTGGGTACTGCACAGGTGGACAATCTTCACAAGGTAGCCTCAGCTTAGACCTTGGCCGTGAGGGAACTAATACTAAGGTATATAAGTTTCTAGTCAAGCCCTACCCAATATTCGGGTATTGTGGTTATACGATAAAATTGGAATGGTATTGCATCCAGACAACCATCAGTTTTATAAAGGGGCCAAGGCTCATGCCTCATCATTTTCATCACCAAAATCATCAGGTGTTTCGAAACACATGTCCAAAACATTTCAATAGAATGATCCATCATTCCAAGGTTTTCATAACCATTTTTCCACCAAGTATTCCCATCTAAAGTTGATCAAGTTTTATGCTTAGCACTAGCATCTACAGGTGGGGGTAAGCAATAATGAGGGGTGGTAAACTAGTGGAGTTCTAACTAAGTTCCATATCATGCCTTAAGATGACATCAAGATTATCTAGCTTAGGCCAAATTTTATGCTCTTTATGCAACCTTCAAATATCCTTCTAGTATCTACCATTTATTTCAGTAAACTCTAAGTAAGAGTTTTGATAAAGAAATAAAGTAATAGACTTGCAAATAAAACTAGGATTGGTTTATCAAGTGGATATGATCACATATGCTTAAGGCATATAGTAGGCATAGTAACAAGTAGTGGTTTGTGGCATCAGTACGGTATCTTGCAAGGGTTAGCTTGCATTGGTCCACTTAGTTAATAAAGCTTGCACAATATCAGTATAAAATTGCCTTGTGCAGAGCAGTGGTTGAAGTTCTCCTCGGCTTCTTCTTCGTAGTATCCTCCTTCCCCCTCGTATCCTTGGTCGGTACTAGCGTCTATAAATAAATACGAGGTACACAATCACCAAACAATACTTAACTACTGGCAATCATCACACACAAGGGTCCTATAGATGATCTAACATCATCACTAACATTACAAGATTAAAGCTTGGTTTAATTCCTTTTATTTTTAGAAAAGTAATTTCTACTCATTGAAAAATTACTTAAGTTTTAATCTTCTCCAAGCCAAACATGGGATCATGTTGACACATGTCATCACCACATATTTTAGTCCATGGGAATGTGATTTAAAGTGGTTTCACAATTTAATAAGGTTTTACCCTTTTATTTTAATTAAATAAAATGACTAGAAATGCCTATGTAGCATTCTTTTATTACTTGAACATTATTTCTGCAAGTAAACCTATATATTTTTATGCATTATGAAAGGTATGGTTAAATGTGATTTTTGAGAGTTGGAATCAACTCAAAAGATATTATGGTTCAAATTTGAAAAATGTTTGAATGCAAAAAAGCTTCTGCCTT
Source organism: Avena longiglumis (assembly GCA_030063025.1). Classification (NCBI taxonomy): domain Eukaryota; kingdom Viridiplantae; phylum Streptophyta; class Magnoliopsida; order Poales; family Poaceae; genus Avena; species Avena longiglumis. The sequence goes on along the minus strand of CP125977.1, from coordinate 85,928,244 downwards.
GTTATTTTTACCATGGGTGATCTATAGATCCAAATGACTTGAATACAACGGGATTGGATTCAGCATTTCCAGACCTTTCTAACAAAATTAGTTTCATTCAATTTTATGCACTGAATTGATTTGGGTTGATTTTTGAAGTTGAGTACAGAAGTGAGTTTGAAACAAAATGAAAAAGGTTTAATTCAAATAACTAGGCTACGCGGGAAAAGTTAACGGGCCGGCCTGCTAAGCGAAGCGCTTCCGCGGGCTGCTTAAGTGGGTGTCCCCACTCGTCAGTGAGACAGGGAGGGGCGAAGCGGTACGGGGCAACGTGGTGCGTTCGATCTGATTCTAATCCAACGGCTGGGAGTCATCGTCGACGCGGGGCAACGCCGGCGAGAAAGAAACCTAGCGCGGCCAGTGAGGGGTGCTGGGGGCTCACCGGGGTCTTTGGCGAGGTCGGCGAGCGGCGAGCAGCGAAGTCGGCGATGGCGAACTTCGAGGGTGGTCGCGGCTCTGGAGTGGGCAATCGATGGCGCCTTCTTCTCCAGAGGCGGGCTCCGGTGAAATTCCGGTGAGGTGGTGCTCGCCTTGCTCCGGGAACGGTGTGGCACGATCAGTGAGGAGAGGGGAGTGAGATGGTGTGAAGAAATCGACTGGGGGTGGCCTCTATTTATAGTCGAGCGAGGGGACCGACGGGGCGCACGGTGAGCTCGTCGGGGGCGATGTTATAGGCGGCTATTGGCATGGGCGAAGGTAGGGGGCGGTGCGGTGTTCCCTGGCGATGCTCAACGACATGGTTTTGAGGCGTGGGGCGGTGCGGCTTGGTCAGAACGCGACGGTGCTCTGCGCGTGCCCGGCGGAAAATTTAAGGCCGCACAGCTCGCGTGGTCCGCACGACGGCGAACGAGCGTGTCTGCGGGGTTGCTGGGACGGTGGGAATTGTGTATGCACGCGGCGAGGGCGGCGCGCGGTCTGTGGGTGCTGGTCGAGGGTGGCGCTCTAGCGCACGCTCGGCACGGTTGCTGGCGAGGTTGGCATGGTTCGTGCGTGTGGTCCAGGGCTTGGCAACGCTCGCGGCTGGGACAGTGAGTGGCGGTGGACAGTGGGCTGCCTCCCAGACATGCTGGCTAGGCTTGCTTCTCTTTCTAGCTTGCTGTCGACATGGGGGTGACATGGGTGTGCTCGGCTGTTCACCATTGATGGCAATGCCAAGCTTATAGTGATGCTAAGGGTTAGTTTAGGTTGTTAGATGATCTACTAAGGCTAGTGGTGCCCAGAGAGGGAACAAGTTAGGCTTCAATCACTGTTCACTATAGTGTTTAGGATTTTGATGATTTGTGTCTGCAACCTGTTTGATAAAATGGCCGCATGAAATCAAGTTTTGAATTTTGAAAATATTTTTGGTGGGTTTGCTAGATTGGTGTTGGTGAGTCTGCAGATGCTTGGGTTTTGAAAATTGAGCTTGTTTGAGTGGTTTTTGAAAAAGTGGGATCTTCCCATATGATAAAGATTCAATTTTGAATTGTCATTTAAATTATGCATTTGAAAGTTTCTGGATGATCACAAAGTGGTCCTTGATACTTTGTTATGAGTATATTCAAGGGGTGCAAAGATCCAGAAAAGTTTCTGTTAGGTTCTGAAAGTTTGAGACAGCCAAAGTAGGTATGGGAGTTAAATTGGTCAAAATGACCATTCCTTTATTTTATTGGTTTTGATTTATTTGTCTTTAGGAAAAGTTTGGGAAATGTTTAGATGATGTTTATTTCACCTAAGAAACATTTTACAAGCAAGGAAACGCACAAACAAGGTGGTTCAAAAGAATTTCAAATTAAATGCATACACATATGCATGCCTTCATAATTTTAATTAGAAAAGTTTTTGTTAACCCTAAATTTGATGATTAGAGTTTGATGATTCTAGTTTAATATTTTTGGGATGTTACACTACACTTAGCATATTATATTATCTACTGTGTACCTCTTATATGATCAATGAAATAAAGATTTTGGTTCAATCATATGCCTGAGTCTTTTGCCTTCTTTAGTGTTCATTTTGGATCATATAAAAACCTTTATGCACAAGTTTGCGCTTGCACTTGTGAAAATTCCGCCTACGAGCGTTGTTTTAAGTTTTCTGGTTTACACGTTTTTCATTGTTTTTTATGTGAATTCTGAAGTAGTGACTTTCGGCACTCGAAGCCGGTATAAAAAAGACTTATAGCAAACACACGGTCCGGATGCATCCTAGAAGCTCGATCCGACGGCCTAGACGCGCTAAGATCTGTGAGGGCCTAGTAAACCCCCTTGGGTTATATCTTACTAGATTTAGGGGTGCGCCTTGGCGCACGATCCCGTAAAATTTAAACTATTTTATTTTTTATAGCAACAAAAAAAAGTAATCTTGAATGAGCATTAGTAAAAGAAGAACACATATATCATTGTTGTTTCAGAGCAATATTAATAAACAGAACGAGTAACAACCACATCAGCATCTATATGAGAGCAATATTTTGAGTGTTCGATAGAACCGAAAGGAAACAAAGACTTAATTACTATTCATGTCACTAAAAGTTGTTTAGATGCATCACCAAAAGCTCAAGCATCTGCAAACAAAATAATAAACCAGCCAACCGTTAAATAAAATAAATGGTAAAGATCAGAAGGTTGTAAAAGAAATATTCATAGGATTCATACCAGAGATTCTAATACTTGGTTCTGAGATAGTAGCGGAACATTTATACTACTACAAAGTAATAACTTAGACCAACAACATAAATGTTTAACATTTATTACACATAGTCTAAGACAAGCAAAAACATACTCCCTCCGTTTCAAGGAATAAGCTAGACTCGTTTTGCGTGTTCTACCTTGGACCAAGAAATTTTCAAAATACAAAAAGATTATTGATATAAAATTAGCATCATTAGAAAATATTTTTCAGTAAAATCCAATGATACTAATTATGTGCAATATAATTAAGATATTATTGCTTGATTTTTTGGGGTCAAATTTTGTCTTGGCGTGTGTGTGCAACTTATTTTTTGAAACAGAGGTAGTAATACATTGATTCTGAGATAGCAGCGTATCTACTTATGCAAAATACCAACATAGACTAGCAACATAACTTGTCACCATTTATTATACAGACTTTAGGGATAAAATATCCACATAGACTGGCAACATAACTGGTCGCCATTTATTACACATACTTTAGGGGTGGACCTTGGCGCACGACGAGTGATGGTTGCAGCTGTTTCTACTTAGTATAACATAAAAAAGCATGTTTACATCAAAATCTATTATAATCTACTATGAGTAAATAGTAAGGGTAGAACACACATGCATGCTTGGACATATGGTATTTATAATGAACCAGAACACGTAGTAAAATATATCTTTTTATAGTGGTCCTCCATCCCAGTTAAAATGACACATGTTGAAAATCATGCCATTCCAAAATCCCCCACATCCTTAGCATATTCCAAACCATTATGTTGGAGGACGAAACAGATTATATTTAAGCTATAAAAAAGGAACATTTTTATTCCGTTAAAAGCTTGTAAATAAAATTTTTTGAAAGTTCAATAAACAGCTAATATAAAGACAAAGATGATTTTTAATAAACATGGTTAATTTTATTGTAGATTCTCAAAAAAAGTTTATTATAACTATTTAAGATAGAAAGACAAACATGAAACAAATACTTCAGTACAAATATTTGTGCGTAATTTTATCAGTCCACATCACCTAGCTAGTCGGACCAAACCACGTGTTATGCACACACCCTGCACCCGTGACACATGAACATGGATGTATGTGCCGCTGGAGACCCATCTCTGTCCAACTCCGTCTGTGACTCTAGTTACTTTTTTCTCATTTACAAAAGAAAGCTTCCCCTCTCTCATTCACAAAAAAAGATTCTCCTTTCTCTTCTCTCTGAGATCCAACCCACAGAAGTGAGGCCATGGCAACTTGTTGTCGTAGTGATAGCAAGGCAGTGTTGGAATGACATGGCCATTCGTTGCCGGATGCGACGGTCGTCTGATGCTCTGATGGAGAGCAACCTGGACGCGAGTCTGACGGGCGATTGCTCCGGTGTGTTGTCGTAGCACAAGAACTTTGGATAACCTGATCATGCAGTAACACAAATCATTTCTGAAGGTGCCCTTCTTTTGTACTCTGTTTCTCTATAGCCTGTGTGTTGTTGTTCTTTGATTTGCATGGTAATGACACCAACAATCAAAGTCTCTTCCAGTAAATTTCTTTAAGGATTTTCTTTTGAGAAAAGGGTTGCCCCTAGCTCCATTGACATGCAACCAAAATAGATCTAATACATCATTATATATGGGGTATAACAACCAATAGAAGAACTTTGGTATTTGGAGAGACTGGATCTAGGATAATATGCTAGCATTCAAAGACGTTGAGCATCGCAAACCTAATTACTTGCAGCAGGAACCACATATCCAAATACCAACAGAAATATACCTACATCATCAAAGAAAATAACAAATGAACAGAGGAAACCGTATGATTCCGAGGGGAAAGACAGGTTACTAATGCACAACAGAACTTTAAGAGTTTAGAGTGGCCAATGAAAAAACATTTTTTCTTGAAAAATATCAGGCTGAATAGAGCGACAATACTAACTTGTTCTAATGAGATAGATAAACTGCATTGGAAGTGAATGTATGTATAAATATAACTCATAATGGTTTATTCCTTAGCAAAAACAAACTCATCGGTCATGTTATGCCTAAGGCAAAAGAAATAATAACTATATTTGATCCATGGAAATATAAAGAGAATATTAGAACTATACACGTACCTTTTATCACAACTTAATATTTCAATGCATATTCCTGTACTGAACATCCAACCAAAAAATATTATGGCTACCAATAGAAGATATTTAAATCCATTGCATCATTTGTTTTTATAAGAACATACCCAATTACCTGCGCACAATGGTAGGTGTGGTTCTTCGGTCGTAAGCACAACTGGAGTCTCCTTTTCCTCCGCGCAAATGAACATGGGAAGTCGGCACCTCAATAGAAAGAGATCCTAGAGTATCTTGAAAGCAAATCTGCATTTTCATACAGAAGAAAATGAGATTCCTTCGTAACTATTTCATAATGAAATTAAATAACTCATACATGTATTCGAGGTGCCAATACTTTCCTAGAGAGTTCTAACACAGACCTGTAGGCTTAGGCAAATAGCTATTTTCTCAAAACTATATATGGATTTAATATGCTTGCATTCTTAACCTTTTAATTATATGTAGCTGCAAGAAAGCTACATGCAGAAGAAAAACATTATATCTCTACAACAACCCAAAACACTACCTACATGTAAGAAAACATTCATAAAAAGTGGGTTCAGTTAGATGACAACAAAAGTTAATTTAGGCCCCAATCAGTTACATAAATGGTAGTATTCCTTTGGGAATTGTGGACTGATTTAAAACAGTTTGGTTGCATAGTGAAATGAACTACCATAACACGCTGCACATAAAAGAATCATTTGAAGTAAATTTGATCGACTGATCTAGGAAACATCCAAGGAGGGCTCTGGTGCATGAAACTAACATTAGAGGCTAAGGGGCATAATTAAAGAAGCACCTTAAAAATTTCCATAATACACAATCTTACCTTTGAAGGCCAAGAATGGCACCTTTCAAAATGTAAAGAGGCATCATTACTCGATCGCGTGTAGCGTAAACCCGACAACTTCTCAATCACATTGACCTTCAACAACAAAAATAATTTCATTAAACCAAACATATGGCACGGGCTCATGGCAAGTAGCATGCTTTGATCACATGATTTATGAAACACTTGATCATGTAATTTAACACATACCAACAAACATATAGTCTCTGATTTGATATTCATGGCCATTTATTGGATAACAACTACTGAGACAAAACAGTAATAAAAACAGTGAGGTAGCATTTGAGATTGTCTCGCCGTTTGAGATCTTCGGCTACATTGTACGGAAGAACACATCAGTGAAGGAGCACAGGGTGTGGGACAAGAACAGAAAATGGGAGAGCTCAAAGAGAGGGTGCCTACATCGGACATCAGAACAGTCAGGCATAGACAATAGCAGCTTATCGGGACTATAAAGTGTGGCGCCAATATAAAGCATGACCAAACTGTGGTAACATACATGATAGGCTGATGCTGCATTCGAAAGATGTGGTAAATTTCCAACATGAAGATTAAGGAAAGAAATGCACCTTGGAACCTGGAATGTTGCAAGACAATATTTCAATCCACCGTATTTCTAGTACTCAAATGGCTGGGTTCTGAGAACTGAATGAGGTATTGTTTAGCAACTTACACAACGAAGGACCGTACTCAAGTTTGGTGGTGCTTCTGGGCTCATATTTCATGCCACGGTATATCCAGTACCTAGGTGACTAGTTTCTGAGACAAAGTCAGTATGTTTAGCTCATCATGGTAGGCATAAACGTAAATCAAGGTGAAATCAAGTACATTCTACATACAAAAATTTCACTTCAGTAAAGATACAAAAGCTAACCAAATTGTGGGGTCATATAACCTTGGATCCATCTTCAAAGATAGACCAGGAAAGTGGAAGAATAATCCTTGCCTATTGAACAATTATTCATCCGAAATAGAAGGAAAAAGGAGAACCTGGAAAGCACATATATTAGATAACATGCAGAATTGTAATTATCTCAGCGAATCAAATGTTGCAAGCCTGAACCTGATAATTAAACTCTTATGTATTGGCTTTATTACATGGATCGACAGATAGCCACCGTCATGCTTTAGGCTTGTGTGAAGAATTATTTGTTCCAAATAGTGTCTACACTTTAAATAAATCATCCTTGGAAGGTCCATCTCTGAATCATCACGCAAGCCTGGTATTAGCTTCTAGTATGACTAAGTTTGGGTTCAGACATTACCAAATTTTCCTTTACAACATCTTAGTACCATTATCCACACCCAATACAACATGTACTACAAATGCAGATTTATTATGACTCAAATAATGTTAAGAAGAGCTCGGTCACTTGGTAAGAAGCTAACATAATAGAGGCAGACAGAGAAGTGAACAATGTCGATGTCGAGGTCTAGGTGCAACACCTTACATTTTACTATACTCACCACCACATAAAGGTTAAAGGGAAATATAGAAAATCCTATAATCAGCTAATTTCCAATGCAAGTGTTGCTAGTACAACAAATTTCCGTAGAGATACCCAACACCGATGGGAAAAGGATATTAAGAGAAAAAACTTATTTTAGCATGACGTTTATTTAAAAGTAACATTGTTATTTAAGCATCTCAGCTGCACCACAGTACAAAGATCTTACAATTTCAATCCCATTTAGATCTCAAAACTAAGATGTAATATAAATGTAAGCAAGCACGAGACATTGGACTTTTAAATAATTACCTCACAAATGAGTTGAATGACTTCTATTTCTAGAGCTGCAAGCAAATTCATCAGAATATCCCATGAACCTGCATTTCCATATTTACACTAATTAAATCAGGCACAAATGTGCATTTACTATAAAAGATCAGCTAATCAACAAATCCACGACACACTTAATCATGTGTTAGGCAGATGACAATTAATGACAAGCCCTACAGTAAAAGAACATAACATGGTGTCTTTACTTACAATTACTCCAACACATTTCCACTTTGCAGATTCCAGAGTAAAAGAAACATGAAAATTAGGACAATAGTATCAAGAGTAATAGCTCCAAATAACCATTGATCACCCTGCACAAAATTCATTGCAGTTTTCATGCCATATTTGTATAGAAAATATATGGGAAATACAAAATAATAGATATTGGAGACAATGTTGTCATTTCAAAATAAGAGATATCTTCGATTATTTGATAGATATTTCAAATGAATCTACTAAATTCATATACAAAGACCAACACCAATATTCTGGCTTAGATAACAAAATTCCAAACATCACAGTGGAGAAGATCTAAACAACACCACTGATTGTCGATGTTGCTAGTCACGGTAGCACCACCATTCTCATCAGCAGCCGATCTGCTTTGCTGCTCGGCATACTCCACCTTAGTTATTCCATCCAGCGTCTCGTAACCAACACACCACATACAGCCAGCAGCAAACACCAAGAAAGGGAGAGCACATGGAAACGTTCGGACAAGAGGATGGGCAGTGGAGGGTCTCACCTTGGCTTGCTGACCTCGTTCATCCTCGCGGGGAGGGCCTGCTGGTCGCCCTAGTTCGGTTTGGCGGCACCTTGTGCTCCTCCTGCTGGGCGTTGAGGAGGAGGTAGAGACCATCAATCTGCCTCTTCCTCGCGTGCTCCGCCATGACGAGGTCCGCTTCGTCCAGCCATGGGACCTTCCTTCCGCCTCTCTCTCTGGTCCACTCCTCCCAGCGAGCATACGACATTTCAAGCCAAGGTCGGCACCACTCCCGCCGACCGCCATCCATTTGGACAGGCGCAACATCACTATGCTCCTCGTGCCCAATGGCACAGAGGAGGAGCTCAGCTCAACTCCACCCCTGCCCTCCCTCCCTGTCACCAGCCCTAGCTCACAGTTCATAACGTGCAAAATAACCCCCAATTAAGCAATTACATCTCTCACACACATATCATCAAACAGGTTGCCTGCATAGATTTCTTCACATCAGAGCACACACAAATATATAGAGAGAAACATGGAACTTGGAAGAAGAGGAAGAGGAAGATGAGGACAGTGAAGATGGGCCAGGGACGGGTGGAGCATCGTCGTCTCACCTCCTCTCGCGTGGTGCAGCGGTGGTCGTCCATGGTCCTCCCGCCGGCATGGACGAGCAACGTCAGAGAGCTCCACAGGGAGCCCTCCACCATCGGATAGGCCGCCACCTCCTCTAGGTACCCTCCACCACCGGCGGGCCATGAGCTCCTGCAGGCTCCTTCCGCTTTCGGCTAGGCCGCGACATCCCCCAGCACCCATACTCCTACTCCCCACAGCCGCCGGTGGAATCCCCTCAGCTCCTCACCACTGCGAGAAAGGAGCTCTTGCGCTGCCCCTGGTCAACGACTTGAGGTGGAGGACGGGGAGAAAGGGATGCACAGGAGGGTGGCGGAGCCAGCGACGAGGACATGCAGGGACGGCAGGAGGGTGCGGGAGAGCTGAGGAGGAAGGAGAGGAGGCGTGCAGTGCTGGGAGAGTGCGGCTGGCGGCAGCGATTGGGGGTTAGGGCTGCCTCTTTTTTCTCGCGTAGGGAGTCACTGCCCCTACCGTCACCATCGGTCCTGGCCAAATCGCCCCCAAAACAAGAAACTACACGCCGACAAACGGGACCGGTAACACTAGCACATTGACCCCGCGGGGAACAAAGAAGCCTCGGAAGAGAGGATCACGCAGCTGTATACGAAAACAGGGTGCATGCAATCGGATGTATTTTACTGTAGACGTGGGCAAAACAGTCTTATCAACAGCCAACGGTCCAGATGTCCCCAAGAGGCCCGATCGAACGGTCCACAACATCAGATCTTCCTAGGAGCCCCATGGGGGGCACCAATTACACCTTTGGATGTTCATGTAAATCCATGCTTGTAATATGAACCTGTTCATAATTGATCAGTAGTACTTGTGGGAGCATAGATTTTGATACACCCCTAAAAAACAAAGAATTGTAGCAAGACATTTGGACAGATGGAAATGTATCTCCAAACCGGCGTGTTAAGTATCCTTAGTAAAGAAACGTAGTGATTCCAATCATACGAATGTGCACCTAAAATTTGTCAAGAGTCAAATACTCTAACTACGATAAAACCTCTTCAAATTAAAAGCCAAAAAAGAACCTCTAAAATAAAGGTCGACGGCCAACCGAATCCTTCATTCTTTTTTGCCTAGACGGTTTCTTAATTCGAACCTCGTCGGTAGTCGCCGTAGCTAGACAACTTGTGACCACAAGTGAAAGCTATTATGTACTTCCTCCTGTCTCAAAATATAAAGCGTTTAAGGATTGGTCAAAAATTAAATCCTACTAACTAAATATTTAACAAAAAAAACTACATCTACAATATTAAATAAACACATTAAGAAAATATATATTATGGCAAATCTATTGATATTTGATTCAGTATTATAAATATTTATATTTTTACATATATTCTTTGATGAATCTTAGAAAATATTGACTTTTGCCTAATTCTAGATGCCTTATATTTTAAGACGGAGGGGCTTTCTATCGTCGTTGTTAGGACTTAATAGTACATGCGCTCATGTAGCACCAACCAATTAGGGAAATTAGCAAATGGAGACCGATACAGGTAGCTCTTCTTTTAAATTTGAAAACAACTTTTTAATGTTTTTTTTCAGAATTTTGAAAAAAATTCTTAGATGTTGAAAAATGATGTATTCTACGTACACGTAAATCTCAACTCAAGATAACTTTTATTGTGGGACACACAAGATGGCAAAATCTGATAAATTTCGAAGGTTCAAATTTTTGTTAGGTTGATCTCAAAAAAATAAATAAAATAGGTTCACTATTTCCAGAACCTCATTTTTGTCATTTTATTATACTGCCTAAAATACGGTATTCCGAGTTGAGATTTTGCAAGTCGGTAAAATACATCATACCAAACATCGAGGATTTTTTTTGAAATTTCAAAACATCCTTTTTTTAAAGCCGCTCTCCCAACCACCAATGATATCCCTTCATCAGTGGTTCCACCGTCCGCAGTAGTCGACGATGGCAGGGCCGCGACTACTACTTGCCCCAGCCAGAATCATTGTACGCATGTACACACACATATATGGGAGATATTAATCTGTAGACAAACTCTGGTCGTCGACGTGTTCCAGCAGAGAGTCGTCGGTGCCACGTTCTCCTAGCCCCCAACGGCACAAGAGATGATCAAGAGAGGGCGGCAAGGCAATGTCCTGGGTGGCGCTTCATTTCTTCTCGGAGACCTCCGCTTCTTCTCCCTCCTCCTCCTCCTCCTCCTCCTCCCCCACGGCTCTGTCGTCAATGCAGCATGAGAGCTGAGGCTGCTTCGCTCGGCCAATCGGCTCGCACCAGGCGCGGCCGTTGCGCGGTCTGATCTGTGGAGGTGGTAGCTTCGATCGGTTGCCTGCTGGAGGTACGGTTCATGGATTCCTGTATTCTTCTTTACCTTCTTCCATGCTTTCTTCTAGTCTTGCTTGTTCTTGGTTTATAAGAAATTCAGAAATACCTTTCCTTTTAGTAGAATTTAGATGATTTATTTACCATGCATGTTTTGCATTTATGAAATGATTCATTTTCTTCATTAAGCCTAACTAAGATGCTCCTGGCAAACGAAGCTTCCGCGCAATTAGTTCTCTTAACAAGCCGGAAGAATCTTGTACTTCCAGGAACATAGTACGTGTTAATTAATATAAGTAGAAAATGCGTTGTGATCTGTAGAAGAGGGGGACTGTCCAAAGGTCTAATCTTGTGGAGGGTCTCTTGCTAATAATTACTCCCTCCGTTCATAAATAACTGACTTGGGTTTGTCTAGATTCGAACGTATCTATACACTAAAATGCGTCTAGATACATTTAAATCTAGATAAAGCCAAGTCAGTTATTTCTGGACGGAGGGAGTAGTACAGTTCGGTTTATCCATTTCTACCACTATTTGTTTCTTTTCTGCTGAAATTATACTACTAGTAGAAGTCAACGCATTTGGATTTTGTCATGGTAATGGGTGGAGCCCCATGGTTTCATAGACGGCTGTCATGGTAATGGCTAGAAGGTTGTTCTACTTTTTCTATTTCCAGCTATTACAGGGAAAATGGCACATAAAACTGTCCCCTGAATTTTTCCATGGTAGTTTTGAATTTTCGATTCACCTTACTGTAATGCCACCCGTGTCTTGAACTCTTGGTCAGAACAGAATGAAAATGCCTTCTTCATTTCAGAACATTGGCCGATTTTTTTATAACGGAACCCATTAGGTGTTATTTATCTTCTTAATTTTGTTTATGATGTTTCTTCAAGACAAAAATATGTCTTCTGATCATTGGTTCTGAACTTTTTTGCAGTAAGTAGTGCACAATGAGAACTCTGCTCCAAGCCGGCGGTGGTGGTGGCAAAGGTCGTGGTGGCGGCGGCGGTGCTGGCAGTGGCGGTGGCGCCGGTGCAGCTGCCGGCGATGCAGCAGACGCCTTGCCAATCCCGGACATCATCCCTCCTCCTTCCTCGACTCCCTCCGATTCGCAGCCGCCTCCCGACTCCTCTTCAGACCCTCCCCCTGATTCTCCCTCATCGCCCTCTTCTACGCCGCCGCCTACACCGTCATCTCCACCGCCTTCTCCTTCGTCGCCCCCGCCATCACCGCCACTTGCACCTCCTCCCGCACCGGAGGAATCCTCTCCCCCTCCACCGGAGGAATCGTCGCCTCCTCCGCCGGTGGCATCGTCCGCCCCGCCTCCCGCAGAGGCATCTCCTCCGCCTCCCACAGAGGCATCTTCTCCGCCTCCACCGGAGTCACAGCCGCCTCCGCCACCCTCCTCCGTGCCGTCGGCTCCGCCCCCGTCTCCCACGGCCACCCCACCGCCCTCGCCGGACAATGCCGCGCCACCACCTTCCCCCCTCGAGGCGCCGCCCCCGCCGCGGTCCGCTCCATCGCCACAGTCGCACGCCAAGCCGCCGTCGTCTAAAGAGTCACCCCCACCACCCGCTTCCGAGCCACCGGGTTCAACTCCAGTGGACGCCACGCCACCGCCACCCCAGTCACCCGGGACATATGCCCCGCCTCCGTCAACGCGGACGAACACCTCTGCCGCCACCGCGCGCTCGCCTCCTGGTTCGGCATTAACACCTCCCGTCAACGCGGATCGAAGCGTGCCGTCACCTTCACCGCCCAGCTCTGGCGGCATGAGCTCCGGCGCCACGGCAGGAGTGGCAGTGGTGGCCGTGATCGCCTTCATCTGCTTCGCAGGCGTGTTCGTGTGCCTGACGAAGCGACGGAAGCGGAAGTACTCGGACCAGTACTACCCCCGGTTCGGGCAGGCGCCGCCCTACTTGTCGCCGCACATGTCCGGCGAGGCGCCGTTCCTGCACGTGCCGTCGTCGGGGTCGGGGTCGATGAACTTCAGCGGCCCGGGCGGCAACCAGCCGGGCATGTCGCCGATGGCGAGCCAGGCGTACGCGCACCAGCAGCAGCAGCAGCAGCAGCGAGGGTTCGTGTCGGCGAACTACAGCAGCACGATGGGGAGCCAGCAGGGGCCGGGGCGGAGCGTGGCGGCGTCGGGCGAGCTGAGCGTGGGCAACAGCAGGTCGTTCTCGTTCGACGAGCTGTACGAGATCACGGGCGGGTTCTCGCGCGACAAGCTGCTCGGGGAGGGCGGGTTCGGGTGCGTGTTCAAGGGCACGCTGGGCGACGGCAGGGAGGTGGCCGTGAAGCAGCTCAAGGGCGGCGGCGGGCAGGGGGAGCGGGAGTTCCAGGCGGAGGTGGAGATCATCAGCCGCGTGCACCACCGCCACCTCGTCTCCCTCGTCGGGTACTGCATCTCCGAGGACCACCGCCTCCTCGTCTACGACTTCGTCGCCAACGACACCATGCACCACAACCTCCACGGTACGACTTTTGACAACACACCAGCACCACCACACTTGATCACTAGTATTTAAATTTCTGGAACCGCCATTGCTTACAGGTAGGGGAAGGCCGGTAATGGACTGGCCGACGAGGGTCAAAATCGCGGCAGGGTCGGCGCGCGGGTTGGCCTACCTGCACGAGGATTGTAAGATTTCGACGGATCCTTATTTATTTGAGAGTGTCTAGATCTCAGGCGTCTGAGAACTTCTTACGTCTAAGTCACTGACATTATTCTACCATTTGTGTTAATTCTTAGTTACAACTTATATAATTTGTACTAATTTTCAGTTACAATCTAATTAAAACTTATTAAAATCTCAGTTACAACCTAGTTGCAACTCATGTGAAAGTTCCATGTTGCACGAATCGCGAGATAAATCCAATGGCGAGAGCGGTGACTAAGACCTAAACAGTTCTCGGGCGCATGAAAACTAGCAAATCCGTATTTATTTAGATGTGTGTTCTGTCTGGGTGGAATAACATCTGAATCTCTTGTTGTTCTTTGATGCCATATACAGGTCATCCCAGGATCATCCACAGGGATATCAAGTCATCAAACATCCTGCTCGATGACAACTTCGAAGCTCAGGTTCAGTTCTTACACTGCAAAGCAAAGTGCCATGATCTTTCTGAATTGTATGTTCAGTTCCTGATGAGTGTTCACAATCCAGGTCGCCGATTTCGGCCTTGCCAGGCTCGCGGAAAACGATGTCACGCACGTCTCCACGCGCGTGATGGGCACATTCGGGTAAACCATGTTTGCTTAGTCATTTGTCTCAGCGAGTGGAAAGAAAACGGGGGAACTTACAGAGTGTCAACTCTGCATTTGTGCTGAATACAGGTATTTGGCTCCAGAGTACGCGTCGACGGGGAAGCTGACGGAGAAATCGGACGTGTTCTCCTTCGGCGTCGTGCTCCTGGAGCTCATCACCGGCCGGAAGCCCGTCGACTCGTCCCGCCCCCTCGGCGACGAGAGCCTCGTCGAGTGGGTAAGATACAGCAGCAGTAGCACATCCACATCTCTCGAATTAGGCTCGCGCCCCGCTTTATAAATAAAGCACAGTAGCACATCCACATCACCCATTTGCACCAGTACCTGACAACATATGCTCTACTTCTTGCAGTCGAGGCCTCTGCTGAACCGCGCGATCGACGAGCAGGAGTTCGAGGAGCTGGTGGACCCTCGCCTCGACGGGAACTTCGACGACGTCGAGATGTTCCGCGTCATCGAGGCCGCCGCGGCGTGCATCCGGCACTCCGCCGCACGGAGGCCCAAGATGGGGCAGGTACGCGCGATCGAAACCACATCAGGCTAGCTACCGGAAATTGCACGATGCACATCTCACCACCTTGGATAATCTGTTTCGAAATGCCTTCCATCAGGTTGTCAGGATTCTAGACAGCCTGACCCTGAACGACGTGGACCTGACCAACGGCGTGCAGCCCGGGAAGAGCCAGATGTTCAACGTCGCCAACACGGCCGACATCAAGCAGTTCCAGAGGATGGCCTTTGGCAGCCAGGATTTCAGCTCCGAGTATACGCAATCCAGGGCCAGCATGAACGGCAGGAGGGATCTGTAGGCACACACACCACAAATATCCATGATGAGCTACGGAAACACGATTTTGTTTCTCTTTATATACGTCTATTCTTTATGATTCTTTTGCGGTGGAAATTTGGTGTCTATATGTACGTTTGGTTCTCTGATATGTACATGATTGACAGGGCAAAAACCCATATGGCTATGTATTTCTAGATGTTTCCAAGATATATGTTTTGCTTCCTGTATGTATTGCTTTTGTGTACATAGCGCAGATGTTGTAGTGGGTCCCATTTTTTTCTGGCTATTGGTAGGGCGACTTGAGCTGCGATCATATGCCCCTCGGTTGAACCAAGCGGTTTCCCCATCAGACTATCCTTCTCCCCTCTGGTTTATAGCTCGTTTGGTTCCCATCATTTCAGGCTGAAATCAAGAAATTCATTTATGATTCCAGAAATCAACATTTTAGCTACCCGGAATTGGTTACGGAATTCATTTGCAAATTCTATTGTTTTCATTTCATGCCTAACTTTAATTCCTTTTGGTACCCTGTCATTTCTATAGAATTGTCAAATAAAATGATATCATCAATATCATTTTATTTCATTTCTACCAAATAAAATAAAATAATGGGAGTCAAACGAGATCTAGATTCTTCGTCCACCCTTTTAGAAAGCCACTAAGGTGTCTAATCTTATTTGCCACTTTTGAATAGGTGAGTTACCATTCTGAACCGCAGCTCATTCCGTTGCTATTATCTTGTGAAAACCCTCTTGACAAAGCCAAGACAACTCAAAAGAGAATCGAGCATTATTTTCATGGTGAAAACCATGGCTTGTTCAACTAAGAGCATGCTGCTGGGATACGCTCTACCCAAAACAAAATTTTCTAGCGCGCATGAACAAGATCATATGCGAGAGAAGAGAAACAGATCATACCATCATAGATCAACTTAGCGGAAGTTTATCGATGATGAGGTTAATAAAGACGTGAGTCGATCCCCATAATAAGACTTGTCAAGATGCGAGGAGATGTATTATCTCACGGACTAGTGTTGAACGAGCAACACCTCCAAGGTATCCATATGTATGTGATCATCAACGTCATGTTGAGGTGTGAACAAGCACACGGTTGAAGCGGGAGCGTGTCGATAAAAGAATCAGCATTGCTTCCATGACCGCGACTGGATTAGATCCAACTGGTCATAGAAATCCGACAGCGCTTTCGCGATCATGACTAGATTAGATCTAACCACCGGTAGAGCTTCCGCAACTCTGACTAGATTAGATCTAACCGGTGATAGAAATCAGGCAGCGCTTACGCGGTGATGATGAAGTGGCTCTCTGCGTGACGACGAGGATGACGACTCGAGGATAGGAAGAAGGAGCATAGCAGCACATCGCCGGTGACACGATGGTGGTGGCGATTGGCGACAACAGTAACTTCTAGCGATGACGGCTGGGCGGAGAGGGGTGGCTCGAGCCACGCCTCAAACTGACTATGTGGGGGAGGTCAAGTCTGGGTCGGACTCCCTCCCCCAAACCGCCATACAAAGGAGGGCTATGGTCCAACCCGGACTCCCCCATCCAATCCGAGTTAGGGGGAGTTGGGCCCGAACTCCTCCTACTCCCCGATGCGGCATGCCCTAGGGCACCCCATGCCGCCTAGGTCCATTTGATCCCTAGGGTACAGACCTTCCAGAACTTTCCAAACCTTCCACGAAATATTCTAGGATCTTCCGAATACTTCTAGATGTTCTCCATTAACGCTTGAAACCATTCCATATATTCTTGATATCATTCAAGACACCTCCGAAATATTCTGAGATACTCTCAACAACTTTTAGAACCACTTCATTCATATATTCACTCGCACTCACATTCTAAATTTGTTGGCTCTTAAGTGTGTGACCCTATGGGTTCGGATATCTGTGGACATGTCCGTACCTCCTTGTGCGAAAATGATTGATGTTGTGTGCTTGAATCACAGCATCGAACCACACATATATCACAAAGATCTTTAGTGTACTATGTATTACTTATCGATACACGTCATATTGCTTCATGATACTTTACATAACCCAAGGTGAAACACTAGCTTATCCTTATTACATGGCATGTACTTTTTTTATTTATTATGTATTATCGATGTTCCCATGATTAACAGCTGGATCACATGTCTGACAAGACGATTAAGAACATCATAAAACATGGGTTGGACCAAAGTGTATATTTCTATCGTCAAGAGTCACAATTCCATAATTACAACATATAGACCATTGACATACTACTGGGTAGGAACGAAGATCAACTTTATAGTTACACAATAATGAAGTAACGCTTGAAGATGTCGAGACATCCATATCTTATCCAAGTATGTATAAGTCTCATGGTTGAACGATCTTAGTAGCGGTAATATATTATCTTTGAGAAACTACCGATAACAATATTTAGGATGTGTTCCGCGGTATATCAGTTTATCCATCATCATTGTTCAACCAACAATGTCAAACTCGTATATCATAACAAACCCAACAACGCTTTGCATATGCCTATATTCAAGAAAACAAAACTATCGATAATACAAAAAGTAGTCTTATAGACGATACTAGAGATATTTATATGGTGCTTATAATCCACACATGTATTAGGGTTTTCCATCAAATACTCATTATCCAAAACTAATACAATTATAGTACAGGACAATAAACGTAATTATGAAACAAAATATAAATAATAACTCTTGTATTATTGCTTTTAGGACATATTTTCAACACATGCACCGTTACGAACAAGAATTTATGTTCTTATTCTACGCTTGTGAGAATGTGGTACAATGGTTTTCCTTGCAAATATTATGAGGTCTTTTTGGAGGTTATTAATGTGGTTTTGCCTCTCTTTGCTGGTTTTCTCTTGGCTTCTCTCTTTTGGCTTTCTGGTAGATGGATTACATATGAGCGTTCTCAAATACTTAAATAATTTTGGAATATAACTTAATTATCACATTATTAAGTCCATAGATCGAGACAAGAGACAAAGAAACAAAATATAAAAATCTCAATTGCAAACCAAATACAATACTCCCATGACTAGATGCACGTAGTTGCTGCGAGGTTTAACCCCAACCCGTAGTCCGTGAGAACTACTCACTCATAACAAATATATCAAGGATAGAAAAAACATTATGCAAAATAGTTAGATTGAAATCGAATATTCTTATAATGGTCGCTAAATCACAAGGAGATCCAAAGTACAAAGCAATGGCTATGCCTAATGGAGGGGATAGATGATGGTATGGATGAACAATGGTGTGGATCTCCTTTGGTGGTGTTGTGATAAAATCTGAGAATGGTGGCCTTCTGGCTGGCGACTGAAGCCTCAAAATATATAGGTGTCTTCACGAAAGTTGTAGGGTTTGATGAGATAGAGATGCCACCACATGGTACAGGTGCACCATACGGGCGGGCCCTGCCCGTACCAGTGGTCGTTAAGCTCACCGACCCCTCGAATTGGCTTCCTAATAACTTGGCCGTGTGGACATCCTCAAAATCTTTCATTATGACTCCTGATTTCGCCTTAAAACCCATGATTTCCTGCACAATATAATTCAAGGCAAGGTTTTGCATATCTTATCTTTGCAATTATTAGTCATTAGTGGTAAGGATTGCGAGTTTCTTGTCAATTGCTTGACTAAAACGAATGTTTAAACGCGGTGGAAGATGGAAAATATTGGAGCCATCAGTGAGGCAGTTGGGCATTAGCGCAGACATGGTAGTCGCGGAAGGACTTATTAGGGGATATCCTTGGAGTGGTCCTTCAAGGCGCCGTTTCCACCCTCCAGAGCTCTACGCCGATGCAGAAACCATGCCAGATGCGACTAATTCGTCCCTCAACTGGCACCCTACTCCCAAACACCGTCCAGCAGCCGGGAAACCTACAACTACACCTAGTTGCTACTCTGGTGCCTTCCCTCTGCCGTCTCCGGCGAGAAGAACCGCCGGAGAAGTTTGGGGTTCGTCCCGATCTTCGCCGGTCAACGCATAGATGCAGGGGTGGGAGAGGAAGATAGGAGAGGATCCGTACGACCTTAGTGGGCGTGGTGTTCCTGATGGGTGAGCTATCCACATGCACCAATGCATAAGGTAAGAACAAATTGCTCTGATATGATGCATTGTAGTACTTCTTTCATGAGTGAGTAACTTGTATTATTATGTATCTACCCATATCAGGTAAATTGGATAATACACACACCTTGTAAGCACACAGTATTATTTGAACCAGAAGATAGGGAGCGACCACCACCAACAATAATCACGATGCAAATCGAACGGCTAGATTTTTTTTGCTCGGTTGCAAGGCACTTGTACCCTAGAAAATTCGGTTGCAACCCACTGGTACCTTAGTTGACACACGAATCACGATGCAAATCTAACTGCCCTAGAGGTGACCACGAACTAAGGGCGTGTTTGCTAGGCCGTATTCTCGTTTCTCACATCCAACGGGAAGAATTTGGCCCATTTGTTTTGCTGGTTCGCATCGGATTATTTCACATCACGGGTTTTAAAGCATCCCAAAACTTGGCCCACTGGGAATGCCCAAATAAAGGATTTTAGCGGGGACATGCTACATTTGTGCAAAATTGGGGGGGGGGGGAGCAGCACGCCGCCCGTGCAAGCTCGGGGATGGTTCGAGCATCCTCTTTTAACCAAAAGTCGGGGGGAGAAATTTTGTCACCGCCCGCCGAAACACCGCATTATATATCACCGCTTGTCTCAGCACCAGTTGCCGCACCACCATTTTCCCCTCTTTGATCCTTAGAGCCTGGCAAGATCTTCATCGACCAGCAGGTAAGCGACGACAACGATGTGGGTGGTTGTAGGACAAGTATGGTAGGCTTTCTTCTCCGGGCTCTTCTCCAACGACGTGCTCCGTTCCTCCGATGCCGATGAGTTTTGTTAGCAAATGGTAGATCTGGGTGTAATTTGCGGTAGATTTGGGGTACAATGCTCAATGAATTGCATGATGTAGTCATAGATCGATGATTTTGTGGCCTTATTGCATGTTTAGGTAGGTTATTTTGTCTACGTCGTGTATGCTTGTATTCATTTCTAGGTCCTAATATGCGCATCGGTGATACATGTAGGACATGACCCCTGATGAGTTCAGCCAGGCCCTCATGGATTCTCAGGAGACCTTTGTCGTTGAGACCCAACCCCAGCTCCCGGATTTGAGGCTCACCTATCTACGACGCTCTGAGATCTTGTTTGCGCCTCCCATGAGTGCGTACACGATGGAGCAGATTGTAGACAAGATGCCGCCATCCTGGCCAAGAAGAAGGCCGCAAGGCTGGCAAAGCCCATAGCACATGCCAAGATAAGGGGGTCAAGGGCAGCATGAAGTGGGAACCGTTCCTCTCCATGTTCGTGATGAACAAGCTGTGTGAGATCATCAAGAACGGTGTGAGGATGGAGAAGGGGTTCAAGGAGGTGCACCTAAACACTTGTGCCTGCAAGGTGTTTGAGTTTTGTGGCATTGAGGTGTCCTCACAACAAGTGTACAACCACCTGTGTAAGTGGAGGGCCAGGTGGATCCATGTGCCAAGCTCAGAGACCTTAGAGGAGCTAGCTGGGACGAGGAGAGCTACACCATCACATTAGAGGACGCACACTACAGAGGCCACATCTTGGTAGTAACTACTTTCAGTTCTTCCACTAACCACCTTTTGTTTGAAGTTGTACTAACCTCCCTACAATTCCATGTCTGAGGATCACACCAAGGATGTCGAGTATCTGAACAAGCCAATCACCAACTATAGGCAGATGTATACCATATTCTCGTTTGGCCTTGCCACTGGCAGGTTTTCCATGGGATCTAGTGAGCCTCTCGGCAAACCGAGCCTTGACTACGTGCCGACCTAGGAGTCTGAGACAGTGGTTCTTGATGCCGAGGGCGAGAATGAAGCCGTCAGTGGTTCTATCGCTCCATGCTGCGGTCCCGGAGGCAGCACAAACGGCTTCGCTTGTGGTGGCTTTGAGCCTTCCAAGAAGAGGAAGAGGTCGCTGCTGGGAGAGGAGGACGTCTTAGCCATCACGTGCATGACCGAGGACGTGAAGGACGTGGAGGCCGCTGTCACCACTGCTTCTCCTCCTAATGTGCACCCAACTCTCTATGACACCTTCATCAGCGCCACCAGCTTCATCCCTGAGGCTCTGATGGTGGCGCTCAACCACCTCCTCGACAACAGGGCCCATGCAACGACTTTGTTTAGATGGCATAGGACCACAAGGAGCTATGGCTCAGGACCTTCCTGACCAAGCTCTACTACATGTAGTGCTTGCTCCCTGATCATGGACATGGTGGCTATGGTGCATGCATGATGAAGAAGTTGTTGGTTGTATATTTTGAAGTAGTTAGGTACTTGATGAAAACTTATTTCAAGGCCTGTTTATTGTAAGGTAGTATATACAAACCCCTCATATTATAGAGAACTTGCGGTGGTAGGATTACACCCTTCTAATGTGGTGGTAGGATGCCACTATAGAAGTTGGCGGCGATCGGTAGGATCACACTAGCTTGGTAGATGAACTACTGATGCTTTTTCCCATATGATCATTCATTCTTAACTTGCTTATGTTTTTTCCCATATGATCATGCATGCTTAACTTGCTTATGTTGCTTACCTTGATTTGTCTGCTTTAGTTCTGATCCTTATGTTGCATATGTTATGTCTTATAGAAATACAACTGGTATGTGGTGTACTACGACAAGAAGCCATAAATCTACAAGGCATGGAGGAGTGCAACCAACAAGTGACTGGTTACTAGCACAACCTCCATAAGGGGTTTAAGACTCTAGAGCATGCACAAATAGCCTACTCTGAGTTCTTAGCAGAGGGTGTACAAGAGGCACAACCGTCACAAGTTCTGAACAACAATGTCCCTCCACAACCTGCAACTCATTAGGTTCATCCACATCAACAACTCATTAGGTTCATCCACAGCAACAACTTGCACCTATACGAGGTGAGAGTATGATCAAAGACATCATCATCGTCGGTCTTATAATATGGATTTTTTACTACTAGTTGTTCTGATTCGTGTGACCGATGATGTACGACTTTGAACTCTTTAACCCTGATGAGTAGTTGCTTGAACCCTTAAACCCTTGCCGTTGGTAAGCTCACCATTGCCATGCGAGGTAACCATATCGAGCGTTATACGGGCTCTCAAACGTGCACCTTAGCATCAGCCGAGCCCATTCTAATAAACCAAACAAAGTGGCCAGATGAGTTCCTCGAGTCAGGAAACAAAAATACGGGCTACCAAATAACACACCCAACCAGGCCTCAGCCCAATCTCCCCTCATTCAGCATCTGCCAAGTGAACTAGCAAAAAGAGGAAATTCCGGACCGAGCAATCAAACGTGCACTAAGCTAATTGTCGGTCGACCGAGAAATAGGAAAACTGCAGAAAAAATATGTGTGGCTTAATCTTATTGCACAACAATACTCTTAATCTAGGTTGGCTGATGATCACTTCCAAATAATTGATTTTATTTCATTTTCGTTGAAGATGTCGTTTTATAGTTGCACGCACGTACCTAAACCGGATCCTCCGTCCCCCCAGGCGCGACCTTGTACAGCTCTAAGCAGGCCATAGTGCCATACACGTCGCCTCGGGTGCAACTGGCGCCGAGTCGTCGTTCTCACCACGTTTTGCCTGTTGCCTACAAATGCCGTCCCGCCAGCCATCAAAGCATTAGCAGCAGTAGTACCGCTCCAGCGAGTCAAAGCAGGCTCGTAGTGCCAATATGGCTGGTGCCACCGCCAATGCCGTCGCCCTTGTCGCACTCCTCTGCGTGCTCGTCCGTTCCGCATCCAGCTACGGCACCCCCGCCCCCGCCCCCGCTCCACCCTCAACCTCAGTCTGGCGCGCCGCAAAAGCCACCTGGTACGGCAAGCCCACCGGCGCCGGCCCCGACAACAACGGTACGCTCTTGTTCTTGTACCACGCACTGCATGCCAACAACTCGATCGGTAGTAACAATTCCGAATGATCGATCTATTTGCCTTGCAGGTGGTGCTTGCAACTTCAAGAACAACCACCTGGCCCCATTCTACTCCATGACGTCCTGCGGCAACCAGCTTATCTTCAACGAGGGCGTCGGCTGCGGCGCCTGCTACCAGGTACTGATCACTTGGTTAGCTTGGTCAATCTCAAACCGATGTCCATCAATGTGTCAAGTTGAAGTAGTGAATTGGCCCTGCTATTCAGTCATGTTAATTTGCAAGTAGTAGTACATAAATAGTAATCGGGAAGCTGACCCTGTTTGATTTTCCTCGATGGATCGACGATCGGTGGATTCAGATACGATGCGACAAGACGAGCAACCGGGAGTGCTCCAACCAGGCGAAGACGATCGTGATCACGGACGTGAACAACGGCCCCGTGGCCAAGTACTACTTCGACCTCAGCGGCACGGCGTTCGGCTCCATGGCGCTGCCGGGCCGGAGCGCCCAGCTCCGGCGCGCGGGCATGATCAACCTGCAGTTCAGGAGGGTGCCCTGCAACTGGCCGGGCGTCAAGATCACCTTCTACATCCTCAAGGGCGCCAACCCGTACTACCTGCCCGTGATGCCGGAGAACGTGAACCGGGACGGGACCGTCGTGAAGATGAGCATCATGCGGTCCAAGAACGGCCGCCCCACCAACATCTGGGAGCCCATGTACCGCTCCTTCGGCGCCGTGTGGCGCCGCGACTCCGGCAACCCGATGAAGGGGCCGCTGTCCTTGCGCATCACCAGCGATTCAGGCAAGACCCTCGTCGCAAACAATATTTTCCCAACTGGCTGGAGGGGCGGCGTCGGTTACACGTCCAAGGTCCAGTTCTATTGATTCTTCACTTGCCAAGTTCAAATCGAGGCCGAATTCATCGTTTTGGTATTATATGATCGATCCTTGTTTACGATGGACCGGATGATTTTCTTTTCTCTTCCAAAAACATATTGGGTCCAAGGATTTTAAGCTACCAGGTAGTACTTCCACTCGTTGCTTTGCTGCTGTGAATACCTGATTGCTTCGGCGGGATTTTTTTTCTTTCGCTCTGACTATCTTTCACGTCTAGACTTGCTCTGGCCATTATATTATATATTGTTGCGGACCCTAGATGTAATTTATATATCTTGATATGAATATATTATCTTTATCTTGTTTTTTTTAAAAAATATATACATTAATATCATTAGATACCAATTACATGCAGCCTGTGCGACAATGCATGTCATACTGACCTTACGGATACACACAACGCATAAAAAAAGAATTATAAAATGAAAAGTTCCGCTACAATGAACAATTTCTCGAAGCAACAACACTAACACCACCAGAACAACATTAGTAGTCCAACCACTCTAATATCGATGCCTTTAAAAAGGAAAAAGTGCATACACATCGTTGTTGTCCAATCAAAGATCATAGATTTTCACCATGGAGAAAGTCCTCACTCCAAAACAATGCCTTTAACAAGGCCATCGCCAGACACAGCCAATTAAGGTAAGATTGTGAACTCCTGCTGTGTTATCGCCCCCACAAATAGTCGCTATTGCGATCACATATAGACTCAAATCGCCATCGCTTCCTTGATGTTTCAGCTTTCCTAACATTCTCTGCATCTGACTTCACAATGTATCGTCGAAGACATGACACATGATGATAACAGATATCAGAGCTTCGCAACGCTCCCCCTAAAACCAAACGGCCAGAAAAAACATGGGTACACCCGACCGAATTCAATCCAATCCAGCAATGTCTAGGCATAGTCGTCCATGGGATTTCGCCGGCGGAGCCTTCCGGAACTCGCCGTTCCAGACCAGATCATCGAGGACAAGCAACCAGCAGATCTTCGCCTTCGAGCGGAAGAAACCCTAGGACCACCACCATTATTTAGGCCGGTCCAGCAAACCCCACACCGTCGGCCGGCTTCCGGCAAACGGAATGAGCGGGTCAGGCTTCAGCCCTTGTGAAGCCATGGCTGAACATACATATCGTTTAGGGAGAGATCGACATGCGGTGTCACTTCCTAAGGAAACCACCACGCCGCTTCCAAGTTCACACCATCGTCCCCATCTTCTCCTCCGCGCCTCCCTTCCAAGCCGCTGGCAAACGC
This sequence comes from Avena longiglumis, assembly GCA_030063025.1. Classification (NCBI taxonomy): domain Eukaryota; kingdom Viridiplantae; phylum Streptophyta; class Magnoliopsida; order Poales; family Poaceae; genus Avena; species Avena longiglumis. Next base: position 85,902,957 of record CP125977.1, on the reverse strand, counting down.
CGCTTGGGCAAGCGCCTCCACCCACCGCTTGGAACCACCGGAACACCCCTTGGTGTCCACGCCTAACACAAAAAGGATCGACGGGGCCACACAGATCACCCGCTGCCTTCGGCAGCCTAGGCATGGCCACCACTGCTGGCACGGGCGATAGTGGCCGTCGGGGGAGCGACGGCGGCGGATGGCTAGGGTTTGGAGTGGATGCCCTAGGGTCGCCTCGTGCGAGTGACCCGAGAGTGTAAACCGAAAAGGACAACAAACCAATAACTTGAAGGTGATCCCACTTCCACTCTTGGTGATTGTCGTTAATTCTAGGGTATGTCTAGATCTCTAGTTCTATTGTTTGTTTTGTCCATCTTATCGAGGTATTTCTATTGGGATTTTTCTTGTTAGAGCATACATGCGTAAAAAGCATCCATTTAGCGTGCCAACCTGCGATATTGACGCTACGGGCTATGGATGCAAAAGAACGGTAAATTTTTTTAAACACGGGTCGTACTGCGCGTCAAATTTGGTGCGTCAGCTGCAGAAAACATGTGAGCGCGCGAATGGCCAACTACCCTCCTGATACTTACGCGCGCTCGCGCCGTCGGCCCCTTCATTTTTACCGCAAGCTTGTCCGGTGCTAGACCCGCGAAATAGCCGCTCGCCAGCGTCCTGCTGCCGCTGTTCCCTAGCGCCATGTCGCCACCCTCGTCCCATGCCACTATCACCTCGGATTAGTCGATTTGAGCTGCGATGACCGTCGATTCGGTGCGGCGCAGCTCCCAACGGTGTGGCGCAGCTCCCAACAACTGGTCCATACAGAGAGGGTGTCTCTGCTTCATTTCCTCGTATCATTTGATTCGACAAACCGATATGCATGATAATATTCAAACGGATCTCATCGAGAATTGGTGGTCATGGAACAACCTCCAAAGCAATTAGTTTCATCTTTGTATGTTTGTTGTATTGTTGAGAAACCATTTGTTGTAGTGAGGAACAATTTGTTTGTGTTGTAAGAATAATGAAACAATTTATTGTTGATTTGTTGCACTTGCAAGAGAATAATGAAACTATATCTCCAGCCGTCCATCTACGACTTGTGACGATGGAGAACATCGCCATTAACACATGGTGGGCAGCAAACCGAACCGTCATCGCACTTTCTCCACTATGCGCGGAATTCGACGGTCAGCTTTGTTCCGGGGTCCACACTGTCACGTCCCATCAACTGCTCAAACTGACGGCTGAGCTCACTAAGCGTCACTTCTGACATCATTCGACTCACACGCTCATTAGCGTTAAGGCCAAAAGAAGCTATTCTCCTTCGACCCATAGTCCTTAAAGAGATACAAAAACTTACTTTTTTATCGAATCTATGACTCGAACAAACACCCGGGGCTACACACAACAGGAGCGCTGGTCATGCACCCGATGTACTTTCTGGTCCAGTGTATCTCCCAACAATCGCAAACCTTCGAGTGGTACGCTCTGACTCCTTATTTGAATCAACGATTTAACTAAGGACTCGGGGGCTACTCCCATGCAGCCCAAGATTCTTAGAGATCCAAATAGCATCAACAAAGTAAGAGCTGGAACGCATCTGCTCGAGATCCATGTACTTCTGAGGATAGGACTGGACTGAGCTATGTCTTGCATGAATCTTCTTGCATGAACTAGCTTGCTTCCTCTCCCCAAAAAACATCATGGTCCAAGCAAAAGGCAGTAACCAACAACCACGTGTTGCATGCACACGCACGGCACAGCTCTCTACTAAGGACTCATAGATTATCATACCTTGCCCTCGTTGCCTAATTTTCTTCCTCAATGCGGTCATTCTCCCTAATCATAAAGGAAACATCTCTGGCCTGTTGTTTCTGGTTGGACGAGGGAATAAAATACCGACCTTCAGCATCATCATTGTGCGGATTAACCCTCCTTGACTTGGACTTGATGTGAGGGGGACGACGAGAACCAGCGCCACCTACGAAAATAGAAGGAGGGAGATAGCATGGAGGTAAGCATATATGTCTCGGAGATGATAAAAATACCCTCAAACCGTTGCTGGATATGGGAGATACAAAGCACACCGGAGTCTTCATAATGCACATCAGAATCTCCGGCCTTGACCAGAATCTCTGGCCTGAAGGTTCGGAGACTCCGGTATGGACGGAGTCTCTAGCCTGGAGGACCGGAATCTCCGGTATGGAGATTTAGGTTTACACAAGGAGGCTGTGGGTGGCATTACATCTAACAGACCGGGCAATGATTTGAGACTAATGTGATAGTGTGCATGCATACAAGTGTTTCCAATGGGCAAAATCAGTACAAAACTCCAAAATACACAAAGGGGATGAACCCTAAGTTCATGAGGAGAAAAGTAGTACCAGATCTTTCCATTGGAGATATTCCACCGGTGGGAAGGGCCCAAGGGTGGAGAGATTGGATTTGGCCGGCAGCACGGCGGATCCCAGGGGCTTCAAGACCTCTGGGGCGGAGATTTGGAGGAGGAGGCAATGGGTGAGAGAGGAGAGGTCGGGGTGGAATAAGGAAACCGTCTGTTTCACTTCACCCCGGCCTCCCTTAAGCTAGGCCTGAAAAACCTCCAGACCGGAGACTCCGGTCCACTGGACTGGAAACTCCATACTGACCTGAGACTCCATTGTGGGTACACCAGAGACTCTGGTCCTCCTCAACCAAAATGCTAGGTATAGGTGTATTGGGAACATATATGAGAGATATGTTGGAGATATACCCTAGAGGCAATAATAAAAGTAGTTATTATTATATCTTTGTGTTTATGATAAATGTTTACATTCATGCTATAATAGTATTAACCGGAAACATTAATACTTGTGTGATTTGTAAACTAAATTAGAGTCCCTGGTAAAGCCTCTTCATAATACTAGCTTGTTGATTAATAGATGATCGTGGTTTCTAGATCATGAACATTGAGATGTTATTAATACAAGATCATATCATTAGGAGAATGGTATGATGGACATACTCCTATAGATAAGCATAGCATTAAGATCAAGTCATTTCAATAGTTCGTTTGCTATAAGCTTTCTGATACATAGTAACCTAATTCCTTCGACCATGAGATCATGTTAATCACCATCACCGGAAGGATGCCTTGATGACATAAAACACCACACAGTAACTGGGTGGCTATAAAGGTGGCATTGAGTGTTCGGAAAGTATGGGTTGAGGCACATGGATCAAGAGTGGGATTTTTCCATCCATATGACGGATAGATATACTCTGGGCCCTTTCGGTGGAATGTCATCCAATTAGCTTACAAGCATGTGACTCTCTCACAAGGGATCACATATCACGGGAACGAGAAAAGAGTACTTATCGGTAACGAGGTTGAACTAGGTATGCAGAGATACCGATGATCAAAACCTCGGATAAGTAAACTATCGTGCGACAAAGGCAAATTGGTATCGTATGTAAGTGGTTCATTCGATCGCAAAGTAATCGTAGAAATATGTGGGAGCCATATGAATTTCCAGATTCCTCTATTGGTTATTGATTGGAGAAGTGCCTCGATCATGTCCACATAATTCACGAACCGTAGGGAGACACACTTAAGGATTCAATGGTGTTTAGTAGATATGGAATGTTAGTAGGGATACCGAATGTTTTTCGGAGTCTCAGATTGGATCCGGGATATCACGAGGAGATCTGGAGAATAAGATACATATAAGGAAAGTCCTATTTCGGAGTTCGGGAAAGTTTCCGATGTTTTCATCGAAGAGGTTTTAGAAGGGTCTAGAAGGTTCACCGGTCTGGAAGGAGAATGGTCCATGAATATGTCATGGGTAAGTGGAATGATTGGATCATATCCTAGGTCACATGGTGTGTGCATTTGTAAAAGATAATTAAATCTCTAAATTGAAAGTCAAACGGGAGTTTGAAAAGTCAAACTGGAACAATGCTTTCCTAGTGGGAGAAGAAACAAGTCCTTTTCTCAATCCAACTTGGGTTTGGGTTTGGATTCAAAACCACCCCTCCCAAGGCTGCCCCCTCTCATAAATAGAGGGGGAGGGCTGCCCCAAAGCACACAAGCCCTAGCCCCTCTCCCACACACGAGCCGCCAGCCCGGCTGCCGCCTCGCGCCACATCGTCCGTCACGCCGCCACGCCTCCTCCTCCTCCCAGACTTCTAAACCCTAGATCTCCAGGAAACCCTAATCCACCATAACTCGCACCGGCTTAGGCGAATCCCTGCGGGATCTTCCCTCTACTTCCGACACCACGCCGTCGTGCTTCCGGATTCACGAGGGGAGAACTACAACCTCCGCTGCCTGCTGGAACAAGGGAGAGGAAGGTCTTGTCGTGGTGGTGAAACGGTAGATGCCATGGGTAGGCTAAAGTATGGGGCCAATGGATGCTAGAGGGATTTGGGGAGGGAAGATGCAGTTGATTCTACACACAAAATACTAAGGCAAAGATCTTTATTTCTCCTTCCTTGGGCTACAAGTGCTCCTTGAGCTGCATACAGGGGGAAAGGAAGAACTTTACCAGCCTAACGGTGCTAAATGAGCCGCTGCCCTCCTCAGGATCCAAGCCTCCCCTTATAAAGGAGAGCCTTGGGTTCCTTTAGGGCTGACGTGGCAAGCATATTCTAGGAATATGCTTGTCCCAATATAGTAGTTCGGTGCCCTCCTTTCCCTGTCGCTCCTCTAATGACGGAAAGGTTCTAGAGGGCCCCTCTGCAGCCTCGGGCTTGGGACTGTCATCTCCGTGACCTCCTTCTGCCCCTCTGTCGCTCTGCACCTTTGTCCCTAGTGCTTGGCTCTGCTCAGATTCTCCCTAGCCTATGACTAGAGTTTGACTTTAGGCTTCTCCTTCTTCTGCAAGCTTCGTATCATTCGGCTCCGCCTCGCGTAACTCGGCTCGTCCTTCCCCTTAATTAAGATTATTCGGGCTAACTCGGCCGACTCATACAGTACTCTGGCCGGGTAATGCCTTGCCATTATCATTGAGGTCCTGCCCCTTTCATACCTCGGCCGACATCTACATGATTCGGCCGATTAAGACGGTAACTCGGAAACAGGACGGGGAATGTCCTTCCGTCTTTCCCCGTCTTTACCCTATCCGAGGTCACCTCCCCAACATTAGCCCCCGAAGCTGGTATGGCCCTAACGTTAACTTCGGCCGGGCCGTATCAGTTTCATGAGATTCCTTCTGCCTTGTTTCCGAGTTATCTTTTTCTCGTTCGAGGTATCATCATATCTTCTCACGTACGCCTCGTCCTACGTGTCATACTCATCATTTTTTGTCTAGTTTTTTGCTCCTCTACAGTATTTACTAACAAGCTACAGTAATCACTGCGCCTGCGACGGCGCTGCGACGCCTCGTGTGCCGTTTCCATCGAGGATCGTGGCCTTCCTTTCCACCGTGTGGTCGTTGGTGTGGTTTCACTTAGCGTCGTGCGTTCGTGCCACGTTCACGACCTAAACGGTCAACCGCCACACCCACAATCCCATTACCTTGCAGGTAGCGTGGTTATAAAGAGGGGCGCGATGCTGGGGGATTCACTTTCCCCCTTCGCTCACCTGCGCCCTTCTTCTACCTCTCGCCTCTGTGCCCGTTCGTCCTTCCACCGCCGTGCGCTCGTTTGAGTCTTTGACGGAATGGATCCTGCCGTACTGCTCCGTCGCCTTCGTCCCTGCTCGCTCGCTCCGGCACCGTCGCCCGTGAGTTCCACCGGTCCAATCGCCTAGCTTTTCCTCTAGAGATCTCTGTTTTTCTTCCGTACTCGCGTGTTTTTCTTCCGTACTCGCGTGGCGGTTCTTTCTCTGCTCCGCCGCCGTTTTTGGGTAGAACCACGACGGGGCCTTGCAGTTCTAGATTTTCCTCCGCCGCTATCTCCTCCTCCGTAACTTTCTCCGGCGATCTCATGTCGAGCTCGGTCAGCGAAGCGCTTGTTGAGGACTGTGGCATCCCGCAAAACCACTACTAGAAAATCGCGTTGTTTTTATGCATTGCATCGTCATCATCATGCATTGTTTGTCTGAACTATTTCGAAAAGCCTAGTTTGCTTTGTACAAACACCCCTCTTTATTTCAAATGCCAAAACCCCGATCGTATCGGATATTTTTATTTACCTAAAAACTATTTGCAAAGTGGCCTTGTTTTAAAATAAACAGAACCAAACAAACACACATTCTAAACCAGCCCCCTCTAAATCCTATTCCCACCCAAATCTATCCTACCCACCACTCACAACTCGCCACCTCACCCTCTCCCCCAAAACCTACCCACCCTGCCACATCATCTATCCACCAGCCCCACCCTCTCTCCTTCTCTCACCCTAGCCCATCCTACCCACTCTCTCTCTCCCTCTCTGACAACTCGACCCACCCACTCAACCTTCCACCCCACCTGCCAACCTCCCGCGGGCCCGCACCCCCGACCCCACCCCCTGGCCCACCTCCTTCCTTCTCCCACCCGACGCCGCTCTCCTCCTCCCTCTCTCGCCCAGCCCCGGCGGCCGCCCTCCCCTTCACCACCCCCCCACCTCCGTGGCCACTGCCTCCCCACCTCCGAGCCTCCTCCCCACCTCCGGCGCGCCCCGCCCGCCTCCTCTGTCTCTCCTCCCACCACCACCGCCTCTCCTCTTCCCCGAAGGCCGCCAGAACCCTTCTTCCCGTCGGCCTTCCTCGTCCACAACCCACACACCGAGCTCCGGCCGCCGCCTTTCTCCTCCCTCCGGCGCCGCCGCCCCGCGCGTCCTCAGCCCGTCCGCCCCTCCGCCGGTCGCTGCCTCGCCCCTCCTTCCCACCTTCAGAGCCCCTCCGTCCCCCGAGACCGCTGCGCCGCCGAGCACCCCGCTTGTACCCCGCCTCCCCGCGTCGCCTCGCGCCGCCACTCCCGCGCCCTGCGCCGTGGGTGCTCCACCGCTGCCAGTAGCCCGGCCTCAACCCGCCATCACCGTGTCCGCCTCCGGTGGCGGCGCGCCCACCTCATTGGCTGCGGCCGGCGCCTGAGCTCGCCATGCCCATCTCGTTTTGTTTCCCTGCAACGTTAGTGCGCCCGCGTTTGACAAAACCCGGAGCCACCAAGTGCTGCGTCTCCAAGATCTTCCGAGGCGGCTACAAGTTGACCATTGATGATAAGTCGACGCCCGAGATCTACGTCACGGACGCCAAGTTCGCCGAGACTCCCGTACCCGAAGACCCCAGATGCGACAAGTACTTCGTCCCGGATCTGAAGACCGCGAACCCTGACGCCAAGATCGCCACCGGAACGCCAAGTTCTCAATTTTGAACGTCATGACCGTCTACATGGACCTGAGGACCACGAATGCGACAAGTTCTCCTTCCCGGATGCGATGCTCGAGAACCCGGACGGTAAGGACTCCCACGCGGCACGCCAAGTACTACCCTCGGACGCCAAAACCCGAACCGGAAGGACGCCAAGATCGCCACAAGGACGACAAGTTCTACTTCCGAACGACAAAACCGGCCGATCCGTGGACCCGACAAGATCGACCGCTTGGAACCTAGATCTCCGGCACGTCACGACAAGTTCTCCGTCTTGCATCCGAACCTCGGTCCCGTCGAACCCCGAACCCTGAGACCAACCCCGAACCCCGGAACCACCAAGACCGTCGAGCCCTAATGTGTGAACCTTTTTTTTCCGAGCCCTATTTTAAAAATGCCATCTATACAAATTGTTGCATATTTAATCATTCATCTCGCATGCATATTTGAGTGGTTTGGGGGCCTTATGCCGATTCACCTAATAATTAAATATGGGGCCCATATGCGGGCAAATCTAGCCTCATATTGGACTCATTTAAATTTGTGCATCGAACCGGTACCATATCTTGCCATGTTAAGACAACATTTAATTTGCGGGGTAGATAAACAACTTGAACCATCTAACTAATTGTCGGGACCCCGGTTCCGCTTAATATGACCTAATTGCATCGCCCTTTGCCATGCCATACATCATACATGCATCATGCCCGATCTTCTGCCGTTGTGTTAAATATTGCATCCGGTGTTCCTTCTAGTGATTTGCTTCTTCGCGGATAAGGCCGTTGAGTTGATGCGAGCCGATCTTGATCTTCGGTTGAACCTTGGCAATGTTTTCAAAGAGCATCTCCCCTTTCTACCTATCTTACTTTTCTAGTATTTATTCCCTCCTGTTGATCTTTTGCTATACGTGTTGCGATGCTCTAGTTTTTATTCGTGATATCCCTTGCAGCCATATATAGCCTTGGACACATCCTATTACCTGTTGTTTGGTAGATAGTTGGACCCACGCGTCGTAGTCGCTTGCTCAAGTGTTGTTGCGTGTCGTCAAGTACCACAGTTGTTGGAGAAGTGCCGCATGTTTATTGTTGGAGATGATCATGGCTTTACTTTTCGTTCACTTTAATTACTGTTTAACAACTAAAATTGAAGTAAGTAAGCAGAGGCATCGGTGGGTGATAGATAATGTTTGGTTTCCGACCGCCCACTTGTGTCCCGTAGGACCCCGAGTTCTTGAGACCTGTTCCGAGATCGAGCGCGCTAACCACATGTGGGGAGATATGGGCCCCCCATTGATTAGTACCTGATTTCAAAGTATTGTACTGGGGGCCACAAACTAGTTTGAGGTTTTATTTACTATCCTGTACTTATGCCATGCTTTACTGCTTTATTTACGATTGTGCGAGGAGCACACTGTACTGTTTAGGAAGCGGAGTGTTTTCGCGGTATCGACAGTCCCAGTTTTGGGATTTGCTGTCGTTTACAGCCACTGACGCAAACCCTAAGTCCGTCTCGGAGACCGGCCGACTTCGTTGCGGGTAGACTTAGTGGGGTGGCCCCCCATGCTTGCTTTGGGTGCAGGAACGTCATGACTTAGGCCCCGCCGACATACCGATGGGTGTATGTTAACGATCGGCAAAAGGGTCAAGTGCTTGTGGATACTTTGGTGCACCCCTGCAGGGTTAAATCTTTTCGAGAAGCCGTGTCCGCGGTTATGGACGACTTGGAGCACAGTGCTTGATCATAGACAACTATAACTAAAGTTTACTGTTATAAATTGACTTGTATCCGATATGACTAGTAATCAACTTTACTATGACGGAATGGCTAAATAAAACTACCAACAACTGCTGGGTTTTTGGGATATCTCATGCTAATTGTATTTGACTAGTAAGTGTCGAAACTACAACGGAATGGTTAACTAAAAGTGCCCACTGCTTACTTTATCAGGATGAATATCTAAACCTGACTAGTAATTGCCGCAACGATAACTGAATAAATAAAACTGCCAACTGCGTGAGTTCCTCGGTTGACTTCCTCGTGTGGGCTCGAGGGGGAATACCAGGATGGGATTGTTTGGTGTTAGTATCAGGCTGGTTCTGGATAGGTCTTTCTTTCCCCTCTCTGATAGCCGCCAGTTATATCGAGTCTCTATAGGTTGTTTAGTGATTGCTGCGCTGCCGCTTCAGTCCACCATACCTATGTAGGCGAGGACCGCCGAATTCTAGCCTCGCTCGATCGCCTCGATCGACGCTCCTCTTTTTCCTTTGCCCCTTGTCGGCACCCCTTTTGTTTAAGCAGGTTTCGACGTCGTTAGCAGGGTTACCCTTCCGGCTTGGCCTGGGCAGGGTTATGGACGCCATTGGTTATTCTTCAGGGCTCTTAGCCCCATTTGCATCTTGTCCGTAGTCGGACGCTGTATCGTTTTACAGGTGATTTGGATCTTTGTACCGTATATCTGTATTCTTGACTCATGGAGTCGTGTTGTATATATCTGTTCTGTGGGTCCCATCGAGGACTGTTGTGTAATGTTATTACTTTGTTTTCCACCCGCACGAAAGTGCCTGGTGGGCACCTTTGAATCGTTCCTATGCGGGTTTGGCGGGTTTCGCCAAAACTTGCATAGGGCCGATTCTGAGGGTGTTACCGAGTGGTATCAGAGCTCAACAGTTGCGATACCCCACAATTCCAGCCTGTAGGATAACCTAGCTAACGGCCGAAGTAGAGTGTCAAAACTATTTTTGAAAAATCGGTTGGATAGTTCTGGTTAGGTCTGCTTTTATTCCTTACCCCTCTGCTGTTCTCCTCTTACCTCTACGTGTTTTGAATCCGCTCTCGTCTCTTTCTTCGAGTCCAGGAATTCTCGTGGTTGGGTTTCCGTCGTACCTTCAGGGTTTCACTTCCTCCTTTGGTAACGGTGGTGCTACGTCCGGTGTTCATGCTGCCCGAGGAATCCTTCGTCTGTGGTACCGTTCTTTGTTCCTTGTTTGAGCCTTCCGGTGTTTTCCGACGCGACGACATCCTCTACGCCAGATCCGATGCAGAGTCTGCATCACTCCTTTGTTTCCGAACCTCGCTTGTCGAGATCTTCAGTCTGAATCCTGAGGGTTGGTTGCATAATCTGTCTATTCGTGTACATAGTAATGCTTTGAGTGCGGGATGGAGTCGCGACCATACCACTACTCTTATCATTTGTTTTGTATATCGAATGGTGGATTGATGCAATTCTACTCCTTCCATGGAAATTAGAGGTGGCCTTACCTTTAACTTCGTCCGTTGTTATCCGGAGTGTTCTCTTGACGAACGTGAACAACGACATCTTGTTGGTGGTGTCGCCGATTTCAAGACGTGACAACGACCCTTGTTAGTGGTGTCAAAACTATCTTACTTCGGTTGAACCTTCGGCAATGTTTTCAGGCGAGCATCTCCCCCTTTCTACCTATCTTACTTTTCTAGTATTTATTCCCTCCTGTTGATCTTTTGCTATCTGTGTTGCGATGCTCTAGTTTTCGTACCCGTGATATCCCTTGCAGCCATATATAGCCTTGGACACATCCTATTACCTGTTGTTTGGTAGATAGTTGGACCCGCGCGTCGTAGTCGCTTGCTCAAGTGTTGTTGCGTGTCGTCAAGTACCACAGTTGTTGGAGAAGTGCCGCATGTTTATTGTTGGAGATGATCATGGCTTTACTTTTCGTTCACTTTAATTACTGTTTAACAACTAAAATTGAAGTAAGTAAGCAGAGGCATCGGTGGGTGATAGATAATATTTGGTTTCCGACCGCCCACTTGTGTCCCGTAGGACCCCGAGTTCTTGACACTGTTAGAGATCGAGCGCTAACCACGTGGGGAGATATGGGCCCCCATTGATTAGTACCTGATTTCAAAGTATTGTATGGGGCCACAAACTAGTTTGAGGTTTTATTTACTATCCTATACTTATGCCATGCTTTATCGCTTTATTTACGATTGTGCGAGGAGCACTGTCTGTTAGGAAGCGGAGTGTTTTCGCGGTATCGACAGTCCCGTTTTGGGATTTGTCGTCGTGACCATCGACATAAACCCTAAGTCCGTCTCGGAGACCGGCCGACTTTGTTATGGTGTACTTAGTGGGTGGCCGTGCTTGCTTTGGGTCAGGAACGTCATGACTTAGGCCCGCCGACATACCAATGGGTGTATGTTAACGATCCGCAAAAGGGTCAAGTGCTTGTGGATACTTTGGTGCACCCTGGTTAAATCTTTTCGAGAAGCCGTGTCCGCAGTTATGGACGACTTGGAGCACAGTGCTTGATCATAGACAACTATAACTAAAGTTTACTGTTATAAATTGACTTGTATCCGATATGACTAGTAATCAACTTCACTATGACGGAATGGCTAAATAAAACTACCAACAACTGCTGGGTTTTTGGGATGTCTCATGCTAATTGTATTTGACTAGTAAGTGTCGAAACTACAACGGAATGGTTAACTAAAAGTGCCCACTGCTTACTTTATCAGGATGAATATCTAAACCTGACTAGTAATTGCCGCAACGATAACTGAATAAATAAAACTGCCAACTGCGTGAGTTCCTCGGTTGACTTCCTCGTGTGGGCTCGAGGGGGAATACCAGGATGGGATTGTTTGGTGTTAGTATCAGGCTGGTTCTGGATAGGTCTTTCTTTCCCCTCTCTGATAGCCGCCAGTTATATCGAGTCTCTATAGGTTGTTTAGTGCTTGCTGCGCTGCCGCTTCAGTCCACCATACCTATGTAGGCGAGGACCGCCGAATTCTAGCCTCGCTCAGTACTGGCCTCAGTACTGACGCTCCTCTTTTTCCTTTGCCCCTTGTCGGCACCCCTTTTGTTTAAGCAGGTTTCGACGTCGTTAGCAGGGTTACCCTTCCGGCTTGGCCTGGGCAGGGTTATGGACGCCATTGGTTATTCTTCAGGGCTCTTAGCCCCATTTGCATCTTGTCAGTAGTCGGACGCTGTATCGTTTTACAGGTGATTTGGATCTTTGTACCGTATATCTGTATTCTTGACTCATGGAGTCGTGTTGTATATATCTGTTCTGTGGGTCCCATCGAGGACTGTTGTGTAATGTTATTACTTCGTTTTCCACCCGCACGAAAGTGCCTGGTGGGCACCTTTGAATCGTTCCTATGCGGGTTTGGCGGGTTTCGCCAAAACTTGCATAGGGCCGATTCTGAGGGTGTTACAGAGTGGTATCAGAGCTCAGCAGTTGCGATACCCCACAAGTCCAGCCTGTAGGATAACCTAGCTAACGGCCGAAGTAGAGTGTCAAAACTATTTTTGAAAAATCGGTTGGATAGTTCTGGTTAGGTCTGCTTTTATTCCTTACCCCTCTGCTGTTCTCCTCTTACCTCTACGTGTTTTGAATCCGCTCTCGTCTCTTTCTTCGAGTCCAGGAATTCTCGTGGTTGGGTTTCCGTCGTACCTTCAGGGTTTCGCTTCCTCCTTTGGTAACGGTGGTGCTACGTCCGGTGTTCATGCTGCCCGAGGAATCCTTCGTCTGTGGTACCGTTCTTTGTTCCTTGTTTGAGCCTTCCGGTGTTTTCCGACGCGACGACATCCTCTACGCCAGATCCGATGCAGAGTCTGCATCACTCCTTTGTTTCCGAACCTCGCTTGTCGAGATCTTCAGTCTGAATCCTGAGGGTTGGTTGCATAATATGTCTATTCGTGTACATAGTAATGCTTTGAGTGCGGGATGGAGTCGCGACCATACCACTACTCTTATCATTTGCTTTGTATATCGAATGGTGGATCGATGCAATTCTACTCCTTCCATGGAAATTAGAGGTGGCCTTACCTTTAACTTCATCCGTTGTTATCCGGAGTGTTCTCTTGACGAACGTGAACAACGACATCTTGTTGGTGGTGTCGCCGATTTCAAGACGTGACAACGACCCTTGTTAGTGGTGTCGCGAGGATCTACACGAAGCGAGAAGACGCAGATCGCCGACCTTCTTTCCGGTACCATGAGGCGGATCTCGAGGGCGAGATCCATTGTTAGTGGTGTCGAATTGTGGCATCCCGCAAAACCACTACTAGAAAATCGCGTTGTTTTTGTGCATTGCATCGTCATCATCATGCATTGTTTTTCTGAACTATTTCGAAAAGCCTAGTTTGCTTTGTACAAACACCCCTCTTTATTTCAAATGCCAAAACCCCGATCGTATCGGATATTTTTATTTACCTAAAAACTATTTGCAAAGTGGCCTTGTTTTAAAATAAACAGAACCAAACAAACACACATTCTAAACCAGCCCCCTCTAAATCCTATTCCCACCCAAATCTATCCTACCCACCACTCACAACTCGCCACCTCACCCTCTCCCCCAAAACCTACCCACCCTGCCACATCATCTATCCACCAGCCCCACCCTCTCTCCTTCTCTCACCCTAGCCCATCCTACCCACTCTCTCTCTCCCTCTCTGACAACCCGACCCCACCCGCCTGGCCTCTTCCCCTGTACCACTCGACCCACCCACTCAACCTTCCACCCCACCTGCCAACCTCCCGTGGGCCCGCACCCCGACCCCACCCCCTGGCCCACCTCCTTCCTTCTCCCACCCGACGCCGCTCTCCTCCTCCCTCTCTCTCCCAGCCCAGGCTCCCTCCCTTCACCACCCCCCGGCCTGGCCTCCTCCTCCCCACCCGCCGCCAAGGCCTCCCCGCCGGCCCGAGCCTCCTCCCCCACCTCCGGCCGCGCGCCTCCCGCCCCGCCTCTCCTCTGTCCTCTCCCTTCCTGACCACCACCGCCGCCTCTCTCCTCTTCCCCGAGCGCCGCCGCCCAGGAACCCTTCTTCCGTCCGGGCCTTCCTCGTCCGAACCCGTGTCACGAGCTCCGGCCCGCCCATTCTCCTCCTCCGGCGCCTGCGCCCAGCGTCCTGCCCGTCGCCTCCGCTTCGCCTCCGCCTCCTTCCCACCTTGAGCCCCTCCGGCCGTCCCCGAGACCGCGCTGCCCGAAGCACCCGCTTGCCAGGCCTCCCCTGGCGCTGCCGCCGCGCGCCGCCACTCCCGCGCCCGCCCTGCGCCGGTGCTCCACCGCTCTGCCCGCGTAGCCCGGCCTCAACCCGCCATCACCGTGTCCGCCTCCGGTGGCAGGCGCCTCCACCTCTGTTGGCTGCGGCCGAGCGCCTGCAGGCTCGCCATGCCCATCTCGTGTTGTTTCCCTGCAACGTTAGTGCGCCCGCGTTTGACAAAACCCGGAGCCACCAAGTGCTGCGTCTCCAAGATCTTCCGAGGCGGCTACAAGTTGACCATTGATGATAAGTCGACGTCCGAGATCTACGTCACGGACGCCAAGTTCGCCGAGACTCCCGTACCCGAAGACCCCAGATGCGACAAGTACTTCGTCCCGGATCTGAAGACCGCGAACCCTGACGCCAAGATAACCAACGGAACGCCAAGTTCTCCACTTTGAACGTCATGACCGTCTACACGGACCTGAGGACCACGAATGCGACAAGTTCTCCTTCCCGGATGCGATGCTCGAGAACCCGGACGGTAAGGACTCCCACGCGGCACGCCAAGTACTACCCTCGGACGCCAAAACCCGAACCGGAAGGACGCCAAGATCGCCACAAGGACGACAAGTTCTACTTCCGAACGACAAAACCGGCCGATCCGTGGACCCGACAAGATCGACCGCTTGGAACCAAGATCTCCGGCACGTCACGACAAGTTCTCCGTCTTGCATCCGAACCTCGGTCCCGTCGAACCCCGAACCCTGAGACCAACCCCGAACCCCGGAACCACCAAGACCGTCGAGCCCTAATGTGTGAACCTTTTTTTTCCGAGCCCTATTTTAAAAATGCCATCTATACAAATTGTTGCATATTTAATCATTCATCTAGCATGCATATTTGAGTGGTTTGGGGGCCTTATGCCGATTCACCTAATAATTAAATATGGGGCCCATATGCGGGAAAATCTAGCCTCATATTGGCCTCATTTAAATTTGTGCATCGAACTGGTACCATATCTTGCCATGTTAAGACAACATTTAATTTGCGGGGTAGATAAACAACTTGAACCATCTAACTAATTGTCGGGACCCCGGTTCCGCTTAATATGACCTAATTGCATCGCCCTTTGCCATGCCATACATCATACATGCATCATGCCCGATCTTCTGCCGTTGTGTTAAATATTGCATCCGGTGTTCCTTCTAGTGATTTGCTTCTTCGCGGATAAGGCCGTTGAGTTGATGCGAGTGCCGACCCGATCTTCGGTTGAACCTTCGGCAATGTTTTCAGGCGAGCATCTCCCCCTTTCTACCTATCTTACTTTTCTAGTATTTATTCCCTCCTGTTGATCTTTTGCTATCTGTGTTGCGATGCTCTAGTTTTCGTACCCGTGATATCCCTTGCAGCCATATATAGCCTTGGACACATCCTATTACCTGTTGTTTGGTAGATAGTTGGACCCACGCGTCTTAGTCGCTTGCTCAAGTGTTGTTGCGTGTCGTCAAGTACCACAGTTGTTGGAGAAGTTCCGCATGTTTATTGTTGGAGATGATCATGGCTTTACTTTTCGTTCACTTTAATTACTGTTTAACAACTAAAATTGAAGTAAGTAAGCAGAGGCATCGGTGGGTGATAGATAATGTTTGGTTTCCGACTGCCCACTTGTGTCCCGTAGGACCCTGAGTTCTTGACACCTGTTCCGAGATCGAGCGCGCTAACCACAGGTGGGGAGATATGGGCCCCCCATTGATTAGTACCTGATTTCAAAGTATTGTACTGGGGGCCACAAACTAGTTTGAGGTTTTATTTACTATCCTGTACTTATGCCATGCTTTACTGCTTTATTTACGATTGTGCGAGGAGCACATCTTGTTAGGAAGCGGAGTGTTTTCGCGGTATCGACAGTCCCAGTTTTGGGATTTGCTGTCGTTTACAGCCACTGACGCAAACCCTAAGTCCGTCTCGGAGACCGGCCGACTTCGTTGCGGGTGTACTTAGTGGGGTGGCCCTGTAACATCCTCCGAATCGGACCTATGCAAGTTTTAGCGAAACCCGCCAAACCCGCATAGAAACGATTCAAAGGTGCCCACCAGGCACTTTCGTGCGGGTGGAAAACGAAGTAATAACATTACACAACAGTCCTCGATGGGACCCACAGAACAGATATATACAGCACGACTCCATGAGTCAAGAATACAGATATAATATACAAAGATCCAAATCACCTTGAAAAGGATAGAGCGTCCGACTACGGACAAGATGAAAATGGGGCTAAGAGCCCTGAAGAAATAACCAATGGCGTCCATAACCCTGCCCAGGCCAAGCCGGAAGGGTAACCCTGCTAACGACGTCGATCTCAAAACCTGCTTAAACAAAAGGGGTGCCGACAAAGGGCAAAGGAAAAAGAAGGAGCGTCAGTACTGAGGCCAGTACACGGCGAGGCTAGAATTCGGCGGTCCTCGCCTACAAAGGTATGGTGGACTGAGCGGCAGCGGCAACATGCACTAGACAACCTATAGAGACTCGATACAACTGGCGGTTATCAGAGAGGGGTAAGAAAGACCTATCCGGATCCAACCTGAAGCTAACACCAAACAAACCCATCCTGGTGTTTCCCCCTCGAGACCTAACGAGGAAGTCAACCGAGGAACTCACACGGTTGGCAGTTTTATTTATTCAGTTATCGTTGCAGCAATTACTAGTCAGGTATAGATAATTATCCTGAAAAAGAAGCAGTGGGCCCTTTTAGTTATTCATTCCGTTGTAGTTGCAACAATTACTAATCAGATACAGATAGCATGAGATAAACCCAAAAACCCAGCAGTTGTTGGTACTTTTATTAAGCCATTCCGTTGTAGTTGCAATACTTACTAGTCAGGTACAATGGTCGCAAGCGACACTCCAAACAAGCAATTGTGGGCAGTATTAATTAGCCATTCCATTATAGTGAAGCTGATTACTAGTCATTATAAATTCAAATTCATAGCAATAAACTTTAGTTATGCTTGTCTATGATCAAGATACTTTGCTCCAAGTCGTCCATATCCGCGGACACGGCTTTCAGAAAGTTTTACCCGGCCGGGGTGCACCAATAGCAACACACGCTCGATCAACCTCGGAAAAACCAAATCAAAACCCAACGAGGCTTTCACGACTGAACAATCACAGGATTCAGAAATATTTCAGGGGGCCACCCCATTGAGTAGATCCCCATAGCGAGTAAGCAAGCTCGAGACGGACTCAAGGTTTGCGCCAATGGTAGTTAATCGGGAACCCGAAAGTGTGGCTGGGCTTGTCGATACAGCGTAATCACTCGCATACCTAACAAGACAAAGGTGCTCCTCGCACAATTTAAATACATAAGTAGCATGGCATAAGTACAGGATAGTAAATAAAACCTCAAACTAGTTTGTGGCCCCAAGAAATAAGACTGAATCAAGCTCTGGCTCAGGGGGGCCCCATATACCTCCCGGATGTGGATAGCGCGATAAATCAAGGAACAGGTATCAAGTACTCGGGGTCCTACGGGACACAAGTGGGCGTTCGGAAACCAAATATTATCTATCACCCACCGATGCCTCTGCTTACTTCAATTTTAGTTGTTAAACAGGAATTAAAGTGAACGATAAGTAAAACTAGGATCATCTCCAACATCAACATGCGGCAATACATCAACAACTGTGGCACTTGACAACACGCAACAGCACTTGAGCAAGCGACTACGACGCGCAAGACCAACTATCTACCAAACAACAGGTAATAGGATGTGTCCATGGCAATATAAGGCTGCAAGGGATATCACGGGTACGAAAACTAAAGTATCGCAACACAGATAGCAATAGATCAACAGGAGGGAATAAATACTATAAAATTAAGATAGGTAGAAAGGGGGAGATGCTCGCCTGAAAACATATTGCCGAAAGTTCAACCGAAGATCGGGTCGACACTCGCATCAACTCAACGGCCTTATCCGCGAAGAAGCAAAACACTAGAAGAAACACCGGATGCACTATTTAATACAACGACAGAAGATCGGCATGATGCATGCATGATGAATGACATGGCAAAGGTGCGATGCGATTAGGTCATATTAGGCGGAACCGGGGTCCCGACAAATAATTAGATGGTTCAAGTTATTTATCTACCCCGCAATTTAATGTTGTATTACATGGCAAAAGATAATACGGGTTCGCTATACAAGTTTAAATGAGGCCAATATAAGGCTAGATTTGCCCGCATATGGGCCCCATATTTAATTATTAGGTGAATCGGCATAAGGCCCCCAAACCACATGAATGTATGCATGCAAGACAATTATTATGCGACAAGTTGTATTATGTTATAAAATAGGGTTCCGGGAAGAGGTTCACACATTGAGGGGTCTCGACGGACTTGGGGTTCCGGGGTTCGGGGTCGGTCTCAGGGTCCAGGGTCTAGGGTTCGATCTTGGCGTAACATTCTCGACCATCGGGATAGGTCTTGGCGCATCCGGGGTCTTCGGGTCAAGTTGTCGGTCATGGCGTTCGGGACGAAGCACTTGTCGCTCCGGGGTCTCGGTGTTCGGGGTGAAGCACTCGGCGTTCTCGAGGGAGTACTTGTCGTTCCGGGCCCTCGACGAATCTTGGCGTCCGAGAAGAAGATCATGTCGTATCCGTGTGGAAGGCCGAGAGGGTTTGGGTGACGAAGATCTTGACGGATCCGGGAGGAAGAACTTGGGTCGGCATCGAATCGGTCTTGTACTTCGAGTGTCATTGAAGATCTCGTCAAAACATTGTGTGGTCTTCGAGAGGCAACATTCCTCGGGTGCACAAACGGGGGGCGTCATGGCCGAGGTTTATCAACACCAGCAGCAAACATGACTCCGACATCTGCTGAGATAACGGTGGCCGAAAGGACGAATATGGCAATCGAGCATCGCTCCATCGAACACGAGTTAACGAGGATAACGCGAGGCCGCCGCCTGCTTGGTCCAGCGACCAGGTCGCGTCGGAGTTCTGG
The DNA here is from genome assembly GCA_030063025.1 of Avena longiglumis. NCBI lineage: Eukaryota > Viridiplantae > Streptophyta > Magnoliopsida > Poales > Poaceae > Avena > Avena longiglumis. The sequence goes on along the minus strand of CP125977.1, from coordinate 85,883,728 downwards.
AGGCCTCCGCAGCCTCGGCGTTCTCGCAGACGCCGTCGGAACCGCAGCAGCTGGTCCTCCGGCGCCGGGCGACCAGAGGGCGAACGTGGCGGCAGACCTCATGGCAGATGCGGCGAGGGGGCCAAGGGGACGGCGGTCCCGAACGTGGGGGCGAGGAGGATGGCGCGACGCTGGAGATGATGGTGACCGGCGACGGGCTCGGGCTCGAGGAGAGAACAGGCGGTGAGCGGCGGAGAAGGACGGGGCCCAGCGGCGGTTGGCAGAGAGGATGGAGCTCGCGGTGGCCGGAGCGGGCGCGGAGGAGGGTGAGGGCGCGGTCGGGCGGTGGAGGAGCGGAGCCGCATGCCGGAGAGGTCATGCGCCTTGGGGAGACCGTCAGGCGGAGGAGCACGCCACAAGGCTGCCCGCCGAGGAGGCGAGCGGAGGGAGAACGGGCGGCAGACGCTCGCGGATGCGGTCACCGGAGAGACGGCGAGGGCGGCGCCATGAGGGAGGTCCTCGGGGGTCGTGCGAGGCGAGCCGAGGCGGCCTCATGGCCAAGGCGGACGCGGGCGGAGCGGATGCGGTGGGGCGGGCGAGGGAGCGACGGTGCGGGCGAGCGGGGCGAGAGATTGAAGATGAACAGGGGGAGCGGGCGCCAGGCGTGGGTCGCGCGGTTGGTGGCTCAGACGCGGGGAGAGAGAAGGAAGAGAGGCAGGGGCCGGTGTGGGTGGGGCCCAGGGGAGGAGATGGTGGCTGGTGATTGGGTGGGGGAAAAGAGAGGTGAGGATTGGCTGTGGGGGAAGTGGGGTGCGTGGCGTGCTGTGCGTGCATGCGTGTGTGTGCCCAGGGGCTGCTGGGAGTGGGGAGAGAGAGGGGGTGGACCAGGTGGCAGGGTGTGATTGGTTGAGGAGAGGGAGAGGGTTAGGTGGCAGGCTGCTATTGGGGGGGGGGTGATGTGGAGGGGGGAGTTGGGTAGACTAACTGGTAGCTGTAGGATTTGTCTGGGGTTTTCAGGTGGACCGATTTAAAATCCTGGGGGTGGTCGTTCGGGTCGAACCGGCCCGTTCGACTGCCCCCGCTAAAATAATTTAACTTTTTATTTGTTTTAAACGGGCCGTGTGCGAACCAATAGCGGCCAAAATAATTAATCCGGAGAACCGGGCTTTGCATTTGAATTAAGATGGGGCGTTTGGAAAACAAAACGGGCTTGCGAAAAATAGTTTTTGACAAACAACATATGATGATGACGATGCAATGCACAAATTCAACGCGATTTTCTAGTAGTGGTTTTGCGGGATGCCACAGGCCCCCCCGTGCTTGCTTTGGGTCTGGGAACGTCATGACTTAGGCCCCGCCGACATACCGATGGGTGTATGTTAACTGATCTGGCAAAAAGGGTCGAAGTGCTTGTGGATACTTTGGTGCACCCCTGCAGGGTTAAATCTTTTCGAGAAGCCGTGTCCGCGGTTATGGACGACTTGGAGCACGCACAAAGGTTGATCATAGACAACTATAACTAAAGTTTACTGTTATAAATTGACTTGTATCCGATATGACTAGTAATCAACTTCACTATGACGGAATGGCTAAATAAAACTACCAACAACTGCTGGGTTTTTGGGATATCTCATGCTAATTGTATTTGACTAGTAAGTGTCGAAACTACAACGGAATGGTTAACTAAAAGTGCCCACTGCTTACTTTATCAGGATGAATATCTAAACCTGACTAGTAATTGCCGCAACGATAACTGAATAAATAAAACTGCCAACCGTGAGTTCCTTTGACTTCCTCGTGTGGGCTCGAGGGGGAATACCAGGATGGGATTGTTTGGTGTTAGTATCAGGCTGGTTCTGGATAGGTCTTTCTTTCCCCTCTCTGATAGCCGCCAGTTATATCGAGTCTCTATAGGTTGTTTAGTGCTTGCGCTGCCGCTTAAGTCCACCATAACTATGTAGGCGAGGACATTTGAGCCTCGCCGTGTCTTGGCCTCGATCGACGCCTCCTCTTTTCCTTTGCCCTTGTCGGCACCCCTTTTGTTTAAGCAGGTTTCGGCGTCGTTAGTGGTTACCCTTCCGCTTGGCTCAGGCAGGTTATGGACGCCATTGGTTATTCTTCGCTCTTAGCCCCATTTGCATCTTGTCCGTAGTGACGTCAGATCGCTTCTGGTGATTTGGATCTTTGTACCGTATATCTGTATTCTTGACTCATGGAGTCGTGTTGTATATATCTGTTCTATGGGTCCCATCGAGGACTGTTGTGTAATGTTATTACTTCGTTTTCCACCCGCACGAAAGTGCCTGGTGGGCACCTTTGAATCGTTCCTATGCGGGTTTGGCGGGTTTCGCCAAAACTTGCATAGGGCCGATTCTGAGGGTGTTGGACAACTACCTCATCTTCAAGCGTGTCCGGGCTATCTTTAAAACGGAGATGCCAGAGGATTGGGCTTGGGGACTGAAGCCGTTCACCCGCGAGCATCCCCCACCCCAAGTAAGCTTGCTAATTAGTGTTTTGCTTCCTAATTGCGTTTGTAACTCTCTTTGCTAATTTTTCTCCTTTTTGTCATGCAGAGGTTTGAGGAGCAGAAGAATGAGGACGCCGAGGTTTTGTCACTCCCGTGGCCTGCAGATCGGAATACCCCGGACAGTGGGGAGCCGGACTCAGAAGAGTTCGTTCCCAAGACTGATCCCGCTCCGGCTCGTGCTCGTGGCAAGACCCCGGCCCACGAGGAGGAAGGTGATTCGGACGAGGTACAAGTTCTAGAGGTAGTTGCCGCAATGCCAATTTCTTATGCATTTCCGGCTTCTACTTTCTCAGCTAATCCGGCCTGTCAGGTTCACGATGCCGAGCCTCTTGCCTCCCGGCCTCCTGTTACCTCGGGGAAACGTGGTGCTCCCGCTGGTGCCTCAGAAACGGCCCCCAAGAAGCGAATGAAGAAGTCAGCTCCGCATCCTCCCAGGCGCAAGACCATGCCCGGGGTCACTGGGTGAGTTGCTTTTGCTTGTATTTCTTGTTTTTCTCTTTCTTCTTTTTGACTTGACCTTTTTTGTTTTCGCAGTGCTCCACTTTCTGTTAAGCCCAACGGTCCCAGCATGACGAGTCGTACGACTCGGCCGCCTCCCGCCTCAAGATACCAGATTCCGAGTCCCGCCACGCATCTCCTCCAGCTCCGAATCAGGCGCCACCTCGCCATGATGCGCCTGAGATTCCTCCTGTTGATGCCGATACCACTCGGCTAACAGATATTTCTATCAAACCTGCTGCCTCCTCTGTGAACCCTAATGTCTCCGCTGAGCCTCTTTCGACCCCCGCGGTCTCTACAGTGACTCCAACTCCGGCCGAGGATGTCAATATCTTGGCACCCTCTGCAACCGTGATTCCTCCGGATCCTAAGGACGCCGCTCCTAGTGCCGAGGTATCAGCTCCTACTGATTCCTCTTCTAAAACAAGAAAGGTTGTCGTCATCAAGGCTTCCTCCTCTCAGAAAGGTCTTGCTGGCTCTTCTCAGCCTAGTATTGCCGATGCGCTGCGCAAAGGGGTTGCTTCTGCCAAAGCCTCTGTACCCGCCACAGACCCACCGCTCTTCATAAAAGCCCTGCGGCAGCGGTGGCTACACAGCATGTCCGAGGTAAAGTCCTAACTCACACGGAGAGTGGGAACAGTCTCGGATCGCTGGTTGAGTACGCCAATAATTGGAATGCTGCCGATCAGTTCGAGGGTAATCCAGGCAGCCAGCCGTTTCAACTCTCCGACATCAGCAGCTGCCTGCATCAGGCTGCAAAGATCGTTCTTGAAAGTGACAAGATGAATGAGGTAATTGTTTTTATGGAGTTTTGATTAGTTCTCTGGATACTATTATATATACTCCAGTCCCCGAAGCTTGCAAGCGAATAACTTGTTATTCGTTTGGAAGTTTTATGGTGCTTTACTTAGTTCAGTTTTATCTTAGAGTTCGAACCTCCATCCAACAAGATCTGCATTAAATTTTGCTTGATTTGGGTCTATCTGAACCTTGAATATCCAGCCACCTAGGTCCGAGTTAAGTTTTGCTTGAATATGATCTGTTTTAGCTTCTAATATCCATCCACCTAGATCCGGGTTAAGTTTTGCTTGACTCGGATCTGTTTTAGCTTCGAATATCCAGCCACCTAGATCCGGGTTAAGTTTTGCTTGACTCGGATCTGTTTTAGCTTTGAATATCCAGCCACCTAGATCCGGGTTAAGTTTCACTTGACTCGGATTTGTCTTAGGCTTGAATACTTATTTACTATTTGCTCTATTGCTTAGGTTGCGCATGATCGGCGGACTGCCGAATTCCAAAGGCTGCTTTTTGCGCATAGAAAATTGGAAGAAAAGTACGAGAAGGTTATTCCTATGGTAAAGAAAGCTGGTAAGTCGACAAACTCTTGCGTTATCTCCGAAGCTCTCATTGTTTTGTATACGAGATGTTGGCTCACTTTGTTGCTAAACAGGGAACATCAATAATCTTAACATCCGTCTTGACAAGAAGGTTAAGGCCCTGGAAGGTTAGTTACTCTTTTACTTTATATACTCCCCTTTGAAATGTGCACTAAGTTTCTTTTAACTCTTTTGGCTTTGGTAAAGCCGAGTTACAAACCTTTGCAGCATCGCACCAAGATTGCACGCCCATGCCTGATGTGATGCTGCATTTTTTAGAACAAAGCGCTACTCATTCGACGCAGCTGAAAGAAAAAGATGACGAGATAGCTCGCTTGCGTGCCGAGGTGGAGTCCATTAAGCTCTCTCAGAAGTCTGAATTAGAAAAGGTCGACCAGGAGTTCTCTGAGGAGAAAAATCGGCTAGCTCTGCAATTGCAGAAAAATAAAGAGCTCCTCGAGGCTACCGAACTGAAGACACGGGGGATGAGCGAGGAGATCACCCGCTTTGAGAAGAGCAAGATTGACTAGGCTAAAGATCTTCAGATAATGCTGAACTATATTATCGTAAGCTTTTGACCGCGGCCGAGTTATCTTTTCCCTTACTTACTGCTTACTTACGCACTTGTGTTCTGCGCAGACCATTTTCCAGAAGCTAAGCCCGTGAGCTCTAAAGCGGTGATTAGTGCCCGTGTGCGCCGAGGTGTTCCTGTTGATGCGGACTCGGAGTACTCAATGGAAGATTTCTTGTTGTCATATACCGCAGTTGGTCCGATGAAGATTATGGGCAGAGATTTGGTGCAGGCAGCTATACGAGCCTACCATGTTCTCTGGCCGAATACTTCTGGGACTCCTAACATTGATGAGGTCAAATTGTTGGTGGAAAGATTAATGGCATCTGAGAGACAGCTAAGTCTTTGGAGGGAATCGGCCGGACGAGCTGGTGCTGACATGGCTCTCACTGTCATCATGTCATGGTATGAAGATATTTCTTTTGATATTTTGAGAAATTTGCGCACTGGTTCCCGTTGGGTTGAGGACCCAGACTTTGTCGCTCTCCGGCAAGCTCGTGCCTTCCAGCTTGTTGAGTATGCCGACGTGCATACCTGGAACGAAGGTCCGAGTTTCCTTCCTAACCCAGAGGACGAGGTCATAGTTGAGGATGCTTTGGATAACAACTCAGCTGAACAAGGAGAAGATGAGGGTGACTCGGATACTTCTAGTGATTCCAGTTCGAGATCAGATGGTAACAGCGACGCGCGATCCTCCTCCAAAGGTACTAGGCATTCTACTGCGCAAGCTGACGCTCCTCAGCAGCCTCGGGCTTCCTCCGAAGTCGCTCCTGGGTCTGTGGAGGGCGAGGCAACCTCGGCCGAAGTTCCCCCTACCTCGGAGTGCCCAGCCCCTGACCAAGTTATTGCCTCTCCAGCTAAAAACCTCTAAGTCATTTCTTACCCCTAGTATGCCGGGCGTATGATGTACGTGGAATATTTGTCCGTCTTTTGTACGGTATGAATTTCTTTTGCCATGTGCCGCTGAGACATATATGGTTGTAATCGTTATTACTTTGTTTAACTGGTCTGGTTTGTTCGAATCCTTGCTTTGGCGGCCTTCAACTTCTTGAGTTTGGAGTATCTATTTGCCTTTGTGCTCCCGTAGTTCGGCGTGCAATATCTCCTGACTTTGATCAGCTTTGCCACTTGACCACTGTGGTTTGGACTATTAATCTGAGTGTAAAGCTTGAAGACCGTATTTGGGGGGAGCGAAATAATATCACTCTGGGAACCGAAGTTTGATACCCACTCTTGCGACAAAGGATAACCCATACTTAGGAATGACGTAGGGTAGTCCCCGGGCCACCGCTCAAGGCAATGAGGTTTAATATATAAATCAAATTTAGAGATAACATAAGACAGTCCCCGAGTCAGCGCTTAAGGTGCCGAGGTTTAATATATAACACAAAATCAAAAATTATATATGTCAGTCCCCGAGCCACTGCTTAGGCGCCGAGGTCTAATACATGAATCGAACTTAGAAACAATATGGGGCAGTCCCCGAGTCACTGCTCAGGGTGCCGGGGTTTAATACATAAACCAATCTCAAAAACAATATAGCGCACTCCGCGAGCCATTGCTCGAGGTGCCGAGGTTTGATACATAACATGAAATTTAAAACAACATATGGCAGTCCCCGAGTCACTGCTCTGGACGCCGAGGTTCAATACATAGCATGAAATTTAAAATAACGCATGGCAGTCCCCGAGTCACTGCTCTGGACGCCGAGGTTCAATACATAGTTGGTGCTCCATCCTGAGGCATCACTTTACAATGTGTCATAGATGACCGCTACGAGTAAAATGGACGAAGTAAAGCTACGTTCCATGGTCTTTTCGATTCTTCGCCGGCTTTGTCTGCCCTGTTCTTTCCTGGTGATTGAGCATCGATTAGGTAATACGCATCATTGTGCAATGCTTTTCTCACGATGAATGGTCCTTCCCATGGAGGCGACAGCTTGTGCATGCCGGCCATGCGTTGCACCAGCCGGAGAACCAAATCTCCTTCCTTGAACACTCTTGGATTCACCTTCTTGCTGTGATATCGTCGTAAGTCCTGCTGATAGATAACTGATCTTGATAGCGCCAGCTCTCTGGCTTCTTCTAGTAGATCGACATCATCTTGCCGAGCTACCTCATTTACTTCAGCGGTTGTATACTGGGTCACCCTTGGCGAGTCATGTATTATGTCAGCTGGAAGCACAGCTTCTGCCCCATACACTAGAAAAAATGGTGTATAACCCGTTGATCTGTTTGGGGTAGTCCTGAGGCTCCATAGTACTGCTGGTAGTTCCTCAATCCAACATCCTGCCGACCTTTGCAGCGGTTCAACGAGTCGTGGTTTTATTCTGGATAGTACTAGTCCATTAGACCTTTCTACTTGCCCATTGGACGCTGGGTGAGCCATAGAGGCAACATCCAGTCTTATGTGCTTTTCTTGACAGAATCTAGCGAAGGCTCCTTCTGCAAAGTTTGTACCGTTGTCTGTAATAACACCGTGTGGGTAACCATATCTTAAGATAATGTCCTTAAGGAATTTTACTGCTGTGGGCCCATCACATTTACTTATTGGTTTCACTTCGATCCATTTTGTGAATTTGTCCACCATTACCAATATGTGGGTCATCCCGCCTCGGGCCGGCTTAAATGGTCCCACCATATCTAAGCACCATACAGAAAATGGCCAAGTAATTGGTATAGTTTTTAACTCAGACGAAGGCATATGTATTTTGCTGGCATATCTTTGGCAACCATTACATTTTTCGACCAGTTCTTTGGCCTCTTTCAACACTGTTGGCCAATAAAACCCATGCCTGAATGCTTTGGCCACTAAATATCGGGATGAGGCGTGATGTCCGCACTCTCCTTGATGTATATCTAGGAGGATCTCCTGGCCTTCCGCCGAGATCACACATCTTTGCAACACACTTGTGACACTCCTTTTATACAGCTCATTGTTTATGATTGTATAAGCTTTAGCTCTTCTCACTGTCTGTCTTGCCAATATCTCGTTGTTCGGCAGAATTGCATCTCTAAGGAAAGAGAATATGGGTTGCGCCCATGGAGGTGTGATTTTCTCGGGTGTAGTCTCACTATCTATTTCCATATTTTCCGCGGACATAACTACCTCGGATTTTTCCATACTCATCCTTGCATCGGCTGGTTTTATTTTTGGAAATTCCGGGTTACATTGCTTGTGAATTTCCATCGGCACATTGTCCTCTCTTGATTTTGCCGGAATAAAGATGGATTCGGACTCCGGAGACGGTGTTATTGATGGCTTCCTCAGGTGCTCTAGGGCGATACCTGGGGGAATTGACTGTCTGGTTGATCTGAGTTTTGACAATGTGTCTGCGGCGTCGTTTTCTTCCCGAGATACATGATGAAATTCACATCCATCGAAGTATCCACTAAGTTTTTGCACATGAAATCTATACAAAGCCATATTGTCATCCAACGCATCCCAATTGCCTGAGACTTGCTGTACTACTAGATCTGAATCTCCATAGCACAAGATTCGGCGTATGCCAATCTCTTTCGCCACCTTCAATCCATGGACTAATGCTTCATATTCGGCTACATTGTTTGACGCGGCAAAATGTATTTGCAGCACATATCTCAGCTGGTCTCTTTTTGGCGAGGTTAATACTATTCCTGCCCCCAAACCATTTCTTAGTTTGGAACCGTCAAAGTGCATCGTCCAATAATTCGGATCTGGTAATGGCGGCTCATATTGTACCTCGTCCCAATCTACGAAGAAGTCGGCCACAGCCTGAGATTTGATTGCATCTCTCCTATCGAATTGCGGAGCATAAGGTGACAACTCAATTGCCCATTTTGCTATTCGGCCACTTGCATCTTTGTTGCTCAATATGTCGGCTATGGGTGCTTCACAAATCACCTTGATGGGATGCTCTTCGAAGTAATGTTTAAGTTTCTTTGCTGACATGTACACCCCATATGCCATCTTCTGATAATGCGGATAATTTTGTTTTGAGGCTGATAGTACCTCTCTTAGGTAATACACCGGCCTTTGTACTGATTTATCATCTTCAACTCGTTCCACCACTATCACAGCGCTCACTACTCGGTTGGTGGCCGCTACGTAAAGTAACATAGGCTCTTTCGATAATGGAGAAGCCAAGACCGGCACTGTGACCAACATCTTTTTCAATTCATGAAATGCATTGTCTGCTTGTGGAGTCCAAATGAACTTATCCAATTTTTTTCATCAGCTGATAAAGTGGTAATGCTTTCTCTCCCATCCGACTTACAAATCCGCTGAGCGAGGCTAAACAACCTGTGAACTTTTGTACATCATTTAGACATTTTGGAAATTCCATCCTTTCCACTGCTTTTATCTTAGTTGGGTTGGCCTCTATACCTCGGCTAGATATGAGAAAACCGAGCAATTTTCCCGCTGGTACCCCAAATGTGCATTTTTCCGGGTTAAGATTCATTCGAAACCTTCTCAGGTCCGCGAAAGTCTGTCAGATATCATCCAGTAGCGTTTTGCTTTCTTTGGTTTTGATAACCACATCATCTACATATACTTGTACATTTTTCCCTATATGGTCATGTAGACATTTTTGCATGCATCCCTGATACGTTGCTCCTGCGTTGCGCAGGCCGAATGGCATGGTGCGATAGCAATAAGCCCCGTACGGGGTAATAAACGCAGTCTTTATTTGATCAGCCGGATTTAACGGTATCTGGTGAAAACCAGAATACGCGTCTACAAATGATAATAGTTCACAACCAGCGGTCGAATCAATGACTTGGTCTATTCTAGGTAAAGGAAAAGGATCTTTTGGACATGCCTTGTTCAGGTTCGTGTAGTCGATACACATTCGCCATACAATGGCTACATTTGGATCGTCCTTATTCTTTTCTACCAGCACCGGGTTTGACAACCAATCCGGATACAGAACCTCCATGATGAACCCGGCCGCTAGGAGCCGAGCTATTTCATCCCCTATTATTTTTCTCCTGTCTTCGGCGAAGCGGCGGAGAGGTTGCTTCACCGGACTTGCTCCTGGCCTTACATTCAGAGAGTGCTCAGCCAACTCCCTCGGAACATCTTGCAGATCCTGAGTTGACCATTCAAAGATATCCCGATTCTCACGGAGGAAGTTTAGCTCGCTATCCTATTTAGCATCTAGGCTGGCACCAATAGTAACGGTGCGCTCTGGGAATTGCTCATCTATCTGAAACTTCTTTGTTTCTTTAGTCGGCTGAAAGGAGACACTTCCATGTGGGTTGGCTAATGCCGGCATATTCAGCTGTGCCAACTGAGCGAGGGCTGCTACCTCCTGAATCCTTCTTTTTTCTCTTGCTATTACCAATGACTCGGCCAAATTTGACCCGGCTGAAGCACATTCCATTGACTTCCTGTAATCCCCTGCTACTGTTATCACCCCTTGTGGTCCAGGTAGCTTCATTTTCAGATAACTTACATGACAACTGCCCATGAATTTGGCCAATGCTGGCCGTCCGAGTAGAGCATGATAACAATTCTCTAGATCCACCACTTCAAACTCTAAGTTTTCTGCTCTGCAGTTATCTCTTGTGCCGAATAACATATCCACTCGAACCTTACCAATGGGTTCACATGAAAGCCCTGGTACTATCCCATGGAAAGTGGTCCTCGTGGATTGCAGCATGTTCTGCGATATTCCGAGTTTATGCATGGTATCTTTGTACATGATGTTGATACTGCTCCCATTTTGAATGAGAACCTTTGAAAATTTCACATTAATGCTTGGTCCGACAAATGTCGGATCCAACACGAGTGCATACGACCCCGGACTCGGCATTATCTTGGGGTGATCCTTTATGCTCCAAGTTACTTCTTGATCTGACCAAGGCACATATCTCGGTACTGCCGGCATAACCACATTTACTTCCATATGCCAGCGCTGCACACTCTGCTTTGTCTTGCTATTCTGTTGTGAACACGCAATACGACTGATGATGTTCTCTGTAATCATTGCGTCCATTATTTCCTGGATTCGTCCTTCCATCCTGGCCTTGGTTTATCACTTGATGCGCCGCATCTCTCCGGTCCGAGTTGTCATACCTCGGGGGAGGAGGTGGTAACATCAGTTGCTGTGCATTTGCTCCACCAATCAAGGCCGATCTCTTGATGTTCGGAGAGGCGCTGCCTGTATGCCTGCGGGGTTTCCCATTGCATTTTTCATCCATGCACATTGGCGGGTCGTATGGTTGGCCGGCCTGGCTGGGTTTGACGTGTGAAATTTACATGGCTGATCTAACATAGACTCGAACGTGTACTTCGGCCTCTCCTGCCATTGCTTCTTTTGTTCTAGTGTCCACTGTCTTTTTCCTTCATTTCTTGGTGCCCATTGCTGAGGACCATTCTTTTGCCGTTGAGTAGTTCCATGACTCGGCTGATCTTGCACTACTGCTGCCACCTGGGCTGAACCATATCTATAATCCGGTCTCTCTTCTCTTCTTCTTCCTCTGAAGTCATTGCGCCTGGATGACCCGGCCACATCTCTTGCATACTGATCTTGATGCTCCCGATGATCTGCCGACATTAATTCTAGTTGCATCGGATCTCCCAATGCATACGAATCCGCTATTCTGATGGTTTCTGCCAATGTGGTTGGCATATCTCTTTGCAGTCGCTGCCATAACACACTGGCATAGCGGCATCCTTGAGCGAACCGAGCTATTGCTTGTGATTCTATAACTCCTTCACACGAGTTTCTCAGGTTACACCACCGAGTTAAGAACTCTCTGTCCGTCTCATTCGGCCTTTGTTTGCACATGGCTAACTACTGCGGCCTGTTTGGCCTCTTGTAAGTACTGGTAAAGTTGCTAACGAACATTTATTCAAAATCCAACCAAAAGTTGATGCTGCCTGCTGGCAGATTATTCAGCCATACTCTAGCTGGTCCTTCCAACATTTGTGGGACATACCGTACTGCCCATCGTAAGTTCCCACCTGCTATTTTCACAGCAGTGGCATAATCAATCAACCAGTCTTGTGGTTTGGTGCTCCCATTATATGTCTTTGTGCCTCTTGCCAGCTGAAAGTTCGGCACAGGTGGTTCGCCCATGATCCGTGGTCCGAAGCATGTCGGACCCAGTGGACCATGTTCTTCCAGCAACTCGGATCTGTATAGCCGGTCTAGCTTTACTCTGGCATCATTTGATGGCAAATCTCTGTACAGAACTCTGTCTTGCATTCCATAGGGGTTGTTTCCACCATGGATCGCATATTCCATCTCGGAATAACCATCATTGTACCTTTCATTTACTTGATTGTGGCTAGCTGGTCTCGCTTCTCTTTCCTGCCGAGGTTCATGTCTCGGCTGCGGGTTGTGCGGCGGTTCTCTCCTTCCTTCGACCGGGATAATGTTCTCGTGATTTCCTCTTCCGAGTTCTCCTCTGCCGAGATCTCCATTGCCTCGGCTTCCGCCTTTCTCAAAGACGGGGGTTCCTTCGCCATCGTTACCTCGGCTTCCATTGCCTCTGTTCTCGTTTGCTTTCCGGCTATCGCGGATCATATGGAACAATTTTCTTGTTTCTCTTCCGGTTACCTCTCTTTTTTCGCATTGTTCCCGGGTGAAGATGCTGCTGCCACAGACAAGGCAGGTGCTGCTCTAGCCGAGTGAACCATTCGCGATGCCCCTGGCCTCGCCGGGTCTGCCCTGAGCATTTCTTCATTCTGCTGGTTCGCAATGCGCACCAGCTCATTCACTCTTTCTTGTTGTTTCTGTCGGGCTTCACCGGTCAATCCCTCTAACTCCAATGCTGCGGCATTTTCCGCTCTCAGGTTCTTTGTCGGGGTACTGTACCTCGGCAAGCCTAGATCAACTGATTCTGCCTTATGAGCATCATGCTCCTTGTTGATATCATCCATGAGGTTCTTTCCTCTTAATCTTAACTCGTCAACCCGTTCGGGAGCGACGTCAAGCTTGTTTGATTTGTCATACTCTCGCAGGGTCCTATGTAAGGACTCCCGCAAGGCTGACACCTTTTTTGCCTCTACCAGCACCTTTTGCCTGGTTTCTTCCAATTCTGCCTGAGCATTTGCCGGATCAAGTATCGGCGCTACAAGTGTAGTAAAGTTATCTATGGTTGCCTGAAGAATGTTTTCTGGTTTTTCCAGAGGTGGCCCTCTTACCCTTGGTGCCTTTGGGGTTGTTTCCTGCACCTCGGTCTGGTTGGCCGCTGAAGAGATTACCTCGGTGGGTTGTGGAGCTGTCTGCCTGGGCGCAACCTGCACACCATCCGCCAGGTCTCTGCTGGATCCGACGCCTGCTGCTCCCGCTTGCACCCCAGCCGCGACCATCACCTCAACGCTGCTGACTGGGCGCGCTCTACGCGGACGGCTCGTGGCGCTAAGGGGAGGCTCTCCTGCAACAACAACCTGGTGAGGATAAACGCCGAAGACGTCGACACCGAGGTAGACCTGGTGCATGCCCAAGTTGATGAAGACGCCGTTGCGTGGGGGAGTTTTTCCCTTGAAGCTGCCTGCGTTGTTGCTGACATAGTCAGAGAGATCAAGTCTCCGGACCAAGGCAGAGACAATGCGCTCGCCAATGTTGATGAAGTTTCCCGTCCGGATCATGACTCTAGCTAGCACCGCTGCTGGCCCCACGGTGGGCGCCAACTGTCGTGGTGGTGGCACGGTAGATGCCATGGGTAGGCTAAAGTATGGGGCCAATGGATGCTAGAGGGATCTGGGGAGGGAAGATGCAGTTGATTCTACACACAAAAGACTAAGGCAAAGATCTTTATTTCTCCTTCCTTGGGCTACAAGTGCTCCTTGAGCTGCATACAGGGCGAAAGGAAGAACTTTACCAGCCTAACGGTGCTAAATGAACCGCTGCCCTCCTCAGGATCCAAGCCTCCCCTTATAAAGGAGAGCCTTGGGTTCCTTTAGGGCTGACGTGGCAAGCATATTATAGGAATATGCTTGTCCCAATATAGTAGTTCGGTGCCCTCCTTTCCCTGTCGCTCCTCTAATGACGGCAAGGTTCCAGAGGGCCCTCTCAGCTTCTAAGCTTCAGGACTGTCATCCGTGACCTCCTTCTCCTCCGCCTCTGCACCTTTGTCCCTAGTGCTTGGCTCTGCTCAGATTCTCCCTAGCCTATGACTAGAGTTTGACTTTAGGCTTCTCCTTCTTCTGCAAGCTTCGTATCATTCGGCCCCACCTCGCGTAACTCGGCTCGTCCTTCACCTGCATTAAGATTATTCGGGCTAACTCGACCGACTCATACAGTACTCCGGCCGGGTAATGCCTTGCCATTATCATTGAGGTCCTGCCCCTTTCATACCTCGGACGACATCTACATGATTCGGCCGATTAAGACGGTAACTCGGAAACAGGACGGGGAACGTCCTTCCGTCTTTCCCCGTCTTTACCCTATCCAAGGTCACCTCCCCAACAGGTCTTCATTGAGTACCGAATGTGTGACCGACTACGGAAGCGCCGCCGGAACGCAGCGCCGGAAGGATCGTCTACGTGATCTTGAGATCGGCAAGTGTACAACTACATCATCCACAAGAATCTGCTCTCGTTAACCGCTTTGGAATCTTCGAGGGTGAGTGCTTCTATCGACTCGTTGCTACAATCTAGTAGATAGATCTTGGCTTGTTTGTGTGCATGCGGTAGAATTTTTTTGTTTTCCATGCTACGAACCCCTACAAGATAGAGGGTTTATAGTAAGGGAAGGGCTTGGGTTAAGATGCCAAACTGTGAAGAATCAGCAAAACCGTAAAAACTCCAAGAAGATGTTCAATAAAGCTCCAAATAAAACGAAACAAGAACCAACTCTTCAACACGAAGAGGGCGGTGGCCGAGGCCACCATGTAAGAGTTTGTGGCATGACATCGCGAAGAATTATCCTTGGGTTCATAGCCACTACTCATGAATGAAGCTCAAATTTAACAATATGATATTAAGAGGATTGATTTTCTTAATGTTGGCATTATGGGGGGGGTAGTCCAATGTATTAGGACCGCACTCCCCCTATCTCCATGCCTACATCTAAACACAATAAGGGTCAAGACATAAGTGAGTATGCAAGGTAATCAAGTCAAGCTCCTTGAATCAATGATATTTAGTTCATTCCGCAAATAAAAAAATCTTGCTCCATCAAGTGGCTTCGTGAATATATCGGCAAGTTGGTCTTTGGTTGAAACATAGGCTAGCCCAATATCTCCATGAGCAACATGATCTCTAATAAAGTGATGATAGATCTCAATATGTTTTGTCCTTGTATGATCCACCAGGTTGTAGGCAATCTTGATGGAACTTTCCTTGTCACATAGAAGAGGCACTTTGTCACAATGGACACCGTATTCCTTTAAAGTTTGCCTCATCCATAGAAATTGAGTGCAAGCACTAGCATCAGCCACATATTTGGCTTCGGAGGTGGAGAGAGATATGCAATTTTGCTTCTTAGAAGACCAACACACCAAGGACCTACCAAGGAATTGGCAAGCCCTGGAGGTTGATTTTCTATCATCCTTATCACCAGCCCAATCCGAATCCGTGTACCCACAAACAAAGAATGTTGAGCCCCTAGGATAACAAACACCATAGTTTGGGGTATGAACCAAATATTGAAAGATTCTCTTGATCGCAATCAAGTGGCTTTATTTAGGAGCCGCTTGATATCTTGTACACACTCCTACACTTAACACAATATAGGGTCTAGATGCACAAAGGTAAAGCAAAGAGCCAATCATAGATCGTCATACCTTTTGATCCATATCTTTACCATTTGGATTTAGTTCAAGATGATCTTTGTTGCCATGGGAGTAGGAGCTCCATTTAGATCTTTCATGTTAAACCTCTTGAGCATCTCTTGAGTATACTTGGCTTGATTAAAGAAGATTCCTCCTCTCACTTGCTTGATCTCAAAGCCAATAAATACCATCAGTTCTCCCATCACAGACATCCTGAACCTATTAGTCATAAGCTTTGAGAATTCATCATTAAAATCCTTGTTAGATGAGCCAAAGATAATATCATCAACATATATTTGGCATACAAAAAGCTCCCCATCAACCTTCTTAGTAAAAAGAGTGGGATCAATTTTCCCAACCTCAAACCCGCGGTCTAACAACAAATCTCTAAGGTGCTCATACCACATGCGTGGGGCTTGTTTGAGCCCATAGAGCGCCTTATCAAGCTTGTAGACATGGTTTGGGAAGTTGGGATCCTCGAACCCTGTGGGTTGCTTCATGTATACCAACTCATGCAATTGACCATTTAGAAATGCACTTTCTACATCCATTTGTTGCAATTTAAAGTTATGATGTGACGCATAAGAAAGAAGGATACGTATGGACTCAAGGCGAGCCACGAGAGAATATGTCTCTCCATAATCAATTCCTTAAATTTGAGAGAACCCTTGAGCTACCAACCTTGCCTTGTTCCTTACAACAATACCATGTTCATCTTGCTTGTTCTTGAATATCCACTTAGTGGCAATAACATTGCGGCAATCTTTTGGCTTTTCAACTAACTTCCACACTTTGTTCCTCTCAAAGTTGTTGAGCTCTTTATGCATTTCTTCTAGCCAATCTGAATCTTCAAGAGCTTCCCAAATTTTCTTTGGCTCCACCATGGATATATGTGCATGATGCTCACCAAAATGCTTCAATTGATCTCGAGTGGACATTCATCTCCTTAGATCACCAAGCACATTCTTAAGAGTGTGATCTCTTATTTCCAACATCATATCCACTCTAGCTTTACGACGAGTTTCGATCTCCTTGTTATCTCTTGTGGGGATCTCTTCATCATTTTGGTCCTCATCTTGACCATTATCTTGACCTAGATCATCACTGGGATCATTCTCATCATCATGAGGCATAGATTGACGTTGGTCATGATAAGGCACACTTCTAGACAGGTGTTGAGATAATCTTTTGGCTGATTCTATAAATCTGCCTTGAACAATAGACTGAGTAGCGCTGGACAATCGGGTAAGTGGAGAATCCTATTCATCCTGGATAGAAGTTTCGGCCTGATCAACTTGTTGAGGGTTCTCAGTTTGTCTTTGGATTAGGTCATTATTTTCCTCAAAAGCAGGTGCTTGTTGATGTTGTGAAGATGAGGGCTCCACCTTAGTAGAACATTGTTCTTCTCGATCCGCCACAAGGGGTTCCTCAATGGGGCGGATGAATCCCGCACCCATTCTTTTTATGGAATCTTGAGGCATTTCATATTCTTGGGAACCATCATATTCTTCGAGAACCACACTACAAGATTCTATGACAACGCCACAGAGTTTACCATAGATTCTATAAGTGTGGGATTCAAGACCATAGCCAAAAAATACCCTCTAATGCTTTGGAATAAAACTTGGACAAACGAACACCCTTAATGTGATAGAAACACTTACAACCGAACACCCGAAAGTATGAAACGTTGGGCTTGTTACTGGTAAGAATTTCATATGGAGTCTTGATCTATTCTTTCCGGAGGTAGATCCGGTTTGATGCATGGTGAAAGGGCATGTATGCCCCCATGTGTGGTTTTGGTAATTAATGACAATATCTATGGACTAATGTGTAAATTGAGTTTCACTTGTAGGTTTGTCCATTTGCATCGCTTGGGCCATGTGTTGGTCTCAAGGTTGGTAGATGAAGAAATGTCCAAGGGCTTTGTGCCCATTGGAATCATGAAGAAAGAAGGAGCTTGAAGGTCGATCAAGGCATGTGCAAAGAGTTGCATCAAGATGGATCAACCTCAAGTAAGGATGAAGAAGGACGAGCTCAAGATGCGCCATCTCTAGAAGATCTCATGCTTGAAGCTTGACATCCTCGTGCTCATGGAATGATGAAGACAAGTTCAAAGAAGAGGTTTCCCCATGGAATATGGGGGAGCATTTTGCAAGTCTTCATCAAGAAAGAGCGAGCAAGAGCAATCAAGAAAGGTGTTCCCACTATAGAAGAACAAGACGGTCTACATCAAGTTCAAGTGGGACGCTCAAGGAAAAGGTATGTTGATAGAGCTTCTCTATTGCCGGTCTCGTGTTGTTAGTTGGGAGACCGGGTTTAGGATAGATAGCCGTACTATCAAGAGGGGCTCTCAAGCGGGTGTCTCGTTTGCATCGTTCGGAGAGAGCTCAAACCTTTGCATTCGTATCATCATCTTTCTTGGTTGTTATTTGGTTCTTGTCCATGAGAGGATCTAGAGCTTGTGGTCATCATCATAACAAGCTCTAGTTCATCATCTAAGGATTTCACTTGCATATCTTATTGCGGTTTTTGATCTTGCGAGTTTTCTGGCTCCACACCTTGGGGGATACTTCACATATATATTTATGATATTTTCTCCCAAGGTGATACCCAATATTTCCAACAAAATTGGTTTCATCCCATTTGGAGTTCGGATGCAAAAGTTATTGCGTTTCTGGTTTTCTGGTTTCTGGAATTTCTCTGACCAGAAGTTCCGGCTTCCCACCGGAAGTTCCGCTAGGGCATCTTTGCCGCCGAAAGTTCCGGTGGAAGTTCTGGGTCTTCTTCTGCTCACACTCAGTAACCTTCTGTGTTGAAGCGTTCTATTTGCCGGAACTTTGTCGGATCTTGCCCGGAAGTTCACCGGAACTTCCGGTCTGTTTTGACCGGAACTTCCGGTTGCGCTCGAGCGGCCAACGGGTCCGATGACCGTTGAGCCGGGCGGAACTTCACGCAGCCGGAAGTTCCGCCATATTTCGTTTTTTCGCTCCGTAGTTTTCGCCTGGCTGGGTGCCACCGAACTTCCGGCCTCCACGGAAGTTCCGGCCAGTGTCGCGAATGCCCATAACGGCAGATCCGGGAGCCTTTTAAAGGGCTCCTCTTCCTTCGTGGGCACTAGCTTTTCTTCTTGGTTCTTGGCTTTCACTCTCCTCCATTGTCAACCTTGAAGAAGCTTTCCTCTCCCTTTCCCTCCAATGATTCTTGCATCTCTTTGAGGGATTTGAGAGAGGAGATCTAGATCTACAATTCCCCCAAGTCAAATCCCTACTTTGTGAAGGAATCATTGGGATCTAGATCTTGGAGAGTTTTGTGTTCTCCTATTGTGTTCTTCCTCCCTTATTCCCCCAATAGCTTTTGTAGCTTTGTTGGAATTTGGGAGAGAAGGACTTGCCTTGCATTTGGTGCATAGGTTTGAGTTCTACTCTTGTGTTCTTCCTCCTTATTCCCCAAATAGCTTTTGTAGCTTTGTTGGAATTTGGGGAGAAGGACTTGCCTTGCATTTGGTGCATAGGTTTGAGTTCTCCTCGGAGATTCAAGAGTTCAAGCTTGTGAGCTTGTTTCTCTTGGGTTCCTTGGAACCCTAGACGGTTGTGTGGTTGGATTGTTGACCTTTTGTGGTCTTGTTGACCTTTGTGTTCTTGTAGCCTTTGTGGCGTTGTTGGCCTTTGTGGCATTGTTGGCCTGTTGTGGCTTTGTTGTTGGGAGCCTCCAATTGAGTTGTGGAGTTAGCCCCAATCTTGTACGGGTTCGGTGACCGCCTCAAGCGTCCCATAGTGGAGCAAGTGCCCGCCTTTTGTGGTGCACTTGGGAGAATAGGGTGAGCCTTTGTGGCGTCGGTGAGTTGCGTGCTTCCGCATCCGGGTGAGGCCTTGTGTGGCGTTGGGTGAGCATCGAGCCACCACACCTCGAGGTGATCCATTTGTATGCTCGGAGAGCATTGCGCCATCGCACCTCTCCAACGGAGACGTAGCTTCTTTGGAAGTGAACTTCGGGAAACAAATCTTCGTCTCCGCGTCCATCGGTTATCTCTCAACCGAACCCATTACTTATGCACTTTACATTGTGATAGCCATCGTGCTTGAAGTATTTATACCTTGCTATCACCTTTTTGCTTGTATTGCTTAGCATAGGTTGTTGGTGCACCTAGGTGAATTTAGTGGCTAGGTTTTGTGCTCAATAAATTAAACGTTAGTTTTATTACGCATTTACTTGAGCCTAAACCGTAATATTTTTAAAAGCCTATTCACCCCCTCTAGGCGACTTCCTTTGTACTTTCACATGGCATGCAGTGGAGATTGCTCCATCCCAAAATTTGTAAGGAGATTTAAACTCCTCCAACAAGGACCTAGCCATATCAATCAGAGTTCGGTTCTTCGTCTCAGCTACACCATTTTGTCAAGGGGTATATGCACCGAAATATTGGTGTTTTATCCCCTCATCACTAAGAAATCCATTCAAGGTGTAGTTCTTGAACTCGGTGCCATTTTCACTCCTTATTACCAACACTGGGACATTGAGTTAACGTTGAACCATATTGATAAAGTCGATGAAGTTTTCTTGGGTCTCACTTTTCAACTTGAAGAAGTATAACCATGTGTATCTTGAATAGTCATCAACAATAACCAAACAATATTTCTTCCCACCAAGACTTGCATGAGATGGAGGGCCAAAGAGATCCACATGGAGGAGCTCCAACATCCTCTTGGACTTGATGAAGTTATTTGGCTTATGGGGAGAATAATGCATCTTTCCTTCTACACAAGACCTACACACATGATCTTTGGCAAAACAAACATTTTATTTTAGTCCAACAATATGTCCACCCTTGTGGAGACTTTTAAAATTTCTCATGTTGACATGGGCTAGACGGCGATGCCATAGCCAGCCCACATCAGCCTTTCTGAATAGGCACATCGCACTTGTAGTGGTTTTCCCAGAAAATTCCACCACATACAAGTCATTTTCGACGTACCCAACGAAAGCGACCTTTAGAGTCTTGATCCACAAGAGGACCACAATATCATTATCAATAAATATGGCAAAGCCATATTTCCAAGAGCACGGACTGAAAGTAAATTAGATCCAAGGGTCTCAACAAGCATGACGTCCACAAGTGTAATATCGTGATCAACCACAACCTTGCCAAAACCCGTTACCTTAGACTTAGACTTGTCATCATATGTCACGGTTATTTGATCATCATTTTTTCTCATCTCCTTGACAATATTTTTGATTCCGGTCATATGACTTGTGCATCCACTATCAAGCACCCACTTTGACCCTCCGGAAGCATAGTTCTACAAGAGATCAAACTAGTTTTTAGGTACCCATTTTTAATGGGTCCTCTTTTGTTAGCAACAAGGGTCTTGGGAACCCAAATGGACCAAGAAATATAACCATCAAACGGTCCAACATATTGTGCACAAACATCACCATAATAATCATGCATTAAGACATAGCGAGGGTTAACACTTCCCATAAAGTCATCATGTGACATAGTTTTGCCACTTGTGGTCTTACTATCCATAATGGCCTTGTCTTTTTCTTGTGTGTGCATGGACTTCTTCTTCTTTTTGTTCTTATTCTTGGCTTTGGAGACAAAGCCAATGCCCCCTTTCTCATTGTTTGACCTTTACTTACTCAAAAGATCATCAATAGACTTGTTTCCTTTGGGAAATGTGGCATTAGCAAGCTCCCCCTTCAACCTAGCATTTTCTTCAATGGTGTTTGTACTACTACATGAAATTAAAATACTTGGTGAGGCAATATTAGTCAATTGAGTTTGAAGTTTTTCACGAGACTTTGTGAGCAACAGGAGTTCACTCTCCAAGGCCTTGTGAGCCTTGTCAAGCTTCCTAAAGTCCTCGGAAAGTTTGTCATGAACAACACCAAACTAAACCTTATCCTTTTTATACTTAGCAATGGCATGATCACGTTCCTTGATGAGTTTATTAATAATTTGATCATTTTCCTCATCGAGACCTTCAAGTTTTATTTCAACAGACATCTTAGTATCTTTCTCTTCTTCTAGAGCATTATTTAGAGCCTCCACCTCAATCATATGCTCTCTCCCTAGTTTACATCTCTCATTAAGAAGCTCTTGTGTGTGAGGAAGTTGACTCAAGAGGTTCACAAAATGCTTCTTGTGCTCCCCTTGCAAGTTAGTCATAAACACATCAAAAGAAACTAATTCCTCTTTGACCTCAAGAGATATATCCTCATCAAGTTCATCATCAATCATAGAGGAGGGGTGGGAGGATGATAATACCTCCAATCCTCTTGCCATTAGGCAAGTGACGTTCTTGTTGGAGATATTCTCATTTGGAGAGTCGAAGGGTGATAAAGTGGAGGTAGAAGTAGTGGCAAGAGAAGCCACACCATTTGATGTTTCCTCTTCATCATCTTTATCATTGGAGGAGTATTCTTCATGTGTTATCAGAGCAATCGCATCCGAATTCTTGTTGGCAGGATTCTTCTTGATGAAGGGTTTCTTGAAGGGATCCTTGGAGTTTTTATTTAACACTAGTTTACGCCCATGATCTTCTATTTTCTCATAGGGATAGTAGACAACAAAGTGATAGCGGTCACCACAGTTGAAGCAAGTTCTCAATTTTGAGCCATTGTCTCTCCTCCCATTTGGGTTGCTTCTTCGTTGCATTTCCATCTTGGCCTTAGCGGGGACTTTCCAAAAGTTCCTTGCATAGAAGGCCATATATTCACCATGAGAAACCTTGACATCTTCGGGGTGGCTCAAAGATAAGCCTTCATCACTTCCTTCTTCATCCACATGCTCCACAACTTTAGCTTTTAGGGCAAGGTTGACACCATTGTCCATTCCAAGGGCTCGAGCACGAGCATCTTTGGCATTCTTGGAAGCAACCTTGAAAGCGGACATCTCTTGCATAACTTCATTGGAGGTAATGAGGTGGTAGTTGTGTATTCTTGGAGACTCTTCAAGTCGGTGGGCTCGAAAGGCATGAGTGCACATACATATTTTATTTTTATCCAAGCATCATCTACATGTGAGGCACCAAAATTTCTAAAGGCGGTGGCAGTGGATTTGAGCCTTCGATACATGTCTTCATGATCTTCACCATGCTTTATATAGAAGCCTTTGGCTTTATTTCTCAGTGCATCATAATAGTTTCTTATCATGCTCTCATTTCCAACATATAACTGAGTGAGAGCATCCCAAGCTTCCTTGGCGGTGTTGAGGTGTTCTATGTGAGGGAAATCTTTTGTCCCCAAAATTGTTAAATCATGTTCAAAGCGGTGGCATTGAGTTGAATATTGAAAACTTCTCTTCTTGTCAAGTTGGTTGGATCCACAATTCTGAGTCTTTCCTCAATGATATTCCACAATTCAATGCAAGAGCTGCGCACATGAGATTTCATTAATGATTGCCATTGATATAATGAATGTTCAACTAGGTTAGGTGGGTCATCCCTATTGTTTATATGTGGGTGAGGGATTGGAGGGTCGGGACAGTACAAACCAGGAACCTTATGGTGCCATTCCTTCCCAACATCCCTTTTGGTGGATGGATTAGTGTTGAGGGAATCACCCCCACCACCACAACCGTGGGTGATGCCGAAGCATTCACCATTGGAAGTGTGGTTGGTTCCTCTAGAAGAGGAGGAGGAGGTGAGGCCATTTTATCCTTAACAAGTTGCTCAACTAAGTCACGCAACTATTTGATTTTGTTGCCCAGGGAGGAGATCAAGCTTGATTCCAATTTCTTGAGATCCTCCATGCACACCGTGTTACTAGCCTCACTCCCTTCTTATCCATCGTGGCTACCCATATACTCTTAGGCGGTAAAGCCTAAATAAAGAGCCGAGGCTCTGATACCAACTGAAAGGATCGTATGGGAATCTAGAGGGGGGGGGGGGTTGAATAGGTGCTACTTCAAATTTTACTCTTTTTCAAGTTAGGGTTTGACACAAAAGGTAAATTCTCTAGATTATGCAACTACTGTGAATTTACCTATATGTAAACCTAGTACAAACACTAAGCAAGAACAAGATTAGTAAAGTGTAGTAAAGGATATTTGTAACCAAAGTGGACCAAGCGGAGACACAAAGATATGTTTCCCGCAGTTCCTTCCTTTTGAGGGGAAGTACGTTTGCGTTTGGAGATGGGGTGGTTTCAAACCACCAACTCCACGACAGGCCTACCTTGTTCTCTGATGAACCTCACCCCAAAGGGTTCGATTCACCTCTTCCACTATATTGTAAAACTTCGAGGTGGAAGCCGTCACCTTTACAACAAGTTCGAGGCACACATCCACAAATGAATTGGAGGCTCCCAAATGCAAGCAAGCTGTCACATAATAAAAGACAAGCTTGTAAGAACCAAATCAAGAACTAGGGTTTCCAATGGAACGCTAGATCAATGGGCCGTCAAGTGAATGAGGGGAAAATGAAGATATCTCTTGGTGAAGCTATAGATCAAGGCCTCCTCCTTCAATTCTCCAAAGATCAATGACTTTGGATGGTTGGATGAAGAGATATTGGTGATTTGGTGGCTCAAATGGTGGGGGATTTCTATTCTAGAACGAGCAATTGGAGGAAGGGGATGAAGTCCCCAATTTATAGCCCCACAACTTGTGAAGCGTTTTCTGACCGTTGGTGAATGTTCCACACTGGAGACTTCGGTCTGTAGACCAGAGACTCCGGTCTAACCTTGATGCCCACCGGAGACTCCGGCCAGTCTCTGGTCCATCTCCGGATCACCATACAGAATGTCCCATCCCAGACGGATAAGCCCAATCTAGAGATTCTTCAAAGACTCCGGTCTCGAGCACACTGGAGACTCTACTGTTTACACACCGGAGACTCCGGTCTGGGAGGATGCACCGGAGAATCCGGTCTGGCACCGGTCCATCTCTAGACCACCTGTAGCACCCCGGGTTAAACCACTACTAGAAAATTGTGTGTTAAATAATACTTGTGCATCCTCATGACATCATCATTCATATTTTTGCCTTAAAAAAACATTTTCATTCAAACCTATTTTTGTTTTCTACAAACACCCCGTCTTTATTTCAAATTATCAAAATTGATCTTCCGAATATCTTGTTTTGTCTAAAAACTATTTACAAAAGAATATTAAAAACTATCTAGATAATAAAACTATTTTATCTGGGGAGGCCGGCACCAGCCAGCCCAAAAGGCCCGGCCAACAGTCGACCTACAACCGCAGGGAAACCCTAACCCTAGACCAACCAAACCCCCACCTAATCCCTACTCCCTCTCTCACCCCGCCGCCGTAGCACACACAAACGCACACCACGCACGTGGTCAACACCATCCCCACCCTCTGGCCCCACCCCACTCTCCTCTCGCCAGCCCCACGCCGTAACCGACGTGGTACGCCCAACGTCCCCGCTCCTCTCCGCAACCCACCCTGCTCCTCTCGCATCCCCGCCGCCAGGATCCCCTACCTCGCCTCTATGCTGCCGCCCGATGGCGCCCCTTCCCCTCCCGCGGCCGGCCGTGGAGCCACCGTCGCCATCTTGAGCCCGGCCGTCACCCTGCTCGCTGGAGGCCCAGCGACGCCCGCCTCCCTGGATTCCCTCCTCTCACCGCGAGCTCCCCGTCGGCCTCGCCTTCTCCTCGTCGCCACGGTTCTCCTCGGCCTTCCCGAGCGCCGCCTCTGGCCTTCCTCGCCTCCGCCGCCAGCGAACGCTGCAGGCCGTCCCGACCCCGACCCTCTGCTTCGGTCCCTGCCGGTACCCCGCCTGGGCCGTGCCCCTGTCAACCACCGCCGCCAGCGGGCCCCTCCACCGCCCCTCCTTCGGCGAGTGGCTCCGCGTCGACCGGCCGCCGCCCTGCCGTCTACCCCTGTCTCCTAGGAGGCTGCCTTCCTCGGCCACCTCATCGACCTCCGCCTGTGCCCTGTCTCGCTGGAGCCGGCCGTCCTGCGCCGTCGCCCGTGCGTGGCCGCGGGACTTCCTCCTCCGCGCGTTCGAGTTTCCGTTGCCCCTATGCTCATCGGTGTGGCCTTTACCGAGTCTGTTGTTGCACTGTGTGTCTGTGCACCTGCGTGTTTGAGTGTTGTGGTCACTCTAGAGCCAACAGATGGTTGGTTGATCTTCTCCCCAAGTTGTGCCGACCAGACCACCCCCTCGACAAGAGCGTCAATGTGGCCAAGTAACCGCCAAGATCGACATCGACCATGCAGATCCAATGAACCCTCGGTGCCCACCCAAGTTCATCCACGAGACCTGATGCCGATCCCAAGTTCGCCACCGGCGAATAAGGTGGTACCTCAAGGCCTTCATCACAGAACGCCGAGACCCCGAAGAACGATCTCACCGAACCCGAACCCCGAAACCCCCAAGATCGTCGGACCGAGATGTGTGACCCTTTTTTTTCGAAGCCCTGTTTTATTAAATGATATATATCTTGTTGCATAACTAAATTGTCATGCTTGCATACATATAATGTGGTTTGGGGGCCTTATGCCGATTCACCTCATAATTAAATATGGAGACCATATGCGGGCGAATCTAGTCTAATAGTGGTCCCATTTAAATTTGTGTAGCGAACCGGTGTTATATTTTGCCTTGTTAAGACAACATTTAAATTGCGGGGTAACTAAACAACTAGAATCATCTATTTAATTGTCGGGACCCCGGTTCCGCTTAATATGGCCTAATTGCATCGTACCTTTGACATGTCATACATCATACATGAATCATGCCCGATCTTCTGTCGTAGTATTACATATTGCATCCGGTGTTTCTGCTAGTGCTTTGCTTCTTCATGGATTAGGCCGATGAGTTGACGAGAGAGTCGACCCGATCTTCGGATAAACCTTCGGCAATGTTTTCAGGCGAGCATTCTCCCCCTTTCTACCTATCTTACTTTTATAGTCTTTATTTTCTCCTGTTGATCTATTGCTACATGTGATGCGATGCTCTAGATTTCGTTCCCGTGATATCCCTTGCAGCCATTAAATTGCCTTGGACACATCATATTACCTGTTGTTTGGTAGATAGTCAGCCTTGCGAGTCGTAGTTGTTTGCGCAGGTGTTGCGTCGCGCCGCTGATGTTCCACAGTTGTTGGAAGACTGTCATATGCTTTATGTTGGAGATGATCATGGCTTTAATTATCGTTTAATAACTAAAACTGAAGTAGGTAAATAATGCAGAGGCACATGTGGGCAATAGATGTTATTTGGTTTTTAACCGTCCACTTGTGTCCCATAGGACCCCGAGTACTTGATACCTGTTCTTTGAATATTCGCACTATCCGCATGTGGGACCATGAATCCCCCTAGCCAGATCTTGAGTCATATTAATTTCTTGGGGCCACAAAGTAGTTTGGGGCTTTATTACTATCATGTACTTATGCCATGCTTTACTGCTTTATTTACGATTGCGCGTGGAGCGCCTGTACTGTTTAGGAACAAATGTGGAATGTTTTTGCGGTATCGACAAGCCCAATCACACTTTCGGGTTCCCAGTCGTTTACAGCCATTGGCACAAACCTCTGGGTCTGTCTCGGAGCCGGCCAACTTCGTCGCGGGTAGCTTGGTGGGGTGGCCCCCTAAAATTTATATGAATCTTGCAATTGCTCTGTCGTTATGCCTCGTTGGGTTTTATTTGGTTTTCCCGAGGTTGATCGTGCGTGTGTTGCTATTTGTGCCCCCTGCAGGGTAAAACTTTCTGAAAGCCGTGTCCGCGGTTATGGACGACTTGGAGCACAGTATCTCGATCATAGACAACTATAACTAAAGTAGTGCTATAAATTTGACTATAATGACTAGTAATTAGCTTCACTGTAATGGAATGGCTAAATAAAAGTGCCAACAATTGCTAGTTTGGGTTGTCACCTGTTACCATTGTATCTGACTAGTAAGTATTGCAACTACAACGGAATGGCTAAATAAAAGTGCCAACAACTGCTGGGTTTTGGGATGCCTCATGCTATATGTATTTGACTAGTAAGTACTACAACTACAATGGAATGGTTAACTAAAACTGCCCATTGCTTATTATATCAGGATGACTCATGCTATCTATATTTGACTAGTAATTGCCGTAACTATAACAGAATGAATAAAACTGCCAATTGTGTGAGTTCCTCGGTTGACTTCCTCGTTTGGTCTCGAGGGGGAAATACCAGGATGGGTATGCTTGGTGGTAGATCAGGTTGGATCCAAATAGGTCTTTCTTATCCCTATCTGATAGCCGCCAGTTGTATTGAGTCTCTATAGGTTGTTTAGTGCATGCTGCGCTGCCGCTTTAGTCCACCATACCTATGTAGGCGAGGACCGCCGAATTCTAGTCTCGCCATGTACTGGCCTCAGTACTGACCGCTCTCTTTTTCCTTTGCCCTTTGTCGGCACCCCTTTTGTTTAAGCAGGTTTGAGATCGACGTCGTTAGTAGGGTTACCCTTCCGGCTTGGCCTGGGCATGGTTATGGACGCCATTGGTTATTCTTCAGGGCTCTTAGCTCAATTTGCATCTTGTCCGTACTCGGGCGCTGTATTGTTTTCAAGGTGATTTGGATCTTTGTACTGAATATCTGTATTCTTGACTCTTTGAGTCGTTGTTGTATATATCTGTTCTGTGGGTTCCATCGTGGACTATTGTGTAATGGTATTACTTCGTTTTCCACCCGCACGAAAGTGCCTGGTGGGCACCTTTGAATCGTTTCTATGCGAGTTTGGCGGGAATCGCTGAAACTTGCATAAGGCCGATTCTGAGGGTGTTATAGAGTGGTATCAGAGCTCAGCAGTTTCGATACCCCACTGGTCCAGCCTGTAGGATAACCTAGCTAACGGACGTTCTAGAGTGTCAAAACTATTTTGCAAAGTCGATTGGATAGATCTGATTAGGTCTGCTTTTACTCCTTATCTCTCTGCTATTCTCCTCTTACCTCTGCGTGTTTTGAATCTACCCTCTTACCTTTTCTTCGAGTCCAGGAATTCTCGTGGATGGGTTTCTGTCGTACCTTTAGGGTTTTCGCTTCCGACCTCTTGTAACGGTGCTTTGACATCTGGTCTTCACGCTATCTGAGGAATCTTCCTCTGCTGTATCTTTCGGTGGACAGAAAATCCACTAAAATTTTCTTTGTATCTTCCGGTGTTTTCCATCGCGACAACATCATCTGCATCAGATCCGATGAAGAGTCCGCGTCACTCCCTTTGTTTCCGAATTTCTCTTGTCGAGATCTTCAGTCTGGTTCCGAGAGTTGGTTGCATAATTCTCCTATTCATGTGCAGAGTAATTCTTTGGGTGCGCGATGGACTGATCACCATCCGACTACTCTTAACATTCGCTCTTGTGCATTGAATCGGTGGGTCAAGCAATTCTACTCCGTTTGCCGAAGTTAGAGGTGGCCTTATCGTTTGATACCTTTACCTTCGTCCTTTGTTTATCCAGAGTATTCTCGCAATGAACCTGAGCACCGACCCTTGTTGGTGGTGTCGCCGATTTCAAGATGGAGCAAGGATCTTTGTTAGTGGTGTCGCGAAGATCTACATGCAGCAAAAAGATTCAGACCGTCGGCCTTCCTCCTCGTACCATGAGGCAGATCTCCAGGGCGAGATCCATTGTTAGTGGTGTCGAATTGTAGCACCCCGGGTTAAACCACTACTAGAAAATTGTGTGTTAAATAATACTTGTGCATCCTCATGACATCATCATGCATATTTTTGCCTGAAAAAACATTTTCATTCAAACCTATTTTTGTTTTCTACAAACACCCCATCTTTATTTCAAATTATCAAAATCGATCTTCCGAATATCTTGTTTTGTCTAAAAACTATTTACAAAGGAATATTAAAAACTATATAGATAATAAAACTATTTTATCTGGGGAGGCCGGCACCAGCCAGCCCAAAAGGCCCGGCCAACAATCGGCCTACAACCGCAAGGAAACCCTAACCCTAGACCAACCAAACCCCCACCTAATCCCTACTCCCTGTCTCACCCCGCCGCCGCAGCACACACAAACGCACAACACGCACGCGGTCAACACCATCCCCACCCTCTGGAACCACCCCACTCTCCTCTCGCGAGCCCCACCCCGTATCCGACGTGGTACGCCCGCCGTCCCCGCTCCTCTCCGCAACCCACCCTGCTCCTCTCGCATCCCCGCCGCCAGGATCCCCTACCTCGCCTCTATGCTGCCGCCCGATGGCGCCCCTTCCCCTCCCGCGGCCGGCCGTCGAGCCACCGTCGCCATCCTTAGCCCGGCCGTCGCCCTGCTCGCTGGAGGCCCAGCGACGCCCGCCTCCCTGGATTCCGTCCTCTCACCGCGAGCTCCCCGTCGGCCTCGCCTTCTCCTCGTCGCCACGGTTCTCCTCGGCCTTCCCGCCTCCCCGCCTTCCTCCGCCAGCTGCCGCAGTCCGACCCGACCCTGCCGGTTCTGCCGCTACCCTGCCTGGGCCGTGCCCCTGTCAACCACCGCCACCAGCGGGCCCCTCCACAGCCCCTCCTTCGTCGAGGGGTTCTGCGTCGACCGGCCGCCGCCCTGTCGTCTACCCCTGTCTCCTAGGAGGCTGCCTTCCTCGGCCACCTCATCGACCTCCGCCTGTGCCCTGTCTCGCTGGAGCCGGCCGTCCTGCGCCGTCGCCCGTGCGTGGCCGCGGGACTTCCTCCTCCGCGCGTTCGAGGTTCCGTTGCCCCTATGCTCATCGGTGTGGCCTTTACCGAGTCTGTTGTTGCACTGTGTGTCTGTGCACCTGCGTGTTTGAGTGTTGTGGTCACTCTAGAGCCAACAGATGGTTGGTTGATCTTCTCCCCAAGTTGTGCCGACCAGACCACCCCCTCGACAAGAGCGTCAATGTGGCCAAGTAACCGCCAAGATCGACATCGACCATGCAGATCCAATGAACCCTCGGTGCCCACCCAAGTTCATCCACGAGACCTGATGCCAATCCCAAGTTCGCCACCAGCGAATAAGGTGGTACCTCAAGGCCTTCGTCACGGAACGCCGAGACCCCGAAGAACGATCTCACCGAACCCGAACCCCGGAACCCCCAAGATCGTCGGACCGAGATGTGTGACCCTTTTTTCGAAGCCCTATTTTATTAAATGATATATATCTTGTTGCATAACTAAATTGTCATGCTTGCATACATATAATGTGGTTTGGGGGCCTTATGCCGATTCACCTCATAATTAGATATGGAGACCATATGCGGCCGAATCTAGTCTAATAGTGGTCCCATTTAAATTTGTGTAGCGAACCGGTGTTATATTTTGCCTTGTTAAGACAACATTTAAATTGCGGGGTAACTAAACAACTAGAATCATCTATTTAATTGTCGGGACCCCGGTTCCGCTTAATATGGCCTAATTGCATCGTACCTTTGACGTGTCATACATCATACATGCATCATGGCCGATCTTCTGTCGTAGTATTAAATATTGCATTCGGTGTTTCTGATAGTGCTTTGCTTCTTCACGGATTAGGCCGATGAGTTGACGAGAGAGTCGAACCGATCTTCGGATAAACCTTCGGCAATGTTTTCAGGCGAGCATTCTCCCCCTTTCTACCTATCTTACTTTTATAGTCTTTATTTTCTCCTGTTGATCTATTGCTACCTGTGATGCGATGCTCTAGATTTCGTTCCCGTGATATCCCTTGCAGCCATTAAATTGCCTTGGACACATCCTATTACCTGCTGTTTGGTAGATAGTCAGCCTTGCGAGTCGTAGTTGTTTGCGCAGGTGTTCCGTCGCGCCGTTGATGTTCCACAGTTGTTGGAAGACTGTCATATGCTTTATGTTGGAGATGATCATGGCTTTAATTATCGTTTAATAACTAAAACTGAAGTAGGTAAATAATGTAGAGGCACAGGTGGGCAATAGATGTTATTTGGTTTTTAATCGTCCACTTGTGTCCCATAGGACCCCGAGTACTTGATACCTGTTCTTTGAATATTCGCACTATCCGCATGTGGGACCATGAATCCCCCTAGCCAGAGCTTGAGTCATATTTATTTCTTGGGGCCACAAAGTAGTTTGGGGCTTTATTACTATCTTGTACTTATGCCATGCTTTACTGCTTATTTACGATTGCGCGTGGAGCGCCTGTACTGTTTAGGAACAAATGTGTAATGTTTTCTCGGTATCGACAAGCCCAATCACACTTTAGGGTTCCCAGTCGTTTACAACCATTGGCACAAACCTCTGGGTCCGTTTCGGAGCCGGCCAACTTCGCCACGGGTAGCTTGGTGGGGTGGCCCCCTGAAATTTATATGAATCTTGCAATTGCTCTGTCGTGATGCCTCGTTGGGTTTTATTTGGTTTTCCCGAGGTTGATCGTGCGTGTGTTGCTATTTGTGCCCCCCTGCAGGGTAAAACTTTCTAAAAGCCGTGTCCGCGGTTATGGACGACTTGGAGCACAGTATCTCGATCATAGACAACTATAACTAAAGTAGTGCTATAAATTTGACTTTATAATGACTAGTAATTAGGTTCACTGTAATGGAATGGCTAAATAAAAGTGCCAACAATTGCTGGTTTGGGTTGTCACCTGTTACCATTGTATCTGACTAGTAAGTATTGCAACTACAACGGAATGGCTAAATAAAAGTGCCAACAACTGCTGGGTTTTGGGATGCCTCATGCTATATGTATTTGACTAGTAAATACTACAACTACAATGGAATGGTTAACTAAAACTGCCCATTGCTTATTATATCAGGATGACTCATGCTATCTATATTTGACTAGTAATTGCCGTAACTATAACGGAATGAATAAAACTGCCAATTGTGTGAGTTCCTCGGATGACTTCCTCGTTTGGTCTCGAGGGGGAAATACCAGGATGGGTATGCTTGGTGGTAGATCAGGTTGTATCCAAATAGGTCTTTCTTATCCCTATCTGATAGCCGCCAGTTGTATTGAGTCTCTATAGGTTGTTTAGTGCATGCTGCGCTGCCGCTTCAGTCCACCATACCTATGTAGGCGAGGACCGCCGAATTCTAGTCTCGCCGTGTACTGGCCTCAGTACTGACCGCTCTCTTTTTCCTTTGCCCTTTGTCGGCACCCCTTTTGTTTAAGCAGGTTTGAGATTGACGTCGTTAGCAGGGTTACCCTTCCGCTTGGCCTGGGAAGGGTTATGGACGCCATTGGTTATTATTCAGGGCTCTTAGCTCAATTTGCATCTTGTCCGTACTCGGGCGCTGTATTGTTTTCAAGCTGATTTGGATCTTTGTACTGAATATCTGTATTCTTCACTCTTTGAGTCGTTGTTGTATATATCTGTTCTGTGGGTTCCATCGTGGACTATTGTGTAATGGTATTACTTTGTTTTCCACCCGCACGAAAGTGCCTGGTGGGCACCTTTGAATCGTTTCTATGCGGGTTTGGCGGGAATCGCTGAAACTTGCATAGGGCCGATTCTGAGGGTGTTACACCACCATACAGAATGTCCCATGCATATTTCTCGAGACCCCTCCGGGGACTTTGGGGGAAACTCCGAACCACATCAGAGACTTTGGTGTTTGCACACCAGAGACTCTGATCTGGAATTCCTTGAAAATTGCAGTTGCTTGCAGGGACATTTCCATAGGGCTAAAGACTTTTCGGTATATCATCCTGTAGACATTAGCACACTATAAAACGATCTACAAGTTGTTAACAAACACCAAAACTAATTAAGACAATAAATGTCCTTTCTCATTGACTCAACAGCAAAACCTGAAAGTGAGTTCAAGTCTTTTACATTGGAAGCTACTAAAAGGTGTTCATCAACAGAACAAAAGCAATAGCGAAAAAAAAATTTAAATGCAGAGAAGCACGCCAAAACTAGGTACAAAGCCATAAGGGTGCATCCACACCGGCTGAGAGAACTAAAGAGGGGAAGGGAAGACTGCTGCCTCTAGAGTGGATGTCGGTGTCGCCCAGGCCCCCTGCTGCCTGTTTTCTTGGAGGCTAGAATCAAAGGTTCTTGGAGGTCTCTCACCTCACCAGATTGCCCCTGTCCAGCCACTCATTAGTGCAAAATTTGAGTCCAGGATTTTGGAGAGGTAGACACAGAACCTGTCCACCTCCACCATCATCCCCTCCTTGAAAATTATCCTCCAGTGTTTTACTAAGGTCAAGATCTTCCTTAGGACATGATGCAAGTTAATCCAAGGGAGACCATTAATGATCATATCATTCGTAAATTTCCAGAGACACCAGAGAGCAGCAGAACAAACTGAATTTAAAACATCATTTTTCTTATTGGCAATCCAGAATTTAGCTACATACATGTAATCATTTCTAACATCAATGTTAAAGAATCTGGAAATGATGCCCCAAACCTGTCTAGCAACTAAACATTGTAAGAAGAGATGATTAATAGTTTCATCCTCATCATAGAAAATGCAGTCTTTAGGTTTATTCATGTGTCTCTTCTTCAGGTTATCCCTAGTCATTAATTTGTTTTGAGCAAGCAGCGAAATAAAAATATGTCCTGTAGGCGGTATGTGTAATTGCCAAACAACAGGGATACAAATAGGTGTCACCCCACCAAAATAATGATGGCATAAAGGGAGGTAGTGGAGTAAACCCCTTTCATTCTCATACTGCCAGATCAAAGCATCGGTATTAGCATTAAATGAAATACCAGAAGCAATCGCCTCTAATTCATACCATTGAGCCAACAATTCATTGTTAAAGTTCCTCCTAAAAGTGAGTTTGACGAATGAGCCATCCCAAATCTACTGGACAGTTTTATTATGTTCATTACAAATAACATAAATTTCAAAGAACTGGACAAAACGAGGGGAGGTCCCAAACTAGGTATCCTCCCAGAACCTGACTTGAGCACCATCCCCAATCTGCCACCTATAACCAAACTTGATGCTATTAACAACCCAAAGAACCCCTTTCCAAAACTGAGAGACTCCATTTTGCTTGCTACAAAACATGTTGGGGTTCTTGGTATCATATTTGGTTTCTACAATGGTCCTCCAGATTTACCCTCATCTTGGGAATATCTTTTGATCCAAGAGCCAAAAAGGGACATATTAACATTAGCCAAATCAGGGATCCCTAGGCCACCAAACTCTTTTTCTTACAAACTAGTTTCCAACTAGCCAGATGCAGTTTCCTATGCCTTTCAAAATCATTCCATATACAATTAGCCATCTGAGAATTGATTAAGTCCAGGGCCCATTTTTGGGAACTTGAAAAAGGGGAGCTGATAGATAGGGATACTTGCTAAGCAAGTCTCAATAAGAGTTAGCCTGGCTGCATAAGATAGTAATTTACCTCTCCAGCCAGCAATTATTTTGAGGATTTTGTCTATCAGAGGTTGAAAATCTTCCCTCCTAAGCTTCTCAAAGTGAAGAGGGATACCCAAATATTTAATGGGGAAAGCACCAACAGTATAGCCTAGAATATTTGAGTATGTAATAGTATCATATTCCTCAAGACCTATAGGGATAAATTCACTTTTTGAGTAGTTGATTTTCATCCTAGGTGCCTACTCAAAGAAGGTCAAAACCCACTTGATATTAGTAGCATAAGTGGGATTGTTGTCAGAAAATAAGATAGTGCAGGTAGATGACACCACCAGGATAAAGATCAGAACAAAATCCTCTAATCAAATCAACATTATAGGCTTTAATCCGCATTCTAGTTAACACATCTACAACTAAATTGAAAAGTAAAGAGGAGATAGGATCTCCTTGTCCAATCCCTTTTCATGTAACAAATAAGTTACCAATGGTATTATTAAGCTTGACCCCAACAGAACCTCCATGAGTGATAGCTTTAATGCAAGAAATAATTTTTTGAACTAAAACCTCTCTAAGCTAGTAGGTCTAGCAGGAAATTCAAATCTACTTTATAAAAGGATTTCTCATAGTCTAACTTGAGGACTATCCCCTGACTTTTACCATGGGAAACATAATGAATGACCTCATGAGCAGTGACCACACTTTCCAAAATAAATATCCCTTTAATAAAGGCAGATTGGTTGTAGGAAGTAAGAGTGTTCATCAGCAAGGCAAACCTATTAGTAAGGACTTTAGTAATACACTCTTTTGGGATGAGAGTCAAAATGGCAAAGTTCAACCTATATATATCTAATTTACCCTGATAAAATTCATCAAACATAGCCGTAAGATCTTTCTTAACCACATCCCAGAAATGATGATAAAAAAGGAAAGACAGGACCCAGGGCCCCATCTGAGAAAGATCCAAACACTTCTTGTTTGACTTCCTCCTTACTAAATGGGGCCTCAAGCGTCTGATTTTGGTCCTCAGAAACTTTCTCACTAGGAGAGAAGAAATCTTCAAAAAGAGTACATCCAGAAGATTCTTGTTTTTTTGAAGAGGTCCTTATAGAAAGAGGTAGCTATATGCATCATGTCCTCCTCATCTTTCACAGGCCCATCATGCCCATTCAGAGAGTGCACTAGCATTTTCCTCCTTCTCAGATTAGAGACAACATGAAAATAGGCTATATTTCTATCCCCGTTCGTAATATCCCTATCCCTAGATCTCTGCTTTGCTTTAACTTCCTATTTTGGCCAGAGCATATTAATTTCAATATAGATTTTGTTTAG
Source organism: Avena longiglumis (assembly GCA_030063025.1). Taxonomy (NCBI): domain Eukaryota; kingdom Viridiplantae; phylum Streptophyta; class Magnoliopsida; order Poales; family Poaceae; genus Avena; species Avena longiglumis. The sequence continues at coordinate 85,847,535 of CP125977.1, read as the reverse complement.
TCTTGTATGCTCATTAGTAGAGAACTCTATTGATTCAGACTTGACATCTAACAAATCATACTCTTCCATGAGATCGTTTTTAAGGTTTCTAAGCTCAGATTCAATATTTTTACTCCACCCTTTAGACCAACACCTAAACCTCCTAGTCTTATTTTTCCAAACATCAACTGCATCTTTACCTTTAATTGGCTTAGACCAGTTTTCAGTGGCAAGCTTTTTAAAATCAACTCTCATCAGCCACCACTTCTCAAATATATAAGTGGCGGACTTGGCTTTAACCCCACAGCTAGATTCCCACAGAATTGGTGTGTGGTCACTACCCAGCCTAGGTAGAGCTCTAATATAAGCAAGGGTAAAATTTTGATCAAATTATACATTACAGAAAACTCTGTCAATATTGGACATAATCAAATTTTCTCTATTGTCCCCAAGTGAACTTCCTATTATTAAGCTTAACCTCAAGAAGACTCTAAATATCAATCCATGCATTAAACTTGTCACTCCATTTGTGATCAATGCTACCATTTCTCTTATCACTTTGGAATCTAACAAGATTAAAGTCACCACCAATGATAGTATGACCATTGTAATCAACAAAAAGACTATGCAATTCAGAGATAAAAGCCTCTTTTTATCCTCATAGGAAGATCCATAAAGAGTGATAATCCTAATTACACCATCTTTGGCCTTAAGCCTAGCAATAACATAAATCGAAAAATCCCTAACTTGCCAACTAATCACATCAAAGTAATCCAAGTCCACACTGCCACTATGCCTCCAGCAGAGCCAACAACAGGTAGGTCTTTCCATTCAAACATCATATTGCCCACTAAAGATTTCAAATAGTTGCTAGATATAGACTCTTTTTTGTCTCTTGGAACCCAACATAATGAGCATGAGTCTTATTAAAGAGATCAATAAGGGCATTCTTCCTACCAGGGGCTTGAATTCCCCTAGGATTCCAGAAAACACAATTCATTTAAAACTTACTTTCTTGGGGTGCTTTCCCCGCCTAGAGACCAGCCTAATGCATTAGGAAAATCATTTTCATACACTCCACCCTCTATATGGTTTGTGGGAGAAACATGCAAAGAGGAAACAGTAGTAGGGGGCACATCTAGGTTGCTAGTAAAAGAAGCAACACAAGAACAATCATCTAGACTGGGAATGTCAACTCCAACAGTATTGGACATCCCTTTGAGATTACTAGGATCTAGAACATTAAAGGGATTTTGCTAAACAATACCTTTCATTTTTGTTGAAGCAGAAGTTATTTTCTCAAGGTTTCTTTTCATGGTGATTTCTTAGGCTTTTTGCAATGTTGTCTTTCCTTCTCTATCATTGAACCTGGAGCATTGTCTTGCACCAAGCACTTGTCCCCATCTTCTTTTGTGTGCTTGATTCTTGACATCTACTTCATTCCCCATCTCATGACTCAACAGCTCCTCCTGGAAGAGTCATAGAACAAGGTGTTTTCATTAGCCAGCTCCATCTCCTATATAAGGTTGACACATGATTCATCTGATTGATAACTCTGCATCTAATCCATCACTTTGTTCTTTGCTAGAGATTCCTCATCAACAATGGGGATAAGTCTGCTGGATCAAGTAAAAGTTTCTTTACTGTCACTGTAGCAAAAAGCAACTTCCAGACCTTTGTCATCTAGAGCATCCAGAGACTTATGTTTGGAGGAACTCTTCTCATTACTCTTTTGTTGGGCAGGAGCAGGAGTACTAGTACTTTTTCCACCCCCATTAATAGTGTCAGTGTCCATCTTGTATAAGTTTTTCTTGGCTTAGGGTGGCTGATCTTCCTGCTGATCATCGTGCTCATCAGGATTGGGAGGATGGATATTTTCAGGATCCTCATCTTCCACATTAAGCATATTTGTAGGCCCATCAATAGCAAAGTGTACCTAGAACAACACTCCACCAACCTCAAAGATTCTAGTAGCAGGGATTTTAGTGTGGTATCTACACTTAATCTTCACTCTGACAGCTTTATAAAAGGACCTGAACATACCATACCAATCCAGATCCTGCATGATGCCAAAAGCAGTCACAAACTTCATAAGAGTTGGCCACTTACACCAACCTTGTTTCATGCCTTTTATCTGTAGCCAGACATCTTGGATCTCAGCATAGTAATCCAAAGCACCATTCCACACATGAACCTTAACAAAAACACCTTATTTAGGAAGGCCAAAGCTAGGATATCCAGCTATTTCATCTACCTTGAGGTGAGGTTGGAATTTCACCAGGTATGACCATTCATCAAGACATCTAATTTGCTAAGGCATGTTGGTTCTATAGACAGTGGCCAGATTCTGGTATAGCTCATCTTTGTGATGCTTCCTTGATCCACATAAATCAGGCCCACATTCTTTGGAGGACGTATCTCAAAAATATGATAGGGGAGTTCAATGTGATAGAACCCTAGTCCTGATGCAGCACTACCACCAAATTTAGCAAGCTGCTGTGACTGTTGCTTGACTGGGCAGGCATCCACCTCATGTGTTGGAGATATGCCATAGAGGCAATAATAAAAGTAGTTATTATTATATATTTGTGTTTATGAGAAATGTTTACATTCATGCTATGATAGTATTAACCGGAAACATTAATACTTATGTGATTTGTAAACTAATTAGAGTCCCTAGTAAAGCCTCTTTATAATACTAGCTTGTTGGTTAATAGATGATCATGGTTTCTGGATCATGAACATTGAGATGTTGTTAACAACAAGGTCATACCATTAGAAGAATGGTGTGATGGACATACTCCTATAGATAAGCGTAGCATAAAGATCAAGTCATTTCAATAGTTCTTTTGCTATAAGCTTTCTGATACATGATATGTCTAATTTGCATCACCATTCTATATAATAATTTGCCTCTATTCACTGATATATGTCTTATTACGAGGTAATACTTATGTATTTTCATCTGTTTATGCATGTTGGATGATTCTTGGAGGATGAACTACCGGAGTCTGGATTCTGATGGAACAAGAGGTGTTTTGATGCAATTTCACGAAGATCAGAAAAATACCAGAAAATATGGGAAAATTATATTTTCCCAGAAGACGAAGGAAGCGAGAAAGGGAGGCGTAGAAGGGCCACAGGGGGCCCACACCCCCCTAGGCGCAGGTCCCCCCTGGGCCACGCCTAGGGCAGGTGTGGACCACCTGCCCAGCCTCCGACTACGCCCTCTCGCCTATATCTTCCTCACGGAACCCTAATACCAGGGGGGCGACCACAGATAGATTTCCGCCGCCTCTATGGGGCGGAAAACACCGAGAGAGAAATATCTCTCCGGCAGGCAGTTTTCTGTCGGGGAAATCCCTTCCCGGAGAGGGGAGATCATCGCCATCAACACCATCGTCAAGCTAGGCTTCATCAAGATCATCATCATCATCCACACCACCATCATCATTACTCCATCTCGCTATAACAATCGTGTTGTATACTTGCTTAGTTCATTAGGGGAAACTTTCCCGGTGTTTATTACTATTGTAGTTGATGCTTGTGAGTGGAACCATTGGATTATTGTTTATGTTCAGATTGTTATACATCACCATATCATCTTTGATCTTGATCTTGATCCATATGATGTCTCGTGAGTAGTTCGTTTAGTTCTTGAGGACATGTGAGAAGTCAAGTTATTAGTAGTGGATTTGTGTTGAGTTATTATTCAATGGTTTAGTATTTAAGTTGTAGTGCTATTCTTCTAGTGGTGTCATGTGAATGTCGACTACATGATACTTCACCATTTATGGGCCTAGGGGAATGCATTGTGTATTTGGATACTAATTGTGGGGTTGCCGGAGTGACAGAAAACTGAACCCCTGTTAGGATACCTTTCACAAGGGAGCGTAGGATATCAGAGTTTAAGGCTGTGGTTAGATTTATATCTTAATTACTTTCCTATAATTGCAGATGCTTGCAGGGGGTTTAATCACAAGTATGTATTAGTCCACGTAAGGTCAGTATGTTAGAACAGGCCCAAAACAACACTTAAAACACCAAAGAAGAGTACTCAGCTATTTGAAGCGAAAGCACTTGGCAGAATTCCCATGTGTCCTCGAAAATGTTTAGTCCTTATAAGTATTTCCACTGGCTTATCCTTTGCTAATAAAGGACTGGGCCACTTGATGCATTTTTCGTTGTCTTTATTACTTGCACCTTGTTTTGTTGCTTTATCAGAAAACCCCTAAAAATCCGTTTGTTAAGTATTCACAGAGAGTTCCTGCTCCATACCACTAGTTAGCACCTTCTACTCCTTGTTGGGATTGACACTCCTATTTATCAGAAGTACCGCGATGCACCCACTATACTTGTGGGTCATCAAGAATATTTTCTAGCGCTGTTATCGGGGAGTGAAGCGCTATTGAAGAGTGGAACTGGTAAAGGAAACTTATACTGTGAGTATTGCGTTTTGTTTGTTGCTTTGTTTCCAATATGGATAACCCACTTAGTTTTCCGCTTGGGAAAACTACTACCACTGTTAGGGTAGTAGATGAACCTCCACCAGTTGAGATAGATCCTTTTAAGATACCTACAAGTATTGTTGATCGTGTTATGGATAATTATTATTTAGGGGATGGAATTGTCCATCCTAGTGATCACTTGCTTTTTATCCGTAAATTATGCGGGTTGTTTAAGTGTGCAGGTATCACAATTAAACAGGTGAAGAAGAAGTTACTCTCCATATCCTTGAAAGGGAGAGCTGAAGAATGGTATAAGTTGCTGAAGAATGGACAATCCATGGAATGGGAGGAAATGGCATCTCTCTTTTATTCTAAATTTTATCCTCCCAGTGAGATTCATAAGGATAGAAATCTTATATATAACTCTTGGCCTCGTGATGTAGAGAGTACAGCTCAAGCTTGGGGGAGATTGGAGTTACTAATGCTTAAATGTCCTATTCATGAACTCCCTAACAATATTATTATTAATAACTTTTATGCTAGGATTTCTCTTCATGATAAAGATTTACTAGATGCTTCATGTGCTGGATCATACACACGTATGAAGGAAGAAGCTAAATGGGATCTACTAGACCGTATTCAAGAGAACACTGAAGCTTGGGAGAATGTCAAAGGAAGAAAGTTAGGTATAAACTATGATTATGAATGCATTAAATCTTTTATAGGAAATGATGACTTCCGTGATATTAGTAATGAGTGTTGTCTTGATTCCCAAAGTATTGCCAATTGTTTTAAGGCCTTTGCCTCTTATATTGAAATTCCCAAGAAGAAGTGGAATAAGTACCATGCTCCTTATAAAGATGTTGTTAGTCATGTTCCTGGTAGAGGTACTGAAGTTTGTACTACTAAACATATTGTGCCTGAACCTAATGTTGAGAAAGTTCCTTTCCCAGCTAAGGTAAAGGAGTATTCTATGATTACTAGTGCAAATAATAAAGGTACTAAGAAAACTGTGGAACCTGATAAGCAATTGAATGTTGAACCTGTGGTAGCTATTATGAAAGACCCTGTCACTAGAAATATAGAGGATGAGCACATTGTCTTTTGTGAATATGCTTCTAATATTATCTCTCATCCTAGTAAATCTAGAAAAGCTAGTGTTCCTATGCTTTCTATTAAAATTGTTTCTAGTTCTAGTGCTATTCCTTATGAGCCCTATAGGGAAATTATGCATGAAATTGGTCCCTGTGAGCTTGAGGAAATTGATGTGGTTATTCACCTTGCTAATAAGGAGACCATTTGCCCCATTGTATTGTAAGAGATGTGGAGGTTCTCTGCAGTAAGATTAAGTATCCTGCTGATTTTCTAGTACTTAATTCAGTAGCTAGCAAAACTTGTCCTATCATTTTTGGTAGACCTTTCTTGAGCACTTGTGGATCTATTATAGATTGTAAGAAGTATAAGTTTTAATTAAGTTTGATGGAGATTCTTATGAGTTTAACTTTTCCAAATTTGCTAAAGCTCCTTGTGAAAATAGCTTGCCTAATGAAGATTTCAGGATGGAACAACTTGCTTCTATTGATCTAGTTTATGACCTTGGACCTCTCTTTAATGACTGTAAGTATGCTCATTATTATGATAAAGTTGTTGCCAGTTACAATTGTATTGTCAACTTTATTCAAAGTGCTACTGAAAGTTATTATGAGAGAGGGAAACATGGTTTTATGCATCTCAATAATGTTAAGTTTCCCCGTTTTATGTTAAAAGCTTTGCATCTGTTTTGTCTTCCTATGCTAGTTGCCTTTTGTTTTAACAATTAGTTTTCTCATGATACTCCCATGCATAGGAAGTGGGTTAGACTCAAATGTGTTGGTTAGTTGCTTCTTGATGCTCTCTTTCACTTCAAATATTTATCTCCTATGTGAGCATCTTTGAAAGTTTCAAGCCTAACTTAATGGCATTAAAGAAAAGTACTTGTTGGGAGATAACCAGTAATAACCGCTCCTTATCCTTTTTGTTTTGGTTTTTGTGTCAAGTTCAACTACTTTTGTGAAGTAGAGGAGTTGTGAAAAGTGGCTGTCCTGGGACAGATTTTTGTGCTGCATTGTAAAAATTCGTGAGGAAGCTCAGTACTTCGGATGGAGATGAATTTTTATGTGCGCGTTATCCAAGTTGTTACCCAACTTTAATTAGTTATGAACTTTTTGATTTGAGAAACAAAAGGTTTTGGAAAAAATCATTTTTTACCTGCTGGTCTGTTTTGACAGATTTCTGCCATCATTTGCATTGTGTGGCATCCCGCAAAAACCACTACTAGAAAATCGCGTTGAATTTGTGCATTGCATCGTCATCATCATGCATTGTTTGCATAAAACTATTTCGCAAAGCCCGTTTTGTTTTCTAAAACGCCCCACCTTTGTTCTAATGCAAACCCCGGGTCTCCGGATTATTTTGTTTTGTTGCTATCGGGTTGCAAACGGTCCAATTAAATTAAATAAAATTTAAAGTTATTTTAGCGGCGGTCAGGCGGGCGTTCAGCCGAGCGACCACCCAGGAATCTACCAACGGTCCGCCTCTAATCCTAAACCTACCAGAGAATCTACCCACCCTCTTTGGCCACATCACCCCACCCAATCCCCACCTGCCACCTCACCTCTCTCCCTCCCTCCACCACTCCCTAGCTGACCCATCACCCCCTCAGCCACCCACCCTCCCTCCCCTTTTTCCCCCCCCTCTCCCTGACCCGCCTGGCCCACTCGCCCACGTGGCCCCGGCCACCTGCCCACTCCCACTCATCCGTCTGGCCCAGCGCCCACCCCGGTCAACCCTTCCCCCCGGCCACCCGCGTGGACCCCGCACCCGACCCCACTCCCTCACCGAACCGCTCCTCCCACCTCTCTTCTTCCCCGCGCGTGCAGCCTCCCTCCGTCCTCCGTCTCTCCTCCCCCTAGCGCCCGCTCGGAGCTCCCTCCTTCCCGCCCGCCGACGCCGCCTCGCCCGTGGCCTTGGCCTCGCAGCCCTCATTGCTTGCCCAGCACCTCACCCCGCGCCGCCTCGCCCCTCAACCCGCTCGCCGCCTCCTCTCTGCCACACTTCACTTGGCCTGCCCGCCAGCCTCCTCGCCCGCTCCGCCGTCTCCCGCCCCACCTCCTGCCGGCGCCTCGCCGCTCCTCACCTCTGCCGCCCTTCGCCGCTCGCTCACACCCCTTTCCCGCCCGGCCCTCCGTCGCCTCTCCGGCCGCCCAAGGCCCGTCGAGCTCACCCTCGCCCGCCCTTGGCCTCCCAACGTCGTCTTGCCCTCGCCTCCTCAGGCCAGCGTCGACCTGGCTCTCGCCGCTCCTCTTCCGCGACCTCGAGCCTGCCTCGCCGCCCGCTCGCTCCACCCGCACCCATTGCGCCCGAGCCCGCCTCTGCGCGCCAACCGCCACCGCCGGCCCGGCCGCAGAGCCGCCTCCGTCGAGCTCCCTCCCGCCGTCCTGCGCGCCAGACCGCCTGCCGGTCCCCTCCGCGCGTCCCCGGAACCCGCGGAACCTTGTTGCCGATGACACGGAGCCCCGAGTTCGTCATCACGGGCACGTGGAGCCACACCCCAAGATCTTCAATAAGGAACAACAAGAACCTCGGAAACCAAGATCTCCCCGTGCCGGAACCCGAGTCCGACACCGACAACTGAAACCGTGGAACCGACAAGATCGACCTCACCGACGCCAGGATCTCCGCCGCAGAACAACGAGTCCTTCAGAGTGAAACCGACAAGATCTACCCCGACACCGAGACCCTGAAGACAAGTACTCCTTCCCGGATGCGATGCTCGAGAACACGAACGGTAAGAACACCGACGCAGAACGCCAAGTGCTTCACCCCGACGCCATGACCGTCGACATGACCCGAAGACCCCGGATGCGTCAAGACCTACCCCAGTCACCCGAGAACGCTCCCGCTGAGGCCGTCGAACCCTGAACCCTGGACCCCGACCCCGAACCCCGGATCCCCAAGTTCGTCGAGAACCTTAATGTGTGAACCCTCTCCCGCAAACCCTATTTTATAATTGAAATACAACTTGTCGCATAATAATTGTTCATGCATGCATCTTATCATGTGGTTTGGGGGCCTTATGCCGATTCACCTAATTAAATATGGGGCCCATATGCGGGAAAGTCTAGTCTCATATCGGCCTCATTTAAAATTGTGTAGCAAATCCGGTGCTATCTTCTGCCATGTTAAACAACATTTAATTGCGGGGGTTTCTAAACAACTTGAACCATATAAATAATTGTCGGGACCCCGGTTCCGCTTAATATGACCTAATTGCATCGCACCTTTGCCATGTCATGCAACATACATGCATCATGTCGATCTTCTGCCGTTGTATTAAATATAGCATCCGGTGTTTCTTCTAGTGTTTTGCTTCTTCGCGGATAAGGCCGTTGAGTTGATGTGAGATTCGCCCCGATCTTCGGTTGAACCTTCGACAATGTTTTCAGGCGAGCATCTCCCCCTTTCTACCTATCTTACTTTTATAGTATTTACTCCCCTCCTGTTGATCTATTGCTATTTGTGTTGCGATGCTTTAGTTTCCGTACCTGTGATATACCGTGCAGCCCTATATTGCCTTGGACACATCCTATTACCTGTTGTTTGGTAGATAGTTGGACTTGCGCGTCGTAGTTGCTTGCTCAAGTGCTGATGTGTGTCGTCATATGCCACAGTTGCTAATGTATTGCCGCATGTTGATGTTGGAGATGATTCTAGTTTTACTTATCGTCACTTTAATTTCTGTTTAACAACTAAAATTGAAATAAGCAGAGGCATCGGTGGGTGATAGAAAATATTTGGTTTCGACGCCCACTTGTGTCCGTAATACCCCGAGTACTTGATACACTGTTCCTTGATTTATCGCTATCCACATCCGGGAGGTATATGGGACCCCCTGAGCGAGCTTGATTCATCTTATTTCTTGGGGCCACAAACTAGTTTGAGGTTTTATTTACGATCATGTACTTATGCCATGCTACTTTCGTATTTAAATTGCGAGAGCACACTTTGTCTGTTAGGTAAGCGGATTGATTACGCGGTATCGACAAGCCCAGCCACACTTTGGGTTCCCGATTAACATGACCATTGTCGCAAACCTTGAGTCCGTCTCGAGCTTGCTTACTCCGTTCGGGATCTACTCAATGGGTGGCCCCTGAAATATCTCTGAATCTGTGATTGTTCATCGTGAAAGCCTCGTTGGGTTTTGATTTGGTTTTTCGAGGTTGATCGAGCGTGTGTTGCTATTGGTGCACCCGGCGGGTAAAACTTTCAAAGCCGTGTCGCGGATATGGACGACTTGGAGCACAGATATCTCGATCATAGACAAGCATAACTAAAGTTTCTTGCTATAAATTTGACTTTATAATGACTAGTAATCAGCTTCACTATCATGGAATGGCTAATTAATACTGCCCACAATTGCTTGTTGGTTTGTCGCTTGCGACAATTGTATCTGATTAGTAAGTAATGCAACTACAACGGAATGGCTGAATAAAAGTATCAACAACTGCTGGGTTTAAGGGTTATCTCATGTCATCTGTATCTGATTAGTAAATGTTGCGACTATAACGGAATGGCTAACTAAAAGTGCCCACTGCTTACTTTATCAGGATGATTATCTATACCTGACTAGTAATTACTGCAACGATAACTGAATAAATAAAACTGCCAACGGTGTGAGTTCCTCGGTCGACTTCCTCGTTTGGTTTCGAGGGGGGAAACACCAGGATGGTTTGTGTGGTGGTAGTATCAGGTTGGTTCCGATTAGGTCTTTCTTACCCCTCTCTGATAACCGCTAGTTGTATCGAGTCTCTATAGGTTGTTTAGTGCCTGCTGCCGCTGCCGCTGTAGTCCACCATACCTATGTAGGCGAGGACCGCCGAATTCTAGCCTCGCCGTGTACTGGCCTCAGTACTGACGCTCCTTCTTTTTCCTTTGCCCTTTGTCGGCACCCCTTTTGTTTAAGCAGGTTTGAGATCGATGCCGTTAGCAGGGTTACCCTTCCGGCTTGGCCTGGGCAGGGTTAAGGACGCCATTGGTTATTCTTCAGGGCTCTTAGCCCCATTTGCATCTTGTCCGTAGTCGGACGTATCCATCGTTTTCAAGGTGATTTGGATCTTTGTACCGTATATTTGTATTCTTGACTCTTTGAGTCGCTGTTGTATATATATCTGTTCTGTGGGTCCCATCGAGGGGCATTGTGTAATGTTATTACCGTTTTCCACCATGAAAGTGCTGGTGGCACCTTTGAATCGTTTCTATGCGGGTTTGGCGAATTTTGCTCAAACTTGCATAGGTCCGATTCTGAGGGTGTTACAGAGTGGTATCAGAGCTCAGCAGTTGCGATACCCCACAAGTCCAGCCTGTAGGATAACCTAGCTAACGGCCGAAGTAGAGTATCAAAACTATTTTTGCAAAATCGGTTGGATAGTTCTGGTTAGGTCTGATTTTACTCCTTACCCCTCTGCTATTCTCCTCTTACCTCTACGCGTTTTGTCCGCTCTTTTCTCTCTCTTCGAGTCCAGGATTTCTCGTGGTTGGGTTTCCGTCGTACCTTCAGGGTTTCGCTTTCTCCCTTTTGTAACGGAGGTGCTACGATCATCAATCTGCAGCTTGTCTATTGAACCTTCCTCCAATCTTTTAATCGTGAGCTCTTTATCCCTATGTGTTCCTTGCTGGATGTCAGTGTCGTTGAAAAACATATGAGAAGGACGAGCATTGGTGAAGTTGGAGTATACCTTGAGCATGTGTTGTTCATGCCAATGGAACCATCGCGGAACCTAATCATTGTGTCTTTAACACGATTTCTGCTGGCATCATCCTTTTGTTCCGGATACCGCCTACGAAGATCTTCAGTCTAAATCTCGAGAGTTGAGTTGCCTGATTCTCCTAACCATGTATAGAGTTGATAGTTGGGTCCGGGATGGACTGATCACCCTACCCGACTCTTACTATTTGCTCTGTACATCGAACTGGTGGATCAATGTAACTTTTCCCTCTTCTAATGGAAGTTCGAGGTGGCCTTATCGTTTGATACCTCTACCTTCGTCCTTTGTTCTCCGGAGTGTTCTCTCGACGATCAGGGACAACGACCCTTTGCTGGTGGTGTCGCCGTTTTCTAGATGAAGAAGGAACCCTCGTTAGTGGTGTCGCGAGGATCTACACGAAGCGAGAAGATGCAGATCGCCGACCTTCCTTCCGGTACCATGAGGCGGATCTCGAGGGCGAGATCCATTGTTAGTGGTGTCGAATTGTGGCATCCCGCAAAAACCACTACTAGAAAATCGCGTTGAATTTGTGCATTGCATCGTCATCATCATGCATTGTTTGCATAAAACTATTTCGCAAAGCCCGTTTTGTTTTCTAAAACGCCCCACCTTTGTTCTAATGCAAACCCCGGGTCTCCGGATTATTTTGTTTTGTTGCTATCGGGTTGCAAACGGTCCAATTAAATTAAATAAAATTTAAAGTTATTTTAGCGGGGGCAGTCGAACGGGCCGTTCCGACCCGAACGACCACCCCCAGGAATCTACCAACGGTCCGCCTCTAATCCTAAACCTACCAGAGAATCTACCCACCCTCTTTGGCCACATCACCCCACCCAATCCCCACCTGCCACCTCACCTCTCTCCCTCCCTCCACCACTCCCTAGCTGACACATCACCCCATCAGCCACCCACCCTCTCTCTCCTTTTTCCCACCCCTCTCCCTGACCCGCCTGGCCCACTCGCCCACGTGGCCCCGGCCACCTGCCCACTCCCACTCATCCGTCTGGCCCAGCCCCCACCCCGGTCAACCCTTCCCCCCGGCCACAAGCGTGGACCCCGCCCCCGACCCCACTCCCTCACCGAACCGCTCCTCCCACCTCTCTTCTTCCCCGCGCGTGCAGCCTCCCTCCGTCCTCGTCTCCTCCCCTAAGCGCTTCCGGAGCTCCCCTCCTTCCCGCCCCGACCTTGCCTGCGCCTCGTCGGCCTTGGCCTCACTGGCCCCTCCGCTGCCCAACACCACCCCGCCTCGCCCCCTCAACCGCCGCTCCTCCTCTCTGGCCACGCTCGCCCGGCCTCAGCCAGCCTCCCCTCTCTGCCCGCTCGCACCCCACTCCCGGTAGCTCCGGCGCTCCCTCTCTCTCTGCCGCCCGCCCGGTGCCTCGCCGCCCGCTCGCTCCACCGCACCATTGCGCCGCTCCGCCCGGCCCTCGTCGCCTCTCCGGCCGCCCGAGGCCCGTCAGCTCACCCGCCCCGCCCATGCGGCCTCCCGGCTGCCGTCAGTGCCGCCTCGCCTCCTCCGTGCGGGCCCGCGTCGACCTGGCCGTCTCCGCCGCTCCTCTGACCGGCGACCTCCGAGCTCTGCCTCGCCGCCCGCTCGTTCCACCCCGCACTGCTGCCCAGCCGGCCGCCTCTGCAGCGCCAACCCACTGCCCGGCCCGGCAGAGCCGCCTCCGTCGAGCTCCCTCCGCCCGTCTGCGCGGACCTTTGCGGTCCCTCCCGCGCGTCCCGGAACCCGCGGAACCTTGTTGCCGGCGACCACGGAGCCGAGTTCGTCATCACGGGCACGTGGAGCCACACCCAAGATCTTCAATAAGGAACAACAAGAACCTCGAAACCAAGATCTCCGTGCGGAACCCGGTCAAACACCGACAAGCTGAAACCGTGGAACCGACAAGATCGACCTCACCGGCCGGGATCTCCGCAGAACAACGAGTCCTTCGAGTGAAACCGACAAGATCTACCCCGACACGAGACCACGGCGACAAGTACTCCTTCCCGGATGCGATGCTCGAGAACACGAACGGTAAGAACACCGACGCAGAACGCCAAGTGCTTCACCCCGACGCCATGACCGTCGACATGACCCGAAGACCCCGGATGCGTCAAGACCTACCCCAGTCACCCGAGAACGCTCCCGCCAAGGCCGTCGAACCCTGAACCCTGGACCCCGACCCCGAACCCCGGATCCCCAAGTTCGTCGAGAACCTTAATGTGTGAACCCTCTCCCGCAAACCCTATTTTATAATTGAAATACAACTTGTCGCATAATAATTGTTCATGCATGCATCTTATCATGTGGTTTGGGGGCCTTATGCCGATTCACCTAATAATTAAATATGGGGCCCATATGCGGGCAAGTCTAGTCTCATATCGGCCTCATTTAAAATTGTGTAGCAAATCCGGTGCTATCTTCTTCCATGTTAAACAACATTTAATTACGGGGGTTTCTAAACAACTTGAACCATATAAATAATTGTCGAGACCCCGGTTCCGCTTAATATGACCTAATTGCATCGCATCTTTGCCATGTCATGCAACATACATGCATCATGCCGATCTTTTGCCGTTGTATTAAATATAGCATCCGGTGTTTCTTCTAGTGTTTTGCTTCTTCGCGGATAAGGCCGTTGAGTTGATGTGAGCTTCGCCCTGATCTTCGGTTGATCCTTCGACAATGTTTTCAGGCGAGCATCTCCCCCTTTCTACCTATCTTACTTTTATAGTATTTACTCCCCTCCTGTTGATCTATTGCTATCTGTGTTGCGATGCTTTAGTTTCCGTACCTGTGATATACCGTGCAGCCCTATATTGCCTTGGACACATCCTATTACCTGTTGTTTGGTAGATAGTTGGACTTGCGCGTCGTAGTTGCTTGCTCAAGTGCTGATGTGTGTCGTCATATGCCACAGTTGCTAATGTATTGCTGCATGTTGATGTTGGAGATGATTCTAGTTTTACTTATCGTCACTTTAATTTCTGTTTAACAACTAAAATTGAAATAAGCGAGAGGCATCGGTGGGTGATAGAAAATATTTGGTTTCGAGCCCACTTGTGTCCCGTAAGACCCCGAGTACTTGATACTGTTCCTTGATTTATCGCGCTATCCACATCCGGGAGGTATATGGGACCCCGAGCGAGCTTGATTCCGTCTTATTTCTTGGGGCCACAAACTAGTTTGAGGTTTTATTTACGATCCTGTACTTATGCCATGCTACTGCTTTATTTAATTTGTGCGAGGAGCACACTGTACTATTTAGGTAAGCGGAGTGATTACGCGGTATCGACAAGCCCAGCCACACTTTTGGGTTCCCAGTCGCTTACAGCCATTGTCGCAAACCTTGAGTCCGTCTCGGAGCTTGCTTACTCCGTTGCGGGATCTACTCAATGGGGTGGCCCCCTGAAATATCTCTGAATCCTGTGATTGTTCAGTCGTGAAAGCCTCGTTGGGTTTTGATTTGGTTTTTCCGAGGTTGATCGAGCGTGTGTTGCTATTGGTGCACCCCGGCCGGGTAAAACTTTCTGAAAGCCGTGTCCGCGGATATGGACGACTTGGAGCACAGTATCTCGATCATAGACAAGCATAACTAAAGTTTACTGCTATAAATTTGACTTTATAATGACTAGTAATCAGCTTCACTATCATGGAATGGCTAATTAATACTGCCCACAATTGCTTGTTGGTTTGTCGCTTGCGACAATTGTATCTGATTAGTAAGTAATGCAACTACAACGGAATGGCTGAATAAAAGTATCAACAACTGCTGGGTTTAAGGGTTATCTCATGTCATCTGTATCTGATTAGTAAATGTTGCGACTATAACGGAATGGCTAACTAAAAGTGCCCACTGCTTACTTTATCAGGATGATTATCTATACCTGACTAGTAATTACTGCAACGATAACTGAATAAATAAAACTGCCAACGGTGTGAGTTCCTCGGTCGACTTCCTCGTTTGGTTTCGAGGGGGGAAACACCAGGATGGTTTGTGTGGTGGTAGTATCAGGTTGGTTCCGATTAGGTCTTTCTTACCCCTCTCTGATAACCGCTAGTTGTATCGAGTCTCTATAGGTTGTTTAGTGCCTGCTGCCGCTGCCGCTGTAGTCCACCATACCTATGTAGGCGAGGACCGCTGAATTCTAGCCTCGCTGGTGTCTTGGCCTCGATCTTGGCTCCTTCTTTTTCCTTTGCCCTTTGTCGGCACCCTTTGTTTAAGCGGGTTTGAGATCGATGCGTTAGCGAGGTTACCCTTCCGGCTTGGCAGGCAGGTTAAGGGCGCCATTGGTTATTCTTCAGGGCTCTTAGCCCCATTTGCATCTTGTCCGTAGCTGGACGCTCTATCGTTTTCAAGGTGATTTGGATCTTTGTACAGTATATTTGTATTCTTGACTCTTTGAGTCACTGTTGTAGATATATCTGTTCTGTGGGTCCCATCGAGGACTGTTGTGTAATGTTATTACTTCGTTTTCCACCCGCACGAAAGTGCCTGGTGGGCACCTTTGAATCGTTTCTATGCGGGTTTGGCGAATTTTGCTCAAACTTGCATAGGTCCGATTCTGAGGGTGTTACACATTGCCTCTTACTGAAGCTTTTGTTTTGATGGATTTCAGTTGAAGTGTGAACCTAAAGGTTTATTGTTTTTGATTACACTAATGTTGCCATTGAAGTTTGTGTTTTTGCTTGTGAGAGAAGGAATTTCCAGGAGAAGGAGAAAAAGAGTCTGTAGAGTTCGTCTTTGGATAGGTAAAAGTGGTGAAAACAGAAGGTTCATGAAATCCTTATATTTTTATATTTTTGATATTTCTAATACATATGGAAGCTTACGAGGCCAGGAGAGGAGAAGCAGGCGGGTGGCCACACCACCCCTAGGCGGGCCCCGGTGCGCGCTGAGGTGTGAGCCCCCCGAGCTCCGTCTCCGCCTTGTTTGTGTACCAGTACCTTCCTTATGCATTGAAACTTAGTAATATATAACCCCCGGATACCTAGAGGTTCGTGCATTGTGTTCTCGTCGTGTTTTTGCTTCGATCTATTTCTGTCAGGAAATTTTCTCAAGTTTAGAGGACCATGGTCTCCGCCAATGACAAAGGCAAGAAGCCCGAGGAAGATGATCCTCAAAACCCCAAGGAGGAGGAGATTTTGGTTAGGGATGAAGAAGACATAGAAGAGGACAAGCATCTGGACACCCGCTCTACCGTCGCAAGCATTGGAGTGGTGGCAAAACCTACCGAGCTTAGGAGGACAACACGGATGTCTACAGGAGGGAGAACTCCGCGTCATATCCTCTCCCCACAGACACTTATTCCTCGTACCACTCGTTATAACCATGCAGGGAAGGACCACACTAAGAAAGAAGAGTAGGGAAAGAATAACAAGCACTGGGATTCTCAGTCTGACATGATCATGAGCCGCATTGAGCAAAACTCGAAGCTGATTCGTACCCTTACCTTCGAGTTTGAGGATTTGAAGAAACTTATTTAAGAGCTTATCAAGAGAACACCACCACCACCAAAGGAGTAATTCGTCATCAGGTTTGGCATCCCCTTGGCTTGTTCCAAGCTTGGGGGGAGTGCCACGGTATCACCATCATTATCTTTTATCTTTTACCTTTTTAGTGGATTTGTATCTTTGGTAGAGAAGTTATCTTATAGTTTGGTTTGCATGTGGAAGTATCTCTCCTTTAGTTGATTATATATGTATCCCTTGGTGTGAGTGCCTTTATGGATTATTAATGAGATGTCTCATCTTTTAGTTTTTGCACTTCTTATTTTAGTTTGCAATCTCTATTATATGATGGATCTTGTTGATCAGTATTGGCATCACTTTGGGAGCATCAAGTAAATCTAAATTGGTTTTGGCAAACCGAGCTCTGGTTAGTAGCAACACTTCTTTTTGAGGTTTGAAAAAAAAGAGAAAAAGCTTACAGGTATTTTGTATCATTTGTTTTCTTTCTTGTTGTCTCATAAGCTTAGTATTCTTTATTTAAGATCTTTTGTGTCCTCAAGGAAGATTGCATGTTTTGCTTTATTACTTGTATGTTTGCTTGTTTCTTTCAACTCTTTTGCTTGCTACCCAACCTTGCTAGCCAAAAACTTGTTTTTGAGAAGGCATACTTCTCATGCTTCCAACACCTTTGAACCAAAATCTGTGTCATTTGTGTCCACCATATCTACCTATTAGCTATTTGAAAGGATACGGATGTCGCCTAGAGGGGGGGTGAATAGGCGATTAAAACTTTTCCTAGAGTGGCTCAACAAAGGCGGAATAAAACTAGTGTTTACTTTGTTAAGCACAACCTAGAACAACTAAGGTTCACCTATGTGCACCAACAACATATGCTAAGCAATACAAGCAACAAAGTGATAGCAAGATATATATTACTTCAAGCACAAAGGCTATCACAATGTAAAGTGCATAAGTAAAGAGCTCGGGTATAGAGATAACCGAGGCACGCGGGGACACCGATATTTTACCGAGTTCCTAATAACATGGAGTACGTATCGTTTGGAGAGGGTGTGGTATCAAACCACCAACGCCACAAAAGGCCTCCCTTATTCTCCGATGAATCTCACCCCAACGGGATCGATCCTCACTTTCACTATCGGTGCACTTGTCGGTGGCAACCGGAACCTCTCACAAGGTTGGGGCACTTCTCCACAACTTAATTGGAGGCTCCCAACAAATGCCACAAAAGGCCACAATACCACCAAGGCCACAAAACCGTCTAGGGTTCCAAGAACCCAAGAGGGACAAGCTCCAAAGAGTCACACAAACCAAATCCTCCTAGGAGAACTGAAATCGATGCACCAAATGCAAATGGCAAGAACACCACAAAGGTGCTCAAATCCCTCACTCTCAAGTTACAACAAAGCTACTAAAGCTATTGGGGGAACAAGAGAGGAGGAATCAAAGAGAGACACAAAATCCCCCAAAATCTAGATCCCCAAAGATGCACTCACAAAGAGATGAATCGGTTAGGTCAAAACGTGGATCTAGATCTCCTCTCTCTTCCACTCAAATATGGGCAAGAATCATCGGAGGGAAAAGATTAGGCAACCTTCAAGATCTAGATCAAGTGTGGACAAAGCTTAGCCTAATAGATGAAGAAGGAGCTCACTAAACTCAAAACGGGCAAATCCTTAAATAGAGGCCCCAAAAATCTGGCCATTGGGGCTATTTTTCTGAACGGTCCGGTAGTACCGGATGCTACCGCACCTGGGCCAACCGAAACAAATCGAACAAACCAAATTGGGTCGAGCGAACACCAGCGAGCGAGTGCAGAAGCGGCGTGCGTCACGGTCAACTGGCCCAGCCAAGTGGCGAGGGCAAGTCAACGCGTGCAGCAGCGCGTAGCAGCGCGTGGGAGGCAGGGCTGCAGCGGTGGCCAGCTGCAGAGGCATGAGCCAGCGGGCCGGTAGCAGGCAAGCGGCAGCGCATGATGGCGGTAGGAGAAGCAGACCGGCGCAGCGATGGTCAACGCGAGCAAGAAGCGGCGCGTGACAGCGACAGCGATGGCCAGCCAGGCGGCCAGGGCCAGCAGCGTCTGGCGCTGCGTGGCGAAAACAAGCGGCGACAAATCTGGCGAGCAAGCGGCGGCCTTGGGCTAGAAATCTTTATAGGCAGATATTTACGGGCCGATACTGCCCACCCACAGGCGGTACTCTTTGGGCGGCGGTAGTCAGTTGACTACCTAGCGAGACAGGGAATAGTTGGGGCACGCTCAGGTGCGGGCGGTAGTACCGGCCTGCCCGGGCGTTACTTCCGCTCGTCCCACAAAACATATTTTCCTTTTCTTTTTAAATAAGATCGGCAGATATTTAAACGACAATAACTTTTGATTGGAAGCTCCGATTGACCCGATTTCAATTGCGTTGGATAGAGGACGACAAGGGCTACCCTATAAAAGCCAAGTGAGAAAGTATCAAGTAGAATAATGTGAGATATCTCACTTGGTGAGAAACCGAAAAGCCGCATAAATCAAAATCGCAACAAGATACATATGGGAGATCCGATTTTGATGAACAAGAGCTTGTTATGGAGATTACCACAAGCTCTATATCCTCACATGGATAAGACCAAATAACAACCAAATATGATGATGCAAGTATGCAAAGGTTTGAGCTCTCTCCGAACGATGTGACCAAATTACTCATTCGAGAGCCTCTCTTGATAGTACGGTTATTTATCCTAAACCCGGTCTCCTACACACAAGAAGAGACCGGCAAAAGGGAAAACCTATCAAGATTATACCTTTGCCTTGAGCATTCGACTTGAGCTCGATGTAGACGATCTTGCCCTTCTCAAGATGGAACGCATTTCTTAATTCCTCATCATTGACCTCGCATATTGAGCTTGCACAACATATCTTCTTTGCATTTCATCGACCTTGAAGCCAACACATGCTCCAAGCGATGCCAATGGACAAATCCTACAAGCATAACTTAATACACACATTAGTCCATAAATATTGTCATTAATTACCAAAACCACACATGGGGGCCCACAAGTTCTTTCACTATTGCTATTCCAAGCAAATTCTCAAGCTTTATCTATCTTTCGAATTAAAAAAGTATTTTGTTATGTGAAAACTAGTTAGTAAAGCTCTCACGAACTTGATGGCACACCTTTTTTCTTGCCCCTAATAGACTTGAACCATTGTGTCATCAAAGTTGTATATGCTTGCACCTATACGTTGGAATTAGCAGAACCATTCTGTCATGGGGAACGTTTTCAACATTGCACTTGTACTTCGTACACAGTTGATATCATGCTATTTTGTCTGTGGATGTCACCGGTGTGAAATAAAAAGGGATCTTGTAAGTCCATGGAGTTATGTATTTTGTGTTAGAGAAACGCCTAGGCCGCTAGCCTAAGCCATGCCTAATCATGGTGGAAACTTGCACCATCACCATAGTGAGCTATCTGTGAAGCATCCTCAGTGAAAAGCTATGCACCTAGTAAACAAAAATATCGCTGAGATGCTCATTGTTTGTTTGCCTTGTCATTTTGGTTAGGGAAAGCTCATGTACCATGTGCAAGGGGTACCCCATTGGCGGTTCTCTATGATACGCATGTACTTACAATGACAAGAACTTATAGGTAACTGAAGTTGAGTAGCATGAGGAGTGGCCCTCATATTCAAGGGACATGAGATTGACAACTTATATTTTGTCAAGCATATACTCCATCCTTATTCACTTTAACCTTAACCATCTCAAGATGCCTATGATAGGGGCAATGAGGGCTCAAAGCTAGTAAGTACCATAATCTTTTGGAAGATCTTTATGACTTGAAATCCCTTCTTCCCTCTATGAAGGGACCTTTCTCCTACTTCCAAGTTGAGTCAGTAAACCTACTTCCTCTCTATCTCCAGCAAGCATTTGAGTTGCTGTGTTTCAAGCATTCATATGGTGATTTATTCAATCATGTTCTTTATCTTCCTTGTTTGCACAAGAATCTTATCTATTGAGTATTAATTTTAAAGCCTTTATTGTTGAAAAACCTTTTTGAGCAAAGAGTGCTCCTGTTGTGAAAACTTCTACAAAAAGCTTTTTTGTGAAGCTATTTGCCAGTTGTTCTCTGACCAAGAACAAAGTTTGCCAATTATAATTATGATTTATCTTTATGCATCTCTATTGTGACTCCTGTACTTGTTGCAAGCTAAGTGTGATTCTTCTTGTCCGTATTCTTTTATCACCACTTCACTCCATAAACCTATGGACATGTTTACTGAGCTCAGTTTTCGCTTGGGGACAAGCGAAGGTCTAAGCTTGGGGGGAGTTGATACGTCCAATTTGCATCACCATTCTATATAATAATTTGCCTCTATTCATTGATATATGTATTATTATGAGGTAATACTTATGTCTTTCATCTGTTTATGCATGTTGGATGATTCTTGGAGGATGAACTGCTGGAGTCTGGATTCTGATGGAAAAAGAGGTGTTTTTATGCAATTTCGTGAAGATCAGAAAAATACCATAAAAATTGTGGAAAATCATATTTTCCCATAAGACGAAGAATGCCAGAAGGGGAGGCGGAGATGGGCCACAGCCCCCCCAAGGATCTAGCATATGAGTAAGAATCCCTATGCCTCAGCCATAGGATCTATCATGTATGCCATTCTATGTACTAGACCCGACATTGCATATGTTGTTATTTTAACTAGCAGATATCAAAGTGATCCAGGAGTGGATCATTGGACAACGGTCAAAAACATCCGTAAGTACTTGAGAAGAACTAAGGATATGGTTCTTTCTTATGGAGGTGATGAACAACTCGTTATTAATGGTTACACCGATACTAGTTGGAACACCGATACAGATGATTCTAAATATCAATCTGGATGCGTATTTACTTTGAATGGTGCATCAGTTAGCTGGAGGAGGGAAAAGAGAAGCGTAGTGGGAGATCTTCAACTGAATCAGAATACATAGCTGCTTCGGAGGATTCACAAGAGGCGATATGGATGAAGGAGTTCATTATAGAGCTCGGTGTGGTTCCCAGTGCACTGGACCCAATGTCTATCTACTGTGATAACATGGGCGCCATAGCCAATGCGTAAGAACCAAGGTCACACAAGACGCTGAAGCATATCAAGCTACGTTTTCACGCTATTCGAGAGCATGTCCAATATGGTGACATAAAGATTTGCAAAGTACAGACATATATGAATGTGGCATATCCGTTGACTAAACCTCTCCCGAGGGCAAAACATGACTAGCACCAAACCTCCATGGGTGTTCAGTATATTACCATGTAATCTAGATTAGTTGACTCTAGGGCAAGTGGGAAACTGTTGGAGATATGCCCTAGAGGCAATAATAAAAGTAGTTATTATTATATATTTGTGTTTATGATAAATGTTTACATTCATGCTATAATAGTATTAACCGGAAACATTAATACTTGTGTGATTTGTAAACTAATTAGAGTCCCAAGTAAAGCCTCTTTCTAATACTAGCTTGTTGGTTAATAGAAGATCATGGTTTCTGGATCATGAACATTGAGATGTTGTTAACAACGAGATCATATCATTAGGAGAATAGTATGATGGACATACTCCTATAGATAAGCGTAGCATAAAGATCAAGTCATTTCAATAGTTCGTTTGCTATAAGCTTTCTAATACATAGTAACCTAATTCCTTCGGCCATGACATCATGCTAATCACCATCACTGGATGGATACTTTGATGACATCAAACACCACACCATAACTAGGTGGCTATAAAGGTGGAATTTAGTGTTCATAAAGTATGTGTTGAGGCACATAGATCAAGAGTGGGATTTGTCCATCCATATGACGGATAGGTATACTCTGGGCCCTCTCGGTGGAATTTCATCCAATTAGCTTGCAAGCATGTGACTGGCTCACAAGGGATCACATATCACTAGACCGAGAAAAGAGTATTTATCGGTAACGAGGTTGAACTAGGTATGCAGAGATACCGACGATCAAACCTCGGATAAGTAAAATATCGCGAGACAAAGGGAAATTGGTATCGTATGTAAATGGTTCATTTGATCACAAGGTAATCGTTATAAATATGTGGGAGCCATATGAATTTCCAGATTCCTCTATTGGTTATTGATCGGAGAAGAGTCTCGGTCATGTATGCATAATACACGAACCGTAGGGAGACACACTTGTCAACACCCGGATTTTTAATCCCAGATGCATGTTATGCCATACATCGCAATCCCAGGATTACCATTTTTGTGAGACATAATCTTGGATATCATAGTACATCATCCATTACAAACCATACATAAGTTCTTACACAAATAAAGGATCTCATGATCCAGTCTTAATACAATTCAAGTAGCAGAATAACGTAATAATAACAATAGTGTAGGCGAGACGCTGATGATTGGAGATGATCCTAGTTGTCGTAACCTTCCTGCTGCCTGTCCTCCTGATAGTCCTCTTCGTAGTCTGGCCATGGGAATATCCAGGGACAAAGCCATGACTACTCTTTAAGTACTCGTAAACTAATACTAACAAGTGAAGTGGTTTTGAGTAGGAAATACTAATCTCTAGGTTGTTTTGCAAAAGGCCAGATTTACCTTAACAGAGTTCAGAAGCAAAGAAAACTAGTTAAAAGTTTTATAACACTTAAGTGGGAACTTGAATTCCATATCACAACCCTGTTGTGGTCAAGTCAAAGTCATGATTCATTTCACAAGTCATTTTAAAAACATCTAACGACAGAACAGTATGGCCACTCCAACTATCCATAACCGCGGACGCGGCTATTCGAATAGCTTGACACACTGCAGAGATTGTACACTTTCAGCACAAAATTCAATACATCCATCAGGAACAATCCTGAATTCACCATACTCAGTATGCGGATAATCAATCCTAACCTTTCCATTATACGCCCTAGTATAGACACCTCTCCTGAAAGTTTGGCCTCCCAACCATGACCAACTGTCATCTTGGGAACTGCATAGGTGGACAATCTTCACAAAGTAGCCTCAGCTCAAACTTTGGTCGCAAGGGAACCCATACTAAGGTATATAAATTTTCAGTCAAGCCCTACCCAAATTTCGGGTATTATGGTCGTACGGTAAAGTTGGAATGGTATCGCATTCAGACAACCATCAGTTCTGTAAAAGGGCTAAGGCTCATGCCTTAACATTTTCATCATCAAATTCATCTGGTTTTGTCGGGGATATAACCCCAGGTACCCCAGAGTTGGTCTATAAATAAACTAATAAGAGACATGGATAAAAGAAAGAATATTAGACAAGAAGATATTTAAACAAAAAAGAGAAAAGGCAAAGAAAGAGCAACTGGGCCGAGTAAGGGCAATCTCGGCCCAGTCTATACCATCGAGCGAATCAATCAAGGGAAACAACCCCGGGTGGGCCGACCTAAGCCTAAGTCGGCCCACCACGGGCCTCCTGCATCAACCAACCCCCAGCGCCGAACTATCTACCCGCAACCCCGCCAGCGCCACCTCTCCTACCTGCATCATCGAACAACGCTGGCTCCCGCCGAGCAGGTACTCCCCCAGGACAGCGTCGCCATCATCTCCCGCGTGGGCCGAATCAACACTATCTCGGCCCACCGCGGGTCTACACCTGCCAAGCATCGCCTCAACGGGACTCTCCCCGCGTGGGCCAGCTAGAGCAGTCCCGGCCCACCGGCGAGATCCACCAAGACCCGGTCGTCCCCCTTGACCCGGCTGGGCCTCAGGATGGGAGAAGGATGAAGCCAGGATGACCCGCCTGGGCTCCCTCCATCATGGGCCGAATGATAAAGATCTCGGCTGGGCCTTTATCTTTATTCGGCAGTGAGGAAATAAAGGCCTGGTTGGGTTTTCTTGCTCCCAGGCCGAATCAATCTAGCCATAGGCCGAATTACTGCTTTGTCTGAGTCATCCGGGCTGAGTTATGACACCCCGAATGACCCTTTATTCGCCTCTAGATGTCTTCACCATAACTACCGTGATACAACATCGAGCTAGACAAACTCCACGAGGATCGTGTCACTCTTGGGACGCCCATGGCTCAGACTGACACGTGCAATAGGGAATATGCCCTTGTCACCCAAGAATATGCTAAGGTATATGCCATGGCATCTCCAAAGATGCCAAGGCATATGCTGAGCATCTGAGAAGATGCTAGGAATATGCTACACATATGCTATACGTGGGGAACAAGTTTTGTCCCCTGGGCACCCCTTTATAAGGAGCACCAGGGGGATCGTTCTAGAGGAGGCCCGAAGGGCTTCTCCCCTCTCTGCTCACTAGGAGCTCTCCTTCTCCCTCTTCCTCTACTCTCATAGAGAGATCTAGATAGAAGGATAGGAGATACAGCTCCAGGAGCATGATTGTAGCCACAAGTAAGGCGAGTTTATAAGAGATTAGATGTATAGAAGGAGAGGTAATCCCCACTTGAGGGCTTCAACCCAATATACGTTGTATTTCTCTTTGTTCATACGAGTGCGGTCTTCACTGCATCATCCCTTCCCGGATTCCTCCACGTCCATCGGCCCCAACTTTAGCCTACCCATGGCATATGCCGTGACACCACCACGACATTTGGCGCCCACCGTGGGGCCTTCTAGTGGCGTTGGTTGGGTTTCCATCCGGACGGGAACATCTTCATCAACTTCTTCCTCACAGGGCTCATTCTGCTTCACCAAGTCAACAGAGAACAAAGAGTAAGCGCAGAGACTCTCCAAGTCTAACTCATCAAAGCAGGTAAGACTCAGCAAGAACTCAAGCACTACTCCGAGCTTACTGTAAGTACCAAGTAACTCAGCAGGGCAAGTATGACCTAGCAAGACTCACCTAAAAACTTCTCCAGGTATGCTGTAAGTACCAGGTAACTCAGTCACCTACACTCAACCCTTCATCCCAGGGAGAGAATAACTCAACCCGGGGACTACAACTTATCCGTAGAGTCACCTTTAGATTAAGAGAGCATTATGTTGATTTGGATCTATACTCCAGCCAGCTTTTCAGTTAACTCGGCCATAAGTTGAATCATCTTATTTGTGATTCAGATAGATTTTGAGTCAGTTAGTTTATGTTTTGGATTACCCATTAACTCAGCTCTTGACCGACATTTCAGTTAACTCGGCCATAAGTTGAATCATCTTATTTGTGATTCAGATAGATTTTGAGTCAGTTAGTTTATGCTTTGAATTAACCTTTAACTCAGCTCAATAAGTTGTCTCTGATTCGGACTAACATTTGATTCAGCTTGCCAGGGTACTTTATAATTCGGATTGGTATTCAAACTCGGCGTACTAATTGTATATCGATTCAGGTAAGCTTTATTTAGTTCACCAGATTGCCAGGTTATGATATGACTCGGATTGATATCTCACCATCTTGCCAGGTTATCCCATATCTCGGATGGCTATTGGCCACCTTATCGTATCTCGAATCTATATCTCATATCTACATCTCGAATCGGGTCTCTCAGCGGTTAACCCTATTATCATATCCCAAAGCTTAATCTCGGATCCATATCTCGGATCCATACCAAAGGCAGGTTATCGTCATCACGCCAAATCAAGCCATATCATGGCAAATAGATGACTCAATATGAGTCAATTTTGAGTAAAGTAACTCGGATTTAGGATGAGTTAACTCGGATTTGAGTCAGATGACTCAGATTCGGGATGCAAGTCAAAATTGAGTAAAGTAACTCGGATTTAGGATGAGTTAACTCGGATTTGAGTCAGATGACTCAGATTCGGGATACAAGTCAAAATTGAGTAAAGTAACTCGGATTTTGGATGAGTTAACTTTCGGTTGAGTCGGATGACTCAAATTCGGATGCAAGTCAAAATTGAGTAAAGTAACTCGGATTTAGGATGAGTTAACTCGGTTTGAGTCGGATGACTCAGTTAGGATACAAGTCAAAATTGAGTAAAGTAACTCGGATTTTGGATGAGTTAACTCGGATTTGAGTCAGATGACTCAGATTCGGGATGCAAGTCAAAATTGAGTAAAGTAACTCGGATTTAGGATGAGTTAACTCGGATTGGAGTCAGATGACTCAGATTCGAGATGCACGTAAAAATTGAGTAAAGTAACTCGGATTTAGGATGAGTTAACTCAGATTTGAGTCAGATGACTCAGATTCGGGATGCAAGTCAAAATTGAGTAAAGCAACTCGGATTTAGGATGAGTTAACTCGGATTTGAGTGATGTCACTTAGATTTGAGCCAGATGACTCAGACTTTCATACGAGTCAATTTTGAGTAAAGTAACTCGGATTTGGGATGAGTTAACTCGGATTTGAGTCACATAACTCGGATTTGGGTCAGATGACTCAAGACATGAAGTCAGAATCGAGTAAAGTAACTCGGATTTGGGATAAGTTAACCCGGATTTAATCATGTAACTCGGATTTGAGTCAAATGACTCAGACTTAGGCATAAAGTCAATTTTGAGTAAGGAAACTCGGATTTGGAATCAGATGACTCGGATAAAAACTTACCCAATGAGGTTAAAAGAGCAAAGCCCAAGAAGGCAAGATCTCATAACTTACCCAATGAGGTTAAAAGAGCAAAGCCCAAGAAGGCAAGAGCTCATAACTTACCCAATGAGGTTAAAAGAGCAAAGCCCAAGAAGGCAAGAGCTCAAAACTTACCCAATGAGGTTAAAAGAGCAAAGCCCAAGAAGGCAAGAGCTCATAACTTACCCAATGAGGTTAAAAGAGCAAAGCCCAAGAAGGCAAGAGCTCATAACTTACCCAATGAGGTTAAAAGAGCAAAGCCCAAGAAGGCAAGAGCTCAAAACTTACCCAAAGAGGTTAAAAGAGCAATGCCAAAGAAGGCAGGAACCCGTAACTTACCCAAAGGGGTCATGACCAGTGCCCATGAAGGCCAGAAGTCCAGAAACTTACCCAAAGGGGTTATGACCAGTGCCCATGAAGGCCAGAAGTCCAGAAGCTTACCCAAAGGGGTTAATACCAGTGCCCATGATAGCCAGAAGTCTAGAAACTTACCTAAAAGGGTATAACCAGAGCCCAAGAAGGCCAGAAGTCGAAAAACCTGCCCAGAAAGGTTATGACCAGTGCCCAAGAAGGCCAGAAGTCAAAAAACTTAACCAAAAAGATTATGCAACCAAGAAATATATGGCAAAGAAGTTGTATGACAGAAAACAACTCTGGGAGTATTTAAATATAGAGCCCATGAGCGATTCTACGAATCCCACATGGCCTCGGGGACTAATGTCGGGGATATAACCCCAGGTACCCCAGAGTTGGTCTATAAATAAACTAATAAGAGACATGGATAAAAGAAAGAATATTAGACAAGAAGATATTTAAACAAAAAAGAGAAAAGGCAAAGAAAGAGCAACTGGGCCGAGTAAGGGCAATCTCGGCCCAGTCCATACCATCCAGGCCGAACTGAATCAAGGGAAACAACCCCGGGTGGGCCGACCTAAGCCTAAGTCGGCCCACCACGGGCCTCCTGCATCAACCAACCCCCAGCGCCGAACTATCTACCCAACCCTTGACGCCACCTCTCCTACCTGCATCATCGAACAACGCTGGCTCCCGCCGAGCAGGTACTCCCCCAGGACAGCGTCGCCATCATCTCCCGCGTGGGCCGAATCAACACTATCTCGGCCCACCGCGGGTCTGCACCTGCCAAGCATCGCCTCAACGGGACTCTCCCCGCGTGGGCCAGCTAGAGCAGTCCCGGCCCACCGGCGAGATCCACCAAGACCCGGTCGTCCCCCTTGACCCGGCTGGGCCTCAGGATGGGAGAAGGATGAAGCCAGGATGACCCGCCTGGGCTCCCTCCATCATGGGCCGAATGATAAAGATCTCGGCTGGGCCTTTATCTTTATTCGGCAGTGAGGAAATAAAGGCCTGGTTGGGTTTTCTTGCTCCCAGGCCGAATCAATCTAGCCATAGGCCGAATTACTGCTTTGTCTGAGTCATCCGGGCTGAGTTATGACACCCCGAATGACCCTTTATTCGCCTCTAGATGTCTTCACCATAACTACCGTGATACAACATCGAGCCAGACAAACTCCACGAGGATCGTGTCAGTCTTGGGACGCCCATGGCTCAGACTGACACGTGCAATAGGGAATATGTCCTTGTCACCCAAGAATATGCTAAGGTATATGCCATGGCATCTCCAAAGATGCCAAGGCATATGCTGAGCATCTGAGAAGATGCTAGGAATATGCTACACATATGCTATACGTGGGGAACAAGTTTTGTCCCCTGGGCACCCCTTTATAAGGAGCACCAGGGGGATCGTTCTAGAGGAGGCCCGAAGGGCTTCTCCCCTCTCTGCTCACTAGGAGCTCTCCTTCTCCCTCTTCCTCTACTCTCATAGAGAGATCTAGATAGAAGGATAGGAGATACAGCTCCAGGAGCATGATTGTAGCCACAAGTAAGGCGAGTTTATAAGAGATTAGATGTATAGAAGGAGAGGTAATCCCCACTTGAGGGCTTCAACCCAATATACGTTGTATTTCTCTTTGTTCATACGAGTGCGGTCTTCACTGCATCATCCCTCCCCGGATTCCTCCACGTCCATCGGCCCCAACTTTAGCCTACCCATGGCATATGCCGTGACACCACCACGACAGGTTTTCAAGAACACATGTCAAAACATTTTAGTAGAATGACTCATCATTGTAAGGTTTTCATAACCATTTTCACCAAGTATTCACATCTAAATTTGATCAAGTTTTATGCTTAGCACTAGCAACTACCGGTGGGGGTAAACACTAATGAGGGGTGGTAAACAAGTGTGAACTAGCTAAGTTCAATCTCATGCCTTAGGTTGACATCAAGATTATCTAACTTAGGCCAAGTTTTATGCTCTTTATGCTACCTTCAGATATTTTTCTAGAATCTACAAGTCACTAAGTAAACCAAACTAAGAAGCTTTGATAAAGAAATAAAATACTAAGCTTGCAAGTAAAACTAGGATTTGGTACCATCAGGGGGTATAATCACATATGCTTAAGGCATCTAGTTTGCACAGTTGTCATGCAAGGGTTAACTTCCAAAGTCAATAGCTTGCAAATATTAGCTTGCCTTGTGCAGAGCAGTGGTTGAAGTTCTCCTTGGCTTCTTCCTCATAGTATCCTCCTTCCTCCTCATATCCTTGGTCGGTCTAGCGTCTATAAATAAATACGAGGTACACAATCATCGAACAATACTTAACTACTTCCAATTATCACGCCAAGGTTTTCACTAGATGATCTAGGATCATCACAAGCATTACAATCATTAAGGCAAGGTTTTAATTATTTTAGAAAAGTAATTTCTACTCATTGAAAAACTACTTACGGTTTAATATTCTCCAACTAAAACATGGGATCTTGTTGACACATGTCATCACCACATATTTCAGTACATGGGAATGTGATTTAATAAGGTTTAACCTTTTCATTTTAATTAATTAAAGTGACTAGAATGGCCTATGAGGCATTCTTTTATTACTTGTCCATTATTTCTGTAAGTAAACCTAGAGATTTTTATATATTCAGAAAGGTCTTGTGAAATGTGATTTTTGAGAGTTGGAATCAACTCAAAAGCCTTTGTGGTTGAATTTTGAAAAATGTTTGAATGCAGAAAAGCTTCTGCCTTGTTATTTTTACCATGGGTGATCTACAAATCAAAATGATTTGAATCCAACGGGCTTGGATTGAGAATTCCAAAACTAACAAATCTAACAAAATTGGTTTCATACATTTTGGTTCAGCGAATCGAGCTGGGTTGATTTTTGAATCTAGGTACAAAACTGAATTTGAAACTAAAAGAATAAATCTAAATTTGAATTACTGTGTCGCGCGGAAGGTTTAACTGGGCCGGCCCACTACGCACAGCGCGCGCAGGCTGGTTAAGTGGCTGTTCCCACTCGTCAAAGAGTCATGAAGTGGCGAAGGGGTACGGGGCGATTAGGTCCGTAGGATTAGAAGCTAGATCTACGGATGTGGTTCATTGTCCATGCCAGAACAGGATGCGACGAAAATGAACCCTAGCACGGACAGTGGGGGTCGACGGGGGCTCACCGGGGCTCAGGTGATGGTCAGCCACGGGGGCAAACGACGAAGTCGACGACAACGATCCTCCTGGTATCTGCAGCTCCACCTGGGGCGAATCCAATCGACGACGCCTATCCTCCTCTGCAGCGGCGAACTCCAGTGAAATTCCGGCACCTGGTGCTCGCCTTGCTCCGGGATTAAGTGGGTGTGATCAGTGAGAGGTGGGGAGTGAGATGGTGTGCTCAAATCGAATGGGGGTTCCCTCCTTTTATAGTGCCTGAAGGGGACCGACGGGCGTGGGCTAAGCTCGTCGTGGTCGTCGGCACATCATGCTAATGGCATGGGCGATGATAGGGGCAGTGCGTTGCCTCCTGGCGAAGCTCAACGGCTTGATAGCGAGGCGTGGGGCGGTGTGGAACGGTCGGAACGTCGTGGCGCTCTAAGCGGGTCCGACAGTGATTTTCATGGCGCACAGCGTGCATGGTCCGCGCGGCGGTGAACGGGGTAGTCTGGCGGGTTGCTGGGGTGCTGGCGATCACGCACGCAAGCGGCGAGGGCGGTGCACGGTCTGTGGGTTTGTGTCACGGGTGACGCTCTGGTGCGCGCTCGGCATGCTGGTAGAGAAACTGGGCGCGAGCTTTCCATGTGGTCCAGTGGTTGGCAAGGCTCGGGGCTTGGACAGGGGGTGACGATGGACGTTGCTGCGTGTCCCAAGTACTACTACTCCTTGGAGTCGGTGTCCTCATTATCCTCATCATCATCATCATCATCATCATCAATGAAGGCGAAGTCATCCTCATCGGTGAAGAAGTCCATGGCCTGATCCTCCAGAAAGTCATCATCGTCACTAACATAGGAGTAGGGGTCTCCACGAAGGTCCTCCTCTCCATTCTCCATCTCCTCGAGCTACATATCCTTCTCGTGGCTGGTATCTTCCAAGTCGGTGATCCGGTGGGGAAGACGGGCAATGATGCGCTCCTTCTTGTCAAGCTGACGGCGACGAGACTGGTGATCCTTCACTAGCATGGCAATATTCTGATCCTTCTTGGCGGCGATGGCATACTTGTGGTTGGCGTAGGAGCGGGTGTTGTCCAACTCCTTCTGTCGGTCATACATCATGAAACTGAGGTGGTCCATCTGAGTCTTCAGCTCATGGTGATACGGGGCCTCCAGTGGCTGTCCCATAACATCACGCCTTGGATAGAACTCAAAGCGGGTACCCTTGATCTGACTGATACTCTGCCCACACAGACGGGAAAGAGCTTCTTGCATTGCTCTGGCAAGTCCATCGAGCTAGTTTTTCTCTCTCAAGGTGAACTGAATTCCCTCCAAGGTGGGGGCTTCAATCTTTCCCCGGAGACTTGCAACAACTAGCCACTGCAAATCCTCTCCTTCCTAATCATTGAGCTGAGCTCCGAAGAACTTGGGGTGCGGATGCTCCAGAAGTTCCGAAAGCTAGTCCAAGTCACGCTCAAAGATGAGGTCTCCTCCATTTCCCAATTGATAAAATTTGTTGTACTTCATGTCCATCTATAAGAATATAGGATGAGTAAGTTAGTAGAGTGATCAAGTGTGTCAAATTTTATGTAAGTTTACAAGAATTTTTTTGAGGAACATGAATTTTCATGAAATAGTCTAAGTGGTAAGAATGAGAATAAGTTTTCATAAATACTCACTTCCTTTGGTTTTGAAACTAAGTTTTTTATACAAACATCCATTCTAACTAGGGTCTCCTATGGTCAGGATGGCTCTGATACCAATTTGTCATCACCCGGATTTTTAATCCTAGATGCCTATTATGTCATACATCGCAATCCCAGGATTACCATTTTTGCGAGACATAATAGATTGGATATCACAGTACATCATCCATTACAAACCATACATAAGGTCTTACACAAATAAAGGATCTCATGATACAGTCCTAATACAATTCAAGCAGCGGAATAACATAATAATAACAATAGCGTAGGCGAGAGTCCATCTTCATGGTCACATGCAAAGCTGACGAGTGGAGATGATCCTAGTTGTCATAACCTTGCTGTTGTCCGTCCTCCTGATAGTCCTCTTCATAGTATGGCCACGGGAATAGCCAGGGACAAAGCCATGAGTACTCTTTAAGTACTCACAAACTAATACTAACAAGTGAAGTGGTTTTGAGTAGGAAATACTAAGCTCTAGATTGTTTTGCAAAAGGCCAGATTTACCTTAACTGAGTTCAGAAGCAAAGAAAACTAGTTGAAAGTTTTATAACCCCTAAGTGGGAACTTGAATTTCATATCACAACCCTGTTGTGGTCAAGTCAAAGTCATGATTCATTTCACAAGTCATTTTGAAAAATCTGACGATAGAATAGTATGGCCACTCCAACTGTCCATAACCGTGGACGCGGCTATTCGAATAGCTTGACACACTGCAGAGATTGTACACTTTCAGCACAAAATTCAATACATCCATCAGGAACAATCATGAATTCACCATACTCAGTATGCGGATAATCAATCCTAACCTTTCCATTATACGACCTAGTATAGACACCTCTCCTGAAATTTTGGCCTCCCAACCATGACCAACTGTCATCTTGGGAACTGCATAGGTGGACAATCTTCACAAAGTAGCCTCAGCTCAAACCTTGGTCGCAAGGGAACTCATACTAAGGTATATAAATTTCCAGTCAAGCCCTACCCAAATTTCGGGTATTATGGTCGTACGGTAAAGTTGGAATGGTATCGCATTCAGACAACCATCAGTTCTGTAAAAGGGCTAAGGCTCATGCCTTAACATTTTCATCATCAAATTCATCTGGTTTTCAAGAACACATGTCAAAACATTTTAGTAGAATGACTCATCATTGTAAGGTTTTCATAACCATTTTCACCAAGTATTCACATCTAAATTTAATCAAGTTTTATGCTTAGCACTAGCAACTACCGGTGGGGGTAAACACTAATGAGGGGTGGTAAACAAGTGTGAACTAGCTAAGTTCAATCTCATGCCTCAGGTTGACATCAAGATTATCTAACTTAGGCCAAGTTTTATGCTCTTCATGCTACCTTTAGATATTTTTCTAGAATCTACAAGTCACTAAGTAAACCAAACTAAGAAGCTTTGATAAAGAAATAAAATACTAAGCTTGCAAGTAAAACTAGGATTTGGTATCATCAGGGGGTATAATCACATATGCTTAAGGCATCTAGTTTGCACAGTTGTCATGCAAGGGTTAACTTCCAAAGTCAATAGCTTGCAGATATTAGCTTGCCTTGTGCAGATTAGTGGTTGAAGTTTTCCTTGGATTCTTCCTCGTAGTATCCTCCTTCCTCCTCGTATCCTTGGTCGGTACTAGCGTCTATAAATAAATACGAGGTACACAATCACCAAACAATACTTAACTACTTCTATTTATCACACCAAGGTTTTCACTAAATGATCTAGGATCATCACAAGCATTACAATCATCAAGACAAGGTTTTAATTATTTTAGAAAAGTAATTTCCACTCATTGAAAAACTACTTAAGGTTCAATATTCTACAACTAAAACATGGGATCATGTTGACTCATGTCATCACCACATATTTCAGTACATGCGAATGTGATTTAAAGTGGTGTCACAATTTAATAAGGTTTAACCTTTTCATTTTAATTAATTAAAGTGACTAGAATGCCTATGAGGTAGTCTTTTATTACTTGTCCATTATTTCTGTATGTAAACCTAGAGATTTTTATATAATCAGAAAGGTCTTGTCAAATGTGATTTTTGAGAGTTGGAATCAACTCAAAAGCCTTTGTGGTTGAATTTTGAAAAATGTTTGAATGCAGAAAAGCTTCTGCCTTGTTATGTTTACCATGGGTGATCTACAAATCTAAGTGATTTGAATCCAATGGTCCTGGATTAAGAATTCCAGTACCTTTCTAACAAAATTGGTTTCATGCATTTTGGTTCAGTAAATCGAGCTGGGTTGAATTTTGAATCTAGGTACAGAACTGAATTTGAAAATAAAAGAATAAATCTAAATTTGAATTACTGGGTCGCGCGGGAGGTTTAACTGGAGCGACCCACTATGCACAGCGCGCGCAGGCTGGTTAAGTGGCTATCCCCACTCGTCAGTGAGTCAGGGAGTGGCGAAGGGCTATGGGGCAATTAGGGCCGTAGGATTAGAAGCTAGATCTACGGCGGTGGTTCATCATCCACGCCTGAACAGGACGCGACAAACACGAACCCTAGCGCGTCCAGTGGGGGTTGACAGGGGATCACCGGGGCTTAGGCGGTGGTCGGCGATGGGGCGAATGACGAAGTCGACGACAGCGATCCTCCTGGTACCGACAGCTCCTCCTGGCGCGGCTCCAATCGATGGTACCTCTCCTCCTCTGCAGCGGTGGACTCTGGTGAAATTCCGGCCACCTGGTGCTCGCCTTGCTCCGGGAGTGAGTGGGGTGTGATCAGTGAGAGGTAGGGAGTGAGATGGTGTGCTCAAATCGAACGAGGGTGCCCTCCTTTTATAGTGCCTGAATGTAGGGGTTCGTAGCATGGAAAACAAAAATTTTCTATCGCATACAAACAAACAAGCCAAGATCTATCTACTAGATTGTAGCAACGAGTCGATGGTATAACTTACCCTCGAAGATTCCAAAGCGTTTAACGAGATCGGATTCTCGTGGGTGATGTAGTCGTACTCTTCCCGATCTCAAGATCGTAGACGATCCTTCCAGCCACGTTCCGGCGCTCCGCAATCGGTCACACGTTCGGTTCGACGAAGACCTTCCTCTCCCTTGTTCCAGAAAATGGAGGTTGTAGCACTCTCGCGATTCCGGCTGACAATGGCGTACCGGAAGTAGAGGGAGATCCGCAGGCTTCGCCTTAAGCGGTAGTATGGTGGAGCTTATGAGAGAGGCTATTAGTGGCCTAGTAATTAGACACACCAATTAGAAGGCTCTAAACCAATTAGAAGGCTCTA
Source organism: Avena longiglumis (assembly GCA_030063025.1). NCBI lineage: Eukaryota > Viridiplantae > Streptophyta > Magnoliopsida > Poales > Poaceae > Avena > Avena longiglumis. Next base: position 85,811,865 of record CP125977.1, on the reverse strand, counting down.
AACTGTTGGCTAAAGCAATTAGAAGCTCTAAACCAAAACAGCTCTAAACCGGAGATCTAGAGTAGAAAGTTATGTGTCTATGGAGGAGCCCCGCCTCCTTTTATGGGAGGGGTCCTTGGCCAGGAGGGAGGAGTCCCTCCCAACTCGGCCTAGGTGGCGGCCTGGAGGAGTCCAACTCCTCCTCCGGGTTGGTTCCAACTCCTCTTGCTTGTTTCCCAGTTTCTTGTTTTGGCGTTTGACTTTCAAACCGGACATTTGACTTTTCTGTTTTAGGATTCAATTTAATCCTTTATTTGGGACAGCAATAACACTTAGTACATGATGCAATCATTCAATGAGCAATGACACATTCATGTACCCTCCCGGTCTTGGGACAATCCGAACCTTCTAGAACATTCGATGAAAACACGGAATCATTCCCGAATCAAACGGACTTTCCTTATATGAATCTTATTCTTCAGACCATTCCGGATCACCTCGTGATATCCCGGATCCCATCCGAGACTCCGAACAACATTCGGTCTCTTTCTCATAATACCATAACTACTCAAACAACGTCGAATCCTTAAGTGTGTCTCCCTACGGTTCGTGAATTATGCGGACATGATCGAGACACTTCTCCGAACAATAACCAATAGAGGAATCTGGAAATTCATATGGCTCCCACATATTTCTACGATTACTTTGCGATCGAATGAACCACTTACATACGATACCAATTTCCCTTTGTCTCACGATATGTTACTTATCCAAGGTTATGATCGTCGGTATCTCTGCATACCTAGTTCAACCTTGTTACTGATAAGTACTCTTTTCTCGTTCCCGTGATATGTGATCCCTTGTGACCAAGTCACATGCTTGCAAGCTAATTGGATGACATTCCACCGAGAGGGCCCAGAGTATATCTATCCGTCATGTGGATGGACAAATCCCACTCTTGATCCATGTGTTTCAACCAATACTTTCCGAACACTTAATGCCACCTTTATAGCCACCCAGTTACGGTGTGGTGTTTGATGTCATCAAAGCATCCATCCGGTAAAGGTGATATGCATGATCTCATGGTCGAAGGAATTAGGGTACTATGTATCAGAAAGCATATAGCAATTGAACTAATGAAATGACTTGATCTTTATGCTACGCTTATCTATAGGAGTATGTCCACCATATCATTCTCCTAACGATATGATCTTGTTGTTGATAACATCTCAATGTTCATGATAGGGAAACCACAATCATTAATCAACCAACAAGCTAGTGAAGTATAGAGGCTATACTAGGGACTTCAAATTAAGTTTACAAATCACACAAGTATTAATGGTTTCCTTGTCAATACTATTATAGCATGAATGTAAACATTTATCATAAACACAAAGATATAATAATAACTACATTTATTATTGCCTCTAGGGCATATCTCCAACAGTCTCCCACTTGCACTAGAGTCATCTAATCTAGATTACATGGTAATATACCGAACACCCATGGCAGTTTGGTGTTGGTCATGTTTTGCCCTCGGGAGAGGTTTAGTCAACGGATCCGCCACATTCAGATCTGTGTGTACTTTGCAAATCTTTATATCCCCATCCTGGATATGTTCTCGAATAGCGTGAAAACGCAGCTTGATATGCTTGACTTCTTGTGTGACCTTGGTTCTTGCGCATTGGCTATGGCGCCCATGTTATCACAAGAGATAGACATTGGGTCCAGCACTTGGAACCACACCCAGCTGTAATGAACTCTTTCATCCATATCGCTTCTTGTGAAGCCTCCGGCAGACCATGTATTCCGATTCAGTTGAAGATCTCGCCACAACGCCTTGCTTTGCACTCCTCCAGCTAATCTGCACCATTCAAAATAAATACGTATCCGGATTGTGATTTAGAATCATCTGGATCGGTGTTCCAACTAGCATCGGTGTAACCATTAACAACGAAATGTTCATCACCTCCATAAGAAAGAACCATATCCTTAGTTCTTCTCAAGTACTTAAGGATGTTTTTGATCACGTCCAATGATCCACTCTGGATCACTTTGATATCTGCTAGTTAAACTAACAGATATGCAATGTCGGGTCTAGTACATAGCATGGCATACATTAGAGATCCTATGGCTGAGGCATAGGAGTCTTACTCATCCTTTCTCTATCTTCGCCGATGTCGGACTTTGAGTTTTACTCAAGGTCGATTGAGCAACATGGGCAAGAACCCTTTCTTGCTTTCTTCCATTCCAAATCTCTTTAGAACTTTGTCCAAATATGTACTGTGACAATGATATTTGGCGTTCGATCTATCTCTATAAATCTTTATGCCTAATATGTAAGCTTCGCCAAGATCCTTCATTGAAAACTATTATTCAAATATTCCTTGACACTATTAAGAAGGTCTACATCATTCCCAATCAACAATATGTCATCCACATACGTATCAAGAATGCTACAGAGCTCCCACTCACTTTCTTGTAAATACAAGCTTCTCCATAAGTTTGTATAAAACCAAAACTTTTGATTACCTTATCAAAACGTTGATTCCAACTTCGGGATGCTTGCTTCAATCCATAGATGGACCGTTGAAGTTTGCATACCTTGTTAGCATCTTTAGGATCGACAAAACCTTTGGGTTGCATCATATACAACTCTTCATCAATGTCTCCATTGAGGAATGCTGTTTTGACATCCATCTGCCATATCTCATAATCATAATATGCAACGATTGCTAACATAATCCTCACAGACTTTAACTTCGCTACCGGTGAGAAAGTCTCATCGTAGTCAACTCCTTGAATTTGTCGAAACCCTTTTGCGACAAGTCGAGCTTTATAGACATTAACATTACCATCAGCATATGTTTTCTTCTTGAAAATCCATTTGTTCTCGACAGCCTTTCGGCCATCCGGTAAGTCCACCAAAGTCCATACTTGGTTTTCGTACATGGATCCAATCTCGGATTTCATGGCTTCTTGCCATTTATTGGAATCTGGGCTCATCATCGCTTCCTCATATGTCTCGGGGTCATCGGTGTTGTCCACCACCATGACATTCATAACGGAATCATACCAATCTGGAGTGGTACGAGTTCTCGTTGACCTCCGAGGCTCTGTAGCAACTTCAACCGAAGTTTCATGATCATCATCATTAGCTTCCTCCCTTATTGGTGCAGGCACCACAGGAACTTCTTCCGGTGCTGCGCTACTCGCAATTTCGAGAGAAGGTTCAACAACCTCGTCGAGTTCTACTTTCCTTCCAGTCACTTCTTTCGAGAGAAATTCCTTCTCTAGAAAGGATCCATTCTTAGCAACGAATGTTTTGCCTTCGGATCTATGATAGAAGGTATACCCAATAGTTTCCTTCGGGTATCCTATGAAGACGCATTTTTCCGCTTTGGGTTCAAGCTTGTCCGGCTGTAACTTCTTTACATAGGCTTCGCATCCCCAAACTTTAAGGAACGACAATTTAGGTTTCTTCCCAAACCATAATTCATACGGTGTCGTTTCAACGGATTTAGACGGTGCCCTATTTAAAGTGAATGCGGCTGTTTCTAATGCATAACCCCAAAATGATAGCGGTAAATCTGTAAGTGACATCATAGAACGAACCATATCTAAGAGAGTTCGATTACGACGTTCGGACACACCATTACGTTGTGGTGTTCCCGGAGGTGTCAATTGTGAAAGTATTCCGCACTTCTTTAAATGCTCGCCAAACTCGTAACTTAGATATTCACCTCCACGATCAGAACGTAGAAATTTAATCTTCTTGTTACGTTGATTCTCTACCTCACTTTGAAACTCCTTAAACTTCTCGAAAGTTTCGGACTTATGTTTCATGAAATATATATATCCATATCTACTCAAGTCATCCGTGAAGGTAAGAACATAACGATAACCACCGCGCGACGCTACACTCATTGGACCACACATCGGTATGTATGATTTCCAATAAGTCCGTAGCTCGCTCCATCATACCGTAAAATGGAGTCTTAGTCATTTTTCCCATCGACATGCTTCGCATCTTTCAAGTGATTCAAAATCAAGTGATTCAAGAAGTCCATCGAATGGAGTTTCTTCATACGTTTCACTCGATGTGACCAAGACGCGTGCCACATATAGGTAATTATCGCTGATTTCAAACGCTTAGCCTCAATGTTGTTGATATGTGTATTTCCACTATCGAGATTCAATAAGAATAGACCATCTATCAAAGGTGCATGTGCATAAAACATATTACTCATATAAATAGAACAACCATTATTCTCAGATTTAAACAAGTAACTCGCAATAAACAAGATCGATATAATGTTCATGCTCAACGCAGCACCAAATAACAATTATTTAAGTATAAAACTAATCCCGATGGTAGATGAAGGGTAGCGTGCCGACCGCGATCACATCAACCTTTGATCCGCTTCCCACGCCGCATCGTCACCTCGTTCTTCGCTAGCTTCCTTATTCTGCAAAGACTTGTTTGAGTTACAAATATGAGCAACCGAACCAAGATCAAATACCGAGCACTACTACGAGTACTAGTGAGATACACATCAATAACATGTATATCGGATATACCTTTCTTCTTGATGTTGCCGTTCTTGAGATCCGCCAAGTACTTTGGGCAATTCCGCTTCGGTGACCTTCTCCCTTGCGGTAAAAGCACTCGGTTCAGGCTTAGGTCCAGCCTTGGTCTTCTTCGGCGTGGTAGCTTTCTTACCACCCTTCTTGAAGTGTCCCTTTGCTTAGACTTGCCTTTCTTGAATTTGGTGGTCTTATTGACCAACAACACTTGGTGCTCTTTCTTGATCTCCACTGCAGATTTCAACATGGCAAAGAGTTCGCAACGTCTTGTTCATGTTCGCATGTTGTAGTTCATCACAAAGTTCTTGTAACTTGGTGGTAGTGATTGGAGGACACGGTAAATCCCCAAAGCATTAGGAATCACAATACCCAAGCTTTGAAGTTTGTTTGCATGCCCGGACATCTTAAGCACATGCTCACGACGAGCTGCCCTCTTCCATCTTGCAGTTAAAGAACTTTTCGAAGCCTCATAGCTTTCAATTGCCGCATGAGTCTCAAAAATCAATTTGAGATCCTCGACAATATCATATGGGTCCGACTCTTCAAACCTTTTCAAGCTCCGATTCTAAACCATACAAGATAGCACATCGAACTATGGAGTACCGATTCTTCCGAGCGAGGTAAACATTCTTTACTTCATCGGAAGCATCACCGCAGTGGGTCACCCAATGCATCCAAAGACATAGGTCAAATTACCAACGTGAGGACAATCCTCAAATTGCGGAACCAATCATGAAGTTGCTTCCATTGTTTTTCAACTTTTCTTTCTCTAGGAACGCATTAAAATTGATGGTAGGGGCTGCCATTGATCTACAACATATTTGCAATAGTTTAGACTAAGTTTATGACAAATTGAGTTCAAATTAATTAATGAAATTAAACTAGGTGAACTCCCACTCAAAACAACATCCCTTACATTGTTTTAGTGATCACATCGAACCAAATCCACTACATCAACACCGATCATCACGAGAGTTGATATAGTTTCAATGGCGAACAATCATCATGTTCATCATATCTACTATACGATTCATGCTTTACCTTTCGGTAATCCGTGTTCCGAGACCATGTCTGTACATGCTAGGCTCGTCAAGATCAAACCTTAGTTTCTGCATGAGCAAATCTGGCTTGCTCACGTTGTATACACTTGCAGAATCTAGAACACCGATCATCACGTGGTGCTTGAAACAACAAGCTTTAGCAACGGTGCTAACTAAGGGTGAACACTTTATGATTTGAAATTGATGTGCATGAGGATCATCTTATAATGCTACCGTGCTCACTAAGCAATACAAGATGCATAAAGGATTAACATCACATGCAATTCAATATATATGTGATATGATATGGCCTTTCTTCTTCGTGCCTCCGATCTCCATCTTCAAGCACGAACATGATCTCCATCATCACCGCATTGCATCAAGGTCAATGACGCTTCTCCATGGTTGTCGCCCACCGGCTTCAACTATTACAACTACTTGAATAGACACGGGTCTTAACATAAATTAAAGACAACCATATGGCTCCTGCCGGTTGTCGACTTACAATAAGGAACATTGCATACATCGAATATAATCACAATCATGGCCATATCACATCATCGACACCTGCAAAACAAAGTTAGACGCTTCTACTTTCTTTGCATATTTTACGTGGTTTGGGGCTTTCAATAAGTGTCGTTCTAACTTACGAACAAGAACCACAACATTGATACTAGCATTGTTGATCACCCGTTGTAAATTGGATCTTAACTATGCTAGGAGAAACATGCACCATAAAGCCACTTATGCAATACAAGTTACATGTCAAGCGTGGAGCAAGTCTCATGAACGATGTCATGTAAGGTTAGCCCGCCGCTTCATCCCAACATACCGCAAGATGCAAAGTACACAAAAGCAATCTACAATAAAAGCATCAACGCCCACAATGACCATTGTGTTCTACTCTGTGAGATCTACATATAGACACGGCTCTGATACCATTGTAGGGGTTCGTAGCATGGAAAACAAAAATTTTCTATCGCATACAAACAAACAAGCCAAGATCTATCTACTAGATTGTAGCAACGAGTCGATGGTATAACTTACCCTCGAAGATTCCAAAGCGTTTAACGAGATCGGATTCTCGTGGGTGATGTAGTCGTACTCTTCCCGATCTCAAGATCGTAGACGATCCTTCCAGCGCCACGCTCCCATAGCGCTCAATCGGTCACACGTTCGGTACTGACGAAGACCTTCCTCTCCCTTGTTCCAGCGGAGGTTGTAGCACTCTCCTCGCGATTCCGGCAAAGACAACGGCGTGGTACCAAGTAGAGGGAGATCCCGCAGGCTTCGCTTAAGCCGTGCAGTATGGTGGAGCTTATGAGAGAGGCTATTAGTGGCCTAGTAATTAGACACACCAATTAGAAGGCTCTAAACCAATTAGAAGGCTCTAAACTGTTGGCTAAAGCAATTAGAAGCTCTAAACCAAAACAGCTCTAAACCGGAGATCTAGAGTAGAAAGTTATGTGTCTATGGAGGAGCCCTGCCTCCTTTTATGGGAGGGGGTCCTTGGCGCCAGGGAGGGAGGAGTCCTCCCAACTCGGCCTAGGGCTGGCGCCCGGAGGAGTCCAACTCCTCCTCCGGGTTGGTTCCAACTCCTCTTGCTTGTTTCCCACAGTTTCTTGTTTTGGCGTTTGACTTTCAAATCGGACATTTGACTTTTCTGTTTTAGGATTCAATTTAATCCTTTATTTGGGACAGCAATAACACTTAGTACATGATGCAATCATTCAATGAGCAATGACACATTCATGTACCCTCCCCGAGTCCGGACAATCCGAACCTTCTAGAACATTCCCGATGAAAACACCTAATCATTCCCGAATTCAAACGGACTTTCCTTATATGAATCTTATTCTCCGGACCATTCCGGATCACCTCGTGATATCCGGATCCCATCCGAGACTCGAACAACATTCGGTCTCTTTCTCATAATACCATAACTACTCAAACAACGTCGAATCCTTAAGTGTGTCTCCTACGGTTCGTGAATTATGCGGACATGATCGAGACACTTCTCCGAACAATAACCAATAGAGGAATCTGGAAATTCATATGGCTCCACATATTTCTCACGATTACTTTGCGATCGAATGAACCACTTACATACGATACCAATTTCCCTTTGTCTCACGATATGTTACTTATCCAAGGTTATGATCGTCGGTATCTCTGCATACCTAGTTCAACCTTGTTACTGATAAGTACTCTTTTCTCGTTCCCGTGATATGTGATCCCTTGTGACCAAGTCACATGTTTGCAAGCTAATTGGATGACATTCCACCGAGAGGGCCCAGAGTATATCTATCCGTCATGTGGATGGACAAATCCCACTCTTGATCCATGTGTTTCAACCAATACTTTCCGAACACTTAATGCCACCTTTATAGCCACCCGATTCACGGTGTGGTGTTTGATGTCATCAAAGCATCCATCCGGTAAAGGTGATATGCATGATCTCATGGTCGAAGGAATTAGGGTACTATGTATCAGAAAGCATATAGCAATTGAACTAATGAAATGACTTGATCTTTATGCTACGCTTATCTATAGGAGTATGTCCACCATATCATTCTCCTAACGATATGATCTTGTTGTTGATAACATCTCAATGTTCATGATAGGGAAACCACAATCATTAATCAACCAACAAGCTAGTGAAGTATAGAGGCTATACTAGGGACTTCAAATTAAGTTTACAAATCACACAAGTATTAATGGTTTCCTTGTCAATACTATTATAGCATGAATGTAAACATTTATCATAAACACAAAGATATAATAATAACTACATTTATTATTGCCTCTAGGGCATATCTCCAACACTGAAGGGGACCAACAGGCGCGGTCTGAGCTCGTCGTGGTCGTCGGCACAGCATGCTAATGGCATGGGCGACGATAGGGGCGGTGTGTTGCCTCCTGGCGAAGCTCGACGGCTTTATGGCGAGGCGTGGGGCGGTGCAGAACGGCCGGAACGTCATGACGCTCTAAGCGGGTCCGACGGTGATTTTAATGGCGCACAGCATGCATGGTCCACGCGGCGGCGAACGAGGTTGTCTGGCGGGTTGCTGGGGTGCTGACGATCACGCACGCAAGCGGCGCGATGCAATGGGCTTGTGTCGGGTGGCGCTTTGGCGCTTACCTTCGGCATGCTGGCAGAGAAAATGGGCGCGAGCTTTCTGTTTGAAATCTTGGACTAGAAACACTCAAAGTGGTCTAGTGAGCAAGATAGGCAAAAATGACAATTTGCCTATTTGATTTGTTTTTATTTTCTCTTGAATTGTTTTTGCTTGGAAATGATTTAGATGATGTTGTTTTCACCTTTCAACTATTCCTTGCTATTTAGATTAATCACACAAGTCCATTCATGCCTTCGTACAATCATCACATACACACATGCATTCATATTGATTTGATTAACCAAAGTTTTTGTTAACCCTAATTTTGGTGATTGGGATTTTATAATCATTGTTCAACATTTTTGGGATGTTACAACACTTAAAGATTCAATGTTGTTTAGTAGATATGTAATGTAAGTAGGGAGACCGAATTTTGTTCAGAGTCTCGGATGGGATCCGTGATATCACGAGGAGATCTAGAATGGTCTGGAGAATAAGATTCATATAAAGAAAGTCCAATTCCTTAGTTCGGGGATGATTCCGGTGTTTTCACCAGAATGATCTAGAAGGGTCTAGAAGGTTCACCGGACCGAAAGGGGAAGGGTGTATGAATGTGTCATGACTAAGTGGAATGGTTGCATCATGTCCTAGGTCAAAGGGTTGTGCAAGTAAAGAGTAAAATCAAACTCCAAAATTGAAAGTCAAAAGGTAAGTTTGAAAAGTCAAACTGGAACAATGTTTCCTAGTGGAGGAAGAAGAGAATCCTTCTCTCCCACCATCACAAGCCTAGTAGGAGAGGGATTTGGGGAAGGATTCAAACTCCCCTCTCCCAAGCTGCCCCTCCCTCTCATAAATAGATGGGAGTGGGCTGCCCCCTCCACACACCACCACCACCAAAGACGCTGCCGTCGTCGGCTACGCCTCCTCCTCTCCGGCTTCTAAACCCTAGATCGCCGGGGAAACCCAATTTCTCCACCATAACTCGCTCCGGCTTAGGCGAAGGCCTGCGAGATCTTCCCTCTACTTCCGACACCACGTCGTCATGCTACCGGAATCGCGAGGAGATAACTACAACCTCCGCTGCCTGCTGGAACAAGGGAGAGTAAGGTATTCATCGAGTACCGAATGTGTGACCGACTACGGAAGCTCTGCCGGAACGCAGCGCCAGAAGGATCGTCTACGCGATCTTTAGATCAGCAAGTGTACGACTACATCACCCATGATAATCTTCTCTCGTTAACCGCTTTGGAATCTTCGAGGGTGAGTACTCTAATCGACTCGTTGCTACAATCTAGTAGATAGATCTTGGCTTGTGTGTGTTCATGCGATAGAATTTTTTTGTTTTCCATGCTACGAACCCTTACATCATGTTCCAAAGAACTATAGATAAAGCAAGTTTTTAGGGAAACATAGGAAGCTTTGTGGTTCCCTGGCTCACCACAGTTGTAACATATCACTTCAGCATATATTTCACTTCTCTCAGTAGCAGCAGAACCTGAATCAGCCAAAGCAACTGAATGAGGGGAACTATCCTAAGACTTGGAGTCATCCTCTTTACCTGCATCTTTGTTCTTCTGCTTCTGATTCTTCCTAGGCTGCGAGTTACAATTGTTCCCCTAATTTTTTTGCTGAGGAGGCTACAGCACCTGTTGCGGCATCCATTATCCAGTAAACCCTGGAGGTGGTTGCTGCCATGGCACTGGTAATTGGTCCTGAAAAGCAGGGTTCGGGGGCTGCCCATACTGCTAAGGAGGAAAACCATAGGGAGGGAAAGAACCATACCGAGGGTGCATCATCTGGACTTGCTGATTTGGTGGAGTTTGCTGTAAACCATACCCAAAAGGCAACTGCAGATTTTGCTGCAGAGGCACCTGCTGCCATTGCTCACCTCGGTTGTTTCCACCCCTCCCTCTTACTCTTCCTCGGTCCTTCTCTGCCATGATGCAAGCTTCAAGGATCTGTGCGAACAAAGGATTGGGCCTTTGATGCTAACTCTCAGCACTCAGGAGTATGCTGGATCCCAGGTCGGGTTCGTCTCCAGGGGAATGGGGAAAGCAGTCCGCTGCCACAAAGGAGCGTCTTTGTACAAGCTCTTTCTTGATCTACACAAAGAGGTTGGGTGGGGTAGTTGTAGGTGCCCAAATCCTAAAAGGGGTATCTTCGTCTTCCTAGATTTGCCCGAAGAAAAATCCCCATGCTTTGTCAGCATCGTCCTCATCCCCAACGCACGTGAGCTCTAGGCCATGTGGCTCGCTTTCTAATAGCACGGATTCTCCAGTCTTTGTCTTGCCTCCAGGTGAGTGCACACTACCGCACCCACATTGACTGAGCCTTGTCGGAGAGCCAGTAAATTCAGCACTGCCATCACATCTCGGAAGGAAAAATTCCCCTGTTCTGGCTGTAGCAGAAGCGAAAACATGGGTTGTTCCCCTGCCACCGACGACGATGGAGCTGACTTTGAAGCCATCTTCCTGGTTATAGATCCTCGAGGGCGACCACACTTCCTCTTCTCCGTCATCACTAGGATCTGGGCTCCTACAACTCGTGATAGAACTTGTTGCCGGTTGTCGAAGCAGTCGTTGAGATTGAGAGAGCACCGCGCATTTCGTAGGGCGGCATGCGGGCTCCTCCCTAATCCCTTGGTCAATGCCGGAGAGATCGAATAAGGAGTCAATGTGCCACTCCCCGGCACCAGAGCCTCGCAATTTCCTCTTGCCGAACGAGATCTCCGAGACCCTTTCCTCCCCCAGTCGACCAATTGGTGAAGGATTGTGCTCGTCACCGGTGAAGTGCCCTCGCACTCCACCTTCCTCCTCGAGAAGCGGGGCCTTATACTCCTCCTCGCAAGAAGTTGATCCGCAACCCGGCTCATCCGCTTCTCCATAGGCTGGGATTGCTAGCGTCTAGCGTCGTGCAGTAGATATATTCGCCGGAAGGAGTCGAGCGAGCGGGGGCGAAGGTGGGGTCGAGGTCGGAGAAGGCTAGGACGCCATCAGAGTTGAGCGGGTGGGTGAAGCAGCATCGTCGGCTGTGGAGAAATCCATGCATGGCGGAAGCGTAAGCCGCACAACACCGCTCGCGGGTGGGGTTGCAGCTGTGCTTGCCACGTGCCCGTGGAACAGGAGTGGGGGTCGAAACAGGGCCCGCGCAGGGGTACGGGAGGAAATCACCATGGGAGCCCCTCAAGCTCCGCCCTACACGTGTCGCCATCTCCATGGGAACAATCCTCGGTGAACTGCAGGTTTTCACCCGGAGGATTGAGACTACCTAAAAAGAAGCCTGCCGGTGTCGCCAACCCCAGTCGTTCAACCAACGGACTTCTCCTGGTCCAATGCAAGAACCCCCGATGACATCAGCACAACTTAGAGCAGGCGAATAGCCCATCTCTCAGTGTACCACCGTGACGATCCGGTGCCAACAAATCCGTGCTCGGCCAAACCTTTCTATTGTGCCAATCTTCACGTCCTCGCCACCCACGATGGTGTCGCCATGCTCGGTGGTTGTTACCATTACAAAGTGGGACTCCACTGACTAGGCAGAGATCCATATCCGAAGATCCTAGGATCTGTTGTTGTTGATGACGGTTGGTGCTATAGAGATCCGCATCGTCCCTCTGACGCGATCATGGGCATCGTCGCACCATCGGTTTAGGTAGAGGGTACTGAGTGCTCGGAGGCTGACCCCACATGGACGAACCATCATAGAGTCGAATGGCCTGTTTTGGGACACGGCTGTGCGTAGATGAATTGATCTATATGCGTGGCACGGTCCGATCTGGGGTGCCAGGAAACCCTCTGCGCTCGTTATGCTCGCCTTTGATGGTGCAAAATCAGCGGCAGAATCACATCGATTTGGCGGTGTCTACGAGTGTGGAGCAAAGATTATTGGGGGCGTAGGTGCCCCGCCGCTACTACCAGCCGCCGGCTTCCTCTAGCAACGGCGGGTGCTGAGGGGATGGGAGATTGGGGAGCTTGTGGTGGCGGCGCCTCGAAGTCGCCTGAGAGTGAGAAGGGATGTACATAACCATTAAGCATGAGTAATACGATTTTTAATCTTGGTTAAAGACCAAGCCTGGTTCTCAGGATAAATTACATGAGTATCAGAAAAGTTCTCAAATATAAATAGAAAAGCTAAATTCACGTCCGTGAGGATTTGATCCTATGTATTGGTTTTGTACAACCACTCTTCCAACCAGTTAAGCTAGGCAGATTAGCTGTGCTGTAAACTGTACTGAACATGTAGCGTGCTTGATAATGACTCATATTCAGCAAACAGGTATCAAGTTCTATCACGATGCTTCCCGTTCCTACCCGCCACTCTCGCATGTACAGTACAGGAGGACATGCGCTTCTATGAGAAGCTCCTGCTCTTCCTTCATTAGTTTTGTGTTGAGTTAGTGCGGAGAATAGGCTGAATAAGAAACTATTTTGAAGAATGTAGTGTTATATGACCATGTGAATCGGCTAGAACGCATACCTGTATATATAAAGCATTTCGCCCACATGGTGATAAAGTACATCTGCATTTCACCATTAAATTCATGCACGCAAAGAAGTCACATTTATGTCACGGTGGTTAGTGATAGATTGCGGAAGTATAGATTATATTGATATTACAAGAAGTGATTACAACGTGAGCCCTTAGGCTATTTATATAGTACTAGAAGACTTGGAGGCAAGAAGACTACTAGAGATAGACTTGGATTATAATATGAAACTACCTAATATGACTAACCGACATATACTCTAATACCCCCCGCAGTCGGATCGGTAGTGACGCGGACGGTCTAACTGGAGCATAAGCCGGAGGTGAGGTGGTAGCCCTTGTTGCCGATGTCGATGTAGCCGGGAGTGTGGCGTTGTAGTCGTGGTCGATGGTGCCGTTGGTGAAGTTGTCGCCGTTGATGAAGTCGATGACGTTGATGATGTTGTTTTGTGGTCGATGTCGTCGTTGAGCCTGGAGAATTCGCCGTTTTGGTTGAGGTAGACGTAGTTTGAGAAGTAGCTCGACCCGCAATGCCGAGCTTGCCAGACTCGGGAGCATGTCAGGGATGAAGGCACACGTCGGTGTTGCCGATACCGGACGTGCGAAGACAGGGACCATCATGAGACAAGCGTGCCAGAGCCGGATTGAGGAGCAAAGAAAATTTTCCGTAAACGGTCGGTGTAGAAGTTGTCCGCCGTGTCGGAGTAGACGGAGTGGCTGAAAGAAGAAAATTGAGCATAAACTTGTGAAAATAGAAATTAGACTGCGACTCTGGCGGCAAGGTCGTGGTGGATGAAGACAATGGTGGTAGTTGTCGATGGCGATGGAGTTGTTGCGGTAGTCGATTTCGGGGATTAGACCCGTATTTTCCGCTTGTATGAGCGCGGCGTCGCTCGTGGAGAAGAACTTGTTGGTGTTGATGATGACCACCATTGGTGGTGTCGGCAACGATGTGGCGATGTTGTAGGAGTAGATGGTTGTCGGCGATGATGACCACGGGTGATGAAGCTGCAGCCCTTTGTTGATGGCGAGTACTCGGGGACCTCCGTCCCGGTCGATGTTGGCGAAGACGGGCTGGCGTGATGACGACGTGAGGACGGAGAAGCCGACGCAGCGCATGACGACGTCCCTTGGGGTGCCACGCGGAGCCTCCTTGGCACGATCGTTGGCGATGATTTGCCGGAGATGAATCGACGCCGAGGTTGAAGTAGAGGCGCGTTATGACGACATGCGGCTGTGGACGACGCAATCCGATCTATGATTGGTGAAAGAAGAAGAAACGCCGGCCAAGCGGCCGGCGAGAAAATTTTGGCGTAATCTACTATTGCGCGGCCCCCGGCGGAGAAGGATCTCCCCGGGGCGGCGCGGTGGAAGCGGTGGCTAAACCCTAGGCGGAACGAACCGCTCTGATACCATGATAGGTTGCGGAAGTATAGATTGTATTGATATTGCAAGAGGTGATTACAACGTGAGCCCTTATGCTGTTTATATAGTACTAGAAGACTTGGGAGGCAAGAAGACTACTAGAAATAGACTTGGATTATAATATGAAACTACTTAATATGCCTAAACGCCTAAACGACATATACTCTAATAACATATACTCTAATAGTTAGATTGATTTTATACTTAGTTCACGGTCTTCACTCCTACTGAAAACTTTGCAGTCTAGAATGTGCTAATTATTGCAGTAGGATAAAGGGAAGAAACATTAACGACAACACTAGCAGATAGGTGTGTAACAAAGTGCAGGAAGATATTTTGATTTTGGACATTCTTGTATGGCTACTCTATTTTGTGGTTCTTATGTGATTGGTAAAGAACACAATGCTGAAAACTTCTACGCGATGGGTTAGACAACACATTCTGAATAGATGGCATCAACTTCTGGATACTGTGTGTATTAATTATTAGTTTATTATTACTCCTAAAGAGTTAGATGACCCAGTCTGATGTATAAACCGTCATAAGGCAATCGGTTAAATCTTTCTACTAGCGACAAACTTCCTTAACATAGAGAGCTTGATGATTCTGTATTCTTTGCTCTGAACTGGAAATTAACATTCAGACTCGCAAAAAAATAAAAAATAACATTCAGTCATCTATTTTCTAATTATTACACTATTTCTGAAAAAATTTACCACATGTCTCATATATTTCATTGTCAGGTTGGTATGGACTTCGAATCCATCAGGTTTTGGTGGCTTTGTATATTCTAAGAAAATGGTTCTGGATACCTTTACCCCCGCTACCCGTGGTGCTAATTCCTTTCAACGTACAATTGCTTTCAACGTCAACATTTGAGGGACTTGCAAGATTTATGGGCAGGGTTGATCTTGATCATACATCATTGGAAAGTGCTATGCAAAGCCACACACTATCTAGTATATGTTGGGTCAATACAGACCGGTCAATATGGAACGTGATCACTTGGCAGTTCGTGGATCGTTTGGTACTGACTCAACCTTCACGATCTAGACTATGTGGGCATCTGGCTGATCTCAAGGCCCAACTGAAGACCACCAACTGGTGCAAGCCATAGCCTGGTGACGTACCCACTCCAAGGGAGACTGCTGGAGAAACTCAAGATGCATCTGGAGATGACAGTGTACCCTAATCCTTTCTAGTTCTGTACCATGATGCACTAGCTGGTATTACCTTCCATGCAAAGGAATGAAATAGAGTGCTAAAAGACATAAATAAGGAGCTTGCTACATCTGTGAGAAGGCCAGTTGTTGCTTCCTTCCCAATGCCTCTTATTCCCCTCATGTTACTTACATATTTTTCGCTTTGCTCTCATCTCTCATATGTTCATGTGGATTGCTGTAAATAAAATTGTTGTGATAGAATAAAAACATCTCTGTGAGTGTGGTCATGCGTGTATTTTTGAAACAAAATATTATCAAGCTTGCTCCCTATTTTAGGTGAAGATGGAGTATTATAACCATATATACACAGAAGGATGACATTCTTTACTCGACGATGGTTGCTGGGATACTCATTTATGTTTATTTATAGAATACACTTCTACGCTTCATGACGTGTCTTTATATATATATATATATATATATATATATATATATATATATATAATATATGAGTACGAGGCTTTATTACTCTAAGAGTTATTCTTTATTGCTTCATTGTGACTGGTCCTCATAAACATAGAAACGGCACTGTCGGGGTTACAGAGGGGGCCCTTATTCTCGTGCGAGAATTGTTCGTACTGCTTTTAACTAATTTAAAAATTATCCATTTATGAAACCTAAGGGAAATATCTTTGATAATTATAGAAGAATTGTTGCTACTGGGTAGGATACATTTCATATCAAATTGTTGATATGTTAGTGCTTTCTGATATTATAGAGTGAACTTTTATTGTCTTACTATATGTTTGTTTCTTGGACATCAAATTGGTGCAGATGCTCTCGGAGCATCCCCTATGGACGAGGACTCTATGGTGAAGACCATGTGGAGGAAGGCGGAGAAAAATCTAGATTCTTAGGGTATTAAGAGTTCTTCAAAATCTTTTCTTTCCTTTTCTACTCCAGTTATTGTTGATAAGCTAGCCAATGTCGGTATTAGCATGGATAGATCTGTAAAGGAAGTTAATTTTTATAGTTCTGTTCTGAGACACATGGAGGTTGACCATTTAACGGTTACTCCTAAGATTTTTGTGGCCCCCGATTCTTTACCGATGAAGGAGGAGTTGCATGCCACAGTAGATGGTCAACTCCGCTCTCACTTAGTTGGTGAAGTGTCAGATGTCGGCTTTGATGAGACGGGGCTAGGCTCATTATATGAGCTTAAAGCTTCTAGTCGTAAATCAAAGAGCCAGAAGACTCGAAAGAGGCCCCATGTATCCAAATCATCTATTGTTTCTCAATGAATGACATGTTTTCAAATAGCAGAGGTCTTCATGACTTGGCTAAGCATTTGTTTTTTGTTGATTCTGTGAGATATCATTGTTTAGATTTTCTGGGTATTTCTAAGACTGGTAGACAAGATTATTCACAAGCCCTACTCAATCGCCTATCTGGTGGAGTGGACTTTACGTGGATATCTCGTCCACCGTGGGGCAGATCCGAGTGGATCCTGTTAGGCATACATGATGAGACTATAAAAGTATTATCTAGTTCGGTTGGAGATTTTTTTTATAAAACTTCATACCGTAACAAGGTTGATGATTTCATATGGTCTCTAGTCGCTGTTTATGGAGCCGCCCATGATCTTTTTAAAGCTATTTTTTACGTGAGATGGTAAATCTGAAAAATGATAATCCATATCCTATTCTTATAGATGGTGATTTCAATTTGCTAATATTTCCCCACAAAAAGAGTGGGAGCCGTTTTGACGAATATTGGTCAGTCATGTTTAATGTTGTCATTGACAATTTGAACTTAAGAGATATTACAATGTTATGAAGATAATTTAATTGAGCTAATAGTTTTCCAAAGTCAACATACAAAAAACTAGATAGAGTACTTATGGATACCAAATGGGAGGAGAAGTTCCGTATGAACTGTTAGGGCTCTAGAACGTATTGAGGCTTTGTCAGATCATGCTCCTTTACTTTTAATAGTTGGTTTACCGCCACGAAAACCTAAGAATGAGTTCAAATTTGAACTTGTTTGGTTGATTCTTGATGGTTTCTATGAGATGGTTAAGGCAATTTGGGTAAAACCTATTAGTGGCCAAACGCCAATACAGAGATGGAATAATAAATTGCGTGCTTTATGTAAATTCTTTCGAGATTGGGCTAGACACACTGTTAGAATCCTTTAAAAAAAGAAAACATTTGCCTTTTATCTATTATTTATGACTTAGAAGCTTCTGCGGAAGTCAGACCGTTATCTACACAAGAGATTGAGCTTAAAAGTCAATAAAATGCGAAAATAGCCCGACTACTGCGTGAGGAGGAACTCAAATGGTATCAATATTCTAAAGCGAAATTCATTCTGGAAGGAGATGCTAATGCAAGATACTTCCATGCTATTGCCAATGGCAAGCATAAGAAGAAATGTATTCACTCTCTAAACCAGGATGAAGGTACTATTGAGGAACAAGATCAACTGAAGTCTGATATTACAAATTATTATAAATCCTTGTTTGGGG
Organism: Avena longiglumis; assembly: GCA_030063025.1. NCBI lineage: Eukaryota > Viridiplantae > Streptophyta > Magnoliopsida > Poales > Poaceae > Avena > Avena longiglumis. The sequence goes on along the minus strand of CP125977.1, from coordinate 85,793,540 downwards.
CACCTCCGGAAAATTCCTTTTCCTTGGATGAGACCCAGAAAACGGATATACCGTAGGTTTTTGTTGTTGGAGATATGCCCTAGAGGCAATAATAAATATAGTTATTATTATATCTTTGTGTTTATGATAAATGTTTACATTCATGCTATAATAGTATTAACAAGGAAACGTTGATACTTGTGTGATTTGTAAACTTAATTTGAAGTCCCTAGTATAGCCTCTATACATCACTAGCTTGTTGGTTGATAAATGATTGTGGTTTCCCTATCATGAACATTGAGATGTTATCAACAACAAGATCATATCATTAGGAGAATGATATGGTGGACATACTCCTATAGATAAGCGTAGCATAAAGATCAAGTCATTTTAATAGTTCAATTGCTATATGCTTTCTGATACATAGTAACCTAATTCCTTCGACCATGAGATCATGCATATCACCTTTACGGATGGATGCTTTGATGAAATCAAACACCACACCGTAATCGGGTGGCTATAAAGGTGGCATTGAGTGTTCGGAAAGTATTGGTTGAGACACATGGATCAAGAGGGATTTGTCCATCCATATGACGGATAGATATACTGGGCCCTCTCGGTGGAATGTCATCCAATTAGCTTGCAAGCATGTGACTAGCTCACAAGGGATCACATATCACGGGAATGAGAAAAGAGTACTTATCGGTAACGAGGTTGAACTAGGTATGCAGAGATACCGACGATCATAACCTCGGATAAGTAAACTATCGTGAGACAAAGGGAAATTGGTATCGTATGTAAGTGGTTCATTCGATCGCAAAGTAATCGTAGAAATATGTGGGAGCCATATGAATTTCCAGATTCCTCTATTGGTTATTGTTCGGAGAAGTGTCTCGATCATGTCCGCATAATTCACGAACCGTAGGGAGACACACTTAAGGATTCGACGTTGTTTGGGTAGTTATGGTATGATGAGAAAGAGACCGAATGTTGTTCGGAGTCTCGGATGGGATCCGGGATATCACGAGGAGATCCGGAATGGTCCGGAGAATAAGATTCATATAAGGAAAGTCCCGTTTCGGAGTTGGGGAATGATTCCGTGTTTTCATCGGGAATGTTCTAGAAGGTTCCAGAATGTCCGCAAGACCGGGAGGAAGGGTACATGAATGTGTCATTGCAAGTTGGAATGATTGCATCATGTACTAAGTGTCTTCGCTGTCCAAAATAAAGGGTTTATTCAAATCCTAAATTGAAAAGTCAAACGGCAAGTTTGAAAGTCAAACGACAAGTTTTGGAAAGAGGAGGAGGAGGTTGAAACCGAGTTGGGGAGGGAGTCCCTCCTCCCCAAGCCGGCGCACCACCCAAGCCAAGTTGGGGAGGGACTCCCCTCCCTCCCCTTGGCCGCCGGCCCCTCCACCTATATAAGGAGGGGCAGGGCTCCCTCCTAGCACACACAAGTACCTCTCCTCAAACCCTAGCTTGGCGCCTACCACCATAGCCGCCGCCCCTAGGGTTTTTGCCCTAGCCGCCGACTTGGGGTGCCCCAAACCCTAGCCGCCGGCTCTAGCCTCTCCTCTTTGGTGTGTCTAAAACCTAGATCGCCGAGGAGCTCTCTCATACTCCACCATACTCGCTCCGGCTTAAGGCGAAGCCCTGCGAGATCTCTCCTCTACTTTCGGTACCACGCCGTTGTGCTGCCGGAATCGCGAGGAGAGTGCTACAACCTCCGCTGCCTGCTGGAACAAGGGAGAGGAAGGTCTTCGTCGAGTACCGAACGTGTGACCGCCTGCGGGAGCGCTGCGCCGGAAGGATCGTCTACGCGATCTTGAGATCGGGAAGAGTACGACTACATCACCCACGAGAATCCGCTCTCGTTAAACACTTTGGAATCTTCGAGGGTAAGTTATTCCATCGACTCGTTGCTACAATCTAGTAGATAGATCTTGGCTTGTTTGTTTGTATGCGGTAGAAATTTTTTGTTTTCCATGCTACGAAACCCTACATTTGTTGAGGAAAATAACTTCCTAACCGCCTCGTATATGGAGGAAGAGGTCAAGAAAGCGGGTTTTCAAATGGAACATAACAAGGTTCTTCGTCCGGATGTTTCCCAGCAGAATTCTACCAAAAATTATGGGATGTCATTAAGGAAGACTTGATGAACTTGTTTGGATTCTTGTAGGTCGGTTAAATTGATCTCTTTAGACTAAATTTTGGCAATATAATTTTACTGCCTAAGGTTAATAATGTAGAACGCATACAACAATATCGTCCAATCTGTTTTCTTAACGTTAGCTTTAAAATCTTCACAAAATTTTCCACGATTAGACTAAATTCAGTTGTTGACCATGTTATATGTCCTTCTCAATCTGGTTTCATACAAGGAAGAAACATCTTAGATGATGTAGTAATTCTGCATGAAACAATTCATGAACTGCACTACAAAAAACTAAATGTTGTATGAAAGGCTTTTCGAAGGAGTGGCGTGCTCCCATACAGTCTTTTGTGTCTGGAAGTAGTGTTGTCATAAAAGTAAATGACGACACTGACAACTATTTCTCTACCAAAAAGGGACTGAGACAGTGGGGTCCACTATCGCCTATACTATTTAATATAGTGGCTGATATGTTGGCTATCCTTATCGAGAGGGCCAAGACTGGTGGCCAAATTGAAGGATTAGTTCCACATCTTGTTGATGGAGGACTTTCTATCCTTCAATATGCTGACGATACAATCTTATTTATAGAACATGCTTTAGAGAAGACTAAGAATCTGAAGTTAATACTATTAGTTTTCGAGCAACTCTCTCGATTGAAAATTAACTTTCATAAGAGCGATTTGTATTGTTTTGGCGAGGTTCAAAACGAGGACCACCTGTATGCTGAACTATTCGGCTATGGACATGGCCAATTTCCGATTAACAATATGAAAATTCCAATACACTATCAGATTCTCACAATTGCTGAATGGAAACTCATTGAGAAAATACTTAAGAAATGCCTTAATACTTGGAAATGTAAATTACTATCCCTTGGGGGAATACTTGTACTCATAAATTCAGTACTCACCAACATGGTATTGTATATGATCTCGTTTTTCTAGTTACCAAAAGGTGTCTTGAATAAAGTTGATTATTTTCGATCAAGATTTTTTGGCAGGGGGATAGTGAAAAAAGAAGTATCGACTGGCCAAATGAAATGTGGTTTGTCTCCCAAAAGAATACGGTGAACTTGGTATACACGATTTACAAGTCAAAAACAACGCGCTTCTAGGTAAATGGTTATTCAAACTACTTACCGAAGAGGGTGTCCGGCAAACTATTATTTGGAGGAAATATGTTGGATCCAAAGCTATGTCTCAAGTGGTTTGGAAACCCGGTGATTCACACTTTTGGGCTGGACTAATGGCGTCCAAAAAACATTTTTCTGTTTTGGTATTTTCAACATTAAGAATGAATCGCAAATTAGATTCTGAGAAGATAAGTGGCTTGGACAAACTTATCTTCGTGAACAATATACGACACTATATTAGATTGTTAGGCATAAAGGGAACACACATTCTACTGTAATGGAATCTACTTCTCCTAACGTGTCTTTTAGAAGAAGTCTTATAGGTCCTAGACTGGCATTGTAAAACAATCTATTATTACGATTATCCATGATACATCTATCGAATGGTATGGACGAATTCAAATGGAAATTAGTCGAGAGTGGCAAATTTTTAGTTGACTCAATGTATAGAGTCTTGATCCAACATGATATTCCGGTTGATGATAATAGTAAAATTTGGAAAATGGAAATACCCCTGAAAACAAAGATATTTTTTTGGTATCTCCATAAGGGGTAATTCTTACTAAGGATAATCTTGTTAAGAGGAATTGTCATGGAATTACATAATGCATGTTTTGTCATCTTGATGAGACAATGAGACATTTATTTTTCCAATACAAATTTGCTCGTCATTTATGGTCAGTCATCCAAGTAGCCTATGGTTTTCCCCTATGCTCCATGGCTAATGTATTTGGTAACTGGTTGCACGGGGTTGATGATAAATACAAGATTTGGTTTAGAGTGAGAGCGCTTGCCATTATTTGATCGATGTGGCTATATATAAATGACAAGATCTTTAATCACATTGTGTCTTCTCCCCTACATATTATCTATGGGGCTACGGCTATTCTCCAATCATGGACTATTCTCCAACATTTGGAGTTCCGCGATTTGTTTGCGAAGGGATGTATGCGATTGAAGGATACGACGAGCGATATTTTCTCTCGACATGGATGGTCGCATGATCCGCCGATTAATCTACTATAGCTGCCAGTCGTTGGTTTAATAGAGACATCTATAATTTTTGGTATTGTTACTTTATTTTGTAATCGTGTGGTTTTGTAACATACCTAAAATCAAGTTTTAAAATTCATGCATATCATCCATGCATCCATGATCATATAGAGTTCATTTTCTAAACCATTCCAAAAACAGGAGCAAATGTGCTCATTATTCTATGTGTGTATACCCTAGCCTTAGTGCTACTTTCTAATGAGAAGGTCACTTATATTGTATTAACTAATGTTTTCAAACTTAAATGCTTCAAAAATCTTGAGCAAAGTTTCAAAACAAAATATAAATTTAAAACCAAATCTATGCCTATTTTATATCTCATAAAAGGCTTGGTTTTATTTTATTCTTCAAAGGACCAAGAGTGTTTGAGTGAATAGATATGTTTGACACATATTTGAGTACAAAGTTCACTGTACAAAAGACCAGAGAAAGTTTGAAATCAAACTGATTTGAAATGAGGTTTGAAAATCATTTTAGAAAAATCAAACAGAAAAAGAAAAAGGTTAAAGAGAAAAAAATAAGCAAACAACCTAATCTGGCCCAACTCGGCCCAGCTAGCCCAGCAACCCTCCCGCGAACCGTTTTTCTGTACTCGCAAACAAACCCACGGAGTGACTGACCGCCTGACCCCACCTCCCCTCTGTTTCTCTCACTGACAACCACGACCCACTTGACCGTCGTCGTCTCCACCCTGCGACCCCTTCTTCCCCAAATTACGCCGGCTGTTTCCGATGATTTAACCTCGCTTCAATTCGATTTATTGCACGAGTAATTTCCTTCCCCGACCCTGATACTTAAACCCCCTATGCCCCCTCTCCATTTTCCCCAGACCCCGAGCACAGAACGCCCCAGGCTGCCCGTATTCGCCCATACACCGCCGCAGACAAAACCCACTCCGGCGACCAATCCCGGTGAGCTCTGTGCGCGCCTTCCTCTCTGATTCACGCGAACTGCTTCACAACCTCCTTGCGCTCCTTCTGACATTTTTGGTTCGTCCTGTACTGCCCCAGGTCGTCGACTCCATCGAACACCGCAAGTTCCCGACGCCGTCTCCAACTCCGGCGACTAAATTCGGTGAGCCTCGTGTTCCCCTCCGTTTCTGAATCACACGGACGTGTTCGCCTGCATCTAGTGCACCTGTTAACGCCTTTTGTTTGGATCCTCGTGCCCCAGAACGTCGTCTTCGACTCCATCAGTGAGCATCTGACGCCGTGCACAACTCCGACAAGCTCCACACGGCCACTGCAGCGCGCCCCTTGTCAAGCCATCGCCACCTTGAGCATCAGCTGCACACGGCGAGCTTGGTAAGCCCCTTCTCCCTCTCCCGCGAGACCTAGAACGCCAGTAGCAGCTCTGACAGAGACGCCGCCGCCAGTCGTCGCCGCTAGCGCCGCCCGTCTGTGGTCAATTAGATTAGGGCCGTAGGATTTAGATCTGTGTCGAAGAGGTACGCGTTAGATCTGGCCGTGCATCTTCATTTAGATCGTGTGGCTCGCTTTGATTGATCCGCCCGAACCGGTACCAACCAATAGGAACACGCCGCGTGGCCAGGGTTTAGATTTAAAATCAGAATTTGAATCTATTAGATGTTTAAACTTGTTTTAATCATAACTTTTGATTCCCACATCCAAATTTGATGAATTTTATACCAATGGAATCAGGAGAGAAAGCCCTTTCCATTTATGCAATGTGTTTAATGTTTTGCTTCTGTTAAAATGGGTGTTTTTGCAGAAACATGTGTAGGTATAATTTAGATATAATAATTATTTGAGAAATGATTTAATGTTCAAATAAAGTTTGTTTGGCAAGTTTTGAACTTGTTTATGAATCAGTACTGTGCACTTGTATTGTTTTGTGTAGAAAATCATCACATGTCATATTGCATGCATTCATATATTTTTGCTTGTATTTATTTTGTATGTGATTTGGTGTTATCATTTTATGTGTAGATTTTGGTGCAAATAGTGATTGTGATTGTGAGGATTGTAGCTACTCTACAAACTACCAAGGCAAGTGGTGCTTCATGATTTTCTCCCTATGTTTTACAACTATGCATTAGAAATACTTTGCTAGTCTTGCATGGTTATATTTTGCTTATATGCTATGCTTGGGAAATCCTAGTAGTTGTAGAATTGCTAGAAATTTCTAAGTTAAGATGCTTATCTATGCCATGCTTAGCCTAGCTAGTAGCAACCCATGGTGGCTATATGTTCATGCTATGAATAAATATTTCTAAGTCTTTGGACTATGTTTTTACCTAATAAAACAACTAAGTGAATGAATCACCTGGGTGGAATGGTTGTGAATGGGTTATGTTGAGTGGTTACACAAGGCCCATTTCTATGGTTTACCTTGTGTATCTCACTTGTGGAAAGCCACCCAGAAACAAAGGGATTTGAGAGGCCAAATGTTAAGAAGCTTCTAGTGCAGCCACTTGGCAATATGGGCTCTGCCTGGATCATATAGGTTGCAATAACTTAGCCATTTGGACAGTTGGTGGTAGAGGGATTGATAGGTTGGAGCGCGTCCATTTGGTCTAAGGGAAGGCTTCTGAAAGGTCATGTCTTGGTGAAAATCAAGTCTTGTGGGGAAAGTGCACAACCATTGTAGATGGAAGAATCTAAGTACTTAGCCATGTCCCTGGAAAAGGACAATTGAGCATCAAGACATGTAAGCTATCAAGAATCTCCTCATCCCAATTTCTAAGTAAAACTTGTGGTTGAACAAGGGTGAAGGACCCCAATGTCTATTGGTGGTTCCTTGGGAAAAGTTTTTGACAAAGAAAAACTTAGTGTTTTCAACTAATAGGCAAAACCTATTTTGAGCAAAGCAAGCCTAAGCTACACTTAGCCAAAATGCATATAGTATTTAGTTCACCAATATTCTACTAAGGTATCACTTGCCAATACTATTCCAATGTATTGACCCACTGTGGCTGTAACTTGTGAAGTTGTAGGTTATTCTGATGATGATTAGGAGTCATGAGTCTACACTCAACATGCTTGCCTGTGGCACATGAAGATGAAGAATTAATTTATCTTATTACTTATTTAAACTATTGTACTAGGCATGTGGCCATGGAGTTGTAAAAGACTAAGTTTGTCACTGGAATGACTGTAATAATGAACTTTGTTTCTGTGTACTTCATCTTAAATTGTGGATGCTAGCATTGATCCAGGGACTAGCATTGCAATCACAGGGATCCTTTTCCTTTATAAAGGAGGGATCTTACAGATGGTATCAGAGCACTGTGTTTCCTGTAGGATTATGACCTAGGATTGGAAACCACTAAGGAAAAATTTTCATACAACTTCCACACTTGTCTTTTCTTCTCGTAAACTTTTCTAATCTTCTTTCTCATCTCTATTTGTAGATGAACTCCATCAACGAAGTCGTGAAGAAGGGACCACTCATGATAATGACTTTGGAATGTGAGACAGAGTTCCCCAAGGCTCTCAAGGACCTCATGGTTGCAATGGGAATACATAGTGCAGCTGTGTACAAAGGTTTTCCTGTGATGGATGAAGGAGTTGAGTACTGGTGGGTACAACTTCACTTGTATAAAAACAAGGAAGACAACCACAAGGACTCAGGATTCTGCATGGTCACCAACACAATGATGCACACCACATTCTTTGATTCAGCAAGGGATGCAGCTTGGAGAGCCATCAAAGAACTTGGTGATAAAATCAAGTGCAGAATGCTTAACACCCAGAATGACCTTAGGGAAGAAAAGAAACATACCCAAGAGCTAGAGGCTACCAATCAAAGCCTAAGGAAGGACATCATAGATTTAGCAATGGAGTCATGTAATCAAGATAAATAGATTGCCTCTAGGGATGCCTTGTTAGACAACTTGGCAAGTGAGATGGGATTGTAAGCGTACTTCGTTAGTTGGACCACCACACTTATCATTTTATTTTCCAAAAATGTTGCTTGAAATAAGTTGAACCTTGGAATGCTTGTAATGGTTTCATGTATGCCATGATTTGTGTGATTGATTTTCAAAAAGTTATGCATGTGTTGCTCTGTTTTGTGATTCATCTCTATGTATGTTGATTCTAACTTTTTCTATCTTATAAATAGATGCCTAATGTTACCATCAGCACTGTTGAAGAGTTCCAGGGAACTCGTTTTGGCCCTCGTATTATTGAGCTCACTAGTTTGCTCAATCTCCCACTTCCTACCATCATGCTGCTTCCGCTCACCAAGTTTGAGAGGAAAGACCTTTGGGGCTTCAAGGTCAATCAGCCCGGACGCCAGACTGAACCTACCACGGAGGCAATCATCTTCAAGCTCATGCATGATGACAAGGAGAGAGGCCTAGAGGTAGTCATGCAGAACTTGATTGGACGTCTGTTAGGGAGACACTCTCGACAGGTTAGAGGTACTCACTTCCACACCTTCGGTAGACGTGATGAGGATGGTGAGGCCATTGACTTCGAGGACACTTCGAGGGAGATAGCAGAGCCGATTCGTCTATACCTCCAGGACTTAGAGGTTCTTCTTAGGCACGTGGACACTGATAGGACCAACGTCATGCTCAAAGAATGAAGAACTCAGTGCAGTTCGTGAGAAGGACAAGCTCTTCAGAGCAAGATGAGATAGTCAAGGAGATGGAGGCCAAGTTCGAGTCGTGACGAAAGTTCAAGAGTCAAGAGAAGCGAGTCCAAGATAGGAACAAGAGGATTTGAGACATGACTGTAGAACTGGAGGCCAAGGACTTCGAGCTCGAGCATCAGCAGACTGTGATTGAGAGGCTTCGTTCTGAGAAGAGGGCTCTCAAAGCCAAAGTAGAGACCTTGACCACCAATGTCGAGGAATACAAGACCGCAATGGAGAATGCATGTCTTACCTTTGTTGAGGAGGAGGTTGATGCCGAGGAGTAGTGATGACTACTCATTTATCATTTATTTATCATGCTTTTAATTGAGTCGCAATGACCATCCAACATGTGGATGGCTTGTGTGGCATCCCGCAAAACCACTACTAGAAAATCGCGTTGTTTTTGTGCATTGCATCATCATTACATCATCATGCATATTAATTTAACCTGAAACTATGTTGTGAAAGACTATGGTTTTCCGAAACTAGCCCTCCTTCTATTTCAAATTAAACCCCCGGATGTACCGGATATTTTGTTTTTCTAAAACTAGTTACAAAGCTATTTGAAAATAAATAAAATATTAAATTATTTTTAATAGGGGCAGTCGAACGGGCAGATTGACCCGAACGACCACCCCAGAAATATAATCGGTCCACCTAATCAGACCCCTCTAATTCCTAAACCTACCCAACCTATTCTACCCACCCCTCTGGCCACCTCACCCGGACCAATCCGTGACCGCCACCTCACCCCTCTCCTCCCCTAAACCTATCAACCGCTGCCACCTAACCCTCCACCTGGACCCACTCCCTCACAACACACACAACACACCATGGCCACTCCACCCACACAGCGACACACGCACGCCACCAACCCCCGCACGCCACGCCCCCGGTCCACCCCCCACTCACCTGCCTGCGGGACCCACCCCCTGGTCCCACCCTGACCCGCCTGCTTCCTCCTCTCTTCCTCCTCCCGCAACCCCCTCTCCCCGAGGCGCGCAGCTCCCCACCCCGCCGGCCGCTCCTCCCTCCTCGCCCCTCGACGCCGGGCTCCGCACTCCTCCCACCGCCGCCGTTCACCCCGCCGCCCCGCCGCCGCCTCCTTCCGCCTGCCCGCCCGCCGGCCAGCCGCACCCGCTGTGCCCCGCCGAGCTCGCCTCACCGACCTCCTTGCCGGTAGCCGCCTCGCCCGCCGCCCGCCGCTTCCGCCCGCCACGCCGCCTCCCCGCCGCTCCGCCGCCCGCGGCTCGCCAGCCGCGCCGCCGCCGCCGCTGCCGCGCCGCTCCCAGCCGCGGCGTCGTGCCGCCGTGCGAACACCACCACTGCGCGGTCAACGCCTCGCCGCCGTGGTCGCTGCCCCGGCGCGAGCCCGCCGCCACGCCCGCGACCGGGCGTCGTCTCGCCCTCCGTTCGCGAGCACCGCCGTCTGCCCAGCCGCGCGTCAACACGCTCGGTTCTTCCTGCTCTGGCCTGCCGTCTGCAAGCGAGCCCGCGTCTTCCGGCCGGCCTTGCTGCACGTGTCGGCTAGAACGGCTTCAAGCCCGCGCCGTACCGCGAGTGCATGTTGGTAATATGTATGTCTGCGAGTTTTGCGGGTGTCGTGTACTCGTGGCCGTTCCAAAGTTCGCGACACAATTTTCGCCAAGATCGACCAACGCCATAAGTGGTACGAGGATCACCCCAAGGACTTCAAGTTGAACCCACAAGATCCACCTCTCGGACGCCTAAAACCGTCGTCAGAGAACCCGTATAACGTCAAGTTCTTCCTCCCGGAACCGTCAGGATCTCCGTCAACGAACCCTCGGCACGCCAAGGTCTACCTCACGGACACCGAGAACTTCCCCCTGAACGCCAAGGTCGCCGACACGGATATGACAAGTGCTCCCTCGAGAACGCCGAGTACTTCATCCCGGACACCGAGACCCCGATGCGGCAAGTACTTCATCCCGAACTCCACGACCGTCGACATGACCCGAAGACCGCGAATGCGACAAGAACGACACCAAACCAAGTCCTTCCCGGAGTCCGAGCACGATCCCGGAGTCCGAGACCGATTCCGTCGAACCCTGGACCCTGAGACCGACCCCGAACCCCGGAACCCCAAGACCGTCGAACCCTAATGTGTGAACCCCTTCCCGAAACCCTATTTTATAACATAATATAACTTGTCGCATATTAAATGTTCATGCATGCATATTTGTGTGGTTTGGGGGACTTATGCCGATTCACCTAATAATTAAATATGGGGCCCATATGCGGGCAAATCTAGTCTTATATTGGCCTCATTTAAAATTGATGTAGCGAACCGGTGCTATATTTTGCCATGTTAAAATAACATTTAAATTGCGGGGTAGCTATATAACATGAACCACCTAATTAATTGCCGGGACCCCGGTTCCACTTAATATTGACCTAATTGCACCGCATCTTTGCCATGTCATACATCATACATGCATCATGCCGATCTTCTGCCGTGTATTGAATATTGCATCCGGTGGTTTTTCTAGTGTTTTGCTTCTTCGCGGATAAGGCCGTTGAGTTGATGTGAGCTTCGCCCCGATCTTCGGATGAACCTTCGACATGTTTTCAGGCGAGCATCTCCCCCTTTCTACCTATCTTACTTTTATAGTCTTTATTCCCTCCTGTTGATCTATTGCTATCTGTGTTGCGATGCTTTAGTTTTCCGTACCTGTGATATCCCTTGCAGCCTTACATTGCCTTGGACACATCCTATTACCTGTTGTTTGGTAGATAGTTGGACTTGCGCGTCGTAGTCGCTTGCTTAAGTGCTGTTGCGTGTTGTCAAGTGCCACAGTTGTTGATGTATTGCCGCATGTTGATGTTGGAGATGATCATAGTTTTACTTATCGCTCACTTTAATTCCTGTTTAACAACTAAAATTGAAATAAGCAGAGGCATCGGTGGGTGATAGATAATATTTGGTTTCCGAACGCCCACTTGTGTCCCGTAGGACCCCGAGTACTTGATACCTGTTCCTTGATTTATCGCGCTATCCACATCCGGGAGGTATATGGGACCCCCCTGAGCCAGAGCTTGATTCAGTCTTATTTCTTGGGGCCACAAACTAGTTTGAGGTTTTATTTACTATCCTGTACTTATGCCATGCTTTACCGCTTTATTACGATTGTGCGAGGAGCACACTGTACTGTTTAGGTAAGCGGAGTGTTTTCATGATCGACACCCCGAAGTTCGGGTTCCCGATACTGACCATCGATGCAAACCTTGAGTCCGTCTCGAGCTTGCTTACTGCTATGGTGTACTTCAAGGGGTGGCCCCCTGAAATATTTCTGAATCCTGTGATTGCTTAGTCATAAAAGCCTCGTTGGGTTTTGATTTGGTTTTTCCGAGGTTGATCGAGCGTGTGTTGCTATTGGTGCACCCCGGCCGGGTAAAACTTTCTGAAAGCCGTGTCCGCGGATATGGACGACTTGGAGCACAGTATCTCGATCATAGACAAGCATAACTAAAGTTTATTGCTATAAATTTGAGTTTATAATGACTAGTAATCAGCTTCACTATAATGGAATGGCTAAATAATACTGCCCACAATTGCTTGTTTGGATTGTCGCTTGCGACCATTGTACCTGACTAGTAAGTATTGCAACTACAACGGAATGGCTGAATAAAAGTACCAACAACTGCTGGGTTTTGGGTTATCTCATGCTAATTGTATTTGATTAGTAATTGTTGCAACTACAACGAAACGGTTAACTAAAAGTGCCCACTGCTTACTTTATCAAGATGATTATCTAAACCTGACTAGTAATTGCTGCAACGATAACTGAATAAATAAAACTGCCAACCGTGTGAGTTCCTCGGTTGACTTCCTCGTTTGGTCTCGAGGGGGAAACCCCAGGATGGGTTTGTTTGATGGTAGTATCAGGTTGGATCCGAATAGGTCTTTCTTACCCCTCTCTGTTTGCCGCCAGTTGTATCGAGTCTCTATAGGTTGTTTAGTGCATGCTGCCGCTGCCGCTTCAGTCCACCATACCTATGTAGGCGAGGACCGCCGAATTCTAGCCTCGCCGTGTACTGGCCTCGATCGATACTCTTTTTCCTTTGCCCTTTGTCGGCACCCCTTTTGTTTAAGCAGGTTTTGAGATCGACGTCGTTAGCAGGGTTACCCTTTCGGCTTGGCCTGGGCAGGGTTATGGACGCCAGTGGTTATTCTTCAGGGCTCTTAGCCCCATTTGCATCTTGTCCGTAGTCGGACGCTCCGTCTTTTCAAGGTGATTTGGACCTTTGTACCGTATATCCTTGACTCATGGAGTCGCTGTTATATATATATCTGTTCTGTGGGTCCCATCGAGGACTGTTGTGTAATGTTATTACTTCGTTTTCCACCCGCACGAAAGTGCCTGGTGGGCACCTTTGAATCGTTTCTATGCGGGTTTAGCGGGTTTCGCTAAAACATGCATAGGGCCGATTCTGAGGGTGTTGCAGCTTGCTATTGGTGTGTTTACTTTGCAAACTTGTCGTTTATGTTGTTGAACTATTTTTATTATGATGCATGTTTGGTGATTGTTTATGTGATGTATTGTGCATGTTAGAATCTATGGGTATCTCATTCTTATCTCTATTGAACAAACCACAAATGCCTCCCCGTCGTGCCAATCCCAACCCCAACAACAACAACATCACCCCTGAGATGCAGCAAATGATGACAGCTCAGACTCAGCTGATGCAAATGATGACTACGTTCATCGAGAATCAGAACAACAACAACAACAACAACAACAACAACAACAACAACAACAACAACAACAACAATAACAACAACCCTCCGGGTTTTGACATGCTTACCAGGTTCTAGAGATTGAGGCCAGCAAAGTTCTCAGGAACAACTGAATGTATGGTGGCCAATGATTGGCTACGCTCTGTGAACAAGGACTTGGTAACAGTTGGCTGTACTGATGAAGAGAAAGTCAGATTTACAGCTCACTTGTTGGAAGGACCAGCAGCTACTTGGTGGGATAACTTCCAGATTACCACTCCCATTGCAGATGTGACATGGGCTATCTTCGAAGATGGTTTCCGTACTGCTCACATCTCATCTGTAGTGATGAGTCTGAAGAAGAAAAATTTCCGTAACCTGAAGCAACACCACCGCAGCGTCGCTGAATATATTGAAGAGTTCAACAATCTGGCGCGTTATGCACCAGATGAAGTTGACACTGATGCTAAGAGAAAGGAAAAGTTACTTGAAGGGTTGAATGATGAACTGAACCTGCAGTTAGATGTGGCCTATGTTCCCACATACCAGTCTCTTTGTGACAAGGCTACTATTCTGGAGAACAAGATGAAGCAAGTTGAAAGTAGGAAGAGAAAGCACTCAGACAAGCACAGCTCGGGATCGTCTCACAAGCGTTCCCATTATGATGATAGTGGGAGTTCAGGATCCCACAAGCATGGGAAATTCAACAAGAACCACAACCACAACCGTCATCATGACAACAAGCATCGCCGTAGTCATGACAATGACAAGTACAAGAATCACAAGGGTGTATATAAGAGCCACCACAGTGGTAGTGGAAGTGGCAGTGGAAGTCATCCTGTCAAGAAGGATCTTAGTCAGGTGGAGTGTTTCAAGTGCAAGAAGATGGAGCATTATGCAAATGAATGCCCAGAAAAGAAAGTTGAAGGACCCAACAAGCCCAACCCTTTTCAGAAGGGACAAGTGAACCACATCAATGTGGAGGAAATCTATGAAGAGCCAGATGTTGTTGCTGGTAAGTTCAAACTCAATTCTATTCCAGCACTTGTTCTTTTTTATACTGGAGCATCGCATTCATTCATATCAAAATAATTTGTTGATAGAAATGGGTTTCCAACTGAAAACATTGGGTGTCCAATAAAACTTAGTTCTCCGGGTGGAGATATGATAGTAAGTCTTGGATGCCGGGATCTAGTGATAGAGTTTGGAAAGCATAGTTTCCAGTGAGTCTGATAATCCTAGATTCTCAAGGACTGGATGTAATATTGGGAATGGATTGGATGGCTAAGTATGAAGGAGTACTAGATTGTGCTAATCGTACTGTTGCACTCACAACCCCGGAAAAGAAACGAATTAGATTCAAGTCTAACTTTGAATCAAAAGGGAGTAAGCTAAATTCTCTTAAGGGGGGTAGCATAGACAGTGTGCCTATTGTGAGTAAATATCCGGATGTGTTTCCGGAAGAATTGACGGGAATGCCACCAGATAGAGACGTGGAGTTTCTTATTGATTTTCTACTAGGATCTGGACTAGCAAAAATACCATACAAGATGTCAGTTGATGAGTTGAAAGAACTCAAAAATTAGCTTGGAGAACAGTTGCAGAAAGGTTTTATCCAACCAAGTTCCTCATCTTGGGGAGCACCAGTTTTGTTTGTGGAAAAGAAAGATAGAAGTCAAAGGTTATTCATAGATTATCGTTCACTCAATGAGGTGACTATCAAGAACAAATACCCTTTTCCTAGAATCAATGACTTGTTTGATCAGTTAGAAGGAGCCTGTGTGTTCTCAAAGATTGATCTCCAGTCAGGTTATTTCCAGCTCAAGATAAGAGAACAAGACATACCTAAGACAGCTTTCACCACAAGGTATGGATTGTATGAGTATACCGTGATGCCATTTGGTTTGACCAATGCACCAGCATACTTCATGAATATGATGAATAAGGGTTCATGGAATTCCTTCATAAGTTTGTTGTCGTTTTCATCGATGACATTCTAATCTACTCCAAGAGCAAGGAAGAGCATGAAGGACATTTACGGTTGATACTAGAGAAGCTTAGAGAGCATAAGCTACATGCCAAATTCAGCAAGTGTGAATTTTGGTTAAATGAAGTTGGATTTCTTGGACACGTTGTGTCAGGAGATGGTGTAGCAGTTGATCCTGCTAAAGTTTCAGCTGTAACTGAATGGGAATCTCCCAAGTCAGTGAAAGAGGTTTGTAGTTTCCTTGGCTTAGCAGGTTACTACAGAAGGTTCATTGAGAATTTCTCTAAAGTAGCTAAACCTATGACAGAATTGCTAAAGAAAGACAAGAAATTTTCTTGGTCTGAAGGTTGTGAACTCAGCTTTCAATAATTGAAGAAGAGACTCGTGACAGCACCAGTCTTGTGTTTGCCAGATTTGGAGAAAGATTTCCAAGTGTATTGTGATGCATCTCATCATGGATTAGGTGCAGTACTTATGCAAGAAGGGAAAGTTGTGGCTTATGCCTCGAGACAACTCAAAACTCATGAAGTAAACTACCCTACTCTTGATTTAGAGTTAGCCTCTGTTGTCCATGCACTCAAAACATGGAGACACTATCTTCTGGGAAAGCGATATGAAGTGTTCACAGATCACAAAAGTTTGAAGTATATCTTCACCCAGAAGGAAATTAACATGAGACAAAGAAGATGGCTAGAACTCATCAAGGACTATGACTTAAGTTTGCAATACTACCCCGGTAAAGCAAATGTGGTAGCGGATGCTCTAAGCCATAAGGTTTTTGTGAGGCCTTACTAAGGGATAATTTCCAGATGATCTGTGTGCCCAATTTAGAGATCTCAGATTGGAGATTGTGCCTGAAGGACATCTCATGTCTTTGGATGTTCAACCCACTTTGTTGGACAAGATTAAAGAAGCCCAGAAGACTGATAAGGAAATTGAAGAGATTAAGGAGAAGATTGGCAAAGGAAAAGCCAAAGGATTCCATGAAGACAAACAGGGTACTTTATGGCATGGAAAACGTATCTGTGTTCCACAAGATCCGGAGCTTCGGAAATTGATTTTACAGGAAGCACACAACTCACCATATTCTATTCATCCGGGTAACACCAAAATGTACATGGATATGAAGGAAAGATTTTGGTGGAATAATCTCAAGAAAGACATTGCCAAACATATTTCTTTGTGTGATGTATGTAGTAGAGTGAAGGCGGAACACCAGAAACCAGCAGGATTGCTTCAACCCCTACCTATACCTGATTGGAAGTGGGACAAGATTGGTATGGATTTCATTACCAGATTACCAAGGACCAGGTCAGGATATGATTCTATTTGGGTAGTAGTGGATCGCCTAACTAAAGTGGCTCATTTCATACCCGTGAAGACAACGTATACACGTGCTAAGTTAGCCAAGATCTACATGAGCAGAATTGTATGTCTACATGGAGTACCCAAGAGTATTGTGTCTGATAGAGGAACACAATTCACTTCTCATTTTTGGAGGCAATTACATGAGTCATTGGGAACTAGGTTGGAATTTAGCACTGCTTTTCATCCTCAAACTGATGGACAAACAGAAAGGACTAATCAGATTCTTGAAGATATGTTGAGAGCATGTGCTCTAGACTATGGAGCCAGTTGGGATAAAAGTCTGCCTTACGCAGAATTATCTTATAATAACAGCTATCAAGCCAGTATTGAGATGGCACCATTTGAGTTTCTCTATGGGAGAAAGTGTACCACCCCATTGCTATGGAATGGTGTGGGAGAAAGAAGTTTGTTCGGACCAGAACTCATCAAAGAGGCTGAAGAGAAAGTCAAGCTAGTTAAGGACAGATTGAATATAGCACAGTCCCGACAGAAAAGCTACGCAGATCCTAAGCGTAGAGAAGTGACTTATGAAGTTGGTGATAGAGCCTATCTTAGAGTGTCACCACTTCGTGGAGTGAAGAGGTTTGGTTTCAAAGGAAAATTGGCCCCAAGATATGTTGGGCCATTCAAGATTCTGAGTCGTAAAGGAGAAGTTTCTTATGAGATTGAATTGCCAGAGTCTTTATCAGCAGTTCATAATGTGTTTCATGTGAGTCAACTTAAGAAATGTCATCCAGAAATGGAGGAAACTTCTTTGAAGGATACTATACCTTTGGAAGAGGTTCAATTGGAAAGTGATCTCACTTATGAAGAGAAACCTATCAAGAATCTTGAGACTGCAGAAAGAGTTACTCGGACTAAGACTATCAATTTCTGCAAGGTTCAATGGAACCATCATTCCGAAGAAGAAGCAACATGGGAAAGAGAAGATGATCTTCGGAAAGACCACCCTCACCTATTTGCTAGCCAATCCGAATCTCGAGGGCGAGATTCACCTTAAGGGGGTTAGATTTGTAACATCCCTAAAATCAAGTTTTAAAATTCATGCATATCATCCATGCATCCATGATCATATAGATTTCATTTTCTAAACCATTCCAAAAACAGGAGCAAATGTGCTCATTATTCTATGTGTGTATACCCTAGCCTTAGTGCTACTTTCTAATGAGAAGGGCACTTATATTGTATTCAGTAATGTTTTGTATTCAAACTTAAATGCTTCCAAAAGCTTGAGCAAAGTTTCAAAACAAAATATTAATTTAAAACCAAATCTATGCCTATTTTATATCTCATAAAAGGCTTGGTTTTATTTTATTCTTCAAAGGACCAAGAGTGTTTGAGTGAATAGATATGTTTGACACATATTTGCGTACAAATTTCACTATACAAAAGACCAGAGAAAGTTTGAAATCAAACTGATTTGAAATGAGGTTTGAAATTCATTTTAGAAAAATCGAACAGAAAAAGAAAAGGGTTAAAGAGAAAAAAAATAAGCAAACAACCTAATCTGGCCCAACTCGGCCCAACTAGCCCAGCAACCCTCCCGCGAACCGTTTTTCTGTACTCGCAAACAAACCCACGGAGTGGCTGACCGCCTGACCCCACCTCCCCTCTATTTCTCTCACTGACAACCACGGCCTACTTGACCATCGTCGTCTCCACCCTGCGACCCCTTTTTCCCCGAATTACGCCGGCTGTTTCCGGTGATTTAACCTCGCTTCAATTCGATTGATTGCGCGAGTAATTTCCTCCCCCGACCCTGCTACTTAAACCCCCTCTTCCCCCTCTCCATTTTCCCCCAGACCCCGAGCACAGAAGGCCCCCAGGCTGCCCGTATTCGCCCATACACCGCCGCAGACAGAACCCACTCCGCCGACCAATCCCGGTGAGCTCCGTGCGCACCTTCCTCTCTGATTCACGCGAAATGCTTCGCAACCTCCTTGCGCTCCTTCTGACATTTTTGGTTCGTCCTGTACTGCCCCAGGTCGTCGTCTCCATCGAACACCGCAAGTTCCCGACGCCGTCTCCAACTCCGGCGACTAAATTTGGTGAGCCTCGTGTTCCCCTCCGTTTCTGAATCACACGGACGTGTTCGCCTGCATCTAGCGCACCTGCTAACGCCTTTTGTTTGGATCCTCGTGACCCAGAATGTCGTCTTCGACTCCATCAGTGAGCATCCGACGCCGTGCACAACTCCGACGAGCTCCCACGGCCACTACAGCGCGCCCCTTGTCAAGCCATCGCCACCTTGAGCATCAGCAGCACACGGCGAGCTTGGTAAGCCCCTTCTTCCTCTCCTGCGCGACCTAGAACGCCGGTAGCAGATATGACAGAGACACCGCCGCCAGTCGCCGTTGCTAGCGCCGCCCGTCTGTGGTCAATTAGATTAGGGCCGTAGGATTTAGATCTGACGAGTAAGATTAGATCTGCGTCGAAGAGGTATGCGTTAGATCTGGCCATGCATCTTCATTTAGATCGTGTGGCTCGCGTTGATCGATCCGCCCGAACCGGTACCAACCAATAGGAACACGCCGCGTGGCCAGGGTTTAGATTTAAAATCAGAATTTGAATCTATTAGATGTTTAAACTTGTTTTAATCATAACTTTTAATTCCCACGTCCAAATTTGATGAATTTTATACCAATGGAATCAGGAGAGAAAGCCCTTTCCATTTATGCAATGTGTTTAATGTTTTGCTTCTGTTAAAATGGGTGTTTTTTCAGAAACATGTGTAGGTATAATTTAGATATAATAATTATTTGAGAAATGATTTAATGTTCAAATAAAGTTTGTTTGGCAAGTTTTGAACTTGTTTATGAACCAATACTATGCACTTGTATTGTTTTGTGTAGAAAATCATCACATGTCATATTGCATGCATTCATATATTTTTTCTTGTATTTATTTTGTATGTGATTTGGTGTTATCATTTTATGTGTAGATTTTGGTGCAAATAGTGATTGTGATTGTGAGGATTGTAGCTACTCTCCAAACTACCAAGGCAAGTGGTGCTTCATGATTTTCTCCCTATGTTTTACAACTATGCATTAGAAATATTTTGCTAGTCTTGCATGGTTATATTTTGCTTATATGCTAGGCTTGGGAAATCCTAGTAGTTGTAGAATTGCTAGAAATTTCTAAGTTAAGATGCTTATCTATGCCATGCTTAGCCTAGCTAGTAGCAACCCAGGGTGGCTATATGTTCATGCTATGAATAAATATTTCTAAGTCTTTGGACTATGTTTTTACCTAATAAAACAACTAAGTGAATGAATCACCTGGGTGGAATGGTTGTGAATGGGTTATGTTGAGTGGTTACACAAGGCCCATTTCTATGGTTTACCTTGTGTATCTCACTTGTAGAAAGCCACCCAGGAACAAAGGGATTTGAGAGGCCAAATGTTAAGAAGCTTCTAGTGTAGCCACTTGGCAATATGGGCTCTTCCTGGATCATATAGGTTGCAATAACTTAGCCATTTGGACAGTTGGTGGTAGAGGGATTGATAGGTTGGAGCGCGTCCATTTGGTCTAAGGGAAGGCTTCTGAAAGGTCCTGTCTTGGTGAAAATCAAGTCTTGTGGGAAAGTGCACAACCATTGTAGATGGAAGAATCTAAGTACTTAGCCATGTCCCTGGAAAAGGAAAATTGAGCATCAATACATGGAAGCTATCAAGAATCTCCTCATCCCAATTTCTAAGTAAAACTTGTGGTTGAACAAGGGTGAAGGACCCCAATGTCTATTGGTGGTTCCTTGGGAAAAGTTTTTGACAAAGAAAAACTTAGTCTTTTCAACTAATAGGCAAAACCTATTTTGAGCAAAGCAAGCCTAAGCTACACTTAGCCAAAATGCATATAGTATTTAGTCCACCAATATTCTACTAAGGTATCACTTGCCAATACTATTCCAATGTATTGACCCACTGTGGCTGTAACTTGTGATGTTGCAGGTTATTCTGATGATGATTAGGAGTCATAAGTCTACACTCAACATGCTTGCCTGTGGCACATGAAGATGAAGACTTAATTTATCTTATTACTTATTTAAACTCTTGTACTAGGCCTGTGGTCATGGAGTTGTAAAAGACTAAGTTTGTCTCTGGAATGACTGTAATAATGACCTTTGTTTCTTTGTACTTCATCTTAAACTGTGGATGCTAGCATTGATCCAGGGACTAGCATTGCAATCACAGGGATCCTTTTCCTTTATAAAGAAGGGATCTTACAGGTTTGATCGGCTGTGTGCATCTTAGCTATGTAGAGGCCGGATGTAAAACGTTACGTAAGCAATAAAAGCGCCCATTTCCAAAAAAAAATATTGACAAGCTACATCCACATAATTATGTATTTTTTGGCTTTTATGAAGAGATACACTTTGTTCACTCACTCAAAGTACCTTTTTCTCCCAACTTCATTAGCAAAACTTGGTTTGGTGTGTCGGCACTTCCAGATGTTTTGGTAGTGTTGATTTTTTTCAGAAAATTTCCCGTACTCTTCCGGATCCAAGACACAGTATGCAATAAACACTAACTCATTTACTCTTTCCTGATGCCTGCGCTTAGCTTCCCTGGTCAAGTCGGGTAACTCGGCTGCTGCTGCTGCTTCTGCAGCTCTGAGGTTCTTTGTCGGAGTACTATACCACCCAATATATTGGTCCTGGCTCCACCATCTCTAGCTATCTCCGCGTTGAGGTTTCTACCACTATTACGCATACCTTTTGTCCTACTAGGATTGCCCCTTGAAACCCATGAGCCTTGTTATACTCCCTAATTGTGATTTCTAACTCTTCTTGAGCACGGGCTACATCCATGGTGCGTGCTGCAAAGATGATTTAGCGCGCCGCGTTTTAGCGCGGCTGTTGGAGATGCTCTAACTAACCGCCTTGCTGCATCTATGACCTGAAAAGTTGTTGCTTCCTTCCCAATGTCTCTTATTCCCCTCCTATTACTTACATATTTTTAGCTTTGCTCTCATCTCTCATATGTTTATGTGGATTGCTGTAAATAAAACTGTTGTGATAGAATAAAAGCATCTCTGTGATGTCTGTGATACAAAAAGTGAACAGGTTGGCTCCCTGTGTCAAGTGAATACGTAGTAGTATAATCATATATACACAGGAGGATGGCATTCTTTACTTGACGATGGTTGCTGGGATACTCATTTATGTTTTTTTTAGAGAATACACATGTACCCTTCATGACATGTCTTTTAGATATACATGATCCTGAGCAGTAAGAGTTATTCTTTGTTGCATGACCGTGACTGGTCTTCATAACCGTAGCGACGACACTGTCGGGGTTGGAGAGCAGGCCTTATTCTCGTGCGAGAATTGTTCGTGTACTACTTTTAACAAAGTTAAAAATTATCCATTTTATGAACCCTAAGGGAAATATCTTGATAATTATAGAAGAATTGTTGCTACTGAGTAGGATACATTTCTTATCAAACTGTTGATATGTTAGTGCTTTCTGATATTTTAGAGTGAACTTTTATTGTCTTACTATATGTTTATTTCTTGGACATATACATTGACAAGCTACATCCACATAATTATGTATTTTTTGACTTTCATGAAGAGATACACTTTGTTCACTCACTCAAAGGAGCTTTTTCTCCTAACTTCATTAGCCAAACTTGGTTTGGTGTGTCGGCACTTCCAGATATTTTGGCAGTGTTGAATTTTTCAGCAAATTTCTCGTACTCTTCCGGATCCAATACACGGTATGCAAGAACTAAGGTTCTTAAACCAGAATCGGAATACTCATTATTTATGTGCCTTTTAGTCTCTTCCTCGAATTTTGTTCCAGCTGGTACAAGTCTTCTGAACATCACATTGTTCACAAGGAGAAGACAGATAAGAAGGCATGGAAAATACACAAGTACGACAGTTATTTGTGAAAAGATACAGAATTTAGATCGATCGAGGTACTTACCTATCAGCACCCTTGCTAAACAGTACTGTAATATATTTCTCTTTGGATCCTTTACTATCACAGACATCGGTTTCCGTGAGCTGCTGAATTCCAAGACATCTAGGAGCTGATATTTTCTACAAGAGAATGTGAAAGGGTCAAATTTGCATGACAAACAGTACCCTTTAAGGAAACAAAAAGAATTGACTTACCTATATTGAAAAATCTACAACATGCCGGTTAGGATCCCCTTCATGAATAATTATAATACTTGTTTGTGCCCTCTTGTAAAACTCAAACCCTAACTCTCACAGAATGCAGCATCATCAGTGGACTCAGCTTCATATGAAACCTTATCATTTTCATCAACTTCAGGTATGCATGTATGACAGATGGCTAGCTAGCAGACTGAAAAAACCTATTATGACATCTCTCTTAGGTTCGTGAATCCAATTTTCGTCCATAATGCTGCTGATTTTTTGCTTAACCGCGTTGGCATGAGTACATGTACAAACTGTCTTTGACTGATGGCTCTCCGCTTGGTCATAAAGACAACACACACTACAGGATGCCCTCTAACGAGGGCATGGCTTCTCGCTGGATTGACAGCGAGCTGTGCAAGGTATGCTACATCCAGTCCCAGCTATTCGCGAACACGTATTAAGTTCTATCACGATGCTTCCCATTCCTACCGGGCAGCTAGGATGTTCACGAGGACGCTTTTGGGATCTCCTATACTCATCCTTCTCGAACGTGTCGAGATGTGTGTATAATAGCCTAAGACAAGCGTGCAAGGGAAAACATATTGAAGGTTGTCGTCCATGAAAATATTACATGGCCATGTAAATTTGCTACCACGCATGCGTACATATATAAAGCAATGCTCCAACGTGGTCAGGGAGCCTAGTAATTCCATGCATTTCACATTTTGATTCATTTCAGAAGAAGGTATATTTATATTCAATATGTCACGGTGGTTAGATTAGGTCCTATTCCTACCAAAATAAATGTCTAGAATGGGCTAATTGTACACTAGGATAAAGGGAAGAAATAACAGCAGCAGCAGCATATATTCTACCGATAGCGTACTTTTATTCTGTATCAATCCCAATCTTCTCAAACACAGCTTGGTAGGTTTTTTGGATCTCTGTTTATTGTATTGAGGAAAAACTGATTTGTTAAAAAGCAAAATATTTTGCCACGAACAATAAAAACTGAACATTAGATATCTCTTTGTACCCGCCAAAGAAAAACATTACTCTTTGTATGCGTGTAAGAATTTGATAATATTTTAGGAAAAATAGATATCTAAAATATGTAGATATCTCTTTGTATGCGTGTAAGAATTTGATCTTCCTGAGAGGACAAACCTAATTCGATATCCTTACCCAAATAGAAAATAATATAAACTGCGGTGTCTTTCAGTTTGTTTCCAACATGTATTTTTTAGTAGTACTACTTTGTCATCATAATTTAGGCCGCCATTCATAAAGGAAGAGAAGAACACACATGGCACAGTGGCTCTTACTCATGGTTTTCGACATGTTGTTTCTTTCCTTACATGTTTTGGGTTCTTGCTTCCGTGATTTCAACATCTGTTTCAATGATTTTGAGTGATCTCAATAATTTTAAAAATTCAAAAACTATAATAATGAGTCATACATTTTAGGTACACCCAAATTACTTAGATTCGTTGAAAATATACATATTTTAGATAATATTTTTCCTAAAACTACGACAAGTAATTTGAATAGGAGGGATTAATAACATCACTCAGATAGATAAACGTAGTGTTTATTAGGTATAAGTCTATTTGAGTATATTGGATGTAAGTTCAAAGATGCAAAATTTCATACTTCTTTCGGTCCATATTAATGGTCTCAACTTTGTCCAGATACGAATGCATTTAGTCTATATTGAATTGATGCACTAGCCATCTGAAACAAAAGTCCGAACTGATAAAAAGGGCTAGGCGTGTATTATATTCTTAACACTTTCTCTCAGGTCTAGGCTATTTTAGTCCTTAGTGTGGGTTCAATGTAGGCGGCAGAATCTTTTTTTTATAAACTGCTCACGCAGGGTCTTGAACTTGAGACCACTTGGCTCTGATACCATATTGAATTGATGCACTAGCCATCTGAACCAAAAGTCCGAACTGATTGAAAGGGCTAGGCGTGTATTATATTCTTAACAGTCTAGAACTTTAGATATATATGAGAGGCTATTAATATGGACCGGATGGAGTAGCATGCAGTAGAAGACCGCTCGCAGTTTACATCTACTATTACATCACCATGAGCTGCAAGGCTCTTTGGCTCGAGTAGTTTAAAGGTGTTTCTCATATTACTCAAGCTAAGGTTGGAACACTGCGACCCTACATGCCGACACTCAGGACGGCTCAGATAACGACGCGGAGCACGTAAACTTTGCACCATCTCTTGAGGCAGAGCAATAGGATCGGGAAGTAAACTTGGAGTACCATAGACATATTTATATGTGAGGAGAGCATCATTCACTCCACAATGGGGATGGTTGATGAGATATTCATTTTTATCTGTTATTACATGCCTTAACGTTTGGATATGTAATCTTGCACAAGAAATTTCATATCATTATGATTTTTCTTTGCATAATTCTGGATGATTTTCGAAATGGTGGTAACTAGTAAGGACGGTTGTTGGGGTTAAAGGCGGAGCGTCTTTTATTTTTTTAGGACATGGGATTCTTCTTATATGTTCGGAGAAAATCGTTTGGTACTAATTTTAACACACTTCACTTCAAAATGAAGTACAAGTCTTGCTGCTCACAATCATAGTTTTACTAAATAAGGATTCAAAGAATCGTAGCCAAACATATAGGCTCACAAAAAAAAACCCAATACCAACATATGGTCCCCTCATACTACCTCCATTCCGGTTTATAAGGCGAATATATAATTCGAGCAAATAGTTTAATCATAAATTTAGTCAATAATATATGAATCATACGTCACAAAAATTGTACTACCTCCGATCCTAAATAAGTGTCGTCATTTTGAACTAGAGTTAGTTTAAAACCGTGACACTTATTTAGGATCGGAGGGAGTACACTACAGGAATGAGAAGCTACGCCGACGGCCAAACGTCAGGGCCGTCGGCGTAGCCATCGTCCAGGCCAGCCCCGCCAAGCAGCCGTCGGCGTAGAATTGCTCTCGTCATATTCTATGCTACGCCGATGGTTGCCCTCGGCGTAGCTATTTTTTATTTTATCTTATTAAACTTTGAAAAATCATAACTAAATCATTCTAATTTGGAAAAATACAAATAATATATAAAAATTTGCAGAAAATAAGACCTATCTATCTACACTCAAATATTACACATTTATAAATAAAAATTAAGTAAAACATAAAATATTATATATAGTTTAAAACGGGCATAAAAATTCAAAAACAATCGAAAAAATGCGAAACCTTCGCATGGTGTTATATTATGTGACATAGTTAGAAGGAAAAATATCAAACTTGGTATATTGATTATGTCTCAAAGAAACCTTCACAAAATGACCTATCTCATTCGAGGTTTCTTGGCTTTCGGGTCAAATGACCAATGTTATGGCTAGAATCAAGGCATAGTTTGTGAAAATATGCCCATATTATACATACACATGCATCATGGGATGGCGAATAATGTTGCAGGAGGAAGTTTTCCTTTTCGTCGCATCAAAAAGCCATTTACCATTTTCCGAGCATAAAAAACGGACGGTTTCGTGAAGCAACCACCAAATGGCTAATTCAAAATACTACCACCACATTTTACAAAAATACTATACCACCTTATATGGAAAATGTCCCAACAGGGGGATCCGAAATCTTTCCGTCCACCTTTGATGAAAAAGACAAATTCCTGCCGAATCGGTAGGAAGTGGGTCAGATATAAACTACAGGTACATGATCCGATGCTCATGTTTTTTTACAAAAATCATTTTTAGGTTCACAATATGCTATTTTATCAAAGATCCAATGCAAGTTTTCCTTTTCATCGCACCAAAAGGGCATTTTTCATTATCCGAACGCAAAAAGGGGATTTTCTAAAGCAACCACCAAATAGCTAATTCAAAAATGGAGAGTTTGTGATTAGTTGATATGGATATCATATTTGGATTCCTCTCATTTTTCTGATCAATTTAGACATTTTATTTGTTGAATTTCGATTTACAGATTTAAAGATATTAATTATTCTATATTAAATAGAAAAATACAAAAAAATAAAATTATTATATTTTTATTTGAATTCAATAATATTTTTACATATTTATTAATATTTACTTAAATAATTGTTTGTAAATTTAAAAAATACAAACATGTGACATGATGATACAAGAGTTAATAGGATTGATATCATAGTATTGACACCAATGTATGAATTACTTTGCGGAAATGGATGAAGGAACGAGGAAGTTAAGCGTGCTAAAGCTGGAGTAGTATTATGATGGGTGAACTGCTGGGAAGTTTGACTAAGACTGGAATTTAATCAAATATTAAGTATAATTAGTGTTAAAAATGTTCAAAGTAGGAGATTAACAAGTGAAACAATTCAAAGAATAAAAAAATTGAGAAAAAAATAAAAAAAAATATTTTTTTTTCAAAAAAAAATGTTTTTGCAACCGGCCGACAGGCTATGCCGACGACCGCTACGCCGACGGCAAAGCCCTCGCCGTAGCATACGCCGACGGCATTTCGATACGCCGACGGCTTGAGTGTGCTCCGCCGAGGGAGATCTTTGCCGAGGAGGCTAGGGTATTTTGGCCTATGCCGATGGCTTTTTTCCCTCGGCGTAGCGCGCGTCCTGTAGTGGTACCATTAGAAGCGTATTGTAAATATGAATCTAATAGTATAATTTTTGTTAAATATAGTTTGTATTTTGTTGACCAAATTTATGGTTAAACTCTTTTCTCAAAGTACATATTTGTCTTATAAAGCGGAATGGAGGTAATAGCTGAAATATCTCAAAACTCTACAACAGAGATATATGTGGAAAAATACATTGGTAGAACTATATACAACTTAAAAAAATGTGGTACTCAACGACAATGCCTTAAACAAGAAATTATTGCTCGTATAAAAATGTTTGTCGGGTTTAATCAACAAATCAGACGTGGGTTATCACCCTTGAAGTGAAGCTTTGAGCCAATAACTTCAAACGGAGGGAAGATATGGATCCCAACGCCTGAAGTTTATTCTTTTGCAAAAGTGACTTGTGGTGTAATACATTTTCTCTGCATGGAAGTGTAAACGTGGGGGTTTTCGAATAGGAAGTCCTCTTTGGGAGTTGAAGGAGCGTTCCTAAAAAATAACCATGGATGCCAACATGCACCGGTGGAAAACAGGCCTCTAGTCCCGGGTCGCAACGGGCTCTAGTCCCGGTTTTGGGCCCGGGACTATGAAAACGGGACTAGAGGCCCCCCCTCTAGTCTCGGCTCGCAACGTCCGCGACTGATAACAGCCACGTGGTTGTTTCAGCGTCGCGGGGGGCGTAAACCCTCTAGTCCCGGGCTGTAACACCACCCGGGACTAAAAGGTTTCCTGCCGCGGCAGAGAAACACAACATTTCTCTGCCGCGGCAGAGATTGTGTATTTCCTTTTTTTTGCCATTTTGTTCCTTTTTCGTTTTATGTTTCACTATAACAAACATATATTTCAGTATACATATTATACGCTACTACATACACACTATACGTCGATGCATTTATATAATTAATCGATCCCTTGCAAGCATACATATAATCAATCATATCAAAAGGAAGAAATGGTTTGAAATTACATGGTCATTGATAAATATATATAACATATGAGCTACATGGAGATGACTAAGGCAAATCGAATTCCACGTCATCCGCATAATGCTCTCCATATACATCAAGCACTTCCTTTATCATAAATCCTGCCAGCTCCTCTTGAATTGCTCTTATGCGTTGGTCTGTCTCTAGTTTCTCTCGCAAATCATAAATATAATGTGAGTCAACTTTCCGCTCACTGGTCAACTCGCGGATGTACTCGCAGACGTAGTATCCACATAAATGAGTTTCCGGTGGCTGTTGTAAACTCTTCGCCATTTTATAAGTTAGCTTCTCTTTGAATGGACCTGGTATTTTCTGTCTGAACTGTGTCCAACACCTGCTCGGCAAAGAAAATGAACAAAGAAGTTATTAGTTACTTGATATCAGGAAATGAATGAAAGAGGACGATATAATGCGATAATGATTGAAATTACTTATGGAGCATTGCTTTCATGTCGCTCCACTTCTCTTGGTCCCAACTTAATGAGTCGTGGACTTCAACTAGGGAGTTGTCAACTTGAATGTTTAGCAAGATCCAGTGGAATCTACGGACATTTACATAAGCATACATGCATAACTCATCCAGTAAGCAAAAATAAAATGTGTACAAGATATAAACACTCACTTGAAGTTGTAAGGAAATAGTATTTCCTTAACAAAATTATGCTCGGTTAAGAACCTGGACACGTCTTCCTCCACGTCTTTGGGGTGATTCTTTAACGTATATTCATTAATGATATATGGGTCAATGAGCCCAACGTCGTATCTTCTAGCTCTTTTGCATTCAAGCATCTTCATTCTGCGGAATATAATATCATCATACAAAAGAATATATAGTTAGTATAATATATTAAATGCAATGAACGAGCTAAAGCTACAAACTTAATTATAGAAATAAATAACTTACAGACAGTAGCAACCAATGATAGATTTGTCGAGGGCGCGCTGATTGTATAACTGAAACAGTTCGGTCATTTGAACCTGTATCGAGTATGGTTTGAAGTGATGCTCCTTTATAACGTCCACCGGAAACCAATCTTTATGATGCTTTTTTTCTGCTCGCGACATGTACCATTCATGCAGATTTCGCATACGTGTGGATAGACGCGCGAGCTCCTCATTACTGACTAGAGGCTGCCCTTGCACATACTGCCGTACTATCTGACCCACTGGCGTATCTTCATAGCCTAAATATTGACCAAGAGACATATTTGCTTCGTTAGCAAGTGTTTTGGTCTCTGATACAGTGATTCCCATAAGTGCAGCATTATTACGGGCTCTAGGGTATATTATTTGCATGTCCATATCCATTTCAGCTCTGAAGGCCTTGTCGAGGTCTGAAATGACTTTGAGCGGGGCGACCGATTGATTCTTCTGTGCTCCGAGCTGAGCAATTTGCTTCCCGCCTTTTGCACTTGTGATTTTTTTCTTCTGTGCTTGCTTAATAATCTCCCGGTCATAATCTGATTCCAGATTCATCGATATCTGGGATGGTTGCTCAAGAAAGGACTTAGCCCACTTTTCGTTATATACCGGCTTTGGCTCAGGCTTTTTGGGTGCAAAATGTGCCTTAACTTGGGCATCCACATCCGCGTTAGTTTCCTTGTAGGTCTTGTCATAAGGTCTCTTTGAAAGAGCCGGCGGGATATCGACTATCTTCGGCGTTTGACCTTTCTTCGATGTGGGGCGCGGGGGACCATCGAACTTCCATTTCTTCGACGAGGTAGTAGTATTGCACGGAGGCGGAGGCGGAGATCGAGTTGATGTACTCCTGCTGCGGTGATCGTCAGCGGGGCGGGGTGGACTTGGAGGTTGGCGATAATCGAGTTGGGGCGGACTTGGAGGTTGGCGATAATCGGGTTGGGGTGGACTTGGAGGTTGACGATATTCGATGCGGGGTGGATTTGGATTCCTTGGAGTCGGTGGCCTTGGCGCCGAGCCTGGAAACTTGATGTACTTCTTATTCCATAGAATGATGTTGCGCTTGACATATCCTAGTTTCGTAAGGCCTTCAGGCGTAGCGATTTCAATCTCTAGGTCCGCAAAATCCTCCACTATGTCATCCACCGTGACACGAGCATAGCCTGGTGGAATCGGAAGTGAATGGTGGAGTGCTCCAGGTAGACAAGGTAAAGCAGTGCCGATTGCCGCCTTGAAGGACAGGTTGTTCATTGGCTGATGTAGCTCACATTGTGCCATCTCTCTGACATCATACACAGGGTAGTGAGGAGTCGGTGCATCATCCAGTAGTGCTTGATCATCAGCACGGACCTCCGTGGAAGCCACGCTGCTTCTCCGTTGGCTAAGATCCAACGCTGGATCATCAGACCGCGGGTGAGTTGACGACGGCGGCCTTTGGCTAATTTCATGCATGAGGTTCTTCAGATCAGCTAGGTCCTGCTCTACCACGAGATCCGGTCGCCTCCCGATCCTTCTTTCTCGGCACGGCTCAGAATCGCATCGCATCGAGGAAACCCTTTCTTCCACGAGACACCGGCGCCTTTGCCGTGTTCGTCCTCCCTTTTCAGGATTCCCTAGGGCGCGTGTCAGCTCGTCGTTCTCTCTCTCGGGACGGAACAATCCCAATTGAGCATCGTTCATTGCTTGAATAAGGTCTTGGGAGGGTTTTAGAATTTCATCATGAAATAATGTCTTCCCTGTTTCTGGGTCCAAGGATCCTCCGTGCCCGTACCACCAGTGCTTTGACCTCTCGGGCCATCCATCTGTACCAGCAGTTACGCCTCTAGCCCTCATATCCTTCTCCATAGTTTCCCACTTAGGGATGGCACTCTTGTAGCCACATGTCCCCATTTTATGATGGTATTTCTTGTTGGCAGCATTTAACGCGTTCTTTGCCGACTTTGCCTTTGCTTTATCAGATTGCTTGTACTGTACAAAATCGGGCCACTATTCTCTCAACTTCTCGTTTACTCCTTTGAAGTCTGGATTTTTCTTTTTCGCGACATATTTCGCGTATAAACTTTTCTTGTGGTTCCGGTACAGTTCAACCATCTTGCTTAGTGCCCACAACTTGACTTTCGCTCTATTTTCAAGCCCACCCGGCCTTGGGGTAATACCATCTACCTCAAATTCCTCATGCTCTGGAGGTAGTATGAAATGCGCTATGAGCTTCTGCCAAAGGTCATCTTTGGCATCATCGGTGACATAGCTGTTGGATTCTTCACCGGCTTTCTTTGACTTATTCCATTCTTGGATGGTGATCGGCAGGTTGTCCCTAACAAGCACCCCGCATTGATTTATAAACATCCTCCGGTGCTTCTCTGGAGCAATCGGTTCACCATCATCATCTATTTCTTCGATGGTGAACCTCTGATTACCATCCAACTTTTTGTTCGGCCCTCGTTTCGTTCGAGCTGTCCATTGCTTCGATCCGGTGGGCTAAAAGAAGAAGAGAGAGTGATTAATATATATCTAGATCAGTTAATGAATAGAGGTAACACGAGACTTTATACATATATATATGTACCTCGCCGGATCCTGTCGAGGGGCCATCATTATTGTTGTTATTTGTTTGCCCTTCGTTCATCTGGTCTTCCCCTTGGTTTTTCTCTAGTCCATCATCGGATGGATTCAGATATGAGGATATCTCTTCCTCGAGCAAAATATCTTCGGCGCCGGTAGTAATAAGAGGAATTTCACCTCTTATCATGCCCTGAAGAAAACATTCACCGATGCGATCAGGATCTTCGGATGGATCCATGACTTAATTATCTATAACAAAAAGAGAGTTAAACAGGTTAAAAAAACAATAATCCTAATAACTAAAACAATATAATCCTAATTATAATAATCCTAATATTTTTTGTGCTAAAACAATAATCTAATAACTAAAACAAAAAAATAACCCTAATCCTAATCCTAATTCTAATCTTAATAAATAAAACCAAAAAAATCACTAAAACAATAATACTAATCCTAATTCTAATATTTTAATTAAAACAATAATCCTAATACTAAAACAAAAAACCCTAATATAAAAAAACTATAGAAAAAAACTATAACATTTCCTAATATTAATTATGGTAAAACCTTATATTATTTGTGGTAAAACAATAATCCTAATATTAATTGTGGTAAAACAATATAATCATAGCTAATAACTAAAACAAAAAATAACCCTAGCTAATTATAATTAAAACAATAATTAAAAAAATAACCCTAGCTAATTATAATTAAAACAATAATTAAAAAAATTAACCCTAGCTAATTATAATTAAAATAACCCTATCTAACAATACAATCCTAATCCTAGCTAATTATAATTAAAACAATAATTAGAAAAATAACCCTAGCTAATTATAATTAAAACAATAATTAAAAAAATAACCCTAGCTAATTATAATTAAAATAACCCTAGCTAATAATATAATCCTAATCCTAGCTAATTATAATTAAACCAATAATTAAAAAAATAATATAAAACAGATTTGTATTTAAAAAATACAAAGAGAAAAGGAAAAACAGAAAAAGAAATTTTTGGAAAAAAGAGTCTGACCCAACCAGGCCCATCTCTCCTCTCCCTACCGTGCCAGCCCCCAACACGGCTACCTCATGGCCGTCCTTCCCCGTCCTATGGCGCGCGACGCCCTCGTCGGCCGTGTCCGTCGCCGATCTGCGCCGCCGCCATGGAGAGCACGCCTCACCCTCTCCCCTATCCTTTCATTCCCCCCATGTTCACTCCCTCTCACTCGTTTCATTCCCTGGCCGAACCCTAACCATCGCAGAGGCGCCGTCGTTGCGGAGCGGCGGCGGCACGACGGAGCCACGCCCCGAGAACCATCTCACTGCGGGCGCGGCACGACGGAGCACGCATCGCCGGAAAGCGGCGGAATTGGACAGCACCTCCCCTGTCTTCGTCTTTGCTTCGTCTTCGTCCGTGCTTCGTCGTCGACGAGAAATGCGAAGTGTTGGGGCGCAACACCTCCGCTGGAGCCAGAATATAAAGGGACAGACCTTTAGTCCCGGCCTAAGCCACCGCCCGCGACTAAAGGGTCTTTAGTCGCGGGCCGTGGCTTAACCCGCGACTAAAGACCCCCTTTAATCATGGGCTACGGCCCGGGACTAAAGGGTTTTTCACCGTTGCTGCCACAAGACTCACCCTTTAGTCCCGGGTCCAGCCACGACCCACGACTATTTGTTTTTGTAATTTTCTTTTTTAATTCAAAACTAATATAAAAACTTTGAAAAATCATATCTTTTATTGTAATAATCCAAATAAAACAAATAATATGTCTATTATTATCAGAAAAATATAAAGAATTTTAATATAATATCCATTTATCTGTTTGCATAATTTATAAATTATTTCATTTGTAAATTTTCTTTTTTAATTCAAATCAAATATAAAAACTTTGAAAAATCATATCTTTTATTGTAATAATCCAAATAAAACAAATAATATGTCTATTATTATCAAAAAATATAAAGAATTTTAATATAATATCCATTTATCTGTTTGCATCATTTATAAATTATTTCATTGGTAAATTTTCTTTTTTTAATTCAAATCAAATATAAAAACTTTGAAAAACATATCTTTTATTGTAATAATCCAAATAAAACAAATAATATGTCTATAATTATCATAAAAATATAAAGAATTTTAATATAATATCCATTTATCTGTTTGCATCATTTATAAATTATTTCATTTGTAAATTTTCTTTTTTAATTCAAATCAAATATAAAAACTTTGAAAAACCATATCTTTTATTGTAATAATCCAAATAAAACAAATAATATGTCTATAATTATCAGAAAAATATAAAGAATTTTAATATAATATCCATTTATCTGTTTGCATCATTTATAAATTATTTCATTTTTAAATTTTCTTTTTTATTTCAAATCA
Organism: Avena longiglumis; assembly: GCA_030063025.1. Lineage (NCBI taxonomy): Eukaryota > Viridiplantae > Streptophyta > Magnoliopsida > Poales > Poaceae > Avena > Avena longiglumis. The sequence continues at coordinate 85,758,925 of CP125977.1, read as the reverse complement.
AATATAAAAACTTTGAAAAATCATATCTTTTATTGTAATAATCCAAATAAAACAAAAAATATGTCTATTATTATCAGAAAAATATAAAGAATCTTATATAATATCCATTTAGTCCCGATTGTAGTCACAAACCGGGACTAAAGATATTTCTCGCCATTTCCCACCGCTTCCCGCCAAGTTTTCCCGCCCTTTCCTTTCTACGAGATCTTTTAGTCCCGGATGTAGTCACTAACCGGGACTAAAGATATTTCCCGCCATTTCCCAAAGATTCATGCCAAATTTTCCCGCCCTGTCCCTCTATATTTAGGGCGATCGCGCCATGGCTATCCACACATCCACACCTTCCTCTCTTAGAACAATTGACAACGCTTCATCGGGCCATTCTCGACCTCGAGACCGAGGCGCCAGGCGCCAACTACCCTTGTCCGACGGGCTACCGGCCGCCCGCCGGCTGGATGCTGAGCGCTGGAGGGGTTCCTGTCCCTCCTGTCCCTCAAGGTTCCGCACGCCAGGCGGCCATCACAAACCACTTCTACCACAAGCTCACACCGGAGCAGCGGATGGATCCCTAGTGGGATCCCGACAACTACGACACCTGGAATGCCTTCTTCGCTAATAGGCGGGAAAGGGAGCTCGTCAGGTACGAGGGTGATGGCCCACCACCGGTGAACCACAACGAAGCCGGCCGTCGTCTGTGGTGGGCGAACCGTACTATCATCGGAGTGATGCGCTAGATCGTCGGGGGAGACCATCCTTGCCTGCGGTGCCCATGAGTCCACCCGCCACAGATCCACAAAAAGGCCCCGCACCGGCCCGGCGGTAGCGGCATCGTCTTCCGGGAGACCTCTCCCCCGCCCACCGTGAATCCGAGGCTGGAATGGCCCCTGGTATATGCCATGGATGGGCTGAGGATCCCCGGAGTGGCAGGTGCCGATGATGATGAAGATGACGAAGAAGACCCTGAAGCTGCGTACTATAGGACTAGGCATGATTATGACTAAAGGGGACGGCTTTAGTCCTGAGTGTTAGCTAGTCCCGGTTTGTCCTGGTTTTTAATATTAATAAATGTCTTGAGTGTTACCTAATAAATAGAGGGAAATGCCTATATGAAGAGAGGGTTCATCTTTAGTCCCGGTTGAAGAAACCAACCGTGACTGAAGGGATTGCGGCAGACTGGGCCAGGAAACACTAATAATAGGGGTGAGTGTCAACATTATGTCGTGCGGCTTGTACCTTGTCCCGGTTGGTGTCACCAACCGGGACTAAAGATGAACCTTTAGTCCCAGTTGGAGACACCAACCAGGACTAAACATGAGTCGGCACTAATAATAGGGGTGAGTGTCGACATTATGTCGTGAGTGTCGACATTATGCGGAGCTGCTTGTACTATAAATAGGCATCCTTGTGAGTCCAGTCCTCCAGCCAGTTTGAGGCATCTCCAAGATGGTTTTTGAGAGCAGGGACACCACTACGGCGATTCGGGAGATCTTGTGAGCCCGTCCTCCGGCATCTCAGAAACTGGTCATAGAGGCACTCCTAATATGTAAAATTAGTTAGCTCGAGCGTATTGATCTAGTTAGAGAAGTTACAAGCTGCAAGATGGTTTTCGAGCAGGGACACCACTACGGCCAGTTTGTGGAGATGCCGACGAGCCCACCTCCCATCTCCGAGAAACTGGTCATAGAGGCACTCCCTAATATGTGACATCACGCGTTTGGAGATCAGATCTTAATGGTAAGTATGAATCGGGATTAACACACTCAAGATTGTTTGCAAACAACACTATTAAAAATGGACACATGCATGGAGCATCTTCACTCATAAAATGTTACAATTATTACATATCATTTCTTCGCGTGTGTTCCTTTCTGATCCCGTCATATCCATGGAGCATCTTCATTCATTAACATGATGCTTGGGTCATCCTTCACCGCGAAGGGCGGAATTTCATGAAACTTATCACAATCTTCTGATATGTCTGTCTTGTCCTCCACTCCCATGATGTTTCTTTTTCCTGAAAGAACTATGTGGCGCTTTGGCTCATCGTTTGATGTATTCTTTTTCTTATTTTTTATTTTTCTAGGTTTGGTAGGCATGTCCTTCACATAGAAAACCTGAGCCACATCATTGGCTAGGACGAATGGTTCGTCTAAGTACCCAAGATTGTTGAGATCCAACGATGTCATTCCGTATTTCTTGTCTACCTCAACCCCTCCTCCTGTCAGCTTGACCCATTTGCACCGAAACAAGGGGACCTTAAAAGTAGGTCCATAGTCAAGTTCCCATATCTCCTCTATGTAACCATAATATGTGGTCTTTGACCCATTGTTGTCTGTTGCATCAAAGCGGACACCACTGTTTTGGTTGGTGCTCTTTTTATCTTGGGCTATCGTGTAAAATGTATACCCATTTATCTCGTACCCTTGGAAAGTCGATATAGTCGAAGATGGTGACCTAGACAACAAGTATAGTCGATCTCCAAGATTGTTGTTTTTGATGAGATGTTGCAACCAACCGCCGAAACTCTTCATTTTTCATCGCTAATCCAAGAGTCATGCTTTCCAGGGTTGTTGGAGCGTAAGATTTTCTTGTGTTCCTCGATATATGGGGCTGCCAATATAGAATTCTGTAGAACGATGTAATGTGCTTCGGTGTAAGAATGTCCGTCTCTACATATTATTGATTTCCTTCCTAGAGTACCCTTTCCACTCAGGCTCCCCTCATACCGCGATTGAGGAAGACCAATCGGCTTAAGGTCAGGAACAAAGTCAACACAAAATTCAATGACCTCCTCTGTTCCATATCCCTTGGAGATGCTTCCTTCTGGCCTAGCACGGTTACAAACATATTTCTTTAAGATTCCCATGAACCTCTCAAAGGGAAACATATTGTGTAGAATTACAGGACCGAGAATGGAAATCTCTTCGACTAGGTGAACCAAAGAAAAGGCCATAATATTGAAGAAGGATGGTGGGAACACCAACTCAAAACTGACAAGACATTGGACCACATCATTCTGTAACCGTGGTAGATCTTCAGGATTGATTATCTTCTGAGAGATTGCATTGAGAAATGCACATAGCTTCACAATGGGTACTCGAACATTATTTGGTAGAAGCCCCCTCAATGCAATCGGAAGCATTTGAGTCATAATCACGTGGCAGTCATGAGACTTTAGGTTTTGGAACTTTTTTTCTGCCATATTTATTGTCCCCTTTATATTCGACGAGAATCCAGACCGGACCTTAATAATGCTTAGGCATTCAAAAAATATTTCCTTCTCTTGTTTGGTAAGAGCGTAGCTGGCATGACCTTGAAACCATTCTGGATGCAGGCCATCTGGGTCTTTCATACGTTGATGGTCCTTTCGTGCTTCCAGTGTATCTTTTGTCTTCCCATACACGCCCAAGAAGCCTAGCAGGTTCACGCAAAGATTCTTTGTCACATGCATCACATCGATTGCAGAGCGGACCTCTAAGAATTTCCAATATGGTAGCTCCCAAAATATAGATTTCTTCTTCCACATGGGTGCGTGTCCTTCAGCGTCTTTCGGAACAGATTTTCCTCCAGGACCCTTTCCAAAGGTTACCAGTTGATCCAAATCTTTGACCATATCAAATATATCAGCAAGACGCTCCTTAGGCTTCGTCTGGTGACATGCCAGACCGTTGAAATGCTTGCCTTTCTTTCTTAAGGGATGCTTGGCCAAAAGAAATCGACGATGCTCATTGTATACATTCTTCTTACAATGTTCCAAATATATACTTTCAGTCTCATATAAACAGTGTGTGCATGCATTGTATCCCTTGTTTAACTGTCCTGAAAGGTTACTAAGAGCAGGCCAATCATTGATTGTTACGAAAACCAATGCTCGGAGGTTAAATTCTTCCTTCTTGTGCTCATCCCACACACGTATCCCGGGTTCGTGCCACAACTGTAAAAGTTCTTCCACTAATGTGCTTAGGTACACATCAATGTCGTTGCCGGGTTGCTTCGGACCTTGGATCAACACTAGCATCATAATGAACTTCCGCTTCATGCACAACCAAGGAGGAAGGTTATAGATGCATAGAGTCACGGGCCAGGTGCTGTGACTGGAGCTCTGCTCCCCAAAGGGATTCATACCATCTGTACTTAGACCAAACCTTAAACTCCTTGCGTCATCTGCAAAGTCCGGGTACTTTCTATCGATTTTTCTCCATTGCGACCCATCAGCGGGGTGTCTCAACATCCCGTCTGACTTACGTTCCTCTTTATGCCATCGCAACAACTTGGCGTGCTCTTTGTTTCTGAATAAGCGTTTCAACCGTGGTATTATAGGAGCATACCACATCACCTTCGCAGGAACCCTCTTCCGGGGGGGGCTCGCCCTCAACGTCACCAGGGTCATCTCGTCTAATCTTATACCGAAGTGAAGTGCATACCGGGCATGCATCTAAATTCTCATACTCCTCACCGCGGTAGAGGATGCAAGTCATTAGGGCATGCATGTATCTTCTGAGCTTGTAAACCTAGAGGGCGTACAACCTTCTTTGCTTCAGATGCGTCACGTGCAATACGTTATCTTTTGGAAGCATATTCTTCATCATTTTCAGCAACTTTTCAAATGAGGAGTCAGTTATAGCACACTCAGCCTTCCATCGCAGCAATTCCAGTGTGCTGTCCAGCTTTTTCAGACCATTTTTGCAATTTGGGTACAACAACTTTTTGTGATCCTCTAGCATGTGATTGAACTTCTCCCTATCCTTTTCAGTTTGACAATCTCTTCGTGCATCGGCAATGGTCCGACCAAGATCATCAGCGGGTTCATCATGTGTCTCTTCTTCTTCCTCCCCTTCAGCATCCCCCATGGAAGTATCTCCGTACTCAGGGAAACCATGATAGTTGTCATCCTCCTCCTCTTCTTCATTGTCTTCCATTATAACCCCTCTCTCTCCGTGCTTGGTCCAACAATTATAACTGGGGATGAAGCCAGACTTCAACAGGTGGCTGTGAAGGGTTTTTGAGTCAGAGTAATCCTTCTGATTCCTATATCCATTACATGGACCGAATACAAAACCATTGTACTTGTTTGCATCAGCAACACAGATGAATTCATGCACGCCATTAATGAACTCGCCAGAGCGTCGGTCAGTACCGTACATCCATTCCCGGACCATCTGCATTATAGTGAAAGTATATCAAAAACCATTACACAACATGATAAAATTATTACAAGTTATATTGAGAGCTTCTAGAGCATTAGTTTTGAATTTTGAAAAATTTACATGCACCAATTTGTGAATTGGAGAAAACAATCAACATGATAAATGTGGAGTTTTTTATTATTGTTCTATCAGTGAAAACCTCATTCCATTCTAAGCTCTGAAACTCTAAAATTACACATTTCAATTTTCAGTAACTATGTGCCTAATCAAAATTTACACATATATATCAAAATCCTTCTAGCTACTTCTAGAGCATGCATGCATTTGATCCATATCTCTATACTTCTAGAGCATTATAGAGCTAAAGTAGCAATAAGAGATGAAAGAATGAAGTTCTAACCTTTTAAAGCTTTGGATTTAGGTGTTGCAAACTAAATCTTGACAAATCTTGAGAAAAAAAATGGCATGAACTCTCTTGCTTCTTTGAGAAAAATGGCCACCATATGCTTTAGGGCAGCTGGCCAGGGAGCTATATATATAGTGATGGACAATTAGTCCCGAGCCGTGATACGACCCGAGACTAATAGTCCCCGAAAAGAGCTGTTGGCCCGCTCCAGCTTAGTCCCGGGCCGTATTACGGACCGGGAATAATGCTCTGGTCCGGCCCAGGACTAGTACTTATGGCCATTTCTAGCCGTTGGAGGCCTCACGGACCGGGACTAGTGCTAGCACTAGTCGCAGTTCGTGACGGGCCGGGACTGGTGACATTGCTCTGATCGAACCGAAGGCCTATTTTCCAGTAGTGATGTTCGGCATGCGTGCATCAGCTCTTAATTTAAGGACACTCGCATGTTGAGTTTGAAGTTGGTCACGTTTCACTACTACTCCTCTATTTTAAAATATAAAATGTTTTAGGTTTGCGAAGAAAATGTATCTAGACTTGTTATAGTGTGTAGATTCATTTCAAACTAGAGTGAATCTATGTACTAAAAAAATTCTAGATACATTTACTTCACAAAGTTTAAAAACTCTTATATTTTAAAATAGAGGGAGTACATCTTGATACATCTTAAAAATGAAAACATCCTTATTTATGATAAGTTCTATTATATCAAGGTGACCAGAAGACTCAGCCAGCCAGCCTACAACCCCGGTCGGCCCAACCAGCAAACCCTAAGGACATGTACAATTGTTTAGACGGTGGTTGTCTATAACATGTACATTAGTTCAGACACCACCCGTCGGTAACAACTCTCCATGTCACCTCTAGATAGCGGTAACAAACTCCCTGTACAACAGGCTGTCTTTTTGGCTGTCTGTAACTTAGCGTCTATTTCTCATCTTGATTCGCCGGCGATGAAAAACAAAAGGGAAAAACAGCCATATAACTGCATGCTGCCGTCGACCAAGGCATACAACGGGGAAAAAGACCGTCGAGAACTAGCGAATTTAAAGGAACTCGACTGTCTGCCCATTTATAGACACCCTTCTTCTCTCTCCTAGCTTTCTTCCTTCCATGTTTGTAAATTTCCTACGTGGTACATGCTATGATGGTCCCAGAACGTACCAGCTACACGGGGAGAGAAACACAACACTCTCCCTCTCTCCACCCTCCTCCCGTTGAGAGTCGCCGCCCTCGTGCTGGGCCTCCCCCGACTCCTCTCCACCGGCTCTGCCGGCCGGAGTTGGAGAAGGGGGAGCGACAGAGTAGATAGGCTTAGGGGTAGGTTTGGCTATATGCCGGTTGTGGGCGCTGTGCCCGGTAGATGGAGCGGATGGGCAGATCTTGGCGTTGGGATCTGGCCAGCCCTAGGGCTCCTGTAGCATCCCAGTTGTCTAACACCTGTAATGCTACTTGTTATAATAATAAAAAGGGCCACTTCCAACATATAATTGTTGCATCATCATCATATCATGCTCATGTCATCATGTCACCTTGCATTTGAGCATCATATAAAACCTTTTCTTGTTTGATTCTTATCTCATGTGCATGATTAATTGTAGTTGCCTCTTGATATTGTATTTGGTTCTTAATATATTGCTAAATGCCCAAGTTGAGTTGAGGGCATCTCTCTTATTGACTCCACCACCTTTTCTTTCACCACCTTATATTCCACCATCCAATTAATATGAGCTTGGCATTTTAGTTTTGGGTTATCTCTAGCTCATGTTGGTTGGTTGGAATCCACCCATAATCTTTGCTTGGCCTTGCCCACCTTTTGGGAATGCATATGAATAATGCCTTGTTAATATTATTGTTTTCACAAGAATAAATTTGGCATTAATTATTTTGCATGGGCCATGCAAGTGCCACCTTTTCTAGTATTTGGTTGTTACTTGAATTCTAATTGGATCATCTTCCTTTGTTTAAATCTTTTGTTGGCTTGTAGTTGTTCTTCACCATATCATCTATCTCTATCCCCCTTTAGCTTAACCTCTATCCCTTGCTCCATGCACACACATGTGCTCATGAGGCATGCACAAACCTAAACCCACTTTCCTTCTCCCCACCTTTCTCTTTTATCTTGCTTGTTCTTTGAATGGAGCATGCATGATTCAAATCTCTATCACCATATCTCTCTCTCCCTCTCTCTCTCTTTTCTTGCCTTTTTCTTGATCTTGTGTGCTTGTATATGAAGCATGCTTGATCAAGTGGAGTACCCCTTCCTCTATCTACCCCCTCTTAGCTAACCCTAAAACCTACCCCATGCCACCCCCATCCTAGCTAAACAAGACCCTAATCTACACCTTTCTCTAAACAAAACCCTATCTACCCCTCCTCTTCCCTACTTCCTAGCTTGATCACCCCATGCCCTGCCCCAGCTCGCCATCCCCTCTCTCTACCTGCTGGACCCACCTAGCTACTCCCCCAACCAGCCCAAGGCAAGCCCTGACCCGAGCCAACCCTAACCAGCTAGCTCGAGCACCTCCCTCCCCCCCTCTGTTCTCTCTGCCTAGAAGCCCCCACCGAGTTACCCTGCCCCCTTGGCCTCGCCCTGGACCCACCTGGAAGCCCCCCTGTCTGTCTAGCCGTACCAAACACGTGAAGGGGGTGGAGAAAAAGGTGGCCGAGGCCATCCTTATCGCCAGCTCCCCCACACGGCGGCCACGGCACCCCTTCCCCCTCTGGCTTTATCTACCCCTCCCTCGTTCTACCCTGCCCCCCAGATCCATCCCTGAGGCCTCGCCTCCCCTCTTCCCTCTCCTCGCCACCGTCTACCTCCGGACGCCGGCCGCCGTCGGGTCACGCTTGTCGTCATCGATCCAGGAGGCGCGGGTGGGAGAGAGTGTGTCGGCGTGGTCGCGTGGAGCCTCTGCGACGCCCCTGGACCCAGACGCGAGGAGGAGACGCCCCCAGCAGCCCTGCACGTCGACGCCACGCCGGAACCCTAAGTCATCGGTCCGTCTGCCTCGCCGTTGATCGCGACCTCCCCAAGCCTCGCCACCGTCACCGACCGCTTCGCGGTAAGCGCCTCGTCCTCCCAGACATCCTCGCCGGCACCGTCGCTTCCTGGCGTCGCCGTCCCTTTTGTCGAGCACCCTCGGTGCGTCCGTCGCCGCGTCTGCCACTCGCTGCCGCAGGCGCGCAACGCTTACCTAGCCCCCCTGCTTTCCCCTGTCAGCAAACCGCAGCCACCGCAGTGGCTCAGACCTCTGCGCACCAGCCCGCGTCGCGCGTTCGAGTCCCACCGCCACACAAGGCCGCTGCGCGAGGCATCGCGAGAAGAGGAACAGTACGGCCTTGGCTGTTTTGCACACACCCCCTTCCTGTTCTTTTTCTCTGCAACCCGCGCCCTCTAGGCCCACCAGGCAGCCACCGTGACCATCTCCCCGAAACCCCCCTGCCTTCTTTTGTTCTCAACCCGCGCTCCCCTGGGCCTACCGATCAGCCTGCGTGACATTTTTGCAAAAAGGCTCCCGTGTTTTCTGGCGCTCAACCCGCGGTCCCTTTCCCTGTGCGCGTGTCTGGCGCCCAGGCAGCCTGGTCCCACCCGTCAGTGAGTGCGGCTGGGTCTGCCTGGGTACAAAAGGTTGTCTGCTCATCTGTTTTTATTTCAAATCTTTTCAAATTCAAATCTCAATTCAGATTTAAATAACTTTTCATGTATAAAACCAAATAATGCAAATGTTATATGTTTTTGAATCAGAAAAATGTGAGGAATTAAAATATGACATTCAAAATATTATTTTAACATTTAAAATTCCAAGTTGAGTTAATTTACACAAATGCCACTGGAATTAAATAATTTCACAACTTTTGATTTATAATTCCAAATTTAACAAATGATATGTCTAAAATGATCAGCTCGACGAGACCTTTCTGTTTATGCTATCCATGACTTCAATTGCAGCATGCATAATATAAAAATATAGTGTACAGCAACTGTTATGGCAGCAAATGTGATTCCAAAACCCCATTAAAATGTTGTTACTTGTCTTCCACACCTCACCATGCCATGCTACCTAAATTGCCATGTAAATTGTGCATCATTCATCATGGCATGATTGTTTGCTTGACGCATCTTATTCATATGCTTGTGCTCTGTATTCATGTTGGCCTTGTTTGTTTGGTTTTTCTCGGATAGACACTGAGCAGGGGTTATATCAAGAGAACCAGGAGCACTACCCAGATCCGTCCCTTGCTTCAACTGAGTTAACAGGCAAGCACTTCCACATGCTTGCATACATACAGTACCTATTGCCTCTATCTTATTCTTGCATCATTGAGTCGCGAATGCATTAAATTGAATCCCAAGTGTGCATAGCCTTTACTTTTAAACCCCACCAAGCTTGTTCCTCCATCCCATGAGCCACTACTATAGGAGTTGTTTGAGCCATGCGAGTCGTAGAACAGCATGTGTAGGGTATGTGAGAGTCTGTTGTATAATGAGGTACCTAAACAACTTAATCTGAGTAGTTCTGGGATAACTAAAGAAAGTGGCACCGGTGAGCAACATCTGTTATTTGGTTTTTCCTGCTCACTTGTGTCCCGTAAGACCCCGAGTACTTGATTCCTGTTCCTTGATTTATCGCGCTATCCACATCCGGGAGGTATATGGGACCCCCCTGAGCCAGAGCCTGATTCCGTCTTATTTCTTGGGGCCACAAACTAGTTTGAGGTTTTATTTTACTATCCTGTACTTATGCCATGCTACTGTATTTTTACGTTTGTGCGAGGAGCACACTGTACTGTTTAGGTAAGCGGAATGTTTTCGCGGTATCGACACCCCGAGTTTTCGGGTTCCCAGTCGCTTACAGCCATTGTCGCAAACCTTGAGTCCGTCTCGGAGCTTGCTTACTTCGTTGCGGGTGTACTTCAAGGGGTGGCCCCCTGAAATATTTCTGAATCTTGTGATTGTTCAGTCGTGAAAGCCTCGTTGGGTTTTGATTTGGTTTTTCCGAGGTTGATCGAGCGTGTGTTGCTATTGGTGCACCCCGGCCGGGTAAAACTTTCTGAAAGCCGTGTCCGCGGATATGGACGACTTGGAGCACAGTTTCTCGATCATAGACAAGCATAACTAAAGTACCGCTTTTAATCTGACTAAGTAATTTGACTAGTAAATAGTGCAACACTCATGGAATGGTTAATAAAATTGCCAACGGATGGGGGGGTTGTTCGTCCGCTTCCTTGTTGGTAAGCAGGGAGGAGGATGGATCTGATGAGATTACCACTATAACTGCTGTTCTTAATTCACGGACATCCGCTCATCATTGGTTAGGCGGATGGTTAGCGCCTATCTGTAGAACTGCTAGGGTTTATCTTTCGCAATTGCGTCACCCAGTTGTGTCCCCTTTAGAGGCATTAAGACTTGCTGAGTACCCTTAGGGTCTCACACGATAAATTCTTGGTTCGGATGGACAGTACCTTCACAGACGGATCTTGGGTGGAAGAAGCCAAGATGTGGGCAACGATCGCTCGTGTAGAGATTCCGGGAACGGGGATCCGTGAGACCTGTAGTTGGGATGTGCTTATTTCTATGGCATCTTATGCCGATTTGCTTCTTATCCGTACTCGGATTTTGTTTGCCGCTTCCGCATGATACTCTGAGGTGTGTTGTATGAGGAGGTATCCTAAAATATAGATCTATCTAGGTCATTTGAATCTTGCCGTATGGCGTTGCTATATTTCCTTTCTTTATAGATGGTATGGCTCTGATGTACTCTTGTATGGTGGCTTGCGTACATACCCACTTATGTACGTAGTTGATCCCTTCGCCGACACGCCTGCAGACAGTCCCGTTGAGAGGGTAGTGGTTGGGACGTCTGAAAGGACTACCAGTGAGTGGCTTTTGGGGCCCCACCGTACTATTTCAACCACTACCACTCATCCAGGCTTGTATCTAGGAGCGTAATTCACCGAGGTAGTTACAATTGGTATCAGAGCCATCCCGACCTTCAGGGTTTCAGCCAACGTCGTTGTCGATCTAGCAAATATTTTGGTAGTTATGTATATTAGGGAAAACAAAACGAGAGTAGGACTGCTTCCACTTTTCTTCTTACCCTCCCACCCACCCTTTTCTGGTAAGGAAGTGCAACGTTTTCAATCCTCTTCTCAAAGTTCAAACTAGGATTCACGTGTTCTGGGTTTCCGTAGTACCATAGGGTGTGTGTGTGTGTGTGTGTGTGTGTGTAATACCTTGTCTATCTGTTGCATCCAAGTTGTTATCTTATCTGCCTTTGGTTATCAACTGTTGGTACATTCCATACCGACAGGCTTATGCAAACCGACGCAATCTATCTTCCTCTTTGTATCCGACGCTATCTTGTTTGGGGTGTTCGTTTCCGTAGTTACCAATCTTTAGGTTTCGTCGTGAGAAGAAAGGGGTTAGGATATGTGTTCCACTTGTTCATGTGCGGAGTAATGATTTGAGTGCGGGATGGAGTCGCGACCATACCACTACTTTTATCATTCGCTTTTGTATATTGAATCGGTAGAGTCACTAATCTTGATTCGTTGAGTAATTTTGCGCATCTATTGGTATTCTAATGCCGAAATTTGTGGAAAATTTTTCTTTGATATATTTGTGTACCACACTCCTTTTCAGTCGTGTGCGATATGCTTAATATCTTTTAGGTGCTATGAACTTTGCTGATATTTTCATGTCATCTCAGTATTTGTATCCTTTAATCTTGGTTAATTCCATCTTGGTACTATTTTGGATTATTATCATTCTCCATTATAGTACTGACTTGAGTTTTATATCAATGACAGGATGGCTCCCCCACGCCGGACTGAGGAGGACATACCTCCGAATCGGGCTCATACTGTCAAACATAGCTAATGCTTTGGCGGCAATGCAAGAGAACCAGCAGCGCTTTGAGGAGAGTGTCAGAAGAAATGAGTTTGCTCCACTTCCTCCACCTCCCAAGCGCGGAGACATCAAGAGCTTCCTCAAGTTCAACCCTCGTCAGTTTGATGTGTCTGACCGACCTCTGGACGCGATGATTGGCTGTGAGATCTCAAGGTTGCTCGAGACCGATGTTCCGAACAGAGTGGGTCAAGTGTGCTACTCACCTTCTCAAGGGAGATGCAGCTCTTTGGTGGGAGAACTACTTGAAGGCAAGCTGCACTGGTTCCAGCCTACTTGGGAGAGGTTCGGAGCGTTCAAAGAGCAGTTTCTCAGAGATTGTGATGGAAAGGATGAAGGAGGCTTTCCTCAACTCAAGTGGAAATGATAACGCCAACACCTATATCAGAACTTCATGAATCTATCCGTTATGGTGGTGATGAGGTATCGATGACAAGAAGAAGCGAAAAGGTTCAGCAAGGGCTCAATGCCGATCAAGTATGCAATCACGCATGCAAGACCGCAACCTTCCCTGAACTACAGACACAAGACTGCAAGAGGAGGCAAGGGCAAATGTTTGAGGAGTCCAAGAAACACAACAGGATGCATCAAGCTCTGCAGCTATGGCAGCTCCTTCTAAGCGGCGTGTCCGGGTTCCTAACACCCCACCGCTCCCGGCTCCACCAAGACCTGCGAGTTTCACGTCAAGGCCACCAAACTTCACCATCGGCTCCGGGGCTACAACCACCACTACCTGAGCGCTGGCGGAGTCCTCGCTACTCGCTCCACGTCCACCGGTGCTCGCTTGTGTAGAGATCCCGGACATCAAAACTGAGCTGCCCAATGAAGAACAAAGCTCTCCTCCACCCCGCCAAGATCTCAACAAGCTCTCCTTGTTCGTGCACCACCGCCTCGGCTCTCAACATCAACACCAAGCCCGGTCTGCGGTTGTTCGTGCTAATCGCTAACGCCTCTCAAGCCGAGCATGCACAGAGTTGTGATGGGTATGCTTTCCGTTAACTCCCCACGAGTTCTCTTTGATTCGTGCATCGCATTCTTTTGTTTCTATAAAGTTTGCAAGTGAGAATGGGTTAGCGTCGGAGCCTCTTCTCAAGAAGTTAATGGTTCTTTCTCCTGGAGCAAATATGATGGCAACTAAGATCAGCCATGGCAACCAAGTTGAGATTGGTGGTTCTTCATTCTTGGCTTCTTTGATTGTTCTGGGCAACTCTGACATTGATGTCATCTTGGGCATGGATTGGTTGACAAAGAAATGCATTGATTGATCTTTGAACGCTCGGTCTGAAGATCCCTGAAGGCCATATAGTCTTTTCTCCAAGTCTGACTCCTGCTGTCCAGCTCTTTTCCTTGGCGACTCTGAATGATGATGCTATGGAAGCTATTCAGAGGGTACCAGTGGTCTGTGAGTTCCCAGATGTCTTTCCTGAAGAGTTGCCAGGTATGCCTCCGGATCGCGAGGTTGAATTCGTGATTGAGCTTGAACCTGGAACGGCTCCTATCTCCAAGCGGCCATATAAAATGGGTCCTTCTGAGTTGGCTGAACTCAAACGACAACTTGATGAACAAGAGAAGTTGGGTTTCATTCAACATAGCACTTCTTCTTGGGGTAGTCCAACAATCTTTGTGAAGAAGCGTGACAGAACCGATAGGCTATGTGTTGACTACCGGGCTCTCAATGCTAAAACCATCAAGAACAAATATCCTCTTCCTCGGATAAATGATCTATTTGATCAGCTAGCAGGAGCTGTGGTGTTCTCTAAGCTGGACTTGAGAAGTGGTTATCACCAAATCAAAATTCGCAAAGAAGATGTGCCCAAAACAGCTTTCACCACCCGCTATGGCCTGTATGAGTACACGGTCATGTCTTTCGGTCTCACCAACGCACCTGCTACCTTCTCGAGGCTGATGAACTCAGTTTTCATGGAATACCTAGATAAGTTTGTGGTGGTATATCTGGATGACATTCTGGTCTATTCCAAGTCCAAGGAGGAGCATGAAGAACACCTGCGTTGTGTCTTAAACAAGCTTCGTGAGAACCGCTTGTATGCAAAGTTCTCAAAGTGTGAGTTTTGGCTCAAGTAACATACCGGTCATGTTATCTCGCCAAGGGCATTGCACCAATCCGAAACCGTGAAGACAATAGTTGAATGGCTTCCCCGCTAATGTCAAGGAAGTGCAGAGTTTTCTCGGCTTGGCTAGCTATTGCCGTCGCTTTGTTCGTAACTTCTCAAGATAGCAAAGCCTCTTACCGATCTCCTCAAGAAAGGCAAGAAGTACCTGTGGACTCTCGCTTGTCAAGAAAGTTTTGAGACACTCAAAGAGAAACTCACTTCCACACCGTCTTGGTTCCTCCAGATACATCTAAGCCTTTCCGGATATTCTGCGGCGCCTCTTTGCAAGGATTGGGTGCGGTCCTTATGCAAGAGAAACAGTGGTCGCTTATGCTTCTCGTCGATTGAAGACGCATGAGATCAACTATCCCACACATGACCTTGAGCTAGCAAAGCTTGTCTTTGCTTTGAAGCTATGGAGGCACTACTTGCTTGGTAACCGCTGTGAGATCTTCTCGGACCACAAGAGTTTGAAGTATATCTTCACTCAGCTGATCTCAACCTTCGGCAGAGGAGATGGATTGAAGCAATCAATGACTTTGATGTGACCATCAACTACACTCCTGCAAAGAAAACGCGTCATGGCGATGCGCTTAGCGAAAAGCTTATGTCAACAACCTCATGGTGGAAGAGCAACACCTCTCTTGTGCGAGGAAATCCGTACCAACTCGAAATTGTGGAACAAGGGCATCTATGAACCTTCCGCTACTCCTCTCTTGGAAGAACAGATTCGCTCTCGTCAGCTTGGTGATCCGCACACCAAAAAGCTCATCGCTAAGCTTGACCTTCCGAAGTATGAGTCCTTCCATGTTGATGATCAAGGCACGCTCTTCTTTGAACACCGGATGTTTGTTCCAAACTACCCGGGTCTGAGAGACCAAGTTCTCAAGGAGGCACATGATTCGGTTCTTTCTATCCATCCTGGCAGCACAAAGATGTACATGGACTTGAAAACACAATACTGGTGGCCTGGGTTGAAACGGTATTGCGCCAAGTATGTCTCAGAATGTGATGTCTGCCGCAGAGTGAAGGCTGTCCATCAGAAACCATTTGGTCTTCTACAGCCATTGAAACCTCCGGAATGGAAATGGGAGAAAGTAGAGATGGACTTCATCACTGGCTTTCCAAGGTCGCAGAAGGGCAACAATGCAATTTTTGTTGTCATCGACAGGCTTTCTAAAGTGGCTCATTTCTTCCCAGTCAAAGAAACAATTTCTGGAATTCATTGGTGAGCTCTATATCAACAGGATTGTCTCTTTGTATGGGGTTCCACTTGAAATCAGTTCGCACTGTGGAAGCATCTTCACCTCAAAGTTCGGAGAGTTTCCAAAAGCTTTGGGAACAAAGTTGAACTTCAAAGACGCTACCACCCTCACCTCAAGGACAAGTGGAAAGAATCAATCGATTCGGAGGATATGCTTCGGCTTGCGTCATCTCGTTTGGCATGAAGTGGGAGGAATGCCTTCCATATGCTGAATTCTCCTACAACAACAGCTTCCGGAAGAGTCTCAAGATGGCACCATTCGAGGCTCTCTATGGTCGCAAGTGCGAACTCCGATTGGTTGGTCGTGCAGGAGAAAGAATGGTTTGGCCCTGACATTGTAACCCAAGCAGAGGAGAAGGTGCATATCATTCTGGAGAACCTGAAGATTGCTCAAAGTCATCAGAAGAGCAACTATGACAGGAAGCACACAGATATGGTATATGCCCCTGGTGATCTCGTCTACCTTCGTGTCACTCCCATGAGAGGAACACACCGCTTCGGTATCAAAGGAAAGTTGGCTCCTAGATACATCGGTCCTTTCAAGATACGTGGTAGAAGAGGAGAAGTTGCTTATGCACTTGAGCTCCGGAAAACTCAAAGTCCATGATGTTTTCCACATCTCTCAGCTCAAGAAGTGCTTCAAAGATCCCGGCAAGACCGTGGATCATGAGCTAATCGACCTCCAAGAAGATCTGTCTTATCAAGAACACCCCACCAAAATCCTTGAGACCGCAGAACGAAGGACGCGCAACAAGTCCATCATGTTTTGCAAGGTGCAGTGGTCACACCATTCTGTTGATGAAGCCACATGGGAGCGTGAAGATGAACTCCGTGCCAACCATCCTTCTCTTTTTGTCTCTTCTTCTTCTTCCTAGAATCTCGGGGCGAGATTCTGTTTAGTGGGAGAGTTGTAGCATCCCAGTTGTCTAACACCTGTAATGCTACTTGTTATAATAATAAAAAGGGCCACTTCCAACATATAATTGTTGCATCATCATCATATCATGCTCATGTCATCATGTCACCTTGCATTTGAGCATCATATAAAACCTTTTCTTGTTTGATCCTTATCTCATGTGCATGATTAATTGTAGTTGCCTCTTGATATTGTATTTGGTTCTTAATATATTGCTAAATGCCCAAGTTGAGTTGAGGGCATCTCTCTTATTGACTCCACCACCTTTTCTTTCACCACCTTATATTCCACCATCCAATTAATATGAGCTTGGCATTTTAGTTTTGGGTTATCTCTAGCTCATGTTGGTTGGTTGGAATCCACCCATAATCTTTGCTTGGCCTTGCCCACCTTTTGGGAATGCATATGAATAATGCCTTGTTAATATTATTGTTTTCACAAGGATAAATTTTGCATTAATTATTTTGCATGGGCCATGCAAGTGCCACCTTTTCTAGTATTTGGTTGTTACTTGAATTCTAATTGGATCATCTTCCTTTGTTTAAATTTTTTGTTGGCTTGTAGTTGTTCTTCACCATATCATCTATCTCTATCCCCCTTTAGCTTAACCTCTATCCCTTGCTCCATGCACACACATGTGCTCATGAGGCATGCACAAACCTAAACCCACTTTCCTTCTCCCCACCTTTCTCTTTTATCTTGCTTGTTCTTTGAATGGAGCATGCATGATTCAAATCTCTATCACCATATCTCTCTCCCTCTCTCTCTTTTCTTGCCTTTTTCTTGATCTTGTGTGCTTGTATATGAAGCATGCTTGATCAAGTGGAGTACCCCTTCCTCTATCTACCCCCTCTTAGCTAACCCTAAAACCTACCCCATGCCACCCCCATCCTAGCTAAACAAGACCCTAATCTACACCTTTCTCTAAACAAAACCCTATCTACCCCTCCTCTTCCCTACTTCCTAGCTTGATCACCCCATGCCCTGCCTCATCATCCCTCTCTCTACCTTTGGACCCACCTAGCTACTCCCCAACCAGCCCAAGGCAAGCCTGACCCGAGCCAACCCTAACCAGCTAGCTCGAGCACCTCCTCCCCTCTGTTCTCTCTGCCTAGAAGCCCCACCGAGTTACCCGCCTTGGCCTCGCCCTGGACCCACCTGGAAGCCCCCTGTCTGCCTAGCCGTACCAAACACGTGAAGGGGGTGGAGAAAAAGGTGGCCGAGGCCATCCTTATCGCCAGCTCCCCCCCACACGGCGGCCACGGCACCCCTTCCCCCTCTGGCTTTATCTACCCCTCCCTCGTTCTACCCTGCCCCCCAGATCCATCCCTGAGGCCTCGCCTCGCCTCCCCTCTTCCCTCTCCTCGCCACCGTCTACCTCCGGACGCCGGCCGCCGTCGGGTCACGCTTGTCGTCATCGATCCAGGAGGCGCGGGTGGAGAGAGTGTGTCGGCGTGGTCGCGTGGAGCCTCTGCGACGCCCCTGGACCCAGACGCGAGGAGGAGACGCCCCCAGCAGCCCTGCACGTCGACGCCACGCCGGAACCCTAAGTCATCGGTCTGCCTGCCTCGCCGTTGATCGCGACCTCCCCAAGCCTCGCCACCGTCACCGACCGCCGCGTAAGCGCCCTCCCAGACATCCTCGCCGCACTGCCGCTTCTGGCGTCGCCGTCCTTTTGTCGAGCACCTCGGTGCGTCCGTCGCCGCGTCACACTGCCGCCGCAGCGCAACGCTACCTAGCCCCCTGCTTTCCCTTGTCAAGAACCGCAGCCACCGCGATGGCTCGACCTTCACAGACCAGCCAGCGTCATGCTCGAGTCCCCACACACCACACACCGGCCGAGGCATCGCACAGAAGAGGAACAGACGGCTTGGCTGTTTTGCACACACCCCTCCTGTTCTTTTCTCGCAACCCGCCTCTAGGCCCACCAGCAGCCACCGTGACCATCTCCCGAAACCCCCGCTTCTTTTTGTTCTCAACCCGCTCCCCTGGCCTACCGATCACCTCTGGACGTTTTTGCAAAAGGCTCCGTGTTTTTCAAGGCCAACCCGCGGTCCCTTTCCTGTCGCGTATGCTGGCGCCCAGGCAGCCTGGTCCCACCCGTCAGTGAGTGCGGCTGGGTCTGCCTGGGTACAAAAGGTTGTCTGCTCATCTGTTTTTATTTCAAATCTTTTCAAATTAATTCAAATTCAAATCTCAATTCAGATTTAAATAACTTTTCATGTATAAAACCAAATAATGCAAATGTTATATGTTTTTGAATCAGAAAAATGTGAGGAATTCAAATATGCCATTCAAAATATTATTTGAACATTTAAAATTCCAAGTTGAGTTAATTTACACAAATGCCACTGGAATTAAATAATTTCACAACTTTTGATTTATAATTCCAAATTTAACAAATGATATGTCTAAAATGATCAGCTCGACGAGACCTTTCTGTTTATGCTATCCATGACTTTAATTGCAGCATGCATCATATAAAAATATAGTGTACAGCAACTGTTATGGCAGCAAATGTGATTCCAAAACCCCATTAAAATGTTGTTACTTGTCTTCCACACCTCACCATGCCATGCTACCTAAATTGCCATGTAAATTGTGCATCATTCATCATGGCATGATTGTTTGCTTGACGCATCTTATTCATATGCTTGTGCTCTGTATTCATGTTGGCCTTGTTTGTTTGGTTTTTCTCGGATAGACACTGAGCAGGGGTTATATCAAGAGAACCAGGAGCACTACCCAGATCCGTCCCTTTCTTCAACTGAGTTAACAGGCAAGCACTTCCACATGCTTGCATACATACAGTACCTATTGCCTCTATCTTATTCTTGCATCATTGAGTCGCGAATGCATTAAATTGAATCCCAAGTGTGCATAGCCTTTACTTTTAAACCCCACCAAGCTTGTTCCTCCATCCCATGAGCCACTACTATAGGAGTTGTTTGAGCCATGCGAGTCGTAGAACAACATGTGTAGGGTATGTGAGAGTCTGTTGTATAATGAGGTACCTAAACAACTTAATCTGAGTAGTTCTGGGATAACTAAAGAAAGTGGCACCGGTGAGCAACATCTGTTATTTGGTTTTTCCTGCTCACTTGTGTCCCGTAAGACCCCGAGTACTTGATTCCTGTTCCTTGACTTATCGCGCTATCCACATCCGGGAGGTATATGGGACCCCCCTGAGCCAGAGCCTGATTCCGTCTTATTTCTTGGGGCCACAAACTAGTTTGAGGTTTTATTTTACTATCCTGTACTTATGCCATGCTACTGTATTTTTACGTTTGTGCGAGGAGCACACTGTACTGTTTAGGTAAGCGGAATGTTTTCGCGGTATCGACACCCCGAGTTTTCGGGTTCCCAGTCGCTTACAGCCATTGTCGCAAACCTTGAGTCCGTCTCGGAGCTTGCTTACTTCGTTGCGGGTGTACTTCAAGGGGTGGCCCCCTGAAATATTTCTGAATCTTGTGATTGTTCAGTCGTGAAAGCCTCGTTGGGTTTTGATTTGGTTTTTCCGAGGTTGATCGAGCGTGTGTTGCTATTGGTGCACCCGGGGTAAAACTTTCAAAGCCGTGTCCACGGATATGGACGACTTGGAGCAGTTCTCGATCATAGACAAGCATAACTAAAGTACCGCTTTTAATCGACTAAGTAATTTGACTAGTAAATAGTGCAACACTCATGGAATGGTTAATAAAATTGCCAACGGATGGGGGTTGTTCGTCCTTCCTTGTTGGTAGCGGTGGAGGTGGATGGATCTGATGAGATTACCACTATAACTGCTGTTCTTAATTCACGGACATCCGTCTATCATTGGTTAGGCGGATGGTTAGCGTCTATCTGTAGAACTGCTAGGGTTTATCTTTCGCTGCAATTGCGTCACCCCAGGTTGTGTCCCCTTTAGAGGCATTAAGACTTGCTGAGTACCCTTAGGGTCTCACACGATAAATTCTTGGTTCAGATGGACAGGTACCTTCACAGGACGGATACTGGGTGGAAGAAGCCGAAGATGTGGGCAACGATCGTTCGGTGTAGAGATTCCGGGAACGGGGATCCGTGAGACCTGTAGTTGGGATGTGCTTATTTCTATGGCATCTTATGCCGATTTGCTTCTTATCCGTACTCGGATTTTGTTTGCCGCTTCCGCATGATACTCTGATGTGTGTTGTATGAGGAGGTATCCTAAAATATAGATCTATCTAGGTCATTTGAATCTTGCCGTATGGCGTTGCTATATTTCCTTTCTTTATAGATGGTATGGCTCTGATGTACTCTTGTATGGTGGCTTGCGTACATACCCACTTGTGTACGTAGTTGATCCCTTCGCTGCCGATTCGCCGCCTGTCTGAGTCCCGTTGAGAGGGTAGTGGTTGGGACGTCTGAAAGGACTACCAGTGAGTGGCTTTTGGGGCCCCACCGTACTATTTCAACCACTACCACTCATCCAGGCTTGTATCTAGGAGCGTAATTCACCGAGGTAGTTACAGTTCCTCCTTCTTCTCCTTCAACTCCGATGGCTGGAGGGGGAAGTGGAGTGGAGAAACACCGCCTCCTGGAATAAATTCAATGCTGGTGACCTGGTGAAGACCTGGTTCTGCGGGAAGCGATTCTTCTCGGCCGGCCGTGGCGGCGAGGGGGAAGGTTGCCATCCGGCAGAGCGTGGTGACCTGAAGTGGCTCCTGGCCGGCCTTGGTGGCGGGGGGGAGCACACTGGCGGCACCGTGGCCTGGTCTCTCCCTGGGCGACCCTATCTTCGGATTTGCTGCAGATGCATCTTCTACGGCTTCCCTCCCTCATCTCGGGCAGGAGCTCTGAGGGAGGAGCCCGGTTTCTGGGCGCATCGGCGGCAGATCCTGGAAGCTCATAGTTGCTTTTTCTCGGTGTCTTCTCCTGATCTGGACGCGGAGGTCGCGTCTGCCATGGATGTTGATCCGAGCGATGGCGGTGATGAACTCTCCTAGAGAAGTGAAGCCATCCTTTTCTGCAGATCCAAATCGGAGGCATGCAGCCAGCCGATTATCCAAGCCGCATCGAGGCTAGCAAGCTTGCCGGCAAGACCCGGCGCTCCTTCAACCTCCATCGTGAGGCTAGTCAGAAGCAGAGGCATGTTGGAAGGAGGACCCAATTATGTTTCTTGTTTATCTTTTAGGATGATCTTTGTAAAGCGTCTGGACCTGTTTTTCTTTTCATATTTCTTAGGGTCCTGCGTAAAAATGTGTAGCTCCACAGTCGTAATTTAATTTAAGTCTTCCTGCCCCTTTCGGGGCTCTCCTGTTAAAAATAAACTTGGTACATGCTAGAGACGGTTGACTAGATGGTGTTGTACATGCCCTAAGACTCTACCACGTCACATATAGATAGCGGAACAGCCGCCTTGTATAGTGGTTTGTTTCTGAAGATGTCTTTGGAGGCAAAACTGCTAGCTTAGACGCACTAACCATTGTTATTTGTAAAGACAGCCTCGTTCTTTTTGCTTGATTTTTTTACAAATATGTCCACCTGCAAATTTGCATCACCAAAAATACCCTCCATCAACAAAGTTTGTCAAAAATAACCTGACGGAAGGTGAAAAAAGCTGTCACGTGGTGCCTTCCGCCAGGGGCTATGGCGATACGAATATTCCGCCCCAGGGACTGGCGGGAAAGCCATCCCGCCTATGGGAGTGGCAGGAGGATATGGGGCCCACGTCGGAGCAGAGCGTCCGTCTCCTGCCGGCTTAATTAGCATTTAATATTCGGTTTAATTATCCGGATTAATTAGCATCTCTTGGTCATGTTTTGTAGCAGTGGATTGAACGGGAATTTTGAGTATAAACCTCACAGGGTTTGGATGAAAACACCGGTCACACCCAATCCACTAGATTTCACTCTAATCCACTTCCACTCCAATACTCTACTATAAGTTGTCTGTTTTGCACACATGGTTTATTTCATGAAAAAATTCACAGGAATTGCATTGATTGTTGTTTAGCTAAAATAGTACCATCCTGAGAATAAAAGTGCAATTTTTACAGCAACAATAATACCAGGTTGCAAGTGAAGTTGACAATAAAATCATCACGAAATTCTATGTGGAAAAAAATACTAGATTACAATGAACTGAGTAAGAGACAACGTCTTAAATTTTATAATAAGTTAGACATGAAAAGATTTCAGGTAATATCCATCCATCCATTGTTAACTGTGTGAACTCAGCATCTAGGAGTGTCTTTAGAAGCAAATTGAAACCATCAGTGTCACGTTCTAATTATTCCCTCTTCACATATGAAAATGCTTTCCCAACCTCTGACCTCAAACCTTTGCTAGCAAGCACTGTAATAAGATCAACATACCAAAACAATCTGGGCTTGTACTAGTGCTCCTTTCGAATCTCCTCAAAGACCTAGCAGAGATGAGAAAAATTAAGAGGCATCTTAGTGTGCATTTCTCGGTTCCTAGTTAAGAAGTGCTTGCTTGCCAGAATCATATATTAATCTAAAATTTCTAAATGCTGACAAGAATAATACAGGAAAAAACTTTAATCAATGCAAAGTAATGTCATTTAAATGACCGAAAAGAAGGCATTTACAAACATATAAAGATTAAAGAGCAACATCAAGTGACTAGAACTATATAAGGATTAAAGAGCAACAATAACATCAAGAGACTAGAACTATATACAAAAAAAATGCATCCCTACAGCTTGATCTTCACAGCTGATTCGGTCTGCTAATGCTGAATAGAAGCCTAGAGGTCCCAATAGACCTGATGGGACTGACATAATGGTATAGAGTATATACATCGTCCAACCCAAACAGAATCAAAGGAGCAGAAAACTGTAAAATAAGATTGTTACTCTGATAGTGCTGCTGCCTCAGTTTACTTAAAGGAGCAGAATCAAAGGATCATGAAACATAAGTAGTGCATATAATAAGATTGTTACTCTGATAGTGTTGCTGCCTCAGTTTACTTACGATAGTACACTGCCATATAACTAATGAGATGAATATATACTCTGAGACAATGTTCTTAATCATGTATTCTTCATGCTTGCAAAAATAATAGTAATGCACATCCAGCCGCCGTAATTGATTGATTGGTTACGCCAGCTCACGTACAATCGAATCACATCTTTTTTTCATCTATTTCTAGGAGGAGGGAGTAGTAAATATTAAAGCCAACTAAGTCTAGTAAATATTGCTCTGCTGGGAGGAACATGAATCATGTGAGGTACTACATAAATAAGGTATTAGCAGCAATATGAAACTTACCAATCTGACTTTGAAGCCATGTCAAAGCGCTTCCATCTTTATCGGCAACGGCATTGATGAAAATCTCGCAGTTTTTGGGACACTTGAATATACCATAGCATTTGACTTTCAGATCTGGTGTGACCCCTTCCAATGCTTTCAATTCTTTCATGCATCTGGTTATTGAGAAGTCCATTGCCTCCTCCTTCTTGCATTCTTTTTCTTTGATGTCCACAAATCTTTGCATCACACCAACTAAAGCATCTCCACTACTCTTTTTAGGACTTCTCTTCGGCTTCTTGGGAATTTTCTTGGGCCTGGTTTTTGCACCACCAACACCACTTGTTTCTGCTTGATCTAACATTTGCAATTCATCATCGATTTGCTGGACAATTGCTTCCTCTTTCTCCAACTCTCTTTCATCCTCAAACTCACCATCACTCTCTATGTTGTTGACATCATCTCTTTGTGGTGGCTCAGCCATAGAGGTAAAGTTGAAGTCTCCCTCGGCTATTTGTCCTGCAAAAAACACGTGAGTTACCAAATTGTGTGTAGCCAGCCATGGAAGTAAAATAAATGATTGTTAATATGATTGAATGAACTTACTTTCATAAATTTGTCCTAGCAAATCATACAGAGGAAACCTTGAGTCCTCCGTTCTGAATTTTCTGATCTTATTGCCAAAAGACTACAAGAGTAAGATAAATGAATGTTAGTATGATTAAACTTGTGACCAAATTCTATAACAAGGTATGATCAGAATGAAGCAACTTACAAATTCTAAGTTGTCCCAAAGATGTGGCTCAGCTTTTATCATGCACTGGTGTTCATTCCACCCAACGCCACTTTGCTTGCGTGCATCCCTCAACATTCGGTAGTCTCTTTCGAGATCTTTTTCCTTATTCTGAATCTGAGTCTTTGTGAAGTGCACATGTGTGTATTTGGAGTTGAAGAGTCCAACCATCATGTTCCACGTCTCGCTGCTCCACCCATTTTGGCTTCTGTGGTAAGTGTTGTTGTGCTCAAGAAGTACCTCCACGAGAGCCTTTTCAAGTCCACGATTCCTCGATGCCCTTCGTTTTACATCTACATAGTTGAAAGATGTTGTAATAAAGCTACTAGAGAATATAAGAAAGCTACTGGAGAATATAAGAAACATGCCATATTTGTGAGAAATGAATACCTCTTGGAGAAGCATCCCTATTTGAAGCCTTGGGTGAAGTTTTTTTCATAAGTTTCATTGTCTTGGACTGCATTAGGTTATACTTCGGCGATCCTTTTGGGTACATTGGAGAGCCTTTTCTATACTTTGGAGAACCTTTTGGATACATAATTTGTGAAAGATACATTATATCATATTTAAAGATGACAGATGGTTCATTTTATTACTAGAGATACATCATTACATTATATCATCATAAGTTACAGAGATACATTATTACATCAAAGACTACATCTATGACACTAGCTATTGTTGGTAATCATTCCACATCTCCCATGCAATTTGGTCCCTCAAGTTGTTGCCATTGAGGTTGTTCTCTAAAGATTGTTCTCTTGGTGGTTATCACCGTCATCATTGGGCAAATTCACAAATGTTGCTGGGTCAATGTTATCCTGTTGGTTTTCAAGCCATTCCTCATCTCCACCATGCATTTTAATAATATTATGGAAGATCGCCGCAGATGCTGGAATCTTGACTTGATTCTCTATTTGATGGAAGGTTGCAACATTAAGAATAGGGAATCACTTCTTCAGTATGCCCAAGAGCCTTTCCACATGATTTCTCATAACTTCATGATGGAGATTAAACAATTCTTTATGATTTTGTGGCCGACGGCGACCATGTCCCCACTCTTTCAAGTGGTAGCACACACCCTGGTACGGTGCAAGGAAGGACTAGGTGTTTGCGTAACCACCATCAATTAGGTAAAATTTTCCATCTGGTACTTTGAAACCTTTGAGTATTGCAAAACTCAAAACTCTTGCATCTGTGGCAGAACCCTCCCAGCCACATGAAATGAAAGTGATGTTTAGATCAAAATCGCAAGCAATCATGACATTCTGGCTAAAAGAGCCTTTCCTATTCCTCCATGGAGCTTTGTATTGAGGAGATAGACTGATAGGCACATGAGACCCATCTATAGCACCTATACAGTTCTGCAATGAAATGAAATGGAAATTATTTTTTGAGATTATAATAATAGGTAAGAGAAGAAAATTTTGAAGTTGTCACAGAAGAAGATGGAACCTGGAAGTATGGAAATAAGCGATCGTCCATAGAAATCTTGGGATGTGGTTCATCAATGTACCGAGGCCTCACAAATCGAGTTGCTAGGATGAGAATAATGTCAAAGAACTCTGATATATACTTGTGGAAGGTGTATCCACTATGCTCAAACTCCAATTGTAGATCTTCAAATGACGCATTATGTGATAGCATATAAAGAAAGAAGGCCAACTTCTCTTCCACCTTGAGTCTACTATCTAATATTAGGCGCTCATTCCTAAGATAAGATGCCAACCACCTGAAAATTTCTGGTTCCATCCTAAAAGCTATCAGACAATTCTTAACATGTCCATCTAGGATTTGACTAACTCTCTTCTTTCCATAGAGAATTGAGCTATGGCGTTTGATTCTTTCCCTACTATCCATCAGATGTGAATAAAGTGCTGGAAATATGAAGAACACCATCTCATAGTGATCTCCAACCTTCCTCTTTCTAATACTTTCTAGGCTCCGTGGATTCATTTCAGGACTATTAAAAAAAATAAGCAGTACCAAATAAGTAGGATAGAAACATGCATGTTCGCACTTAAAAAATGCCTAAATGGAAGGTCATGCACGTACCGAAATCAGGTGTACTCACAGGGTCCTACGACGGCGGCGGCTCGTCCAACCCCACTAGGACCAGAGGAGGAGGAACCTATAAACATAAACATGATGAAACATCACACAAGTATGTAGTTGAGTTAGCTTAAAGAAAATTGTTGCATGTTACTAGCAGAAGCAAGTCACAAACAGAAGAATGTAAATATCCTGCTACTTTTACTTCTTTTTCTGCTACCCTACCTGCATTCTGAATCATGCACAGCTAGTTACGAAGTACCAAGAATGCACAATCATAAACATGCAAATGATCAACTGTTGTGGCCATATGTCGGCACTCACTCGCACTTGCAATATCCAAGAATTTTAATCCAGACCAGACAGGCAGTCTGAGATACTAGGCACTAGAGAATGCATGCCAAATAGAAATGTGCAGTAAACAATGTTGATGCATGCCAGATTGCCAGTGACAACAATTGATGATATATTGCTCATTATCTTGTTCATAACATTCGAGCTTATATTGGATGTGAATAAAGTTTGAGCTCATTATCTTATTCATAACAATTGATGCATGCCAGATTGGCAGAGCATATAAAATGATTTCTGAAAAGCTAAACAGATAAACAAGCTTAACAGATAATCAGAGGCTTGTTATACATCTTATCACCTATGTTTCTAAATAAGACATGTCCTAATGGTGCTCATGCCATTAGTGGCTACTGACTATTTGCCAAACCTGCAAGCTGGATTGAGGAGTACAAGCTAAAAGGACAACACATTTCCTATTTTATCTTTCATTAAATTTAAAAGAGATTAGCTTAAATACCTTCAGATCATAGGCATGTGACTGAAGCGAACCCAACATTTTTTATAGGTAAAACATATCTGGTTTAAGGGTTGTATTTATCATGCAAATGGGAGAAAAAAGACAGTTCATCCTTTTTCTATGTACCAGATTATGTTCAGTACATTTGGAACAAACTAATCTTCACCACATCAGATATGCAACAAAGACTATTCAGGCGCATGCTGCACCTGTTTTAGCTACCAAAATTTTTGTTTATATTGTTCCCTAACCTGCAGGGCCCAAGATCTATCCACTTCTAGCTTCTAAATATCTACGTACGTGCTAAGTTTATCTTCTTTCAGAGTTACTAATTAAATTACCGAAACTAGGCCAACTGTGTTACTTAAAACCCAATAATACAACTGTTTTTTACATGCCCAACAATACAACGAACTATACTATACTAAATTAACACCAAATCGTACACACTATGGCATGGCAGAGGCACGGCACATACATCTGGGTTGTATAATTGGCATGCACAAAAGAGGCCACCGAATTTGCAGCCTTGGTTGAAAACATCAATTCACCAAATTGGCCAGATTGGACTCCCTACCTCGCCCTACATCAATTCACCAAATTCCAACAGGTCGGCATGAACTAACCTTCCTAACCAAGAACTCACCCTTCAGCCATCTGTTTGAATCAAGAACCCCAGTATCTACAGAGGAATCAACCTATGATTCATCTAGCAAAAGATGGGAGAGGAGGGGACGAAGTGGAAGGACTTACAGGGGAGAAGTCCAGGACTGCCGGAGAAGACACGACGGAGGGATCTCAGAGTAGGCGCCGTCGGTGGCGTCAGATCGGAATTAGATGGATCAGCAAAGAATATCGTCGTTGGTTGTAGGGTGGGAAGAAGAAGCGACGGCGGCGGAGGGATGGCGGAGTGACGGAGCGGCGAAGGGATGGCGGAGCGGCAGCCGCCAGGAAAGTCCGTGCATCGCCGCAAGGACGCGAGGAGGAAGAAACGCGAGGCGAGAGGAGCTTTTCGGTTCCACCCCGTCCCCCTCGTGTTTCCTGGGGTTCGCTGGGGTTGAGTCCGCCCTGAACCGGTCCACCCACTTGTACTAAACGGTCCGACGTGGTTTTGGGTGGATTAAAAGTGGACCGGGATTAGACACGTAAAACCTCATCGATCCACTTTAACAAAATGAGGCCTTAATTACTCTTCCAGTGTGAAATTATTGAGGTTTGGTCAACGCATGCAACTCACGAGCTACGGAATATAGATTGATTGGGCTGTTAACTTGCCATTCTCCCGCATTGAATTCTAGCAGTTTAGCAGGCACAGTAATAGGATGATTTATTTCCATGTGGCCTCAGCTCCTTCCGCCACCCTCATAGGCGGGATGTATTTCTCGCCTGTCACCATGGCGGAATGTATGGGCCGCCACAGTGCGTGGCGGGAGGTTTCAGGTGGCACATTTTTCACTTTCCGCCAGGACATTTTTGACAAATATTTTTTATGGTGGTTATTTTTGGCAATGCAGATTTGCAGGGGTTATATTTGTAAAAAAATCATTTTGCTTCTTCTCTCTCTTCCGCGTCTTTAAAATTCCTACGTGACACTTGTTACAGATAGATGATTAGACACTACTGTACATGCCTTAATGCTAAACCCAACCACCCCACCTACCACCAACCCGCGCTGCCAGGCACACACACCCTAGACGCCGCAACCTGGCACGCACGCACACATCGCACCATACACACACCCGCCACAACACATGCCGTATAGACGCGAGGGACACAACTCGACACGACCATGCCGGAACAAACGCAACCCCACCTACCCGATCGAATCCCTACCCGATCCTCCCGCACACGTCGTCTTCCTTATTTTTTTGCGTCGTCTTCCTTCGATGGAGCCACCACCACCGCCCGTCGATGTACCGGCCCCCTCCGTCGTCTCCTCGCTCCCGGGCTAGCGCTTCCCTCTCAGGCGAGCCACCGCCGCCCGTGCCAAGCTCCGCCGTTGGACCCCGCGACCCGAGCATCCTCCTCTGAGCACCCCCTTGCTCCCAGGCGCCATCCACCGCCATCGGGACCTCCGTCTCACAGCGCTCGCCCTGCTCCAGAGAACCTCCGCCTTCCTCGCCTTCCTCCTTTGCACCTCCCCAAGCTCCACCGCCTACCTCGCCTCCCTGCGAGCGCCCCGCCGCCACCTTTCCGTGAACCCTCTGCCTCGACGGATCGACCTCAAACCCTAGCGCCGCCACGCGCGCGCCTCCTCCACCTCCACGCCGCCTTGGACGTTGTTGTTCCGCGCACCTCCCCTCTGCTCCGCATCATGGCGCCCTTCTTGAAACACCGCGCCTGAGCCGACAGTCGCTTCTTCTTCATGGACGGCGCCCGCCTGGCCTGGGGCTCTACTCGTTCCTCGACCATGTGCCGCCATCCTCAATAGGCCCAAGCCAGTAGGAGTGCAAAGTGTGCATCCGCACAGGGCCCATAATTTTTAGGAGCCCAAAATTTCTATATAGGCCTATATACCTATGCAGTAAAAAATCTTGTCTTTGCTGGAAATTAGCCCGTTCCGTGTGGCCGTGTGGGAATTAAAAGGCCGGCCATTGCCTGGGCCTTAGGGATAGTTACTTCTAGTCTCATTTGAATATAAGAAAAGTACTAAAATATACTTAAAACAAAGTAGTAATTCGCAAGATAGAGAAAATCTTTGCAGTTATTATAGAATAGAAAAGTCTAGAGATACCCTCTTTGATGGAGGATGGGATTCCAATCAGGGAAGGGATCCTTCTATTGATTTGATAGAAATTCATTTTTATTTTCGTATCGCTATGATTTTGATGTTCGATGAATGAGCCTGTGGTAATGCTTTTACCTCTATATCTATGTCGCATATTTTATGTCGCAGGCGCCCATCCAGTCTAGAAACAAGCACTAATGAGAAAAAGAAAATTGTACTAAAGAAAACCTAGGATATCTATCCAATTTTTTTTAAAAAAAAGACATATTAGGGCTATACGGATTCGAACTGTAGACCTTCTCGGTAAAACAGATCAAACGGATTATTATCGAAAAGATTCGAACTGTTTCAAAGACCCAACATGCATTTTTATTGCATTGGGCTCTTTCATAAACTGATTTCAAAATCAGTTAGTCCACCATAGTTTTTCTTTACGGAAATATAATGAGATGGCTTCCTGTGCTGTGATTGATTATTTGTAGCATGCGCATGAAAAGGCCTGTGTTTTTCCCTCTCGCTAGGGTTTCGGTTCTCTCCCGGCGTCGCCGACGTTGAATTTTCTCTTCCTTCGACCCCTGGGCATCTTCCGGCCACCGAAGTTCTCGGGCTGACAAAGGGGAGGTCTTCGCACCTCTACCCAACCTTGGTTCTACGGGGGAAG
The DNA here is from genome assembly GCA_030063025.1 of Avena longiglumis. Lineage (NCBI taxonomy): Eukaryota > Viridiplantae > Streptophyta > Magnoliopsida > Poales > Poaceae > Avena > Avena longiglumis. The sequence goes on along the minus strand of CP125977.1, from coordinate 85,727,901 downwards.
GAAGTCTAGGGTTTCAAGACTTTGGGCTCAGATAGATCGGATCCAGAATTGGAAGATGGCGGAGGAGCCGGCGGCTTCGGCCGCGGTGAAGGATGATGTGGTAGCCATGATGGCGAGACTAGGGCTCTCTGAAGAAGACATGGATGACGTGGTCTCTGAGGAGGTCGAGAAGCAGCTGGAGAAGGCTATTCGGTGGATGGCAATTGCTAAAGTCCACACAGAATCAGAATTCAGCCACTTTTGGTTCTTCAAGAACATGAGATCGGCATGGGATCTTGCGAAGGATGTAAAGATATGGGTGATCGAGTTCATGCATGATGGCCCTTGGGTTTTCAGAGGGAAGAGTGTTCTTATTGCCCCGTATGATGGGTTCACGAAACCCTCGACTATTGAATTATCCAAGGTGCTGATGTGGATTTAGATTTATGATCTTCCTGATGGGTATAAGGGGATGGTTCAGTACCTAGCAAGTAAGGTTGGTGACTTTGTAGTGGAGGAGAAACCCTCATCGGATTTTATTGGAAACTTCTATCGAGCACAAGTAAGGATTGATGTTTATAAACAACTCAAGCATGTGGTTTCCATTATCCATGCTGGAAGGAGATAGTCATTCTTTGTTAAGTTTGAGAAATTGCCGGATTGGTGCTCTCTTTGTGGCTTCCTTGGTAACATTAGTAAGTAGCATAGAGATAGGGTCCATGATCCTGCCTCCGAGATTTTTAAAGATCTACGTGTTGATGCCAGTTGGCGCTGGGGATCAAGAAATTTTGGACGCGGAAGAGGAAGAGGTGGGGCACGCGGCCGGACGGGGGGTCGGGGTAATGGTAGAGGAAGAGGCACCGGAGGTTACTTTGATGATAATGAATTCGACCATTAGGAGACTAGGGAGATGGATCTTGTTGAAGATGATAGGGCAGTGGTTCCCACAGCTCTTGGCGGGTCTATGTTGGGGCATGCAGTGGATGAAGATATGGCAGAGGGTAATCGCAAACGAGGGGCGTACCTGTGAGCTCTGGAGGGGTGGCAAAATCAGTAGACAGCTTGGTCTGTCGCTATGATCAGTCGCCTAGTATTGTGTCTACGGCTGCAAGCCCAAATTCTAAAAGGGTCCAGAAAAAGCAGAGGTGAGATGGGGAGAAGGAGAACACTAGTGAGTATGGAGGATCGGAGGGCTCCCTATAGGGGAGTACCGCCGGGAGCAATGAAAACTTTAAGTTTTAACTGTCATGGAGCGGGTGACCCTGCGACAGTTAATGAACTTCGGGATCTGGTGGCAAGATGTAAGCCAATGATTTTATGTCTGCTTGAAACACAAATTGCGAAGAGTAAGATTGAAGGATTAGCCAGGATTTTGGGTTTTGATAGAATCTTTGGAGTTGCTAGTAGTGGCCGATCAGGAGGGTTGTGCATGTTCTGGAAAAATGAAGTTCTTGTAGAGATCAAAAGCTTTTCAACATACCACATTGATTCTTGGGTCACTGAAGTGGGTAGGGATCAATGGAGACTGACTTGTTTTTATGGGGAAGCCACAAGAAATATGAGGCATAAAACTTGGGACACAATGAGAGTGTTGAAAGGAGAAATCACCCTTCCTTGGGCATGTATTGGTGACTTTAATAAAATTTTACGTGCCGAGGAACAGTTTGGTCCTAACGAGAGAGATAGTGCTCAGATGGCTGCTTTAGGGAAGCGGTGGATGTTTGTGAACTTGCTGACCTGGGGTACTCGGGCTTGGACTGGACGTGGGAGAAGAAGGTGACTAGTGGTGCATACTGTAGGTTTAGACTGGACCGAGCTCTTGCTACGACAAGCTGGTCTGAGCTCTTCCCTTTTGCTTCGGTCAGACATCTGACGGCGGTAAAGTCTGATCATTGTCCAATCATTTTGTTGAATGAGATTCAAGATGGGGAGGTGATCCATGTGATAGATAAAACCTTCCGATATGAGTGCATGTGGGAGTGTCATGATAGATAAACTTTGAAGTTGTCACAGAAGAACATGGAACCTGGAAGTATGGAAAGAAGCGACCGTCCATAGAAATCTTGGGATGCGGTTCATCAATGTACCGAGGCCTCACAAATCGAGTTGCTAGGATGAGAATAATGTCAAAGAACTTGATATATACTTGTGGAAGGTGTATCCACTATGCTCAAACTCCAATTGTAGATCTTCAAATGACGCACTATGTGATACATATAAAGAAAGAAGGCCAACTTCTCTTCCACCTTGAGTCTACTATCTAATATTAGGCGCTCATTCCTAAGATATGATGCCAACCACCTGAAAATTTCCGGTTCCATCCTAAAAGCTACCCCAGAGTTCTTAACATGTCCATCTAGGATTTGACTAACTCTCTTCTTTCCGTAGAGAATAGAGCTATGGCGTTTGATTCTTTCCCTACTATCCATCAGATGTGAATAAAGTGCTGGAAATATAAAGAACACCATCTCATCGTGATCCCCAACCTTCCTCTTTCTAATACTTTCTAGGCTCCATGGATTCATTTCAGGACTATTAAAAAAAATAAGCGGTACCAAATAAGCAGGACAGAAACATGCATGTTCGCACTTAAAAAAATGCCTAAATGGAAGGTCATGCATGTACCGAAATCAGGTGTACTCACAGGGTCCTACGACGGCGGCGGCTCGTCCAACCCCACTAGAACCAGAGGAGGAGGAACCTATAAACATAAACATGATGAAACATCACACAAGTATGTAGTTGAGTTAGTTTAAAGAAGATTGTTTCATGTTACTAGCAGAAGCAAGTCACAAACAGAAGAATGTAAATATCCTGCTACTTTTACTTCTTTTTCTGCTACCCTACCTGCATTCTGAATCATGCACAGCTAGTTACAAAGTACCAAGAATGCACAATCATAAACAGGCAAATGATCAACTGTTGTGGACATATGTCAGCACTCACTCGCACTTGCAATATCCAAGAATTTTAATCCAGACCAGACAGGCAGTCTGAGATACTAGGCACTAGAGAATGCATGCCAAATAGAAATGTGCAGTAAACAATGCTGATGCATGCCAGATTGCCAGTGACAATAATTGATGATATATTGCTCATTATCTTGTTCATAACATTCGATCTTATATTGGATGTGAATAAAGTCTGAGCTCATTATCTTGTTCATAACAATTGATGCATGCCAGATTGCCAGAGCATATAAAATGATTTCTGAAAAGCTAAACAGATAAACAAGCTTAACAGATAATTAGAGGCTTGTTATACATCTTATCACCTATGTTTCTAAATAAGACATGTCCTGATGGTGCTCATGCCATTAGTGGCTACTGACTATTTGCCAAACCTGCAAGATGGATTGAGGAGTACAAGCTAAAAGGACAACACATTTCCTATTTTATCTTTCATTAAATTTAAAAGAGATTAGCTTAAATACCTTCAGATCATAGGCATGTGACTGAAGCGAACCCAACATTTTTTATAGGTAAAACATATCTGGTTTAAGGGTTGTATTTATCATGCAAATGGGAGAAAAAAAGGCAGTTTTTTCTATGTACCAGATTATGTTCAGTACATTTGGAACAAACTAATCCTCACCATATCAGATATGCAACAAAGACTATTCATGCGCATGATGCACCTGTTTTAGCTACCAAAAAATTGCTTATATTGTTTCCTAACCTGCATGGTCCAAGATCTATCCACTTCTAGCTTCTAAATATCTACGTACGTGCTAAGTTTATCTTCTTTCAGAGTTACTAATTAAATTATCGAAACTAGGCCAACAGTGTTACTTAAAACCCAATAATACAACTGTTTTTTACACTATACTGTACTAAATTAACACCAAATCATACACACTATGGCATGGCAGAGGCACAGCACATACATCTGGGTTGTATAGTTGGCATGCACAAAAGAGGCCACCGAATCTACAGCCTTGGTTGAAAACACCAATTCACCAAATTGGCCAGATTGGACTCCCTACCTCGCCCTACATCAATTCACCAAATTCCAACAGGTCGGCATGAACTGACCTTTCTAACCAAGAACTCACCCTTCAGCCATCTGTTTGAATCAAGAACCCCAGTATCTACAGAGGAATCAACCTATGATTCATCTAGCAATAGATGGGAGAGGAGGGGACGAAGTGGAAGGACTTAGAGGGGAGAAGTCCAGGACTGCCGGAGAAGACACGACGGAGGGATCTCAGAGTAGGCGTCGTCGGTGGCGTCAGATCGGAATTAGATGGATCAGCAAAGGATATCCTCGTTGGTTGTAGGGTGGGAAGAAGAAGCGACAGCGGCGGAGGGATGGCGGAGTGACGGAGCGGCGAAGGGATGGCGGAGCGGCGGAGCGGCAGCCGCCAGGCAAGTCCGTGCGTCGCCGCAAGGGCGCGAGGAGGAAGAAACGCGAGGCGAGAGGAGCTTTTCGGTTCCACCCCGTCCCCCTCGTGTTTCCTGGGGTTCGCTGGGGTTGAGTCCGCCCTGAACCGGTCCACCCACTTGTACAAAACGGTCCGACGTGGTTTTGGGTGGATTAAAAGTGGACCGGGATTAGACACGTAAAACCTCGTGGATCCACTTCAACAAAATGAGGCCTTAATTACTCTTGCAGTGTGAAATTATTGAGGTTTGGTCAACGCATGCAACTCAGGAGCTACGGAATATAGATTGATTGGGCTGTTAACTTGCCATTCTCCCGCATTAATCGTATGAATTCTAGCAGTTTAACAGGCACAGTAATAGGATGATTTATTTCCATGTGGCCTCAGCTCCTTCCGCCACCCTCATAGGCGGGATGTATTTCTCGCCTGTCACCATGGCGGAATGTATGGGCCGCCACAGTGCGTGGCGGGAGGTTTCAGGTGGCACATTTTTCACTTTCCGCCAGGACATTTTTGACAAATATTGTTGACGGTGGTTATTTTTGGCAATGCAGATTTGCAGAAGTTATATTTGTAAAAAAATCATTTTGCTTCTTCTCTCTCTTCCACGTCTTTAAAATTCTTATGTGGCACTTGTTACAGATAGCTGATTAGACACTACTGTACATGCCTTAATGCTAAACCCAACCACCCCACCTACCACCCACCCGTGCTGCCAGGCACACACACCCTAGACACCGCAACCTGGCACGCACGCACACATCGCACCATACAAACACCCGCCACAACACACGCCGTATAGACACGAGGGACACAACTCGACACGACCACGCCGGAACACACGCAACCCCACCTACCTGATCGAATCCCTACCCGATCCTCCCGCACACGTCGTCTTCCTTCTTCTTTTTTTGCGTCGTCTTCCTTCGATGGAGCCACCACCACCGCCCGTCGATGTACCGGCCCCCTCCGTCGTCTCCTCGCTCCCGGGCTAGCGCTTCCCTCTCAGGCGAGCCACCGCCGCCCGTGCCAAGCTCCGCCGCTGGACCCCGCGACCCGAGCATCCTCCTCTGATCACCCCCTTGCTCCCAGGCTCCATCCACCGCCATCGGGACCTCCGCCTCGCAGCGCTCGCCCTGCTCCAGAGAACCTCCGCCTTCCTCGCCTTCCTCCTTTGCACCTCCCCAAGCTCCACCGCCTACCTCGCCTCCCTGCGAGCGTCCCGCCGCCACCTTGCCGTGAACCCTCTGCCTCGACGGCTCGACCTCAAACCCTAGCGCCGCCGCGCGTGCCTCCTCCACCTCCACGCCGCCTTGGACGTTGTTGTTCCGCGCACCTCCCCTCTGCTCCGCATCATGGCGCCCTTCTTGCAACACCGCGCCTGAGCCGACAGTCGCTTCTTCTTCATGGACGGCGCCCGCCTGGCCTGGGGCTCTACTCGTTCCTCGACCATGTGCCGCCATCCTCAATAGGCCCGAGCCAGCAGGAGTGCAAAGTGTGCATCCGCACAGGGCCCATAATTTTTAGGAGCCCAAAATTTCTATATAGGCCTATATACCTATGCAGTAAAAAATCTTGTCTTTGCTGGAAATTAGCCCGTTCCGTGTGGCCGTGTGGGAATTAAAAGGCCGGCCATTACCTGGGCCTTAGGGATAGTTACTTCTAGTCTCATTTGAATATAAGCAAAGAACTAAAATATACTTAAAACAAAGTAGTAATTCACAAGATAGAGAAAATCTTTGCAGTTATTATAGAATAGAAAAGTTTAGAGATACCCTCTTTGAGGGAGGACGGGATTCCAATCAGGGAAGGGATCCTTCCTTCTATTGATTTGATAGAAATTCATTTTGATGTTCGATGAATGAGCCTGTGGTAATGCTTTTACCTCTATATCTATGTCGCATATTTTATGTCGCAGGCGCCCATCCAGTCTAGAAACAAGCACTAATGAGAAAAAGAAAACTGTACTAAAGAAAACCTATGATATCTATCCATTTTTTTTAAAAAAAAGACATATTAGGGCTATACGGATTCGAACTGTAGACCTTCTCGGTAAAACAGATCAAACGGATTATTATCGAAATGATTCGAAGTGTTTCAAAGACCCAACATGCCTTTTTTTTGCATTGGGCTCTTTCATAAACTGATTTCAAAATCAGTTAGTCCACCATAGTTTTTCTTTACGGAAAGATAATGAGATGGCTTCCTGTGCTGTGATTGATTATTTGTAGCATGCGTGTGAAAAGGCCTGTGATTTTCCCTCTCGCTGGGGTTTTGTTTCTCTCCCAGCGTCACCGGCGTTGAGTTTTCTCTTCCTTCGACCCCTGGGCATCTTCCGGCCACCGAAGTTCTAGGGCTGACAAAGGGGAGGTCTTCGCACCTCTACCCAGCCTTGGTTCTACGAGGGACGGAAGTCTAGGGTTTCGAGACTTTGGGCTCAGATAGATCGGATCCAGAATTGGAAGATGGCGGAGGAGCCGGCGGCTTCGGCCGTGGTGAAGGATGATGTGGCAGCCATGATGGAGAGACTGGGGCTCTCTGAAGAAGACATGGATGATGTGGTGTTTGAGGAGGTCGAGAAACAGCCGGAGGAGGCTATTCGGTGGATGGAAATTGCTAAAGTCCACACAGAATCAGAATTCAGCCACTTTTGGTTCTTCAAGAACATGAGATCGGCATGGGACCTTGCGAAGGATGTAAAGATATGGGTGATCAAGGATAACTTGTTCACGTTTCAGTTTGCTTGCCTTGGTGACTGGGAGAAGTTCATGCACGATGGCCCTTGGGTTTTCAGAGGGAAGAGTGTTCTTATTGCCCCGTATGATGGGTTCACGAAACCCTTGACTATTGAATTATCCAAGGTGCTGATGTGGATTCAGATTCATGATCTTCCTGATGGGTATAAGGGGATGGTTCAGTACCTAGCAAGTAAGGTTGGTGACTTTGTAGTGGAGGAGAAACCCTCATCGGATTTTATTGGAAACTTCTATCGAGCACAAGTAAGGATTGATGTTTATAAACAACTCAAGCATGTGGTTTCCATTATCCATGCTGGAAGGAGAGAGTCGTTCTTTGTTAAGTTTGAGAAATTGCCGGATTGGTGCTCTGTTTGTGGCTTCCTTGGTCACATTAGTAAGGAGCATGGAGATAGGGTCCATGATCCTGCCTCCGAGATTTTTAAAGATCTACGTGTTGATGCCAGTTGGCGCTGGGGATCAAGAAATTTTGGACGTGGAAGAGGAAGAGGTGGGGCACGCGGCCGGTCAGGGGGTCGGGGTAATGGTAGAGGAAGAGGCACCGGAGGTGACTTTGATGATAATGAATTCGACCATGAGGAGACTAGGGAGATGGATCTTGCTGAAGATGATAGGGCAGTGGTTCCCACAGCTCTTGGCGGGTCTATGTTGGGGCATGCAGTGGATGAAGATATGGCAGAGGGTAATCGCAAACGAGGGGCGTACCTGTGAGCTCTGGAGGGGTGGAAAAATCAGTAGACAGCTTGGTCTATCGCTATGATCAGTCGCCTGGTATTGTGTCTACGGCTGCAAGCCCAAATTCTAAAAGGGTCCAGAAAAAGCAGAGGTGAGATGGGGAGAAGGAGAACACTAGTGAGTATGGAGGATCGGAGGGATCCCTATAGGGGAGTACCGCCGGGAGCAATGAAAACTTTAAGTTTTAACTGTCATGGGGCGGGTGACCCTGCGACAGTTAATGAACTTCGGGATCTGGTGGCAGGATGTAAGCCAATGATTTTATGTCTGCTTGAAACACAAATTGCGAAGAGTAAGGTTGAAGGATTAGCCAGGATTTTGGGTTTTGATAGAATCTTTGGAGTTGCTAGTAGTGGCCGATCAGGAGGGATGTGCATGTTCTGGAAAAATGAAGTTCTTGTAGAGATCAAAAGCTTTTCAACATACCACATTGATTTTTGGGTCACTGAAGTGGGTAGGGATCAATGGAGACTAACTTGTTTTTATGGGGAAGCCATAAGAAATATGAGGCATAAAACTTGGGACATAATGAGAGTGCTGAAAGGAGAAAGCACCCTTCCTTGGGCATGTATTGGTGACTTTAATAAAATTTTACGTGCCGAGGAACAGTTTGGTCCTAACGAGAGAGATAGTGCTCAGATGGATGCTTTAGGGAAGCGGTGGATGTTTGTGAACTTGCTGACCTGGGCTACTCGGGCTTGGACTGGACGTGGGAGAAGAAGGTGACTAGTGGTGCATACTGTAGGGTTAGGCTGGACCGAGCGCTTGCTACGGCAAGCTGGTGTGAGCTCTTCCCTTTTGCTTCGGTCAGACATCTGACGGCGGTAAAGTCTGATCATTGTCCAATCATTTTGTTGAATGAGATTCAAGATGGGGAGGTGATCCATGTGATAGATAAACCCTTCCGATATGAGTGCATGTGGGAGTGTCATGAGGGATTTAAAAATATGCTTGAGGATTCGTGGAGATCGACAAAGAAGTGCAGGTCGGTGAGCGATCTGACTAGGAAACTGGAGAATGTTTCTAAATCATTGACCAGATGGGGCTCTAATACGTTTGGCTCGGCGAGGCAAGAGATGAGGAAATTAAGGAGGCAGATCACTACCCTTAGGGCTGCCCCTGACCGTGTGGCTCCATCTATTGAAGAGAAGGCTATTGAGACTAGACTAATTGATCTCTGCTATCGGGAGGAGGTAATGTGGAAGCAGCGGGCTCGCATACAGTGGCTGAGTGAGGGAGATAGCAATACTCGTTTCTTACATAAGAAGGCTAGTGACCGGCGAAACAAAAACAAGATTTCTATGTTATTGAAGTCAGATGGGTCTTTGACTGATAATGTGGACGAGATTAAGAACATGACCAATGGGTTTTACTCAAACCTTTACACAACAGAGGGAACCATTGGTTTGGAGGAAGTTATGTCTCATATCCCAAGAAAGGTTGATGGAGATATGAACTTAAAACTGAATAAGCTGTATAGTAATGAAGAAGTGCGGTGTGCACTCTTCCAAATGTTCCCAACAAAAGCTCCGGGGCCGGATGGATTTCCGGCCCATTTCTTTCAACATCATTGGGATCTTTGTGGTGATGAGGTTACTGATATTGTACCAAGGGTGCTCAACGGAGATGAATCGCCAGAGGAGATCAATCAATCGTTCATCGTTTTAATTCCGAAAGTGTCAAGTCCAAAAAATTTAGGACAGTTTCGACCCATAAGCCTTTGTAATGTGATCTATAATATCGCCTCAAAGGTCTTAGCAAACCAGATGAAAATTATTCTCCCTGAGGTTATATCTGAAGAGCAGTCTACGTTTGTACCAGGAAGGCTTATTACTGATAACATTATATCGTCTTATGAATGTCTCCACTTTATGAAGACAAAGAAGCGGAGAGATAACCACCATTGTGCGCTAAAACTTGATATGATGAAGGAATATGACCAGGTGGATTGGGGATATCTGCGAGCTATTATGTTGAAGCTAGGAATTAGCTCTCGGTTCACTGAAACCATTATGAGGTGTGTGTCGTCTGTTTCGTTCTCAGTCCTTTTTAATGGTGGAAAACTGGAAAGTTTCAGGCCTACGCGGGGAATTAGGCAGGGTGACCCTATTTCTCCCTATCTCTTTCTGTTGGCTGCGGAGGGTTTATCATGCTTGTTAAAGGCTCATGCGTCTGCTGGTGATATTAGTGGGGTGATGGCTGCTCCATCTGCACCATGTGTTAATCATTTATTGTTCGCGGATGACAACTTACTTTTCTTCGATGCTAATTCGGTTGAAGCCATGTTCCTGGATGGGCTTCTTCAAGTATAATGTGAAGCTTCTGGGCAGCGTATTAATAAAGAGAAATCCTCCATATTCTTTAGCAAGGGTGTCTCTGAGGCCAGGCGTATTGGGATCAAACAGATTCTGGAAGTGCCAAATGAGACTTTGTCAGAGAAATACCTAGGTCTGCCCTCTAATATGGGGCGTTCCAGAAATGGGTGCTTTAAGTATTTAAAGGACAAGGTATGGAATAGTGTTCAAGGTTGGATGGAGAAAACGATGGATTCTGGTGGGAAGGAAGTTCTTATTAAGGTGGTCGCTCAGGCAATACCGACTTTCACAATGTCCTGTTTTAAACTTCCTGCTGGTTTGTGTGGTCATATTAATAGCCTGCTGCGTAAATTCTGGTGGGGAAGTAAGAAGGGAGAAAGGAAGACTTCTTGGGTCCCTTGGGATGATATGACACAGCCAAAAAACATGGGAGGTATGGGATTCCAAGATATTGAGCTGTTTAACTTGGCATTACTAGCAAAACAAGCCTGGAGGATAATCCAGGAGCCCTCTGCGCTGAGTGCCCGTATCTTAAAGGCTGTGTATTTTCCTGAGGTGTCCTTCTTGGAGGCGGATCTTGGCTCCGCTTCATCGCAGATTTGGAGATCGATCTATGAATGAAGAGGTACACTTACTCTTGGACTGATCAAGCGAATAGGGACGGGTGATGACACGAGTATATGGCAGGATAACTGGATCCCTAGAGATTTTATGCTGAAACCGATATGACCGAGAGGGGAGCAGCTACCTTCTTGGGTTAGTGAACTAATTGATCACACTTCGGGTCAATGGAAGGTACCGTTGCTTGAGAAACACTTTATTGATATGGATAGAGAAGCGATTATGACTATTCCTATCAGCACGCGTGTACAAGGGGACTTCTGGTCTTGGCATTATGAGAAGAAGGGAATCTTTACTGTCATGTCGGCCTATCGGATGCTTGTTTCTATCAAGAAACAAAGAGAGGACTGGTAAGAGCAGCGTCCTAGCAGGTCTCGGGTTGAAGGGGATAAAAAGTCATGTACAAAGATGTGGAATGTCAAGATCCCATCCAAGGTGAAAGTGTTTGTATGGAGATTAGCCCGCATGTCATTACCCACTGGAGATGTTCGGTTTAGACGGAATATGGCGACTGATAATGTTTGCGCAGTATGTAAGGGTGCTGAGGACTCATGGAGACATTCACGGTTGAACTGTAATATGGCTCGGAGTGTTTGGGCATTGGCGGACAAGGAGCTCACAGAGCATCTGATCTCTAACAATTCGGAAGACCCAAGGATTTGGATCTTCTGCTTCTTGACACTCTAAATCAAGAAGATCTTGCTAAGGCTTTGGTGATGCTGTGGGATATTTGGTGGGCTCGGCGTAAGGCAATACATGACAATGAGTTTCAAAACCCAATGTCCACTATTATGTTTGTCAATAAATATCTAGAGGAGTTGGACATTGCGGCGATGAGGAATCCAACATCGCATGTGACTAGGGAAAGAGCTGCTCGTTCGCCAAAGAAATTGATTCCACCGCCGATTGGCGATTACAAAATCCAAGTTGATGGAGGTCTGTCAAGGGATGGGACAAGAGGTGCGGTGGCTGCGGTGTGCCAAGATCATACGTGCCAATATGTTGGGGCATCCGCGGTGGTTTATCCGGGTATGGACAACCCTGCCAGCTTGGAAGCCCTTGCATGTAATGAAGCACTTTCTTTGGCTCTTGACCTTCATCTCTCAGATATCAGTGTGGTATCCGATTGTTTGGAGGTGATCTCCAACTTGAAGATTATGGCCCCTTGCAGCTATGTGATGATCTTGAAGGAAATTGAGTATAAGACAGCCTCTTTCAATACTACCTCTTTCAGCTATGAGCTTCGTGAAAATAATGATGATGCCCATTCTCTTTTAAAAGCTGTAGCTTCTTTACATGTTGTCAGTTATGTTTGCCTTTAGTAACTCCTGAAATAACTTGTATCCCTATGAACTTGGTGATTGAATAAAGATACAAGTTTCCACTCAAAAAAAAAAGGATCGGTCACGTTCACGTGAGCCTGGAAGCGTCGGTTTCTCGTTTGCAGCTTGTTGCTGTTGGGCATTGGCTGTTCCCGTTATCGTGTCTGGTATTTTGCCCTTCTCCCTCTAATTCATCGATCAACAGGTAATCAATAGGTGTGTGGATGCGTGCATCGCTGATCCCTGATCCCTCGCCCCTTGTTGCTACACATTTTCTTCTCTTTGCGTCATAGTCCCTAGGCCCTAGTCTTAGGTATACTAAAATTTAATCCTAAATTCGTTTAATTGTGTTGTTCATTCCTTTTATTTTCAAAAGCATTAAAGACTGATGTTGTTCAAATAAACATTATGCAACGGGAAATTTAATAGGTATACTTATTCATATATCCAATTATACTACGTAAGATACTCTAGTATATACGCTATAACTGTTGTATAGTAAAAAAAATCTAGTTTCATAGAGCACATTTTTAGAGTTCCGCACGGGGCCTTGGATTTTGCCGGCCCGGTCCTGATCCTCAACATCCGCCAGGAATGCGCGTCTGCCTTCCGCCGCCTCTCCTTGCCTCCGTAAGATACCGACCAACATATTGCTCCCCTGTCCCGTGCCACGTTTCTCTGAAGCGGCTCGACTAGGTTGCTCTTTTCCTGGCATGGTGGTGTGGTATCTGCTGGTGAAGTGAAGTGAGACTTGTGAGTTTGGGAGCACACTATGCAGATCGATGGCTAATTTTGGTCATGGAACCTCTTTGTTGTAGTATGTTGAGTATCACCGTCTTTGACACCTGCGGGTATATTCTTCCACATCATCTACCTCTGCGCTGATGCCGACAAGTTGGAGAACCATCTATATGGAAATTGGACCATCTGCCCAAAGATCTCTATCACAGAACGACAAGTACTCCATAATCAATCCGGTGGCCGAGACCTCCTTTCCGGATCCGAACCTGAACCCCTCGAAATGCCAAGTTCTTCTTCTCGGATATGAAGACCGAACCCGAACTTCTCCGAGCCCCAAGTTCTCCGATCCGACATTTGTGACCCTTTTCTGATGCCCTATTTTGTTGAATATGAAATACTTGTTGCATATAAATTATTCATGTTTGCATACATCTCTTGTTGTTTGAGAGCATTTAGCCGACTCACCTAATAATTAAATATGGAGATTATAGGCGGCTATTTTTGTCTTATCTTGACTCCATTTAAATTTTTCTAGCAAACCAATATTATGTTTTGCATTGTTAAGTCAATATTTAAATTGTGGGGTATCAAAATAACTTGAACCTCTAATTAATTGTCGGACTTCGATTTCGCTTAATATTGTCTAGTTACGTCGTATTTTGCCATCTCATGCATCATATCACAATAATGCCCGATCTTTTGTCGTACTATTAAATAGTGTATTCGGTGTTTATTTTAATTCTTTGCTTCTTAGTAGATTAGGCCCTTGAGTTGATGCGTGTTTCGACCTGTTCTTCGAATGAATATTTAGCTATGTTTTTCAGGCGAGCATTCTCACCCTTCCACCTATTTTGCATTTATAGATTTTACTTTCTCCTTTTGATCTATTGCTATCCGTGTTGCGATACTTTAGTTTTCGTACCATTTATACTCTTTGCAGCCTATATTGGCTTGGTCACTTCCTATTGCACGTGGTTTGGTAGATAGTTGGGCTTGCGAGTTGTAGTTGCTTTCTCAGTGATAGCGCGTGGCAGGCGTTTCGTTGGAAGACCCTAAGAGCAAGGTGTGATGAGCACATAAGCAAGTTTTCCCTCAGCAAGAGACCGATGTTATCGAACCAGTAGAAGGAAGGAAACGACTAAAAGGTGTTCCTAGCAACTTGGAGACCTGCACAACACAAACTCAAGACTTTGCCCCAATAAATAATGAGGTTGTCAATCTCACCGGTTTGTTGTAACAAAGGATTAACTATATGGTGTGGAAGGTAATAGTGGTTTGCAACAAGTAAACAGTAACAGTGAAAGATATATCAATGGTAAAGATTGGACCGGGGTCCATAGTTCACTAGAGGTGTTCTCCTTAGATAAACAAACATGGGATGCTGGCTAAACAGATTATAGTAATGCAATTGATAGGACTGTGCAAGGCATAACAATGCAATACTAGACATTCATGATCCTATAAGATTCGATTGAGCAATACAACAAGATACATAGACCGCCATCCAACTGTATCTATGACTAGAAATTCACCTTCAGGTTATCATCCGAACCCCCTACGGCATTAAGTTGGAAGCAACAGATAATTGCTTTAAGCAAAGTGTGTAAGGTAAACAATCCACTTGTTCCATGAACAAGAGACCGTTGTTTTCTCCCTAGTGGCAATAACACATCTACAACCTTAGAGATTTATATCACTTCCCTTAGATTAAAAAGAGGCATGAACCCACTATCTAGCATAAATACCCCATCTTGGAGTCACTAGCATCTACTTGGCCAAGATAGCTACTAGAAACGGAGAGCATGCAAGATCATAAACAAAAAAGACATGATAGAATCAATAAAAAACCATTAATCAATCTAACATAGTAATCTCAATATCCATCGGATCCCCGCAAACACAACATGCATGATTACAAATAGATATGATTTTGATCATGAAAGGAGCTCACAAGATCTAAACATGGTAGCACAAAGGAGATACAACCATCTAGCTACTACATGGACCCGTAGTCCAAGGTGGAACTACTCACGCTTCATACCGGAGGCTGGCATGATGAAGAAGAAAGCCTCCAGGATGATCTCCCCTTTGGCAGGGTGCCGGGAAGAGCTTCAGATACCCCAATCTAGGGACGATGGTGGCAGCGGCTACAGATGGTTTCGTGGAATATTGATCGGGTTCTTAGGGTTTTGGCATCGGGGGGGTCTTTATAGGCGAAGAGGCGAGGCAGGGGGCGGCTAGGGTGGTCACACCCCCCATGTGCGGCTAGCCCTAGCCCGCGATGCCAAGGGGTGTGGCCCCCTGGTGCCTCCCCTCCGTCTCGTACTCTGGCTTCGTGTTCCCCACGGTAAAATATTGACTTTGACTTTTCTCCCGTCCAATTCCGAGAATATTAATTTTCTGCCTTTCTGGAACAAAAAACATAAGAAAATAGGCAACTTGTTAATAGGTTAGTTCTAGAAAACATATAAAAATACCTCAAAGTGTAGGCAAAGCAAACCAAAGTAGATACTAAACAAGCATGAAGCATCAAAAAATTTAGATACGTTTCCGACGTATCAAGCATCCCCAAGCTTAACACCTGCTCGTCCTCGAGTAGGTAAGTGATAAAAAATAATTTTTGAGGTGACATGCACCATCAAAACCAAGATCAAAACATTTGCAAGCATTGATAGCTGGGATCAAAGAACTCTAAACATGTGCATGAAAGATGCAGTTCTAAAAGTAAGACAAAGTAACTATGCATGCAACATGAAAGGCTACAAACAAAGATCATGAATAACATGCATTGAAAAACGTTTATTTGTTTCACATACAGAAAACATGGCATAGTGGCACTCAGCTTGTCCCTCATAGAGTAGCAAATAGATGCATAGGACACCTTCAAAGTTCATAAGAGTGACTAGATACAAATAGCACAAGAACAAGCAATATCAACAATATGCATCAATCAATAAGCTTTGGGACACTTCACATAGAACTAAGAATGGCAACTATGCTCTCTTAATGGTGCCTAAAGGTAGAAGGTGGAGACTCAACATAATAGTGGAAGAAAGGCCCTTCATAAAGGGAAGCAGGGATTTCAAATTTCAAAAAGAGCTTCCAAAAATTATGGTACTTGTTAGCTTTCAGCCCTCATTGCCCCTATCATAATCATATTGAAGTGATTAAGGTTAAAGTGAACAAACTATGGAGTATATGCTTGACAAAGTATAAGTTGGCAATCTCATGTCCCTTGAATACGAGGGCCACACCTCATTCTACTTAACTTCGGTCACCTTTAAGTTCTTGTCATAGTAAGTACATGTGTATCATAGAGAACCGCCAACGGGGTACCCCTTGCACATGGTACAAAAGCTATCCCATAACCAAAATGACAAGTCAAGCAGAAATGAGCATTTCAGCAATCTTCTTATTTACCATGGGAATATGGTGATTTTTCTCTCTTTCCTATTTTCAATATGTCTCTCTTTTTTTATAAGAAGAATGCTTCATAGATGTCATTATGGTGATGCTGCAAGTTTCCACCATGATTAGGCATGGCTTAGGCTAGTAGCCCAGACGTTTCTCTAACACACATACATAAATCCATGGACTTACAAGCTCCCCTTTCATTTCACACCGACTACATCCATAGACAAAAGAGCATGATATCAACTGTGTACAAAGTACAAGTGCCATGTTGAAAGCGTTCCCCATGACAGCATGGTTCTGCTAATTCCAACGTATAAGTGCAAGAATATACAACATAGATGACACAATGGTTCAAGTTTATGAGGGGCAAGAAAAATAAAGTGTGCCATCAAGTTCGTGAGCTTTAATCACTAATTTTTTACATAACAAAATACTTTTTAATTGGAAGATAGATGAAAACAAGAATATACTTGGAATGGTGTAACACACCATGCATAGGAATTTATAGTGTACACTTTGGAATAACTTGGTTTCTTGGGAGTTGGATGCATGGGTAGAGATTACTCATACAAGTGGAGGCTAGCAAAAGATTGGGAGCGACCAACTAAGAGAGAAATAATGGCCATAATCATGCAGAGCGATAAAACATTACTAATCAAAGCATAAAGTGGTACTACAAGTCAAGGACTAAATGATCATAGAGGCTATGGTGACTTGTTCATAGTCATAACATGGTGTGAGCATGTGCCAAGTCAACCCAAACAAAACATCAAAGGAGAATACCACAATATTATGCTTTTGTATGCTAAAACAATGCATGATTCCTTCAAGGCACACTAAGCAATCCCAATTGTTTGGAACAAGTCATGCTATAACAATAATCACTAAGCGTAAGGTCAAAACAACACCCAACATGACATGAAAAAGTCTAAGTCACAGTCAAAGCAAGCTCCTCTTGTACTACTCAAGCAAGAACTTTCTACTCCTCTCCAACACCAATCAACTTATTTGAAACAATACAGCGAGAACGGGGGTCCAAACTGTTGGGAATATGCCCTAGAGGCAATCATGTATGATGATATTTCCCATTGTATTCATAAAGATATTAAGTTGTCCATGTATAAATATCTGATGTGTATCATTGAATATGTGATTCAGTTGTGGAACTATGCATTCATGTTGTTTGTGCTAAATATCCTTGGTCATCGAGGTTTTGCTGGACACACAACTTAGACCAATGTGAAAGTTGGCTCGATGACTCGGTTCCACTTGTCATGGGCATGGTGATGCTATTGCGACTTACACAGATTCGTCTAAAGATTTTAGCGAGCACTACAAGAAATCTGGCAATATATGACCCTCTATTTTCGTCACAGAATCTTCATAATAGTCTTTTTATGACGATTTTATGACGATTTTGAGATCGTTGAAAGCTGGGCGTCGCAAACGAACTATAACAACATTTTTGATAAAATCGTCATAACCTTCTATGACGATATTGGATCGTCATAACGTCTATGACGATCCAATATCGTCATGGGCCATCTAGCATGCCAAGTCAGATCCTATGTGGCTGATCCTACGTGGCAAAATTGTGACGAAATTAAATCGTCTTAAATCAAAGTCAGCCCAGTCCATTTCTGGATTCCACATGGGCTTAGCCCAACTATTCTGGATTGATTTTCTCATCAAATCTGGTTAGCTACATGGGCCAAGCCCATCATTCAAGAATTTTTTTGTTTCGTTGCATTGGCCTTTTCTTTGGACAGATTTTTAATTTGGGCCTTCTTATTTTGGGCCGGTCACACCTGGTGTTCCATAATTCATACGGTCCCAGTTGCCAGTATATATTTTCTCAGTAATTAAAATCTAACAATTTAATCAAGACCAACAGAATATACAAAATCATTTTGATTCAAACAGAGCACATTATGATCGGCACATTACAATCATACACAGTTCTACATAGAGATCGGCACATTACAATCATACACAGTTCTACATAGTTCACAAAAATGGAGCTACCAAAATACAATAAAAAATTTACAGAAAGAATAAAATCCAAACTTCTTCACGCTTTCTCTTCCTGGAACTTCTTCATGCTTCCTCTTCACGAACTCCCCGAACAAAGACACTCTGAACAAAGCTTCGGAGTGGATATACACTCTCAAAGTCGTAATCTGTACTTCCCAAAACAACCGAAAGCAGTAAAAATACTAACACGGGGATGAAATCTTATAATTTGTGTATGAAGTCATAGCATATAAGCTATTCTTATCCATTACTTAGCCAATGTAGTTCTGTACATAGATTTTTTAAGAAACAAGAAACTATTACCAAAGGAAGAATGGTTAGTTGGTTAGTTTGCTCTCAGAAATGAATAGTGTGTTGCACTGTTAAAAGTTCATCATTGAGCTAAACTTTAGAAAGGGGCAAGTTTCACCAAAAAAAGTAGCATCTGTTCATATCAGTATATTTTGCCTCGGTACAACATCATAGGCTGGAGAGGGGAAAGTTTCACCATGACAGCTAAGATAATAAGATAAAGATTCCACAAATATCAAGTTTTCACTTGATCTCATCCACACCAGCAGGTCCCACTTGCAAGCAGCTTGCGCATCAACATGCAAGTAGTCATCAACACCACAGCACCAGAAACCAGATAAGAAGGAACAGTAGCTAACAATTACACAGCCACACTCCATAGCACATCCACACAAAGTTACCATCAGAGTGTTATACCTCAGCCTCAACCAACTCTGGTTGCTCCTTGGAGCCATCCAGGAGCTAGAAGTAGAGGGATTCACAGCAAAGGCAACATGGTTGCAAGGTAGGAGGAGGCAAGAAGCACTAGTAGTCCAAAGAAGAACTAGCCAGCATATCAAGTATCAGGATAGGATTCAAAATAGATCCAGCAAGGAAGAAGGAGGAGAAGGATTTCCAGGACAGGATGCATGGAAGCTTATATTAGTAGCATAACAAGATCAACAATCATATCTTGTAGCAGGTAGAACTTTACAATATTTTCAGCATATAATTCTCTTTTGCATCAGCATCTTGGGAAAATAAAGAGACTAATACCCATAAAATCCACCCCTATACCATTTCAACTAGATGATCATCTAGGAGGATTGGATGAGGGTGTTCTCTCAAATTTACATAGAGATGCTATGTATGTTCCTCATAGAGAAATAAAAAGATACACCATAATCTCTGTTCATATTTAGAGTTGGCCTCAGCCTTTGCATCCTAGGCAGGGGCTATAACACACTTCTACTAATCATACCAAGGCCATAAAAGCATACAAATCATCTTTGCACAAACCAGCAAGCATGAGGGATTGCTGGGCACAAATCCAAAAGAATTGGAATTGCACCTCAGGCACAATCCCAAACTCACTCCCACCAAACTCTCAATCTAGTCTCTAAAACTAGAACATCAGCCCTTCAACAAGTTTGATAATAAATCCTTTTCTTAGATATTCAAAAATATCTAAGAATCATTTTATATTTTAAAACAAAGGTAACTGAATTACACACTGCTCATCTTCACAGTTCGATTCAAGGAAACTAGAACTCATATAGCTCCAGCAATTGAACAAAAATACAGGCCATAGGGGATTTGCAACATCACAAAACATGCTCTTTAAATGAAATCATCTTCATAGCCATTTGGCTAGGAATCATTTAGATTATTGTTGTCATATGGACAGAGTAATCATATTGATCATTCATTTACACTTACCAATATTACCCAAATAATCTTTATCATTTTCCTAGAAGTAATTCTAGAATCAAAGCTATACCTTATTTCACTATCAGATCTGATAAAGAATAAAGCATTTTCCTAGAAAGTGTTTCTGGGAATCATTTTAGTGAATATTCCATGGTCATATAAGTTCTGAATCCACTAGCTACTTGCATCCAACAATAATTTCAAGCCAATATGGTTTCCAGATCATTTTCCTAACCAATTCAACTAGGAATCAGTGTCAATAGTTCTTAACTATCAACATGAACTAGCAAATGTTCAGACCAGCAAGTATCCCAAACAGATAAAATCCAAACCAATGTGTCTACTATAATCATCCAGAAGGGTTTCTCAGATCATCTACCCAGATTAAGCGTAGCATAAACCTACCCTTACCATAGTACCTCATCATTTAATCACAGGGTACAGAATTAAAACAGGGCCTTGAGACCATCACAAGTAAACCAAGCATGTCAATTGAGAAACAAACCAGAGCTAAGATATCTCCACCAGACACAATTATTCACCAGATGTGAACCCTAGGTTCAGATATGAAATCTAGATAGTGGGGAATCACAGAAAACACACTTGACATGGCAAGGTAGATAAAGCCTGGAGGGAAGCATAGAAGGAGCACCTACCTGGGGCGAGTTCTATCTCGCCGGAGAGGAGGCAGAAGGAGTATCGACGGCAACGGCAACACAGAACACCACAGTGAAGGCTTCACCATACACCACCACCTAGCCCAGCATCAATCTCACCACCAAGGCGACACAGGGAGCAGCCCTGAGGGCCACAACATCCTACACCGTCCTAGAATACCAACTTCAGTGAGTGGCGGCTCCAGAAGCGAACTAGTGCAAGAATAACACAAATCAGTAACACCGTCAACCAAGGCATGCCAGGACAAACACAAGTGCAAGAAGTATACATCAGTAATTAACCACCAGAAAAGATACAAAAGCTTAGAGAGCAAAGCACACAAAGGGTACACTATTTGACTAGTAGTCAGCACCACATATCGACCTATACTTTAACAGAAAAACAAACTGGACAGTCAAATATAAAAATGGCATATAGTATGATTTGTTACTCCAAGAATTAAAAGTATGACAAACTAGCTAGTAAAGTAACATGTAAACAGTTATATAGTAACTAGAGGCTCATGAGGAGCAAACAGTGTCGCAAAGTCTGCTCCCCCTTAGTATATGCCACATTTCGAGACACGTGGACACAAATAAGATCACATGTCAGATACCATATGGCACTGAGAACAACATCTATGGAGTTAAAGTAAGCAACCTCAGCCGAAAGATGGTGATTTCATTTGGAATAATCACTTATGAAGCAAATTGGTCAATTTACATCACAGGTTGATTACTGCAAGTTCAGAGATAAAATCTAGTCACATGCGTACTAACTAATTAGTGGCCATCAGCAGATAAAATCAACTGAAGCCCAAGCAACAACTAGCAGAGCACACAGTAGGATACTCTGCCTAAAGCAATCACCACTACCAATCCATACCAACTCGAGAGCCTCGGATCTGAACATGTTGAACTAAGCTAGATCCGCACACGCAACAGAGCCCCAATCGACAGATCTGCAGCGCGGACACAACAGTAATGACAAAGGTGGTGGGGTTGCTCACCGAAAACAGTGTTGACCGGGTTCATGGCGACCTGGTTCTTGGCGGCGAGGTTCCTCGAGGTCATGACGATGTGGGCGCTGCGCTCTGCCAAGACTCGCGTCGTCTCGGCGCCGATCCCGCTGGACGCCCCTGGGTTCTAGAATCGGGTCCGTCAACAAGTGGGCGGCGACGACAAGGGGAACTATGGAGGCAGGAGGGGATGGGAGGGGTGTTACCGGTGATGATGGCGGTGAGATCTTGGGTGACCTGGTCGACGGTGGAGGCCCAGGAGAATCCTGAGGCGCCCTTGCGGTTGAAGATGGACATCATCAACTTGGTCGCTGGCAGCCACGAGATCAACATCAGGGGATGGGGGTGACCGAGAGGGAGCAGCCGTCGACCCACATGCACGGAGAGGAAAATCGAATCAACATCAACGGGAGGGAATCAGGGGATGTGATGTGAGGGAAGGATGCATTCGTCGTGGTGGTGGCAGTTCGTCGTGGTGGCACGGGGCCAGCGAGGCCTCCACTCGACGGCCTCTGTCTTTGTCGTGAGGCCGGGATGGTTGGGCATCGAGGTAGGGAGCTCGGACGTCCGCACACAGAGCTTGGTGGCTCTCCCAGCGCCAAGTACCGTCGCCGCGGCGCTGGACACCCCACTGCAACCATGGAGCACCGTTGCCATCTACTAGGGCACTATGATGAGGCCCAAGCGGCCAGATCCGCAGGCATCGAGGAGGATACGGCAGCCGCCATAGGGATCTACGGGCATCGAGGTCAGCCATCGGTGCGGTAAGGAGAGGAGGATAGGGTGGTGGTGCTGTGGATCCATCGGAGGAGAAGAGCGAGGGGAGAGAAAGACCGGAGATGGGCGTGGTGTGGCGGCGGGGGAGAGATAAGGGTTAGGGTTAGAGGATAGAGGGTTGCGGCGGGGACTTTGGTGTGTGCGCCAAATATTTGCCACTATGCGCGCGCTGGATGCCAGGTCATCGATCCACACAACAAGTTTCCATACTTCACCATCCATCCGTTCATTATGTTTACATCCTACGGCTGATATTGACCTTCTCTTATATCTTGATCTGTCTAGCAATTATGACGATTTTGTCCATAGAAATTACGACGTTTTTTCATGAAATCGTCATAGTTTAATAAGGATTTGGCCCTCCCAAACAACCTACGACCATCTGATGTAGAATCGTCATAAATCTATGACGATTTTATTTACGGTCACTACCAAAACGTCATAGTTTGACACATTTCTTGTAGTGGAGTCGGATTGACCCATATTGAAGTACAACGAACAAGTTGTCATTTGTATATCTCAATCAATGTAGTCCTTAGACCTGAGGTTGTTGCACAATCCGAGTTGAGGATCACCGACTTAGGTTCTGTCAAACGTTGATCCATAACTGGGCAGTTAAAAGGCAGAGTTCGGGTCGACTGAGAATCAAGCTGCATGATGTGAATAACCAAGATGGGATTTTGCCCCTCCACTTGGAGAGATATTCTCTGGGCCCTCTCGGATGATATGATTCGGAAAGCATGGCTATGCACGACTCGATTAAGTGTTAACCGAGACGATCAACTAAGAGTTAGTCGGATGAATCACTTATCTCGGATCGAGAAGATAGTTAGACTATTTAAAGGATAACAAATATTCGCCTATAGTCTAACAAGGTATATCGTGAGGCCAAAGGGACTCGGACGCAAGTCGCATTGGAAAGGCAAGTCATCATGACTCTTTGGTACTTGGGAGTCGTCATGTTGTGCTAGGAGCCGCTACCGACTGGTCGATTGAGAGTCGGACTCCAATCGTATCTAAGTTGCCAAGAGCCTGCGGGGTCACACACTTAAGAGCGGGAGCATGTTCGGATTGGATATGAACCAGAAATCTGGTTGGGTTGGACCCGAGCCGGATTTGTACTGAGTCAGTGAGTCGGACTCACATGGACTAATAATATATGGGATTTAGTGAATGGGCCACGAGAGTGGAGCCCACGTTCACTCCCTATATATAGTGGAGCACAGTGACCTAGAAGAGTTAGTTGTTGATCGGTTAGGTCATTTCATGAGTTGGAAACCCTAGCTCCATAGCAGTCCAGCCATCGTAACGAACATAGTAGTTCACCGCCGGTGCTCCTCCTCGTACGTGTGGACACCAGCAGAGGCGTTGTATCATCCATGCTTGGACGATCGTTGATTGGATCGGGATCGCAAGGACTACACTACATCTACTGATGCGCTTCATCAGTAATCCGCAACCGCGCGTCTAGTGGTAAACTGAAGGGAATATGCCCTGAGAGGCAATACTAAAGTGTTTATTATGTGTAGTCCAAGTATATGATAGATGTTTATTTTGCATGCTATAATCGTATTAATACGTAAACGTTAATACATGTGTTTTTAATAAACAAACAGAAAGTTCCTAGTTATGCCTCTCTCATAAACTAGTCCGTTGATTAACAAGATGATCACAGTTTCCTGATCATAAACATTGGATGTTGTTAATAACGAGATCACAATATTAGTGTAATGGTGTGATGAACATTCATCCGAAGTATAGCATTACGATCAAAGTCATTGAGTTTATATTGCTATAAACAACTTACGAAGTAATCCTAATCCTTAGACCATGAGATCATGCCAATCACTAACACCAAAAGAGTTTCTTGTTGACATCAAACGTCACACCATAACTGGGTGATTATAAAGATGGCTTCAAAGCTACTAAAGTGTTATGTTGAGAATCATGGATCAAGAGTGGAATTTGTTCATCCCGATGACGGATAGATATACTCTGGGCCCTCTCGGTGATATCACATTGGTTAGCTTGCAAGCAAGTGATTTGATCACTAGAATGTTATGTCACGGGAACGAGAAAAGAGTGCATGTCAGTAACGAGATCAAACTAGGTATGGAGATATCGATGATCGAATCTCGAACATGTAATATATCGTGAAACAAAGGTATTAAGATGCAAGCGTAAAAGGTTCCGACGGTCACAGGAAAGTCATCGTTGAATGTGTGGGAGTCAGTATGGATCTCCAGGTCCCTCTACTGATTATTGATCGGAGAAGGGTCTCGATCATGTCCGCATTATTTTCTAACTGTAGGGTGACACACTTAAGGGACATTGACATCCATTTGGAGCAAATGTTTCATGCCGAAAGAATAAACAAGCGCAGGAATTTATTTCACTAGATACCGAAACAGGTTTTCGGGTGAAATTGCATAAAGAGGTTATGCATGTGAAACATAATTCTAGCAAGGGGTTATATTTGAATGTTTGTCATTAAAGTAATTGACAAAATTCTGAATAAATAAAATATTTTTATTTAATGAGAGTTTGCATTAAATTTGGTGGAAATTTAATAGCAAGTTTGAGTGGGATTTTGAGTGGAGGGATTTGAATTGATTTTTGTGAGTGGAGTGTCCACCCACATGAATGAAGAAGGGGAGGGGGAATCCCCCATGGCCGGCGGCCACCCCCTTGGGTGCCCTCCTCCTCCTATAAAAGGCACCCCTCTCCCTCTCTCTCACTCACACCTCCTCGTGAAGGATCTCTCTGCCCCTCTAGAATTTATCCCCCATGGTCTCGGACTAGCGAGATACATGTTCTCGGTGGCTATTCGGCAAGAAAGGGTTGTGCTTCTGCTGCATCGCTGGAGCGAGGAGGCTAAGGTTGCTCGGAGTCTTGTACGTGTGTGCGAGCACGAATGCGCTGCTGCTTTGCGGCGCTAGGAGTTCCTCTCGATCATGATATCGACAAGAGATCGTCTGCATCAACCAAGAGTTGAACTTGTTAAGCTTTGTCGGTCTTCAAGGGTATGTTCTCTACGGATATACATCCGCCCATTGTTTGTATCTAATAGATAGATCTTGGTACATAGTTCCCATCATAGAATTTTTTTTGTTTTCTATGCTGCGAACCCTACAGTGGTATCAGAGCCGGATCTATGCGTAGATACTTTACACGGGTAGTACACATATGAGTATGTGGGCGATGATGATCATGTTGTTGCTCCTTAGTTGTAATTTTTTATATTGGTGGCATAGTGGGATGAAGCGGCCCAGACAAACTTTACATGTCCTCGCACATGAGACCTATTCCACGCTTGACATGCAACTAGTTTGCATAAGTGGCTAGCGGGTGTCTGTCTCTCCTACTATAGTCAATATGTATTTTGCAACGAGTTGTCAACAATTTGGTTATCCTCGTTGTGGTTCATGTTCGTAGGTAAGAACGCTTCTATCTTTGAAAGCCCTAAGCCACGTAAAACTTGCAATGGATAAATTAGAGGCGTCTATTTTAGATTGTTGCTGGGATAGTGTCATGATATGGTGATGTTGTAAGTAGAAGTATGAGATGATACTCTTACAACACACATAGCGTGTAAACTCCATAGACCTTGGACTTACACATAAAGGTATGATAGTGATCATACCACGATGCACATGATAGAGATCATATGCAGGAACCATATCATTTCACTAATAAACATGTGATGTTTGATAGCATCTTATATTGCTTGTTTAGTGATTTGTTCGCATAATAAGATGATCCCTCATTTAAATATCAAGATAAGAATGTGTTCTTCCTTTAGTATGCACCGATTATGTTTTCGTCGCTCCAAGACATCACGTGATGATCGGGTGTTCTTGGATCCACGACCATATATCGGGTGTAAAACAGTTACACACGCGAATACTAAGGTTCTAACTTGGCGGGCCTAGCATGTACAGTCATGGCCTCGGAACACGGACCGAAACGTTAAGCATGAGTCATATAGTAGATATGATGCCCATTTGATGCTCGCCTTTGAAGCTACACCGACTCACGTGATGATCGGACTTGGTGTAGTGGATTTGGTTCATGTAATCACCAAAAAGGCACGAGGGATGTCGTTTTTGAGTGGGAGTTCATTCGTAATATGGATTAGTTGAACTCAATCTATCATAAACTTAGTCTAAACTTTACAAATTATGTTGTAGATGGCACCACCTGTATATGCTTTTAGTTTCAATGTGTTCATGGAGAAAGAGAAACTTGCAATGAACGGTAGCAACTTTACCGAATGGGCCATGAATTTGAGGATTCTCCTCTCTGCTGCACAAAAGCAATATGTGCTAGAAGCGCCGCTAGGCCCCCCACCTTTTGAGAATGCCCCTAACGAGGAGAATAATGTCTATCAGACTCGTTAGGAGGACCACAAATTTGTTCATTGTGGCATATTGTATGAGCTAGAGACGGAACTTCGAAAGCGTTTCGAAAACGGCAATGCATTTGATACAATGGGTGAGTTGAAAATGATTTTCGACACACATGCTGCTGTAGAGAGATACAACGCTTCGGAAAAGTTCTTTAGTTGCATGATGGAAGAGCACAACTCCGTTAGTGAGCATGTACTCAAGATGTCGAGTTACGCCGATAAGCTTGTGTCCTTGGGAATAACGATTCCTATTGACTTAGGCATCCATCGTGTTCTGCAGTCTCTGCCAACTAGCTATAAGAGCTTCATGATGAACTATGATATGCAAGGCATGAAGAAGTCTCTCCCCGAGCTTCTGTCAATGCTTAAAACTGCAGAAGTGGAGATCAAACAGGAACATCAAGTGTTGATGATCAATAGGAACACTGGTTTCAAGAAAGACAAGAAGGGAAAACGAAAGGGAAGTAAGGTGTAACACCCTCAGAATCGGACCTATGCAAGTTTTAGCAAGATTCGCCAAACCCGCATAGAAACGATTCAAAGGTGCCCACCAGGCACTTTCGTGCGGGTGGAAAACGAAGTAATAACATTACACAACAGTCCTCGATGGGACCCACAGGATGATATATATAACGACTCAAGGAGTCAAGAATACGATATAATATACAAGATCCAAATCACCTTGAAAAGCGGTAGAGTCCGACTACGGACAAGAAGCAAATGGGGCTAAGAGCCTCAAGAATAACCGATGGCGCCCATAACCGCCAGCGCCGGAAGGGTAACCTCGCTAACGACGCCGATCTCACACCGCTAAACAAAGGGTGCCGACAAAGGCAAAGGAAAAAGAAGGAGCGTCGATCGAGGCCAAGACACGGCGAGGCTAGAATTCGGCCCCTCGCCACGTAGGTATGGTGGATCGAAGCGCAAAGATGCACTAAACAACCTATAGAGACTCGATACAACCTGGCGGTTATCGAGGGGTAAGAATGACCTATTCGGATCCAACCTCGATACTATCATCAAACAAACCCATCTGGCTTTCTCGAGACCAATCGAGGAAGTCAACCAGGAACTCACAAAGTGAGCGCTTTACTTATTCACCATAGTTATGCACTTTACTAGTCGTGTTTAGATAGTCGCCGATAAAATAAGCGTGGGCACTTTTAGTTAATCATTCTGCTAGAAGTTGCAACAATTACTAATCGACATGATAGCATGATATAATCCCAAAACCCAAAGTTGTTGGTACTTTTAATCACCAATTCCGTTGAAGTTGCCATACTTACTAGTCAGTACAATGGTCGCAAGCGACAAACCAAACAAGCAATTGTGGGCGGTATTAATTAGCCATTCCGTTATAGTGAAGCTGATTACTAGTCATTATAAGTCAAATTTATAGCAGTAAACTTTAGTTATGCTTGTCTATGATCGAGATATCAGCTCCAAGTCGTCCATATCCATGGACACGGCCAGAAAGTTTTACCCGCCGGGTGCACCAATAGCAACACACGCCGATCAACCTCGAAAACCAAATCAAAACCCAACGAGGCTTTCACGACCGAACAATCACAGATTCAGAAATATTTCAGGGGCCACCCTTAAGTAGAATCCGCGAACGGTGCCACCGACCGAGACGGACTTAAGGTTTGGGTAGACGGCCAGAACGATCGGGAACCCGAAAGTGTGGCTGGGCTTGTCGACACCATGAATCATGTCCCGATCCTAACAAGACAAAGGTGCTCCTCGCACAATTTAAATACGTAAAGTAGCATGGCATAAGTACAGATCGTAAATAAAACCTCAAACTAGTTTGTGGCCCCAAGAAATAAGATCAATCAAGCTCGGCTCGGGGTCCCATATACCTCCCGGATGTGGATAGCGCGATAAATCAAGGAACAGTATCAAGTACTCGGGGTCTTACGGACACAAGTGGGCGTCGAAACCAAATATTTTCTATCACCCACCGATGCCTCTCGCTTATTTCAATTTTAGTTGTTAAACGAAATTAAAGTGACGATAAGTAAAACTAGAATCTTCTCCAACATCAACATGCGGCAATACATCAAGAATCGTGGCATATGACGACACATCAAGACTTGAGCACGCAACTACGCCGCAAGTCCAACTATCTACCAAACAATGTGCAATAGGATGTGTCCAAGGCAATATAGGGTCATGTTGATCACGGTACGGAAACTAAAGCATCGCAACACGTATAGCAATAGATCAACAGGAGGGAAGTAAATACTATAAAAGTAAGATAGGTAGAAAGAGGAGATGCTGCTTTGAAAACATTGTCGAAGGTTTTCCCGAAGATCGGGCAGCTCACATCAACTCAATGCCTTATCCGCGAAGAAGCAAAACACTAGAAGAAACACGGATGCACTATTTAATACAACGGCGGAAGATCGGCATGATGCATGCATGATGGATGACATGGCAAAAGGTCGATGCAATTAGGTCATATTAAGTGGAACCGGGTCCGACAATTATATATATGGTTCTAGTTGTTTAGATACCCCGCATTTTTAAATGTTGTTTGAACAAGGCAGAGGATAATCTTGTTCGCTACACAATTTAAATGAGGCCAATATGAGACTAGATTTGCCCGCATATGGGCCCCATATTTAAGTATTAGGTGAATCGGCATAAGGCCCCCAAACCACACAAGATGCATGCGAGATGAACAATTAAAATGCAACAAGTTGTTATTATGTTATAGAATAGGGTTCGAGGAAAAAGGGGTCACACATTAGGGTTCGACGATCTTGTTAGGGTTCGAAACTCGGGTTCCGGTCCGGTCGTGGTCCGTGGTTCGACGGGGATCAGATCTCGGGGTTCAGGGTTCGACGGGTCGTTCTCGGACTCCGGGGTTAGGGTCTTGGCGCATCCGGGGTCTTCGGGTCATGTTGTCGGTCATGGCGTTCGAGACGAAGCACTTGTCGCACAGGTTTTCTTCGGGTGCTCTGTCGATGATCTTGTCGTCGAGAGGAACTTGACGGGACCGCGTGTCGGGTAGGTCTCAGCGTTCGGGTGAGGCACTTGGCGTTCTGCGTCGATGTTCTTATCGTCCGGGTTCTCGTGCATCGCAGCCGAGAAGGAGTACTTGGCGTCCACCGGTTCCGTGTCGACGACCTTGGTCTCCTCGATGGCGAACTCGGCGTATCCATGGCGTGGTCCTTGTCGGGGTTCTCGGCTCCGGGCGCCGGGGTCGGCTTCGGGGTTCCCGGCTACGGGAAGACGATCTTGTTGTTCCAGCTTCGAGAAGAACTTGGCGTGCCATGAAATCTTCGGGTCTCGGCCCTCGGTACGGTTGTTCTTGGCATCTGCGAGGAGGGAGGCGCAGGACGACGCTGCGAGACGGCGGAGGACGCCTTCAGGGCAGCTCGACGTGAAGGCTGCTCGGCGAGGGAGGGCCCGAGGAGGCCCTGCCTCATGCTGAAGGGAAGACGCCAATGGCCGGGACGAGGGCGACAATGAGGCGAAGGGCGGGCTCGAAGCGGCGGCCACGGAGACGGAGGCGGCGTCTGGCTTGCCCGGGAGGAGGCGCGGGCTTGAGGCCGGGAGCTTGGGGCGGAGGTCTTTGCCTCAAGGCCGGGCTGGGACAGGTCGGAGAGGGGAGAGAGGTCGCCGTGGTGAGGGCCGAGGAGGAGGAGGCTCGGGGCAGCAGCTCATTGGGAGGTCGCAGACCGGGGGAGAGGCCACGACGGGACAGGAGGCGGAGGCCGGCCGAGGCCGGGAGGCAGGGCGACGTGCTCGGGGCGGGCCGGAGGAGAGGTGGATCGGGGCGGGCCAGGCGAGGGGCCACGGAGTGGGAGAGGCGGCGTGCTCGGGAGTAGGGGACGAGGCCGACCGGGCGAGGAGGTGGCGACGCGGGCCGAGCACCGGTGGGCGACCTTGGCGACGCCGAGACGCGGCTGCGGGCGGGAGACGCACTGGCGAGGAGCGAGCTCACCGGGCCTCACAGTGCAGGAGGCGGCGAGGAGGAGGTCGTCGGGGCTTGCCATGTGAGGAGGAGCAGAGGTCGGGGAGGCTCGGTTGAGGCGGAGAGGTGAGGAGCGACGGGTGGCCGGGCGAGAGGGAGGGCAGGCGGCGCGAGAGGCCAGGCAGTGCGGTGGGAAAGGGAGAGAGAGGAGAGCCAAGGGCAGGCGGGGCGTGGGCCGCGAGGGGCCAGGCAGTGAGGCTCAGGGGCCAGTGGAGGCGCGCTGGCCACAAAGTCAAGCAGCGTCGCGTGAGTGGTGGTGGGGGAGTGTGGTGGGCAGAGAGAGAGGGGAGAGAGAGATGGGGTGAGGGAGTGACGTGGCGGCTTCTGGTTGGTGGGGGGAAGAGGAGAGGGCGAGGTGGCACATGGGGAGTGGCCAGGGTGAGGTGGAGGGTTGGGTGTGGGTAGATAACTGGGTAGGTTTAGGATTATGGGTGGGACTGGTTGGACCGATTCAAAAAAAAACCTGGGGTGGTCGTTCGGGTCGATCTGGCCCGTTCGACTGCCCCAACTAAAAACAATATAAATTTTATTTGTCTTGATAACACCGTTTGCAAAACATATTTAGTCAAAACAAAATATTCCGGCGACCCGGGTTTGGCGTTTAAATAAAAGATGGGGCGTTTTAGAAAACAAAACGGGCTTTGCGAAAATAGTTTTGGCAAACAATGCATGATGATGACGATGCAATGCACAAATTCAACGCGATTTTCTAGTAGTGGTTTTGCGGGATGCCACATAAGGGAGGCAAGCCGGTTGTCGTGCCTGAAAAGAAACCCCGAGTTGGACCTAAGTCTGATACCAAGTGCTACTATTGTAAGGGATCGCCATCGAAGCGAATCCCCAAGTATTTGGCAGACAAGAAGGCCGGCAAGGTAAACAAAGGTATATATGGTATACATGTTATTGATGTGTACTTGACTAGTGCTCGCAGTAGCACCTGGGTATTTGATACCGGGTCAGTTGCTAATATTTGTAACTCGAATCAGGGGCTGCGGAATAAGCGACCGCTAGCAAGGGGTGAGGTCAAGATGCGTGTCGGCAATGGATCAAGCGTTGATGTGATCGCCGTCCGAACGCTACCTCTCCATTTGCCATCGAGATTAGTAATAAACTTGAAGAATTGTTATCTGGTGCCAGCACTTAGCATGAACATTGTATCTGGATCATGTTTAATGCGAAGTGGTTATTCATTTAAATCCGAGAACAATGGTTGTTCCATTTATATGAATGTAACCTTTTATGGTCATGCACCGATGATGAATGGTTTATTTATTTTGGATCTCGATAATAATGTTACACATATTCACAATGTTGATGCTAAAAGGATTAAACTTAATGATGATATATCCGCATATATGTGGCACTGCCATCTAGGTCATATTGGCGTTAAACGCATGAAGAAGCTCCATTCGGATGGACTTTTGGAATCACTTGATTTTGAATTATTTGATACATGTGAGCCATGTCTTATGGGCAAGATGACTAGAACGCCGTTTTCCGGTTCAATGAAACAGGCGACAGATTTATTGGAAATAATACATTCTGATGTATGTGGCCCAATGAGTGTGTCGGCGTGAGGTGGATATCGTTATTTTGTTACTTTCACGGATGATTTGAGTAGATACGATTATATCTACTTGATGAAACATAGGTCTGAAACATTTGAAAAGTTCAAAGAATTTCAGAATGAAGTGGAAAATCATCGTAATAGAAAGATCAAATTTCTACGGTCCGACAGTGGAGGTGAGTATCTAAGTTACGAGTTTAGCACTCACATGAAAGAGTGTGGAATTGTTTCACAACTCACGCCTGCCGGAACACCACAATGAAATGGTGTGTCGGAAATTCGTAATCGTACTTTATTAGATATGGTTCGATCTATGATGTCTCTGACGGACATACTGTTGTCATTTTGGGGTTATGCACTAGAAACTGCTGCATTCACTTTAAATCGGGCACCATCTAAATCCGTTGAAAAGTCACCGTATGAATTATGGTTTGGAAACAAACCTAAGCTGTCATTTCTTAAAGTTTGGGGATGCGATGTTTATGTGAAGAAACTTCAACCGGATAAACTCGAACCCAAAGAGGAAAAATGTGTCTTCATAGGATACCCTAAGGAAACAATTGGGTATTCCTTCTATCACACATCTGAGGGCAAGGTTTTTGTTGCCAAGAATGGAACCTTTCTAGAGAAAGAGTTTCTCATGAAAGGCGTGAGTAGTCGGAAAGTAGAACTCGAAGAGGTTATTGAACCTTCTATTCAAAGTATCGTGAGTAGCGCAGCACCGGAAGTTGTTCCGGAGTTGGCTTCACCAGTTGAAGAAGGAACTAATGATAATGATCATGAAACTCCGAAAGAGAGTACTACCGAACCTCACAGGTCTAGCAGGACGCGTGCAGCTCCCGAGCTGTACGGAAATTCTGTCATGAATTTCATGGTTGATGAAAATGATGACCCTACGACGTATTAAGAAGCAATGATGAGCCCAGATTCCAAAAAATGGTTAGAAGCCATGAAATCCGAGATGGAATCCATGTATGAAAATCAAGTTTGGAACTTGGTGGAATTACCTCACGACCGAAAGGCCGTGGAGAACAAATGGATTTTCAAAAGAAAAACTGATGTTGATGGTAATGTAACCGTCTATAAAGCTCGACTTGTCGCAAAGTGGTTTCAACAAATTCAAGGAGTTGACTACGATGAGACATTCTCTCCCGTAGCGATGCTAAAGTCAGTTAGGATTATGTTAGCAATTGCTGCATATTTCGATTATGAAATATGGCAGATGGATGTCAAAACCGCGTTTCTCAATGGTAATATTGAAGAAGAGTTGTATATGATACAACCAAAGGGTTTTGTCGATCCCAAGGATGCTAACAAGGTGTGCAAGCTTCAGCGATCCATCTATGGATTAAAGCAAGCATCACGAAGTTGGAATCTCCGCTTTGATGAGGTGATCAAAGAGTTTGGATTTGTCCAAACTTATGGAGAAGCTTGTATTTATAAGAAAGTGAGTGGGAGCAATGTGGCATTTCTGATACTATATGTGGATGACATATTATTGATCGGAAATGATATAGATCTTTTAAACAGTTTTAAAAGTTATCTAAACAGCAAATTTTCAATGAAGGACCTAGGTGAAGCGTCATACATATTAGGCATAAAGATCTATAGAGATAGATCTAGGCACCTAATAGGGCTATCACAAAGTACATACCTTGATAAGATTTGAAAGAAGTTTAAAATGGAAGATAGTAAGAAGGGGTTCTTACCTATGACACAAGGCACGACATTGAGTAAGACTCAAAGTCCGGCTATGGCGAAAGAAAGAGAGAAAATGGACAAACTCCCCTATGCTTCAGCCATAGGCTCTATAATATACGCCATGCTATGTACAAAACCGGATGTGGCACATGCTATTAGTTTGACTAGTAGGTACCAATCGGATCCAGGTTCGGAACACTGGAAAGCGGTCAAGAATATCCTTAAGTACTTGCGAAGAACTAAGGATATGTTTCTTGTATACGGAGGTGAAGAAGAGCTCGTCGCTAAGTGTTATGTCGACGCTAGCTTTGACACCGATCCGGATGACTCTAAGTCTCAATCCGGATACGTATTTCTCATGAATGGCGGAGCGGTTAGTTAGAGGAGCTCCAAACAACCTGTGGTGGCGGGATCAACAACGGAGGCCGAATATGTCTTTGCTTGAGCGGCTCGAAGCAGTTTGGATGAAGGAGTTCATATACGAACTAGGTGTGGTTGCAAATGCGTTGGACCCAATGGTGATCTATTGTGACAACAATGGTGCCATTGCCAATGCCAAAGAGCCAAGGTCTCACGAGCATTCCAAGCATATTAAGCGCCGGTTTCACTCCATCCGTGAGCATGTCAAGGATGGAGATATAAAGATTTGTAAAGTACATACAGATTTCAATGTAGCAGATCCGTTGACTAAAACTCTCCCTAGAGCAAAACATGATCTACACCAGAACTCCATGGGTGTTAGATACATCACTATGTAACTAGATTATTGTCTCTAGTGCAACTGGGAGACTGAAGGGAATATGCCTTGAGAGGCAATAATAAAGTGTTTATTATGTGTATTCCAAGTATATGATAGATGTTTATTTTGCATGCTATAATTGTATTAATACATAAACGTTAATACATGTGTGTTTAATAAACAAACAGAAAGTTCCTAGTTATGCCTCTCTCATAAACTAGTTCGTCGATTAACAAGATGATCACAATTTTCTGATCATAGACATTGGATGTTGTTAATAATAAGATCAAAACATTAGTGTAATGGTGTGATGAACATTCATCCGAAGTATAGCATTACGATCAAAGTCATTGAGTTTATATTGCTATAAAAACTTACGAAGTAATCCTAATCCTTAGACCATGAGATCATGCCAATCACTAACACCGGGAGAGTTTCTTGTTGACATCAAACGTCACACCGTAACTGGGTGATTATAAAGATGGCTTCAAAGCTACTAAAGTGTTATGTTGAGAATCATGGATCAAGAGTGGAATTTGTTCATCCCGATGACGGATAGATAAACTCTGGACCCTCTTGGTGATATCACATTGGTTAGCTTGCAAGCAAGTGATTTGATCACTAGAATGTTATGTCACAGGAACGACAAAAGAGTGCATGTCAGTAAAGAGATCAAACTAGGTATAGAGATACCGATGATCGAATCTCAGACATGTAATATATCGTGAAACAAAGGGATTAAGATACAAGCGTAAAAGGTTCCGACGATCACAGTAAAGTCATCGTTGAATGTGTGGGAGTCAGTATGGATCTCCATGTCCCGCCACTGATTATTGATCGGAGAAGGGTCTCGATCATGTACGCATTATTCGTGAACCGTAGGGTGACACACTTAAGGGACACTGACATCTAGTTGGGGCAAATGTTTCATGCCGAAAGAATAAACAAGCGGATGAATTTATTTCACTAGATACCGAAACAGGTTTTCGGGTGAAATTACATAAAGAGGTTATGCATGTGAAATAGAATTCTAGCAAGGGGTTATATGTGAATGTTTGTCATTAAAGTAATTGACAAAATTCTTAATAAATAAAATATTTTTATTTAATGAGAGTTTGCATTAAAGTTGGTGGAAATTTAATAGCAAGTTTGAGTGGGATTTTGAGTGGAGGGATTTGAATGGATTTTTGTGAGTGTAGTGTCCACCCTCCTGAATGAAGGAGGGGAGGGGGCAGCCCCCATGGCCGGCGGCCACCCCCTTGGGTGTCCCCCTCCTTCTATAAAAGGCACCCCTCTCCCTCTCTCTCACTCACACCTCCTCGTGAAGGATCTCTCTCCCCCTCTAGAATTTATCCCCATGGTCTCGGACTAGCGAGATACATGTTCTCAGTGGCTATTCGGCAAGAAAGGGTTGTGCTTCTGCTGCATAGCTGGAGCGAGGAGGCGGAGGTTGCTCGGTGTCTTGTACGTGTGTGCGAGCACGGATGCGCTGCTTCTTTGTGGCGCTAGGACTTTCTCTCGATCTTGAGATCGGCAAGAGATCGTCTACATCAACCACGAGTTTAACTCGTTAAGCTTTGTCGCTCTTCAAGGGTATGTTCTCTACGGATATACATCCGCCCGTTGTTTGTATCTAATAGATAGATCTTGGTACATAGTTCCCATCGTAGGAATTTTTTTGTTTTCTATGCTGCGAACCCTACATAAACCTCGTGGCCTTCTACCTCAGCTAGATCTTGGGATCACCACATTAGAGAGAAAAGTTTTGTTTTATCTCTACGTGGCCCAACAGTGGTATCAGAGCGATAGCTTCTTATTTTAGGCTCGAGATCACGCATATGATATATGCGGTTGGCTGTAGATTGGATCTATGTGATGTTTTGGTGGTCGATCTATGAGATAGATCGGTTATGTACGATGTTGATTAGATCAACTATACTTGGGGAATGGTAGATCTGATTTCCGTGATCATATTGCCGAGGTCATGGAACGACATACCCCTACCGGTCGGCTTCCTCCATCGGGGTAGACTGTGACACGTAAATCCAGAGGCGATGATCAAAGATCAAAGTGTTTGATCGAATCGGAACAATGGTCGGAATCCATTTCCGGATTGTAGATGAGATCTACGTTTTCGGAAAAATCATCGGGCGCTACCCGCACCCGCGAGGGCCGCTGCCCCTTCGATCCCCGCCCGCTATCCGTCTAGCGGGACCACTAGCTTCGCCCTGTCGTAGCGCCTTAGGCTAGTTTCACAACACCGATAGATAGCATATCTATGGATAACTTGTTTTTGCAGGAAGTTGTGAATGGTATGGTTTATGTGCATGTTATGTATGTGTGTAATCCATATGTGATCTGCGAATCACGGTATTTGTCAGTCGGCTGGAGCCTAGGTGCTGTCATTTTATTGTATAACGACCTGCGTGTCGGATTCTCTATATAATTTACTTTACTAAGCTAGTGTAGTTGTTTGGAGAATCCGGATGACGTGCAAGTCGATGTACAAGTCAGCGACATGGAGTAAGACGACATGTGAGAAGAGTTGGCACGAGTCGGATTACAGGCTTTGTGGAGATGGAGATCGCCATGAAGAGAGCCATACCATTTCAAATTATCATTGTTTTATTTTGTGTTATTGTTATGTCTTTGTTTTACCTCTATTATATAGTCGGTAAAACTTAGTCCCTCAAAGAAGGTCTAGTCGGTTTTCCCGCCAGTGTTTGCACCATCACAAATCGGACATTTTTGGTAGTGGGCTCATAAAATTGAGGTGCTGCCAATTCTTTCTGACTAGGTGGGTTCAAGTCGGACTCTTACAGAGGAAACACTCGGTAAGCTAGACGAGTCTATCACAATGGTTGCGGGACTCGGGGAAAAGTCGGACGGGAGCCGGGGCATGAGATGCCACCCGACCAACAGGAGTCGTATGAGATGCGATTGACAAGGAGTTGTCTACCTAGATCACTTGGCGGCTAGCGGTGATGCTAAAGCTCACTAGACAACTTACTTATTGAGGGTCCTTAATCACTAAGCAACCATCGGAGAGGTGTTGGTTCTAGTGGGAGCATAAAATATTAAAGGTTTCTTCGACAGAATTTACCTTCTTACCATGTGGAGCTCTCTCAGTGTGCCATTCAGAATAATTAACCATCATATTATCAAGGAGTTTTGTGGCAGCACCCAAGGTGATGGTCATAAAGGTAACTCCAGCAGCTGAATCCAACAGGTTTCTTGAAGAGAAGTTCAAACCTGCATAAAAAGTCTGGATAATCATTCAAGCAGTAAGTCCATGAGTGGGACAATTCTTAACCAAAGATTTCATTCTTTCCCAAGCTTGAGCAACATGTTCATTATCAAGTTGTTTAAATTTCATAATATCACTTCTCATAGATATAATCTTAGCAGGAGGATAGTATTTTCCAATAAAATCATCTTTGCACTTAATCCAAGAATCAGTACTATTTCTAGGCAAGGATAGCAACCATTCTTTAGCTTTTCCTCTCAAGGAGAAAGGAAACAACTTGAGCTTAATAATATCTCCATATACATCCTTATATTTTTTCATCTCACAAAGTTCAACAAAGTTATTGAGGTGGGCAGCAGCATCATCAGAACTAGCTCCAAAAAATTGCTCATCACAAGATTCAACAAAACAGGCTTAATTTCATAAAAGGTAGCATCAGGAGCAGGTGGAGCAATAGGAGTACTTGGGAAGTCATTGTTGTTTGTGCTAGTGAAGTCACATAACTTGGTGTTCTCAGTAGAGTTCATTTTGGCAAAGGTGGAGTAAGCCAACAACAGCAGCAACCAGAGCAGGAACTAATTTTTTTTTGTGTTTTTGATAAGAAAAAGCAAACCAAACTAAACTTTTTTTTTGAAGTTTTTGATAATAGAGGAAAACAAAACCAAACAAAAGAAACTAAGAAAAACAAAAACAAAGTAAAGAGAAAGGTTGTGAAGGACTCTCCTTATGAAGACGTCCTTAGCCTCCCCGGCAACGGCGCCGAAAAACTTGTTGATAGCGCGTGGTAGGCTCTTCGTTGGAAGACCCCAAGAGCAAGGTGTGATGAGCACATCAGCACGTTTTCCCTCAGTAAGAGACCGAGGTTATCGAACCATTAGGAGGAAGGAAACGACTCAAAGGTGTTGCTAGCAACTTGGAGACATGCACAACACAAACTCAAGACTTTGCCCCAACGAACAGTGAGGTTGTCAATCTCACCGGTTTGCTGTAACAAAGGATTAACTGTATGGTGTGGAAGGTAATAGTAGTTTGCAACAAGTAAACATTAACAGTGGAAGATGTATCAATGGTAAAGATTGGACCGGGGTCCATAGTTCACTAGAGGTGTTCTCCTTAGATAAACAAACATGACATGCTAGGTAAACAAATTATAGCAGGGCAATTAACAAGACTAAGCAAGGAGTAACAATGCAATATTAGACATTCATGATCCTATGAGATTCGATTGGGCAATACAACAAGATACATAGACCGCCATCCAACTGCTTCTATGACTAGAAATCCACCTTCAGGTTATCATCCGAACCTCCTACGGTATTAAGTTGCAAGCAACAGATAACTGCTTTAAGAAAAGTGTGTAACGTAAACAATCCACTTGTTCCATGAACAAGAGAACGTTGGTTTCTCCCTAGTGGCAACAGCACATATACAACCTTAGAGATTTATGTCACTTCCCTTAGATTAAATAGAGGCATGAACCCACTATCTAGCATAAATACACCCTCTTGGAGTCACCAGCATCTACTTTGCCAAGATAGCTACTAGAAACGAAGAGCATGCAAGATCACAAACAACACAGACATGAGAGAATCAATAAGACAAAACCATTAATCAATCTGATATAGTAATCTCAATATCTATCGGATCTCCGCAAACACAACATGCATGATTACAAATAAATATGATCTTGATCATGAACGGAGCTCACAAGATCTAAACATGGTAGCACAAAGGAGGAGATACAACCATCTAGCTACTACATGGACCCGTAGTCCAAAGTGGAACTACTCACGCTTCATACCGGAGGCTGGCATGATGAAGAAGAAGGCCTCCGAGATGATCTCCCCTTCGGCAGGGTGCCGGGAAGAGCTTCAGATTCCCCCCGATCTAGGGACGATGGTGGCGGCAATTACAGACAGTTTTATGGAATATTGATCGAGTACTTAGGGTTTTGGCATCGGGGGGTATTTATAGGCGGAGAGGCGAGGCAGGGGGCCGTCAGGGTGGTCACAACCCCCTGCGCAGTTATCCTAGCCAGCGCCAGGGGTGTGGCCTCGGTGCCTCCCTCCGCCTCGCACTGCCCGTGTCCCCACGGTAAAATATTGACTTTGACTTTGTCCCGTCCAATTTCGAGAATATTGATTTTCTACCTTTTTGGAACCAAAAACAGAAAAAAACAGACAACCGGCACTATGACATCTTGTTAATAGGTTAGTACCAGAAAACATATAAAAACACATCAAAGTGTAGATAAAACAAAACAAAGTAGATACTAAACAAGCATGGAACATCAAAAATTATAAATACGTTTTCTGACGTATCACTTAGGTGTTGGTTCGAGTTGTCGAGTTTCACCGTTGTTGGAAGGTTGGCACATGCTTAATGGTGGAGATAAGCATGGTTCTACTTACAACTTGATAATTAAATGTTGGGAGTAGATATAATTAATAAAGAGGGTAATCGTTGAGATCCGACTCTTATTTCGCCTACTTGTGTCCATGTAGGATCCGAGTTCCTAACAAATGTTACGAGATCGAGCGTGCTAACCGCATGTGGGGTGTATCTGCCTCTATCGGCTTATTAACTAGTTTCAAAGTACTGAACTAGGGGCCATAAATTAGTTTTGGGTTTTTATGCCATGTTATACCATGTATGTCATATTTATTATGTGTTGCTCAATGACCATGGTCGTTATGTTTTCCATTGCATGTATTTTAGTCGCGGTTTTCACACCTTTTATCGGAAGCGATATATCGTTGGATTCATACTCAAATTGCGCAAATTTTTCGTTCTCAAAGTTTTCTAAAATTTTGTACAGTTTAATAGTAATTTCAAATATAAAAAATATTATTTTGCGTATTTTCTATTATAGGACGGTATTTTGCTTGCTGTTTTCAAACCGTTTATCCGATTCAAACAAATAATATGGTGTTGAAAAGCTATGTATTTTTTTTGTTCTTATAATTTGTGCAGATATGTTACAGTTTAAGAGGATTTTTTAAATTACATGATTCGGATTTTCGAATTTCACTTCTTATATAGTGTTTTAGAAATTATAAATGGTTTATCGGAATGAAGTAAATGATATACCATTCGAATGGTATTCAAATTGCTCATCTTTTTTTTGTCAAGGACGTGTTTCCAAATTTTACATGGTTTAAAATTAATTTTAAATATACTAAAATTCAAATGTATTTAGGAGACGAATGAACGCCATTGAATTTATTTTTATTCAACCGTAGGTCGAAATGACGCAAATTATATGTCATTGGAAAGATATGGAGTAGGCGCATGTTCAGATCGTTTTTGGTAATTGTTTATAATTTAGATGTAATTTTTAAATTACTATCCGCTCCTTGCAAACGTAGTTAAAATGTCTATGATTTCCTAAATTGTCCGTGAAGTCCACCTAAACTTTTTCCGCGAGCGCACCTAAACTGTCCGCGATAAAACACCTGAACTTTTTTTCCGCTAGCGCACCTGAAATGTTCATGCATTTTACTAAACTTTCTGAGATATCACACCTAAACTTTTTATCATGGACTTCCTAAACTTCCCGTGATACCGCACATGAGCTTTCTCTGCGAGCATATTTGAAATACATGTAATTGTTTGAACTGTTCGTGAAGCGCACCTAAATTTTTTATCACGAACTGCCTGAACTGTCCGCGATAGCGCACCTGAACTTTTTCACGAGCACACCTGAAATGTCCATGCAACTTTACTAAACATTCTATAATATCGCGCTCGAACTTTCTATTACAAACTTCCTAAATTTTTTATGATAGCACACCTAAAATTTTCCCATGAGCACACCTGAATTTGTTGCGGTTTAGAGCTTGAACTGTCCTCTGTATGACCCTTACACTTATCAAAATTTTGCAGTTGAACTTATCACGGATTTCATAAACTTGTCCGCGATTTCGCACCTAGAAAAAGCATGTACTTTTCCTTGGTGGCGTTCCTAAACTATCATGTCTACTTTTTTGCCGCGCTTTTACGAAAATGGAAAACAAATTTTGTGCTATACTGTCGTGCACCTAATTACCTAAACTTTCCTGTGTATTATGGCTGTACTTATTTTGCCCACTGCCTATACTTATTTGCTTCACCGTATGTACTTATTTTTCTCTAGTGTCATGTACTTATTTTTTTCGATACTTATTTTTCTCAACTGCCTGAACTTTTCGTGTTTGTCTACCTAAACTATCTAGAGCCGCGACGGCCTGTACTTTCCTCATTACCGCACCTAAACTGCTCTATGTAATATGCTTGTACTTATCTCATAAGTTTAACTAAACTACCGAAAATGAATAACAATTTCCATCACAGTTTCCATCTGTCCAACACAACTCCACACCTCGGAAACTAAACTTACTTGAGAGAGTGTGTGATCTTATCAGTCCTATTACCGGTTCTTGGGATGAACAATTGGTAAAAGAAACTTTCAGTACCAATGAGGCGAGTCTCATCCTTAGTATGCTTGTCCGTGCTGACGTGAATGACTTTATTGCTTGGCATTTTGATAATAAAGGGCTGCACTCGGTGAAACAAGCTTATAAGCTCCAAGTCCAGATTGACGAGGCTGAACAGAATGGTGGCAGGTCGACCAGTAGCACGATTGTGGGAGATCTCAATGGGGGAGCTGATGAACGTTGTCGTCGTATATGGAAGCTTACATGCCCGAATCTGGCAAAACGTGGAGTCCGACTAGACAATCTGAACTGCTTGTTCTATAACAGATGCTTTTGAGGAGGGTGCTCACCTTTTCATCAAATGCACCTGCGTAAAGCAAATTTGGAGAAGTCTGGGTAAGGAGGAATTGAGGCGGGAGCTTGCAGACTCGTCCTCCATTCATCATGCACTAGATACAATTTGGAAGAGGCCCATGGAAATACGAGTGCAGATTCTCACATTCTGGTGGTTGTGGTGGAGCAACCGGAACAACCTGCGTGTGGGGGACAAAACTCTCAAAGTTGATGCTGTTGCGCAGCTGAGAGTACATGGAGGTTCTGGGAAAGAAGTCCATATCAAAACCTCAAGAACAAACATCATGGAAGCCGCAAGTGCAGGATGTTCTGAAACTGAACATTGACGGTGCTTCAATCCAGGGAACAGTCATGCAGGCTGGGGAGTAATTACTCGAGATCACAGAGGAGTAGTGGTAGCTGCCGCTGCTGGCCGCAGCGAGAATATAGCTGATGCATTTCATGCTGAACTGTCAGCTGCGGTGCAAGCTATTGAACTTGCAGAGGACCTGGGTGTCATCCGTGTTGTACTGGAGACAGTTTCACAGCTGTTGATGATGGTTCTTAATAAACGAGAGGCCGATGCTTCCCCTCAAGCTTTGATCCTTGATGATCTCAAGTTCCAGATTAGGACTAGTTTCTCTTTGTGTGATGTTGTGGCTTGTAAGCGTGAGTTAAATAGGCCAGCCCATGAACTAGCTAAAATTGGGTGGTCGTCTGCTGTAAACAAAGCGATGCTCTGGGAGTCTGAAGTACCAGAAGCATCCATTGCTGGTCTTGTGTTGGTAGAAATGCCCTAATAAAGCTTAGCTTTTTCTCAAAAAAAAATACACAGCTTCCATCTGATACTAATGTCACTACTTCCATCACTCTGTCGACTTGAGCTCCGTCAAGTTCTTCAGGAGAGCCTTCTGATGTTGTGTGTTCCTCTTCCGACACTATGTGAATCTTGGACCTGTGTACCTCCTCAGAAGAGACTAACATACTTTCAGAGAAACCAACTGGTAAAAAAGAAATGCCATGAAACCA
Source organism: Avena longiglumis (assembly GCA_030063025.1). Lineage (NCBI taxonomy): Eukaryota > Viridiplantae > Streptophyta > Magnoliopsida > Poales > Poaceae > Avena > Avena longiglumis. Next base: position 85,684,023 of record CP125977.1, on the reverse strand, counting down.
CGATCAGCTGAGCAAGGCAGTGGGCTCATCGTTGTCCGTGAGAAAGGGCAGCATCCTATTAAACGAGCTCCGGTGGTGATGGACAAACTTGGACCTCGCGCAGCGGGTAACACACTGAAACGAGCAGAAATACAGATGGTATCGTCACTATGCTATGGAGGAAATGCAACCAATCCTGCTTATGTAATTACAGATCGCAGTGTCGAGGAACTCACCGGCTGGCTGCATGCGGGATCAGCAGGGACAACCTTGGCTTCTTCTCTAACAGTGCCATATCAATCCTTCATCTCACCGTCTCCCTTAGCCATCACAGCGGCCGGCTCAACGGAATCCACAGGAGCAGCCTCCACAGCAAGCGGCTCCACCGGAGCAGCCACGCCATTCACGGATTCATCGACCAAGAGTCGGTTTGGCGGCCGGTCCGGGCCGTATTCTTTGTTAGAATTTAAGACATATTTTATGTTGGCCTTTTAGTTTATAACAAATACAAATTCTGAAATTCTTATTGGCCCATTATTGTAGCAGCTCACCTGTGTATGCTAGTGGAGCTAAAGTTTAGTCTCACATTGCTAGTGAAAAGGAAGTTGGACCACCTTTTATAATAGAGTATTGCATCACTCACTAAGATGTGAGAAGAAGAAAAGCTCCCGCGCACTCCTCTTCCGACACCGCCTCACCACGCCTCGTCACCGCGCAGGTCGCGGGGCCGAGCTTTATTTTGCTGTTTGGGATAATTAATTGTGTATTAATTACGAGTCATTAACGGACGTGTTACTCAACCAGTCGTTTCCACATCTTGGATCGTGGGCTGGTGCCGTCTCGATCGTGGCTAATGTCCACGTCCTACCCGACCTGCACTATATAAACAGGCAATCGCGAACCCTAGCCGTCACCAGCAATCAGATTGCATCTGCCAACTGTACATCGACGTTCCACCTCTCTGTGCTGCCCTCTGCTACTCCATCCCGCCGGCTGCGTGCGTGGCCGTCCGGGAGAGCAGGCCTCCAGAACCCCGTCTCTCTGATCCTGCACCAGGAGAAAGACGATAAGGTTTTTAGGAAGCGTTTCAGCGCGACTGCTCAAGTTCTTCTCCGTCCTCTATGTTCGGCTTACTCGACTCCATCGTCATGTCGGATAACGCTGCCAACAAGACCACTAATGCCGCTTCTGTTACTGCCGCCGGTGGCGGATCTACTCATATTTTGCCGCTGGTCATACCATCGACGAACTCGTATGTGTTCTTTGTCATTCCGATATTTCCTAGTTGATTACTAGTATTGCAATATTCGTAGGTGTGCTAAGTTTCCACTTACCTGGATGATAAATGTCTACTATACATATGCTAGTTAATCTTGAAAAAATAAATTTATTATATTTTATAATTGGATTAAATTAATGCGAAAACTGCTAATTATTTCAACATTCCTGTGGATCGGGAGGGTGTGGACTGGACCTGGATCTGGACGGTGGGCGCAGGCTTGTTGGCGGCGGGGGAGCGTCGGGCAGTGGCGCGGCGGCCGGGAGCACGACGCGGCAGATGCGGAGGTCCTGAATGAGGGTGTTAACGGAGGCGCCGTCGTCGTTGCCTTCAAAGAGGTGGTGCAGGAGCTTGGCGTGGCGGCGGGAGACCACACCTCCGCCGACGACCGGTGCGGCCGAGATCTGCTGGCTCGGCATGGTGAACTAGTGGTGGAGGCGGCGACTGCGCTCGCCTCTGGTCTGGAGGTGGCTTGGCTTGGATTGGGAGGAAGAGGGGATGAGACTTTGTTGAGAAAAGGAGGGGATTTCGTGGGGAAATCAGATGATTCGCCTCTCGTCGGTTTCCAGTTTTATTGCCTCCTTATAGGGCCAACCGGTCGTAGATTAATATACTCGAGTCGGTATGCGGCGGAGCCCAAGCAATGGGAAAAGAGCAAATCGCACAAATCAATCGTGGTGGCAACGAAGCAACAATGACAGCAAGAAACGTACTTGATGCTAGCAATGGATGCCGTCGTGGAGATCACAACCACGCCTACAGTGTCGTTTGAGGTGGCATCAGAGGCGGATCCTTGTAGGCAGATTTGGACCGGAGAGCGGAGATGGGGTTCAGCATGATGCTCGGGCGTGTGGCCAGTGGCCGTGTGTGAGCTGGAGGTTGTGGCGGCGCCGCGGCGGCATGTGGAGGTGGCTACGGTGTGTCGGCCATGTGGGCGCAAATCTGGCCAACGGGCCGGCCCGGCACGGCCCAGGCCCGGCACGCGGCACGGCCCGCCGTGGCCCGTCAAGCCACGTGCCGTGTCGGGCCGGCACACGTGCCCAGTCTGGCGGCCCGATCCCGACACCTAGGCTAAACGGACCGGCCCACGGCACGTCACACGCTGGGCCGTGGTCTTTTTTCGCAGGCCCGTTGAAATATGCCTTTAAAAACGTCCCAACCTGAACTATAGCAGCTAGATTTTGTTGGTTGTGTGGTAGATTGCAGCGCGGGAGACCAGTAGGTTGGCGGTTCGATCCCCGCGGCACCCCTATTTTGCACCTTTCTTCGAAATATTGATGTGGGGCCGTGTCGGGCCAGCCCGCGTGCCCGGCAAGACGGCACGGGCACGGCACCCGCGTACCACGGGCCGTGTGCCCGGCCCGTTAAGCCACGTGCCGGGCCGGGTTTTTTTGAGCCGGCTCGCCCAGGCACAGCCGGATGGCCAGGTTTGTGTGGGCGACGGTGAGGCTTTGGCCACGTACGAGGTGGGGGTGCTCCTATGTGTTAGACAAAAAATAAACACCATTAATTATTGCTTGATGGGTCTAATTATTCATTCAATTCATATGTTCCCTTTCCCATGACTACTATAAAAGTAGTCTTGTTTTATGCTACAGCTGTAGCAGCAACTCTATCTAAAAGTGGACTATACCTCTTTTCACCAATCAACACGGATGAAAAATCTCCAATTATCACATAACCCTGGTAGGTCAACCGTACTTCTACATCATTGCTACCTTCCACGCTGACGGAAGGGAGGTTCTATATCATTGATAGGCATTGGCTAGCTAATTCCTGTCCAGACAACAATCTATCATCATCTGCCATCAGAGATTTTTTTTTTCATTAGTACAATGATCTGCGTAGCTAATATGTGTCAAACTCGACTCGAAGATTAAACAAAGTATCTCATGGTACACGCTCCTACCCGAATAGAAAAAAATCCCTGCCTAGATAAAACAGAACATAGCGAAAGGATTGCGGATGATTTCATTTGCTTAAATATGAAAAGAATAATAATACATGCTTCACTACACGAATGAATCAAGGCGTCTTTGGCAAAAAACCGTTAGCGTAGCCAAAATTCTCGCCGGCGTAGGCTACACAGAGGACGGCCGTCGGCGTAGGTTTCTCGGGCTAGTCTTCCCTCGACGCAGGCACTTCTGGCCATCAGCACAAGTATAGCCGTCGGTATAGGCTATGCCGACACCTTCGCCCTCGGCATAGCCTAACAGTAGGTTGTAAAAAAAATAAAAAAATCAATTTTTCTTAAATTTCTAATTTTTAAATTGTTTGAATCGTTAATCTCTCGCTTAGAATATTTTTAACAGTAATTACACTTAATCTTTGATTAAATTGTAGTCTTGGTCAAACTTCTCGGTCGGCCACCATCCCCACACTACTCCACCCCCAGCACACTTAATTTCTCCGTTCCTTCTGAATCATTGTCCGCGAAGCAATTTGTACTTTACCGTCAACACTATGATATCAATTCTGTTAACTCTTATATCATGTTTTTATTTTTTAAAATTGCAAGCAATTATTTAAGTAAACAACAATGAATAAGTAAAAATATTATTGAATTCAAACAAAAATATAATGATTTTACTTTTTTGTATTTTTATTTAATATAAAATAATTAATATCTTTAAATCCGTAAATTGGAATTTGACAAATAATATGTCTAAATTGATCAGAAAAATGAGAGGAATCCAATATAATATCTATATCAACTTATCACCAACTATGCCATGATTGTAGCCATAATTTCATTTGTCCGTTTAAAACAACAGACATGAAGATTCTTAGCTCGGGGTTGAGACTTGAAGTGGATCTCTAGTGAAATAGCATATTGTAAACCTAAAAAAAATGATTTTTTTTCTAAAAAATCATGAGCATTAGATCATGCACATGTAGTTCAAATCTTATCGACTTCCTACCGATTTGGCAGGAATTTGTCTTTTTCATGAGGGGTGGAAGGAAAGGTTTAAGATATCTCGGTTGGGAAATTGTCTATGTAAGGTGGTCTAGTATTTTTGAAAAATGGGTATTATCAATGTGAAATTTTTATTTGGTGGTTGCTTCACAAATACACCCTGTTTTTGGCGCTTAAAAAATAGAAAATGGCTTTTTGGTGAGATAAAAAAGGAAACTTCCTCCTACAAGATTGTAAGCCATCCCAAAATGCATATGTGCATAATATGGGCACATTATCACAAACTATGTCACGATTCTAGCCATAATATTGGTTGGCTTGAAAGCCATGAAATCTCTAACATGATAGCTCATTTTAAGAAGGTTTTTCTATAATATTTATAATATTCTAAGTTTTATATTTTTCCTTGCAACTATATCATATAATGATACCATGCGAAGGTTTTATATTGTTTGGATCGTTTTTGAATTTCTTATACCCGTTTCAAACTATGGTCAAAACGGCGGGCATAAAGATTCTTAGCTCGGGGTTTAGCCTTGCTAAACTTGAAGTGTATCTCTGATAAAATAGATATTGAGAACCTAAAAATGATTTTTCCAAAAAATTATGAGCATTAGATCATGTACATGTAGTTCAAATTTGACCGATTCGGCAGGAATCTGTCTTTTTATGAAGGTGGACGGAAAGGTTTATGATAACCGTTTGGGAAATTGTGCATGTAAGATGTTCTAGTATTTTTGAAAAAATGGGGTGGTACTAATGTGAAACTTTTATTTGATGGTTGCTTCATAAAACACCCCAGTTTTGACACTTCAAAAATAGAAAATGGCTTTTTGGTACAATGAAAAAGAAAACTTCCTACTGCAAAATTGCAAGTCATCCAAAGATGCACATGTGTGCATAATATGGGAATATTATCACAAACTATGCCGCGATTCTAGCCATAATATTGGCCATTTGGCTTAAAAGCCATGAAACCTCGAACATGATAGCTCATTTTGAGAAGTTTTTTCTGTGATATTTATAATATTCTAAGTTTTACTTTTTTCTTGCAACTATATCATATAATATGACATCATGTGAAGGTTTTAATGAAGGGTGGACGGAAAGGTTTATGTTACCCCGGTTGGGAAAATGTGCATGTAAGGTGCTCTAGTATTTTTGAAAATGGTGTGGTACTAATGTGTAACTTTTATTTGGTGGTTGCTTCACAAAACATTCTATTTTTGGCACTCGGAAAATATATAATGGCTTTTTGGTGCGATGAAAAATAAAACTTCTTACTACAAGATTGTAAGTCATCCTAAGATGCACATGCGTACACAATATGGGCACATTATCATAAAATATGCCACGATTCTAGATATAACATTGGTCGTTTGGCTTGAAAGTCATGAAACCTCGAACATGATAGCTCATTTTGAGAAGGTTTTTCTGTGATATTTATAATATTCCAAGTTTTACTTTTTACTTGCAACTATATCACATAATATGACACCATGCAAAGGTTTGATATTATTTGGATCATTTTTGAATTTCTTATGCCCGTTTCAAACTATGGTCAGAACGATGGGCATGAAGATTCTTAGCTCACGGTTGAATCTCACTAAACTTGAAGTGGATCTCGGATGAAATAACATATTTTGAACCTAAAAATGATTTTTCTAAAAAACATGAGCAATAGATCATGTGTATATAGTTCAAATCTGACCAACTTTCCACTGATTTGGCAGGAATTTGTTTTTTTCATGAGGGGTGGATATAAAGGTTTAGGATACCCCAGTTGGGAAATTTTCCATGTAAGGTCTAGTATTTTTTAAAAATGGGGCAGTCCCAATGTGAAACTTTCATTTGGTGGTTGCTTCAAAAAACACCACGTTTTTGGCACTCGGAAAATAGAAAATGGTTTTTTGCTGCGATGAAAAATAAAACTTCCTCCTGCAAGATTGTAAGCCATCCCAAGATGCACAATATGGGCATATTATCACAAATTATGCAGGGGTTCGTAGCATGGAAAAAAATTCTATCGCATGAACACATATAAGTCAAGATCTATCTACTAGATTGTAGCAACGAGTTGATTAGAGCACTCACCCTCGAAGATTCCAAAGCGGTTAACAAGAGCAGATTATCGTGGGTGATGTAGTCATACACTTGCCGATCTCAAAATCGCGTAGACGATCCTTCCGGTGATGCGTTCTGGCAGCACTCCCGCAGTAGGTCACACGTTCGATACTCGATGAAGACCTTCCTCTCCCTTGTTCCAGCATGCATCAGAGGTTGTAGTTCTCTCCTCACGATTCCGGCAGCACGACAGCGTGGTGTCGGAGTTAGATGGGAAATCCCGCAGAGCTTCGCCTTAAGACGGAGCGGGTTATGGTGGAGTAGTAGGGTTTCCCGATGTCTAGGGTTTAGAATCCGGAGAGGAGGAGGTGGGTCGGCGGCGATGCGGCGACGGCTTGGGCTTGGGTGGTGGGGTGTCCTCTTGGGGCACCCCTCCCCTCTATTTATGAGAGGGAGGGGCAGCTTGGGAGAGGGGAGTTTGAATCTTTCCCCAACTCCCTCTCCTACTAGGCGCGTGGTGGAGGGAGAGGAGGTTTCCTCTCCTCCCTCCACCAGGAAACATTGTCCCAGTTTGACTTTTTAAACTTTCCCTTTGACTTTCAATTTTGGAGTTTAATTTCTTTATTTTATATGCCCAGCTAAGTGACCTAGGACATGATGCAATCATTCCACTTTGTCATGACACGTTCATGTACCCTTCCCCTTCCGGTCCGGTGAACCTCCTAGACCCTTCTAGATCATTCCGGCGAAAACACCAGAATCATTCCCGAACTCCGGAATTGGACTTTCCTTATATGAATCTTATTCTTCGGACTATTTCAGATCTCATCGTGATATCCCGGATCCGATCTGAGGCTCTGAACAACATTCGATCTTCCTACTTACATTCCATATCTACTAAACAACATCGAATCCTTAAGTGTGTCTCCCTACGGTTCGTGAATTATGCAGACATGACCGAGACTCTTCTCCGATCAATAACCAATAGAGGAATCTAGAAATTCATATGGATCCCACATATTTCTATGATTACTTTGCGATCAAATGAACCATTTACATACGATACCAATTTCCCTTTGTCTCACGATATTTTACTTATCCGAGGTTTGATCTTCGGTATCTCTGCATACCTAGTTCAACCTCGTTACCGCTAAGTACTCTTTACTCGTTCCTATGATATGTGATCCCTTGTGTGCCAGTCACATGCTTGCAAGCTAATTTGATGACATTCCACTGAGAGGGCCCAGAGTATATCTATCATTCATATGGATGGACAAATTCCACTCTTGATCCATGTGCCTCAACACATACTTTCTGAACACTCAATACCACCTTTATAACCACCTAGTTACGAAGTGGTGTTTGATGTCATCAAAGCATCCTTCCGGTGATGGTGATTAGCATGATATCATGGTCGAAGGAATTAGGTTACTATGTATCAGAAAGCTTATATCAAACAAACTAATGAAATGACTTGATCTTTATGCTACGCTTATCTATAGGAGTATGTCCATCACACAATTCTCCTAATGATATGGTATTGTTGTTAACAACATCTCAATGTTCATGATGAGGAAACCATAATCATCTATTAACCAACAAGCTAGTATTGTAAAGAGGCTTTACTAGGGACTCTAATTAGTTTACAAATCACACAAGTATTAATGTTTTCGGTTAATACAATTATAGCATGAATGTAAACATTTATCATAAACACAAAGATATAATAATAATTACTTTTGTTATTGCCTCTAGGGCATATCTCCAATAGTCTCCCACTTTCACTAGAGTCAACTAATCTAGATTACATGGTAATATACCGAACACCCATGGCGGTTTGGTGCTGGTCATGTTTTGCCCTCGGGAGAGGTTTAGTGAAAGGATCCGCCACATTCAGATCTGTGTGTACTTTGCAAATCTTTATGTCACCATCTTGGACATGCTCTCGAATAGCGTGAAAATGCAGCTTGATATGCTTTAGCTTCTTGTGTGACCTTCGTTCTTGCGCATTGGCTATGGCACCCATGTTATCACAGTAGTTAGACATTGGGTCCAGCGCACTTGGAACCACACCGAGCTCTGTAATGAACTCCTTCATCAATATCGCCTCTTGTGAAGCCTCTTAAGCAGCTATGTATTCCGATTCAGTTGAAGATCTCGCCACAACACTTTGCTTTGCACTCCTCCAGCTCACTGCTGCACCATTCAAAGTAAATACATATCCAGATTGAGATTTAGAATCATCCGGATCGGTGTTCCAACTAGCATCGGTGTAACCATTAACAACGAGTTGTTCATCACCTCCATAAGAAAGAACCATATCCTTAGTCCTTCTCAAGTACTTAAGGATGTTTTTGACCGATGTCCAATGATCCACTCCTGGATCACTTTGATATCTGCTAGTTAAACTAACAACATATGCAATGTTGGGTCTAGCACATAGCATGGAATACATGATAGATCCTATGGTTGAGGCATAGGGAGTCTTACTCATCCTTTCTCTATCTTCTGCCATAGCAGGACTTTGAGTTTTACTCAAGGTCGTATTGGGTAACATGGGGAAGAACCCTTTCTTGCTATCTTCCATTCCAAACCTCTTTAGAACTTTGTACAAATATGTACTCTGTGACAATGATATTAGGCGTCTTGATCTATCTCTATAAATATTTATGCCAAATATGTAAGTAGCTTCACCAAGATCCTTCATTGAAAAACTATTATTCAAATAATCCCTGACACTATTAAGAAGGTCTATATCATTTCCAATCAACAATATGTCGTCCACATATAGTACTAGGAATGCTACAAAGCTCCCACTCACTTTCTTGTAAATCCAAGCTTCTCCATAAGTTTGTATAAAACCAAAACTTTTGATTACCTTATCAAAACGTTGATTCCAACTTCAGGATGCCTGCTTCCATCCATAAATGGACCGTTGAAGTTTGCATACCTTGTTAGCATCTTTAGGATCGACAAAACCTTTGGGTTGTACCATATACAACTCTTCATCAATGTCTCCATTGAGGAATGCCGTTTTGACATCCATCTGCCATATCTCATAATCATAATATGTAGCGATTGCTAGCAAAGTCCTCACAGACTTTAGCTTCGCTACCGGTGATAAAGTCTCATCGTAGTTCCTCATACATCGTAGGTTCGTTGGTGTTATTCACCAACATGACACTCATAACAGGATCATACTAATTAGGAGTGGTACGAGTCCTCGTCGACCTGCGAGGTTTTGTAGTAACTTCAACCGAAGTTTCATGATCAACATCATTAGCTTCCTCTCTTATTTGTGTAGGTGCCACAGGAACTTCTTCTAGTGTTGTGATACTTTCCTCGTCGAGTTCTACTTTTCTTCCAGTCACTTCTTTTGAGAGAAACTCCTTCTCTAGAAAGGATCCATTCTTGGAAAAGAAGATTTTGCCTTCGGATCTATGATAGAAGGTATACCCAATAGTTTCCTTCGGGTATCCTATGAAGACACATTTTTCCGCTTTGGGTTCAAGCTTGTCGGACTGTAACTTCTTTACATAAGCTTTGCAACCCCAAACTTGAAGGAACGACAATTTAAGTTTCTTCCCAAACAATAATTCATACGGTGTCGTTTAAATGGATTTATATGGTGCCCTATTTAAAGTGAATGCGGCTGTTTTTAATGCATAACAATTGACACTTTCAAGAAGATCTATATCATTCCCAATCAACAATATGTCATCCACATATAGTACTAGGAATGCTACAGAGCTCCCACTCACTTTCTTGTAAATACAAGCTTCTCTATAAGTTTGTATAAAACCAAAACTTTTGATTACCTTATCAAAACGTTGATTCCAACTTCAGGATGCCTGCTTCCATCCATAAATGGACCGTTGAAGTTTACATACCTTGTTAGCATCTTTAGGATAGACAAAACCTTTGGGTTGTATCATATACAACTCTTCGTTAATGTCTCCATTGAGGAATGCCGTTTTGACATCCATCTGCCATATCTCATAATCATAATATGTAGCGATTGCTAGCAAAATCCTCACAGACTTTAGCTTCGCTACCGGTGATAAAGTCTCATCGTAGTAAACTCCTTGAATTTGTCGAAACCCTTTTGCGATAAGTCAAGATTTATAGACGGTTACATTTCCATTAGCATCTGTTTTCTTCTTGAAAATCCATTTGTTCTCGACAGCCTTCCGGCCATCCGGAAAGTCCACCAAAGTCCATACTTGATTTTCGTACATGGATCCAATCTCGGATTTCATGGCTTCTTGCCATTTATTGGAATCTGGGTTCATCATCACTTGTTCATATGTCACAGGGTCATCAGTGTAGTCCACCAACATGACAATCATAACAGGATCATACCAATCAGGATTGGTACGAGTCCTTGTCGACCTGCGAGGTTATGTAGTAACTTCAACCGAAGTTTCATGATCAACATCATTAGCTTCCTCTCTTATTCGTGTAGGCACCACAGGAACTTCTTCTGGTGTTGCGCTACTCTCAAATCCGAGAGAAGGTTCGACAACCTCGCTGAGTTCTACTTTCCTTCCAGTCACTTCTTTCGAGAGAAGCTCCTTCTCTTGAAAGGATCCATTCTTGGCAACGAAGATCTTGCCTTCAGATCTATGATAGAAGGTATACCCAATAGTTTCCTTCGGTATCCTATGAAGACGCATTTTTCCGCTTTGGGTTCAAGCTTGTCAGGATGTAACTTATTTACATAAGCTTCGCAACCCCAAACTTTAAGGAACGAAAATTTAGGTTTCTTTCCAAACCATAATTCATACGGTGTCGTTTCAACGGATTTAGATGGTGCCCTATTTAAAGTGAATGCGGCTGTTTCTAATGCATAACCCATGACATCATAGAATGAACCATATATAAGAGAGTTCAATTACGATGTTCGGACACACCATTACGTTGTGGTGTTCCCGGCGGTGTCAATTGTGAAAGCATTCCGCATTTTTTTAAATTCTCGCCAAACTTGTAACTTAGATATTCATCTCCACGATCAAATCGTAGAAACTTAATCTTCTTGTTACGTTCATTCTCCACTTCACTTTGAAATTCCTTAAACTTCTCGAAAGTTTCGGACTTATGTTTCATGAAATAGATATACCCGTATCTACTCAATTCATCCATGAAAGTAAGATCATAATGATAACCATCGGACGATGCCACACTCATCGGGCCACACACATCGGTATGTATGATTTCAAAAAAGTCCGTAGCTCGCTCCATCATACCAGAAAATGGAGTCTTAGTCATTTTAGCCATCAGACATGCTTCACATCTTTCAAGTGATTCAAAATCAAGTATACGTCCAAAACGTATCTACTTTCTCGAACACTTTGCTATTGTTTATCATCTAAACTTATGTGATTTGGATACAACTAACACGGACTAACGCTGTTTTCAACAGAATTACCTTGGTGTGTTGTTTTTGTGCAGAAAATCAACTATCAGAAAAAATCCCGGAAAATATGCCAAAAATTATATTTCACCAGAAGATCCACGGAGCCAGAAGACGAGACGAAGAAGGGGACTAGGGGGCCCACACCCATGCCAGGCGCGGGCCCACCACTGGCCGCGCCTGGGGGGTGCAGCCACCCTAGGCACCCCTCGGCCTCCATCTGTGTCTATAAATTGTCTTTCGACCTAAAAACCGAGGAGGGTTCGATAGTTTTCTAGAAAGAGTTCCGCTACGCCGCCGCCACCAGAAACCAAGATTCGGATCCAGAAACTCCATTCTGGCACCCTGTCAGGACGGAGGATTTGGATAGGATCATCACTATCGTCATCACCAACGCATCTCCATCAACCATCCATGTTTCCCTCATCCATGAGTGAGTAATCCCCCGCTGTAGGCTTGGGGATGGTAGGGATTGGATGAGTTCTATCATGTAATCGAATAAGATTTTTAGGGTATAGTTCCTAGATCTCTATTAGTGCTATTTGACTTTGTTGCAACTTGTTGTGCTTAATGCTTGTCACTAGGGCCCGAGTGCCATGATCTTAGATCTGAACATATTATTGAATCATTATGATAGTATTATTTGTGATATTATCTGCAAGTTGTGTACACATATCATTATCCGGGTCCAAAGGCCCCAAAGTGACAATAATTGGGACAACCGGAGGGGATGGCTGTGGTGTGAGGATCACATGTGTTCATAGAGTGTTAATGCTTTGCTCCGGTGCTCTGTTAAAAGGAGCACCTTAATTGCCAGTAGTTCCCTAGAGGCCCCGCTGCCACTGGTCGGATGTAAGATGTTGTGCAAGTTCTCATTGCGAGAATGTATGACTATATTTGGAGCACATGCCTAGGATTGTTTAGTACTTGGATGCTTGTTATTATTTATCTGCAATGCCCTAGATCTTGAAGTTACATGTTTAGACTCGTCCATGCAATGCCCGTCCATCCATCCCTATGCCTACCGCACTCGAATCCCACTGTTTCCAGTTACTGTTACTATTGCTCTTGTTCCACTATTGTTGTTGCTTTGCTGTTGCTACTACAAACTATTGCTACTGATAAATTTCTGTGAGCAAGAACTATTTCCAGGTGCAGCTGAATTGACAACTCCTTTGTTAAGGCTTGCAAGTATTCTTTGGCTCCCCTTGTGTCGAATCAATAAATTGGGTAATACTACCCGCAAAGACTGTTGCGATCCCCTATACTTGTGGGTCATCAAGACTATTTTCGGGCGCCGTTGCCGGGGAGCATAGCTTTATTTGTGAGTTCACTTGGATCTATTATTGTTCATTGCTACTCCTTTCATCATAGGGAAGTCTCGTGATGGAAAGTTCCCTATTTTACCATCCACTACAAGAATAGGTACAATCCTAAACACCTCTGCTGCTCTTGATTCACCATCTGTTATGAGTAAGCTTGTTACACCACCACCACATACACATGCTACACACACTGCTACTACTGCTGAGTCTGAAACTGCTTTTGATACTCATGATGTTACTTCTACTGTGCTTGATGCAAGTGGTTCATTAGGTGTATGGTGTAGCCCGTTTGTGTAAGGTGTATGTCATTATGGATTGTTAGTAGTTCTTGCTTGCCTATGATTAGCTCTAGCTTGCTAATAGTTTGTAGTATGTCATATGAATATTTGCTTGCATTGTTTTATTCATACTTTGGTATGATATTGTGGTATCCTCCTTTGACTGTTCATGTGAATCAACTTGGCACATGCTCACGCATGCATATGACTAATCAATAGTCAGTAAGCCTCACTGATTTATTTTGCCTCAAAGTTCTTGTATCACTTTCATGCCATAATTAGTACTGTTTTGTTGCAAGCATGATTATGACAGTTATTGCTCTCTCGTTTGTCGCTCCCTTTCTATTGCTAGCCTTCACTTGCACCGAGTATGAGCTCTACCTGTGCTTCCAACTCCCCAAAACCATTATTGCTAGCTGTGTCCACTATACCTACCTATTAGCATCATTTGCTATTTCAGTGCATATTCTATATGCCATGTTTTCTTCCAAAATAAAATGTCTGTCTGTTTTGAGAAAGTTAGTTAGTAAAGCTCTCACGAACTTGATGGCACACTTTATTCCTTGCACTTAATAATCATGAATTGTGACTAGTCCATGAAAGTTATATGCTTGCGAATTATATGCTGGGAGTCAGCAGAACCGTGCTGTCACGGGGAACGCTTTCAACACCTTTTAGATACATTTATATCTAGTTGATACCTTGCTCTTTTGTTCGCGGATGTCGATGATGTGAAATGAAAGGGGTACTTGTGAGTACATGGAGTTTGTATTCTGTGTTAGAGAAACGCCTGGGCCGCTAGCCTAAGCCATGCCTAATCATGGTGGAAACTTGCAGCATCACCATAATGAGCTATCTATGAAGCATCCTCAATAAAAAACTATGCATATAGTAAATAAAAAGATTACTGAGATGCTCATTATCTGCTTGCCTTGTCATTTTGGTTATGGGAAAGCTCATGTACCATGTGCAAGGGGTACCCCGTTGGCGATTCTCAATGATATGCAAATACTTACAATGACAAGAACTTGCCTGGACCCAAAGTTGAGTAGCATGCGGAGCGGCCCTCGTACTCAAGGGACTCAGGATTTCCAGTTTATGGTCTGTCAAGCATATGATTCAGAGTGGACCTCACTTTCACCTTGAACACATAAAGATGCCTATGATAGGGGCAATGAGATCTCAAATCTAATGAGTACCTTCCTTTTAGCATCGGGAAGATTTTCAAACCTTTCAAAACCGTTTTCACCACCTTGTTGAGTCACCACTTATTCTATGAGCACCTTCTTGAGAGCATAGTTGTCATTCTTGTGTTTGTTCCAAAACTTGGTTAATTATGTCATGACTTTGATGCTTGTATCTCTGATATCTTTATCACTAGTATTCACTTGAACTTCAGAGGTGCCTTGGCCTTTATATTGTTCTCTTCAAACAAAGGCAAGCGAGATACCACTCTATCATACCTTACTATGATCATTGCAATGTTGCTTATGTTTATGTTTCATGCTACTTATTATTATTTGAGTTGGTTTCTAGTCATAGCTTGCAATGACTATTCAGTAGACTTAGTTGCATACTCTTTATTATGAATTGTCTAAGCATCTACTCCCGTGCTAAGAATATTTACATCATATGAAGCAATGTGTTCGTGAAAGTTCTTTTATCGCACTCAGTTTTCAACTGAATTGCTTGAGGACAAGCAATAAGCTAAGCTTGGGGGGAGTTGATACGTCCAAAACTTATCTACTTTCTCGAACACTTTTCTATTATTTCTCCTCTAAACTTATGTGATTTGGATACAACTAACTCGGACTGGCGCTGTTTTCAGCAGAATTACCTTGGTGTCTTGTTTTTCTGCAGAAAATCAACTATCACGAAAAATCCCGGAAAATATGCCAAAAATTATATTTCACCAGAAGATCCACGGGCCGAAGGCGACGGAGAAGGGGCACAGGGGCCACACCCATGCCGGCCGCCATCGGTCGCGCTGGGGGTGCAGCCACCCCAGGCACCCACTCGGCCTCCCTCTGCGCCTATAAGTTGAATTTCAACCTAAAAACCGAGGGGGGTTCGATAGTTTTGCCAAAAAGAGTTCTGCTACGCCGCCGCCACCAGAAACCAAGATTCGGATCCAGAAACTCCGTTCTGGCACCCTGCCGGGACGGAGGATTTGAAGAGGATCATCGCCATCGTCATCACCAATGCATCTCCATCAACCATCCATGTTTCCCTCATCCATGAGTGAGTAATCCCCCGCTGTAGGCTTGGGGATTGTTGGGATTGAATGAGTTCTATCATGTAATCGAATAAGATTGTTAGGGCATAGTGCCTAGTGTCAACACCCGGATTTTTAATCACAGATGCCTATTATGCCATACATCGCAATCCCAGGATTACCATTTTTATGAGACATAACAGATTGGATATCACATCACATAATCCATTACAAACCATACATAAGGTCTTATAGAAATAAGGATCTCATGATCTAGTTCTTAATACAATTCAAGCAGCGAAATAACGTAATAGTAACGATAGCATAGGCGAAGCTCCATCTTTATGGTCACAGGCAATGATGACGATGGGAGATGATCCTTGTTGTCGTAACCTTCCTATTGTCCTTCTTCCTCGTACTCCTCTCCATAGTCTGGCCATGGGAATAGCCAGGGACAAATCCATGAGTACTCTTTAAGTACTCGCAAACTAATACTAATAAGTGAAGGGGGGGGGGGGGTTTGTAGTAGGATACTCAGCTATAGGGTTATTTTGCAAAAAGCCAGATTTACCTCTACTGAGTTTAGAAGCAAAGAAAAGTAGTTGAAATTTTTATAACACCTAAGTGGGAACTTGAATTTCATATCAAAACTCTGTTGTGGTTAAGTCAAAGTCACAAATCATTTCACAAGTCATTTTAAAAACATCTGACGGGGGAACAATATGGCCACTCCAACTATCCATAACCGCGGACGCGGCTATTCGAATAGTTTGACACTCTGCAGAGATTGTACACTTTCACCACAACATTCGATACATCCGTCAGGAACAAATCTTAAATTCACCATACTCAGTATGCGGATAATCAATCCTAACCTTTCAATTACACGCCCTAGTATAGGCACCTCTCCTGTGAGTTTGGCCTCCCAACCATGACCAACTGTCATCTTGGGTACTGCATAGGTGGACAATCTTCACAAGGTAGCCTCAGGTCAGACCTTGTCCGCAAGGGAACCCATACTGAGGTATATAAATTTCCAGTCAAGCCCTACCCAAATTTCGGGTATTATGGTTGTACGGTAAAATTGGAATGGTATCGCATCCAGACAACCATCAGTTTTATAAAGGGCTAAGGCTAATGCCTTAACATTTTCATCATCAAAATCATCTGGTGTTCAGAAACACATGTCAAAACATTTCAGTAGAACGACTCATCATTCTAAGGTTTTCATAACCATTTTCACCAAGTATTCCCATCTAAACTTGATCAAGTTTTATGCTTAGCACTAGCATCTACAAGTGGGGGTAAATACTAATGGTGGGTAATAAACCAGTGGGGACTTACTAAGTTCAATCTCATGCCTTAGGATGACATCAAGATTATCTAACTTAGGCTAAGTTTTATGCTCTTTATGCTACCTTTAAATATCTTTCTAAAATCTACTCCCTCCGTTTGGAAATATAAGATGTTTTAGGTTTGTGAAGAAGATGTATCTAGACATCTTTTAGTGTCTAGATTCATTTGAAACTATACACTAAAAGGTGTCTAGATACATCTCCTTCACAAACCTAAAACATCTTATATTTATAAACAGAGGGAGTACAAGTCATTAGGTAAACTCTAAGAGAAAGCTTTAATAAAGAAATTAAAGTATTAAGCTTGCAAGTAAAAGTAGGATGGTGGGTCAAGTGGGTATAATCACATATGCTTAAGGCATATAGTTGGCATAGTAACAAGCAAGTAGTGGCTTGTATAAGTAGGGTATCTTGCAAGTGTTAGCTTGCTAGGATGTTGGTATAATCTTGCCTTGTGCAGAGCAGTGGTTGAAGTTCTCCTCAACTTCTTCCTCGTAGTATCCTCCTTCCTCCTCGTTGTTGGAGATATGCCCTAGAGGCAATAATAAATGTAGTTATTATTATATCTTTGTGTTTATGATAAATGTTTACATTCATGCTATAATAGTATTAACAAGGAAACATTGATACTTGTGTGATTTGTAAACTTAATTTGAAGTCCCTAGTATAGCCTCTATACATCACTAGCTTGTTGGTTGATAAATGATTGTGGTTTCCCTATCATGAACATTGAGATGTTATCAACAACAAGATCATATCATTAGGAGAATGATATGGTGGACATACTCCTATAGGTAAGCATAGCATAAAGATCAAGTCATTTTAATAGTTCAATTGCTATATGCTTTCTGATACATAGTAACCTAATTCCTTCGACCATGAGATCATGCATATCACCTTTACCGGATGGATGCTTTGATGACATCAAACACCACACCGTGGCGGGTGGCTATAAAGGTGGCATTGAGTGTTCAGAAAGTATTGGTTGAGACACATGGATCAAGAGTGGGATTTGTCCATCCATATGACGGATAGATATACTCTGGGCCCTCTCAGTGGAATGTCATCCAATTAGCTTGCAAGCATGTGACTGGCTCACAAGGGATCGCATATCACGGGAACGAGAAAAGAGTACTTATCAGTAACGAGGTTGAACTAGGTATGCAGAGATACCGACGATCATAACCTCGGATAAGTAAACTATCGTGAGACAAAGGGAAATTGGTATCGTATATAAGTGGTTCATTCGATCGCAAAGTAATCGTAGAAATATGTGGGAGCCATATGAATTTCCAGATTCCTCTATTGGTTATTGTTCGGAGAAGTGTCTCGATCATGTCCGCATAATTCACGAACCATAGGGAGACACACTTAAGGGTTCGACGTTGTTTGAGTAGTTATGGTATGATGAGAAAGAGACCGAATGTTGTTCGGAGTCTCGGATGGGATCCGAGATATCACGAGGAGATCCGGAATGGTCCGGAGAATAAGATTCATATAAGGAAAGTCCCGTTTCGGAGTTGGGGAATGATTCCGGTGTTTTCATCGGGAATGTTCTAGAAGGTTCCGGAATGTCCGGCACTCCGGAGGGGAAGGGGTACATGAATGTGTCATTGCAAGTTGGAATGATTGCATCATGTACTAAGTGTCTTCGCTGTCCAAAATAAAGGGTTTATTCAAATCCTAAATTGAAAAGTCAAACGGCTAGTTTGAAAGTCAAACGGCAAGTTTTGGAAAGAGGAGGAGGAGGTTGAAACCGAGTTGGGGAGGGAGTCCCTCCTCCCCAAGCCGGCGCACCACCCAAGCCGAGTTGGGGAGGGACTCCCCTCCCTCCCCTTGGCCGCCGGCCCCTCCACCTATATAAGGAGGGGCAGGGCTCCCTCCTAGCACACACAAGTACCTCTCCTCAAACCCTAGCTTGGCGCCTACCACCATAGCCGCCGCCCCCTAGGGTTTTTGCCCTAGCCGCCGACTTGGGGTGCCCCAAACCCTAGCCGCCGGCTCTAGCCTCTCCTCCTTGGTGTGTCTAAAACCTAGATCGCCGAGGAGCTCTCATACTCCACCATACTCGCTCGGCTTAAGCCTGCGAGATCTCTTCTCTACTTTCGGTACGCCGTTGTCTTTGGAATCGCGAGGAGAGTGCTACAACCTCCATTTTCTGGAACAAGGAGAGGAAGGTCTTCATCGAAATCAACGTGTGACCGATTGGGAGCGCTGCTTAACGCAGCCTTGGGAAGGATCGTCTACGTGATCTTGAGATCGGGAAGAGTGCGACTACATCACCCACGAGAATCCGCTCGTTAAACACTTTGGAATCTTCGAGGGTAAGTTATTCCATCGACTCGTTGCTACAATCTAGTAGATAGATCTTGGCTTGTTTGTTTGTATGCGGTAGAAATTTTTGTTTTCCATGCTACGAAACCCTACAAAGTGGTATCGAGCCGTGTCTATATGTAGATCTGTTGCCAGAGTAGAACACAATGGTCATTGTGGCGTTGATGTTTTATTGTCGATTGCTTCTTGTGTACTTTGCATCTTGCGGTATGTTGGGATGAAGAGGCCGGGCTAACCTTACATGACATCGTTCATGAGACTTGCTCCATGCTTGACATGCAACTTGTATTGCATAAGTGGCTTTATGGTGCTGTTTCTCCAAGCATAGTTAAGATCCAATTTACAACGGGTGATTAACAATACTAGTATCAATGTTGTGGTTCTTGTTCGTAAGTTAGAACGACACTTATTGAAAGCCCCAAACCACGTAAAACATGCAAAGAAAGTAGAGGCGTCTAACTTTGTTTTGCAGGGGTGTGCTGTGATGTGATATGGCCATGATTGTGATTATATTTGATGTATGCAATGTTCCTTATTGTAAGTTGGCAACGGCGAGAATATATGGTTGTCTTTAATTTATGTTAAGACCCGCGTGTCTATTCAAAGTAGTTGTAATAGTTGAAGCCGGTGGACGACAACCATGGAGAAGCGTCATTGACCTTGATGCAATGACGGTGATGATGGAGATCATGTTCGTGCTTGAAGATGGAGATCGGAAGCACAAAGAAGAAATGCCATATCATATCACATATTATGAATTGCATGTGATGTTAATCCTTTATGCATCTTGTATTGCTTAGTAGATGACGGTAGCATTATAAGATGATCCCTCATGCACATGAATTTCAAGTAATAAAGTGTTCACCCTTAGTTAGAACCGTTGCTAAAGCTTGTTGTTTCGAAGCACCACGTGATGATCGGGTGTGTTAGATTCTGCAAGTGTATACAACGTGAGCAAGCTAGATTTTCTCATGCGGAAACTAAGGTTTGATCTTGACGAGCCTAGCATGTACAGACATGGTCTCGGAACACGGATCACCGAAAGGTAAAGCATGAATCATATAGTAGATATGATGAACATGACGATTGTTCACCATTGAAACTATATCAACTCTCGTGATGATCGGTGTTGATGTAGTGGATTTGGTTCGTGTGATCACTAAAACAATGTGAGGGATGTTGTTTTGAGTGGGAGTTCACCTAGATTAACTTTATTATTAATTTGAACTCAATTTTTCATAAACTTAGTCTAAACTATTGCAAATATGTTGTAGATCAATGGCAGCCCCTACCATTAATTTTAATGCGTTCCTAGAGAAAGAAAAGTTGAAAAACAATGGAAGCAACTTATGGATTGGTTCCGCAATTTGAGGATTGTCCTCACAATTGGTAATTTGACCTATGTCTTTGGATGCATTGGGTGACCCACTGCGGTGATGCTTCCGATGAAGTAAAGAATGTTTACCTCGCTCGGAAGAATCGGTACTCCATAGTTCAGTGTGCTATCTTGTATGGTTTGGAATCGGAGCTTCAGAAAAGGTTTGAGAATTCAGACCCATATGATATTGTAGAGGATCTCAAATTGATTTTTGAGACTCATGCGGCAATTGAAAGTTATGAGGCTTCTGAAAAGTTCTTTAACTGCAAGATGGAAGAGGGCAGCTCGATCCTTGAGCATGTGCTTAAGATGTCAGACGCAAACAAACTTCAAAGTTTGGGTATAGTGATTCCTAATGCTTTGGGGATTTACCGTGTCCTCCAATCACTACCACCAAGTTACAAGAACTTTGTGATGAACTACAACATGCAGAACATGAACAAGCAGTTGCCAGAACTGTTTGCTATGTTAAAGTCTGCAGAAGTGGAGATCAATAAAGAGCATCAAGTGTTGTTGGTCAATAAGACCACCAAATTCAAGAAAGGCAAGTCTAAGCAGAAGGGACACTTCAAGAAGGGTGGTAAGAAAGTTACCACGCCGGCGAAGAATACCAAGGCTGGACGTAAGCCTGATACTGAGTGTTTTTACTGCAAGGGAGAAGGTCACTGGAAGCGGAATTGCCCAAAGTACTTGGCGGATTTGAAGAACGGCAAAATCAAGAAGAAAGGTATATCTGATATACATGTTATTGATGTGTATCTCACTATTACTCATAGTAGTGCATGGGTATTTGATACTGGTTCGGTTGCTCATATTTGTAACTCGAAACAGGTGTTGCAGAATAAATGGAAGCTAGCGAAGAACGAGGTGACGATGCGTGTGGGAAACGGATCAAAGGTTGATGTGATCGCGGTCGGCACGCTACCCCTTCATCTACCATCGGGATTAGTTTTATACTTAAATAATTGTTATTTGGTGCCTGCGTTGAGCATGAACATTATATCGGGATCTTGTTTATTGCGAGACGGTTACTTGTTTAAGTCCGAGAATAATGGTTGTTCGATTTATATGAGTAATTGTTTTATGCACATGCACCTTTGATAGATGGTCTATTCTTATTGAATCTCGATAGTGGAAATACACATATTAATAACATTGAGGCTAAACGGTTGAAATCAAGCGATAACTCGACCTATATGTGGCACTGCCGTCTTGGTCACATTGGAGTGAAGCGTATGAAGAAACTCCATTCCGATGGACTTCTTGAATCACTTGATTTCGAATCACTTGAAAGATGCGAAGCATGTCTGATGGGTAAAATGACTAAGACTCCATTTTCTGGTATGATGGAGCGAGCTACAGACTTATTAGAAATCATACATACCGATGTGTGTGGTCCAATGAGTGTAGCATCGCGCGGTGGTTATCGTTATGTTCTTACCTTCACGGATGATTTGAGTAGATATGGGTATATCTATTTCATGAAACATAAGTCCGAAACTTTCGAGAAGTTTAAGGAGTTTCAAAGTGAGGTAGAGAATAAACGTAACAAGAAGATTAAATTTCTACGTTCTGATCGCGGAGGTGAATATCTAAGTTACGAGTTTGGCGAGCATTTGAAGAAATGCGGAATACTTTCGTAGTTGACACCGGGAACACCACAGCAGTAATGGTGTGTCCGAGCGTCGAATCGAACTCTCTTAGATATGGTTCGTTCTATGATGTCACTTACAGTTACCGCTATCATTTTGGGGTTATGCATTAGAAACGACGCATTCACTTTAAATAGGGCACCGTCTAAATCCGTTAAACGACCGTATGAATTATGGTTTGGGAAGAAACCTAGATTGTCGTTTCTTAAAGTTTGGGGATGCGAAGCCTATGTAAAGAAGTTACAGCCGGACAAGCTAGAACCCAAAGCGGAAAAATGCGTCTTCATAGGATACCCAAAGGAAACTATTGGGTATACCTTCTATCATAGATCCGAAGGCAAAATTTTCGTTGCAAAGAATGGATCCTTTCTAGAGAAGGAATTTCTCTCGAAAGAAGTGACTGGAAGAAAAGTAGAACTCGACGAGTTTGTCGAAACTTCTCTCGAAATTGCGAGTAGCGCAACACCGGAATAAGTTCCCGTGGTGCCTGCACCAATTAGAGAGGAAGCTAATGATGATGATCATGAAACTTCGGTTGAAGTTGCTACAGAGCCTCGGAGGTCAACGAGAACTCGTACCACTCCAGATTGGTATGATCCCGTTATGAGTGTCATGTTGGTAGACAACACCGATGACCCTGAGACATATGAGGAAGCAATGATGAGCCCAGATTCCAATAAATGGCAAGAAGCCATGAAATCCAAGATTGGATCCATGTACGAAAACCAAGTATGAACCTTGGTGGACTTACCAGATGGCCGGAAGGCTGTCGAGAACAAATGGATCTTCAAGAAGAAAACAGATGTTGATGGTAATGTTACTGTCTATAAAGCTCGACTTGTCGCAAAAGGGTTTCGACAAATTCAAGGAGTTTACTACGATGAGACTTTCTACCAGTAGCGAAGCTAAAGTCTGTGAGGATTATGTTAGCAATCGCTGCATATTTTGATGATGAGATATGGCAGATGGATGTCAAAACAACATTCCTCAATGGAGATATTGATGAAGAAACTCCATTCCGATGGACTTCTTGAATCACTTGATTTCGAATCACTTGAAAGATGCGAAGCATGTCTGATGGGTAAAATGACTAAGACTCCATTTTCTGGTATGATGGAGCGAGCTACAGACTTATTAGAAATCATACATACCGATGTGTGTGGTCCAATGAGTGTAGCATCGCGCGGTGGTTATCGTTATGTTCTTACCTTCACGGATGATTTGAGTAGATATGGGTATATCTATTTCATGAAACATAAGTCCGAAATTTTCGAGAAGTTTAAGGAGTTTCAAAGTGAGGTAGAGAATCAACGTAACAAGAAGATTAAATTTCTACGTTCTGATCGTGGAGGTGAATATCTAAGTTACGAGTTTGGCGAGCATTTGAAGAAATGTGGAATACTTTCGTAGTTGACACCGCCGGGAACACCACAGCGTAATGGTGTGTCCGAACATCGTAATCGAACTCTCTTAGATATGGTTCGTTCTATGATGTCACTTACAGATTTACCGCTATCATTTTAGGGTTATGCATTAGAAACAGCCGCATTCACTTTAAATAGGGCACCGTCTAAATCCGTTGAAACGACACCGTATGAATTATGGTTTGGGAAGAAACCTAGATTGTCGTTTCTTAAAGTTTGGGGATGCGAAGCCTATGTAAATAAGTTACAGCCGGACAAGCTAGAACCCAAAGCGGAAAAATGCGTCTTCATAGGATACCCAAAGGAAACTATTGGGTATACCTTCTATCATAGATCCGAAGGCAAAATTTTCGTTGCAAAGAATGGATCCTTTCTAGAGAAGGAATTTCTCTCGAAAGAAGTGACTGGAAGGAAAGTAGAACTCGACGAGGTTGTCGAACCTTCTCTCGAATTAAGTAGCGCGCAGACCGGAAGAATTTCCCGTGGTGCCTGCACCAATTAGAGAGGAAGCTAATGATGATGATCATGAAACTTCGGTTGAAGTTGCTACAGAGCCTCGGAGGTCAACGAGAACTCGTACCACTCCAGATTGGTATGACCCGTTATGAGTGTCATGTTGGTAGACAACACCGATGACCCGGAGACATATGAGGAAGCAATGATGAGCCCAAATTCCAATAAATGGCAAGAAGCCATGAAATCCAAGATTGGATCCATGTACGAAAACCAAGTATGGACCTTGGTGGACTTACCAGATGGTCGGAAGGCTGTCGAGAACAAATGGATCTTCAAGAAGAAAACAGATGCTGATGGTAATGTTACTGTCTATAAAGCTCGACTTGTCGCAAAAGGGTTTCGACAAATTCAAGGAGTTGACTACGATGAGACTTTCTACCAGTAGCGAAGCTAAAGTATGTTGTAGAGGTCCCTACCCAATGTGGTAGATCCCTACTGTGTTTTACAATGCTAGTCCCTGGATCAATAGCTAGCATCCACAGTAAGATTTAATATCAAGAAACAAGGTCAAAATATAACTTTATAACCAGGAACAAAATAATTTTATTACATCATACATAGCTCATATGGCTATTACAATACATTGCAGCGGAATAGATATAGTCTTGGGTCCTTCATCTTCAAAGTGCCACAGGCAGATGTTGGTTGTAGACTTTGTAGTCCTAGTCAATCAAACAATCTTCATCTAACAAAAACAATCAACCTGCAACATTACAAGTTACAGCCACAAGGGTCAATACATTTGAATTGTATTGGCAAGTTTCACTTTATGTATAATATGAGTGGATCCTATCCATACATGCATATTTGGCTAAGTAGAGTTTAGAGCTTATTTGCATAAAGCAACATTTATCCTATCTTTTCAAATTGATTTGTCAAATCTCTTTTCAAATCTCTTTTCCAAGTTCCTTGAACTCCTTGGTAGAAACACAAGTGTTCAAGTCCTTGTCAAAATTTCCTTGAGCTACTTGGTAGCTCCAAGTGCTTCAAGTTTTTATCAAAATCTCATGAGTCCCTTGGTAATCCCAAGTACATCATGCTCTTGAGCACCTTGGTAACTCCCCAAGTGCAACAAGCTTTATCAAATCTCTTTGAATTCCTTGGTACCCCCAAGTGCATCAAGTTTTTATATTAGAAATTAGAATGTCGAGATCTTCCATAGTTCAAACTTTAGTTGCTCAGTATTGTCCATAACCGGGGACACGGCTAAGTACTTAGATTTTATTAACTTCTGTAAGAGTACACTTTACCCACATGACACAATCCCATCTTGTTGCCACCAGGTCCTCTTGGATTAGTGCTCACCAAGATGGAGTATCTTGCAGACTGAGAGTGTGACGAAGTCTTTCCAAAAGGTCCTCCCATACATCATTGCTAGCTTGTCTTCAGCCCCCATGAAGCATTCCAGATCCCCATGTCCGGTAACCAAAGACAATGTATGGGTCTTCCTAATGTAGTTGACTAAGCCAGAGCCATAATAGCATGTGGTTGTACACGAAAGCCACAATTGGAGAAACATGTTCAATCTCTAAGTTTCCTAGGTGGTTTTCATTTTGGAGCACAACACAAAGTGATTGCCATAGACATGGTTCCCTTTTGTTGCCACTTTCTCCAAAACATAAAGTGTCCACCACCTAGGTGGTTCATTGAGTCCTTGTTTTATTATATAAAAACACAAGTCCTTTTCTCAACCTTTGTAAAATCTCAACATGTAACTCTTTTTCAAAACATAGCATGGCTAAGCATGTACAACTTTAATATTTTCACTAAGGAATGTATAGGGAATCCTATTAGGATTAGCATAGCATAAGTATAAAACATTTTCATGCATGTTTACAAAATCCACTAAGTATAATGAAAATAGTAGGGCTTTTGTATGATAGTGTAACTTGACTTTCTTTGTTTAGGGAATGATAGTCACTCCTTGATTTTGCTAGTCCCACACTTGCTAATTTCACTACAATCAAACAAGCATAGTATCAAGTAGCATTCCAACTTTCAAACAATAATTCACATACCCAAAGCAATGGTTCTTAAGTCTTGTAGAAAGAGGGTTCTATTGCCAAGTTGGTCTCTACTAGGTCTATAAACTTTGTAAGGTCCACATTGGTCATTTACCAAAAATGGCAAAGTCATTAGTTAGAGGTTTTGCCCAAAGCCTATTTTAAAATGCATTCAACATTTTATGTGATGGAAATTTATTCTTTTTCAAGCAAAACTTTATATTTTTCACCAAGTGAGTTTCCCTTGGCAAGGCTTGGTGTTTTGGGTCAGTAAGTTTGGTCCATGATATTTTTCCCAAAGTTTTCCTTGTAAAAAAACATTTCCATGACAAAATCAAGGGGTTTAATTGGCTAGATAATGGCTAAGTTAAATAATTCAACTTATTTTTCACAAAAATCATTTTTAACACTTTAGGTTGGTTCCTAAGGTCAGTAATATCACACAAATCCATTTTGCAACAGATTTAATCCTAGAATCAATTTTAAACAATTTTTATACTCTAAACAAGTACACAAATGTTTCTATAAGTTCCAACAAGCTAACAGATACTATTTTCAAAACTAAGGCCATGGTTGGCTAGGGCTTGTTCTCCTGAATCCATTGATATAAAATTTGTCAAATTTGGACGTGTGGATCAAAAGATATAAGGGTTTGAAAATCACAACTAAATCAGATTTCAAATCGCTTTAAAGCAACATGGGACACGCGGCGGTTCCTACCGATTGCGGATCACGCCCCGATGCGTTGGATTAAGTCTAATCGTGCGGCTCGAGGCGCATTCTTCGCGCTTAAATGATTCTATCGTCCGCCCGATCTAGATCGAACGGTGCGCAGCTCGACCTAAAATGGCGGCGGTGGCTAGCATGGCGAGCTGTTTACCGACGACGGTGTCGATGCTACAGGAGGTTAGGGAGAAAGGAAAATGCTCACCAGGCTCAGGAGAACACGGAAGCTCAACGTCTTCTGGTTCGACGAGGGCACTCGGGTTCTACGGCAATTCCTCACCGGAGTTCGTGGCGGCGTCAGGTGGTCCTGGTTGCGGTCGGAGGCGACGCTGTCGATCGCGAGAAGTCAAACGGAGGGTACGATTAGGTGCGCAAGTCCAAGGCGAAGATGCTAGCATGATCGAGAAGCAAAGGGGCGACCGGATTTTACCTGGGAAGCTCGCCGGAGAAGAAGACAGACGCGGCGGCGCTCAGAGCTAGTCCAAGCCAAGGTTCTGGGGCGTCCGCGGTCGAGTGATGGACTCAGGGAGAAGCGTCTGGGAGTGGGGAATGTGTGTGCTTGGTCAATGAGGCAAGGGGAGGTCTGGTTTCATCGGAATCGTCACCGGAACATCGTCGGAGCAGAGGCGTTCCAGGTCGAAATTTGCTCGGCCTGGGGGCAGAGAGAGGGAGTGGTCTGGGGGAAATGGAGGAGAAGTCGCTGGCGTTTTAAGTAGGCGTAGTCGCAGGGGGAGTAAAGGCTGTGGTTAACGCGAATTCAAGCCGCAGTTTCAACGGCAGAAACGGCCGCGCGGTGAGGGGAGAAGGAGTCGCGGGGAGAACGATGAACAGCGAGTGGGGTCAGCAAGTGAGAAAAGAAGAGGGAGAAGAGGGGCCACCGGTCAGTCTCTGTCTGAGTAGGTTTCTGAGTAAGAAAAGAAACGCTTTGGGGGAGGGGAGAAGTC
This sequence comes from Avena longiglumis, assembly GCA_030063025.1. Taxonomy (NCBI): domain Eukaryota; kingdom Viridiplantae; phylum Streptophyta; class Magnoliopsida; order Poales; family Poaceae; genus Avena; species Avena longiglumis. Next base: position 85,656,221 of record CP125977.1, on the reverse strand, counting down.
TGGGCTGGATTGGCTTAGTGGGCTGGGCCTTTGCACTATTTTTTTATTCTGTGTTCTTTTCTTTTTCTATTACTATTTACTGATTTGAATTTCAAACAATTCTCAAGCATTCAAAACAATTCAATCTTCACCAAACATTGTAACCAAGAATTTGGTTCTGTTTATCAACATAAACCAATTATTAATTAAAATAATATTTTTATACCCTTTTATTAATTAAATTAAATGGACTATGGTTTATTACTAAAATAGGATTTGGTTTAATTAATAAAATCTTCCTTTGTTATTTAAATATTTTTAAAACCAAATCAGTAGGTTTTATTTGAGAATATAAGATACTTGAAATACTTGTTAAAATAAAATAACATTCTATTATAGGATCCATTAATAATTAAATATAATAGACTTTCCTTATTAATTCAAGTAGGATTTATTTTATTTGAGATATTTATTTTGAATCTAAAATAAAATCAAAACATTTTAGTAGGGTTTAATTAAGAAAATAAAATACTTAGAAACTTATTTAAAATAATTTAATAAGTTTTGATGTTTCAATTAAAAATGGTTAAAACCTTTTATTTGAATAAAATTTGATATTAATTCCTTATCATTTTATTTTAACTAAACCTTTGTTAGTTTTATTCAAAACTAAATGTTTTAATTCATAAGCTTGGCCAAGGTTTTGATTTAGCTTTATAAAACATTCTTTATTTATAAACTTCTATTTCATTTGAAAACAAATCTTTTCATTTGATTGTTTTAAAATAACATTTCCAATTGTTTCCTTTTATGAAATGCTTATCCTTTTAAATCCTTTTAGGATTTTAATTAATTCAAATGGGTTTGAGTTTCCATTTTAAATTCAAAAAGTTTCTTCTGGCTCTGAAAATCAAACAAAGTTTTATTTTATTAATTTATTTTCACATTACAAGATTTGGAAAATCTTGGGATGTGACAGGCTACCACCCTTAAAATAAATCTCGTCCCGAGATTTGGGAAGGTTAGGGTTACAAGCAAGTTCAAAGCAGCTAGGGTACTACCACCCTTAAAATATTTTCAAACAAAATTACATATTGGCCTTCTTGGGTCCTGGAATTTCTCTATGTTAAACTTTTGCTTTATTCCTATGCTTGACTCATGGACCAAGGTTGAGTTTCTCCATAGGCTTGTTCAACTTGTTCTTCATCCTTTCTGGACAGTTGTTTGCATAGTGTCCTGGATTCTTGCAGTTGAAGCAATGAATGTCATTGAGTTCTTTACGTGGCTCTTGTGGGCAAGTTGCTACAAAGTGACCTGGTTCATTACAGTTGTTACACCACACTTGGTCAATTCCTTTATTCTTTATGTTCTCTGGGCATCCACTAGAGTAGTGTCCCATTTCCTTACATTTACGACATTGTACAAGGCTCATGTCTTGCTTGGGCTTCTTGATTTTTCTAGATCCTTTGAATTGGGTTGTCTTGCTTGGAGGTATAAGTGGTCCTTTTCCTTTGGTAGACTTAGATCCTTCTTGTTTCCTTTGTTCTACCATGGCATAGATGGGACATAGGCCAGGAGTATGATCACTTCCTTCACAAAGGTAGCAAGTAGCTTGAGAGGTAGGGCATTCTCCAACAGGATGGTCTTCATCACAGTTGGGGCATTGTCCTTCATGATCCTTGGAAGTATGATCCTTGTCTCCACAAATAATGCAAGCTGGAGCTCCATCTAGAACAACATTCTTGTCATACTTGCTATCATACTCTTTTCTAGGATAATTTTCCTCCATGCTAATCATTTGATTAGTCACTATAAGCATCAATTGGGACTGCTCCTCCAAAAACCTTTGCAGTGCTGGATCTTCATTACTATTGTTGGCTAGGAACTGAGCTGTCAATTGGTTCAATTGATGTTGGGTTGCTATGAGCTCTCCCAGGCTGTCAGCTTGGTTGGTGTTGGTGTCATCAACCTTGATGTTGGAGTCCTTTGGAGTAGTCATCTGTTTGGGTTTGAATGAAGATTAGAATGGGCAAGTTATTTCTAAGGAAATACTTTTAATTACACACATCACAATTCATACAAACAAGGTGTATGCAATCACAAATCAACCAATCACATTCAACTTTGCACTCAAGCACATACTTAGGCAACAATTGAACTAGGTATGCAGAGATACCGACGATCATAACCTCGGATAAGTAAACTATCGTGAGACAAAGGGAAATTGGTATCGTATGTAAGTGGTTCATTCGATCGCAAAGTAATCGTAGAAATATGTGGGAGCCATATGAATTTCCAGATTCCTCTATTGGTTATTGTTCGGAGAAGTGTCTCGATCATGTCCGCATAATTCACGAACCATAGGGAGACACACTTAAGGATTCGACGTTGTTTGAGTAGTTATGGTATGATGAGAAAGAGACCGAATGTTGTTCGGAGTCTCGGATGGGATCCGGGATATCACGAGGAGATCCGGAATGGTCCGGAGAATAAGATTCATATAAGGAAAGTCCCGTTTCGGAGTTGGGGAATGATTCCGGTGTTTTCATCAGGAATGTTCTAGAAGGTTCCGGAATGTCCGGCACTCCGGAGGGGAAGGGGTACATGAATGTGTCATTGCAAGTTGGAATGATTGCATCATGTACTAAGTGTCTTCGCTGTCCAAAATAAAGGGTTTATTCAAATCCTAAATTGAAAAGTCAAACGGCTAGTTTGAAAGTCAAACGGCAAGTTTTGGAAAGAGGAGGAGGTTGAAACCGAGTTGGGAGGAGTCCCTCCTCCCAAGCCGGGCACCACCCAAGCCGAGTTGGGAGGGACTCCCTCCCTTGGACGGCCCTCCACCTATATAAGGAGGCGGGCTCCTCCTAGCACACACAAGTACCTCTCCTCAAACCCTAGCTTGGCGCCACCACCATAGCCGCCACGCCCTAGGGTTTTGCCCAGCCGACTTGGTGCGCCAAACCCCAGCCGGCTCTAGCCTCTCCTCTTTGGTGTGTCTAAAACCTAGATCGCCGAGGAGCTCTCTCATACTCCACCATACTCGCTCCGGCTTAAGGCCTGCGAGATCTCTCCTCTACTTTGCATACCACGCCAGTTGTCTTGCCGAATCGCGAGGAGAGTGCTATAACCTCCATTTCTTTGGAACAAGGAGAGGAAGGTCTTCGAGTCAGTAACGGTGACCGATCTGGGAGCGCCGCCGAACGCAGCCTTGGGAAGGATCGTCACGATCTTGAGATCAGGAAGAGTACGACTACATCACCCACGAGAATCCGCTCTCGTTAAACACTTTGGAATCTTCGAGGGTAAGTTATTCCATCGACTCGTTGCTACAATCTAGTAGATAGATCTTGGCTTGTTTGTTTGTATGCGGTAGAATTTTTTTGTTTTCCATGCTACGAAACCCTACACTCGTATCCTTGGTTAGTACTAGCGTCTATAAATAAATACGAGGTACACAATCACCAAACAATACCTTACTATTGATAATCATCACACAAAGGTTCACACTAGATGATCTAGTATCATCACTAACATTACAAGATTAAAGCACTTGTTCCATTTATTTTATTTTAGAAAAGTAATTTCTACTCATTGAAAAACTACTTAAGGTTTAATATTCTCCAACTCAAACATGGGATCATGTTGACACATGTCATCACCACATATTTAAGTACATGGGAATGTGATTTAAAGTGGTGTCACAATTTAATAAGCTTTAACCTTTTTATTTTATTTAATTAAAATGGCTAGAAATGCCTATGTGGCATTCTTTTATTACTTGGTCATTATTTCTGTAAGTAAACCTACATATTTTTTATAAATTCTGAAAGGTATGGTCAAATGTGATTTTTGAGAGTTGGAATCAACTCAAAAGCTCTTATGGTTGAATTTTGAAAAATGTTTGAATGTAGACAAAATTCTGCCTTGATATTTTTACCATGGGTGATCTATAAATCTAAATGGTTTGAATCCAATGGGCTTGGATTAAAATTTTCAATACCTTTCTGACAAAATTGGTTTCATGCTATTTGATTTAGCAAAACTCCCTGAATTGATTTTTAAATCAACAGACAAAACTATGGTTTGAGTTTAAATGAAAAAATCCAAATTTAAACTAACTGGGTCACGCGGGAGAGTTACTGGGCCAGCCCACTACGCACAGCACGCGCGCGGGCTGCTGATAGATGGGGTCCACACGTCAGCGGAACTAACTAAACGAAACAATATCTATGAATCTGAGCCTTACGATCTAATTCTAATCTAATGGCTGAGGGTCGTCATTGACGACGAGCTACTCCAGTGAGGAACTAACCCTAATGCGGCCAGTGGGTGTCTAGGGAGGCTCACCGGGGCTCAGGCGATGGTCGGCGATGGGGGCGAACGACGAAGTCGATGACGACGGTTCTCCTGGTACCAGCGGCTCCTCCTGGGGCAGCTCCAATCGACAGCTCCCTTCTCCTCCAGCAGCGGCAGGCTCCGGCCAAATTCCGGCGAGAGAGAGCTCGCCTTGCTCCGGGAAGGAGTGGGAAGGATCAGTGAGAGGTGGGGAGTGAGATGGTGTGGACGAATCGAGCTAGGGAGGTATCCTTTTATAGGCGAGCAAGAGGGGCAACACGGCGTGGGCAGAGGTCATCGGAGGCGACGGTACATGCGACTATCAACATGGCTAAGGCTAGGGGACGGTGCGCGGTCTCCTGGCGATCGTTGCTCGCTGAAAGGCGAGGCATAGGGTGGTGGGGTTTGGTCTGGAACGTGCGTTGCTCTGCGCGGTACCGACGGCGAACTTCGCGGCGTGCAGCGGCTACGGGGTACGATTGAGGAAATGAGCATGTCTAGTGGTCTCCTGGGACGGTGGGGTTCATGCTGGCGGGCGGCAAGGGCTCGAGGTGGTCGGTTTGAGTGGGAATGGCAAGTGCAAGGTGGTGCGCATCGGCATGGTCGACAGCAGCGCGGGCACGACGTTTCCGGTGGTTCCTGTCTCTGTCTTCGAGCTAGGGCTGGTCCAGAGGGGGCGGTGAGGCACGTGCAGCATGCCAGACAAGGTTGGCATAGCTAGTTCTTCCTCTAGCTTGCTGTCCACATTGGGGTGGCAAGGGGATTCGGCATGGTCACCGTTAATGGCTATGCCAAGCTCACAGTGGTGCTAAGGCTTGTTAATTTGGCTAGTTCATCTACTGAGAGTGTAGTGAGAGCTAGAGAGGGAACAAGGTTGGAAAAAATTACTACACACTATTGTGTTTGATGTTTTGTTGTTTGTTGCTAACAAGGTGTTTGATGAAATGGCCGAAAGAAATTCAAATTTGAATTCTGGATTCAAACTTGGTGGGTTTGCTAGGCACACACTAGGGAGTATCTGGTTAGTTGGATTAGTCAAGGGGCACTGGTTTGGTTGGGTTTTTAAAAGGTGTGATCTTCACATATGATAAAAATTCAATTTTGAATTGTCATTTGAATGAAGTTGCTAAATGTTTCTGCAAGTTTGAAAGGTGGGCTTTGATTAACTTTTACTTGGTCTAGGAAGGGGTGAAAAGAATTGGAAAAGTTTCTTTTTGAAATCTTGGACTAGAAACACTCAAAGTAAGCTAGTGAACAAGATTGGCAAAAATGACCATTTGCCTTATTTGCATTGTTTTTTATTTTCTCTTTATTTGTTTCTGCATGGAATTGTTTTATATGATGTTATATTCACATTTAAACCATTTATCGATATTTAGGTTAATTACACAATTCCATTCATGTATTTATCCCATCATCACATACACACATGTATTCATATGATTTTAAATTAATCAAAGTTTTTGTTAACCCTAATTTTATTGATTAGAGTTTGATGATCATTGTTTCATATTTTTGGGATGTTACAAACCTTCCCTCCTTAAACAAAATTTCGTCCCTAGATTTGAGAAATAAGACAAAATATTACCTAGGATTTAAAGAGATCGGGAAACTCCGTCCTGATGTGATCTTCGCGCTCCCAGGTAGCTTCTTCTTCGGTGTGGTTGCTCCACTGAATCTTGAGAAACTTGATGCTTCGGGTTCTGGTGGTTCTGAAAGCTTATTACAAAATACGGATAGGCACTTCGGGATATGTCAGCTCATCGTTGATCTCTATGGTCCGGTGATCAATGTTCTTGAAAACTTTGGTCTTCTCCAGAACTTCAAGGCATTTTCGAAGTAATGATATATGGAACACATTGTGTACTGCTGACATCTCCTCTGGCAGTTCCAATTGATACGATACTTCTCCTCGATGATTCAGAATCTTGAAGGGTCCGATATATCTGGGGGCTAACTTTCCTTTGAGCTGGAAACGCTGCATTCCTTTCAAAGGCGACACTTTGAGATACACAAAATCTCCGATATTGAAAGCGAGGTCTCGACGTCTCTTGTCGGTGTAACTCTTCTGTCTTGACTGTGCGGTCTTGAGGTGCTCATGAATCTTGTGAAATTTCTCTTCTGCTTCTCGTAGGATGTCAGGTCCAAAAATCTGACTCTCTCCTACTTCCGACCAATTCAAAGGGGTGGGAGACTTTCTTCCATACATGAACAAATGGGGCCATTTGCATACTAGCTTGATAACTGTTGTTGTATGAAAATTCTGCGAAAGGTAGACAATCTTCCCATTTAGATCCATACTCTAGCACACATGCTCTCAACATATCTTCGAGTATTTGATTTACTCGCTCCGTTTGTCCATCGGTTTGAGGGTGATACGCTGTGCTGAAATACAGTCGGGTTCCTAAACCTTCTTGTACTTTCTTCCATAACCTCTAGGTAAACTGAGTTCCTCGATCCGATACGATGTTTTTGGGGACTCCATGAAAACTGACGATTCTAGCTATGTAAAACTCTGCTAGCTTCAAACTCTGGTATGTGGTCTTAACTGGTAAGAAATGGGCGACTTTGGACAATCTATCAACTATGACCCAGATAGAGTCATTTCCCCTACTAGAAGTAGGCAATCCGGTGATAAAGTCCATTCCTACTGAATCCCATTTCCATTCTGGAATCTGCAATGGTTGCAACAGTCCTGCGGGTCTTTGATGTCCTGCCTTGACTCTCTGACATATATCACACTTGGCGATATAGCTTCTGATTTCTCTCTTCATTTTATGCCACCAAAATTGCTCCTTCAAATCCTGATACATCTTCGTTCCTCCGGGGTGGATAGAATAAAGAGTATCATGGGCCTCTTTCAAATAACTTCTTTAAACTCCGAATCTGCTGGTACACAGAGGCGTCCTTTGTACCACAGAATTCCTTCTTCGTCCTTGGTGAATCCGGGTACTTTGCCTGTACCGATACAACATTTGATTCCATCGATACTAGCATTTCCTTTCTGCGCTCTTTGATCCGACTGACCAAAGTGGGTTGAAGTTCTATGCTAGCCAAAAATCCTTCACTCACTAATTCCATTCTAAAATCTTCCATCTCTTTGTGCAAACTTGGTTGCTCCTTCAAAATCATGGAGTTCAAGCGGCACGGCAATCTGCTAAGGGCATATGCTACCACATTGTCTTTATCGGGGTGATAGTGAATGTCCAGGTCATAATCCTTGATTAGCTAAATCCATCTTCTCTGCCTCATATTCAGCTCCTTCTGAGTGAATATATACTTCAGGCTCTTATGATCTGAATAAATCTCACGACGGTTTCCCATCAGATAATGCCTCCATGTCTTCAGGGCTAGAACAACGGCTGCTAGTTCAAGGTCATGGGTTGGATAATTCTGTTCATGCTGCTTCAGCTGTCGGGACAAATAAGATATAACTTTGCATTCTTGCATTAGCACACATCCAATACCGATTTTGGATGCGTCACAATACACATCGAAGGGCTTCGTAATATCCGGCATGATCAAGATTGGGGCTGAAATCAATCTCCCCTCGAGTTCTTGAAAAATCGGTTCACATTTGTCTGTCCATTCAAACTTCTTGTCTTTCTTCAACAATTGGGTCATGGGTCTTGCAATGCTCGAGAATCCTTCTATAAACTTGCAGTAGTATCCCGCTAATCCGAGAAATGCACGAACTTGGGTTTGAGTGGTTGGGGCTTGCCAATCTTCCACATCCTTCACCTTCGCAGGGTCAACGACAATTCCTCTGCCCTGATACAATATGTCCGAGGAATCCTACCTCCTATGACCAGAATTCACATTTGCTAAACTTGGCATACAACTGATGCTCTCTAAGGGTTCCAAGAATGGTCCTTAGGTGTAGCTCATGTTCTTCTTCTGATTTGGAATAAATTAGAATGTCATCAATGAAAACAACGACAAACTTTTCCAGGAAGTCCATAAAAATCTTATTCATGAGGTGTAGAGTTCCCAACCTTTAATAAGGTAGAGTCCCCTGTGTTTACAATGCTAGTCCCTGGATCAATAGCTAGCATCCACTGTTAAGATGTAATATCAAGAAACAAAGGTCATAATACAACTTTATAACCAGGAATAACATAATTTTATTACATCTTACATAGCTCATTTGGCTATTACATTACATTGCAGCAGAATATCTATAAGCATGGGGTCCTTCATCTTCAAAGTGCCACAGTGCATATGTTGGTTGTAGACTTGTAATCCTAATCACTTAAACTTCACTAAATCAATCAAACCTGCAACATAACAAGTTACAGCCACAAGGGTCAATACATTTGAATTGTATTGGCAAGTGATACTATGGTAGTATAGTGGAGTCTATCATCTATATGCATTTGACTAAGTGGAGTTGAGGCTTGCATTGCTCAAAATAGATTTTCCTTATCATTTTGAAAACACTAAGTTTTTGCTTGACAAAATCATTTTCTCAATCAAAGATTGAAGATCCTTTAACCCTTGTTCGATCCACAAGTTTTTAACTTAGAAATTTGAATGATGAGATTCTTGATTGCTTCCATGTCTTGATGCTCAAATTGTCCTTTACCAGGGACATGGCTAAGTACTTAGATTTTACACTCTGCAGAGGTGGTGCACTTTCCCCACAAGACTTGGTTTCCCAAGACAAGATCTTTCAGAATCCTTCCCTTAGACCAAAATGGACGCGCTCCAACCTATCAAACTCTACCACCCACTGTCCATATGGCTAAGTTCTTGCAACCTATATGATCTAGGCAGAGCCCATAATGCCAAGTGGTTGCACTTGAAGCTTCTCAACATTTGACATCTCAAATCTCTTTGTTCCTGGGTGGCCATCCACAAGTGAGATACACAAGGTAAACCATAGACATGGGCCTTGTGAAGCACTCAACCAAAATCCACCAAGCAATTACCATTCCACCCAGGTGATTCATTAACTTAGTTGTTTTATTAAACAAAAACACAAGTCCTCAGACTTAGAAATTTTTCATAGTGTGAATATATATTCCACCCTTGTTTTCTATTAGCTAGGCTAAGCTTGATAGTAATAGGAATATTAACTTAGGAAGATTTCCACTAAGGTTTCATCTACTAGTTTTCCCATAGCAAGGTTTATACTTAGCAAAAATCCATGCAAGTTTTACTTAGAGAAAATCACTAGTGCATAGTGAAAGTAATGGGACAAAAAGTATGAAGCATCACTTGCCTTTTTGGTAGAGGGTATAAGTTCACTCCTTGTCCTTGCAACAATCACACTCTTCAAGTCACTACAATTCAATCAAGCAAGGCACAAACTCAATCTACCAATCAAGCAAAACAACACATAAAATGATGAAACAAACAACACATGCAAGCATGCAAAAAGGGTTGTTTTATTTGGACAAGTGGTTCCTAATGGGTCATAAACATTTGAAAGCACCTATTGGTCATTTTGTAAAGTGGCAAAGTCATTTGCAAAAGGTTTCACTACAAAAACCATTTTCAAAACAAAGTATCATTTTATGTGGTGTAGAAATATTTTTACTAAGGCATTAATCTATAGGGTTCACCAAATATGTTTTCAAACCACAAAACTTGGTGTTTGGGGTCAGAGAGTTTAAAACAAAACATTTCCCAAAAGTTTTCTTCCAAAACCATTTTTAATAAATGAACTATATTTTTATTTGGCTAGAAATGGTTTTAAATCAAAGAATCATTCTTTTGTTTCTCCAAATACATTTTTGAAACCACAAAGTGTTTCCTAGGGTCAGTAGGTTCAAATCACACCAATTGCCAAAGATTTTATCCCCAAATTCATTTTTAAACAATTTTCACAACCTTAACAAGCATACAAATGTTTCTGAAAAAACAAACATTGTACCAGAGGCTTTTTACTAAACAAAAGGCATGGTTGGATAGGGCTTGTCTCACTGATTCCATTGATATAAAGTTTGCAAAATTTGGACGTGTGGTTTAAAAGTTACAAGGGTTTCAAAATGGCATCTAAATCTGATTTCAAATTCTATTTTAAATCGTCTGGTTCAACGCGTCCTATTCTCATTCGTCGGTACCGCTTCACTCGGATCGGCTATTCTGGCGCGTTGGATCAAGTTGAATCATGCGGCTCATAAGCGTGCGTACCCATTCGCTTACTTTCTATCCTATCCACCAGATCGAGATCGGACGGCTGCTGTGAGCTCGACCTTAAACGAGCGGCGCTGCGGCGATGGCTGGCGGCGGAGCGGCCAGAAGGTGGCGGCGCCGGCGATACATGAAGCAAGGGTGGCCAGGGAGGTACTCACAGCGTTCGCATAGGCCTGGGGAAGCTCAAGGTGATGCCGTCTTGTCGAGGGGCGCACTGGAGCGGGCTTGATTGCTCGCCGGAGATTAGCTGGGCCTCGGGCGGCTCTGGAGGTCGTCGAGGGCGAGGATGGGAGGCACCCTAGGACAAAAGGAAGACACTATTAGGTTCGCAAGGGCATGGCGATCATCATCGTGTCCACGGGGAAGAGAGGGGTGGTCTGGTTTTCCGGGGAGACGTCGCCGCAGTTGGAGCAGACGGCGGCGCTGGATCGGGGAAGACGTTGCCGACGCTCAGGGACGCGCGCGAGCGAGCTGCGTCTGCAGAAAGGTCCTCCAGGTGATGGAGATCACGGCTGGGTGCTCGAGGAGGCAAGAGGTGGCGTGGGGCTGCTGGATTCCTCGCCGGAGCGTCGTCGGAGTCAGTGGCGGTTTGGAGACGATTTGAGCACCCTGGTGGCGTTCAGAGCGTGGTGTCTGAGGGGAAAGGAGGAGAAGGGCGAGGCGATTAAGACAGGATGGTTGCAGGAGCGATTAACTGCTGCGTTAACGCGAATTGATGCTCGCGAATTCATCGCAGAAACTGGAGAGAGGGGGAGGAAGAACTGGTCGCGTGGTTGAAGACAGGTGAGCTGGCGGTGGGGTCTACCTGGCAGTGAGGAAGTGAGAGGGAAAGAGGTCCACCAGTCATTGGCTTAGTGGGTGTGAGTTCGAGTGAGAAAACGTTTCGCTGAGGGAAAGAAAGGTGGGCTGGAGTTGGGCCTAAACTGGGCTGCTGGGTTGGGTCGACCAGATTCCTATTTTTTTCTGTTTGAAACCTTTTTATTTTTCCAAAATCAATTTCTGTTTTGAAATTCAAACAAACAAACAACATTCAAATCAATTCAAACAATTACCACACTAAACAACTTTGAATTTGGTTCTGTTCAGTAACATAAACCACAATTCCAAAATCAAAAATAATGATTTTATTTTTAGTGTCCATTATAATTAAATAAAATGGACACTAGTTAATAAATCAAAATAGGTTTTGTTTTATTTAAATTCTTTATTTTAAATCCAAATAAAACCAAAACACTTCAGTAGGTTTTATTTGAATAATTAAAATACTTAGAAAACTTATTTGAAATAAATAAATAAGTTTTAGGGTTTATTTAAATTGGGAAAAGCCTTTACTTAAATAAAATTGGATATTAAATCCTTATATTTTATTTAAATAAACCTTTACTATTTTTATCAAAAACAAAACATTTTATTTCAAAAACTTGGCCAAGGTTTAATTTGGCTTTATAAAATAATCCTTATTTATAAATCTACCCTTTTCTTTTGAAAACCAAATCTTTTATTAAAAGATCCAAAATAGTAATTTTAAATATTTTTATTTTTCCTTTACTAAATGTTTATCTTTTTAAATCCCTTTAGGATTTATCTGATCCAAATTGGTTTGAAGATTTTCAATTGGATTCAAAAAGTTTCTTCTCACTCAGAAAATCAAACAAAGTTTTATTTTATTCATTTATTTTTCACATTACAAGATTTGGAAAATCTTGGGATGTGACAGTCTACCACCCTTAAAATAAATCTCGTCCCGAGATTTGGGGAGGCTAGGGGTTACAAGTTGGCTCAAAATCATCTAGGGTACTACCACCCTTAAAAATTTCCATCTAGATTACATATTGGCTTGCTTGGGATCTTGAGGTAACTTTCCTGGACAGAAGTTTGCATAGTGGCCTAGCTCCTTGCATTTGAAACATGTGACAAGGCTGAGATCCCTCATAGGCTTGTTTATCTTGTGTTTCATCTTTTCTGGACAGTTGCTTGCATAATGTCCTAGCTCTTTGCAGTTGTTGCACCACACTTGGTTAATATCTTTCTTTTCCTTGGGTAACAATTCTTCTTGTTTGTTTCCTTGGTTCTTCTTCTTTTTTGGGCAATCACTGGCATAGTGTCCCATTTCTTTACATTTATGACATTGCACATGGCTTTTGTCCTTCTTTTGCTTTTTGGTTTTCTCCAAAGCTAGGAGTTCTTCTAGTTCATGCTCTTCATAGGTGGGAAATCTTTCTCTCTTCTTGGGGAAGTTACTAGAGATATGATCTTCTTCTTCACAGTTAGGGAATTGATCTTCATGTTCCTTGGATGCATGATCCTTGTCTCCACAAGTATTGCTAGCTTGGGTTCCTTCTAGATTAACATCTTTGTCATCCTTGTTGTCATTAGCTCTTTGGGAAAAGTTTTCTCCCATGTTGATCATTTGAGTAACCAATCCTTGCAACAATTGGGATTGAAGTTTCAAAATCCTTTGTATGGCTGGGTCTAGTCCATTGTTGTTGGCTAAAAGCTGAGTTGTCTCTTGGTTCAACTGGTTTTGGGTTGCTATGAGTTCGCTCATATTGTCCTCTTGGTTGTTGTTGTCATCAACCTTGATGTTGGAGTCTCTTGGAGTAGTCATCTGTTTGAGTTGGATTGGGATTAGAATAGGCAAAAATATTTCTAAGGAAATAATCCTATCACACACATCACAATTCACACAAGAAATGTGCAAGCAATCACAAACAAACATTCCATTCAATCAACAAGTTTCAAGCATGTTTTTAGGCAACCAAAAATATTTTTGTTACACCACATAAGTTGGTGTGTTTGACTTAACTATAATATGGTAGTCCATCTATATGGTTCAATTGTGATCTTTCCTTCCTTCTTGATTCTTCCTGTATGAGATCATGGTTTCCTTGGGGAAAAATCTGGGTTACAATACTTCAAGTAAAGTGAACTCCTTCTAATTTTGCATTTCCTTAGTCTCCACATCTTGAGCAAGATTTTCCTTGTCTCACTTGTAGTCCTTAGTGGTATCCAAGTTGGAAGTCCTTGGTGAATATGCTGAAGATGTTGAAGTCATTGGAGTTGAAGAAGTTGAAGTCATTAGAGTTGATGGAGTCCTTTGCACATGGTGAAGTCTTTGGTCATGGGGTAGGTTTTTCCATCAAGTTGAAGTAGAAGAGATGTAGAGTCAAAACCAAAATGGTTGAGGAAAGAATTTACAAGATTGTTTGTAAATAAGCTTTGGAACAAATACAACTCCTATTTTTCTAAGGGGTTTTGTCCAATCCTAGGGTTACAAATCCTACAGGCAACACAATGCTCTGATACCATCTGTAGAGTTCCCAACCTTTAATAAGGTAGAGTCCCCTGTGTTTACAATGCTAGTCCCTGGATCAATAGCTAGCATCCACAGTTAAGATGTAATATCAAGAAACAAAGGTCATAATACAACTTTATAACCAGGAATAACATAATTTTATTACATCTTACATAGCTCATTTGGCTATTACATTACATTGCAGCATAATATCTATAAGCATGGGGTCCTTCATCTTCAAAGTGCCACAGGCAGACATGTTGGTTGTAGACTTGTAATCCTAATCACTTAAACTTCACTAAATCAATCAAACCTACAACATAACAAGTTACAGCCACAAGGGTCAATACATTTGAATTGTATTGGCAAGTGATACTATGGTAGTATAGTGGAGTCTATCATCTATATGCATTTGACTAAGTGGAGTTGAGGCTTGCATTGCTCAAAATAGATTTTCCTTATCATTTTGAAAACACTAAGTTTTTGCTTGACAAAATCATTTTCTCAATCAAAGATTGAAGATCCTTTAACCCTTGTTCAATCCACAAGTTTTTAACTTAGAAATTTGAATGATGAGATTCTTGATTGCTTCCATGTCTTGATGCTCAAATTGTCCTTTACCAGGGACATGGCTAAGTACTTAGATTTTACACTCTGCAGAGGTGGTGCACTTTCCCCACAAGACTTGGTTTCCCAAGACAAGATCTTTCGAAGCCTTCCTTAGACCAAAATGGACGCTCCAACCTATCAAACTCTACCACCTGTCCATATGGATAAGTTCTTGCAACCTATATGATCTAGGCAGAGCCCATAATGCCAAGTGGTTGCACTTGAAGCTTCTCAACATTTGACATCTCAAATCTCTTTGTTCTGGGTGGCCATCCACAAGTGAGATACACAAGGTAAACCATAGACATGGGCCTTGTGAAGCACTCAACCAAAATCCACCAAGCAATTACCATTCCACCCAGGTGATTCATTAACTTAGTTGTTTTATTAAACAAAAACACAAGTCCTCAGACTTAGAAATTTTTCATAGTGTGAATATATATTCCACCCTTGTTTTCTATTAGCTAGGCTAAGCTTGATAGTAATAGGAATATTAACTTAGGAAGATTTCCACTAAGGTTTCATCTACTAGTTTTCCTATAGCAAGGTTTATACTTAGCAAAAATCCATGCAAGTTTTACTTAGAGAAAATCACTAGTGCATAGTGAAAGTAATGGGACAAAAAGTATGAAGCATCACTTGCCTTTTTGGTAGAGGGTATAAGTTCACTCCTTGTCCTTGCAACAATCACACTCTTCAAGTCACTACAATTCAATCAATCAAGGCACAAACTCAATCTACCAATCAAGCAAAACAACACATAAAATGATGAAACAAACAACACATGCAAGCATGCAAAAAGGGTTGTTTTATTTGGACAAGTGGTTCCTAATGGGTCATAAACATTTGAAAGCACCTATTGGTCATTTTGTAAAGTGGCAAAGTCATTTGCAAAAGGTTTCACTACAAAAACCATTTTCAAAACAAAGTATCATTTTATGTGGTGTAGAAATATTTTTACTAAGGTATTAATCTATAGGGTTCACCAAATATGTTTTCAAACCACAAAACTTGGTGTTTGGGGTCAGAGAGTTTAAAACAAAACATTTCCCAAAAGTTTTCTTCCAAAACCATTTTTAATAAATGAACTATATTTTTATTTGGCTAGAAATGGTTTTAAATCAAAGAATCATTCTTTTGTTTCTCCAAATAAATTTTTGAAACCACAAAGTGTTTCCTAGGGTCAGTAGGTTTAAATCACACCAATTGCCAAAGATTTTATCCCCAAATTCATTTTTAAACAATTTTCACAACCTTAACAAGCATACAAATGTTTTTGCAAAAACAAACATTGTACCAGAGGCTTTTTACTAAACAAAAGGCATGGTTGGCTAGGGCTTGTCTCACTGATTCCATTGATATAAAGTTTGCAAAATTTGGACGTGTGGTTTAAAAGTTACAAGGGTTTCAAAATGGCATCTAAATCTGATTTCAAATTCTATTTTAAATCGTCTGGTGCCACGCGTCCTATTCTCATTCGTCGGTACCGCTTCACTCGGATCGGCTAATCTGGCGCATTGGATCAAGTTGAATCATGCTCGAGCGTGTGTACCCATTCGCACTTTCTATCCTATCCACGGATCGAGATCGGACTGTTGTGAGCTCGACCTTAAGCAGCGGCGTTAAGCGGTGGTGGCGGCGGCGGGCGGTGGCGGCGCCCGGCGATAGAGGGTGGGGTGGGAGGTACTCACAGCGTTCGCAGAGTCCTGGGGAAGCTCAAGGTGATGCCGTCTTGTCGAGGGGTGCACTGGAGCGGGCTTGATTGCTCGCCGGAGATGAGCTGGGCCTCGGGCGGCTCTGGAGGTCGTCGAGGGCGAGGATGGGAGGCACCCTAGGACAAAAGGAAGACACTGTTAGGTTCGCAAGGGCATGGCGATCATCATCGTGTCCACGGGGAAGATAGGGGTGGTCTGGTTTACCGGGGAGACGTCGCCGCAGTTGGAGTAGACGACGGCGCTGGCTCGGGGAAGACGTTGCCGACGCTCAGGGACGCGCGCGAGCGAGCTGCGGCTACAGAAAGGTCCGCCAGGTGATGGAGATCACGGCTGGGTGCTCGAGGAGGCAAGAGGTGGCGTGGGGCTGCTGGATTCCTCGCCGGAGCATCGTCGGAGTCAGTGGCGGTTTGGAGACGATTCGAGCAGCCTGGTGGCGTTCAGAGCGTGGTGTCCGAGGGGAAAGGAGGAGAAGGGCGAGGCGATTAAGACAGCGTGGTTGCAGGAGCGATTAACTGCTGCGTTAACGCGAATTGATGCTCGCGAATTCATCGCAGAAACTGGAGAGAGGGGGAGGAAGAACTGGTCGCGTGGTTGAAGACAGGTGATCTGGCAAAGGGTCTACACAGCGTGAGGAAGTGAGAGGGAAAGAGGTCCACCAGTCATTGGCTTAGTGGGTGTGAGTTCGAGTGAGAAAACGTTTCGCTGAGGGAAAGAAAGATGGGCTGGAGTTGGGCCTAAACTGGGCTGCCGGGTTGGGTCGACCAGATTCCTATTTTTTTCTGTCTGAAACCTTTTTCTTTTTCCAAAATCAATTTCTGTTTTGAAATTCAAACAAACAAACAACATTCAAATCAATTCAAACAATTACCACACTAAACAACTTTTAATTTGGTTCTGTTCAGTAACATAAACCACAATTCCAAAATCAAAAATAATAATTTTATTTTTAGTGTCCATTATAATTAAATAAAATGGACACTAGTTAATAAATCAAAATAGGTTTTGTTTTATTTAAATTCTTTATTTGAAATCCAAATAAAACCAAAACACTTCAGTAGGTTTTATTTTAATAATTAAAATACTTAGAAAACTTATTTGAAATAAATAAATAAGTTTTAGGGTTTATTTAAATTGGGAAAAGCCTTTACTTAAATAAAATTGGATATTAAATCCTTATATTTTATTTAAATAAACCTTTACTATTTTTATCAAAAACAAAACATTTTATTTCAAAAACTTGGCCAAGGTTTAATTTGGCTTTATAAAATAATCCTTATTTATAAATCTACCCTTTTCTTTTGAAAACCAAATCTTTTATTAAAAGATCCAAAATAGTAATTTTAAATATTTTTATTTTTCCTTTATTAAATGTTTATCTTTTTAAATCCCTTTAGGATTTATTTGATCCAAATTGGTTTGAAGATTTCCAATTGGATTCAAAAAGTTTCTTCTCACTCAGAAAATCAAACAAAGTTTTATTTTATTCATTTATTTTTCACATTACAAGATTTGGAAAATCTTGGTATGTGACATGAGGTTCATGAAATAAGCGGGGCCATTGGTTAATCCAAAAGACATGACATTATACTCGTATAATCCATATCTGGTTGTAAAGGCAGTCTTTGGAATATCCTCTGCGCGAATCTTGAGTTGATGATAGCCAGTCCTAAGATCAATCTTAGAAAACACTTTGGCACCAGTCAACTGGTCAAACAGATCTTCTATTTTTGGCAATGGGTACTTGTTCTTGATGGTGACATCATTCAACTTCCAATAATCCGTACACAAACGGTTACCTCCATCCTTCTTGTCTACAAACAAAACATGTGATCTCCATGGCGACGCATGTCACATCCCAAAATTTTCCAAATTTTGAAATGTGAAAAATAAATAATTGTTAAAATTTAGGGTGAAAAGAAATTTTTTATTCCAAATGGAAACATCAAAACTCAACTTGAACAAATTTGAATAAAATGGAATTCAACAAATCTCAATCAGGTGAAATGCATTCATCAATAAATGTATCTTGAAATTTAAACAGTTAGAAAAGTTAAATCGAAACCCTAAAACCCTAATGGAAGAAAATCATTCCATGATTACTCTAAGACTATGGATTTTTTACATATAAAATTTATCAACAAACATTTATAAATGATCAAAAATGATAAACAAAAATATTATAAAACCAT
The DNA here is from genome assembly GCA_030063025.1 of Avena longiglumis. Taxonomy (NCBI): domain Eukaryota; kingdom Viridiplantae; phylum Streptophyta; class Magnoliopsida; order Poales; family Poaceae; genus Avena; species Avena longiglumis. Next base: position 85,637,958 of record CP125977.1, on the reverse strand, counting down.
AGAAATTGTATTCACTTAATTTGGAGCCATGGATAAAATCTTATGACTTTAATAAGATAGGGAAATTAAAATTCAAAGATAATAGAGCTTCTATCTAAAATCCATACCCAAAATTATGAGAAAATAATCCTAAAGGGTTTTAGAAAGATAAACAAATATTACATAAAAATATACAAATTGGAATCACCAATTTTGAATCTATAAATAAAAAGATATGGACTTTATAAGATAAAGAAAGAAATAAATAAATAAATAAATAAGGAATATTTAAAAGCCAAATTAAATCTTGGCCAAATCCATAAGCAAATGAAATAAAAGATAACCCAAATCCAAATAAAATAAAGGGATAAAGAATATTCAAATAAAATAATATGGCATTAACCAAATTCTATTCCAATTGAATGAAGACAAAATCCCTTAGATAAATGATTAATTAAATCATGGGAAAATAATAAAGTGGAATTTCCCAAGGTAGATACAAAATTTATTTAATTAACTTAAATGGAATAAAATAATCATTTAAATAAAATTTTGAAATTAAAACCATATTTGATTTTATTGGAATAAAGACAATTACCCAATTTAAATGATTAATAAATCATATTGAAATACTTTAAATAATTCAAAGAGAATTATTTGCACTAATGAATAAATAAAACCTACTGAAAAAGGTTTGGTAAATATTAAGATTCAAATAAGAATTTGAAATATAAATAAAAACTTATTTGAATAAAGGCAAGTGCTTATTTTAATAAAGAATAAAACCATAAAAGAATAAATAAATTATTCTAAAATGATCTTTAAAAATACATGTTTAAACAAAATAGAAAATTACTAAAAGTTTGGTAAAAAAATTAAATTCAAATGGTGTTTGAAATCATTTGAAAGAAATCAAAACAGAAAAATAGAAAAGAAAAAGGAAAAAGAATTTGAAAGAAAAAAATGAGAAAACGAGTCAGCCCAGCCCAGCTAACCTACCTGGCCCATCTAGCCCAACTAGCCCACTCCCTCTCTCTCAAACGCGAAGCGTTTTCTCACCGCAAACTCAACTCGCGCCTCACTGACGATTGGACCCCACCTAAACATTCTTTCTCATGCTGACAACGATACCCCACTTGCCAGACCATCGTCCTCACCCGCGTTGACCTCGCCCTCAACTCCGGCTGTTTCGGCTCGTTTAATCCTCGGATCAATTCGCTCAATTCCGCCAACAATTCCTCCCCGTGATTACTCCCATTTAATCGCCTCCGTCCCCTCCTTCTTTCCCCTCAAACCTCACACGACCAGAGCCACTAGGCTGTCCCTAATTTCGTTTGCAACCTCGCTGCCCCGACGAGCTCCTTTCCCTGATTCCGGCCAAGCCGCACCTCTCCTCTTCCTCTAACCTCCACGGGCATGATCCCCATCTCCCTGCAAATATGCCAGTAGATCTAGATCATCCATGCGTGCCCAGAACGTCAGCAACGACCAAGACCGAACATCGCCATCTACTGCCTCGACTCCGGCGAGTTCTCCCCATAAGCCCCAACCGCCCCTTCTCTCTAAATAATACTCCTGTAGTCACCATCCCCGTGCGCATCTAACGCCACCATTTTTCTTGCTTTGCCGTGGTCCGTAGCCTCGCCTCCGTCGTCGACAGAGAGTGCCCATCGCCAGGACCATCTCCGACGAGCAATCGCCAGCACATGCGAGCGCCCCTTCGTCTACAACAAGCACGTCGAGCTTCCCCACGTCACTGCGATCACGGTGAACCATCTCTCTTCCCTTCTCGCTTCCTAGTTCGCCGGCAACTTCACTAACAGAGCGCGCCGCCACCGTCTGCCACCGCCAGCGCCGCCAGATCATGGTCAGTGCAATGAGAGCCGTTAGATGCAAATCATGTGGTTGTGTTAGATGAACTTAAGCGAAACGTTATTTGTTGATCTGGGACGCACAGATCTAATTAGATCCAACGCTCCACGTAGCGCGATCCTCACGAACCGGTACCAGCCAATGAGGTTGTGACACGTAGCCCAGCTCTCATTTTGAAAACAGAAACATTTCTATTAGATGTTTAAACTTGCAAAATTCATAACTTTAGATCTACATATACAAATTTTGCAAACTTTATATCAATGAAATCAGCAAAAAGAATCCTACACAACCATGCCATTTCTTTTAATGAATTGCGTCTGTAAAATTGGTTGTTTTTGAAGAAACTTGTTTAGGCATGTTTTGAATATAAAAATTATTCTAGAAATGTTTTTAGAATAAAATATTTTGTAAATGGTTTATTTTGAACCTAGTGACCATAGAAACCAACTTTTGGATTTAAAAATATATTTTGTGACACTTAAGAATAAATATTTGAATAAAAGCATTTCTAGTCAAATAAAAATATTGTTTATGTTTTAAAAATACTTTTTGAGTAAAACCTTTTGAAAATGGTTTGAATTAAACTCTCTGACCTGAAACACCAAGTTTTGGGATTTAAAAATATATTGGGTGAACCCTAGAAAAATTATTACTTTGTTTAAAGGCATTTCCAACAAAATAAAATATTACTTTGGTATAAAAATGGTTTATAGGCAAAACCCTTTGCAAATGGTTTTAATATTAAACACTTGACCTTAAAATACTAACATTTGTGTTTAAAAATATATTTGGCAAACACTAGATAATTATTCCTTTGATTTAAAACATTTCTAGCAACACAAAAGGGATTTAAATTGGCCATTTTTACTAACTTAATATCAAATGGTTTTGCCACTTTTATAAATGACCAATAGGTGTTTTAAAATGTTTATATCCTATTATAAACCAATTTCCCAAATATAACAATCTTTGGCATGCTTGCATGCATTGCTTTGTTTTTAGTATGCTACGTGTTGAATTGTTTGAATGCTAGATTGAATTTGTGCCTTGATTGAATTGTAGTGAACTTTGACGACTGTGACTATTGCAAAGATCAAGGAGTGAACTTATATTCTCTACCAAAAAGGCAAGTGGTGCTTCATACTTTTGTCCCATTATTTTCACTATGCATTAGTGATATTTCAAAGTAGGACTTGCATGGAATTTTACCAAGTATGCTATGCCATGGGAAATCCTAGTAGATGATGCCTTAATAGAATTTTCGCTAAGTTAAGATTCCTACTACTATCATGCTTAGCTTAGCTATTAGAAAACAAGGGTGGATTATATTCATGCGATGAGATATTTCTAAGTATATGACTTGTGTTTTGTTTAATAAAACAACTATGTGAATGAATCACCTGGGTGGAATGGAAAGGATGGATTTATGTTGAGTGGTTACACAAGGCCAGGGGACTGGTGAACCATGTGTATCACACTTGTGGAATGCCACCCAGGAACAAAGAGATTTGAGATGTCAAATGTTGAGAAGCTTCAAGTGCAGCCACATGGCATTATGGGCTCTGCCTGGATCATATAGGTTGCAATAACTTAGCCAAATGGACAGTTGGTGGTAGGAGATGATAGGTTTGGGAACGCGTCCATTTTGGTCTAAGGGAAGTCTTATGAAAGATTTTGTCTCGATGCATGTCGAGTCTTATGGGGAAAGTGCACCACCTCTCGAGAGAGTAAAATCTAAGTACTTAGCCGTGTCCGCGGCAATGGACAATTTGAGCATGAAGACATGGAAGCTATCAAGAATCTCCTCATCCCATTTTCTAAGTTAAAAACTTGTGGGTGAACAAGGGTTAAAGGATCTTCAATCAATGATTGGTAGATGCCTTGGGTGATTTTGACAAACAAAAAAAACTTAGTGTTTTCAAATGATAAGGAAAATCTATTTTGAGCAAAGCAAGCCTAAGCTCCACTTAGCCAAATGCATATAGATGATAGACTCCACTATACTATCATAGTATCACTTTCCAATACAATTCAAATGTATTGACCCTTGTGGCTGTAACTTATTATGTTGCAGGTTTGTTTGATGTTAATGAAGTGTGTTGATTAGGATTACAAGTCTACAACCAACATGATTGCCTGTGGAACTTTGAAGATGAAGGACTCCATGTTATAGTTATTTCTGCTGCATTATAATTAGATAGCCAAATGAGCTATGTAAGATGTAATGAATTATTTTATTCAAGGTTATAAAGTTGTATTATGACCTTTGTATCTTGATATTACATCTTAACTGTGGATGCTAGCTATTGATCCAGGGACTAGCATTGTAAACACAGGGATCTCTACCTTATTAAAGGTTGGGACCTCTACAGATGGTATCAGAGCACTGTGTTGCCTATAGGATTCTAACCCTAGGATTGGACAAAACCCCTTAGAAAAATAGGAGTTGTATTTGTTGAAAATTATTTACAAACAATCTTGTAAACTCTTTCCTCAACCTTTTTGGTTTTGATTCTACATCTCTTCTATTTCAACTTGATGGATAAAACCTCAACCATGAGCAAAGACTTCAACATGAGCAAAGGACTTCACCAACTCAAATGACTTCAACTTAAACATCATTAAAGACTTCAACTTTAGTTTCACCAAGGATTTCAACTTAGACATCACTAAGGACTACAAGTGAGACAAGAAATATTACTCAAGACTTGGAGACTAAGGAAACACAACCTAGAAGGAATCATCATCACCTTTGAGTTTTGTGACCAAGATGAAAGAAATTTTCCAAGGATACCATGATCTCATTCAAGAAGAAACAACTAAGAATAATGAAGTGGTCTCAAGTGAACCATATAGTTGGACCACCATGATTAGTTTAAACACACCAACTTATGTGGTGTAGGAAAAATATTTTGTTGGCTAAAAATGTGTTTGAACCTTGTTGTTTGAGTGGAATGTTTTTTTGTGATTGCTTGCACATTGCTTGTGTGAATTGTTGTGTGTGATTAGAATTCTTTCTCTAGAAATCTTTTGCCTATTCTAACCCCAATCCAACCCAAACATATGACTTATCCAAGAGACTCTAACATCAAGAATGGTGACAACAATAACAACAACCAAGAGATGCACATGAGAGAACAACTACTAGCAAACCAAACCCTTCTGAATCAGATGACAACTCAGTTTTTAGCCAACAACAATGAGTTAGACCCAACCATACAAAAGTTTTTGGAAATCCAATCCCAATTGTTGCAAGGGATGACCACTCAAATGATCAACATGAAAGACAATCTTTCCCAAGGAGTTTGTGACAATAATGATGTCAAGGATGATATTATAGAAGGAACTCAAGCTTGCAGTATTTGTGGAGACATGGATCACACTTCCAAAGAGCATGAAGATCAATTCCCTAATTGTGAAGAGAAACATCCAACTAATCAATGCCCCATGTAACATCCCAAAAATACTAAACCTGGATCATCAAACTCTAATCACCAAATTTAGGGTTAACAAAAACTTTTCCAATTAAAATATGAAAGCATTCATATGAGTGTGCATTAAAATTTGGATTCTTTTGAATTGCCATTATTATGTGTTTCTTTGCTTGTAAAATGATTCTTAGGTGAAATAAACATCATCTAAAGAATCCCCACACTTTTCCCAAAGATAAATAAATCAAAACAAACAAATTAAGTGAATGGTCACTTTGGCCAAATTAACTCCCATGCCTACTTTGTCTATCTCTAACTTTCAGAACTTAACAGAAACTTGTATGGATCTTTGCACCCCTTGATAGTACTCATAACAAAGTACCAAGGCCCACCTTGTGATCATCCAGAAACATTTAAATGCATAGTTTAAATGACAGTTGAAAATTGAATCTATTTCAAATGGGAAGATACCACTTTTTCAAAAACCCCTCAAACCAACTCAACTTTCAAAACCCAAGCATCTACAGACTCACCAGCACATGCTAGCACACCCACCAAAAATAATTTCAAAATTCAAAACTTGAGTTCATGCGGTCATTTGATCAAACACCTTGGAGATGCAAATCAAACAAATCCTAAACACTATAGTGTGCAGTGATCCTGGCCTAACTTGTTCCCTCTCTGGACACCACTAGCCTTAGTAGATCATCTAACAACCTTAACTAATCTCTAGCACCACTGTAAGCTGGCCATTGTCATCAATGGTGAGCAGGCCGAGTGCACCATTGCCACCCCATAGTCGACAACAAGTTATGAGCAACACTAGCCTCGCCAACCTTGTATGGGAGCAAGCTAGCACCCCACCGCCACTCCCTGTCCCAGCCGCGAGCGATGCCAGCTCCTGGACCACACGCACAGACCATGCCAACCTTCTCTGCAACCATGCCGAGAGCGCACCCTGTGCGCCACGCTCGATAGACGACCACCGACCATGCGCCGCCCTCGCCGCGTGCACGCGTGATCACCACCGTCCCAGCAACCCCACAGACACGCCCGTTCGCCGCCGCGCAGACCACGCGCGCTGTGCGCCATTAAAACTCCTGTTGGGCACGCTCAGAGCACCGCAGTGTTCCAACCGATCAGCACCGCCCCACGCCTCGCCACCACGTCGTTGAGCTTCGCCATGAAGCACAACACCGCACCCTACCGTCGCCCACGCCGATAGCCCTATGTGCCGTCGACCACGACGAGCTCAGCCCGCGCCCGTCGGTCCCCTCTCGCCACTATAAATAGAGGCCTCCCCCGCTCGAATTCTTCACACCACCTCACTCCCCTCACCTCACTGATCGTTCCACCCCATTCCCGGAGCAAGGCTAGCAGCGCATCGCCGGAATTGCGCCGGAGCAGGCCGCCTCTGGAGAAGAAGGGCGCCGTCGATTTTGTCCACCCCTGGAGGAGCTGCCGGTACCAGGAGGTTCGCCGTCGTCGACTTCGTCATTCTCCCGCCTCGCCGACCTTCGCCTGAGCCCCGGTGAGCCCCCGACGACCCCCACTGAGCCGCTAGGGTTCGAACTCGCCGGTGACTAGTTCATCGTCGACGATGACCCTCACACGTTGATCTTACTTCTAATCCAACGCACCACATCGCCCTGTACCACTTCGCGTTTAAAGAGTCGCTGACCAGTAGACCCGCCATTCGCCCGTGCATGGAGTGACACGGCCGCAATAACCCTTCCTTGAGCCCACTAGTTTGAATTTAGCTTTTTCTTTTTAAGTTCAAACATAGTTCTGTACCTAGTTTCAAAAATCAACTCAGCTCAATTCACTGAACCAAATTGAATGAAACCAATTTTGTTAGAAAGGTATTGAAATGCTTAATCCAAGCCCGTTGGATTCAAATCATTTTAATCTATAGATCAACCTTGGTAAAAATAACAAGGCAGAACCTTTTCTGCATTCAAACATTTTTCAAATTTAAACCATAATAGCTTTTGAGTTGATTCCAACTCTCAAAAATCACATTTGATCATACCTTTTAGAATATATAAAAATATATGGGTTTACATACAGAAATAATGTTCAAGTAATAAAATAATGCCACATAGGCATTTCTAGTCACTTTATTTAATTGAAATAAAAGGTTAAACCTTATTAAATTGTGACACCACTTTAAATCACATTCCCATGTACTGAAATATGTGGTGATGACATGTGTCAACATGATCCCATGTTTGGTTTGGAGAATATTAAATCTTAAGTAGTTTTTCAATGAGTAGAAATTACTGTTCTAAAAATAAAAGAAATTAGACAAAGCTTTAATCTTGTAATGTTAGTGATGATGCTAGATCATCTATAGAACCCTTGTGTGTGATGATTGAAAGTAGTTAAGTATTGTTTGGTGATTGTGTACCTCGTATTTATTTATAGACGCTAGTACCGACCAAGGATACGAGGAGGAAGGAGGATACTGCGAAGAAGAAGCCGAGGAGAACTTCAACCACTGCTCTGCACAAGGCAAGCCTAATACTACTAGTTGATCGACCAAGCCAGCACTTTCAATTATGAAAGTTAGATAACCTATGCCATGCACTAAGCATGCTTGGTTGGACATATTTGATGATAACCCATCCCAGTTTTACTTGCAAGCTTTATACTTTATTTCTTTATCAAAGCTTTCTCTTAGAGTTTACTTAAGTGACTTGTAGATTCTAGGAAGATAATTTAAGGTTGCATAAAGAGCATAAAATTTGGCCTAAGCTAGATAATCCTTATGTCATCCTAAGGCATGAGATTGAACTTAGTAAAACTCCCCTAGTTTACCACCCCTCATTAGTACTTACCCACACTTGTAGATGCTAGTTCTAAGCATAAAACTTGATCAACTTTAGATGGGAATACTTGGTGAAAAAAGGTTATGAAAACCTTGGAATGATGGATCATTCTATTGAGATGTTTTGACATGTGTTTCCGAACACCAGATGATTTTGGTGATGAAAATGTTGAGGCATGAGCCTTAGCCCTTTATAAAACTGATGGTTGTCTGGATGCGATACCATTCCAATTTTACCGTACAACCATAATACCCGAAAATTGGGTAGGGCTTGACTGGAAACTTATATACCTTAGTATTGGTTCCCTCACGGCCAAGGTCTGAGCTGAGGATACCTTGTGAAGATAGTCCACCTGTGCAGTACCCAAGATGACAGCTGGTCATGGTTGGGAGGCCAAACTCACAGGAGAGGTGCTTATACTAGGGCGTGTAATTGAAAGGTTAGGATTGATTATCCGCATACTGAGTATTGTGAATTCAGGATTTCTTCCTGATGGATGTATCGAATGTTGTGGTGAAAGTGTACAACCTCTGCAGAGTGTCAAACTATTCGAATAGCCGCGTCCACGGTTATGGACAGTTGGAGTGGCCATACTGTTCCCTCGTCAGATGTTTTCAAAATGACTTATGAAATGAATTAAGACTTTGACTTGACCACAACAGAGTTGCGATATGTAATATAAGTTCCCAACTTAGGTGTTATAAAACTTCAACTAGCTTTCTTCGTTTCTAAACTTAGTAGAGTTAAATCTGGCTTTTTGCAAAACAACCCTAGAGCTTAGTGTCCTACTACAAAAACCTCCTTCACTTGTTATTATTAGTTTGCGAGTACTTAAAGAGTACTCATGGCTTTGTCCCTGGCTATTCCGTGGCCAGACTATGAAGAGGAGTACCAGGAGGATGGAACCCAGGAAGGTTACGACAACTAGGATCATCTCCCATCGTCAGCATTGCCTGTGACCCCGAAGATGGAGCTTCGCCTATGCTACCTTTATGATTACGTATTTCTGCTGCTTGAATTGTATTAAGAACTGGATCTTGAGATCCTTATTTGTGTAAGACCTTATGTATGGTTTGTAATGGATGATGTACTGTGGTATACAAATCTGTTATGTCTCGCAAAAATGGTAATCCTGGGTTGCGATGTATGGCATAACAGGCATCTGGGATTAAAAATCCGGCTGTTGACACCCCACATCTCAAGTGACTTGTTTCCTATGTGAAGGAAATGATCATGTCCCTATCCAATGCCCCATCTATCCTATAGTTCAACAAATGAAACAAGGTGGAATGCATCAAAATTATGGAAAACCCCATGAGGAAACAACTTCCATCAAGAAGGATGAAGACAAAGGCAAATCTCAGATTGCACCTCCATACATTAGGAATCACCTTGATGGACAAAATAGGAAACGTAGGTATTATCCAATGAATCATTCAAGGAACCGAGGAAGCTTTCCCACCTTTTAGGTGAGATATGAAGAGCATGAACTAGAAGAACTCCTAGCTTTGGAGAAACCCAAGAAGAAGAACAAGAAGAAGAAGAAGAAGGGAATTAGCCAAGTGATGTGCCAAAAATGCAAATATCTAGGCCATTATGCATCACATTGTCCTGAAAAGGAGAAAGACAAGACAAGTCAATATATGAGAGACATCAACCTTGTCACATGTTTCAAGTGTTGAAACAAAGGACACTATGCAAACAACTATCCAGATCATGAGGATCTCAGCCTTGTTACATGTTTCAAGTGTGGTGACAAAGGACATTATGCCAACAAGTGTCCAGAGAAGTTACATCAAGATCCCAAGTAAGCCAAGATGTAATCTAGTTGAAAACCTTTTTAAGGGTGGTAGTACCCTAGTTGTCTTGAAGCCAACTTGTAATCCATAGCCTTCCCAAATCTCAGGATGAGATTTCTTTTAAGGGTGGTAGCCTGTCACATCCCAAAATTTTCCAAATTTTGAAATGTGAAAAATAAATAAACAAAATAAATAATTGTTGAAATTTAGGGTGAAAAGAAACTTTTTGATTCCAAATGGAAACATCAAAACCCAACTTGAAATTTTTTGAATAAAATGGAATTCAACAAATCTCAATCAGGTGAAATGCATTCATTAATAAATGTATCTTGAAATTTAAACAGTTGGAAAAGTTAAATCGAAACCCTAAAACCCTAATGGAAGAAAATCACTCCAAGATTACTCTAAGACTATGGATTTGTTCCATATAAATTTTATCAACAAACATTTATAAATGATCAAAAATGATGAACAAAAATATTATAAAACCATAGAAATTGGATTCACTTAATTTTGAGCCATGGATAAAATCTTATGACTTTAATAAGATAGGGAAATTAAAATTCAAAGCTAATAGAGCTTCTATCTAAAATCCATACCCAAAATTATGAGCAAATAATCCTAAAGGGATTTAAAAAGATAAAAAAATATTAAATAAAAATATACAAATTGGAATCACCAATTTTGAATCTATAAATAAAAAGATATGGATTTTATAAGATAAAGAAAGAAAGGAATAAATAAATAAGGAATATTTAAAAGGCAAATTAAATATTGGCCAAATCAATAAGCAAATGAAATAAAAGATAATCCAAATCCAAATAAAATAAAGGGATAAAGAATATTCAAATAAAATAATATGTCATTAACCAAATTCTATTCCAATTGAATGAAGACAAAATCCCTTAGATAAATGTTTAATTAAATCATGCGAACATAATAAAGTGTAATTTCCCAAGGTAGATACAAAAGTTATTTAATTAACTTAAATGGAATAAAAGAATCCTTTAAATAAAATTTTGGAATTAAAACCATATTTGATTTTATTGGAATACAGACAATTACCCAATTTAAATGATTAATAAATCATATTAAAATACTTTAAATAATTCAAAGAGAATTATTTGCACTAATGAATAAATAAAACCTACTGAAAAAGGTTTGGTAAAGATTAAGATTCAAATAAGAATTTGAAAATATAAATAAAAACTTATTTGAATAAAGGCAAGTGCTTATTTTAATAAAGAATAAAACCATAAAAGAATAAAGAAATTATTCTAAAATGATCTTTAAAAATACATGTTTGAACAGAATAGAAAATTACTAAAAGTTTGGTAAAAAACTAACTTCAAATGGTGTTTGAAATCATTTGAAAGAAATCAAAACAGAAAAATAGAAAATAAAAAGGAAAAATAATTTGAAAGAAAAAAAATGACAAAACGAGTCAGCCCAGCCCAGCTAACCTACCTGGCCCATCTAGCCCAACTAGCCCACTCCCTCTCTCTCAAACGCTAAGCGTTTTCTCACTGCAAAGTCAACCCGCACATCACTGACAATTGGACCCCACCTAAACATTCTTTCTCACGCTGACAACGATACCCCACTTGCCAGACCATCGCCCTCACCCGCGCTGACCTCACCCTCAACTCCGACCATTTCTTCTCGTTTAATCCTCGGATCAATTTGCTCAATTCCGCCAGCAATTCCTCCCCGTGATTACTCCCATTTAATCTCCTCCCTCCCCTCCTTCTTTCCCCTCAAACCTCACATGACCAGAGCCACCAGACTGTCCCTGATTTCGTTTGCAACCTCGCTGCCCCGACGAGCTCCTTTCCCCGATTCCGGCCAAGCCGCACCTCCCCTCTGCCTCTAACCTCCACGAGCATGATCCCCATCTCCCTTCGAATCTTCCAGTAGCTTCAGATCATCCACGCGTGCCCCAGAACATCGGCAATGACTAAGACCGAACAATGCCGTCTACTGCCTTGGCTCCGGCGAGTTCTCCCTGTAAGCCCCGACCGCCCCCTTCTCTCTAAATAATAATCCTGCAGTCACCATCCCCGTGCGCATATAACGCCACAATTTTCTTGCTTTGGCGTGGTCCGTAGCCTCGCCTCCGTCGTCGACAGAGAGTGCCCGTCGCCAGGACCATCTCCGGCGAGCAATCGCCAGCACATGCGAGCACCCCTTCGTCTACAACAAGCACGTCGAGATTCCCCACGTCACTGCGATCACGGTGAGCCGTCCCTCTTCCCTTCTCGCTTCCTAGTTTGCCGGCAACTTCACTGACAGAGCGCGCCGCCGCCGTCCGCCACCGCCAGCGCCGCCAGATCATGGTCATTGCGATGAGAGCCGTTAGATGCAAATCATGTGGTTGTGTTAGATGAACTTAAGCAAACGTTATCTGTTGATCTGGGCCACACATATCTAAATAGATCCAATGCTCCACGTAGCGCGATCCTCACGAACCGGTACCAGCCAATGAGGTTGTGACACGTAGCCCAGCTCTCGTTTTAAAAACAGAAACATTTCTATTAGATATTTAAACTTGCAAAATTCATAACTTTAGATCTACAAGTCCAAATTTTGCAAACTTTATATGAATGAAATCAGAAAAAATAATCTTATCCAACCATGCCATTTGTTTAATGAATTGCCTCTTTAAAAATTATAGTTTTTGCAGAAGCTTGTTTAGGCATGTTTTAAATATAAAAATTATTCTAGAAATGTTTTTAGAATAAAATATTTTGTAGATGGTTTGTTTTGAACCTACTGACCATAGAAACCAATTTTGAATTTAAAAATATATTTTGTGACACTTAAGAATAAATATTTGAATAAAAGCATTTCTAGTTAAATAAAAATATTTTTTATGTTTCAAAAATGCTTTTTGAGTAAAACCTTTTGAAAATGGTTTGAATTAAACTCTCCGACCCTAAACATCAAGTTTTGGGATTTAAAAATATATTGGGTGAACCCTAGAAAAATTATTACTTTGTTTAAATGCATTTCCAACAAAATAAAATATTACTTTGGTATAAAAATGGTTTATAGGCAAAACCCTTTGCAAATGGTTTTAATATTAAACACTTGACCTTAAAACACTAACATTTGTGTTTAAAAATATATTTGGCAAACACTAGATAATTGTTCCTTTGATTTAAAACATTTTAGCAAAACAAAAGTGATTTAAAGTGGCCATTTTTACTAACTTAATATCAAATGGTTTGCCACTTTTATAAATGACCAATAGGTGTTTTAAAATGTTTATAACCTATTAGAAACCACTTTTACAAATAAAACAATCTTTGGCATGCTTGCATGCATTGCTTTGTTTTTATTATGCTATGTGTTGAATTGTTTGAATGCTAGATTGAATTTGTGCCTTGATTCAATTGTAGTGAACTTTGAAGATTGTGACTATTGCAAAGATCAAGGAGTGAACTTATATTCTCTACCAAAAAGGCAAGTGGTGCTTCATACTTTTGTCCTATTATTTTCACTATGCATTAGTGATATTTCAAAGTAGGACTTGCATGGAATTTTACCAAGTATGCTATGCCATGGGAAATCTTAGTAGATGATGCCTTAGTAGAACCCTAAGTTAAGATTCCTACTACTATCATGCTTAGCTTAGCTAGTAGAAAACAAGGGTGGATTATATTCATGCTATGAGATATTTCTAAGCCTATGACTTGTGTTTTGTTTAATAAAACAACTATGTGAATGAATCACCTGGGTGGAATGGAAAGGATGGATTTATGTTGAGTGGTTACACAATGCCACCTAGGAACAAAGAGATTTGAGATGTCAAATGTTGAGAAGCTTCAAGTGCAGCCACATGGCATTATGGGCTCTGCCTAGATCATATAGGTTGCAATAACTTAGCCAAATGGACAGTTGGTGGTAGGGGATGATAGGTTCGGGAACGCGTCCATTTTGGGCTAAGGGAAGGCTTCTGAAAGATCTTGTCTCGATGCATGTCGAGTCTTATGGGGAAAGTGCACCACCTCTCAAGAGAGTAAAATCTAAGTACTTAGCCGTGTCCCCGGCAATGGAAAATTTGAGCATCGAGACATGGAAGCTATCAAGAATCTCCTCATCCCAATTTATAAGTTAAAAACTTGTGGGTGAACAAGGATTAAAGGATCTTCAATCAATGATTGGTAGATGCCTTGGGTGATTTTGACAAACAAAAATAACTTAGTGCTTTCAAATGATAAGGAAAATCTATTTTGAGCAAATCAAGCCTAAGCTCCACTTAGCCAAATGCATATAGATGATAGACTCCACTATACTATCATTGTATCACTTGCCAATATAATTCAAATGTATTGACCCTTGTGGTTGTAACTTATTATGTTGCAGGTTTGTTTGATGTTAGTGAAGTGTGTTGATTAGGATTACAAGTCTACAACCAACATGATTGCCTGTGGAACTTTGAAGATGAAGGACTCCATGTTATAGTTATTTCTGATCCATTGTAATGAGATAGCCAAATGAGCTATGTAATATGTAATGAATTATTTTATTCATGGTTATAAAGTTGTATTATGACCTTTGTTTCTTGATATTACATCTTAACTTTGGATGCTAGCTATTGATCCAGGGACTAGCATTGTAAACACAGGGATCTCTACCTTATTAAAGGTTGGGACCTCTACAACACACTTGGTTGAATCAGTCCAATTTCCAACATGGCATCCAGTTGCTTCTTCAGTTCCACTAGTTCATACGGGTTCATACTATACGGTATCTGGGATATGGGTCCGGTTCCAGGGATTAGTTCAATGATAAACTCGATATCCCGATCGGGGGGCATACCGGGCAAATCATTTGGAAATACATCGGGGTATTGACAGACTATCCGGACTTCGTCAATGGTTGGCTGGGCTAGACTCTTGTTGCACCTGAATTGACGGGGCAAGGTTTCAGATACATGCTCGACTGATATTCCGGCTGTACTGGTCATGCTAATGGCTTAATTGGCACAGTCAATTAATCCTTTGTGTTTGGACATCCAATCCATTCCTAGTACTACTTCCAAACCTTCAGTTCCGAGTACTATTAGATTAGCATAAAAATCTATGCCATGGATTCGGATAGGGACGGCTTTGCAAATTTGCCTAGCTTTGGTGGTTGAACCTGGTATTTTAACATTCATAACATGCTTCAATTTGGTTGGTTGAATCTTAATAGTGCATACAAATTCTTTAGTACCAAATGAGTGCGATGCTCCAGAATCAAACAACACTCTAGCAAGTACTGAGTTAAAAGAAAACATACCCAGCACGAAATCTGGCGCTTCCTGGGCTTCTTCAGCATGCATGAGAAAGAGACGGCCGTTGCGGTTGAGCGAGTTCCCTGGGGCAAACCTGCTTCCAGGTTGAGCTGGGGCATTGGCATTGGGGGCTGCGGCAATCTTCTTGGGGCACTCATTGGAGTAGTGACCCCTGGTTCCACATTCATAACAAGTCACTTGCGACTTGTCCTTTGCTGCAACAGGCACATCATTTCTTCCAGTCCTTGGGGCATTGTTGTTGTTGAACTTAGGTGGGGCACGGTTAAAATTGCTGCAGTTGTTGTGGTTTCCTCGGGGCCTTGGGTTTCCACGGTTGGGATAGGTCGGACGGTTCATCGGGGGTCTGTTGTTTCTTGGGGCAAATCCTGGAGATGGGCTGGGGCGATACTTTGGGGTATGGTGGGTTCCTAGTTGATTCATCATACGACACTTGCGGTTCTCATTAGCTTGGTTGATGTTTCCTTCCATTTGAATGGCAGAGTCAACTAAGGCTTCAATATCTGCAAAGGGGATATTGACTAACACTGTCTGCATCTCATCGTGCAGACCATTCAGGAATATCTCCTTCTTCTTGGATTCAGTATCTATCTCATCCGAAGCATACCTAAACAATGACAAGAATTTGTCACTGTATTCCACTACTGTCATCCTTCATTGTTTCAGTTCCCTGAATTCATCTCTCATCCTCTTGATCAAACCCGGTGGCACATGGGTTCTGCTGAACTTGACTTTGAACTCTTCCCAAGTCATCAGTTGACCTCCTGTCATTGCGCGAACGTTGTTCCACCATGCTCTTGCATCTACGGCCAGATAGTGGGTAGGAAACAACACTTTCTCGTTGGCTTCCACTCCTGCAACTTCTAGATTGTTCTCCATGGTTTGCAGCCAATCGTCTGCATCTAGGGGCTCTTCTGACTTAGTGAAAACAGGTGGATTAGTGTTCTGGAAATTCTTGAGCTTAGATCCATGGTTGTCCTGATTTCCATGGACTTGATTATTGGTGGCCATCTGAGCTATCTGTTGAAGGGTGGCTAAGTTGGCTTGGCGTTCGTCTCTTTCGGCTTCGTGGTCAGAAACCAACATTTGCAAGATTTGCAACATCGGGTCTGGGGCTGAGTTGCTTCCTCCACGAGTCATCTGAAGATTGAGATAGAACATGAGAAAACAGGGAAATTTCTAAGGTTCAGGGTTTTGGTGTTTGAAAAGTTTTCAAAGTTGACTCAGATTTTTCTAGCAACTTGTTTTTCATTCATTCTTTCATATCACACGATACAAACACACACCACAACAAACAAAAACAGATAGGTTTAAGAACCATTCTGGAAACTACGATACAGTGTGATAGAATACAACTCACTAATGCTAGTTCTCAAGTGCTACTACTCGGAGTCAGTGTCCTCATCATACTCATCGTCATTGATGAAGGCGAAGTCATCCTCATCAGTGAAGAAGTCCATGGCCTGATCCTCCAGAAAGTCATCATTATCGCTGAGATAGGAGTGGGGTTCTCCACGAATGTCCTCCCCTGCATTCTCCCTCTCCTCCAGCTGCATGTATCTCTCGTGAATGGTCTCCTCCAAATCTGAGATCCGGTGACAAAGACGGGCAATGATGCGCTCCTTCTTGTCGAGCTGACGGTGACGAAACTTGCGATCCCTCACAAGCATGGTGATGGTTCGATCCTTCTTGACAGCGATGGCATAGTTGTGGTTGGCATAGGAATGGGCATTGTCCAATTCCTTCTGACCGTCATACATCATGAAGCTGAGGTGGTCCAATTGACTCTTCATCTCGTGGTGGTATGTGAAGGAAATATTCCCTAGAGGCAATCATAGAGATGATTATATTTCATATGTATCCATGAGTTATTGTAATGTTCCTTGAATATCCATATCAGGCAACTTGTATTGATTGGGAATTATGTGAATTGTTTGTGAAACTCTTTACTTGTATGTGAGGACACACGTGAATATTAGACTAGCACATCGATTGGTTGATGACTATGTTTCACAAGTCATAGACATGGATATGTCAAACCAATGATGTGGACACATGTTATGAACATGGGGTTGGACTGACCCAACTTGAGACTGGCAATTAGTTGCAGCTCTCTCTCTACACACCGTGTACATTTTGTCCTTAGATCTGAGGTTGTCGCATGTACTTGAGATGTGGATCGACCTACTTTGGGGCTATCAGACGCTACTCCATAACTTGGTAGTTATAAAGGTAGCTTTTAGGTTTGTCCTGAAGCATGCTGCAAGGCATGGTCAATCAAGATGGGATTTGCCCCTCTCTACTTGAGAGAGATATCTCTGGGCCCCTCGAGTGATCGGATCCAGAAATGCATGGCCATGCTACATAAGGTTAAGAGTTAACCTAGTAAAGGGATTCCGAGTTACAGTATCGAGAAAGAGAGGTCAGCTTGGAGCTAGACCAAATATCATGAGGCAAAGGGAACGACATGTACTAAAATTTGTGATGGTTCGTCCGATATGATCTTTGTATGCGTTTAGGAGTTGGCACGTCTTGCTAGAGGCCGCTACCAACTATTGACATAATAAGTGTATTCGTGTCATGTCTACATGTATATGAACCTATAGGGTCACACACTTAAGGGGCTGGAAGCCGAATTAGACCAGGATTAGGCTACTAATGGGCTGCTAATGTAGAAGCCCACTAGGGACGTCTATATAAGAGAGGGTGGGGCGAGCTGACCAAGGTTAGACCATTCCACCCAGCCGCCACACCTCACGCTTGTGTTGCACGCGCAGACCTAGCAGTCCGGCGTCGGACGCTTCCACCCTGCACGTGTGGATACCTCGGAGGTGTTGCATCTGTGGCACTTGGACGAGCCGCGCAAGGGGAGCTTCTCGTGGGACGAGGACAAGGAGGAGACGTGGAACGTCTGCACTGCCTCTACGCGCTTCATCAATTCCGCAACTGCGCGTCTAGTGGTAATCCCGTGATCTATGACAACAGTAATCTTGGTTTACGCGGTAGAATTTTTTTGATTTGCACTAGTGTAGCCTACTCATATCCCTTGAGTGGTATCAGAGCTGATGCTATTCAATTATAGGTTCGGGATGGTTGCATATGGTGATATGCAGATTGATATGAATGATGTGATCATTTATATTGCGGTAGTTCAGGATTGATCTATGATCTGCTTTCCTGGATCGTGATTCTGAGGTTGTCGAACGACTTACCCCTACCGGTCGGCTTCCGCCATCGGGGTAGACAGTAACACATAAATCCAGTTGAATCACGCGAAGATCAATATGATTGATCGAATCGGAACCTAGATCTAAAATCGTTGTACCATGATCAAATGAGTTTGATTTGCCGATCGGACCCCGCAGGGGGAGACCCCCTAGACCCCCCTTAATCGTAGACCCTTTTGTATCTCGTTAAGGTAACTAGGTGCTGCGATGTCACATGATCCGGTAGAATGCGATTCTATGCATAACTTGTTTTTGCAGGATGTATGTGATCAGTATGGCCCATATATGTATGTGATGCATGTATGAAATTTTGCATGACCTGCGTGTCGTGAGTAGGGCAACACGGCTGGAGCCATATGTGTTGTTAGTTATTGTGATGGCCTGCGTGGCAACTTGTGATGATCCCAATACTATGCAATTTTGATTACTAGCTGTTAGGAGTAATAGATTGTATTAGTTCTTGGAGGACTCATCACTTGGAAGATGGCTCACATAGAACATGAAGATGGAGATCATCATGGTGGACAGGTTCTATGGCGATGGAGATCACCATGAGAAAATGGGCCATACTGTGTCACATCTATGTGAATGCTATTCTTATGCGTTTTACTACTATGCATGCTTAGATGATAGAAGTAGAACGATCCCTCACAAAGTTTAAGTTAAACCATGCCCTCCCAACCAAACCTTGCACCATCCTATGCCCTGTACAATTGTTGGTGGGCCTATGAAATTAGGGTGCCGCGGTTTTCCTTGGATGGATGGGTTTGTATCGGATACCTACACGCGTAAGGGTTGGTGAGCTTGACAAGGTCATCTTAACATTTAAGGACCTTGGGGCATAAAGGTTGGGTGCCTAGTTTTGCCATAGAGATGTCACCCAACAACAAGAGTCATATGTGATGTGAAGTGTTGCTTACCGATTTACCTTGTCTTCTAGTAGTGATGCTAAAGCTCACTAGTCGACTTGTTAATTGTGGATCTTGAATCACTTAGTATCAATAGAGGGATATAGATTTAAGTGGGAGTATATGCTATTAAATTGTTTAATATGTTTTACTCTTTCATGGTTACATGGCTTAGTATTTTGCATGTTTTCTGTTGTAGATCAATGGCACCGAACACTGCATCACCTTTTTCTTTGCGTTCGATTCTTGACAAAGATAAACTTAATGGAACAAACTATATGGACTGGGTCCGTAACCTGAGAATTTTTCTCAGGTATGATAAAAAGGAAACAGTTCTGGATACCCCAATCCCCGATGAACCTGCTGATAATGCATCTGCTTCCCTAAAGAACGCCTACAAGAGAGCATGTGATGATTCTCTTGAGGTTAGCTGTCTTATGCTTGCATGCATGGAACCTGAACTCCAAAAGAACTTTGAGGATCAGGATGCGTACGATATGATCGTTGCGCTTAACGACATGTTCCAAGATCAGGCAAGGACTGAGAGGTACAATGTTGCCAAGTCCTTTGTCGAATGCAAGCTGGCAGAGGGAGCAGCTGTAGGCCCCCATGTGATCAAAATGGTTGGTTATAGTCAGACTTTGGAAAAGCTTGGTTTTCCACTACGCCACGAGTTGGCCACTAACTTCATTTTGGCGTCTCTTCCATCCAGCTATGGGCAGTTCATTTCGAACTACCATATGCACGGGGTGGAGAAGGGCCTTAATGAATTATGTGGGATGCTTAAAACAGCAGAAAGTGACATGAAGAAGTGTGCATGGCAGAGCCATGTGATGGCTGTGCAGAACAAGCCTAGCTTCAAGAAAAAGGGTACTTCTTGGAAGAAGAATGGCAAGGCTAAGGAAACGATCCCTAATTCTGCACCCAAGCAAAAGGCTGGACCTGCAGATGACACTGAGTGCTTCTTTTGTCATGAACATTGGCACTGGAAAAGAAACTGCAGCAAGTACCAGGCTTATTTGAAGAAGAGTGGAAGTAAGATTACTTCCCACTCAGGTACGCTTGTTGTAAATGTTGTGGAAATTCTTCTCACTGATTCCTATGTTAACTCTTGGGTATTTGATACTGGATCGGTTCCTCATATTTGCAATTCGATGAAGGGGCTAATAAGGACTAGAGAAGTGCAGAAAGACGAAGTGGATTTTCGCGTCGGAAATAAAGCAAGGGTTGCTGCATTGTAAGTCGGCGTCATGCAACTTCACCTTCCGTCAAGATTTATTATGGAGTTGAATAATTGTTATTACATTCCTAGTATGGGTCGAAACATTTTATCACCTTCATGTTTGATGAGGGATGGTTATTCATTCGCGAGTGCAAAAAATGGTTATGTAATCTCTAAGAATGATATGTTTATGGCTAATGCTCCCATTGTGAATGGGTTATTTATTTTAAATATTGATGATGCATCTGTTTACAATGTTAGTGCTAAAAGGCTTCGGCCTAATGATTTGAGTCCTACATATTTATGGCATTGTCGTTTGGGGCATATAAGTGAAAATCGCATGAAGAAGCTCCATGGTGATGGTCTTCTAACTTCGTTTGATTTTGAATCATACGAGACATGTCAGGCTTGTTTACTTGGAAAGATGACCAAATCGCCTTTTTCGGGTTTACCCGAGAGAGCGACAGACTTGTTGGAACTCATACATACTGATGTATGTGGACCAATGAGCACGACAACCAGAGGAGGATATCACTACTTTATTACTTTTACTGATGATTTCAGTGTATATGGTTATGTCTACTTGATGAGGCATAAGTCTGAAACTTTTGAAAAGTTCAAGGAGTTTTAGAGTGAAGTAGAGAATCAACGTGGCAAGAAAATAAAGGCCATGCGATCTGATCGTGGAGGTGAATATTTGAGTCATGAGTTTAGCGATCATCTTAAGAGTTGCGGTATTGTTCCACAACTTACGCCGCCCGGAACACCTCAAAGAAACGGGGTCTCCGAACGGCGTAATCGAACTTTGTTGGACATGGTTCGATCGATGATGAGCCAGTCGGATTTACCATTATCATTTTGGGGTTACGCTCTAGAAACGGCAGCTTTCACACTGAACAGGGTACCATCTAAATCTGTAGTTAAGACACCATATGAGATGTGGACTGGAAAGTATTCGAGTTTGTCTCTTCTAAAGATCTGGGGTTGTGATGCATTTGTCAAGCGACTTTAGTCGGACAAGCTAACACCCAAATCGGATAAGTGCATTTTCGTGGGATATCCGAGGGAAACCTTAGGATATTACTTCTACAACCGAGAAGAGGGCAAAGTGTTTGTCGCTCATAGCGGTGTTTTCCTAGAGAAAGAGTTTCTCACAAAGGGAATGAGTGGAAGGTCAGTGCGACTTGAAGAAGTTCAAGATGAGCCAGTTGGGGATGCCTCTACGAGTGATGCTATTGTAGCAGAACAAGTTGAGGAACCCGTGGCAACAGAAGCACCACAACCACGAAGGTCGGCGAGGCTCCGCGAAGCGTGGGAATTATTATTGTTAGACAATGATGAGCTTGTGACCTATGAAGAAGCGATGGTGGACCCAGACTTTGAGAAATGGCTGATCGCCATGAGATCCGAGATAGAGTCCATGGGTGACAATCAAGTTTGGAACTTGGTTGACTTGCCTGATGGTTTTAAAGCCATCGAGTGCAAATGGATCTATAAGAAGAAGATTGATATGAATGGAAATGTTCACATCCATAAAGCTCGACTTGTTGCAAAAGTTTTTCGACAAGTTCAAGGAGTTGACTACGACGAGACTTTCTCGCCCGTAGAAATGCTTAAATCTATACGGATAATTCTAGCCATTGCTACACATTTCGACTATGAAATATGGCAGATGGATGTCAAGACGTCTTTCCTAAATGGAATCCTAACTGAGGACGTGTATATGATGCAGCCCGAAGGTTTTGTCGATCCAAACAATGCTGGAAAGGTATGCAAACTTCTAATGTCTATTTATGGGCTGAAGCAAGCATCTCGGAGTTGGAACATTCGATTTGATGAAGTTTTAAAGGAGTTTGGCTTCATCAAAAACGAACAAGAACCTTGTGTTTACAAGAAGGAAAGTGGGAGAGCGCTGGTATTTCTAATCTTATATGTAGATGACATATTTCTGATTGGAAATGACATTCCTATGCTCGAGTCTGTTAAGACCTTATTGAAAAATAGTTTTTCGATGAAGGACTTAGGAGAAGCGGCATATATTCTGGGAATCAAGATCTATAGAGATAGATCAAGGAGGCTAATTAGATTAAGACAGAGTACATACATTGACAAAGTGTTGAAATGGTTTAGCATGGAAGAGGCTAAGAAGGGGTTCTTGCCCATGTCTCATGGCATAAAACTAAGCAAGACTCCATGTCCTTCGACTACTGATGAGCGTGAGCAGGATTCCATATGCTTCGGCTATTGGATCCATCATGTATGCAATGATATGTACTCGCCAAGATGTTTCCTATGCTCTAAGTGTTACGAGCAGATACCAGGTTGATCCAGGTGAAGGTCACTGGACAGCGGTAAAGAATATCCTTAAGTACTTGAGAAGGACTAAGGATGTGTTCCTAGTTTATGGAGGTGAGGATGAACTCAGTGTCAGGGGTTACACAGATGCGAGTTACCTTAACGACTCAGATGATTCTAGATCGCAATCTGGTTATGTGTTTGTCATGAATGGTGGTGCTGTGAGTTGGAAAAGTTCCAAGCAAGATACGGTGGCCTCCTCTTCAACAGAAGCTGAATATATTGCCGCCTCGGAGAATGCAAAAGAAGCTGTTTGGATTAGGAATTTCCTGATCGCTCTCGGTGTGGTTCAGGGCGCGTCCAATCCCATGGACGTGTATTGTGACAACAATGGTGCTATTGCACAAGCCAATTAACCTAGACAGCACCAGAAGAACAAACATATTCGCATGCGTTACCATCAGATTCGAGAGTTCGTTGAGGATGGTAGTGTCATGATATGCAAAATACATACGTACTCAAATGTTACTGATCCTTTTACAAAGCCACTCCCGTAGCCTGCGCATGAGGAACACGCAAGAGCAATAGGTATTAGATACAATCTAGATTGACTCTAGTGCAAGTGGGAGACTGAAGGAAATATGCCCTAGAGGCAATCATAGAGATGATTATATTTCATATGTATCCATGAGTTATTGTAATGTTCCTTGAATATCCATATCAGGAAACTTGTATTGATTGGCAATTATGTGAATTGTTTGTGAAACTCTTTACTTGTATGGTTATTTAATAGTTGTTCCTAGTCGGAGTTCATGTGAGGACACACGTGAATATTAGACTAGCACATCGATTGGTTGATGACTATGTTTCACAAGTCATAGACATGGATATGTCAAACCAATGATGTGGACACATGTTATGAACATGGGGTTGGACTGACCCAACTTGAGACTGGCAATTAGTTGCAGCTATCTCTCTACACATCGTGTACATTTTGTCCTTAGACCTGAGGTTGTCGCATGTACTTGAGATGTGGATCGACCTACTTTGGGGCTATCAAACGCTAATCCATAATTGGGTAGTTATAAAGGTAGCTTTCAGGTTTGTCCTGAAGCATGCTGCAAGGCATGGTCAATCAAGATGGAATTTGCCCCTCTCTACTTGAGAGAGATATCTCTGGGACCCTCGACTGATCGGATCCAGAAATGCATGGCCATGCTACATCAGGTTAAGAGTTAACCTAGTAAAGGGATTCCGAGTTACGGTATCGAGAAAGAGAGGTCAGCTTGGAGCTAGACCAAATATCGTGGGGCAAAGGGAACGACATGTACTAAACCTTGTGATGGTTCATCCGATATGATCTTTGTATGCGTTTAGGCGTTGGCACGTCTTGCTAGAGGCCGCTACCAACTATTGACAGAATAAGTGTATTCGTGTCATGTCTACACGTATATGAACCTATAGGGTCACACACTTAAGGGGCTGGAAGCCGAATTAGACCAGGCTTAGGCTACTAATGGGCTGCTAATGTAGAAGCCCGCTAGGGACGTCTATATAAGAGAGGGTGGGGCGAGCTGACTAGGGTTAGACCATTCCACCCAGCCGCCACACCTCACGCCTGTGTTGCACGCACAGACCTAGCAATCCGGCGTCTGACGCTTCCACCCTGCACGTGTGTATACCTCGGAGGTGCTGCATCTGTGGCACTTGGACTAGCCGCGCAAGGGGAGCTTCTCGTGGGACGAGGACAAGGAGGATACATGGAACGTCTGCACTGCCTTGACGCGCTTCATCAATTCCGCAACTGCGCGTCTAGTGGTAATCCCGTGATCTATGACAACAATAATTTTGGTTTACGTGGTAGAAATTTTTTGATTTGCGCTAGTGTGGCCTACCAGTATCCCTTCAGTATGGGGCCTACAGTGGCTGTCCCGTAACATCACACCTTGGGTAGAACTAAAAGCGGTTACCCTTGATCTGGTTGATACTCTTCCCACATAGACGGGCAAGAGCTTCCTGCATGGCCCTGACAAGTCCATCGAGCCAGTTGTTCTCTCTTAAGGTGAACTGAATTCCTTCTGCAGTGGGAGGTTCAATATTTCCTCGGAGACTTGCAACAACTATCCACTGAAGATCTTCTCCTTCTTGATCATTGAGCTGAGCTCCCAAGAACTCGGTGTGCGGACGCTCCAACATCTCTGAAAGCTGGTCCAAGTCACGCTCAAAGATGAGGTCTCCTCCATTCCCCAACTGATAAAACTTGTTTTACTTCACGTCCATCTATAAGAATATAGGATGAGTAAGTTAGTAGAGTGATCAAGTGTGTCAATTTTTATGTAAGTTTGCAAGAATTTTTGAGGAACATGATTTTTTATGAAAGAATCCAACTGATAAGAATGAGAATAAGTTTTTATAAATACTCACTTCCTTTGGTTTTGAAACTAAGTTTTTGATTCAAACGTCCATTCTAACTAGGGTCTCCTATGGTTAGGATGGCTCTGATACCAACTTGTCAACACCCGGATTTTTAATCACAGATGCTTGTTATGCCATACATCGCAATCCCAGGATTACCATTTTTGCAAGACATAACAGACTGGATATCACAGTACATCATCCATTACAAACCATACATAAGGTCTTACACAAATAAGGATCTCACGATCCAGTTCTTAATACAATTCAAGTAGCGGAATAATGTAATAGTAACGATAGCGTAGGCGAAGCTCCATCTTCATGGTCACAGGCAATGCTGATGATGGGAGATGATCCTAGTTGTCGTAACCTTCCTGTTGTCCTTCTTCTTCGTACTCCTCTCTATAGTCTGGCCATGGGAATAACCAGGGACAAAGCCATGAGTACTATTTAAGTACCCGCAAACTAATACTAATAAGTGAAGGGGGTTTTTGTAGTAGGATACTCAGCTCTAGGGTTGTTTTGCAAAAAGCCAGATTTACCTCTACTGAGTTTAGAAGAAAAGAAAAGTAGTTGAATGTTTTATAACACCTGAGTGGGAACTTGAATTTCATATCACAACTCGGTTGTGGTCAAGTCAAAGTCACAAATCATTTCACAAGTCATTTTGAAAACATCTGACGGGAACAAGTATGCCCTCCAATCGTCCATAATCATGGACGGCTATTCGAATAGTTTGACACTCTGCAGAGATTGTACACTTTCACCACAACATTCGATACATCCATCAGGAACAAATCCTAAATTCACCATACTCAGTATGCGGATAATCAATCCTAACCTTTCAATTACACGCCCTAGTATAGGCACCTCTCCTGTGAGTTTGGCCTCCCAACCATGACCAACTGTCATCTTGGGTACTGCACAGGTGGACAATCTTCACAAGGTAGCCTCAGCTCAGACCTTGGCCGCAAGGGAACCCATACTAAGTGTAACATACCTAAAATATTAAACTTGGATCATCAAACTCTAATCATCAAAATTAGGGTTAACAAAAACTTTCCCAACTAAAAATATGAAAGCATTCATATGTGTGTATTCAAAAATTGGATTCTTTTTAATTGCCATGGTTCTGTGTTTATTTGCTTGTAAAATGATTCTTAGGTGAAATAAACATCATCTAAACAATCCCCAAACTTTTCCCAAAGACAAACAACTCAAAATGAACAAATGAAGTGAATGGTCACTTTGGCCAAATTAACTCCCATGCCTACTTTGGCTATCTCTAATTTTCAAAACTCAACAGAAACATTTATGGATCTTTGCACCCCTTGTTAGTACTCATAATAAAGTACCAAGGACCACTTTGTGATCATCCAAAAACATTCAAATGCTAAGTTTAAATGACAGTTTAAAATTGAATCTATCTCATATGGGAAGATCCTACTATTTCAAAAACCACTCAAACAAGCTCAATTTTCAAAACCCAAGCACCCACAGAATCCTCAACTCATGCCTAGCACACCCACCAATAATATTTTCAAAATTCAAAAATAAATTTCTTGCGGCCATTTCATCAAACACTTGGAAACAGAAAATCAAATTGGCCAAACTTCACTGTTTTGAGCAGTAATTTGGCTAAGCATTGTTCACCATTGATCACACTTGTCTCCCCCAGTGCCAACCAGTGCCTTGACCACACCTAGCCCCTACCCATCGCACCATGCCATGCCAACCCGAATGAACCCTTGCCAGCCGACCATGGCTAGCTAGCCAGAGCAAGCACCAAGCCTAAACACCATGTCTAGGACGCACGCCACCGTCCACCGCCACCCGCTGTCTAGCGCTTGAACCTTGCCAGCCACTGGACCACACGCCCAAGCCATGCCAAACTTCTCCGAGAGCATGCCGAGAGCGCGCCAGAGCGCCACCCTCGACACACGCCCATAGGCCACGCGCCGCCCTCGACGCATGCACGCGTGATCACCACCACCCCAGCAACCCCGCAGACATGCCCGTTCGCCGCCGCGCGGACCACGCACGTTGTGCACCATCAAAACCTCTGTCGGACGCGCTCAGAGCGTCAAAGTGTTCCAACCGATCAGCACCGCCCACGCCTCCCCACCACGCCGTTGAGTTTCGCCAGGGCACATAGCACCGACAGCTGCCTGTGCCGTCGACCACGACGAGCTTAGATCGCGCTCGTAGGTCCCCTCTTCCCACTATAAATAGAGGCCTTCCCCGCTCGATTTCTTCACACCATCTCACTCCCCACCTCTCACTGAGACTTCCCACTTCTTCCCGGAGCAAGGCGAGCAGCGCATCAAAGCTTTCTCTTAGAGTTTAAAAATCCGGGTGTTGACACTAAGGTATATAAATTTCCAGTCAAGCCCTACCCAAATTTCGGGTATTGTGGTTGTACGGTAAAATTGGAATGGTATCGCATCCAGACAACCATCAGTTTTATAAAGGGCTCAGTCTCATGCCTTAATATTTTCATCATCAAAATCATCTGGTGTTCGGAAACACATGTCAAAACATTTCAGTAGAATGACTCGTCATTCTAAGGTTTTCATAACCATTTTCACCAAGTATTCCCATCTAAAGTTGATCAAGTTTTATGCTTAGCACTAGCATCTACAAGTGGGGGTAAATACTAATGGTGGGTAATAAACCAGTGGGGACTTACTAAGTTCACTCTCATGCCTTAGGATGACATCAAGATTATCTAACTTAGGCTAGGTTTTATGCTCTTTATGCTACCTTTAAATATCTTTCTAAAATCTACAAGTCATTAAGTAAACTCTAAGATAAAGCTTTAATAAAGAAATTAAAGTATTAATCTTGCAAGTAAAACTAGGATGGTGGTCAAGTGGGTATAATCACATATGCTTAAGGCATATAGTTGGCATAGTAACTATCAAGTAGTGGCTTGTATAAGTAGGATATCTTGCAAGTGTTAGCTTGCTAGGATGTTGGTATAAGATTGCCTTGTGCAGAGCAGTGGTTGAAGTTCTCCTCGGCTTCTTCCTCATAGTATCCTCCTTCCTCCTCGTATCCTTGGTCGGTACTAGCGTTTATAAATAAATACGAGGTACACAATCACCAAACAATACTTCACTATTGCTAATCATCAAACAAATGTTCACACAAGATGATCTAGCATCATCACTAACATTAAAAGATTAAAGCACTTGTTCCATTTATTTTATTTTAGAAAAGTAATTTCTACTCATTCAAAAACTACTTAAGGTTTAATATTGTCCAACTCAAACATGGGAACATGTTGACACATTTCATCACCACATATTTCAGTACATGGGAATGTGATTTAAAGTGGTGTCACAATTTAATAAGGTTTAACCTTTTTATTTTATTTAATTAAAATGGCTAGAAATGCCTATGTGGCATTCTTTTATTACTTGGTCATTATTTCTGTAAGTAAACCTATATATTTTTATAAATTCTGAAAGGTTTGGTCAAATGTGATTTTTGAGAGTTGGAATCAACTCAAAAACTCTTATGGTTGAATTTTGAAAAAAAATTTAATGCAGAAAAGCTTCTGCCTTGATATTTTTACCATGGGTGATCTATAATTCTAAATGGTTTGAATCCAACGGGCTTGGATTAAAATTTTCAATACCTTTCTGACAAAATTGGTTTCATGCTATTTGGTTTAGAAAAACTCCCTGAATTGATTTTTAAATCAACAGATAGAATTATGGTTTGAGTTTAAATGAAAAAAATACAAATTTAAACTAACTGGGTCGCGCGGGAGAGTTACTGGGCTGGCCCACTATGCACAGAGCGTGCGCGGGCTGCTGACAGATGGGGTCCACACGTCAGCGGAACTAACTAAACAAAACGGTATCTATGAATCTGAGCCTTACGATCTAATTCTAATCTAACGGCTGAGGTCGTCGTTGACGACGAGCTACTCCGGCGAGGAACTAACCCTAACGCGGCCAGTCGGGGTCTAGGGCGGCTCACCAGGGCTCAGGCGATGGTCAGCGACGGGGGCGAACGACGAAGTCGACGACGACGGTTCTCCTGGTACCAGCGGCTCCTCCTAGGGCGTCTCCAATCAACGGCTCCCTTCTCCTCCAGTAGCGGCGGGCTCCG
Organism: Avena longiglumis; assembly: GCA_030063025.1. Classification (NCBI taxonomy): domain Eukaryota; kingdom Viridiplantae; phylum Streptophyta; class Magnoliopsida; order Poales; family Poaceae; genus Avena; species Avena longiglumis. Next base: position 85,608,555 of record CP125977.1, on the reverse strand, counting down.
GCTAAATTCCGGCAAGAGAGAGCTCGCCTTGCTCCGGGAAGAAGTGGTAAGGATCAGTAAGGGGTGGGAAGTGAGATGGTGTGGAGGAATCGATCTGGGGAGGTCTCCTTTTATAGGAGAGCGAGAGAGGCAGCACGGTGTGGGCAGACGTCGTCAGAGGCGACGGTATAGGCGGCTATCGGCATGCCTTAGGCTAGGGGATGGTGCACGGTCTCCTGGTGGTCGTTGCTCGCTTAAAGGCGAGGCGTAGGGCGGTGGGGTTTAGTCTGGAACGTGCGGTGCTCTGCACGGTACCGACCGTGAACTTCGCGGCGTGCGGCGGCTACGGGGTACGGTCAAGGAAACGAGCATCTCTAGTGGTCTCCTAGGATGGTGGGGTTCATGCTGGCGGGCGGCAAGGGCTCGAGGTGGTCGAGTTGAGTGGGAACGGCGAGTGCACGGTGGTGCACGTCGGCATGGTCGACAGCGGCGCGGGCATGGCGTTTCTGGTGGTTCATGTCTCTGTCTTTGATCTAGGGCTGGTCCAGAGGGGGCGGTGAGGCACGGGCAGCATGCCAGACAAGGTTGGCACAACTAGTTCTTTCTCTAGCTTGCTGTCCACATCGGGGGTAGCAAGGGGATTCGGCATGATCACCATTAATGGCTATGCCAAGCTCACAGTGGTGCTAAGGCTCGTTAATTTGGCTAGTTCATCTACTGAGAGTGTAGTGAGAGCTAGAGAGGGAACAAGGTTGGCCAAAATTATTGCACACTATAGTGTTTGATGTTTTGTTGTTTGTTGCTAACAAGGTGTTTGATGAAATGGCCGAAATAAATTCAAATTTGAATTTTGGATTCAAACTTGGTGGGTTTGCTAGGAACACACTAGGGAGTATCTGGTTAGTTGGATTAGTCAAGGGGTACTGGTTTGGTTCGGTTTTGAAAAGGTGTGATCTTCACGTATGATAAAGATTCAATTTTGAATTGTCATTTGAATGAGGTTGCTAAATGTTTCTGCAAGTTTGAAAGATGGGATTTAATTCACTTTTACTTGGTTAGCAAGGGGTGAAAAGAATTGGAAAAGTTTCCGTTTGAAATCTTGGACTAGAAACACTCAAAGTGAGCTAGTTTACAAGATTGGCAAAAATGACCATTTTCCTTATTTTCATTGTTTTTTATTTTCTATTTCTTTGTTTCTGCATGGAATTGTTTTATATGATGTTATATTCACCTTTAAACCATTTCTTCTATTTAGGTTAATCACACAAGTCCATTCATGCATTTATCCCATCATCACATACACACATGCATTCATATGATTTTAAATTAATTAAAGTTTTAGTTAACCCTAATTTTAGTGATTAGAGTTTGATGATCATTGTTTCATATTTTTGGGATGTTACACCTAGTATCTCTATTAGTGCTATTTGACTTTGTTGCAACTTGTTGTGCTTAATTCTTGTCACTAGGGCCCGAGTGCCATGATCTCAGATCTGAACTTATTATTGAATCATTATGATAGTATTGTTTATGATCTTATCTGCAAGTTGTGTACACATATCATTGTCCGGATCCAAAGGCCAAAAGTGATAATAATTGGGACAACCGGAGGGAATGGCTGTGGTGTGAGGATCACATGTGTTCACGAAGTGTTAATTCTTTGCTCTGGTGCTCTATTAAAAGGAGCACCTTAATTGCCAATAGTTCCCTAGAGGCCCCGCTGCCACGGGCTGGCTGGACAGAAGATGTTGTGCAAGTTCTCATTGCGAGCACATATGACTATATTTGGAGCACATGCCTAGGATTGTTTAGTACTTGGATGCTTGTTATTATTTATCTGCAATGCCCTAGATCTTGAAGTTACATGTTTAGACTCGTCCATGAAACGCCCGTCCATCCATCCCTATGCCTACCACATTCAAATCCCACTGTTTATTGTTACTATTACTATCGGTCTTGTTCCACTATTGCTATTGCTTTGCTGTTGCTACTATAAACTGTTGCTACTGATAAACTTCTGTGAGCAAGAACTATTTCCAGGTGCAGCTGAATTGACAACTCAGTTGTTAAGGCTTGCAAGTATTCTTTCGCTCCCCTTGTGTCGAATCAATAAATTGGGTAATACTACCCGCGAAGACTGTTGTGATCCCCTATACTTGTGGGTCATCAGTGATTCAAGAAGTCCATCGGAATGGAGTTTCTTCATACGCTTCACTCCAATATGAACAAGATGATAGTGCCACATGTATGTAGAATTATCGCTTAACTTCAAACGTTTAGCTTCAATATTATTAACATGTGTATTACTACAACCAAGATTTAACAAGAATATACCATCTATCAAAGGTGCATGTGCATAAAACATATTACTCATATAAATGGAACATCCATTATTCTCGGATTTAAACAAGTAACTGTCTTGCAATGAACATGATCCGGATATAATGTTCATGGTCAACACAGGCACCAAATTACAATTGTTTAAGTATAAAACTAATCCCGATGGTAGATGAAGAGGTAGCGTGCCGACCGCGATCACATCAACCTTTGATCCATTTCCATCGCGCATCGTCACCTCGTTCTTCGCTAGTTTCCGTCTATTCTGCAGCACATGTTTCAAGTTACAAATATGAGCAACCAAACTAGTATCAAATACCAAGGCACTACTATGACAACTAGTATGATACACATCAATAACATGTATATCGATTATACCTTTCTTCTTGATGTTGCCGTTCTTCAGATCCTCCAAGTACTTAGGGCAATTCCTCTTCTAGTGACCTTCTCCCTTGCAGTAAAAGCACTCAGTATCAGGCTTAAGCCTAGCCTTGGTCTTCTTCATCGGCACGGTAGCTTTCTTACCGCCCTTCTTGAAGTTTCCATTTTTCTTAAACTTACCTTGCCTTTTGAAATTGGTGGTCGTATTGACCATCAACACTTGGTGCTCATTCTTGATCTTTACTTCCGCAGACTTCAACATAGAGAAGAGTTCTAGCAATGTCTTATCCATGCTCTGCATGTTGTAGTTCATCAGAAAGTTCTTGTAACTTGGTGGTAGCGATTGGAGGACATGGTGAATCCCCAATGTATTTGTAATTATTATGCCCAAGCTCTGGAGCTTATTAGCGTGCTCAGACATCTTAAGCACATGCTCACTGACGGAGCTACCATCCTCCATCTTGCAGCTAAAGAACTTTTCAGAAGCTTCATAACTTTCAACTGCCGCGTGCGCCTCAAATATCATTTTGAGTTTACGTACAATATCATGTGGTCAAAGTTCTCAAACCTCTTTTGAAGCTCCGGTTCCAAACCATACAAGATAGCACACTAAACCGTGGAGTACTGATTCTTCCGAGTACGGAAAACATTTTTCTCATCATCGGTAGCATCTTATGCAGGCGGGTCACCTAACGGTGCATCCAGCACAAAGGTCAACTGACCAGATTTGAGGACAATCCTCAAATTGCGGAACCAATCTGCAAAGTTTTTTCCATTGTTTTTCAACTTTTCTTTCTCTAGGAACGCATTAAAAATGATGGTAGGGGCCGCCATTGATCTACAACATATTTGCAATAGTTTATACTAAGTTTATGTAAATTGAGTTCTTATTAATAGTTAAATTAATCTAGGTGAACGCCCACTCAAAACAATATCCCTCACATTGTTTTAGTGATCACACGAACCAAATCCACTATATCAAGTCCGATCATCACGAGACATAATGTAGTTTCAAAGATGAACAATCACATGTTCATCATATCTACACTACAAGGAATCTGGATATATATGACCCTCTATTTTCGTCACAGAATCATCATAATAGTCCGTTTATGATGATTCTATGACGATTTTGAGATCATCGAAAGCTGGGCGTCGCAAATGAACTATAACGACGTTTTTGGTAAAATCGTCATAACCGTCTATGACGATATTGGATCGTCATAACGTCTATGACGATCCAATATCGTCACGGGCCATCTAGCCTAGCCAACTCAGATCCTACGTGGTCGATCCTATGTGGCAAAATTGTGACGAAATTAAATCGTCTTAAATTAAAACTGGCCCAGTCCATTTCGGTGGTCTAAACAGGCCAAGCCAACAATTCCAGCCATTTTCTTCTTTAGGCCTGTCCCTGTAGTGTGCAATTTCTTTGGGATTCTGCCTTTCTTCTCTAGGCCTTGGCCTATTAACTTATATTTATTTTGGGCTATTCCAGCCTACGATTCATTGCATTTTCTGGGCCTCAAGCCTTTTTGCAGTCATTTATTCATCAGTTTCAACATTGTTTTGATTTTTTATTTTACCACTAGACCTACTTGTCAAATTCCAGTTTCCACATTTTGAAACAAAGCAACCAGTATTTCAATCAAAACAAAGCAACCAGTATTTTACGAGGAAATTTTCAAATATCAAATAAAATGGTCTATTACAACAATTGCATGGTTCATCACACAAAAATGAACAATCAGTCATAGTACAATCACAGTACAATATAATTAACTAGTCTTTGTTCGGTAGGACTTCCCGCTTCTTCACTTCTTCAAGCTAGAGCACTGGTTGCTGGTTAAACTTCATTCCCAGTATTCTCAACGTTCTCAATGCTGCACTCAACGCATATGAGGAGTAATCAGTAACAGTCAATCAACAATAAGGACCATGAGTAGGTGATGAAATATATAAGCATGCACTTGAGCTTTGATGCGGCTGACATGGCAGATTGACTCGGGCCAGGGAAGGAATGCAACATCCTGGAAAGATGTAGTCCTTTATAAAATCTGGACTTCTTATGTATTGATCATACCTTTCTTCTGGAATTGAGCTGAACTACATACCGAATAACCGATTACGTTAGATATATTTGCAAACAAAAAAAATTGATCATTCCACATGAAGATTGGTGTATGATTAATTGAAGTGCATATAGTAATAAGTAGGGACCTGGAGTACCAGTATGCCAACTGGTGCCAAACAGATCATAGTGCACGAGTTGTTAATTACTACAGTATAGAATACAAGAACAGCCAGTGCAGCAACAGTGAGAACAAGAAAAGGTTAGCTACAACTAAAAACCAGATCAGTATAATTACTAAAATTTGATTATTCACAAAGAGTAGCATGAAAACTACGAAAATCAGTATAATAAGTTATGGTAAGGACTGAGCAGAGACAGCAGGACTCTCCTAACTATGATATTGACTAACAATGGGGACTAATCTAATAATGTACGAGGTTGCATGAAAAAAATAGCTTGAACAAACAAAGATTTCAATAAGGTGATCAATGCATGGAGATGGGTCGATGGAGTTACATGCGGCAGTAATCTCAATGGAAAACTCGGTGTAACAGAACACCGACAGTATGGCCGACACGCCAAACACGGTGTACAAGAGAACCACACTCGGGTCGGCCGTCTCCTTGGCCTCCAGCCCCGTGAGCACGAAGATCCCTGCCCCAATCACTGTGCCGACACCGAACCATGCTAGGTCCCATCAGTCTACAAATAATGAAATCTTGTAATAAGAAGAAGAATTTAACAAAATTATATAGCTTGTAATAATCTAATTATATACAGCAATAGTCAAAATTACAATCATACGATGGGCCTGGAACAAGATAACCATAGAACTGGTTGAATATAATGGTACTTCTTAAAATTACCATGTGATGCAAGGAACACAAAGAACATTTAACTATCAAGTATACAAGAGTATGAATGGCATTGTAATATAAGGATACCCACAATGAACATCAATACAGTAATTTAAATGCAAACTAGTTTAAATGCTAACTAGTTTAAATGCTAATTCATCAAGCAGTTTTCAAGTCTATAGCCTTCAATGTTGTAGGAACTCACAGATCAGCACTAGAGGGAAATACTAAAATCCAAATCGATGGCAGATAAACAATAACCACTTTTGCCATGGTTACTCAACACAGAGATAAATAATGCCAAGCATTCTGAATGTATCATACCACACCCACCTATGAAAATTGCTAAATGACTCACATTAGCTCAATCCAATTATAGGATACAATTACAAAATATATTCAAAAATGATAATGCCATAGCATTCTACATGCACCAGATCATCAAGAGAACAAGGCATGCAAATTTAGAAGTAAATCACACCAGGTAGTAAACCTTTCAAGTGAAGGTTTAGAACAAGAACACGTTACCATCTAGAGATCCCTACTACCGGAGGTTCTCTCGACGAGGTTGCGTCTGATCTCCGTATTGTACTAGGGTTGGACAGAGAGGCGCCATCTCACCGGCATGCAAGACCACCACCGTTCTACGACCTCGTCATAAGAAATGAAGACTAGCAGTAGTCTCCAGGGGAGCAGCCATGGTCAGGCAGACATATCCTAAGGACAACATGAAATGAAGCATAAATACACTAAACTTGACAAAAAAATAAAGCACACAGTATTCATATATTGACTACATGCTCAGTCACTTTTATCACAACAACTAGATCAATCTTATATCAACACTGCTTTCATTGATCAGAGAAATACCAAAAACAATGTGTACAAGATAAAAAAAGAAACAAAACTAAATAGGAATGTTCCAGCCAGATGATATAAGTACAGAACATCAATATACACAAAAGTAGTCCTGGATCAAAAGGAAGCCTAGATGTAAGTACAGAACATCATGGTATTGCTAGAACTAAACATGAAATTTGTTTCACTTACAAGTATAGTATCTAAGACATGTGTATACCAAGCAGCAGAAGTTGGTCAATCAAGTGTATACCAAGAAGCATGTGTTAGGCAATTATGTGCATATGAACTGAACTGAAAAAGAAGCATTCACATATGAAACCCTAATCCCCCTGAACATGTGTAACCACGTGAAGAGCCAGCAGCCTCTGCGCCGCCACGGCAGCAGCGATGGCCACCGCTGCCGCAGGTTCCCCCGCCACAACCATCTTGGTCCCACGCACGGCCGTCGCTGTCGTCACCTCCATATGCATAGGTATTAGAAAATCGAGTCAACAACTCGGTGGACAGGGAGGAGACGACCAAATTTGGGGTCTAACCCAGGCCCGGAACCCACCTCTGCCTCCTTGCCATGCGGGGCACCACCGTCAATAGGGGCGCTGTCATCTCCATGGACCTCCTGCCCCTATCCGCATCAGCACCATCAACACACATCGATGCCATCCACATCATTTGCATCCGCGAGATCCCCTGCGGCACGTACGTGACCTAGGTCACCATGGGTGGTATTGGGGAGGAGAGCGACAGATGGAGAGAGGTTATGGTGCTGGGTGGAGGGAGGCGAGCGAAGATCAGCGATGGCGGCGAGCGGAGATCGATGGAAATCAGGGCTGATGGGGGTGGGTCGGGGTGGCGGCGGAGAGATGAGGAAGGGAGAGGGGAGAATCGGCAGCACGAGGTGAGGTTAGGGTTTGTTTTGTGGGTGCGGTGGGGACTGGGTATTTCTGTGTGCTTCTTCTTGTGATTAGCAGGCGTTGGATCGGAAATGAACGGTCTAGATCAGGTCCATCAGGATGATCCGTGGGAGGGGGTTTCCTGGGTTTTGATTGGTCGGTTCACAAATCACCACTTTTTTGCACTTAGAAAAAATGGGCCGTTTTGTGAAGAAACCACCAAATGGAAGTTTAAAAATTCTACCATACCATTTTTAAAAAATAATAGGCCACCTTACATGGACAAATGTCCCAACCGGGGTCTCTCAAACCTTTCCTTCCACCCCTGGCGAAAAAGACAAGTTCCTGCCGAATCAGTAGGAAGTGGGTCCGATTTGAACTACAGGTACATTATCTAATGCCCATGATTTTTTGCAAAAATCATTTTTAGACTCACAATATGCTATTTCTTCAGAGATCCAATGCAAGTTTAGCGAGGCTCACCCCCTATTTAAGAACCTTCATGACCGCCGTTTTGAGCATAGTTTGAAACCGGCATAAAAAATTCAAAAATGGCCCGATCAACACAAATCCTTCGCGTGGTGTCTTCTTATGTGACACAGTTGCAAGGAAAAATACCAAACTTGGTAAATTGAGTATGTCTCAAAAAAGCCTTCACAAAATGACCTATCATGTTCGAGGTTTCATGGCTTTTGGACCAAACGACCAATGTTATGGCCAGAATTGCGGCATAGTTTGTGATAATGTGGTCATATTGTGCACACATATGTATCATGGGATGGAGAACAATGTTGCCGGAGAAAGTTTTCCTTTTCGACGCACGGAAAATCCATTTTCCGAGCGCAAAAAACGAGGCGTTTTGTGAAGCAACCACCAAATGACAGTTTTAGAATGGTACCGCCATATTTTGTAAAAATATTATACCACATTACATGTACAATTCCCCAACCGGGGTATCTCAAACCTTTCCGTTCATCCCTGGCAAAAAAGACAAATTCCTGCCGAATCGGTAGGAAGTGGGTCCGGTTTGAACTACAGGTACATGATCCGATGCTCATGTTTTTTGGAAAAAATCATTTTTAGACTCACAATATGCTATTTCTTCAGAGATCCAATGCAAGTTTAGCGAGGCTCAGCCCCTAGCTAAGAAACTTTATGACCGCCGTTTTAACCGTAGTTTGAAACGGGCATAAAAAATTCAAAAACAGTACGATCAACGCAAATCCTTCGCGTGGTGTCTTCTTATGTGACACAGTTGCAAGGAAAAATACCAAACTTGGTAAATTGAGTATGTCTCAAAAAAGCCATCACAAAATGTCCTATCATGTTCGAGATTTCTTGGCTTTCGGACCAAACGGCCAATGTTATGGCCAGAATCGCGGCATAGTTTGTGATAATGTGGTCATATTGTGCACACATATGTATCATGGGATGGAGAACAATGTTGCAGGAGAAAATTTTCCTTTTCGACGCACGGAAAATCCATTTTCCATTTTGCGAGCGCAAAAACGGGGTGTTTTGTGAAGCAACCACCAAATGACAGTTTTAGAATGGTACCGCCACATTTTGTAAAAATATTATACCACATTACATGTACAATTCCCCAACCGGGGTGAAGGGAATATGCCCTGAGAGGCAATAATAAAGTGTTTATTATGTGTATTCCAAGTATATGATAGATGTTTATTTTGCATGCTATAATTGTATTAATACGGAAACGTTAATACATGTGTGTTTAATAAACAAACAGAAAGTTCCTAGTTATGCCTCTCTCATAAACTAGCTCGTTTATTAACAAGATGATCAAGGTTTCCTGATCATGGACATTGGATGTTGTTAATAACGGGATCACAACATTAGTGTAATGGTGTGATGAACATTCATCCGAAGTATAGCATTACGATCAAAGTCATTGAGTTTATATTGCTATAACAACTTACGAAGTGATCCTAATCCTTAGACCATGAGATCATGTCAATCACTAACACCGGAAGAGTTTCTTGATAACATCAAACGTCACACCGTAACAGGTGATTATAAAGATGGATTCGTAACTAATAAAGTGTTATGTTGAGGCTCATGGATCGAGAGTGGAATTTGTTCATCCGATGATGGGTAGATATACTGGGACCTCTCGGTGATATCACATTGATTAGCTTGCAAGCAAGTGATTTGATCACTAGAATGTTATATCACAAGAACGAGAAAAGAGTGCATGTCGAACGAGATCAAACTAGGTATGGAGATACCGATGATCGAATCTCGGACATGTAATATATCGTGAAACAAAGGGATTAAGATACTAGCGTAAAGGTTCCGACGATCACAAGAAAGTCATCGTTGAATGTGTGGGAGTCGATGGGTCTCCGGATCCGCTTCGATTATTGATCCGAGAGGGTCTCGATCATATCCGCATTATTCACGAACCGTAGGGTGACACACTTAAGAGACACCGACATCCAATTGGAGCAAATGTTTCATGCCGAAAGAATGAATAAGCGCAGGAATTTATTTCACTAGATACCAAACAGGTTTTGGGTGAAATTGCATAAAGTGGTTATGCATGTGAAATAGAATTCTAGCAAGGGTTATTGTGAATGTTTGTCAATAAAGTAATTGACAAAATTCTGAATAAAATAAAAGAGTTTTATTTAATGAGAGTTTGCATTAAATTTGGTGGAAATTTAATGGGAATTTGAGTGGACTTTTGAGTGGAGGGAATTTAAAGGAGATTTGTGAGTGGAGTGTCCACCCACATGAAGAGGGAGGCAAGGGGCAGCCCCATGCGCTGCCACCCCTTGGGGTCCCCCTCCTCCTATAAAAGGAGCCCCTCCTCACTTGTCTCTCACACCTCCTCGTGAAGGATCTCTCTCCCCTCTAGAATTTATCCCCATGGTCTCGGACTAGCGAGATACATGTTCCGGTGGCTATTCGGCAAGAAAGAGTTGTGCTTCCGCATCGCATCGGAGCGAGGAGGCGGAGGTTGCTCGGTTCCTCGAACGTGTGTGCGAGCACGGATGCGCTGCTAATTTGCGGCGCTAGGACTTCCTCTCGATCTTGAGATCGGCAAGAGATCGTCTACATCAACCACGAGTTGAACTCGTTAAGCTTTGTCGGTCTTCAAGGGTATGTTCTCTACCGATATACATCCGCCCGTTGTTTGTATCTAGTAGATAGATCTTGGTATATAGTTCACATCGTAGGAAAAATTTTGTTTTCTATGCTGCGAACCCTACAGTGGTATCAGAGCCAGATCTATGCGTAGTAACTTTACACGGGTAGTACACATATGAGTATGTGGGCGATGATGATCATGTTGTTGCTCCTTTGTTGTAATTTTGGATATTGGTGGCATAGTGGGATGAAGCGGCCCGGACAAACTTTACATGTCCTCGCACATGAGACCTGTTCCACGCTTGACATGCAATTAGTTTGCATAAGTGGCTAGCGGGTGTCTGTCTCTCCTACTATAGTCAATATCTATTTTGCAAGCGAGTTGTCAACAATTTGATTATCCTCGTTGTGGTTCATGTTCGTAGGTAATAACGGTTCTATCTTGAAAGCCCTAAGCCACGTAAAACTTGCAATGGATAAATTAGAGGCGTCTAGTTTAGATTGTTGCTGGGCTAGTGTTATGATATGGTAGTGTTGTAAGTAGAAGTATGAGATGATACTCTTACAACACACATAGCGTGTAAAATCCATAGACCTTGGATTTACACATATAGGTATGATAGTGATCATACCACGATGCACATGATAGAGATCATCTGCGGGAACCATATCATTTCATTAATAAACATATGATGTTTTGATAGCATCTTATATTGCTTGTTTAGCGCTTTGTTAGCATAATAAGATGATCCCTCATTTAAATATCAAGATAAGAATGTGTTCTTCCTTTAGTATGCACCGATTATGTTTTCGTTGCTCCAAGACATCACGTGATGATCGGGTGTTCTTGGATCCACGACCATATTTCGGGTGTAAAACAGTTACACACGCGAATACTAAGGTTCTAACTTGGAGAGCCTAGCATGTACAGACATGGCCTCGGAACACGGACCGAAAGGTTAAGCATGAGTCATATAGTTGATATGATGCCCATTTGATGCTCGCCTTTGAAGCTATACCGACTCACGTGATGATCGGACTTGGTGTAGTGGATTTGGTTCATGTAATCACCAAAAAGGCACGAGGGATGTCGTTTTTGAGTGGGAGTTCATTCATAATATGGATTAGTTGAACTCAATCTATCATACACTTAGTCTAAACTTTACAAATTCTGTTGTAGATGGCACCACCTGCTTTTAATTTCAATGTGTTCATGGAGAAAGAGAAACTAGCAACGAACGGTAGCAACTTTACCGAATGGGCCATGAATTTGAGGATTCTCCTCTCTGCTGCACAAAAGCAATATGTGCTAGAAGCGCCGTTAGGCCCCCCACCTTTAGATGATGCCCCTGACGAGGAGAAGAATGTCTATCAGACTCGTCAGGAGGACCACAACTTAGTTCATTGCGGCATATTGTATGGGCTAGAGCCGGAACTTCGAAAGCGTTTCGAAAACGGCAATGCATTTGATACAATGGGTGAGTTGAAAATGATTTTCACACACATGTCAGTGAGAGCTACAACGCTCGTAAAAGTTCTTTAGTGCATGATGGAAGAGCACAACTCCGTTAGTGAGCATGTACTCAAGATGTCGGTTACGCCGATAAGCTTGTGTCCTTGGGAATATCGATTCCCATTGACTTAGGCATCCATCCTGTTCTCATCTACGCCACCTAGCTATAAGAGCTTCGTGATGAACTATAATATGCAAGGCATGAAGAAGTCTCTCCCGAGCTTCGTGAATGCTTAAAACCGCAGGAGTGGAGATCAAAAGGAACATCAAGTGTTGATGATCAATAGGAACACCGGTTTCAAGAAAGACAAGAAGGGAAAACGGAAGGAAGTAAGGGCGGCAAGCACATTGTTGCGCGAAAAGAAACCCCGAGTTGGACCTAAGTCTGATTCCGAGTGCTACTATTGTAAGGATCGCCATCGAAGCGCAATCGCCCCAAGTATCTGGCGGACAAGAAGGCAAGGCAAACAAAGGTATATATGATATACATGTTATTGATGTGTACTTGACTAGTGCTCGCAGTAGCACCGGGTATTTGATGCCGGTCATTGCTAATATTTGTAACTCGAATCGGGCTGCGAACAAGCGACCGCTAGCAAGGGGTGAGGTCAAGATGCGGCAATGGATCAAGCGTTGATGTGATCGCCGTTTAACGCCGCCTCTCCACTTGTCGGGATTAGTTATAAACTTGAATAAATGTTATCTGGTGCTCGTGACCGAGCATGAACATTGTATCTGGATCGTGTTTGATGCGAAGTGGTTATTCATTTAAATCCGAGAACAATGGTTGTTCCATTTATATGAATGAAATCTTTTATGGTCATGCACCGATGATGAATGGTTTATTTCTATTAGATCTCGATGATAATATTACACATATTCATAATGTTGATGCTAAAAGGATTAAACTTAATGATGATATATCCTCATATATGTGGCACTGCCGTCTAGGTCATATTGACGTTAAACGCATGAAGAAGCTCCATTTGGATGGACTTTTGGAATCACTTGATTATGAATCATTTGATACATGTGAGCCATGCCTTATGGGCAAGATGACTAGAACGCCGTTTTCCGGTTCAATGGAACGGCATGATTTATTGGAAATCATACATTCGATGTATGTGGTCCAATGAGTGTGTCACCGAGGTGGATATCGTTATTTTGTTACTTTCACGGATGATTTGAGTAGATACGGTTATATCTACTTGATGAAACACAAGTCTGAAACCTTTGAAAAGTTCAAGGAATTTCAGAATGAAGTGGAAAATCATCGTAATAGAAAGATCAAATTTCTACGGTCCGACCGTGGAGGTGAGTATCTAAGTTACGAGTTTAGCACTCACATTAAAGAGTGTGGAATTGTTTCACAACTCACACCTGCCGGAACACCACAGCGAAATGGTGTGTCGGAACGTCGTAATCGTACTTTATTAGATATGGTTCGATCTATGATGTCTCTGACGGACTTGTCGTTGTCATTTTGGGGTTATGCACTAGAAATTGCTGCATTCACTTTAAATCGGGCACCATCTAAATCCGTTGAAAAGACACCGTATGAATTGTGGTTTGGAAACAAACCTAAGCTGTCATTTCTTAAAGTTTGGGGATGCGATGTTTATGTGACGAAACTTCAATCGGATAAACTCGAACCCAAAGCGTCAAAATGCGTCTTCATAGGATACCCTAAAGAAACTACTGGGTATTCCTTCTATCACAGATCCGAGGGCAAGGTTTTTGTTGCCAAGAATGGATTTTTTCTAGAGAAATAGTTTCTCACGAAAGGTGTGAGTAGTCGGAAGGTAGAACTCGAAGAGGTTGTGGAACCTTCTCTTCAAAGTATGGTGAGTAGCGCAGCGCCGGAAGTTGTTCCGGAGTTGGCTCCACCTGTTGAAGAGGGAACTAATGATAATGATCATGAAACTCCGAAAGAGATTACTACCGAACCTCGCAGGTCAAACAGGACGCGTGCAGCTCCCGAGCTGTACGGAAATCCTGTCATGAATTTCATGGTTGATGAAAATGATGACCCTGCGACGTATGAAGAAGCGATGATGAGCCCGGATTCCAACAAATGGTTAGAAGCCATGAAATCCGAGATAGAATACTTGTATGAAAATCAAGTTTGGAACTTGGTGGAATTACCTCACGACCAAAAGGCCGTGGAGAACAAATGGATTTTCAAAAGGAAAACTGATGCTGATGGTAATGTGACCGTCTAGAAAGCTCGACTTGTCGCAAAGGGGTTTCGACAAATTCAAGGATTTGACTACGATGAGACTTTCTCTCCCGTAGCGATGCTAAAGTCAGTTAGGATTATGTTAGCAATTGCTGCATATTTCGATTATGAGATATGGCAGATGGATGTCAAAACCGCGTTTCTCAATGGTAATATTGAAGAAGAGTTGTATATGATACAACCAAAGGGTTTTGTCGATCCTAAGGATGCTAACAAGGTGTGCAAGCTTCAGCGATACATCTATGGATTGAAGCAATCATCACGAAGTTGGAATCTCCGCTTTGATGAGGTGATCAAAGAGTTTGGATTTGTCCAAACTTATGGAGAAGCTTGTATTTACAAGAAAGTGAGTGGGAGCAATGTGGCATTTCTGATATTATATGTGGATGACATATTATTGATCGGAAATGATATAGATATTTTAAAAAGTGTTAAAAGTTATCTAAACAGCAAATTTTCAATGAAGGACCTAGGTGAAGCGTCATACATATTAGGCATAAAGATCTATTGAGATAGATCTAGGCGCCTAATAGGGCTATCGCAAAGTACATACCTTGATAAGATTTTAAAGAAGTTTAAAATGGACGGAAGTAAGAAGGGGTTCTTACCTATGTTGCAAGGCAAGACATTGAGTAAGACTCAAAGTCCGGCTTCGGTGGAAGAAAGAGAGATAATGGACAAAGTCCCCTATGCTTCAGCCATAGGCTCTATAATGTACGCCATGCTATGTACAAGACCGGATGTGGCACATGCTATTAGTTTGACTAGTAGGTACCAATCGGATCCAGGTTCGGAACACTGGATAGCGGTCAAGAATATCCTTAAGTACTTACGAAGAACTAAGGATATGTTTCTTGTATACGGAGGTGAAGAAGAGCTCGTCGCTAAGTGTTATGTCGACGCTAGCTTTGACACCGATCCGGATGACTCTAAGTCTCAATCCGGATACGTATTTCTCATGAATGGCGGAGCAGTTAGTTAGAGGAGCTCCAAACAACCTGTGGTAGCGGGATCAACAACGGAGGCCGAATATATTGCTGCTTCAGAAGCGGCTCAGGAAGCAGTTTGGATGAAGGAGTTCATATCCGAACTAGGAGTGGTGGCAAACGCGTTGGACCCAATGGTGATCTATTGTGACAACAATGGTGCCATTGCCAATGCCAAAGATCCAAGGTCTCACAAGCATTCCAAGCATATTAAGCGCCGGTTTCACTCCATCCGCGAGCATGTCAAGGATGGAGATATAAAGATTTGTAAAGTACATACAGATCTCAATGTAGCAGATCCGTTGACTAAAACTCTCCCCAGAGCAAAACATGAACAACACCAGAACTCAATGGGTGTTAGATTTATCACTATGTAACTAGATTATTGTCTCTAGTGCAAGTGGGAGACTGAAGGGAATATGCTCTGAGAGGCAATAATAAAGTGTTTATTATGTGTATTCCAAGTATATGATAGATGTTTATTTTGCATGCTATAATTGTATTAATACGGAAACGTTAATACATGTGTGTTTAATAAACAAACAGAAAGTTCCTAGTTATGCCTCTCTCATAAACTAGCTCGTTGATTAACAAGATGATCAAGGTTTCCTGATCATGGACATTGGATGTTGTTAATAACGGGATCACAACATTAGTGTAATGGTGTGATGAACATTCATCCGAAGTATAGCATTACGATCAAAGTCATTGAGTTTATATTGCTATAACAACTTACGAAGTGATCCTAATCCTTAGACCATGAGATCATGTCAATCACTAACACCGGAAGAGTTTCCTGATAACATCAAACGTCGCACCGTAATAGGGTGATTATAAAGATGGATTCAGAACTAATAAAGTGTTATGTTGAGGCTCATGGATCGAGAGTGGAATTTGTTCATCCCGATGACGGATAGATATACTCTGGGCCCTCTCGGTGATATCACATTGATTAGCTTGCAAGCAAGTGATTTGATCACTAGAATGTTATATCACAGGAAAGAGAAAAGAGTGCATGTCGGTAACGAGATCAAACTAGGTATGGAGATACCGATGATCGAATCTCGGACATGTAATATATCGTGAAACAAAGGAATTAAGATACTAGCGTAAAAGGTTCCGATGATCACAAGAAAGTCATCGTTGAATGTGTGGGAGTCGATGGGTCTCCGGATCTAAACGTCGATTATTGATCCGAGAGGGGTCTCGATCATATCTGCATTATTCACGAACCGTAGGGTGACACACTTAAGAGACACCGACATCCAATTGGAGCAAATGTTTCATGCCGAAAGAATGAACAAGCGCAGGAATTTATTTCACTAGATACCGAAACAGGTTTTCGGGTGAAATTGCATAAAGTGGTTATGCATGTGAAATAGAATTCTAGCAAGGGGTTATTTGTGAATGTTTGTCATTAAAGTAATTTACAAAATTCTGAATAAAATAAAAGAGTTTTATTTAATGAGAGTTTGCATTAAATTTGGTGGAAATTTAATGGGAATTTGAGTGGACTTTTGATTGGAGGGAATTTAAAGGAGATTTGTGAGTGGAGTGTACACCCACATGAAGACGGGAGGGCAAGGGGGCAGCCCCCATGCGCCGGCCACCCCCTTGGGGTCCCCCCCTCCTCCTATAAAAGGAGCCCCCCTCCTCACTTGTCTCTCACACCTCCTCGTGAAGGATCTCTCTCCCCCTCTAGAATTTATCCCCCATGGTCTCGGACTAGCGAGATACATGTTCCCGGTGGCTATTCGGCAAGAAAGAGTTGTGCTTCCGCTGCATCGCTGGAGCGAGGAGGCAGAGGTTGCTCGGTGCCTCGAACGTGTGTGCGAGCACGGATGCGCTGCTGAATTGCGGCGCTAGGACTTCCTCTCGATCTTGAGATCGGCAAGATATCGTCTACATCAACCACGAGTTGAACTCGTTAAGCTTTGTCGGTCTTTAAGGGTATGTTCTCTACCGATATACATCCGCCCGTTGTTTGTATCTAGTAGATAGATCTTGGTATATAGTTCACATCGTAGGAAAATTTTTGTTTTCTATGCTGCGAACCCTACACGGGGTATCTCAAACCTTTCCGTTCATCCCTGGGAAAAAAGACAAATTCCTGCCGAATCGGTAGGAAGTGGGTCCGGTTTGAACTATAGGTACATGATCCGATGCTCATGTTTTTTGGAAAAAATCATTTTTAGACTCACAATATGCTATTTCTTCAGATATCCAATGCAAGTTTAGCGAGGCTCAGCCCCTAGCTAAGGAACTTTATGACCGTCGTTTTAACTGTAGTTTGAAACGGGCATAAAAAATTCAAAAATGGTCCGATCAACGCAAATCCTTCGCGTGGTGTCTTATTATGTGACACAGTTGCAAGCAAAAATACCAAACTTGGTAAATTGAGTATGTCTCAAAAAAGCCTTCACAAAATGACCTATCATGTTCGAGGTTTCATGGCTTTCGGACCAAACAGCCAATGTTATGGCCAGAATCACGGCATAGTTTGTGATAATATGGTCATATTGTGCACACATATGTATCATGGGATGGAGAACAATGTTGCAGGAGAAAGTTTTCCTTTTCGACGCACGGAAAATCCATTTTCCATTTTCCGAGCGCAAAAAACGGGGCGTTTTATGAAGCAACCACCAAATGACAGTTTTAGAATGGTACCACCAAATTTTGTAAAAATATTATACCACATTACATGTATAATTCCCCAACCGGGGTATCTCAAACCTTTCTGTTCACCCCAGGCAAAAAAGACAAATTCCTGCCGAATCGGTAGGAAGTGGGTCCAGTTTGAACTACAGTTACATGATCCGATGCACATTATTTTTTGAAAAAATGATTTTTAAACTCACAATATGCTATTTCTTTAAAGATCCATCAAAACTTTTTAATACAATTTAATCCCTATACGAGAATAGTCACTCCCTAGTTTCAAACTCATATTTTGAATTATAGTATTGTACCTACTATAGACTAATGTGAGATTAGTAAATCCACTATTTTTAATTAATCAAAGTATTTCTAATTAATACCCTAAGATGTTCTACTGAATTTTAGAAAAAATTAGAAACAAGAATCAATTATTTTGGACTTATTATGAAAAAGTTATAAAAGAATCAAGAAAACAAAAAAAACTAAACGTGCGAGCTGGCTGGGCCCTAATCTTCCGCTTCCCACCAAGGCCCATCGCAGCCAATTCCCTTTCCATTGAGCCCATCACAGCCAACGCCCTTCCCACCGAGGCCCATCAAGGAAGTAAAATCAGCCCACTCGCATCAACCAAATAGATATATGGGGTCGTTGTGGTAGTATGACATGAAAGATTGGTTGGTGTAGTGGTAAGATGCTGTAGGTTTGGTCGGAAGGTCTGGGGTTTGAATCCCCGGAAATCTTATTTTTTGCAAATAAGCTACCGCGGGTTTGGTGGGTTCTAGTTGTTAGAGTTTGGTCCCACTTATCAGTTTAAATAACTATGAGTCTATTAAATTTAAATAGCGCCACATAAGCATATATTTACACACAAATATGTCACGTAAGCATATATTTACACACGGATATGACACGTAGTCAAAAACTGACACATATACAAGTAGATATTAACACACGGATATGACGCGTAGTAAAAATTGACACATAGACACGACACATAGGCATAATTGCTGACGTGGCCGACTACAAGTTTCAACTTATCTTAATTTGGATATCATGACGATTTTAAATCGTCGTAGTAAGGTAAAAATAACGTCGTAGGTTGCATTCGTCAGATTATGACAATTTGAGCTAATGAAAATATAACGTTCCTGAGCAAAATCGTCATAATTTTTTAAGTTTTTGAACCTCCCGAACGGCTTACGATCATCTGGTGCGAAATCGTCATAACTCTATGACGATTTTGTACATGGTCACTATGAGAAGGTCATAGAATAACACATTCCTTGTAGTTCTACTATATGACTCATCCTTTACCTTTCGGTGATCCGTGTTCCGAGACCATGTCTCTACATGCTAGGCTCGTCAATATCAAACCTTAGCTTCCGCATGAGCAAATCTGGCTTGCTCCCGTTGTATACACTCACAGAATCCAACACACTCGATCATCACGTGGTACTTCGAAACAATGAGCTTTGGCAATGGTGCCTACTAAGGACGAACACTTTATAACTTGATATTTTGTGAGAGGGATCATATTATAATGCTACCGTCGCAATCTAAGAAATAAAAGATGCATAAAAGGACTAACATCACATGCAATTCAAAATATGTGATATGATATGGCCTTTCTTCTTGTGCTTCCGATCTCCATCTTCAAGCAAGAACGTGATCTCCATCATCACATGCGTGGCATCAAGGTCAATGGCACCGCTCCATGGTTATTGTTCACCAGCTTCAACTATTACAACTACTTTGAATAATAGACATGCAGGTCTTAACGAAATTTAAAGACAACCATATCCTGTCGGTTGCCAACTTACAATAAGGATCATTTCATACATCATATTTTCAGAATCATGGCCATATCACATTACAGCACACCCCTGCAAAACAAAGTTAGACGCCTCTAATTTTCTTTGCATATTTTACGTGGTTTGGGGATTTTAATAAGTACTGTTCTAACTTACGAACAAGAACCACAACGTTGATGCTTGAATTATCAAGTGCCCGTTGTAAATTGAATCATTACTATGATGGGAGAGACAAACACCCATAAATCCACTTATGCAATACAAGTTGCATGTTGGGCTTTCAGCAAGTCTCATGAACGATGTCATGTGAGGTTAGCCCGGGCCGATTCATCCCACCATACCGTAAGATGCAAAGTACACAAGAATCAATTGATAATAAAAGCACCACCGCCCATAATGACCATTGTGTTCTACTCATGCAACAGATCTACATATAGACATGGCTCTAAAACCATTATATGGGTTCGTACCATGGAATACAAAAAAATCTATCGCATGAACACACACAAGCCAAGATCTATCTACTAAATTGTAGCAACGATTCGATTAGAGCACTCACCCTCGAAGATTCCAACACGGTTAACGAGAGAAGATTCTCGTGGGTGATGTAGTCGCACACTTGCCGATCTCAAGATCGCATAGACGATCCTTCCGGCGCTGCGTTCCGGCAGCGCTCCCACAGTCGGTCACACGTTTGGTACTCGATGAAGAACTTCCTCTCCCTTGTTCTAGTAGGTAGCAGAGGTTGTACTTCTCTCCTTGCGATTCCGGCAACACGACGGCGTGGTTTCGGAGTTAGAGGGGAAATCCCGCAGGGCTTCGCCTTAACCCGGAGCGTGTTGTGGTGGAGTAGTAGGGTTTCCCTGCGTCTAGGATTTAGAAGCCGGAGAGGAGGAGGTGGGACAGCTGCGGCTAGGGTGGCGACGGTGATGCGGTGATGGCGGCTTGGTCTTGGGTGGTGGGGTGTCCAATTGGGGCACCCCCTCCCCTCTATTTATGAGAGAGAGGGTCATCTTGGGAGAGGGAAGTTTGAATCCTTCCCCAACTCCCTCTCCTACTAGGCGGCGTGGTGGAGGGAGAGGAGGTTTCCTCTCCTCCCTCTACCAGGAAACATTGTCCCAGTTTGACTTTTCAAACTTGCCTTTTGATTTTCAATTTTGGAGTTTAATTTCTTTCATACGCCCAGCCAAGTGACCTAGGACATTGTCGTCGGATTGTCGACAAGTATGCCATAGGGGGTCCTAGTGGCGTTGGAAACATGGGTTGTGAGACGCCGGATGTTGCAGGAGCGGTGAGCACAAGCTTACCCAGGTTCATATCCGACTGTAGTAATCGGATCCTACTCCTGCTAGCAACCCAGTAATATATCAGTGTAAGCCGGATCTTACAGCGGATTACAAGAGAGGTTCGCCTGTGCGAGTTTTGGTTATAGCTATTGATATGGTTGTTTGTATTGTTGCCCTAAAGGCTCCCATAGGGCTGGTTTATATAGTCACCAGAACCTAGGGTTATAGGAGAGACCTATCTGGCTACGTTACAGAGTCGGTAACTAGATACAGCTTGGACTACTAGTAATACTACAGGCCTAAGTCGGTAACTCTTCTGGGCCTTGTCGTAGCCGGAACTGGCTCATCCTCTTTCTCTGACTGGACCGCATGTGAAGTAGAGCTCTAACTCGTTGGTGGGCCACCCTGGTCAGCGAGTCATGTGGGTATACCCAGAAAGCATATCCCCAACAGTAGCCCCCAGAAGTATTCAAGATCCAAAGTCGAATAAATCGTCTAGCTTGATGGTTTCTTCGTCTTAAGAATCTTGAAGGGTTCCTGAAAACTTCATTTCATAGTGTAGGATTCCGAGTCAGTTGAGTCGGATGTGTTTTATTCTGACTTTAGTCTTTTCCTTGCTCAGTTTGAAACATGAGTCGGATTTTACAGCGGCATGCAAGCTGACAACTTTTCTGACCAGGTCCTATCACTGACAGGAGTCCCATCGACACGAACTTTGGTGGGTCCTCTCCATACGAAACAAAGCACCGTTTTAATGATCATGCGAGAATCGAGGGGGGCGTAGGAGTCGTGAGGAAGCTACCCCCTTTCTCCTATACGCGTGGCATAATCACGCGACCAACACACGAATCTTGATGCAGAGACAAATAAAATATAGGAGAAAACCCTTCTCACCCAGATTCATCTCTCCACCATTCCATTCATTGCCTCCTCGTACTATTCTAGCACTCCGCAGCCATCCCCATCTACACACCGCGAGAAAATCTCTTTTCCCCACCAATTTTCAATCTTTCCTAGAGCAAATGGCGTCTGCATCTGGTTATGGAGCGGTGGCGGGTACCTTAGCGGCGGACGAGAAGAAGATGCGGGCCCTCTGGGTCCCCATCTTCATGGACGACGCCGAACTCAAGGTCTTGGAGAATGAGGGCTTTATCGTCACCAACGCGTGGCAGAGCGCCTCAGGACATGTCGTTCCCACCCCGCGCGACGGCGAGCGGGTGTTGTTCGGCACGCACATCGACCGTGGCCTCAGCTTGCCATAGTCGGACTTATTCATCGAGGTTCTCAAATATTATGGTGTGCAGCTCCATAATCTTCCTCCCAACTCCCTGCTAGAGCTTAGTACTCACGCAGCCTTGTGTGAGGGGTTTCTTGGCATTAGGCCAAGTCTTACCCTTTTCCGGTACTACTATGGCACCTGGAAGAACTCCATCAGTGTCGGTGTGCCTTACACCACTGGCACTCTTAGATTAGTCCTTAGGAGAAACCGAGTTTATCCTAGGATTAGCGGTAGTGAATCCGTCAAACACTGGGCCGGAACCTTCTTTTATCATAAGGATATTCGGGTTCCTGGAAAGGCGGAAGGTCTTCCGGCCTTCGTCGATGGTGCCAATCCCCACCAAAAGTCATGGGATGCGGAGGCGCCAGAATTTTCGGATATCTTGATCCTTGCCAAGAGGCAGATTGAGTTTATGATGAAGCACATGGGGCTCCGTGGATCCGACTTGATCCACTGCTGGCTAGAGTGCCGGATTCAGCCTCTACAGCACCATGGAGATTGCCTCATGTAACAGATCACCGGTGACAAGAAGGACAACATGCGGGTCAGTCCAAACCGGATTTCGGCAAAGGGTTACAAGACCCTCATGTAGTATTTGATCAAGGAGAGAGTGGAACGAAAAGTTCCGGATGTCTCCATGAAGATGTTCACGTCCCACCGTCCTCTGACTCCGGTAAATATTTCGAATTATGCTTTCACATTTTGTCGTTCTTTTCTGTTCTTTCTCCGACTCTATTTTTATCAATGCTTTTTGACTTTGTCAGCTCGAAAACTCCCCGAGTCTGAGATAGCTCCACTAGAGGACTATCTTTCAGACGATCCGGACGCGACGAAGGATGATGAGGTGCAAGAAGTTTCCGCCTACGCCTCCAAGAAGCGCAAGGTGAAGGAAGTTGTTATCACTGCTGGTAGCCAAGTGCTGCCAGTAGTTAAAAAAGTAAGCACCTTGTTTTGTTTTTCAGTACTTCGTATTTTTCTTTACTTTCCAAAGCACACCTGATATTCGGATTTTTGTGCTTTAGAGCTAAAACAGTTTTGAAGAGTAAGACCAAGCCAGACAGCACACCAGGCAAGCCACTGCGTCAGCAGAAACTTGTTATCTCCCTGCCATGCCGCCACCGACTCCATCTAGTACTCCGTCAGCATCAGAGGCTTCCGCCTCTCCTGGTGCTGGTAACATCTCGAAAGACCTAGTCACCATTGGTGGCCAGGCATCTAACAAGGGTGAACCCGTAAAGGGTAATGATCCCATGGTAATATCTATAGGAGCGTTAGATAAAGTGGCTGGTTCTGCTGCCTTCGGCCTGAAACGGAAGAAGAAGGAATAGATCCTTAGGCTGGCTCAGTCCAGTCTTGAGAAGCAAACCCTTACTGCAGAGGATGTCAAGCTAGTCATCCTCCTGGACCAAATTTTGATCCGGGACATGAGGATAGAGTCTGGAGAACTCCTAGCGACGGACGTTCCTTCCCTCTCCCTTGCCGAGAAAGTGTTTCACAACACTAAACTCGGATTTGAGAAGTTGCATCTGTAACACATTGTAAGTTTCTGATGCTTATTTGCAGTTATTTTATTATCATATCCTCTAGCCCCCAAGCATAAAGCTAGATAAACATTGTTGAATCCGAGTTGATGATTATCGGATGCAAAAGAACGATGTAGTGTAGCCCCCAAGGCTCGTGCTATATTTTTTACTTAGTTAAATTTAAATCCCGAGTCTTAGTAGCCGTCTGACGGTATTCTGTCTGTAAACTTATAGAAAATTTCATCTTCCCACGAGGAATTGCTCAAGAACATATGCAATAAATGCAAGGAAATCAAAGCCCCGCGCCTTGAGAATTTGATACGTCGGAAACGTATCTATAATTTTCGATGTTCCATGCTTGTTTAGTATCTACTTTGCTTTTCTTTGTCTACACTTTGAGGTGTTTTTATATATTTTCTGGAACTAACCTATTAACAAGTTGCCACACTACCAGTTGCCTGTTTTCTTCTGTTTTTGGTTCCAGAAAGGTAGAAAATCAACATTCTCGGAATTGGACGGGACAAAATCCAAAGTCAATATCTTTCCGTGGGGAACACGAAGTCCAAGGGAGAGAAGGAGAGACAGGCCAGGGCAACCAAACCCCCCTAGGCGCGGCCAGGGGTAGGCCCGCGCCAAGGCAGGGTGTGGCCCCCCTGGTCGCGTCCCGTCCTCGCCTCTTCGCGTATAAGAAACCCCCGATGCAGAAACCCTAGGCACCGATCAAAACTCCACGAAACCGTCTATAGCCGCCTCCACCATCGTCCCTAGATTGGGGGATCTGAAGTTCTTTCCGGCACCCTGCCGGAGGGGAAATCATCCCGGAGGCCTTCTTCTCCGGTATGATGCGTGAGTAGTTCCACCTTGGACTATGGGTCCATGTAGTAGATAGATGGTTGTATCTCCTCCTTGCACTTTCATGTATAGATCTTGTGAGCTCCGTTCATGATCAAGATCTAATCTATTTGTAATCATGCATGTTGTGTTTGTGGGGATCCGATGGATATTGAGATTATTATGTCAGTTTAGTTAATGGTTTTGTCTTTATGATTCTATCATGTCTGTGTTGTTTGTGATCTTGCATGATCTCCCTTGTTAGTAGCTATCTTGGCCAAGTAGTTGCTAGTGACTCCAAGAGGGGTTATTTATGCTCGATAGTGGGTTCATGCCTCTAGTTTCCAAGGGAAGTGATAGAAATCTCTTCGGTTGTAGATGTGTTGTTCCCACTAGGGAGAAAACAACGGTCTCTTGTTCATGGGACAAGTGGATTGTTTACCTTACACACTTTGCTTAAAGTAGTTGTATGTTGCTTGCAACTTAATACTAGAGGGGGTTCAGATGATAACCTGAAGGTGGACTTCTAGTCATAGATGCAGTTGGATGGCGGTCTATCTATCTTGTTGTATTTCCCAATGGAATCTCATAGGATCTTTCTGACTAGTATTGCATTATTATGCCTTGCTCAGTTCCTGTCAATTGCCCTGCTTTAATTTGTTTACCCTTCATGCCATGGTGTTTATCTAAGGAGAGCACCTCTAGTGAACTATGGACCCCGTCCAATCTTTACAATTGATACATCTTCCACTATTACTTGTTTACTTGCTGCAAACCATTACCTTCCACACCATATAGATAATCTTTTGTTATAGAAAACCGATGAGCTTGACAACCTCACTGATTCGTTGGGACAAAGTCTTGGGTTTCTGTTGTGCAGGTCTCCACATTGTTTGCAACACATGTGTGACGTTTCCTTCCTCCTTCTGGTTCGATACCTCGGTCTCTATCGAGGGAAACTTGCTGCAGTGCTCATCACACCTTGCTCTTGGGGTTCCAACAAAGTGTCCCACGTCAACACTGGGTGCAGGCATCAGAATGCAAAGTTAAAAGTTCAAAATGATGAAACAGAAGGTAAACTTTTCTGACTCTGTCTTTGTCATTTAGCTATTGTCATAGTCAAACTTATTTTGTCCGACTGATATTTTTCCCTTTGCAGAACTGTTGTGTGAGTCTAGCAAGATGGTGGAGCAATCCGAGAACTTCAAGGCCTTGGAATTAGAGAACGCTGAGCTCTGGTACAAGCTTGATAAGCTGACCATTGAATCGAAGAAATCCATAGCTGCTGTCCTGGAGTCAAGCAACCATGAGACTGCGAGGCTCGAAAAGCTAATAGCCGTCTGAGATAAGCAATTGGCTGATCTCCAGAAGGACTTCGACAGTCAGAGGGATCTGGCCCAGCCGCCCAGGCCACAGTGAGTCAGCTAAACAGCCTCCACGAGGAGCGTGCCCAATGGAATCACTGTGTGCTAGGTAATATTTCCGACTTACTTATTTGATTGATTTTTCGATTTTATTTTTGAGTCAAATTTTAAATTTTGGTTCTTTCCCAGCCACCCTGAATCTTTCCGACTCTCCTACCTCCGAACCTCGCCTTGAGCGTATCAAGCTCGTCGGAGATATTTTGTTTAACTTCCGCCAGACTCTCGAAGAGGCTGGCGAGTCGGTCAAACTTTCTGACTTGCACAAGAGTGCAAGGGGTGAGGGACAAGGCCAAGGAGATTTCGAAGTTAATTGAAGACTGTAAGATTTCCTATGCTCGGAATGCTGCATAGACTGCCCTTACCATGGTGATGATCCACCATAGTGATATGGAAATCTGACATGTCACCAAGGGTATCGCTAGTGAGGACGATGAGGGTAACCCACTAGACATCAAAGCTATCCAAGATTCTTGTGCAGGTTACACTTGCCGTGTGGCGGAGATGACCAACTACATGACGCCATTCTTCGGATCCATTAGTGTGCCTCCCTTGCCTCAAGAGCCATAAGACATTCTTGTTGAAGCAGCTTTCGAGTCTGAGGTCCAGGGCGACGATGATGTCGACTCCAGCGCTCCACGCTCTTCATCACCACCACCTGAGTCTCCATCATAAACAATTTATATGCATTATTATGAACTTTGGGCATGTAATGATGGAAATAATATTTTGATTGTGATGGTCTATAAAAAATAATGCTTTTACTATCGTAACACTTTTTGTTTGTATATATTTTAGGCGTGCTTGAAAAATTTCTGAAGCACTTTTTTTATGCCTATACTTGTCGTTTTATCTGGCTCTCTGCCTCGTACCTTTCATGAGCCGGCCAAACTTTAGCACAGAAACTTTGCCGAGCAACCGAGCTCAATTGCTAAACCAGATTAAACTCAGAAACAAAGCAGGCTTCCAGTACCAACAATTCATTACTCAAAAGATATTCGCGTATAAGCAATCAGATAAATAACCAAAGTATAAACAATAAATTGAATTTTTTACCCTAAGGTAACATTTTTTAGATATTCAAAAATCATAACCAGAACGAACATCAGCATAAAGTACTTTCAAGCATTCTGGGATTTTTGAAAATGACATGCTCTTTTGGAAATAAGATGGCAAAAAACTTCTCAAAAATAACATATGAGGAAACCAATACTTTATTTCACTTTGAACATGTACATATACATTTATAAGGAAATATAACTAAGAATAGAAGGGACGTAGCTATGCAATATTCCATGGACGGTCTATTTCATCCGGATCTGTGCTACCGCCAGCTCTCTTTCTCTTCCGAGTATCTGGTCTTTCCTTGACTGGTCTCATATCGGTTAAATAATACGACCTATTATGCAGAACTCTGCTAATCATAAAAGGTCATTCCCAAATCGGGGAAAGTTTTTGCTTTCTTTTTTGCACAAGTCGGAGAACCAGATCGTCTTTACAGAAAGAACGGTTTTGTACTATCTGACTATGATACTTGCGCAACTTCTGTTGATAGGCTGTAGATCCTTGCTCAGCAACGACGCGTACTTCTTCGATTATATCGAGATTATCCTATCGAGGAACTTCTGCATCTTCTTCGATATACGCTTTGACTCGTGGAGACTGATGAATTAGATCACTTGGAAGAACTGGTTCTGCACCATAGACCAAGAAGACAAGAGTGTAACAGGTTGATATGTTAGGAGTTGTATGTAAGCTCCATATCACAAACGGTAATTCTTTCTCCCAAGCCCCCGCGGCACGACAAAGTGTGCCACAAGACGAGGTCAGAGTCCTTGTAAAATAAGACTAATAGTTATTTCGACTTGTCCATTAGCTTGTGGATGCGCAACTGATGCAATATCGAGTTGGATCCCTTGTTCTTCACAGAATTCGGCAAGTTCTCCCATGGAAAAATTTCTCCTGTTGTTAGTAATTATACTGTGCGGATATCCGAATTGGATGATTATGTCGTCAACGAAATTTCTGGCTGTGGCTCCATCGCAACTTGTTATGGGTCTAACCTCAATACATTTTGTAAATTTATCCACCATCACTAGTAGGTGAGTAAATCCACATTTTGCTGTGCGAAACGGCCCTACCATATCAAGCCCCCAGACCACAAATGGCCATGTAATAGGGATTGTTCGCAGCTATTCAGCCAGAACGTGTGCTTGATGGGTGTACTTTTGGCAGCCTTTGCATGTTTTGACCAGTTTGTCGGCATCCGCCTTAGCTGTAAGCCAAAAAAATCCGTGTCTAAAAGCTTTTGTCACTAAAGATCTGGCTGTAGCATGGTGACCACACTCGCCTCCGTGGATTTCTCGTAAGATTTCCACTCCTTCCGGAGAAATACATCGTTGGAAAACCCCAGAAACACTCCGCTTGTAGAGCTCACCTTTTATTATTGTGTAGGCTTTCGCTCGTCGGACAATCTACCGGCTCAGGACTTTGTCTTCGGGTAATTTTCTATCTATCAGGAAATCCAGATACGGTTTTGTCCAGCTAGGAATTACAGCCAGAACTGCTACTAAAAGTGAGTCAGATTTCGTCGGATAGTCCCCATCAACTCCGATTATAGAGGGGACCCTTAAATGCTCTAAGAAAGCGCCATCTGGTACTTGTTTCCACATAAGCCTATTCTTGATAGAGCATCTGCTTCCTCATTTTCTGCTCGAGGGATGTATTGAACTTCAAAACCCTCAAACAATTTAGATAATTCATCCACGACAGCTTTATATGCTGCCATGTGCTTGTTTGCATTGCAGATATCAGATACTTGCAGAGCAACTAAATCTGAGTCCCCGTAACACATGAGTCTTGTTATGCCAATATTTTTGGCCATGCGTATTCCATGTAACAATGCTTCATACTCGGCAATATTATTTGTCGCCGTGAAGTATATTTGTAACACATAGAATAGCTTATCTCCTTGGGGTGATTTGAGCACCACGCCAGTCCCGAGCTTCCTTGTGCTATTGATCCGTCAAAGTGAAGGGTCCAAAATTCCGAGTCTGGAGGACTTGTATTTTCTGCCGTCTTTATCCAATCAACAACAAAGTCGGCGAGTATTTGGGACTTGATTGCTTTACGCGGTTTATACTCAATGTCGAAAGTTGCAAGCTCTATTCCCCACTTTGTGACACGTCCTATGGCGTCACGATTATTGATCATATCTCACAGGGGAGCGGTGCTCACCACTGTGATCTTATGCTCTTGAACATAGTGGCGTAGCTCTCTGGATGCAAAGAACACTTCATAGGCTAGCTTTTAATGGTGTGGATACCGTTGTTTCGATTCTATCAGGACCTCACTCAGGTAATAGGTTGGAAGCTGCACCTTGTGCTCGTGGCCTTCTTTCTCACGCTCCACTATTGTTACCATGCTTATGACCTTGTTGGTTGCTGCAATGTAGAGTAACATAGGCTCCTGAGGTTCTGTCGCTGCGAGAACTGGTGAGGTTGAAAGTAGTTATTTAAAAATTTGCAGGGCAGTATCGGCTTCCTGGGTCCAGAAAAATTTGTCGGTTTTCCTGAGTTTGTATAAAGGTGCGGCTCTTTCTCCGAGTCGGCTGACGAACCGGCTCACTACTGCGATGCAACCAGTGAGACGTTGTACGTCGACCACTACTAGGAAAACGGCCTTTAGTGGTGCACCTGAAACCATCATCTGTGGCGCACCTGCAGTGCGCCACGGGCCTTGTGCTACGGCTATCTCTCAGCCGTGGCGCACTGTCTAGTGCGTCACGGTTGTGTAGAGATAGGCGTAGCGCACCTCCTAGTGCGCCACAGAAGTTTGGCATGGTGCGCTACCCCTTGGATCTTCTGTGGCGCACTACCTAGTGCGCCACTAAACATCCATGGTGCGCTTTAGGTGTAGTGCGCCACAGAAGGTAGACCATGCGCCATGATATATTTGTTTTTTTTTTAATTTCCAAGCCAGATTATATGCAATACAGATTATATACAATATTACAGCAGATATACACACATAGATACAAGATATACAATTATATATATAAATACTCAATATGAAAAACAAGATTGAAATAAATACATATAGATAAGTCTCATACATGAATACATAGTCTAAGTTACATTGTTTTGATCATGTTACAAAGTAGTAGTTGGTGACATGCGAATACATGTGTCGATCGAACAAGTTAGAGCTCGGAAGCTCGCCTAGACATCTAAACTAGCTAGCTAGACACAAACGCGGGATAAATAACCAAAGAAGATAAGCATGATCACCGCCGCGACGAAGGTGTAGGTATTCATCCGGTTCCTTGTCCTAACTACCGCTAGATAGCGCGTGTATCTAGCTTCCGCCTCCGCCATAGTGTTGTACCCTTTGTAGCTATTGCCGCTGAAACGGTGCACCTGTCTCCGGCAGTCTTCCCAATCATCGTAGACTCCGGGAACCCGTCCCTTGTACACGACGTACCACGTCATCTACAAGTTGACAATAATAACTAACCGGTGATTGAAAAAACATGTATAATTAAAGTCGCATATGAAGATACACTTATAGAAAGTACTCTTAAATCAAAAATAGCAAACTCAAAAGGCATGCCTCATACATAACTAGGTTGTTGGACACAGGAATATGCTATGACGGGACTGTTAGCCAAGTAGGATGCACAATTCCTGGACTTGTGCATATCACATGGCTAACAATCCCGTCATAGCACATTCACATATATATTGTGCCACGACATTTCAATCATCGGCATATTCTCGAAAAAGACAAAAATAACTCGAAAAGAATGCCTCATATATAACTAGCTAGGTCGTTTTGGACACAGGAATATGCTATGGAATTTGACGGTTAGCCAAGTAGGATGCACAATTCACGGACTTGTGCATATCACAATAACAATCCCGTCATAGCACATTCACATATATTGTGCCACGACATTTCAATCATCGGCATATTCTAAAAAGACAAAAATAACTCGAAAAGAATGCCTCATATATAACTAGCTAGGTCGTTGGACACGGGGAATATGCTATGACGGACCATTAGCCAAGTAGGATGCACAATTCCTGGACTTGTGCATATCACAAGGCTAACAATCCCGTCATATCACATTCACATATATATTGTGCCACGACATTTCAATCATTGGCATATTCTCGAAAAAGACAAAAATAACTCACACTTGTCGTCCGAGAACCAAAGAGTAAGCAAAAAAACCAAAGAGTAAGCAAAAAAACCAAGCATTGATTGATATATAATAATAATAAGCAAAATAAGTAAGCGGTGATTCATAAACCTAATAAGATAAGTACACTTGTCGTCCACACACACACACAAAGGTCATCTATAGTTTGCAACTACAACTAGGCCAACATCAAGCCTTCCGCTCGGCTTAGGAACGGAGGACGCCTGTCTCGTCATGAACTTCCTATAGTCACCTGCATCTCTAGGCGATCTTCTATGTCACGGTTATTTGGGATATTTCCTCCGTAGAAGATCCCCCAAGTCATGACATCACGAAGATGATTGCCCCAAATCGCCTGGATGCGATACATCTCTTGTCTAATATCCGAATCATTGATCTTGGCCTTTGCTTCGCCCACTGCTTGAGATGATCTGGCGCAGAGAATTCTCTGGTCAAGTAGGGACGCCTCATGTGATGGAGTGCGTAGTAGGCTTCCTTCTTCATTGTTTTCCACTGCTTCACGCAGGGAACTCCGTTACGTGGTTGAAGACGTGCCTGCCGAACTTGACCTTCTTACGCACGAAGCTGGTGCCTTCTGTCGAGGCAAAGCCAGTGAGAGCATCATCTAGAACTTCCTTGATCTTGTCGTAGTTTTTCTTCTTTTCTAGACTCCCCGAGTCGAAATACGTGGCGTGGGAATGCTTCGAGATAAGGAGATGAGTGTGCGTGTTCATCTCTGCGCAAAAATTCAAATGGAATGTGTTGAAAAATAATGATGATGATCTAATAAAGCCAATCGATTTGGCGACTGAATAACGACTTACTCGGGAAAGTAAGGCACGAGAATGTATTCCTTTGTCTTGTTCGCCACGAGGATTCTTTTTAGGTACGAGGCCACGATACGTCGTCAAGGGGAACCCAAGCAGCCGTCACGCATGTAGTAGGGGTCCACTATAGCGATGCCCGGTGTGTTCTCTCTAATGATCTGCGTGGCTAGGCTGAGAGAAAAGAGACAGACCATGGTATAGTGCAGCGGGTATAGGTGGAACATATTGAAGATGTCCTCGAACCGCAGGAAGAACAGATCCACGGGGGCAGTGTCGACGAAGCCCAAGCCTGGTGGCACCTTAACCACGAATACCGGGTGCGAGGGATCTTTCTCCGATAGAAGGCTTCTCTCTATCGTCAGCACGCCGTCATGCACACTCTGCAGTTCCGAACTGGCGACCTTCCGCAAATTCTTAGGTAGCATGGGCTCACCCGCCACATGAATCCTCCACATAATACCCTCGGGTCTTGGTGGCCCCAAACCTGATCGGATTCGCGATTGTTGACGCCAGCTGGCTCGAGCTGCTAGATTTTCTTTTCTGCCCTTTTTCCCTTTTGGAGAGCGGCAGCAACGCATATCGAGCACGACGCCCTATGTAGTGTGTCGGGCTTAGAATAAAGGGCTTGGTTGTATCACCGGCTCGTAAGGCGCAAGCTGAGGCGTCCTCGAGAACCAAAGCACGCTTGGTGATAGTGGCTTTCTCTATGGGGCCACCAGCTAGGTCTTCTTCGTTGCCAAACTGAGTGCTGAAGAAGTGATCATTCCAGTCTTCGTTGTCCTCGGCCGGATCCTGCGCCATGTGCATATCATCAACATGATCATCCGACCCACCGCGTGGAGGTGACGGCGAGGGCGGTAAGGGGGCCTTGCCACCGCTTGTCGCTGGCACGACAGGCGGTGCTGTTGTCTGTGGCGTGATGGCCCCCGACGTCCCCAAACGGATCATGCTCTTTGGCCATAGCAAGAACAAGCCGAAGCAACCGAGGACGGCTCTTCTTCATCCGCTCACGGGGTTGAATGGGAGGTTCAGTCGGAGCCCCTTAGCACCCGACTAATTTTAACCCTGTGCACGCTATCTGGCATCGGCTTTGAGTGGAACGTGCGCTGCAAGGGTTGAACGATGGTACCCTTGGCAACATCCCTCAGCTCGTTGTTCACGTAGCATAAGAGAGTGCAAGGAACATCCGTCTGCAGAAAACATGTACGGCGTCGTCAGAGCGAGATGCCACAAGAGTAATATATAGATGGCATGAAAGGCGGTAATTAAAGCAATTTGTTTACTGTGATGGCGTCGAGATCGACTAATGTCGACGCACCGCATACGGCGACGGGCGTGCAAGAGACGGAAGGGCTGCTTGATGGCGCGGTGCTGGCCGCCGGTGTATTCTCCCTACCGACGGGTGCTTGGAGCTCCGGTGCCGCCGCGACGATGGCGAGGCACCAACATGTACTCGGCGCGCGGTGATGGCAGTGGAGTCACCAACACTTGCGGCGCCGCGCGGTTAGCTGGCGGAGTCACGAACACGTGGTTCGCTGATTCGTCGCCGCGTTGTTCGAGTGGATGCCGACCATGCTTGGAATCGGGCACGGCCCTACGACCACCACCCGCCTCGCTATTGACTCCACCAAGGTAGGCGGAAGGACGTGAGGGTGATTGCGGTGTCTTGGACGATCTGCGGGATCCGCGCCACTTGTGCCTTAAGTTCTTGAACCTCGGTTTTCCTCCTCGCTCCTTCCCGACGGCGCCACATGCGTCCTCGGCGGTGGACCAAAATGATCCACCCAATTCTACCCCGAGGCGGCCAGACGGCCAGCCAACGGCTTCTTCAGAATCGCTCTATTTTCTTGGCCCGGTTCATCGCCTGTTAAAAGGGTTATCCCACCGTGGCGGTCGACCCACAGGATGAGGAACCACAGGATCCATGACTAGCAACAATTTCCTCCTCCTGCGAAGAAGTAACGGTGAATCATTTAGATCATCGATTAGATTGCAATCGTGTTGATCCGCGTAATTAGATTATACTTACCACAATTTCTCGAATTCCTTCACCGCAGGATCCGCGGTGAGTTGTTTGGTTTTGGGTCCACATGGTAGCGGGCCTGATGAAGTTTCAAACCTGCCGGGTTCGAATTTAGCAAAGGGTTTTCTATCCCTTGGATCTATACTCTTCGTCCTCCTTATTCCATTTGGCCTCCGTTCAGTATCCACCAGATCCGAGATGGTGATGACCTATATTCATCGCTGCGGCACCTTTCCCGATTACTATTGGCGGGCTCTTCGATTCACACCTCTCCTTGAACTCCCGGAACTGATCTTCGGTGATCTGCGGGTCAATCTTCTGGATCTCCTCGAGACTTTTGCCTTCTTTATAGATCTTCTTCTTTATCCGGGTTCTCCAGCTGGCCAGGGCGGTGCTCATCTTTGTGAGGGCGGATTTGTTTACTTCGTTCCCATGATAATTTGTAGTGGGGAACTTGTATCTGGCGTGCAGCTTCTCGAAGAGGAGTGTGCGCAAGTGCCAATTATCTTTATGCCGGAGATTCTCGGTGTTGATCGAGATGGTTGTCCGGGTGATCGCCGCCACTTGCCCACCGTACCCTTTGACGACAAGGGCGGGCTCCAAAGGAACCCCTGATGGGCTCACTTCGGTAATTTCCTCCCTGACCGTGCCGACCGTGTTCGGGCGCCGGTCCTTCGGATTCTTCTTCTTCTTAGGAGGGTTGCTACCACTCCCTATGCCCTCGCCGCCATCAGTGGTTTCATCGTCCGCCGTTCCTTCGGCTTCTTCCTCCGCGTCTCTCATCTCATCATCCTCGCTCTCCGAAGGATGGTATTCTTCATCGTCTTCTAGACGCTGGGCCGCCTCCCAGAATGTCAATTGTTTATTCGGAGGTCTGAGTTCTCCTTCAGCGCTGATGCGCTTAGAACATCCAGCCTCGTCGTTGTCACACATCTTTGCACTAATAAAAACAAATAATTGGTTAAATGCACGGAAAAATCCGGCATGACCTTTGCTAATTTTCTTAAACTAGGAGTGCCCGATTTTGCCAAACGGAAGTTAATCAACATTCCAAAAATCGGGACTCATTTCATACAAGAACTGCATATATATGGCCAGATAGCTAGCACACAATAAATGGCCATCATAGCCAGACAACCAGAAAACAATAAATGGCCAACACAGCCAAGACATAATCTGGTCACATAGGATAATCGGCCAACAAAGCCAAAGACATAAACATCTAGGTAGAAAACACATTGGTTAAGAATGCATCAACATGCCCAGCCACATCAAGCAATGGGCATTTACAGTTATCATCTGGATTCACCAAGCACCAAGCATATGATGGAAAGAAAATAACTAAAGCCTGCTAGGTCTCTTGAAAAAAGAAAATAACAAATGAGCATACACAGCAGCAACTAAAACCCAAGCATACATGTTCTACAACCCAAGCGATGTTCTACCGGAGGCATGCCTCCTTCCGCATAGTTGTAGCTGTGTCTTGACAATAGAAGGCTATTTGCAAGATCTGGACTTGGAGCCTATGCAATGGTTTGATTAATTCAGTTCAAGGCCCTAGCTACTAACTCTGGTTATAATTGCATATGATCTATTCTTAAAATTTGACTGAGAAGTTATAATCAAGGGTCCTGCGGTATGGTTTTTCTTGCTAGGATAATGGAATCACTAAGTTGATAATTCTAATATCATAGCACCTAGTCATAAGCATGCGTATCTATCACTCAAAACAGTAAATCAATAAGCTTAGCCCGATGGTTCCTGAAACTAAGTTCATTGCCAAACCGAATATATGCTATGGTAGTGTTGTTACTTTTCTGAACTGAATGGCCAAGTAATATAGTAGTAAGATCTTTTCTACTGAAAAACAGTTCCTTTTTTTGATTTCAAGTTGCAATGGCTCTGAGGCTGTGGGCAAGCTCAGCTGCCAATGCCCTCAAGATTTCAAGCAATGGAGCTAGGGCTGCCCTGCCTACTCTATCTCCGATACTTCTCCACTGCATACTTTTTCTATGTAGCTAAAGTAGAATTCGCAGATAGGTTGCTATATCACTTTTTGGGTAGAGATACACATTGTGTGCAATGTTCTTGCTCTTTTACATTATTTGTAGACCAACTCTTTCCACTCAATACATTGTTGTGGCTTTCTATTTGTATTTTATTTCCTTCTGGATAGGATACCGGAAAAAGGAAAGGTATAGACAAAAAAATCTTCACTACGAATAGAAAGAGGAATACATTTATAGATAATGCCTGTTTAAAAGTGTAAATCAAGCTACAGTCATGTTTAAACTGTTATGATGCGTGTTGCAGTTCTAAATTTTGTCAACAGCAAGCTTTTGTCAACAAGTCATGTTTGTCAACAGCAAGCTTTTGTAAATCAAGCTACAGTCATGTTTGACCATGCCCAGGTGAACCAACAACAAGCTTTTGTCAACAGTATGCCAATTCGTTGTCAACAATAATGTTCTTTTGACTTGTATATAAGAGCAAGCTTCACGATTGCTAGACTAATAGACACTTGGCTGCATAATACTAGAGCTGAGTATCGCATAGAGAGTTCTTTTTCAGACCATGAAGCAGAACCCTAACCATGGCCTGCAGAGAGAGGGGAGAGAGGGAGAGAGAGGGAGAGAGGAGAGAGGCGAGAGGGAGAGGCGACTCACCTCGGCCAGGCGGGCGACGGCAGGCGGCGACGGCGGCGGCCTCCACCTCCGAGACAGCGACTACTCCTCCTGACACGGGCCTCCTCCCGAGACGCAGGCGGACCTCCTCCTGGACAGGCGGACCTCCTCCTCCTCGGCGGCAGGCCTCCTCCTCCTCGCAGCCTTGGCGGATCGAGCGGCGACGGCGGATCGTACTGGCCGAGAGATGGAGAGATGGGGATGAGAGGGGTCGGGCGCCACGTGTGGATAAAGCCACTTAGGCGTGGCGCGAGCCATAGTGCGCTACGGATATCTGTAGTGCACTATGGGCTAGCGCCACGCCTATCGACTTCTAACTACTGCATAAGAGAACTACAGCCCCACTAGCTAACAACTATACTAGCCTATCCCACTGGTTCTGCCCACTACTCTATTCTAAACCTGAGAGCACCCAGGTTCGAATCCTGGTGCCCCAATTTTTTGTTTTGATTATAAAAATACTTTTAAATATTCCAAAAAATGCCCAAAAGTGGTGATATATGCCATAGAAGTTTTATTTTGATTTTAAAATACTTTTAAATATTCCAAAAATGCCCAAAAGTAATAATATTCCAAAAATGCCCAAAAATATGATTCAAAGTATAACTAAATTTCATAATACTTTGTCCATGAGTATTACAACCATGGAGGGAGGTTGTACATCCATACAAACACGGGCCAAGTGCTGTGCGTGCTGCTCTGGCTACCGAACGGATTGAGTCCATCGGTGCTCGCACCAAGCCTGATGTTCCTCGAATCTCCACCGAATTCTGGGAATTCGAGGTCCAATGCTTTCCACTAGCTAGCATCTGAAGGGTGCGTCAGCAGCTCATCCTTTTCGGGGTCATCATCATCTCCTGGCTTCTTCCAAGGTCGCAGAAGGGCAACAATGCAATTTTTGTTGTCATCGATAGGCTTTCTAAAGTGGCTCATTTCTTCCCAGTCAAAGAAACAATTTCTGGAATTCAGTTGGCTGAGCTCTATATCAACAGGATTGTCTCTTTGTATGGGGTTCCACTTGAAATCAGTTCAGACCGTGGAAGCATCTTCACCTCAAAGTTCTGGGAGAGTTTCCAAAAAGCTTTGGGAACAAAGTTGAACTTCAAAGACTGCTTACCACCCTCATGCAAGGACAAGTGGAGAGGATCAATCAGATTACGGATGATATGCTTCGGCTTGCGTCATCTCGTTTGGCATGAAGTGGGAGGAATGTCTTCCATATGCTGAATTCTCCTACAACAACGACTTCGGAAGAGTCTCAAGATGGCACCATTCGAGGCTCTCTATGGTCGCAAGTGCAGAACTCCAATTGGTTGGTCGGTGCGGAGAAAGAATCTGGTTTGGCCACGACATTGTAACCCAAGAGGAGAAGGTGCATATCATTCGAGAACACGAAGATTGCTCGAGTCGTCGAAGAGCAACTATGACAGGAAGCACACGGATATGGTATATGCCCCTGGTGATCTCGTCTACCTTCGTGTCACTCCCATGAGAGGAACACACCGCTTCGGTATCAAAGGAAAGTTGGCTCCTAGATACATCGGTCCTTTCAAGATACGTGGTAGAAGAGAAGTTGCTTATGCCTTGGAGCTCCCGGAAAAACTCAAAGTCCATGATGTTTTCCACATCTCACAGCTCAAGAAGTGCTTCAAAGATCCCGGCAGGACCGTGGACCATGAGCTAATCGACCTCAAAGAAGATCATCTTATCAAGAACACCCCACCAAAATCCTTGAGACCCATGAGCGAAGGACTGCAACAAGTCCATCATGTTTTGCAAGGTGCAATGGTCACACCATTCATTGATGAAGCCACATGGGAGCGTGAAGATGAACTCCGTACAACCATCCTTCTCTCTTTGTATCTTCTTCTTCTTCCTAGAATCTCGGGCAGATTCCTGTTTAGTGGGGGAGAGTTGTAGCATCCCAGTTGTCTAACCCCTGTAATGCTACATGTTATAATAATAAAAAGGGCCACTTCCAACATATAATTGTTGCATCATCATCATATCATGCTCATGTCATCATGTCCCCTTGCATTTGAGCATCATATAAAACCCTTTCTTGTTTGGTTCTTATCTCATGTGCATGATTAATTGTAGTTGCCTCTTGATGTTGTATTTGGTTCTTAATATATTGTTAAATGCCCAAGTTGAGTTGAGGGCATCTCTCTTATTGACTCCACCACCTTATCTTCACCACCTTTTAATTCCACCATCCAACTAATCTTTGCTTGGCCTTTCCCACCTTTTGGGAATGCATATGAATAATGCCATGTTGATATTATTGTTTTCACAAGGATAAATTGGCATTAATTATTTTGCATGGGCCATGCAAGTGCCACCTTTTCTAGTATTTGGCTTTTACTTGTTTTCTAAGTGGATCATCTTCCCTTTGGTTTAATCTTGTTTTGGGCTTGTAGTTTTCTTCATCAAATCTTCTCCCTCTCTTCTCCCCTTTAGCTAAACCCCTACCCCCATGCCCCATGCACATACATGTGCTCATGAGGCATGCACCAACCAAACCACCTCTTCTTTTGGATCTTGCTTGGTCATTATTTGGATCATGCATGAACTAAAGAAGAACCCCATCATCATGCTCATCTCTCTCTCCCTATCCCTCCTTTTCTTGCTTGATCTTGTTAAGGCTTGTTAGAAGCAAGCTTGATCAAGTGGAGTAGCCACCTCCCTCTATGTCCCCTCCCCCTTAGCAAAACCCTAAAACCTACCCTTGCCATCTATCCTTCCTAGCATGATCACCCCCTCTTAAACAAACCCTAAAGCTACCCCATGCCATCTCCCTCACCCTAGCTAAATAAAGCCTAAACTACACCTTCCCTAACAAAACCCTAGCTAACCCTCCTCTTCCCCTTCCCTTTTTGGCCACACCACCCCTGCCCCACCCTCCCCTCTCCCTAACCTGTGGACCCACCTAGCTACCCCCAACCAGCCCAAGGAAAACCCTAGCCCAGCCCTAACTATCTAGCTCGAGCACCCCCTCCCTCTCTGTTCTCTCGCCACACAGGTCCCAGCCGAGCCACCACCTCTCCCCTCCCGCTACCCCACCGCCACCACCCTTTCCCCCAGCTCTGCGCCACCACAGCCCCCATGCTGCACGTGAGGGAGGTGCAAAGTGCCGGCTGACCTGCCTCCCACGCAAGCCCCCACCGCCTCGTTCTTATCCTCTCCCTTCCTCTCTGGCCTCCCGGATCCCATCCCGAGGCCTGCCTCGCCCTCTCCCTCCTCCACCGCAGTGCTCACGCCTTGCCACCGCCGGTCTCGCTAGCGTGCTCGATCCAGGAGGCAAGCGCTGAGCCGAGGTTGTCTAGGCGGCTCAGGAGGTCCCCGGCGTCGCCACGGTACACGGAGCAAGGAGGAGAAGGACCAGCTCGCCAGAACCGACGCCGCTCCGTCCACAAACCCTAGCACGCTGGGCTTCTGCCTCCCCGTCGTTCTGCTGCGCCCCGACCAGATCCGAGCCCACCGCCGAGCCCGCGGTGAGCACACGAACCCCCCTGACCCCTCCGTCCTCGCCGTAGCCCTCTGTACCCGCCGGACCCAGCGTCGAGCGCTCTGTGTGCGTCGCGTGCGCACGCGTCTTCTGCGTCGCCGCGTCGCGCCCCAGCTTACCTAGCCGCTTAGCCCCCTCCTAGCATCTCCCCAAGCCCAGACTTTGGTTCGCCCACCGCCAGCGTCCGCGTCATGCGGATCGAGCCCGCCCCTTTTTCCTCATCGCGCATGGTTGGTTCAGTTCGTTAAATGAGAAGATCAACAATACGGCGGCCTTTTTGCTCGTAACCCCCTGCTAGATTTTACGCTTAACCCGCAGTACGTTTTGGCCCACCTGTCTGTGTTGCTGGAATTTTATAAAAAGGGTCCTATGCTTTTCAAAACTCAACCCGCGGTCCTACCCCCTCCTAGCCGCTGGCATGTGGGTCCAGATGCGCCTGTCCGCACCTGTCGGTGACCAGGGCTAAAATGGGTTGGGTGTAAAAAGTTGTCTGGGTCTGTTTATTTATTCAAATCTTTTCTGAGTATTTAAAATTCAAATAAAATTTCAAATTCAAACAACTTTTCATATATTAGTCCAAATAATATAAATGATATATGTTTGGATATCAGAAAAAGGAGAGGATTACAAATATGCCATCCATTTTGCCTTTTGCACAAGTAAAATTCCAAGTTTATTTAAATTACCCAATTGCCACTAGAATTTCAATAATTAATAACTTTTGTTTTATAATTCCAAATTTAGCAAATGATATGTCTAAAATGATCAGCTCGACGAGACCTTTCTGTTTATGCTATCCTTGGCTTCAATTGCAGCATGCATCATATAAAAATATAGGGTACAGCAAGTGTTATGACAACAAAATGTGAACCAAAACTCCACTAAAATGTTGCTATTTGTTTTCCACACCTCACCATGCCATGCTACCTTATTACCATGTAAATTGTGCATCATTCATCATGGCATGATTGTTTGTTGACATCTTATTCATATGCTTGTGCTCTATATTCATGTTGGCCTTGTTTGTTTGGTTTTCTCGGATAGACACCTTTGGCGGGGTTATATCAAGAGAACCAGAGCACTACCAGATCCATCCCTTGCTAACTGAGTTGACAGCAAGCACTTCCACATGCTTGCATACATACGACCTATTGCCTCTATCTTATTCTTGCATCATTGAGTCGCGATTGCATTAAAATGAATCCCAAGTATGCATAGCCTTTATTTTTAAACCCCACCAAGCTTGTTCCTCCATCCCATGAGCCACTACTATAGGAGTTGCTTGAGCCATGCGAGTCGTAGCACAGCATGTGTAGGGTATGTGAGAGTCTGTTGAATAATGAGGTACCTAAACAACTTAACCTGAGTAGTTCTGGGATAACTAAAGAAAGTGGCACCGGTGAGCAACATCTGCTATTTGGTTTTTCCTGCTCACTTGTGTCCCGTAAGACCCCGAGTACTTGATTCGTGTTCCTTGTTTTATCGCGCTATCCACATCCGGGAGGTATATGGGACCCCCCTGGGCCAGAGCTTGATTCCGTCTTATTTCTTGGGGCCACAAACTAGTTTGAGGTTTTATTTACTATCCTGTACTTATGCCATGCTACTTCTGTATTTACTTTTGTGCGAGCACCTGTCTTGCTTAGGTAAGCGTAATGTTTTCGGTATCGACCGCCCAGCCACACTTCGGGTTCCCGATCGTTTCTGACCATTGTCGCAAACCTTGAGTCCGCCTCGGAGTCAGCTGGCTTCGTTGCGGGTCTACTCAATGGGGTGGCCCCCTGAAATATTTATGAATCTTGTGATTGTTCAGTCGTGAAAGCCTCGTTGGGTTTTGATTTGGTTTTTCCGAGGTTGATCGAGCGTGTGTTGCTATTGGTGCACCCCGGCCGGGTAAAACTTTCTGAAAGCCGTGTCCGCGGATATGGACGACTTGGAGCACAGTTTCTTGATCATAGACAAGCATAACTAAAGTACTGCTTTAATCTGACTAAATAACTTGACTAGTAAATAGTGCAATACTCATGGAGTGGATAATAAAATTGCCAACGGATGGGGGGTTGTCCGTCCGCTTCCTTGTTGGTAAGCAGGGAGGAGGATGGATCGGATGAGATTACCATTATAACTGTTGTACTTAATTCACGAACATCCGTCTATCATTGGTTAGGCGGATGGTTAGCGTTTATCTGTAGAACTGTTAGGGTTTATCTTTCGCTGCAATTGCGTCACCCCAGGTTGTGTCCCCTTTAGAGGCATTAAGGCTTGATGAGTACCCTTAGGGTCTCACACGATAAATTCTTGATTCAGATGAACAGGTACCTTCTCAGGACGGATACTGGGTGAAGAAGCCGAAGATGTGGGCAACGATCGTTCGGTGTAGAGATTCCGGGAACGGGGATCCGTGAGACCTGTAGTTGGGATGTGCTTATTTCTATGGCATCTTATGCCGATTTGCTTCTTATCCGTACTCGGATTTTGTTTGCCGCTTCCGCATGATACTCTGATGTGTGTTGTATGAGGAGTTATCCTAAAATATAGATTTATCTAGGTCATTTGAATCTTGCCGTATGGCGTTGCTATATTTCCTTTCTTTCTAGATGGTATGGCTCTGATGTACTCTTGTATGGTGGCTTGCGTACATACCCACTTGTGTACGTAGTTGATCCTTCGCTGCCGACACGCCCGTCTGAGGTCCCGTTGAGAGGGTAGTGGTTGGGACGTCTGAAAGGACTACCAGTGAGTGGCTTTTGGGGCCCCACCGTACTATTTCAACCACTACCACTCATCCAGGCTTGTATCTAGGAGCGTAATTCACCGAGGTAGTTATAATTGGTATCAGAGCCATCCCGACCTTCAGGGTTTCAGCCAAACGGTCGTTGTCAGTCTAGCAAATATTTTGGTAGTTATGTATATTAGGGAAAAACAAAACGCGAGAGTAGGACTGCTTCCACTTTTCTTCTTACCCTCCCACCCACCCTTTTCTGGTAAGGAAGTGCAACGTTTTCAATCCTCTTCTCAAAGTTCAAACTAGGATTCACGTGTTCTGGGTTTCCGTAGTACCATAGGTTGTGTGTGTGTGTGTTTGTGTGTGTAATCCCTTGTCTATCTGTTGCATCCAAGTTGTTATCTTATCTGCCTTTGGTTATCAACTGTTGGTACATTCCATACCGACAGGCTTTTGCAAACCGACGCAATCTATCATCCTCTTTGTATCCGACGCTATCTTGTTTGGGGTGTTCGTTTCCGTAGTTACCAATCTTTAGGTTTCGTCGTGAGAAGAAGGGGTTAGGATATGTGTTCCACTTGTTCATGTGCGGAGTAATGATTTGAGTGCGGGATGGAGTCGCGACCATACCACTACTTTTATCATTCGCTTTTGTATATTGAATCGGTAGAGTCACTAATCTTGATTCGTTAGTAATTTTGCGCATCTATTGGTATTTTAATGCCGAAATTTGTGGAAATTTTTTTTCTTTGATATATTTGTGTTCCACACTCCTTTTCAGTCGTGTGCGATATGCTTAATATCTTTGAGGTGCTATGAACTTTGTTGATATTTTAATATCATCTCAGTAAATTGTATCCTTTAATCTTGGTTAATTCCATCTTGGTACTATTTTGGATTATTATTATTCTCCATCATAGTACTGACTTGAGTTTTATATCAATGACAGGATGGCTCCCCCACGCCGGACTGAAGAGGACATCCTCCGATCGGGCTCACAATCAAACATTGCAAATGCTTTGGCAGCATGCAAGAGAACCAAAGCCGCTTTGAGGAGAGCGTCGAAGAAATGAGTTTGCTCCACTTCCTCCACCTCCCAAGCGTGGTGACATCAAGAGCTTCCTCAAGTTCAACCTCGTCGATTCGATGTGTCCGACCGACCTCTTGACGCGGATGATTGGCTGCGAGATCTCAAGGTTGCTCGAGGCTGCGATGTTCGAGGAGTGGGTCAAGTGTGCTACTCACCTTC
Organism: Avena longiglumis; assembly: GCA_030063025.1. Classification (NCBI taxonomy): domain Eukaryota; kingdom Viridiplantae; phylum Streptophyta; class Magnoliopsida; order Poales; family Poaceae; genus Avena; species Avena longiglumis. Next base: position 85,564,293 of record CP125977.1, on the reverse strand, counting down.
TCAAGGGAGATGCGGCTCTTTGGTGGGAAAACTACTTGAAGGCAAGCTGCCTTGGGTTCCAGCCAACTTGGGAGAGGTTCACTGCAGCTTTCAAGGAGCAGCTCTCGAGAGATTGTGATGGAAAGGATGAAGGAGGCTTTCCTCGACTGAGGTGGAAATGATAACGTCAACACCTACATCAGAACTTCATGAACCTATCTCGCTATGGTGGTGATGAGGTATCGATGACAAGAAGAAGCGAAAAGGTTCGTGCAAGGGCTCAATGCGTCGATCAAGTATGCAATCACACATGCAAGAGGCAACCTTCACGGAACTACTGACACAACCTTGCAAGAGGAGGCAAGGTGCAAATGTTTGAGGAGTCCAAGAAACACAACAGGATGCATCAAGCTCTGCGATTATGGCAGCTCCTTCTAAGCGGGCGTGTGCGGGTTCCTAACACCCCACCATCGCTCCCGGCTCCACCAAGACCTGCGAGTTTCACGTCAAGGCCACCAAACTTCACCACTGCGGCTCCCAGGGGCTACAACCACCACTACCCTGGAGCGCCTAGCGGAGTCCCTGGCTACTCTGCTCCACGTCCACACGGTGCTTGTTTCACATGTGGAGATCATGGACATCCCAACTGGAACTGCCCAATGAAGAACAAAGCTCTCCCTCCACCCTCGCCAAGATCTGCAACAAGCTCTCCTTCGGTTCGTGCACCACCGCCTCGGGCTCTCAACATCAACACTAAGCCCGGGTCTGCTGTTGTTCGTGCCAACTGCGTCAACGCCTCTCAAGCTGAGCTCGCACCTGGAGTTGTGATGGGTATGCTTTCCGTTAACTCAGTCCCTACACGAGTTCTCTTTGATTCTGGTGCATCGCATTCTTTTGTTTCGATGAAGTTTGCAAGTGAGAATGGGTTAGCGTCAGATCCTCTGCCTAAGCGGTTAATGGTTCTTTCTCCTGGAGCAAACATGGTAGCATCTAAGATCAGTCATGGCAATCAGATTGAGATTGGTGGTTCTTCATTCTTGGCTTCTTTGATTGTTCTGGGCAACTCTGACATTGATGTCATCTTGGGCATGGATGGGTTGACAGCAAATGCAGCTGTGATTGATTGTTTGAACGCCGGTGTCTCAAGATTCTGAAGGCCATATAGTCTTTTCTCCAAGTCTGACTCCTGCTGTCCAGCTCTATTCCTTGGCTGCTCTGAATGATGATGCTATGGAAGCTATTCAGAGGGTACCAGTGGTCTGTGAGTTCCCAGACGTCTTTCCTAAAGAGTTGCCAGGTATGCCTCCGGATCGCGAGGTTGAATTCGTGATTGAGCTTGAACCTGGAACGGCTCCTATCTCCAAGCGGCCATATAAAATGGGTCCTTCGAGTTGAACTCAAACGACAACTTGATGAACAAGAGAAGTTGGGTTTCATTCAACACAAGACTTCTTCTTGGGGTAGCCCAACAATCTTTGTGAAGAAGCATGAGAACCGATAGGCTATGTGTTGACTACGGGCTCTAAATGCTAAAACCATCAAGAACAAATATCCTCTCCCACGGATAAATGATCTTTTTGATCACCGGTGAGCTGGTGTTCTCTAAGCTGGACTTGAGAAGTGGTTATCACCAAATCAAAATTCGCAAAGAAGATGTGCCCAAAACAGCTTTCACCACCCGCTATGGCCTGTATGAGTACACGGTCATGTCTTTCGGTCTCACCAACGCACCTGCTACCTTCTCGAGGCTGATGAACTCCGTTTTCATGGAGTACTTGGACAAGTTTGTGGTGGTATATCTGGATGACATTCTGGTCTATTCCAAGTCTAAGGAGGAGCATGAAGAACACCTGCGGTGTGTCCTGAACAAGCTTCGTGAGAACCGCTTGTATGCAAAGTTCTCAAAGTGTGAGTTTTGGCTGCCTGAAGTAACATACTTGGGTCATGTTATCTCTACCAAGGGCATTGCAGTCAACCCGGAAACCGTGAAGACAATAGTTGAATGGCTTCCTCCTGCTAATGTCAAGGAAGTGCGGAGTTTTCTCGGCTTGGCTAGCTATTGTCGTCGCTTTGTTCAGAACTTCTCGAAGATAGCAAAGCCTCTTACCGATCTCCTCAAGAAAGGCAAGAAGTACCTGTGGACTCCTGCTTGTCAAGAGAGTTTTGAGACACTCAAAGAGAAGCTCACTTCCACACCAGTCTTGGTTCCTCCAGACACATCTAAGCCTTTCCAGATATTCTGTGACGCCTCTTTGCAAGGATTGGGTGCGGTCCTTATGCAAGAGAGACAGGTGGTTGCTTATGCCTCTCGTCAGTTGAAGACGCATGAGATCAACTATCCCACACATGACCTCGAGCTAGCAGCAGTTGTCTTTGCTTTGAAGCTATGGAGGCACTACTTGCTTGGTAACCGTTGTGAGATCTTCTCGGACCACAAGAGTTTGAAGTATATCTTCACTCAACCTGATCTCAACCTTCGGCAGAGGAGATGGATTGAAGCAATCAATGACTTTGATGTGACCATCAACTACACCCCGGGCAAAGCAAACGTCATGGAAGATGCGCTTAGCCGTAAAGCTTATGTCAACAACCTCATGGTAGAAGAGCAGCAGCCTCTCTTGTGCGAGGAATTCCGTCGGTGAACACAGAAATTGTGGAACAAGGGCATCTCCTGAACCTTCTGGCTACTCCTCTCTTGGAAGAACATATTCGCTCTCGTCAGCTTGGTGATCCGCACACCAAAAAGCTCATCGCTAAGCTTGACCTTCCGAAGTACGAGTCCTTCCATGTTGATGATCAAGGCACGCTCTTCTTTCAACACCGGATGTTTGTTCCAAACTACCCGGGTCTGAGAGACCAAGTTCTCAAGGAGGCACATGATTCGGTTCTTTCTATCCATCCTGGCAGCACAAAGATGTACATGGACTTGAAAACACAATACTGGTGGCCTGGGTTGAAACGGTATTGTGCCAAGTATGTCTCAGAATGTGATGTCTGTCGCAGAGTCAAGGCTGTCCATCAGAAACCATTTGGTCTTCTACAGCCATTGAAACCTCCGGAATGGAAATGGGAGAAAGTTGAGATGGACTTCATCACTGGCTTTCCAAGGTCGCAGAGAAGCAACAATGCAATTTTGTTGTCATCGACGTGCTTTCTAAAGTGGCTCATTTCTTCCCATCAAAGAAACAATTTCGGAATTCAGATTGAGCTCTATATCAACAGGATTGTCTCTTTGTATGGGGTTCCACTTGAAATCAGTTCGCACCGTGGAAGCATCTTCACCTCAAAGTTCGGGAGAGTTTCCAAAAGCTTTGGGAACAAAGTTGAACTTCAAGACTGCTTACCACCCTCGCAAGGACAAGTGGAGAGGATCAATCGATTCGGAGGATATGCTTCGGCTTGCGTCATCTCGTTTGGCATGAAGTGGGAGGAATGTCTTCCATATGCTGAATTCTCCTACAACAGCCTTCGGAAGAGTCTGAAGATGGCACCATTCGAGGCTCTCTATGGTCGCAAGTGCAGAACTCCAATTGGTTGGTCAGGTGCAGGAGAAAGAATCTGGTTTGGCCCTGACATTGTAACCCAAGCAGAGGAGAAGGTGCATATCATTCTGGAGAACCTGAAGATTGCTCAGAGTCGTCAGAAGAGCAACTATGACAGGAAGCACACGGATATGGTATATGCCCCCGGTGATCTCGTCTACCTTCGTGTCACTCCCATGAGAGGAACACACCGCTTCGGTATCAAAGGAAAGTTGGCTCCTAGATACATCGGTCCTTTCAAGATACGTGGTAGAAGAGAAGTTGCTTATGCCTTGGAGCTCCCGGAAAAACTCAAAGTCCATGATGTTTTCCACATCTCACAGCTCAAGAAGTGCTTCAAAGATCCCGGCAGGACCGTGGACCATGAGCTAATCGACCTCAAAGAAGATCTGTCTTATCAAGAACACCCCACCAAAATCCTTGAGACCGCAGAACGAAGGACTCGCAACAAGTCCATCATGTTTTGCAAGGTGCAGTGGTCACACCATTCTGTTGATGAAGCCACATGGGAGCGTGAAGATGAACTCCGTGCCAACCATCCTTCTCTCTTTGTATCTTCTTCTTCTTCCTAGAATCTCGGGGCGAGATTCCTGTTTAGTGGGGGAGAGTTGTAGCATCCCAGTTGTCTAACCCCTGTAATGCTACATGTTATAATAATAAAAAGGGCCACTTCCAACATATAATTGTTGCATCATCATCATATCATGCTCATGTCATCATGTCCCCTTGCATTTGAGCATCATATAAAACCCTTTCTTGTTTGGTTCTTATCTCATGTGCATGATTAATTGTAGTTGCCTCTTGATATTGTATTTGGTTCTTAATATATTGTTAAATGCCCAAGTTGAGTTGAGGGCATCTCTCTTATTGACTCCACCACCTTATCTTCACCACCTTTTAATTCCACCATCCAACTAATCTTTGCTTGGCCTTGCCCACCTTTTGGGAATGCATATGAATAATGCCATGTTGATATTATTGTTTTCACAAGGATAAATTGGCATTAATTATTTTGCATGGGCCATGCAAGTGCCACCTTTTCTAGTATTTGGCTTTTACTTGTTTTCTAAGTGGATCATCTTCCCTTTGGTTTAATCTTGTTTTGGGCTTGTAGTTTTCTTCATCAAATCTTCTCCCTCTCTTCTCCCCTTTAGCTAAACCCCTACCCCCATGCCCCATGCACATACATGTGCTCATGAGGCATGCACCAACCAAACCACCTCTTCTTTTGGATCTTGCTTGGTCATTATTTGGATCATGCATGAACTAAAGAAGAACCCCATCATCATGCTCATCTCTCTCTCCCTATCCCTCCTTTTCTTGCTTGATCTTGTTAAGGCTTGTTAGAAGCAAGCTTGATCAAGTGGAGTAGCCACCTCCCTCTATGTCCCCTCCCCCTTAGCAAAACCCTAAAACCTACCCTTGCCATCTATCCTTCCTAGCATGATCACCCCCTCTTAAACAAACCCTAAAGCTACCCCATGCCATCTCCCTCACCCTAGCTAAATAAAGCCTAAACTACACCTTCCCTAACAAAACCCTAGCTAACCCTCCTCTTCCCCTTCCCTTTTTGGCCACACCAAACCCTGCCCCAGCTCGCCACTCCCCCTCTCCCTAACCTGCTGGACCCACCTAGCTACCCCCCAACCAGCCCAAGGAAAACCCTAGCCCGAGCCAGCCCTAACTAGCTAGCTCGAGCACCCCCCTCCCCTCTCTGTTCTCTCTGCCACACAGGTCCCAGCCGAGCCACCACCTCTCTGTCCTCCCGCTACCCCACCTGCCAGCCTCACCCTTTCCCCCCAGCTCTGCCGCGCCACCCTGGCCCCCATGCCGTGCACGTGAGGGAGGTGCAAAAGTGGCCGAGCTGACCTGCCCCTCCCCCACGCAAGCCCCCACCTCGCCTCGTTCTTATCCTCTCCCTTCCCCTCTCTGGCCTCCCCAGATCCCATCCCAGAGGCCTGCCTCGCTCCCCTCTGCCCCTCCTCCACCGCAGTGCTCCGACGCCGGCCACCGTCGGTCTCTCGCTAGCGTGCACGATCCAGGAGGCAAGCGCTGAGCCGAGGTTGTCTAGGCGGCTCAGGAGGTCCCCGGCGTCGCCACGGTACACGGAGCAAGGAGGAGAAGGACCAGCTCGCCTGAACCGACGCCGCTCCGTCCACAAACCCTAGCACGCTGGGCTTTTGCCTCCCCGTCGTTCTGCTGCGCCCCGACCAGATCCGAGCCCACCGCCGAGCCCGCGGTGAGCACACGAACCCCCCTGACCCCTCCGCCCGCCAGCCCTCTGTACCCGGGACCCAGCGTCGAGCGCCTGTGTCGTCGCGTGCGCCTCTTCTGCGTCAGCCCAGCTTACCTAGCCGCTTAGCCCCCTCCTAGCATCTCCCCAAGCCGCCAGACCCGTTCGCATCACTGCCAGCGGTCAGCGGGATCGAGCAGCGCCCCTTTTTCCTCATCGCGCATGGTTGGTTCAGTTAAATCAGGAGAAGATCAACGACGGCGGCCTTTTTGCGCGTAACCCCCTGCTAGATTTTACGCTTAACCCGCAGTACGTTTTGGCCCACCTGTCTGTGTCGCTGGAATTTTATAAAAAGGGTCCTATGCTTTTCAAAACTCAACCCGCGGTCCTACCCCCTCCTAGCCGCTGGCATGTGGGTCCAGATGCGCCTGTCCCCACCTGTCGGTGACCAGGGCTAAAATGGGTTGGGTGTAAAAAGTTGTCTGGGTCTGTTTATTTATTCAAATCTTTTCTGAGTATTTAAAATTCAAATAAAATTTCAAATTCAAACAACTTTTCATATATTAGTCCAAATAATATAAATGATATATGTTTGGATATCAGAAAAAGGAGAGGATTCCAAATATGCCATCCATTTTGCCTTTTGCACAAGTAAAATTCCAAGTTTATTTAAATTACCCAATTGCCACTAGAATTTCAATAATTAATAACTTTTGTTTTATAATTCCAAATTTAGCAAATGATATGTCTAAAATGATCAGCTCGACGAGACCTTTCTGTTTATGCTATCCTTGGCTTCAATTGCAGCATGCATCATATAAAAATATAGGGTACAGCAAGTGTTATGACAACAAAATGTGAACCAAAACTCCACTAAAATGTTGCTATTTGTTTTCCACACCTCACCATGCCATGCTACCTTATTACCATGTAAATTGTGCATCATTCATCATGGCATGATTGTTTGCTTGACGCATCTTATTCATATGCTTGTGCTCTATATTCATGTTGGCCTTGTTTGTTTGGTTTTTCTCGGATAGACACTGAGCAGGGGTTATATCAAGAGAACCAGGAGCACTACCCAGATCCGTCCCTTGCTACAACTGAGTTGACAGGCAAGCACTTCCACATGCTTGCATACATACAGTACCTATTGCCTCTATCTTATTCTTGCATCATTGAGTCGCGATTGCATTAAAATGAATCCCAAGTATGCATAGCCTTTATTTTTAAACCCCACCAAGCTTGTTCCTCCATCCCATGAGCCACTACTATAGGAGTTGCTTGAGCCATGCGAGTCGTAGCACAGCATGTGTAGGGTATGTGAGAGTCTGTTGAATAATGAGGTACCTAAACAACTTAACCTGAGTAGTTCTGGGATAACTAAAGAAAGTGGCACCGGTGAGCAACATCTGCTATTTGGTTTTTCCTGCTCACTTGTGTCCCGTAAGACCCCGAGTACTTGATTTCCTTGTTTTATCGCGCTATCCACATCCGGGAGGTATATGGGACCCCCCTGGGCCAGAGCTTGATTCCGTCTTATTTCTTGGGGCCACAAACTAGTTTGAGGTTTTATTTACTATCATTTTATGCCATGCTACTCAGATTTACTTTTGTGCGAGGGCACCTTTGTCGCTTAGGTAAGCGTAATGTTTTCGCGGTATCGACACGCCCAGCCACACTTTCGGGTTCCCGTCGTTTCTGACCATTGTCGCAAACCTTGAGTCCGCCTCGGAGTCACCGCTTCTATGGTCTACTCAATGGGGTGGCCTGAAATATTTATGAATCTTGTGATTGTTCACCGTGAAAGCCTCGTTGGGTTTTGATTTGGTTTTTCCGAGGTTGATCGAGCGTGTGTTGCTATTGGTGCACCCCGGCCGGGTAAAACTTTCTGAAAGCCGTGTCCGCGGATATGGACGACTTGGAGCACAGTTTCTTGATCATAGACAAGCATAACTAAAGTACCGCTTTAATCTGACTAAATAACTTGACTAGTAAATAGTGCAATACTCATGGAGTGGATAATAAAATTGCCAACGGATGGGGGGTTGTCCATCCGCTTCCTTGTTGGTAAGCAGGGAGGAGGATGGATCGGATGAGATTACCATTATAACTGTTGTACTTAATTCACGAACATCCGTCTATCATTGGTTAGGCGGATGGTTAGCGTTTATCTGTAGAACTGTTAGGGTTTATCTTTCGCTGCAATTGCGTCACCCCAGGTTGTGTCCCCTTTAGAGGCATTAAGACTTGCTGAGTACCCTTAGGGTCTCACACGATAAATTCTTGATTCAGATGAATAGGTACCTTCTCAGGACGGATACTGGGTGAAGAAGCCGAAGATGTGGGCAACGATCGTTCGGTGTAGAGATTCCGGGAACGGGGATCCGTGAGACCTGTAGTTGGGATGTGCTTATTTCTATGGCATCTTATGCCGATTTGCTTCTTATCCGTACTCGGATTTTGTTTGCCGCTTCCGCATGATACTCTGATGTGTGTTGTATGAGGAGTTATCCTAAAATATAGATTTATCTAGGTCATTTGAATCTTGCCGTATGGCGTTGCTATATTTCCTTTCTTTCTAGATGGTATGGCTCTGATGTACTCTTGTATGGTGGCTTGCGTACATACCCACTTGTGTCGTAGTTGATCCCTTCTTCTTGGAATTCGCCGCCCGTCTGAGGTCCCGTTGAGAGGGTAGTGGTTGGGACGTCTGAAAGGACTACCAGTGAGTGGCTTTTGGGGCCCCACCGTACTATTTCAACCACTACCACTCATCCAGGCTTGTATCTAGGAGCGTAATTCACCGAGGTAGTTACACAGCCTGACGTTGTTCCATCGTCGTCTGCTCCTCCGGCATCTAGATCATCATCATCTCGGTCTGCTTCCGCACCTTCACCATCTCCAGGAGACTCTTAATCATCTCGCCCGTTCTCGCCGTGATGATGATCATCGTCATGTTGGCCACCTTCTTCACCGTCTCCATCATCTACGCCATCGCTTATCCAACGAGTGTATCCATCCATGAAACCATGGCGGAGCAGGTGCGCCTGCAGATTCCCAGAATCTGGGTCGATCACCCAGTTGAGTTTGCATCTTCTGCACGGACATCTTATATTTGTCTTGTTATTTCGTATCATGTCAGACTTCGCACATTTAAAAAATCTAGCCACAATGCCTTCGCTCATTATGCGGACCATTTTTGCCTGCACGATGTACACGGTACAATTTTGAAGTCTATTAGAACCACATAATTAATGCATGCATGCAATGGTCGATAGAAAATTTCGGCATGACCTATCCTAAAATTAGGACCTTTGCGAAATGCCAAAGTCTTGCCAAAATGGAAATGAATCAACATTTTGGCAAAACAAATGGCAACTTGTTCACATACAAACACAAGAGAGAGAGACCGATCCATACACACATGAACATATCATTATCCTCTCCATACACACATGCATGAGCATCATCGATACTCTCCATATACACACACATATGACCATCGATCCTCTCCACACATACACACATCATGAGCATCGATCATCTACATACATATGAGCACATGCATCATCCATATACACATGAACACATCCTTACATGGACAACTTACCGAGATGAGAGACCGATCGCGAGAAAGATGGAAAGGAGAGGTGCGCGCGTCGACCGGATACGGATAGATGAGAGACCGGAGACCTCCTCTATTACTTATGTAACATCCAAACCAAGTTTTACATGCTAAAAATGGTGAATGTGTGGAGAAATTGAGGTGGGAAGGAGAAGATCCCGACTAGATCTAAGGAGGAAGAAGAAGGGGAAAGTGAAGTGTGGGATGGTGGATGTGTGGGCACACATGTGCACATAAAGTGCTGTCCTAAAAGAATCGACACATCCGTGGCGCACACGGCCCTAGTGCGCCACAGGGAGTACAAACTTCTGTGGCGCACTAGGACGAGTGCGCCATAGATGCTCCTAGTCCCTGTGGCGCACTAGGCGGAGTGCGCCACAGAAGTTTGTGGCCGTTTCAGAGCAGGGGGGGCATGCGCTTAGGCGTAGCGCACCAGGCACACGTGCGCCACAGATGACCCTAACAACCGTGGCGCACATGACTGTAGTGCGCTACAGATGTTTGGCGTGTGGCCAACAGGGCCCTGGCCCACACACATCTGTGGCGCACTATAGTCATGTGTGCCACGGTTGTTCTAGTTATTAGTAGGGCACTGCCCACAGGTGAGCCACGCCTGTTTTAGCCGTGGGGCACTTCAACCATGTGAGCCACGGATGTGCTGATTACCTATAGCCTTCGGGCGAGTCGGCCTGGTGATGTTGATTACAGCCTTAATTTTTCTCGGTTCACCTCTATGCCTCGCTCGGAGAGGATGAAACCTAACAATTTTTCGGCTGGAATTCCAAAGAAACACTTCTTTGGATCATGTTAAATTTTCGTAGGCTAGGAAATGTTTCCTCCAAGTCGGAAATTAAAGTTCCCTTCTTTTTGGACATAACTGCTATGTCATCTACGTATACATGGACGTTGCGTCCGATTTGATCGTTGAGACAACGTTGCATAGTACGTTGATATGTTGCTCCTGCGTTTTTTAGGCCAAAAGGCATAGTTTTGTAGCAGAAGGTTCCAAAATGAGTGACGAAAGACGTCTTAATTTGATCCGATTCTTTCATCGGTATTTGCTAATATCCGGAATATGCGTCGAGAAAACAGAGTAACTCCGACCCTGCCATTGAGTCGATAACTTGATCGATTCTTGGCAAAGGGAACGGGTATTTTGGGCATGCCTTGTTGAAATAGGTATAATCAACACACATCCTTAAATCAATAGTGTCCTTTTTAGGGACGAGTACAGGATTTTCCACCCAATCTGTATGGATGACCTCTGTTATGAATCCGGCTAATTCTAGTCGGGCTAATTCCTTAGCTATTGCTTTGCGCTTTTCATCACCAAACTATCGTAAGGACTGTTTGACGGGTTTAGCGTCAGGGTACACATTAAGAGAGTGCTCGACAAGTTCCCTAGGTACTCCGGGCATTTCATAAGGGTGCCATGCAAATATATCACTATTAGCTTTGAGGAACTCGACGAGCGTGCTTTCCTATGCTAGGTCTAAGCCTACCCCTATGTTCATCGCCTTGTAGGGATCATCTTCCTTCATCGGTGTTTTATTCGTCTCTTCTGACGCCTTGAACTGTATGCTTGGCTTCAGCACCTCATTCTTCATAGCGGGCATCTCGGACGGGTTGATGGTTCTCTTGATTTCCTGGTACTCCTGGGCGTGCAGCACGGCTTCGGCAAAGGCAACAGATCCTTCGTCGCACTCTCGCGCCTTCCTCAGATTTCCCTGGATGGCGATTACGCCATTTGAACCTGGAAGTTTAATCATGTTGTAGATGTAACAGGGACGAGCCATGAACGCCTAGTAAGCCGGACGTCCGAAGATGGCGTGGTAAGCACTTTTGAACGGTACCACCTCAAAAGAGAGTGGCTCGGTCCAGTAATTTTCTTGGGTTCCGAATCTCACGTCCAGAGTAATCTCACCCAGAGAATCCGCCTGTCTCCCTGGTACAATGCCATGGAAAGTTACACTGCTTTAGCTTAGCTAGCTTGCATGAATCTTCATGCGGTGGAGCGTCTCGGTGTAGAGGATGTTAATGTTGCTTCCACTGTCCATGAGAGTTTTGGAGAACTCATAGCCATCAATAAGAGGATTCACGACCAGAGGATAATTTCCCCGATGATGTGTGTTCCTCGGGTGATCTGATCGATCAAAGGTGAAGGTTACATCCGACCAATCCAGAAATTGTGGAACAGCCGAAACTGTGGCATTGAGCTCACGGAGAACCGCCTTCTTGGCCTTAGCCAGTTGAGATCCAAGGAAGCAGACGTGTGCATCTTTCTTAGTCAAAAAATCTTTTTTTCCATCCGACTTGGGCTGTGCGGCATCCGCTTCTTCCATGTCAGAATCTTCCTTAGTCTCCTTGCCTTTCTCGGAATTTTTCTTTCCTTTTCGTTGCTTGGCTCTGTAGCCAGCAGATTCGTCTTTCTTGATGTCGTCATTAAAACGACACTCGACATTTGTGTGGGTAGATCCTCCGTTACTATTTAAAAGATGGACGTAGGGATTGTTGGCAATGTCGACCTAGGTATAGGTTCTTCCGGGTTGCTGCTCTCCTCTGCTCTGGATTCAGGTAGTTCCGCGGCATCGACCCCGGCCGGCTCCGTGCCCTACTCATCCTCCGGATCCGAACATTGTGTTGATAGCTGCGTTGTCCGGAGCTGCTTTATCTTTTGAGGTGTTCTTGCGCTTCTGAGCTTGTTGTTTTGGCTATTTGGCTGCATTGGGATTATCCAGAATATTAAGCAGCCCTTCTAAATCATCATCGGCATCAGACTTGCTTGCCATCTCTATCATTTCTCCCAAATCTGTGGCGTGGTCACGCTTTAGTCTGTGACACAAGAGTACGACTATAAGTCCTACAATAAAAGCTTCTATCGCAGTTTGCCTGTTTACTCCCTCACAGGAGTTATTCATGTCAATCCAGCGTCTGAGGTAGTCCCGACAAGTTTCTCCGGGTCTTTAGGTGCGACGCTGCAAGTCTCCGACTGTGCAGGGCCTCCTGTATGTTCCCTCGAAGTTTGAAAAGAATGCGCTTTTCATATCATACCAGTTATGAATTGAATTCTCTGGCAGTTCAATGAGCCATGATCGAGCCGTCTTCCTCAGCATAAGCGGGAGATACCGGACTGCGACTAGGCTGTTTCCTTGTAGAGGTCCCAACCTGATAAGGTAGAGATCCCTGTGTTTACAATGCTAATCCCTGGATCAATAGCTAGCATCCACAGTTTAAGATGTAATGTCAAGAAACAAAGGTCATAATACAACTTTATAAACAGGAATAAAATAATTCATTACATATTACATAGCTCATTTGGCTATATCATTACAATGCAGCAGAAATATCTATATAGCATGGAGTCCTTCATCTTCAAAGTGCCACAGGCAATCATGTTGGTTGTAGACTTGTAATCCTATTCAACACACTTCACTAACATCAAACAAACCTGCAACATTATAATTTACAGCCACAAGGGTCAATACATTTGAATTGTATTGGCAAGTTTCACTACTATGTGGAAATAAGTTGGAACCTATCAATATATGCATATTTGGCTAAGTAGGGTGTAGGCTCATTTGCAGAAAGCAATATGGTTTTATCCTATCTTTTCAAAATAATTTTGATCTTTTAACAATATTTCTGAACTCCTTGGTAAATTCCAAGTGCTTATATTCCCTTGTTGACACCATCAAGTTTTACTTTGAGAAATTGGAATGTCGAGATCTTCCATAGCTTTAGTCCTTAGTTGCTCAGAGTTGTCCGTAACCGGGGACACGGATAAGTACTTAGAATTTGATCTTCTGCAGAAGTGTACACTTTACCCAATGACACAATCTCGTCTTGACGCCACCAGTGGACGCTGGATAAGTACACACCAAATGGAGTACCGGCAGATCGAGAATGTGACAAAGTCTTTCCATAGAAGTCCTCCCAATACATAATGCTAGCACATCTATCAGGCACCAATGTAAGGATATATTTCCAATACATAATTCTAGTTAACCTGAATAGGTGCCAATGCAAGGGTCTTCCTCTATGTAATTGACTAATCTAGTGCCCATTTAGAATGTGGCTGTACATGGAAGCCACTGTACGAGAAACATGTTGAATCTCTAAGTCCATATGTGGTTTTATTCTAGTGCACATACAAAAAATATAGCCATTTATATATGGTTCCCTTCGTTGCCACCTTATCCACAATTGAGTAGCCACATTCCACCCAGGTGATTCATTGAGTACTTGTTTTATTATATAAAACATATATTTTTCCAACACTTCATATAATCATAACATGATATTCCACCCCAAGTCTATAGCAGGTCTAAGCATACTACAGCTATGATGTTTCCACTAAGGGAGATATAGAGGACATCCTAATAGGACATAACATAGCATAGTAACATAGTAGCCCTATCATGCATACTACAAAAATTGCACTAAGTATAATGAAAATAGTAGGACATGGATGATAGTTCCACTTTCCTTTTTAGTAGAGAATATAGGTTCACTCCTTGATCTTGCAATAATCACACTCTTCAAATTTCACTACAATTCAATCAAGCAAGCACATATTCAAACTAGCATTCAAACAATTCACCACATAAAATAATAAAAACAAAGCAATGCATGCAAGCATGCAAAAGATCTTTTTATTTGGAAAAGTGGTTTATAATAGGCTATAAACATTTTAAACACCTATTGGTCATTTATAAAAGTGGCAAACCATTTAAAATTAAGTTAGTGAAAATAGGACATTTAAATCATTTTTGTTTTGCTAGAATTGATTTAAATCAAAGTACTAATTTCTAGTTTTAGCCAAATATATTTTGAACACCAATGTTAGTGTTTATGGTCAAAGTGTTTTTAAACAAATCCATTTTCAAAAGGTTTCACTCAAAAATCATTATTAAATCAAAGCAATAATTTTATTTTACTAGAAATGCCTTTATTCATAGGAATAATTTTCTATGGTTAATCAAATACATTTTTGAATCCAAAACTTTGTGTTTAGGGTCAAAGAGTTTAAATCAAACCATTTACAAAAGGTTTTACCCTAAAATCATTTTTAGAATAAATTTTATACACAAAATATGCCTAAAAAAGTTTCTGCAAAAACAACTAATTTTCCAGAATCAAAACACTAAACTAAGGGCCTGGTTGCAAAGGTTTCTTTTTCATGATTCCAATGATATAATATTTGTAAAATTTGGACATATAGATTAAAAGTTATGAATTTTTCAAATCTAAACATCTAATAGAAATGTTTCTGTCTTTAAAACAAAACTCAGGCCACATGGTGCAATCCTATTGGGTGATACCGATTCAGTTGGATCGACTAACACAGGCCACAGGATTTAAAGTGCATCGCACGGTCCAGATCTAACATACCGATTCGTTTAAATGTATCTAACTCATCCACAGGATCGGGATCTAACGGCTCTCAGCGGCTCGACCAAGGATGGGCGGCGCTAGTTCAACGGCGAGCGGCGGCACGCTTTGCTCGCGGTGGTTCTGGCCAAAACAGGAAGCGAGGGAGAGGGAGGAGATGCTCACCAGGTTCGCAGGGTTGCGCTGATTCTCGACGTGGTCGTGGACAGAGCGGGGGCATACGGGCACGGCGTCGATTGCTCGTCGGAGTTGGCGTCGGCGTCGGGATCGCTTGGGTGTGTTTGTTGTCGATGCTACAAGGCATGAAAAGACAAGCCCGATGTGGCGTTAGACGCGCACGAGCACTGCGAGTACACGCGTATCAACCAGAAAGGTTAGGGTGGTCAGGGTTTACCGGAAAGGTTCGCCGGAGTGGGCACAGACGATGGCGCCGTTTAGGGGTTGTCCTTGCCGACGTTACGAAGTGCGCGTGGGCTAGCTGGGACCACTGGTAGATGCGCAAGGTACTGGGGAGTGAGATCGTGTGCACAAGGAGGTAGGGTATGGTCAGGCGTTGCCGGAATTGGACGAAAAGCCCGCCGGAGTCAGTGGCATTGCCGCGAGCAATTCGGGCAGCCTAGGGGCGGAGAGGGAGTGGTGTCTGGGGGGAAAGGAAGAGGGTACATGGGCATTTAAGAGGGCATGGTCACTGGCGAGTATTGATCACGCATTCACGCGAATTTACGAGAATTAATCGCGGCAGAAACGACGAGGTGCGAGGGAGGAACGATCGCTGCGAGGTTGATGATGATGAGCTGGCGGTGGGGTGGCGACGTCAGCGAAAGAGAGAGGGTGCGGTGGGGTCGCGTAGTCAGTGGCTGCGTGTGCGTGCTGCGGTGAGAAAAGGGGGCTCACGGGGAGAGAGGTAGGCTGGGAAATGGTCCTGATGGGCTAGGTTAGTTGGGCTGCTTTATTTTCTATTGTTTCTCTTCCTGGTTTCTTTTTCTATTTTGATTTTTTGTTTTAATTTTATTCAAATGATTTCAAAGTCTCATTTATTTTCAAATATTTTCTAAAGTTTCAGTAGGTTTTCATTCTGTTTAAATAGTGTGTTTTAACAATCCATTTTTGAATAAATCAAAATATTTTAATGTGATCCAATATTTATTTGAAAGGGGCTTTTGTCTTTATTTTCAAGTAATATTTAATATGATTCAAAAGCTAACTTTTAATTTAGATTTTCATCAAACGTTTTCAATAGGTTTAATCTTAATTAATAATGTATTTAAATAATCCATTTTAGAATATTTCTTATATTCTCATATGGTTTGTTATTTATTTAATTTAGACATTTGTCTTTATTTTAAATAAGATGTAAATATGGTTCCAATCCATATTATTTATTCAAATAATTCTTTGTTCGTTTATTTGATTTGGATTTGGATTTTCTTTATTCCATTTGTTTGGCCAAGATTTTATTTGGCTTTTAAATATTCCTTATTTCTTTCTTTGCCTTATAAAACCCATATATTTTTATTTAAAGATCCAAAATTGGTGATTCCAATTTGTATAATTTTATTTAATATTTGTTTGTCTTTTTAAATCCCTTTAGGATTTATTTGCTCAAGATTTGGTATGGATTTTAGATAGGTCTTTATTAGCTTTGTAAATTAATTCCTTTTATCTTATTAAATTCATAAGTTTTTAACCAAGGTTCCAAATTAAATGAAACCAATTTCTACGGTCTTATAATATTTTTATTTATAATTCTTGATCATGTATAAATGTTTGTTGACAAATTTTGATATGTATTAAATCCATAGTTCTAGAGAGGCCTTGGAAATGATTTTCTTCCATTAGGGTTTTTTGGTTTAACTTTTCCAAATGTTTAAATTTCAAGATACATTCATTGATGAATGCATTTCACTTGATTGAAATTTGTTGGATTCCATTTTATTCAAATTTGTTCAAGAAGGGTTTTGGTGTTTACCATTTAGAAGCAAAAAGTTTCTTTTCACCCTAAATTTCAACAATTAATTCTTTTGTTTATTTATTTTTCACATGTAAAAATTTGGAAAATTTTGGGATGTGACAGGCTACCACCCTTAAAAGAAATCTCGTCCCGAGATTTGGGAAGGCTAGAGGTTACAAATTGACTTCAAGACAACTAGGGTACTACCACCCTTAAAAGAATTTTGTAGGGTTGCATTGATGGTTCCCCTGACTATGGGTTGAATAGTTGACATCCAAACATGATATCCTTTATGACTCAACTGAGTTATCTAAATATCACTATCCACATCATCTCATTCTTCAAGGGTTCCATACATGTCGATGTGGTTCACATGTCCTTTCCTGGCCACATTGGAATCACTTCCATTGGAGTTTCTAGCATCCTTATTCTTTTTATTCTCAGGACAGTCTGATGCATAGTGTCCAAGTTGCTTACAATTATAGCACTATAGCTGGCTAATATCCTTCTTCATGGATTTGCCATGTTGGTTTTGACCAAGGTCATCTCCATTGTCAGTATCATTCCCATTATTATTATCACTTCCAATGTTGTTGCGGTGATCCTTATGATGAGTGTGTCCATTTCCTTCATGCTGATGTGGTCCAGAATCTCCATTTCTCTTTTTGAATGAACATTTCTTTTGTGATGATCTTGAGTGATACTTGTCAAGGCTATGATTCCTCTTTATATTCTCAACTTGCTTCATCTTGTTTTCGAAGATGGTGGCTTTGTCACAGAGTGATTGATAAGTTGGGACATAGGCAACAGATAGCTACAGGTTCAACTCATCATTAAGTCCTTCGAGGAATTTATCTTTACTCTTAGCATCAGTATCCACTTCATCCGGTGCATAGCACGCCATATTGTTAAACTCCTCGATGTACTTAGCCACACTGCGGTGACGCTGTTTCAAGTTGTGGAACTCCTTTTTCTTCAAGTTCATCACTCTGGATGAGATGTGAGCTGTACAGAATCCATCCTCAAAAATATCCCAAGTCACATCCTCAAGGGGAGTGGTGATCTGAAAGTTGTCCCACCATTTTGCTGTTGGTCCTTCGAGCAGATGTGCTGCAAACCTAACTTTTTCTTCGTCAGTGCAGCCAACAGTCACTAAGTCCTTGTTCACCGAACGTAACCAGTCATTGGCTACCATTGGATTAGTAGTTCTAGAGAACCTTGCAGGCCTCAGTTTCAGAAATCTAGTGAGCATGTCAAATGCTGGAGGATTGTTCTGATTGTTGTTGTTGTTATTATTGTTGTTGTTATTGTTGTTCTGATTCTGATTCTTCATAAACTGCGTCATCATTTGCATCAGTTGAGCTTGAGATGTGATCAACTGCTGCATCTCGGGAGTGAAGTTGTTGTTGTTGTTGTTTTGGTTGGGGTTGGCACGACGGGGAGGCATCTGTTGGTTTAATAGGGATAAGTAATGATAGATAGATCTAAAGAAGTTCTAACACACAACCCAAAACAATCAAGTTCAATCAAACAATCAACAAGCAACTAATCACTTAACAACATATGAGTTTAACTCACGAGTCGAAGGAATCAACAAGTTTTCTTGAAACAATCAACCTAGTATAGTCATACCTCATAGGTCAGTATGATCCATACAATAACATGATATCAATTTCTTAGATAGTTGTTAGGCAATATAATGTCTCTTGGTTCTAACTTGTAGTCCTTAGTGATGTCTAAGTTGAATTCCTTGGTGAAACTAAAGTTGAAGTCATTGGTGTTGGTGGAGTCTTTGCTCATGGTGAAGGCTTTGTCCAACAAGTTGAAAAGGAAGAGATGTAGAATCAAAATCAAAAAGGTTGAGGAAAGAGTTTACAAGATTGTTTGTAAATAAGTTTTGGAACAAATACAACTCCTATTTTTCTAAGGGGTTTTGTCCAATCCTAGGGTTGCAATCCTACAGGCAACACAGTGCTCTGATACCATCTGTAGAGGTCCCAACCTAATAAGGTAGAGATCCCTGTGTTTACAATGCTAGTCTAGCATCCACAGTTTAAGATGTAATATCAAGAAACAAAGGTCATAATACAACTTTATAACCAGGAATAAAATAATTCATTACATCTTACGTAGCTCATTTGGCTATATCATTACAATGCAGCAGAAATATCTATATAGCATGGAGTCCTTCATCTTCAAAGTGCCACAGGCAATCATGTTGGTTGTAGACTTGTAATCCTATTCAACACACTTCACTAACATCAAACAAACCTGCAACATTATAAGTTACATCCACAAGGGTCAATACATTTGAATTGTATTAGCAAGTTTCACTACTATGTGGAAATAAGTTGGAACCTATCAATATATGCATATTTGGCTAAGTACGGTTTAGGCTCATTTGCAGAAAGAAATATGGTTTTATCCTATATTTTCAAAATAGTTTTGATCTTTTAACAATCTTTCTGAACTCCTTGGTAAATTACAAGTGCTTCTAATCCCTTGTTGACACCATCAAGTTTTACTGTGAGAAATTGGAATGTCGAGATCTTCCATAGCTTCAGGCCTTAGATGCTCAGAGTTGTCCGTAACCGGAGACACGGCTAAGTACTTAGAATTTGATCTTCTGCAGAAGTTGTACACTTTACCCACATGACACAATCTCGTCTTGACGCCACCAGTGGCCGTTGGATAAGTACACACCAAATGGAGTACCGGCAGATCGAGAATGTGACAAAGTCTTTCCTTAGAAGTCCTCCCAATACATAATGCTGGCACGTCTACCAGGCACCAATGTAAGGATATATTTCCAATACATAATTCTAGTTAACATGAATAGGTGCCAATGCAAGGGTCTTCCTCTATGTAATGGACTAAGTCAGTGCCCATTTAGCATGTGGCTGTACACGGAAGCCACTATACGAGAAACATGTTCAATCTTTAAGTCCCTGGGTGGTTTTCTTCTAGTGCATATAATAAAAAGGTAGCCATTTATATATGGTTCCCTTCGTTGCCACCTTATCCACAATTGAGTATCCACATTCCACCCAGGTGATTCATTGAGTACTTGTTTTATTATATGAAACATGTATTTTCCAACACTTCGTATAATCATAACATGTTATTCCACCCCAAGTCTATAGCAGGTCTAATCATACTACAACTATGATGTTTCCACTAAGGGAGATATAGAGGACATCCTAATAGGACATAGCATAGCATAGTAACATAGTAGCTCTATCATGCATACTACAAAAATTCCACAAAGTATAATGAAAATAGTAGGACATGGATGATAGTTCCACTTGCCTTTTTAGTAGAGAATATAGGTTCACTCCTTGATCTTGCAATAATCACATTCTTCAAATTTCACTACAATTCAATCAAGCAAGCACATATTCAAACTAGCATTCAAACAATTCACCACATAAAATAATAAAAACAAAGCAATGGATGCAAGCATGCAAAAGATTGTTTTATTTGGAAAATTGGTTTCTAATAGGCTATAAACATTTTAAAACACCTATTTGTCATTTATTAAAGTGGCAAACCATTTAAAATTAAGTTAGTGAAAATAGGCCATTTAAATCATTTTTGTTTTGTTAGAATTGATTTAAATCAAAGTACTAATTTCTAGTGTTAGCCAAATATATTTTTGAACACCAATGTTAGTTTTTATGGTCAAAGTTTTTTTAAACAAATCCATTTTCAAAAGGTTTCACTCAAAAATCATTTTTAAATCAAAGCAATAATTTTATTTTACTAGAAATGCCTTTATTCATAGGAATAATTTTCTATGGTTAATCAAATACATTTTTGAATCCAAAACTTTGTGTTTAGGGTCAAAGAGTTTAAATCAAACCATTTACAAAAGGTTTTACCCTAAAATCATTTTTAGAATAAATTTTATACACAAAATATGCCTAAACAAGTTTCTGCAAAAACAACTAATTTTCCAGAATCAAAACACTAAACTAAGGGCATGGTTGCAAAGGTTTATTTTTCTTGATTCCAATGATATAAAATTTGTAAAATTTGGACATGTAGATTAAAAGTTATGAATTTTTCAAATCTAAACATCTAATAGAAATGTTTCTGTCTTTAAAACAAAACTCAAGCCACGTGGTGCAATCCTATTGGGCGATACCGATTCGGTTGGATCGACTAACACAGGCCACAGGATTTAAAGTGCATCGCACGGTACAGATCTAACATACCAATTCGTTTAAATGAATCTAACTCATCCGCAGGATCGGGATCTAACGGCTCTCAGCGGCTCGACCAAGGATGGGAAGCGCTGGTTCAACGGCGAGCGGCGGCGTGCTCTGCTCGCGGTGGTTCCGGCCAAAACAGGAAGCGAGGGAGAGGGAGGAGATGCTCACCGGGTTCGCAGGGTTGCGCTGATTCTCGACGTGGTCGTAGACGGAGCGGGGGCGTATGGGCACGACGTCGATTGCTCGTCGGAGTTGGCGTCGGCCTCGGGATCGCTCGGGTGTGTTTGTTGTCGATGCTACAAGGCATGAAAAGACAAGCCCGATGTGGTGTTAGACGCGCACGAGCACTGCGAGTACATGCGTATCAACCAGAAAGGTTAGGGCGGTCAGGGTTTACCGGAAAGGTTCGCTGGAGTGGGCACAAACGACGGCGGCGTTCAGGGGTTGTCCTTGCCTATGTTACGAAGAGCGCGGGGGATAGATGGGACCACTGGTAGATGCGCAAGGTACTGGGGAGTGAGCTTGCGTGCAGAAGGAGGTAGGGTACAGTCAGGCGTGCCGGAATTGGACGAAAAGCTCGTCGGAGTTAGTGGCGTTGCCGCGAGCAATTCGGGCAGCCTAGGGGCAGAGAGGGAGTGGTGTCTGTGGGGAAAGGGAGAGGGGACATGGGCGTTTAATAGGGCGTGGTCACCGTCAAGGATTGATCACACATTCACACAAATTTACGAGAATTAATCGTGCCAGAAACGGCGAGGTGCGAGGGTGGAACGATCGCTGCGAGGTTGATGATGATGAGCTGGCAGTGGGGCGGTGTCGTCAGCAAAAGAGAGAGGGTGCGGTGGGGTCGCGTAGTCAGTGGTTGTGCGGGTGCGTGCTGCGGTGAGAAAAGGGGGCTTGCGGGGAGAGAGGTGGGCTAGGAAATGGGCCTGATGGGCTAGGTTAGCTGGGCTGCTTTCTTTTCTATTTTTTTCTTCCTCGATTCTTTTTCTTTTTCTCTTTTTATTTTCTGTTTTCTTTTTATTCAAATGATTTCAAACTCTCATTTATTTTCAAATATTTTCTAAAGTTTCAGTAGGTTTTCATTCTGTTTAAATAGTGTTTTTAATAATCCATTTTTTAATAAATCAAAATATTTTAATGTGATCCAATATTTATTTGAAAGGGGCTTTTGTCTTTATTTTCAAGTAATATATAATATGATTCAAAAGCTCACTTTTAATTCAGATTTTTATCAAACCTTTTCAATAGGTTTAATCTTAATTAATAATGTATTTAAATAATCCATTTTAGAATATTTCTTATATTCTCATATGGTTTGTTATTTTTTTAATTTAGACATTTATCTTTATTTTAAATAAGATTTGAATATGGTTCCAATCCATATTATTTATTCAAATAATTATTTGTTACTTTATTTGATTTGGATTTGGATTTTATTTATTCTATTTGTTTGGCCAAGATTTTATTTGGCTTTTAAATATTCCTTATTTATTTATTTGTTTCTTTGCCTTATAAAACCCATATCTTTTTATTTAAAGATCCAAAATTGGTGATTCCAATTTGTATAATTTTATTTAATATTTGTTTATCTTTTTAAATCCCTTTAGGATTTATTTGCTCAAGATTTGGTATGGATTTAGATAGGGCTTTATTAGCTTTGGAAATTAATTCCTTTTATCTTATTAAATTCATAAGTTTTTAACCAAGGTTCCAAATTAAATGAACCCAATTTCTATGGTCTTATAATATTTTTATTTATCATTATTGATCATTAATAAATGTTTGTTGACATATTTTTATATGGATTAAATCCATAGTTCTAGAGAGATCTTGGAAATGATTTTCTTCCATTAGGTTTTTTTGGTTTAACTTTTCCAAATGTTTAAATTTCAAGATACATTCATTGATGAATGCATTTCACTTGATTGAAATTTGTTGGATTCCATTTTATTCAAATTTGTTCAAGAAGGTATTTGGTGTTTTCCATTAAGAAGCAAAAAGTTTCTTTTCACCCTAAATTTCAACAATTAATTCTTTTGTTTATTTATTTTTCACATGTCAAAATTTGGAAAATTTTGGGATGTGACATTCCTCCTTTGGCGATACAGCAGGCCTAGAAAAAATCCTGGAGCCAGGTATCTGGCCGAGCCACGCCGTCGTAGGGCTGGATGTGTTTGGCAATTCCAAAGTCAACCGGAAATTTGGTCTGACGTATGCATGTGATGGCGCTGCGTCAACGTGGAGCGCTTCGTTGGGAAACCCCAAGAGCAAGGTTTGATGCAACATAGCAGCAATTTTTCCCTCAGTAAGAAATCGAGGTTATCGAACTAGTAGGAGGAAGGAAACATCTCAAAGTTGTTGCAAGCAACATGGAAACCTACACAACACAAACTCAAGACTTTTCCCCAACTAACAGTGAGGTTGTCAATCTCACCGGTTGCTGTAACAAAGGATTAACTGTATGGTGTGGAAGGTGAAAGTGGTTTGCAGCAAGTAAATAGTAACAGTGGAAGATGTATCAATGGTAAAGATTGGACCGGGGTCCATAGTCCACTAGAGGTGCTCTCCTTAGATAAACAAACATGGCATGCAAGGTAAACAAATTACAGTAGTCCAATTGACAAAACTGAGCAAGGCATAACAATGCAGTACTAGACATAAAGATCCTATGAGATTCGATTGGGCAATACAACAATATACGTAGACTGCCACCTAACTACATCTATGACTAGAAGTCCACCTTTGGGTTATCATCCGAACCTCCTCTAGTAATAAGTTGCAAGCAACAGACAACTGCTTTAAGAAAAGTGTCTAAGGTAAACAATCCACTTGTTCCATGAACAAGCGACCTTTGTTTTCTCCCTAGTGGTAACAGCACATCTACAACCTTAGATATTTCTACCACTTCCCTTGATTAAATAGAGTCATGAACCCACTATCGAGCATAAATACCCCCTCTTGGAGTCACTAGCAACTACTTGGCCAAGATAGCTACTAACAACGGAGAGCATGCAAGATCACAAATAACAAAGACATGATAGAATCAATAAGACAAAAACATTAATCAATCTGACATAGCAATCTCAATATCCATCGTATCCCCGAAAATACAACATGCATGATTACAAATAGATGAGATCTTGATCATGAATGGAGCTCACAAGATCTAGACATGAAAGCACAAGGAGGAGATACAACCATCTAGCTACTACATGGACCTGTAGTCCAAGGTGGAACTACTCACGCTTCATACCCGGAGGCTGGCATGATGAAGAAGAAGGCCTCCGGGATGATCTCCCCTCTGGCAGGGTGTCAGGAAGAGCTTTAGATCCCCCCCGGTCTAGGTACGATTGTGGCGGCGGCTACAGATGATTTCGTGGAATATTTATCGGGTGCTTAGGGTTTAGGCATCGGGGGCTTCTTATAGGCGAAAAGGCGAGGCTGGGAGGCGGCCAGGGGGACCACACACTGCCTAGGCGCGGCCCAGGGTGGGCTCGCGCCTGGGGGGTGTGGATGCCTTGTGGCGCCCCTCCGTTTCTCCTCTAGACTCTGTGTTCTCCTCGGTGAAATATTGACTTTGGCTTTTGTCCCGTCCAATTCCGAGAATATTTCCTTACTAGCTTTTCTGGGACCAAAAACATCAGAAAACAGGCAACTGGCACTGTGATCTTGTTAATAGGTTCGTACCAGAAAACATATGAAACACACCTCAAAGTGTGGAAAAAGCAAAGCAAAGTAGATACTAAACAAGCATGGAACATAAAAAATTATAGATACGTTTCCGACGTATCAAGCATCCCCAAGCTTAACTCCTGCTTGTCCTCGAGTAGGTAAGTGATAAAAAGAATAATTTTTGAGGTGACATGCACCATCAAAACCAAGATCAAACCATTTGCAAGGATTGAAAGCTGGGATCAAAGAACTCTAAACATGTGCATGAAAGATGGAGTTCTAATAATAAGACAAAGTAACTATGCATGCAACATGAAAGGATACAAACAAACATCATGAATAACATGCATTGAAAAACATTTATTTGTTTCACATACAGAAAACATGGCATAGTGGCATTCAGCTTGTCCCTCATAGAGTAGCAAATAGATGCATAGGACACCTTCAAAGTTCATAAGAGTGACTAGATACAAATGGCACAAGATCAAGTAATACAACAATATGCATAAATCAATAAGGTTTAGGACAATGCACATAGAACTAAGAATGGCAACTATGCTCTCTTAACTGGTGCCTAAAGGTAGAAGGTGGAGACTCAATATAATAGTGGAATAAAGGCCCTTCATAAAGGGAAGCGGGGATTTCAAGTTTCAAAAAGAGCTTCCAAAAATTATGGTACTTGTTAGCTTTCAGCCCTCATTGCCCCTATCATAAGCATCTTGAAGTGATTAAGGTTAAAGTGAACAAACTATGGAGTATATGCTTGACAAAGTATAAGTTGGCAATCTCATGTCCCTTGAATATGAGGGCCGCACATCATGCTACTCAACTTTAGTCACCTGTAAAATCTTGTCATAGTAAGTACATGCGTATCATAGAGAACCGCCAACGGGGTACCCCTTGCACATGGTACAGGAGCTATCCCATAACCAAAATGACAAGGCAATCATACATTGAGCATCTCAGCGATCTTTTTATTTGCTATTTGCATAGGTTTTTATTAAGGATGCTTCACATATTGCTCATTATGGTGATGCTGCAAGTTTCCACCATGATTAGGCATGGCTTAGGCTAGCGGCCCAAGCGTTTCTCTAACACAAAATACATAACTCCATGGACTTACAAGCTCCCTTTTTATTTCACACCGACGACATCCATAGACAAAATAGCATGATATCAACTGTGTACAAAGTACAAGTGCAATATTGAAAACGTTCCCCATGAAAACATGGTTCTGCTAATTCCAACATATAAGTGCAAGAATATACAACATAGAGGACACAATGGTTCAAGTTTATTAGGGGCAAGAAACATAAAGTGTTACATCAAGTTCGTGAGTGCTTTAGTCACTAAGTTTTCACATAACAAAATACTTTTTAATTGGAAGATAGCTGAAAACAAGAATATACTTGGAATGGTGCAACACACCATGCATAGGAATTTATAGTGGACACTTTGGAATAACTTCGTTTCTTGGGAGTTGGAAGCATGAGTAGAGATTACTCATACAAGTGGAGGCTAGCAAAAGACTGTGAGCAACCAACTAAGAGAGCAATAATGGCCATAATCATGTAGAGTGACAAAACATTACTAATCAAAGCATAGAGTGGTACTACAAGTCAAGGACTAAATTATCATAGAGGCTATGGTGACTTGTTCATAGTCATAACATGTTGTGAGCATGTGCCAAGTCAACCCAAACAAAACATCAAAGGAGAACACCACAATACTATGCTTTTGTATGATAAAACAACGCATGATTCTTTCAAGGCACACTAAGCAATCCCAATTGTTTGGAACAAGTCATGCTACATCAATAATCACTAAGCATAAGGTCAAAACAACACCGATCATGACATGCTAAAGTCTAAGTCACAGACAAAGCAAGCTCCTCTTGCACTTTCAAGCAAGAACTTTCTACTCCTTTCCAACACCAATCAACTTATTTGAAACAACACAGCGAGAACGGGGGTCCAAACTACTTTTTTCAGGCAAACTAAACAAACTAAGCAAAATAAACGAAAACTAAGACGCTCCAAGAACAACACAACAGTGCATGAAACAATAAAAACGAAGTATCTAAAAAGACTTGAGCTTTTTATTGATGAAGAAGGGGATGCCTTGGGCATCCCCAAGCTTTGACGCTTGTACCTATTGGATATTTCTTGTGGTGACATAGGGGTGGCATCCCCAATCTTGAGCTTTTGTCCATTCATCATCTCATTACATCATTCTCTCTCTACACCTGAAATTTTTCCTTCATACAAAACTTCACACAATCTTCATTAGCAACATTAGTGTATTCAAAAGATAATAGACCTTTGGATTTAGCTTTAGAACATCAAAACTTTTCAATAAAAACACAAGCTACTATAGCAACTCCTTCAAAAAGCTCAATTTCCCAAAAAGAACCCAAAAAGGAATCAATAAAAAGCAAATGCAAATAATTGCAGAAATCTGTCAAAACAGAACAGCAGGTAGAAACTGATTTTTTCGAAGACCTTCTGTTGCTCAAATAAAAACATGGTGAACTAACTAAAGTTATCTAACATATTGGGGGATTTATTAGTAAATTTTCAGATCAATCAGACTTACAGATACTCCTCGCGAATTTTTATAGTGGAGGATGGAAATTTGTTTCGGGACAGTAACTCCCCAAATCTTACTTCCCTCTCATTAGAGGTCATTCTTGGCACAAAAAGCAAACAAAAAGGATAAGGAGAGGTCATTACTGAGGTAATAACTTCCAAGACTCAATAAAACTCTCGAGTTATCTCCCAACAAGTACTTTTCTTTAACGCCTTTAAGTTAGGCACAAGAAGCAAGAAATCAAGTATTTTCAAATGAAGAAGCATTAACATAAAACCTTGCTTTCAAAGGAGGAGCAAAAAGCAAATTATCTATCCTCATAGGGAAGTGTTCAATACCTTTCTTGAATGGGAATTGATATTTAATGGTGCCTTCTTTCATATCAATGATGGCACCAAAAGTTCTAAGAAAAGGTCTTCCCAAAGTAATAGGACAAGAAGAATTGTATTCAACATCCAAAACATACAAATCAACAGGGACATAAGCATTGTTAACCATAATGAGAACATCATTAACACTCCCCATGAGTTTCTTCTTAGCATTATCATTAAGTGGGACATCCAAATAACAATCTTCCAAAGGTGGCAAATCAAGCATTTCATAAATCTTCCTAGGCATAATAGAGACACTAGAAACAAGATCACATGAAGCTTTGAGATCAAAGTCATTCACTTGCATATTAATAATGGGTTCCCAACTATCTTCTACTTTCCTAGGAATAGAATCTTTGTGTTTTAACTTCTCTTCCTTAATTTTAACACTAGCATCAGGACTTCTAGCAAGCTTTTGCAGGAACATAATCACTTCAGAAATATTGCAACCATCAAGATCAAAATCAAACTTAGCATCACTAGTAGTAGACTCATCGGCCTTAGGCATTATAGGAGGAGGAATATGGACTTCTTGTGGTTTAGTGGCATCCATATTGGTGGTCGTGATGGTGCACACACTATTGTTTCTATCAATTTCAGCTTCTCTATACCACTTAGCATGAAGTTGGGCTAATAGTCTAACATTTTCATCAATAGTAACTTGTATGGCATGAGTAGCAGCAAAGGTACTTTCCAAGGTTTCAGGTTTAGCAGCCATTTTATTAATCAAAGAGGACTGTGCTTCAGACAAAGAGGAAATATTTTTCTCAACATTTAAAAGCTTTTCCTCCACAGTCTTGTTTAAAGTTTTTTGTTTACTAATAAAGTCTTTGAGCATGAATTTAAGTTCAGAGGGGGCACTTCTAGCATTGTTGTAGGATTTTCCATAGGTATTGCCATTATTAGGAGTATAAGGCCTATAACTGTTGTTACCACCAAAATTATTCCTATAGGCATTATTGTTGAAATTGTTGTTTCTAATGAAGTTCACATCAACTTGCTCTTCTTGAGCAACCAAAGAGGCTAAGGGAACATTAATTGGATCTAAAGGAGCTTTCCCGTTAACAAGCATAGCCATGATAACATCTATATTATCACTCAAAGAGGAGGTTTCTTCAACAGAATTTACCTTCTTACCATGTGGAGCTCTCTCAGTGTGCCATTCAGAATAATTAACCATCATATTATCAAGGAGTTCTGTTGCAGCACCCAAGGTGATGGTCATAAAGGTACCTCCAGCAGCTGAATCCAACAAGTTTCTTGAAGAGAAGTTCAAACTTGCATAAAAAGTCTAAATAATCATCCAAGCAGTAAGTCCATGAGTGGGACAATTATTAACCAAAGATTTCATTCTTACCCAATCTTGAGCAACATGTTCATTATAAAGTTGTTTAAATTTCATAACATCACTTCTCATAGATATAATCTTAGCAGGAGGGTATTACTTTCCAATAAAATCATCTTTGCACTTAATCCAAGAATCAATACTATTTCCAGGCAAGGATAGCAACCATTATTTAGCTTTTCCTCTCAAGGAGAAATTTAACAACTTGAGCTTAATTATATCTCCATCTACATCCTTATACTTCTGCATCTCACAAAGTTCAACAAAGTTATTGAGATGGGCAGCAGCATCATCAGAACTAGCAACAGAAAATTGCTCTCTCATCTCAAGATTCAACAAAGCAGGCTTAATTTCATAAAGGTAGCATCAGGAGCAGGTGGAGAAATAGGAGCGCTAAGGAAATCATTGTTGTTTGTTCTAGTGAAGTCACACAACTTGGTATTCTCAGCAGAGTTCATTTTGGCAAAAGTGGAGCAAGCCAAAAACAGCAGCAGCTAGAGCAGGAACTAATTTTTTTTATTTTTGATAAGAGAAAGCAAACCAAACTAAACTAATTTTTTTGAAGTTTTTGATAAAAATAGGCAAACAAAACCAAGCAAATGGAACTAAGAAAACCAAAAACAAAGTAAAGAGAAAGGTTGAGAAGGACTCCCCTTGTGAAGACGTCCTTAGCCTCACCGACAACAGCGCCAGAAAAGTCTTGATGGCGCTGCGTCAACATGGAGCGCTTTGTTGGGAAACCCCAAGAGCAAGGTATGATGTAGCACAACAGAAAGTTTCCCCTCAGTAAGAAACCAAGGTTATCGAACCAGTAGGAGGAAGGAAACATCTCAAAGGTGTTGCAAGCAACGCGGAAGCCTGCACAACACACACTCATGACTTTGCCCCAACTAACAGTGAGGTTGTCTATCTCACCGGTTGTTGTAACAAAGGATTAACTATATGGTGTGGAAGGTGAAAGTGGTTTGTAGCAAGTAAACAGTAACAGTGGAAGATATATCAATGGTAAAGATTGGACCGGGGTCCATAGTTCACTAGAGGTGCTTTACTTAGATAAACAAACATGGCATGCAGGGTAAAAAAATTACAGCAGGGCAATTGACAGGACTGAGCAAGGCATAAAAATGCAATACTAGACATAAAGATCTTATGAGATTCGATTGGGCAATACAACAATATACATAGACCGCCATCCAACTATATCTATGACTATAAGTCCACCTTTGGGTTATCATCTGAACCCCCTCCAGTATTAAGTTGCAAGTAACAGACAAATGCTTTAAGAAAAGTGTGTAAGGTAAACAATCCACTTGTTCCATGAACAAGAGACCGTTGTTTTCTCCCTAGTGGCAACATCACATCTACAAGCTTAGATATTTCTATCACTTCCCTTGATTAAATAGAGGCATGAACCCACTATCGAGCATAAATACCCCCTCTTGGAGTCACTAGCAACTACTTGGCCAAGATAGCTACTAACAACGGAGAGCATGCAAGATCATAAACAACACAGACATGATATAATCAATAAGACAAAACCATTAATCAATCTGACATAGTAATCTCAATATCCATCGGATCCCCCACAAACACAACATGCATGATTACAAATAGATGAGATCTTGATCATGAATGGAGCTCACAAGATCTAGACATGAAAGCACAAGGAGGAAATACAACCATATAGCTACTACATGGACCGGTAGTCCAAGGTGGAACTACTCACGCTTCATACCGGAGGCTGGCATGATGAAGAAGAAGGCCTCCGAGATGATATCCCCTCCGGCAGGGTGCCAGGAAGAGCTTCAGATTCCCTCGATCTAGGAACGATGGTGGCGGCGGCTACAGACGGTTTCATGGAATATTGATCGGGTGCTCAGGGTTTAGGCATCAGGGGCTTCTTATAGGCGAAGAGGTGAGGCTGGGAGGCGGCCCAGGGGGGCCACACCCTGCCCAGGCGTGGCCCAGGGTGGGCTCGTGCCTGGGAGGTGTAGCCGCCCTATGAAACCCCTTCGTCTCTCCTCTAGACTCCGTGTTCTCCTCGGTGAAATATTGACTTTCGCTTTTGTCCCGTCCAAATTCCGAGAATATTTCCTTACTAGATTTTCTGGAACCAAAAATAGCAAAAAACAGGCAACTGGCTTTGTGGCAACTTGTTAATACGTTAGTACCATAAAACATATGAAAAGCACCTCAAAGTATGGACAAAGCAAAGCAAAGTAGATACTAAACAAGCATGGAAGATCAAAAATTATAGATATGTTTGTAGGGGTTCGTAGCAAGGGAAACAAAAAAATTCTATTGCATGAACACACACAATCCAAGATCTATATACTAGATTGCAGCAACGATTCGATAGAGTACTAACCCTCAAAGATCCAAAGCGGTTAACGAGAGAAGATTCTCATGGATGATGTAGTCGTACACTTCCGATCTCAAGATCGCGTAGATGATCCTTCCGGCACTGCGTTTCGGCAGCGCTTCCGTGGTCGGTCACATGTTCGGTACTCGATGAAGACCTTCCTCTCCCTTGTTCCAGCAGGCAACCGAGGTTGTAGCACTCTCCTCGTGATTCCGGCAGCACGACGGCGTGGTGTCGGAAGTAGAGGGGAGATCCCGCAGGGCTTCGCCTTAAGCCGGAGCGAGTATGGTGGACTATGAGAGAGGCCTCGGTAATCTAGGGTTTAGAGGGAACCAAGGGGAGGGCTTGGTCGGTGGCTAGGGTTTGGGGAAACCCTAACTCGCCGAGTTAGAGGAGCCCTAGGCGGCGGCGACTTGGAGGAGGCCAGCGGCTTGGGGCTAGGGTTTTGGGTGTAGGGAGAGGGGGCGTCCTACCCCTCGTTATATAGGAGGGGAGAGGCGGTTTGGGGAGGAGGGAGTCATCCTCCAACTCCTCCTCATGGCCGGCGGGTGGGAGGGAGTGGGACTTCCTCCCCAAGTAGGTTTCCTACTCTCCCTCCACCAAGCAAACTTCAGATTTGACTTTTTCAAATTGGCGTTTGACTTTCAAACTTGGATTTGATTTCTCTCTCCATATTGCCCAGCCAAGTGACCTAGTACATGATGCAACCATTCCACATTGTCATGACACATCCATGTAACCTTCCCCTCCGGAGTGCCGGACCTTCTAGACCCTTCTAGAACATTCCTGGTGAAAACACCGGAATCTTTTCCGAACTCCGAAACAGGACTTTCCTTATATGAATATTATTCTCCGGACCATTCCGGATCTCCTAGTGATATCCCGGATCCCATATGAGACTCTGAATAACGTTCGGTATCTTACTCATCATTCCATAACTACTCAACAACATCGAATCCTTAAGTGTGTCTCCCTACGGTTCGTGAATTATGTGGACATGACCGAGACACTTCTCCGATCAATAACCAATAAAGGAATCTGGAAATTCATATGGCTCCCACATATTTCTACGATTACTTTGCGATCGAATGAACCACTTACATACGATACCAATTTCCCTTTGTCTCACGATAGTTTACTTATCCGAGGTTTTGATCGTCGGTATCTCTGCATACCTAGTTCAACCTCGTTACTGATAAGTACTCTTTTCTCGTTCCCGTGATATGTGATCCCTTGTGAACCAGTCACATGCTTGCAAGCTAATTGGATGACAGTCCACCGAGAGGGCCCAGAGTATATCTATCCGTCATATGGATGGAAAAATCCCACTATTGATCCATGTGCCTCAACACATACTTTCCAAACACTCAATGCCACCTTTATAGCCACCCAGTTACGGTGTGGTGTTTGATATCATCAGAGCATCCTTTCGGTGATGGTGATTAGCATGATCTCATGGTCAAAGGAATTAGGTTACTATGTATCAGAAAGCATATAGCAAATGAACTATATTAAATGACTTGATCTTTATGCTACGCTTAACTATAGGAGTATGTCCATCACATCATTCTCCTAATGATATGACCCTGTTTTTAATAACATCTTCTATGTTCATGATCAGGAAACCACGATCATATATTAACCAACAAGCTAGTTTAACAAGAGGATTTACTAGGGATTCTTTTATGTTTACAAATCACACAAGTATTAATGTTTCCGGTTAATACAATTATAGCATGGTATGTAAACATTTATCGTAAGCATGAAGATATGATAATAACCACTTTATTATTGCCTCTTGGGCATATCTCCAATAGTCTCCCACTTGCACTAGAGTCAATAATCTAGTTTCAAACCTTTGTGTATTCGACACCTATGGCTTTCCGGTGTTGTATGTACACGATTGCTAGTGGTCAACTGATCTCCGGATCTGTCACTTTCAGGTCCGTGTGTAATTGCATGTCTTTGCGTCTCTATGCATCACTCATTCTCTAATGAGATGGCTTTGTATAAATTTGGTCCTTTGGTGAGACCTTTAGTTCCTTGGGGTTAAAACACGTTGATAATATTGTCGTACAATATATCTTCATAGTATTATCCCGCTGTGAACTACACCTAGTTTGATAACAAACTACTTGACACAAATGCCCTCTTTAGCTGCTATAATAGCAGTCATATACTTAGCCTATTGTTGTAGTATCTGTCACAATGTCTTAACTTTGGAACTCATCCAAATCCATTATGGAACTTACTTTCCATTATATTGTGCCACCCTTAGTTTAGATTGAGATAAACTTAATTTGTACTTTGTGACAAAACTAGTATCAATGTAGTACTTTTACAATGAACTAACCATCTATTTGCCACTTCTACAAAATATTATACTCTTAGTTCTTCCAAAAGATCATAAGAATATCCTTACTATCGTCCAATTATCATCTTATGAATCATTCTGTTATATGCTCATAACATTTAGAGCATAGGACATATCTGGATTTGTACATATCACAGTATGATTGACATAAATACTCTTTGTGATTTCATACATCAAGTATCAATCTATACTTGAATCTTTGTTTCACTTACCAAGTGTCAATACACTTGAATATATCATCAATACTAAACTCATTCAATCCTTTCTGTGTGACAAGAACCTTTCTTATAGTTTCTATGTTGAACTCATTCAATATATCATCTATGTACTTTCGGCACAACCATATTAGCGTCTATTGATGCCAAATATTTGGGTTTTGCCTAAGTCTTTCATCGGGATGAAATTCTTAATATGTGTTAATAAAAGATACATCATTTCCAATCAACAATATGTCTTCCAAATAATGTATTAGAAACATGTCTTAGCGCTCCCACTTAATTTCTTGCAAATGCAAGCATCTTCATCGTCTCCGACGAATTTAAACTCCTTTAACAGTTTGATCATAGTGAAGATTCCAACTCCGCAATGCTTACTTCAACCTTTGAAGTTTGCATATGCTTTTAGCATCCTTTGAATTAACAAAACCCTATGGACCGTGTTATGCACATGTCCTAGGTAACAATTCTATTACAAGAACTTGTTTTGTTTATTCAACTACCACATAAAAAATTATATGTAGTGGTTGCTACATTAATCCGTCTAGACTAAATATCGCTATGAAAGATCAAATCTTGTCATAGTCAACCTTTGAACATTGTTGTGAACTCTTTCCCAACATGTCGACTATTTCATAGATGTGAAATATCCATGTCTATTTCTTTATAGATCCAAACACAACTGTAAGGTTTTACACCTTTCTCGAGGGTCCTTCAAGTTCAAAACTTGATTTCTCGTGTATGGAACTATCACGGATTTTATGTCTTCAAGCCATTTTATGGAGTCAGGGCCCATCATCGCTTCTTTGCATGTAGTCGGTTCATTATTGTCAAATAATGATTCAACCCTCAAATCTTGGTATTTGATTGTTTACCCAACCTAATAGGTTCAATAGAAACTTAGACCTCCATGACCACAACCTTTGAGGCACATGAGCCATGAGCATTGTTGCTGCCTCCGGAACACTTTTCGGTGCTGCGCAACTTTGCACATATATAGCTAAGGTTCTTTTAACCTTGTCAAAGTTCTATTGTCCTCCCACTTAACTTTTCACGGAAAATTCCTTCTCAAAGAAACTTGACGTTCTAAGTGATAAAAACTTTTGTCTTCGGTGTTATGGAGGAATACTCAACTATTATTCAAAATAACATACAAAGATATGTTCATCCTATTTTGGTTGCAAACATCTTTCTTATGCATAGAATACCAATTTTTTTAAGAAAGGACAACTTGGGTTTAATCCCAAACCATAACTTTATATGGTGTCATTTCAACGGATTATGACGGAGCTCTTTTCAGTGGGAAAAATGGTAGTCTCTAAAGCTTTTAATCTTTAAAATATAATGGCAGTTTCATGAATTACACCTTTGATCTTACCATGTCAAACAAGGTTTAATTACATATCTCAAACGCTCCATACTCTTATGGTGTTTCGGGAAATGCAAATCCATGGAATGATTCCATAAATCTTAGGTGTTTATGCTAAACTTGTAACTCAAATATCTTCCTTTATGATCTTATCATAAACTATTTATATTCTTGTTACAATGATTTTGCACTTCATCTTGAAAGTCTTTGAACTTTTCAAATGTTTCATACTTCATCCTTATTAAGTAAATATTCATATATTCACTCAAATTTTCGGAGAAAGCATATGAAGTTAAAATCCATCGCTATTGACTACACCTAATGGATTTCATACAACAATATGTATAAGTTCCAATAAGCTAGTCATTTGTTCCCTTTTGGCCTATGAACGAAGTTTTAATTATCTCTAGGAAAGTTTCACAAGCGTCATTTGATCAAAAATCAAAAGACTCCAAAATTCCATCCACATGGAGTTTCTTCATGTTTTCTTTCCAATATAATTTAAATGGCAATGTCACTTCCTAAGTGATCTTTTAATCATTTTGTCTTTTGACATTTTTAGCACTAGTTTTATGGATGTGATTTCTCCAACGAGATTTAAAATCATCCATCTTTTATGGATTACGGAAATTATTTGAACAACCCTTTTGTTCTCATAATACCTGATAAAACAAATCTTGAAGGCAAGCTTTGATGTTTAACGAGCAGCATAATAACCCTTTATTTGTTCTCGATGAACATCATCACATATTCTTTTGCTAGTTACTTAGGCCATTGTAGTTCATGAATTCTGTTGTTTCGTATGACGATTCATACCAACAAATTCAGTATCCAATACTTAAGAACCACATTATTTAACAAGCAAAGAATATGGCCATAACATGTATATCCTCTATATACCTAAGCTGAACAATTCTAGTCTTTTCTTTTCTGCCATATATTTATGAGATTCTCTTTCAGTATTTCTTTTTCTGTTTGAAAGAATCTATCAACATCAATAGTGGAGCCATATACATGACAAATAGTCCAAAGCATGTATAGCTAAATACCAATGTCTTTGGATTTGTACTTTGAAGTAGATCACCATCATCAATTGTTTGGTGTTCTTTCAAATTCCTTCCTTTAGTAATCTCTTGGTGTAGTAAACATTTTGCCTACATCAAATATTCACCATTCTCATGGAATTATTCATGATCAAGCTACTTTAGCTTATAACGGTGAATCGCGAGTACAATGTTGCTCTCCAAAACCTTTTGGAGGATTAGGACAACTAGTGTCTCCAACCTTTTGTAAATTCTCATCAAATATGAGAACATAAACTTTGCCATATTATACTCTATCATGTTGTAACCAAAAACATCATTTCAGATATCGCAATATCTTCCATACATGATGGTTTCTGAAACAACTCTTTCAACTCCTAGATTACTTTGATATTGAAACTTTCTTCCGAATATCAAGAATCATGGAGATAAACATGATACTTATATACTAACATTGGAATTGTAACTCTTTATTTAACACCAACTATTAAACTTCATGGAGTAATCGAAACTTACTGAAAGTTTTCAATGGGACTTTTAAACTTTGGATTAACACTTCAAAACAATACGATACCAGTTCGTAAAGTAACTAACCAGAATTCTATAGTTCTATCATCTCAATTAAAACTAAGCGCAAGGTGGTAAACGGATGCCAATGACTACAACAACTATGCAAATTCACTTTGATTTAATTTATGATAAATAGTGTTCAACTTTTAATCATATTGTTGTTGAACTCCCACTCAAAACAATATCCCTCACATTGTTTTAGTGATCACACGAACCAAATCCACCACATCAAAACCGATCATCACGAGAGTTGATGTAGCTTCAATGGTGAACAATCAACATGTTCATCATATCTACTATATGACTCATGCTTTACCTTTCGGTGATCCGTGTTCCGAGACCATGTCTGTACATGCTAGGCTCGTCAAGATCAAACCTTAGCTTCCGCATGAGCAAATCTGGCTTGCTCACGTTGTATACACTCGTAGAATCAAACACACCCGATCGTCACGTGATGCTTTGAAACAACAAGATTTAGCAACGGTGATTACTAAGGATGAACACTTTAAAACTTGAAATTGTGTGCTTGAGGGATCATCTTATAATGCTACCGTCGTGAACTAAGCAATACAACATGCATAAAAGGATTAACATCACATGCAATTCATAATATGTGATATGATATGGCCTTTCTCCTTGTGCTTCCGATCTCCATCTTCAAGCACGAACATGATCTCCATCATCACCGGTATGGCGTCAAGGTCAATGGCGCCGCTTCATGGTTGTCATCCACCAGCATCAACTATTACAACTACTTTGAATAATAGACACGTGGGTCTTAACGGAATTTAAAAGACAACCATATGGCTCCTGCCGGTTGCCAACTTACAATAAGGAACATTCCATACATCATATATAATCACAATCATGGCCATATCACATCACAACACACCCCTGCAAAACAAACTTAGACGCCTCTAATTTTCTTTGCATGTTTTACGTGGTTTGGGGCTTTCAATAAGTGACGTTCTAACTTACGAACAAGAACCACAACATTGATACTAGTATTGTCAATCACCCGTTGTAAATTGAATCTTAACTATGTTGGGAGAAACAGGCACCCGCAAAGCCACTTATGCAATACAAGTTGCATGTCAAGCGTGGAGCAAGTCTCATGAACGATGTCATGTAAGGTTAGCCCGGGACGCTTCATCCCACCATCCCGCAAGATGCAAAGTACACAAGAAGCAATCGACAACAAAAGCATCAACGCCCACAATGACCATTGTGTTCTACTCGTGCAACAGATCTACATATAGACACGGCTCTGATACCACTATAGGGGTTCGTAGCAAGGAAAACAAAAAAATTCAATCGCATGAACACAAACAAGCCAAGATCTATCTACTAGATTGCAGCAACGAGTCAATAGAGTACTAACCCTCGAAGATCCAAAGCGGTTAACGAGAGCAGATTCTCGTGGATGATGTAGTCGTACACTTCCGATCTCAAGATCGTGTAGACGATCCTTCCCAAGCCGTGCTCCGGCAGCTTCATGATCGGTCACACGTTCGGTACTCGATGAAGACCTTCCTCTCCCTTTTTCCATCAGGTAGCGGAGGTTGTAGCACTCTCCTCGTGATTCCGGCAGCACGACGGCGTGGTGTCGGAAGTAGAGGGGAGATCCCGCAGGGCTTCGCCTTAAGCCGGAGCGAGTATGGTGAACTATGAGAGAGGCCTTGGTGATCTAGGGTTTAGAGGGCACCAAGGGGAGGGCTTGGTCGGCGGCTAGGGTTTGGGGAAACCCTAACTCGCCGAGTTAGAGGAGCCCTAGGCGGCGGCGACTTGGAGGAGGCCGGCGGCTTGGGGCTAGGGTTTTGGGTGTAGGGAGAGGGGGCGCCCTACCCCTACTTATATAGGAGGGGAGAGGCGGTTTGGGGAGGAGGGAGTCCTCCTCCAATATCCTCCTCATGGCCGGCGGGTGGGAGGGAGTGGGACTTCCTCCCCAAGTAGGTTTCCTACTCTCCTTCCACCAAGCAAACTTCAGATTTGACTTTTTCAAATTGGCGTTTGACTTTCAAACTTGGATTTGATTTCTCTCTCCATATTGCCCAGCCAAGTGACTTAGTACATGATGCAACCATTCCAAATTGTCATGACACATCCATGTAACCTTCCCCTCCGGAGTGCCAGACCTTCCAGACCCTTCTAGAACATTCCTGGTGAAAACAC
Organism: Avena longiglumis; assembly: GCA_030063025.1. Lineage (NCBI taxonomy): Eukaryota > Viridiplantae > Streptophyta > Magnoliopsida > Poales > Poaceae > Avena > Avena longiglumis. The sequence continues at coordinate 85,525,273 of CP125977.1, read as the reverse complement.
TGGAATCTTTTCCGAACTCCAAAACAGAACTTTCCTTATATGAATCTTATTCTCCGGACCATTCCGGATCTCCTCATGATATCCTGGATCCCATCTGAGACTCCGAACAACATTCGGTCTCTTACTCATCATTCCATAACTACTCAACAACATCGAATCCTTCAGTGTGTCTCCCTACGGTTCGTGAATTATGCGGACATGACCGAGACACTTCTTCGATCAATAACCAATAGAGGAATCTGGAAATTCATATGGGTCCCACATATTTCTACGATTACTTTGCGATCGAATGAACCACTTACATACGATACCAATTTCCCTTTGTCTCACGATAGTTTACTTATCCGAGGTTTTGATCGTCAGTATCTCTGCATACCTAGTTCAACCTCGTTACTGATAAGTACTCTTTTCTCGTTCCCGTGATATGTGATGCCTTGTGAACCAGTCACATGCTTGCAAGCTAATTGGATGACATTCCACCGAGAGGGCCCAGAGTATATCTATCCGTCATATGGATGGACAAATCCCACTTTTAATCCATGTGCCTCAACACATACTTTTCGAACACTCAATGCCACCTTTATAGCCACCCAGTTACGGTGTGGTGTTTGATATCATCAAAGCATCCTTCCGGTGATGGTGATTAGAATGATCTCATGGTCGAATGAATTAGGTTACTATGTATCAGAAAGCATATAGCAAATGAACTATATTAAATGACTTGATCTTTATGCTATGCTTAACTATAGGAGTATGTCCATCACATCATTCTCCTAATGATATGAACCCGTTGTTAATAACATCTTCTATGTTCATGATCAGGAAACCATGATCATATATTAACCAACAAGCTAGTTTAACAAGAGGCTTTACTAGGGACTCTTTTATGTTTACAAATCACACAAGTATTAATGTTTCCGGTTAATACAATTATAGAATGGTATGTAAACATTTATCATAAGCATGAAGATATGATAATAAACACTTTATTATTACCTCTTGGGCATATCTCCAACAATGTTTTCGACGTATCAGCGTGGGCCAAAGCAATTGGGTCCCACGTACACATCTTATTCCTCGTACCGCTATGCCTCTATGTTTGACTCAATGCGATGGCGAACTTCATTTGGCGAGAGAGATCTGTGCCTTGGAGGCTCGCGGCTTCTACGCGGCGAAGTCGAATTTCTGCTTCTCCTTTCACCATTGCCGCCTACGCCCCTGCGGCTTCCATGGCTATGGCGGGATCCTTCATGGTCGCTGCCTGGAGGCTATGGTGGCCCTGGTGGATTGTTTCTAGCTGGGTTACCTGGTGGTGGACCCTCATTATGCTGACTCTGATGCTGGTTTCTTTGGGATCTGTCCCTACTTGATTTAGGGCGATCCGAATCATCTCTTCGTCCGGCGTTACTAGCCGAACGGCTCGGTGGTGGCATCCTTATCCGATCTTTCTCCTGCTGGCGACACACTTCCGGGTCTTCTCTATAGCGTTTGTTTTGCCGACGACGGTCCTGATGAGGAACCATTGCCCTGATGGCATATTCGGATGCAGCCGGAATAACCCTTGCCCAGTCACGTGCCGGCCTGCGAAAGTAGCCGTTTGAGCCGGTTCTTGAATTCTCTTCTTCTCCACGAGGACGATAGAGTTGATCTGTATCCCTGCGGAGTATTCTGTCAGCGCTTTGGTCCGTGTTAGTGTGGAAAAATTCCGATTTTGAGGCCAGCTTGCCTGAATGACGTGGCTCTTTTCTACTGCTTCAATCCTTTGTCCAGCAACACAACGCACTGCTGGACCTGTTGTTGAGACGGATTATTGGCGAGGATAGCTCGAGCTGCGATAGCGTTTTCCAATGGTGTGCTGTAGACTCGGATCTTCTCTCTGTTTTTTCTGTCAAATAGATCTCTGTGGATATCCGTGTTCTTGTTAGCAAGAAACGGACCTCCCCTTGTATTGTTTGGGTGTCGCTTGAAATCTGAATGATATTTGGCAGGATCACTGTCTAACTTATGTCTAAGCTCGACGATGCGCGCGGCTTCTTCGAGTAAAAACAAGCGGTGCTTTTCTAGGTCCTCAGCCCTTTTCTCCAGCGCCTCCTGTCGTGGGAATGGCCACGGCAGATGCTGCAATCGGCAGTGAGTAGTAGAACGAGGGGCAAGGGCGGCCAGCCATCTGCGGTGCGAGATGAGGGCGGAGACACGAGGTTTTACCCAGGTTCGGCCCCCCGGAAGGTAAAGACCTACTCCTGCTTTATTGTATTGATGGAGAGTACAATGGGAGAGCTCGACGGATAGGCGGTGAGTCGCTAGGGTGTATGATGGAACGTGTCCTCTATGCTTACCCTAGGGAGGTTTATATAGGCTCACCTCGCTAGGGTTTACAGATCTACAACCAAAATAGTTAAGGATTCAGAGGGTTCTTGAACTAATCCGACTGGGCCTAGCTACGCTTCTAGGCCTCCAGCTTCTAGTTGCCTGGGTCCTTGCCAAGTCTCGATCCAGTCGCTGTCCTGCAGGCCCACTCGCTGGCAGCTTGGGCCAGTAGGAAACGTCCTGCTGGGCATACCCTGATCGGCATATCCCCATCAGTAGTCCGCGAGGCCATCGTTGATTCGTCGCAGGTGTTCATTGGCAGTCGGAGTATGCGGGTCCAATTCGGACGCCCAGTCGAATCGAAGGCGGACTCCCTGAGTAAAAGAAAGAACTAGTCATTTTAGTCATAGTAACAGCGACTAGTCGAATTGCAGCTTGGCGAATGGGTCGACGAGTAGTTGAGTCACCATTATGGTGATCAGGTCGGCGAATCGTCAAATCACCGGAGACAGTGAATCGAATAGAAGAAGTTGGACCGTCAAAGCTAGTCAAACTAGCTGTTGGGTAATCCAACGGTAATATCGGTGTAATTACCGCGCGATAACGGCTCCTCGAATATGGCGGGTAACAACCGCTATATAAGGAGAGTAACAGGTGAGGGGAGAACACTTCCCACACTTCCTTCGATCTCGCGCATCCCAATCCTCCATTCCGTGCAGCGACCAGAGCGACTCATAACCCCAAATCCTCCAATCGATGGCGCCTCCGACGGAACCATGTGGCAGATCCAAGTGCACGAAAGTGCTGTTGAAATCGTTTGAGGAGGCGGGAATATTCCGCGCCGGGAGATGGCGCATCCCTGCGGCTGGAGAGGTGATCCCAGATCCACGCAAGGGAGAGTTCATATGCTTCACCAGCCACTTGGAGCGGGTGCTCGGATTCCCGACTTCCCTCTTCTTTTGCCGCTTCTGCGCCTACTACGACATCCAACCGTCGGACCAAGGGCCGCACAGCATCGAGCAGCTCGCCATATTCGTGGCGTTTTGCAAGTGCTACCTAGGTTGCCGACCGTATTTCCCCTATGGCAAGATCTGTTTCACGGGAGGATCGGCCGTGAAGAGGCAGGCGGCCCGATGCTGGCCGTGGGCGGCCTGACCTTTCAGCTGAAGTAGAAGGCGTCTTTTTTTTATCTGATGTTGCCCGCTAAGGCGGCAAATGAATGGAAGAAGAGTTGGTTTTATGTGACCGAGTTACCGCCGGGCGACGAGGTGGTGCTTCCGAGGTACTCCGCCGACCGACCCGAGCCGCGTCGGCTCCAAGTCACCAAACTCCCGTTGGACCAGCGGATGGTCGTTGACGAGATGTTGCAGACGATCCGCAACCTGAATAAGAAGGGCCTCCGAACCATCAATTTATACAATTGCTGGCTCGGGCGACGGCTCATGCCTCTGGCCAATCGCGCCCACTACATGTAAGAGTACACAGGAAAGGACGACCCGACGAAGTCCTGCCATGCCGAGTGGAGGCTCAATGACTACACCTTCGCCTTAAAAAGATCACCTTGGCGGAGTATCTTGACGCAAAGGCCGGGGACGCACCTTACACCGCAAAGTGCAAAGCCCCAACGGTAAATACTTTCTTTCCTTTGCATTCACAGTCGCAGATTTGCATTCGCGGTTATGCTGATTTGTCTTGTTGTTGCAGTTGTTCTAGGTGGTGGAAGTTGGCTCCCACCCGCAGACGATGAGAACTCGACCTCGTCCACCGAGGATGATAGCGAGTCTTCACCCGACCAGGGCGGCATCAGAAGTGATGGGGGCGACGAAAATGACGATCACGACGACGGCGGCGATGAAGCCATGGAGGTCGCCGCACCCGTGGCCCGGAAAACCCGCGGGCAACATTAACGCGAGCTCGAGGCCAGCAGGAGCCTTGAGGCCCACGATAGGGACGATGACGACCTCCCCGAGCATACCTCGCAGTGTGAGGCCACACCATCAAAGAAGAAGAAGAAGCTGGCTAAGCCGGTATCAACGCCTCGGTCTGCGAGTACCTCCGATGCTACCAGCGCAGCCGAGGAAGCTAGGGCCGACGCACCGGCGCAAGCGACCGCGGCGTCCGGAGCGGCCGTCATGGAAGGCGAAATGCCATTGGCGTCGCTGTTGCCGCCCTACGTCCCAGTCACCGGTCTCGGTGCTTCTCCAGCCACGGGCTCTTCGCCACCAAGGGGAGTACCCGCGGCGATCTTCGATGATCCTCCAGCCGCGGCCTCATCCTCGAAGAAGCCGTCGGTGTGTTGGGCGCAGAATGTGTTCGAGATGGGCCCCAGTCAGAAACTGGGGCCGGAGTTGGAGAAATCGGCCAGCATTCATACTGGCATGCGCTTTATTCCAGTCAACAAGTGAGTGTCTCCTATTCTTTCGTTTGTCCGCTTGATTATTGTCCGACTAGCGAGTTTGCTGATAGCATTATTCTGCAGGACTAGTGTGAAGAAAATAGGTCACCCTTCAGTGGCCAAGGTCCCGTTGGGTGCCGTGGAGGCGCCAGTCGACCCTTCAAAGAAGAGGAAGGGCGACGAGGTCGAGGCTCCTGTTGAATGCGCAAAGAAGTCAAAAGGCGACGAGGTCGTCACGATTTCAGACGAGCCGGTGATCGCCCTGAGCGAGGCTCCGACTGGAGTAGACGTGGCCTCGAAGGCCATGGTGGACACGGAGTCACAGCAGGTGGAGCCCGTGGGCTTGGTTGGAGCGACAGGCCCACCCTCGAGTGGTGCAGGGGCCGCGGTGGCAACGTTTCCTTGCTTTGTAGCGAGGGCCTCCGTGGCGAGTGTATTGGTGCCGTCGAGCCAGCTGCCTAAGGTCGTCGGCATCGAAGTAGAGCAGCGTCGTGGGTGTACTCCATTCATGCTCCCATCGATGGACGCAATGGAGCTTCACAGCATGCTAGGTGCCGCCATCCAGGTATGTCCAGTCCCCGAGGATCGGGCCACTAAATTTCAGTGGTCGGATCCTTATTGCTTTTTAGAGTCCAGTCCCCGAGTGGCTAGTCGCTGAACTTCAGCGGCTAGGCACTTAGGATTTTCGCCTTCTAGTCCCCGAGTGGCTAGTCGCTGAATTTCAGTGGCTAGTTACTTATGATTTTCGCCTTCCAGTCCCCGAGTGGCTAGTCGCTGAATTTCAGTTTCTAGGCACTTAGGATTTTCGCCTTCCAGTCCCCGAGTGGCTAGTCGCTGAATTTCAGCGGCTAGGTACTTAGGATTTCCGTTGCTGATTCTTCCATGACTACGCAGGGTCTGGAGCACGAATCTGCGGAGCGACTTGCTGCGAAGGACCGTCTGGAGAGGGAACTCCTTGTTGCCAGGGAGGCGAACAAACAGCTTCGAGCGACTGCGGGTGAGTGGCTGTCATGCTTGATAGTGGTCGTAAACCTTATTCTTCTTGTATTCACAGTTTTACTGATGCAGATGACAACGCGGTCGCGATGGAAAAGGCTCGTCAGGGCCTGGTACCGGCGAGTGAACTGACGGCGACGCACTCATCCTTGAACACCGCGGAGAAGCGAATCGCCGACTTGGAGCGGGAGCATAGGGAGGCGAAGGAAGAAACTATCTCGTCGGATGAAAGGGCCAAGGAAGCCGTTGCTTCTGCTGCTGAGGAATGGAAGTTGTCAGATGTGCTCGTAGCTGGGCTGCAGAATGACCTTTCCAGTCTTCAGGATTTCATCACGGAGCGTTGTCGGCCGCTTATTGGTGAGTTCTCTATCCTTTAGCGAGTCCCCGAGCGTGCGGGTCGCTTTTTTTTTGCTTGAGCATTCCTTACTCTTCGCTTTGTGTGCTTACAGGCAGGATTACTGACGGTGCTAAAGAGCCGCAGTCCTATGATGCGCGGCAATGTGTCACCACACTGGTTGACTCTGTCGCCTTGTCTGCGACCTACATTCGTTCGTACCTCCAGAAGATCTCGCCGACGGAGGTGATTCCCAGCGACCTCATCGAAGTTTGGCGCTACATGGAGAAGGCCCCGACTGTGGTTGACTTCATGGCGTGGTCGGCTTTTCTTCGTGGTGCTGCGACTGTACCGAGCCTTGGGCTCGCGCACTTCCCCCACGACTTCGACCTCGACGACGTCACGAGCGGGTACCCTTCATCGACTGGCAAGGTCGAGATTGCCTAAGTTCTGAAGCTGACCGAGCGCGTTGTGGTGTTCTCCGACCGGGTGTGGGCGATGGGTGACCTTCTCCGTACCAAGAGTCGGCGGTCGCCCCGAACAACCCTGAGTCGGCGCATCGGGACTTCAAGGTGGAGCAGCCATTTCGGGCGGCGATGGCGGGTGAGCTTACGACATACCCTTCGAACCCTTGGGTTCCGTTTATCCACCGTTGTGGCGATGGTGGCGCCTCATCGTCGAAGCCTGCAGAATAGAACTATTTTTCAACTAGCATTAGTTAGGTAGACATGTGACTGCCCTTGTAAGCGAACAAAATTGTTGCTCGAAGGAATGCAAGGATGATTTTGTCAACATATTTGATTTGATTGTTGGTTGTGCGAGTCCCCGAGCGCGTCCTCCCTTTTATGGGTTTACCTCGTTTTTATGTGTATCTATGTTGTTCAAACTGTTAGTGAGTTAGGGTCGACTCACCGTGGCTTGGAAAGCCAGTCGCATGGCGACTCCAAGGGGTGCTCTGTACTTAGCCGTTTTCCCGGGCGCGAACGGGGTCGGGTGGCCGAGTCCCCGAGCGTGGTACTTAGTTGTTCTAGTAGCATGCCCAAGGTAGGTGAGGACGGGGCGCGTTGTTGGTCGCGTCGCTCCACCTGATCCGTGGGACCAGTCGCGTGGCGAGTCCAGGAAGCGCTCCCAGTTTTTCCCTGGTCGCTTCGGTTCGGACTGGCGTTAGTCCTCGAGCGTGGTACTTTGCCGTTCGAGCTGCTGCACCAAGGATGTGGAGGACTGGGTCGCTGTGGGAAGCGAATGCGGTTGTCTTGGCTCGGAAAGCCAGTCGAGCGAGGCGACTCCGATGGGGATTCGGGTTGGCTTTGTTCGTTGACGATACGAGGCCCGAATTTTTTGGTTCCCTCGGATCGCGCTACTTGGCCGTGCCGGTCAAGTCACCAAGGGTTGACTTCCGCTAGTAGCATAGCGTTGTTATTACGAGTGTGAGTGGCACAAGGTACGGAGAGTGGACACAAGTTGTGCGAATCGATCTTCTTTATTTCATAGCGGGTAGGGGGTACATGTCTGGAGTTCTAGGAATAGAACTTTTGTAGGAGGTTTACATTCCATGGCCGCTTGACGTCAAGTTTTCCGTCACCTCGGATGTCGATGAGGTAGTAGGCGTCGTTGCCCAGGACTCGCCCGATGGCGAATGGCCCCTCCAAAGGGGGAGAGCTTGTGCATGCCTTTCTTGTCCTGGATCATTACCAGGTCACCTTCCTAGAAAGTGCGGGTCCGTACTCGGCGGCTGTGGTAGTGGTGAAGCCCTTGCTGGTAGATGGCGGTGCGGGAGCGAGCTAGTTCACGCGCTTCGTCGAGCTGGTCGACTCCGTCCTGGCGTGCGAGCTCATTGTCGGCCTCCGCGTAGTTGACCACCCGAGGCGAGTCATGCTCGAGGTCGGTTGGCATGACGGCCTCGGCGTCGTACACCAAGAAGAAGGGGGTGAATCCTGTCGACATATTAGGCATCTTGGCGAAGCAGCTTACATATTAGGCATAAAGATCTATAGAGATAGATCAAAACGCCAAATATCATTGTCACAAAGTACATATTTGGACAAAGTTCTAAAGAGGTTTGGAATGGAAGATAGCAAGAAACGGTTCTTGCCCATGTTGCCCAATACGACCTTGAGTAAAACTCAAAGTCCGACATCGGCAGAAGATAGAGAAAGGATGAGTAAGACTCCATATGCCTCAGCCATAGGATCTCTAATGTATGCCATGCTATGTACTAGACCCGACATTGCATATGCTGTTAGTTTAACTAGCAGATATCAAAGTGATCCAGAGGATCATTGGACATGATCAAAACATCCTTAAGTACTTGAGAAGAACTAAGGATATGGTTCTTTCTTATGGAGGTGATGAACATCTCGTTGTTAATGGTTACACCGATGCTAGTTGGAACACCGATCCGGATGATTCTAAATCACAATCTGGATACGTATTTATTTTGAATGGTGCAACAGTTAGCTGGAGGAGTGCAAAGCAAAGCGTTGTGGCGAGATCTTCAACTGAATCGGAATACATGGCTGCTTCGGAGGCTTCACAAGAAGCGATATGGATGAAATAGTTCATTACAGAGCTGGGTGTGGTTCCTAGTGCGCTGGACCCAATGTCTATCTACTGTGATAATATGGGCGCCATAGCCAATGCGCAAGAACCAAGGTCACACAAGAAGCTGAAGCATATCAAGCTACGTTTTCACGATATTTGAGAACATATCCAAGATGGGGATATAAAGATTTGCAAAGTACACACAGATCTGAATGTGGCGGATCCGTTGACTAAACCTCTCCCGAGGGCAAAACATGACCAGCACCAAACTGCCATGGGTATTCGGTATATTACCATGTAATCTAGATTAGATGACTCTAGTGCAAGTGGGAGACTGTTGGAGATATGCCCTAGAGGCAATAATAAATGTAGTTATTATTATATCTTTGTGTTTATGATAAATATTTACATTCATGCTATAATAGTATTAACAAGGAAACATTAATACTTGTGTGATTTGTAAACTAAAATAAGAGTCCCTAGTAAAAGCCTCTTTATAATACTAGCTTGTTGGTTAATAGATGATTGTGGTTTCCATATCATGAACATTGAGATGTTATTAACAACAAGATCATATCATTAGGAGAATGATATGGTGGACATACTCCTATAGATAAGCGTAGCATAAAGATCAAGTCATTTTAATGTTCAATTGATATATGCTTTCTGATACATAGTAATCGAATTCCTTCGACCATGAGATCATGCATATCACCTTTGCCGGATGGATGCTTTGATGACATCAAACACCACACCGTAACTGGGTGGCTATAAAGGTGGCATTGAGTGTTCAGAAAGTATTGGTTGAAACACATGGATCAAGAGTGGGATTTGTCCATCCACATGACGGATAAATATACTCTAGGCCCTCTCGGTGAAATGTCATCCAATTAGCTTGCAAGCATGTGACTAGCTCACAAGGGATCACATATCACGGGAATGAGAAAAGAGTACTTATCAGTAACGAGGTTGAACTAGGTATGCAGAGATACCGACGATCAAAACCTCGGATAAGTAAATTATCGTGAGAAAAAGGGAAATTGATATCGTATGTAAGTGGTTCATTCGATCGCAAAGTAATCGTAGAAATATGTGGGAGCCATATGAATTTCCAGATTCCTCTATTGGTTATTGATCGGAGAAGTGTCTCGATCATGTCCGCATAATTCACGAACCGTAGGGAGACACACTTAAGGATTCGACGTTGTTTGAGTAGTTATGGAATGATGAGAAAGAGTCCGAATGTTGTTCGGAGTCTCGAATGGGATTCGGGATATCACGAGGAGATCCGGAATGGTCCGGAGAATAAGATTCATATAAGGAAAGTCCCGTTTCGGAGTTGGAGAATGGTTCCGGTGTTTTCATCGGGAATGTTCTAGAAGGTTCCGGAATGTCCGACACTCCGGAAGGGAAGGGTACCTGAATGTGTTATATCAAGTTGGTATGATTGCATCATGTACTAAGTGTCATCGCTGAACAAAATAGAGGATTAAATCAAATCCTAGTTTGAAAATTCAAACGGCTAGTTTGAAAATCAAACGGCTATTGTGGGAAGTGGAAAAGAGGAGGAAACCGAGTTGGGGAGGAGTCCCTCCTCCCCACCGCCGGCGCCCCACCAAGCCGAGTTGGGGAGGGACTCCTCTCCCTCCCCTTGGCCGGCCGGCCCCTCCACCTATATAAGGAGGGGCAGGGCTCCCTCCTAGAGACACACAAGATCCTCTCCTCCAAACCCTAGTACCAAGCCGCCGCCTCCATAGCCGACCCTTAGGAAAACCGCCTAGCTAAACCCTAGCCGCCGGCTTGCTCCTCCTCGGCGTGTCTAAACCCTAGATCCGAGGACTCTCTCATACTCCACCATATACTGCCTCGCTTAAGGCGAAGCCTGCGAGATCTCCCTCTACTTCCGTACCACGCCAGGTCTACGGAATCGCGAGGAGAGTGCTACAACCTCTGCCTGCTGGAACAAGGGAGAGGAAGGTCTTCGAGTACCGAACGTGTGACCGATCAAGGAGCTGCCGAACGCAGCCTTGGGAAGGATCGTCTACGCGATCTTGAGATCGGGAAGAGTACGACTACATCACCCACGAGAATCCGCTCTCGTTAAACACTTTGGAATCTTCGAGGGTGAGTTATTCTATCGACTCATTGCTACAATCTAGTAGATAGATCTTGGCTTGTTTGTTTGTATGCGGTAGAAAATTTTTGTTTTCCATGCTACGAAACCCTACAGTGGTATCAGAGCCGTGTCTATATGTAGATCTGTTGCACGAGTAGAACACAATGGTCATTGTGGGCGTTGATGCTTTTATTGTCGATTGCTTCTTGTGTACTTTGCATCTTGCGGTATGTTGGGATGAAGCGGCCCGGGCTAACCTTACATGACATTTTTCATGAGACTTGCTCCACGCTTGACATGCAACTTGTATTGCATAAGTGGCTTTGCGGGTGCCTGTTTCTCCTAGCATAGTTAAGATCCAATTTACAACGGGTGATTAACAATACTAGTATCAATGTTGTGGTTCTTGTTCGTAAGTTATAACGACACTTATTGAAATCCCCAAACCACGTAAAATATGCAAAGAAAGTAGAGGCGTCTAACTTTGTTTTGCAGGGGTGTGCTGTGATGTGATATGGCCATGATTGTGATTATATTTGATGTATGCAATGTTCCTTATTGTAAGTTGGCAACCGGCAGGAGCCATATGGTTGTCTTTAATTTATGTTAAGACCCGCGTGTCTATTCAAAGTAGTTGTAATAGTTGAAGCCGGTGGACGACAACCATGGAGAAGCCGGTGATGATGGAGATCATGTTCGTGCTAGAAGATGGAGATCGAAAGCGCAAAGAAGAAAGGCCATATCATATCACATATTATGAATTGCATGTGATGTTAATCCTTTATGCATCTTGTATTGCTTAGTAGACGACGGTAGCATTATAATATGATTCCTCATGCACATGAATTTCAAGTCATAAAGTGTTCACCCTTAGTTAGCACCGTTGCTAAAGCTTGTTGTTTCGAAGCACCACGTGATGATCGGGTGTGTTAGATTCCGCAAGTGTATACAACGTGAGCAAGCCATATTTGCTCATGCGGAAACTAAGGTTTGATCTTGACGAGCCTAGCATGTACAGACATGGTCTCGGAACACGGATCATCGAAAGGTAAAGCATGAATCATATAGTAGATATGATGAACATGTCGATTGTTCGCCATTGAAACTATATCAACTCTCGTGATGATCGGTGTTGATGTGGTGCATTTGGTTCGTGTGATCACTAAAACAATGTGAGGGATATTGTTTTGAGTGGGAGTTCACCTAGATTAATTTTATTATTAATTTGAACCCAATTTGTCATAAACTTAGTCTAAACTATTGCAAATATGTTGTAGATCAATGGCAGCCCCTACCATCAATTTTAATGCATTCCTAGAGAAAGAAAAGTTGAAAAACAATGGAAGCAACTTCGCGGATTGGTTCCGCAATTTGAGGATTGTCCTCACCGGTAATTTGACCTATGTTTGGATGCACCGCTAGGTGACCCACTGCGGTGATCTTGCCGATGAAGTAAAGAACGTTTACCTCACTCGGAAGACTCAAGACTCCACGATTCAAAGGTGCTATCCTGTATGGTTTAGAATCGGAGCTTCAGAAAAGGTTTGAGAATTTAGACCCATATGATATTGTCGAGGATCTCAAATTGATCTTTGAGACTCATGCGGCAATTGAAAGCTATGAGGCTTCTGAAAAGTTCTTTAACTGCAAGATGGAATAGGGCAGCTCCGTCAGTGAGCATGTGCTTAAGATGTCTGGGCACGCAAACAAACTTCAAATCTTGGGTATTGTGATTCCTAATGCTTTGGGGATTTACCGTGTCCTCCAATCACTACCACCAAGTTACAAGAACTTTGTGATGAACTACAACATGCAAAACATGAACAAGACGTTGCTAGAACTCTTTGCCATGTTGAAATCTGCAGAAGTGGAGATCAAGAAAGAGCACCAAGTGTTGTTGGTCAATAAGACCACCAAATTCAAGAAAGGCAAGTCTAAGCAGAAGGGACACTTCAAGAAGGGTGGTAAGAAAGTTGCCACGCCGACGAAGAAGACCAAGGCTGGACCTAAGCCTGATACTGAGTGATTTTACTGCAAGGGAGAAGGTCACTGGAAGCGTAATTGCCCAAAGTACTTGGCGGATTTGAAGAACGGCAACATCAAGAAGAAAGGTATATCTGATATACATGTTATTGATGTGTATCTCACTAGTACTCGTAGTAGTGCCTGGCTATTTGATACTGGTTTGGTTGCTCATATTTGTAACTCAAAACAGGTGCTGCAGAATAAACGGAAGCTAGCAAAGAACGAGGTGACGATGCGCGTGGGAAACGGATCAAAGTTTGATGTGATCGCGGTCAGCACGCTACCCCTTCATATACCATCGGGATTAGTTTTATACTTAAATAATTGTTATTTGGTGCCTGCGTTGAGCACGAACATTATATCGGGATCTTGTTTATTGCGAGACGGTTACTTGTTTAAGTCCGAGAATAATGGTTGTTCGATTTATATGAGTAATATGTTTTATGCACATGCACCTTTGATAGATGGTCTATTTTTATTGAATCTCAATAGTGGAAATACACATATTAATAACATTGAGGCAAACGTTTGAAATCGAGGGATAACTAGACCTATATGTGGCACTGTCGTCTTGGTCACATTGGAGTGAAGCGTATGAAGAAACTCCATTCCGATGGACTTCTTGAATAACTTGATTTCCAATCACTTGAAAGATGTGAAGCATGTCTGATGGGTAAAATGACTAAGACTCCATTTTCTGGTATGATGGAGCGAGCTACGGACTTATTGGAAATCATACATACCGATGTGTGTGGTCCAATGAGTGTAGCATCGCGCGGTGGTTATCGTTATGTTCTTACCTTCACGGATGACTTGAGTAGATATGGGTATATCTATTTCATGAAACATAAGTCCGAAACTTTCGAGAAGTTTAAGGAATTTCAAAGTGAGGTAGAGAATCAACGTAACAAGAAGATTAAATTTCTACGTTCTGATCGTGGAGGTGAATATCTAAGTTACGAGTTTGGCGAGCATTTGAAGAAATGCGGAATACTTTCACTATTGACACCGGGAACACCACAACAGAATGGTGTGTCCTAACGTCGTAATCGAACTCTCTTAGATATGGTTCATTCTATGATGTCACTTACGATTTACCGCTATCATTTTGGGGTTATGCATTAGAAAACCAGATTCACTTTAAATAGGGCACCATCTAAATCCGTTGAAACGACACCGTATGAATTATGGTTTGGGAAGAAACCTAGATTGTCGTTCCTTAAAGTTTGGGGTTGCGAAGCCTATGTAAAGAAGTTACAACCGGACAAGCTTGAACCCAAACCGGAAAAATGCGTCTTCATAGGATACCCGAAGGAAACTATTGGGTATACCTTCTATCATAGATCCGAAGGCAAAATCTTCGTTGCCAAGAATGGATCCTTTCTAGAGAAGGAATTTCTCTCGAAAGAAGTGACTGGAAGGAAAGTAGAACTCGACGAGGTTGTTGAACCTTCTCTCTAAATTGCGAGTAGCGTAGCACCGGAAGAAGTTCCTGTGGTGCCTGCACCAGTTAGAGAGGAAGCTAATGATGATGATCATGAAACTTCGGTTGAAGTTGCTACAGAGCCTCGCAGGTCAACGAGAACTCGTACCACTCCAGATTGGTATGATCCCGTTATGAGTGTCATGTTGGTGGACAACACCGATGACCCTGAGACATATGAGGAAGCGATGATGAGCCCAGATTCCAATAAATGGCAAGAATCCATGAAATCCGAGATTGGATCCATGTACGAAAACCAAGTATGGACTTTGTGGACTTACCATATGGCCGGAAGACTGTCGAGAACAAATGGATTTTCAAGAAGAAAACAGATGCTGATGGTAATGTTACTGTCTATAAAGCTCGACTTGTCGCAAAGGGGTTTAGACAAATTCAAGGAGTTGACTACGATGAGACTTTCTCACCAGTAGCGAAGCTAAAGTCTGTGAGGATTATGTTAGCAATCGCTGCATATTATGATTATGAGATGTGGCAGATGGATGTCAGAACAGCATTCCTCAATGGAGACATTGATGAAGAATTGTATATGATGCAACCCAAAGGTTTTGTCGATCCTACAGATGCTAACAAGGTATGCAAACTTCAACGGTCCATCTATGGATTGAAGCAAGCATCCCGAAGTTGGAATCAACGTTTTGATAAGGTGATCAAAAGTTTTGGTTTTATACAAACTTATCGAGAAGCTTGTATTTACAAGAAAGTGAGTGGGAGCTCTGTAGCATTCTTAATACTATATGTAGATGGCATATTGTTGATTGGGAATGATGTAGACTTTCTTAATAGTGTCAAGGAATATTTGAATAATAGTTTTTCAATGAAGGATCTTGGCGAAGCAGCTTACATATTAGGCATAAAGATCTATAGAGATAGATCAAAACGCCAAATATCATTGTCACAAAGTACATATTTGGACAAAGTTCTAAAGAGGTTTGGAATGGAAGATAGCAAGAAAGGGTTCTTGCCCATGTTGCCCAATACGACCTTGAGTTAAACTCAAAGTCCGACATCGGCAGAAGATAGAGAAAGGATGAGTAAGACTTCCTATGCCTCAGCCATAGGATCTCTAATGTATGCCATGCTATGTACTAGACCCGACATTGCATATGCTGTTAGTTTAACTAGCAGATATCAAAGTGATCCAGGAGTGGATCATTGGACAGCGGTCAAAAAAACATCCTTAAGTACTTGAGAAGAACTAAGGATATGGTTCTTTCTTATGGAGGTGATGAACAGCTCGTTGTTAATGGTTACACCGATGCTAGTTGGAACACCGATCCGGATGATTCTAAATCACAATCTGGATACGTATTTATTTTGAATCGTGCAGCTTAGCTGGAGGAGTGCAAAGCAAAGTTGGCGAGATCTTCAACGAATCGGAATACATGGTCGCTTGAGGCTTCACAAGAAGCGATATGGATGAAAGAGTTCATTACAGAGTGGGTGTGGTTCCTAGTGCGCTGGACCCAATGTCTATCATGTGATAACATGGGTGCCATAGCCAATGCGCAAGAACCAAGGTCACACAAGAAGTCAAGCATATCAAGCTACGTTTTCACGCTATTCGAGAACATATCCAAGATGGGGATATAAAGATTTGCAAAGTACACAGATCCGAATGTGGCGGATCCGTTGACTAAACCTCTCGAGGGAAAACATGACCAGCACCAAACTGCCATGGGTGTTCGGTATATTACCATGTAATCTAGATTAGATGACTCTAGTGCAAGTGGGAGACTGTTGGAGATATGCCCTAGAGGCAATAATAAATGTAGTTATTATTATATCTTTGTGTTTATGATAAATATTTACATTCATGCTATAATAGTATTAACAAGGAAACATTAATACTTGTGTGATTTGTAAACTAAAATAAGAGTCCCTAGTAAAAGCCTCTTTATAATACTAGCTTGTTGGTTAATAGATGATTGTGGTTTCCATATCATGAACATTGAGATGTTATTAACAACACGATCATATCGTTAGGAGAATGATATGGTGGACATACTCCTATAGATAAGCGTAGCATAAAGATCAAGTCATTTTAATAGTTCAATTGATATATGCTTTCTGATACATAGTAATAGAATTCCTTCGACCACGAGATCATGCATATCACCTTTGCCGGATGGATGCTTTGATGACATCAAACACCACACCGTAACTGGGTGGCTATAAAGGTGGCATTGAGTGTTCAGAAAGTATTGGTTGAAACACATGGATCAAGAGTGGGATTTGTCCATCCACATGACGGATAGATATACTCTGGGCCCTCTCGGTGAAATGTCATCCAATTAGCTTGCAAGCATGTGACTAGCTCACAAGGGATTACATATCACGGGAACGAGAAAAGAGTACTTATCAGTAACGAGGTTGAACTAGGTATGCAGAGATACCGACGATCAAAACCTCGGATAAGTAAATTATCATGATACAAAGGGAAATTGATATCGTATGTAAGTGGTTCATTCGATCGCAAAGTAATCGTAGAAATATGTGGGAGCCATATGAATTTCCAGATTCCTCTATTGGTTATTGATCGGAGAAGTGTCTCGATCATGTCCGCATAATTCACGAACCGTAGGGAGACACACTTAAGGATTCGACGTTGTTTGAGTAGTTATGGAATGATGAGAAAGAGTCCGAATGTTGTTCAGAGTCTCGAATGGGATTCGGGATATCACGAGGAGATCCGGAATGGTCCGGAGAATAAGATTCATATAAGGAAATTCCCATTTCGGAGTTGGAGAATGGTTCCGGTGTTTTCATCGGGAATGTTCTAGAAGGTTCCGGAATGTCCGGCACTCCGGAAGGGAAGGGTACTTGAATGTGTTATATAAAGTTGTTATGATTGCATCATGTACTAAGTGTCATCGCTGAACAAAATAGAGGATTAAATCAAATCCTAGTTTGAAAAGTCAAACGGCTATTTTTGGGAAGTGGAAAAGAGGAGGAAACCGAGTTGGGGAGGAGTCCCTCCTCCCCACCGCCGGCGCCCCACCAAGCCGAGTTGGGGAGGGACTCCTCTCCCTCCCCTTGGCCGGCCGGCCCCTCCACCTATATAAGGAGGGGCAGGGCTCCCTCCTAGAGACACACAAGATCCTCTCCTCCAAACCCTAGTACCAAGCCGCCGCCGCCTCTATAGCCGCCGACGGCCCTAGGGAAAACCGCCGCCGCCTAGCTAAACCCTAGCCGCCGGCTTGCTCCTCCTCGGCGTGTCTAAACCCTAGATCGTCGAGGGACTCTCTCATACTCCACCATATACTCGCTCCGTCTTAAGGCGGCCTCGAGATCTCCCTCTACTTCCCAGTACCACGCCTGTCAGCCGGAATCGCGAGAGAGTGCTACAACCTCCGCCTTTGGAACAAGGGAGAGGAAGGTCTTCGTCGAGTACCGAACGTGTGACCGACTGCGGGAGCGCCGCCGGAACGCAGCGCCGGAAGGATCGTCTACGCGATCTTGAGATCGGGAAGAGTACGACTACATCACCCACGAGAATCCGCTCTCGTTAAACACTTTGGAATCTTCGAGGGTGAGTTATTCTATCGACTCATTGCTACAATCTAGTAGATAGATCTTGGCTTGTTTGTTTGTATGCGGTAGAAATTTTTTGTTTTTCATGCTACAAAACCCTACACCAACACCCAGGAGTCTGTTCGAGTGGAACTTACAGTCTTGGCTTCAGGCCATGGAGGATGCTCTGGTTGGCGCGTTCCGACAGGCTGTTGGACTCCGGGTGGGCGACTGAGGCGAGGTCGAGTCGTATGTTGTGCTCCTTGTAGAATTCAGCCATGGATCCTTTGGCAAAGTTGGTGCTGTTGTCCATGATGATATTGTACGGGAACCCGTAGCGATAGATGAGCTCGCGTAGGAACTTGGTGGTGGTCTTCCCGTCGCACTTGAGGACTGGCTTGGCCTCCACCCATTTTGTGAACTTGTCGACCGCGACTAAGAGGTGGGTGAAGCCAGATGGGGCCTTCTTGAAGGTTCCTACCATGTCCATGCCCCCACACAGCAAATGGCCAGGTGATGGGGATGGTCTTGAGCGCCGAGCTCGGTACATGGGTCTGTTTGGCGTACTTCTAGCACCCGACGCAGCGTTGGATGATGTCGACCGTGTCGGCGTGTGCGGTGAGCCAGTAAAAGCCATATCGCATGGCCTTGGTGACTAGGGAGCGGGTGCCAGCATGGTGGCCGCAGTCGCCAGCGTGGATGTCCTGGAGGATCTTGCGTCCTTATGCGGGTTGGACGCAGCGTTCAAACACGCCGGTCACGCTACGCTTGTGGAGCTCGTCGTTGATGATGACGAAGGATTTGCAGCGGCATGCTATCATACGGGCCTCCGTTTCATCAGCGGGTAGGGTGCCTCCCTCCAGGTAGGCGACGTATGGCGCGGTCCAGTCGCTTGGCTTGGCGATCATTGCGACCAGAGCTTCGTTCGATTGCAGCGGAATTCCGATGTCGATCTCCCTCAGGGGAGAGACGTAAGTCTTGGTGATGGTGTCGAGGAAGACGCTGGCGGGCGGCGCGAGTCGAGCTGAGCCGAGGCGGGAGAGTGCGTCGGCCTCCTTGTTCTTTCACCGATCGATCCATTCGACGGAATAGCCCGCAAAATGGCCTCCCAGCTGGTCCACTGCTTGGCGGTATGCCGCCATGGTGTGGGAGACTGCATCGCAGGTGCCGGCGACGAGGTCGGAATCACCGTAGCAACGCAGACGGTTGATGTTCAATTCCTTGGATGCTCACATGCCGTGGAGGAGCGCCTCGTACTCAGCCATGTTGTTGGTGCAGGGGGTGAAGTTAAGGTACATGACGTAGCGTAGCTTGTCGCCCTTTGGAGATGTGAGGACGATCCCTGCCCCTACACCATCTGCGTTCTTGGAGCCGTCGAAGTGTAGGAACCAGTAGTGGAGGTACGACAATTTCTCTGGCTGATGGGCCTCCTCCCAGTCGGCGAGAAAGTCTGCTAGAGCCTGCGACTTGATCGCCTTGCGCGGCTCGTATGTGATGTTTTGGACTCCGATCTCGACGGCCCACTTGGCGACTCGCCCGATTGCCTCGCGGTTGCGGATGATGTCCTGCAACGGAGCTGAGGAGACGACCGTGATTAGGTGCTCCTGGAAGTACGCGAAATGTCTGGCGATGACCGTGATTTACCGGTTCGCATCGCGGGTAGCGCTGGCGTGACTCGGTGAGGACTTCGCTGATGTAGTAGACAGGTCGCTGCATCGGGAGCTCCTTGCCTTCTTCTGGTCGTTCGACAACCATGACGGCGCTGACGACTCGCTTGGAGGCCGCGATCTAGACGAGCATGGGCTCCTTGTCGACGGGGGCGGCGAGTAGCGGGGCCGCGAGTAGCACCTTCTTGAGAGCATGGAGCGCGTCGTCTGCCTCCTTGTCCCACTAGAACGTGGGGTTCTTGCGCATTAGGCGTTAGAGGGGCATCGCCTTCTCGCCTAGCAAGGGGATGAAGCGGATAAGAGTCGCGACTCGTCCGGCCAGCTTCTGGACATCGCGCATGCACTCGGGTTTGCCGAGCCGGGCGATCGTGTTGATCTTGGTGGGGTTCGCCTCGATCCCGCACTTGGAGACGACGTACCCTAGTAACTGTCCAGTAGGTACACCGAAGGTGCACTTTCCTGGGTTCAGCTTTATCTTGTACCTCTGCAGGTTTGCGAAGGTTTCCGCTAGGTCGGCGAGTAGGTCGCCCTGGAAGTCGACTTCACCACCACGTCGTGGATGTAGACGTGGATGTTGTGGCCAATTTGGCTCGCAAGGCACTCTTGCATGCACCTCTGGTAGGTCGCCCCAGTATTCTTGAGGCCGAAGTTCATGGCGGTGTAGCAGAAGGCTCTGAATGGCGTGATGAACACCGTCTTCTCCTCGTCCTCGACTGCCATTTTGATCTGGTTGTAACCAGAGTAGTCATCAAGGAAGCATAGCGACTCTGAGCCTGCGGTCGAGTCGATGATCTGGTCGATTCGCGGGAGGACGAATTGCTCCTTCAGGCAGGCGTTGTTGAGGTTTGTGTAGTCGATACACATTATCCACGTCCCGTTTTTCTTCTTGACCAGGACTGGGTTTGCCAGCCACTTGGAGTATTTGATTGGCCAAATGAAGCCTGCAGCGAGTAGACGCTGCACCTCCTCAGCGATTGCTCGGCGGCGCTCTTCATTGAAGGGCCGCAGCGACTGCTTGACGGGTCGCACCTTGGGGTCAGCGTCGAGTTTGTGCTGAGCGAGTTCCCTCGAGACACCAGGCATGTCGGAAGGTTTCCATGTGAAGATGTCGCGATTCTCACATAGGAACTCGATGAGCACGCTTTCCTATGCTAGGCTCATGCCCGTTCCGATCGTCACCGTTTGGCTGGGTTCGCCTAGGACCAGCTCACCGGAGCGAGTGTGTGTCGTTGCCTCGAATGCGCTGGAGCCGCTGCCCACCGAGTTGGGCTTCTTGAGTATGGTGGGGTCGTCGCTGTTGACCGTGGTCGTGTACTTGGCGAGCTCCTCTGTGTGGTTCTCCTTCGCGGCTATGACAGCGTCGGCGAGCTCGGTGCCCTTGGCTTCGCATTCTGTGGCCATGTCGGGGTCGCCATGGACAGTGATGATGCCACACGGCCTGGGGAGCTTCATCGCGTTATACGCGTAGTGGGGCGCTGCCATGAATTTGGCGAATGCCTGCCGCCCCAGGATGCAGTGGTAGGGGCTGTTGAATGGTACCAGCTCGAAGACGATCCTCTCGGTGCGGAAGTTTGCTAGTGTGCCGAAGGTGACTGGCAGCGTCACCTTGCCGATCGGGTACGCCTTCCGACCGCGGACGATGCCGTGGAAGGTGGTGTAGGTCGTCTCGATCATCGACTGCGGGAGCCGCAGTCGCCTGAACGTACCCAGGTACAGGATGTTGATGGAGCTGCCGTCGTCCATCAGTGTCTTGGGGAGCCAGTAGTCTCCCACCTTGGGCTTGACCACCAAGGCGACTCGGCCCGGATATTCGATCCGCGACGAGTGGTCCTCGCGGCTCCAGGTGATTCGTTGCTCGGACCAGTTGAGGAACTGGGGGATGTCGACCTAGGACATCGCATTGACAGCGACAGCGCGGGCGATGACCTTATTCTCGTGCTTTGTGTTGAAGCCGGTGAAGGTGTGAAGCGAGCCGGTGTCGTTGCCGAATTTTCCGCTGTTTGGTGGGTGGTTGTCGGGGTCTTCCTGTGCGTGTTGTGCCTTCTCTATCTCCTTCAGGGAGTGGCAGTCGGTGGTCGTGTGCGTGGCCAGCTTCCAACCCTGATATGAAACACACAGGGTTGGTTGAGGAGAGTCGTGGGGTCGAACCTCGGCTTTGCCTTGTAGTTGTCATCGTCGCGGCTCTAGCCTCCATCACAGCGGAAGCTCTTGGGCTCGCGTGGCGCGTATCCGGCATTGGCGACGAAGCCGAATCGCCCGTCACCGTGGCTCTTGCCGGTGAGGCGAGTGTTGCTATAGCGTAGCTCGGGTCGTCTCCCATTCTCGTGGCCACTCGCGCGGCGATTCCCTCCCGACTCGTTGTCGGTTTCTTGGTTTGCGTCCTCCTCCGCGTACCGCTTGGCAATCTCGAGGAGGTCCGGTATGTTGTCAAGTGTGTTGTACACCCGCTTGAGCTTGGTGACCAAGGGCTCATAGCGGCACGAGGTCTTGAAGCAGTGGATCGCGGTATCCGGGTGGATTCCGGCCGCGTTGTACCACAGGTCTTGCCACCATGGACCCAGTTGCAGGTCGACTCGCGGGGTCCCTGGACACATCACTCCAGGTCCTCGATAGTGGTGGCGCGGGTGTAGGAGCCCTCAAAGTGCCTGAAGAAGGCGTCACGCATTTCCTCCCAGGAGTCGATGCTGTCTGCGAGGAGGGTGTTGATCCATTGCCGACACGCTCCCTCCATCATAAAGGGGACGTAGCGGGCGGCGAGTAGGTCGGTGTGGTCGGTGATTCCCATCGCCATGAGGTACGTGTCCAGCCACATGGAGGGATCGTACAAGGGGTCGTACTTCTCGATCTCTTTCGGCGCCTTGAAGTTCGCCGGGTATTTTTTGCCTCGGATCATTGGTCAGAAGCACTGGGGTCTGACTCGGCTTAGCTATCCCCTTTGTTCATCGTCGCGGCGGTTAGTGAGGGTATGCCTCAAGTCCTGGGGCTGGCGTGCACGCCAGCTCTGGTTGTTGATGATGTGGGTTCGCGCGTCGACTGGCTGCCTGTTGGCAGCGACGAAGTTGTTTGCCGGTCGCGGGTCATTGGTGGAGAGTGTCGCGTGTGCGGGTCGGTGTTGGAGCTGTAGGGGCTCGGGTGGTGGGCAGTTAAGGGTGTTTGCCACCATTGGGCGGCCACTCGAAGCCGCTCTGCTGCCTAACGACCGCGAGTACATGCGACCCTGCGAGTCGGCTCCCGTGTTTTGTTGCTCGACAGCCTTGGCGAGTAAGGCCTTGGCGTATTGGATCTGCAGGGCGCCTTCCCCGATCACGTTGATGATATCGACCGCTGCTCAGCTCGCAATGACGTTTTCCATCGGAGTGGAAAACAGTGGGAGGCCGTTCGCGTCTCGCTCCCACGAGGAGACCACAATTCTTGGTTGGTCCAGGGGCGCGCGGCCGGGTGGTGGTGGTGCGGCGCCGTTGGCCGTCACGCCTGGTGGTGGCCGACAGCTCCCTCCTGGCGGCGCGTTCTCGCAGATCGCGCCGTCAGCCGCGCGGGCCGGGTCATTCTCGTCATCGAAGTTCAGGGCGCGTCCCTGAATGGTGGGGTTCAGGCGCGACCTGATGCGGAGTTGGTGGTAGCACGAGAGTTCCTGCGCCGTCACCTGCTGCGGAGTTGGTGGTATCGCGCTCGTCTTGTTCCTTGTGGACCGCCTCCTCCAATCATAGGCGAAGTTCCTCGACCTTCGTCGCTATCGCGGTCGGCGGTATCGGAGTGGGGAAGGTGTCTGGCGAGGCGTCCGTGCCGCTCGCCATGTAGGTCGCGACGTTGCGACCGGACCCGTCGTGGAGGTCGCCGGAGTTCTCCAACCCGGGAGTCAAAGTCGAAGATCCCGAGAATGGAGGGGTCCTTGAAGTCTCCCATGTTAGAGACCTCGGCCGATGCCGGGATTGCCGAGTCGGCATCGTCGTTGAGGGCCGTGTCGTCCGCGACCGCGGTGGTTTCGGCCACGTTGCTGTTGGCCGATTCGTACTCGGAGGCGAGGCGATGGATGGTGCGGACCTGACTCTCAAAGAGCCGGTCGCGTGGCGGTGACTCGCGGATGCGAGCCGAGTCCTCCGAGGCAATGACGTCAGTGAAGCCGACGAAGAGGCTGATCGTGCCGACCGGCATAATCACGCTATGCGTTACGGGGCGAGCCACCGGGACGTAGCTACTCGGCAAGATCTAGAGGATCTCGCTGATCGTGATCATGCGGCTGGTGGCGATCGTCTCGTTGATGGGCAGATTGGATCTCGCCGCAGAACACCGGCCTGACCGGACAGGCCCCACGGTGGGCGCCACTAACGTGGGAATGGCCACGGCAGATGTTGCAATCGGCAGCGAGTAGTGGAACGAGGGGCAAGGGCGGCCAGCCATCTGCGGTGCGAGATGAGGGAGGATACACAAGGGTTTACCCAGGTTGGCCCCCCAGAGGGTAAATACCTTACTCCTGCTTGATTGTATTGATGGAGAGTACAATGGGTGAGCTCGACGGCTAGGCGGCGAGTCACTAGGGTGTATGATGGAACGTGTTCTCTATGCGTACCCTAGGGAGGTTTATATAGGCTCACCTCGCTAGGGTTTACAGATCTACAACCGAATTAGTTAAGGATTCGGAGGGTTCTTGACCTAATCCGACTGGGCCTCCAGCTTCTAGTCGCCTAGGTCCTTGCCAAGTCTTGATCCAGTCGCCATCCTGCAGGCCCACTTGCTGGCAGCTTGGGCCAGTAGGAAACGTCCTGCTGGGTATACCCCGGTCGACATATCCCCATCACCTCTGGAGTAAGATCCGAAGCTGTTGGGATCGGAATTGTGAGAGCATCTCCGTAAATTTCACGTGCACCTTTGGTGCAACGTGTCCATCCACGGGAGGGTCGATCAGTGTTGTATTAATTGGATCTCCATCTCGATTCTCCATCTCGATCTCTTCGTCAACTTTTTATTCGTTGGTTTCCTCGAGGTCCGGCTCTGCCGGTGTCGAATTTTTGTTCTTATTCTTCTTTGACTGCCTAGTAGCCTTAACGTGCGTACCAGTGGCAAAGATGGCTTTTGGTCCGGTACCGGGGGATACACCTCCATCGGTACTTTCCGTAGTGGTTGGCTTGTGGACCTCGGAGGAATATCCGGTATCCATGTCATCCTGCGAGGTGTAGCTTTCATCCATGCTATCATATGGACTAGGAGGATTTTCCAGCTCACCTTGCGTTGGCTTGGAGGCATATTCTTCTTCGTACTCCTTCATCTCCTTCTCGAAGTCTGGAAGTTCTTGCAACGTTAATGACTGAATCGCTGCCGGCTACAACATCGACAGATTCGGATCCAGATATTATGTGGTACATGAAACAGTGCCTCTTCTTGTTCATGTTCTTGAGATAGTGGAACAGTTGGGTTTCCGCCTCCTCCATCTCAAAGCTTTCCTTGATATCGGCAATTGCTTCGTAATCGATGTAAGGGCGTCTCGTCATCTTCTTTATCTTGATCCTCAAGAGTGCTTTTTCTGCTACGACATCAGCAGGGCCGGATCCTTAGCGGATATATTCTTCGTCCATGTATCCGATCTCGTCAGGGACATCAGATCTGGATTTTTCTTCCACTGCTTCTTCCACTACAGGAGTGGGCTGGGTGGGTTCGATTTTTTTCGGGATCTTGTAATCTTCCGCCTCTGTGGACAAAGTAGATCCGGATTTTTCTTCCGCCATGGTCATCACCTCAAGGGTGGGTTGGGCGGGTTCAGCGAAGCCGAGATAAATGTCGATCTCGCTGATAGACATGATCGTGTAGGTCATCATGGGTTTGCTAGCTAGAATCCAAGTCTCGTCGAGAAGAATGAGAGGTACGTCACTGGCGTAGACCACGCGCCCATGGCGATGGTTTCACTAATTCCTGCACGCTTAGATTCCGCCTGGAACGAAGCTCCAAAGGTCACCTGCCCCACGGTGGGCGCCAACTGTCGTCGGATTGTCGACAAGTACGCCATAGGAAGTCCTAGTGGCATTGGAAAGATGGGGTGTGAGACATTGGATGTTCTAGGAGCGGTGAGCACAAGTTTACCCAGGTTCAGATCTGACTGTGGTGATCAGATCCTACTCCTGCTAGCAACCTAGTAATATATCGGCATAAGCCGGATGTTACAGCGGATTACAAGAGAGGTTCTCCTGTGCGAGTTGTGGTTGTAGCTATTGCTATGGTTGTTGGTATTGTTGCCCTAAAGGCTCCCATAGGGCTGGTTTAGATAGTCACCAGAACCTAGGGTTGCAGGAGAGACCTATTCGACTACGTTACAGAGTCGGTAACTAGATACATCTTGGACTACAAGTAATACTACAGGCCTAAGTCGGTAACTCTTCTAGGCCTTGCCGTAGCCGGAACTGGCTCATCCTCTTTCTCTGACTGGGCCGCCCGTGAAGCAGAGCTCTAACCCGTTGGTGGGCCACCCTGGTCAGGAGAGTCTTGTGGGTATACCCGGAAAGCATATCCCCAATAGACATGATGCAATAATTCCACTTTGTCATGACACATTCATGTACCCTTCCCCTTCCGGTCTGGTGAACCTTCTAGACCCTTCTAGGTCATTCCGGAGAAAACACCGGAATCATTCGTGAACTCCGAAATTGGACTTTCCTTGAATCCTATTCTCTAGACTATTGTGGATCTCCTCGTGATATCCTGGATCCCATCCGAGGCTCCGAACAACATTCAGTCTTCCTACTTACATTCCATATCTACTAAACAACATTGAATCCTTAAGTGTGTCTCCCTATGGTTCGTGAATTATGCAGACATGACCGAGACTCTTCTCCGATCAATAACCAATAGAGGAATCTAGAAATTCATATGGCTCCCACATACTTCTACGATTACTTTGCGATCGAATGAACCATTTACATATGATACCAATTTCCCTTTGTCTCGCAATATTTTACTTATTCGAGGTTTGATCGTCGGTATCTCTACATACCTAGTTCAACCTCGTTAACGATAAGTACTCTTTACTCGTTCCTATGATATGTGATCCCTTGTGACCCATTCACATTTTTTCAAGCTAATTGGATGACATTCCACCGAGAGGACCTAGAGTATATCTATCTGTCATATGGATGGACAAATTCCACTCTTGATCCATGTGCCTCAACACATACTTTCCGAACACTCAATGCCACCTTTATAACCACCCAGTTACAAAGTGGTGTTTGATATCATCAAAGCATTCTTCCGGTGATGGTTATTAGCATGATCTCATGGTCGATGGAATTAGGTTACTATGAATCAGAAAGCTTATAGCAAACAAACTAATGAAATGACTTGATCTTTATGCTACGCTTATCTATAGGAGTATGTCCATCACACCATTCTCCTAATGATATGATCTTATTGTTAACAACATATCAATGTTCATGATCAGGAAACCATAATCGTCTATTAACCAACAAGCTAGTATTGTAAAGAGGCTTTACAAAGGACTCTAACTAATTTTACAAATCACATAAGTATTAATGTTTCCGCTTAATTCAATTATTGCATGAATGTAAACATTTATCATAAACACAAAGATATAATATTAACTACTTTTGTTATTGCCTCTAGGGCATATCTCCAAGAAATTATGCCGCGATTCTAGCCATAACATTGGTCGTTTGGCTTTAAAGCCATGAAACCTCGAACATGATAGCTCATTTTGAGAAGATTTTTCTGTGATATTTACAATATTCCAAGTTTATATTTCCCTTGCAACTATCTCACATAATATGACACCATGCGAGGGTTTTACATTGTTTGGATCGTTTTTGAATTTCTTATGCCCATTTCAAACTATAGTAAAAATGGCAGGCAGGAAGATTCTTAGCTCAGGGTTGAGTCTTGCTAAAATTTAAGTGGATCTCTGATGAAATAGCATATTGTGAACCTAAAATAATTTTTTCAGAAAAAACATGAGCATTAGATCATGTACATATATTCAAATCTGACCGACTTTCTACCGATTTTGCAGGAATTTGTATTTTTCATAATGGGTGGACAGAAAGGTTTAAGATACGCCGGTTGGAAATTGTCCATGTAAGGTGGTCTAGTATTTTCAAAAAATGGGGTAGTACCAATGTGAAACTTTCATTTGGTGGTTGCTTCACAAAACTCCCCTTTTGAGCACTCGGATAAAAGAAAATGGCTAATTTTTGGTGCGATGAAAAAGAAAACTTCCTCCTACAAGATTGTAAGCCATCCCAAGATGCACATGTGTGCATAATATGGGCACATTATCACAAAATATACCACAATTCTAGCCATAACATTGATTGTTTGGCTTGAAAGCCATGAAATCTCGAACATGATAGTTCATCGCCTCCTTATAGGGCCAGCCGGTTGTAGATATATATATATAAGAGAGAGAGAGACAAACACATGATATACCCATATCATGTGGAGGAAGCATTGTCTACCATCCATTCGCTGGAGATCCGTGCTTCCATGAGAAATTTGTTCCCTTCTCTCTTTTCTATTACTACCCGGTATATCCTAATATGGGATTTTCTCTCCCCACCTTTACCTGTTCGCTGACAGCTGCCTTTTCAGCCACGCCTATGCACAGACAGACATGACCCTACCAGACCTTACAGGTTGGAAAATGATACAGTACCCTCGGGGGATCGATCGATCTAATCCCCCGGGTGGCCCTGGCTCCTTTCGCGCTCCTCAGACTCAAGACGCTACGCTTACGCCAGACGCTTTGACCCGCCGGCCGGACGCGCCGATAAAACCGAGCTCTCCCGGCGCTCCGTGCCACACCGCCCGATCTCCGACCACCACCAGGCTGCCACAGAACCCAGACAGAAACGACGTGCCTGCCTACGTAGCCCCATGCGTGTTCCTTTGCTTTCTTTGCTCGCTCCGGCAGGCCACATACGTAGCTACCGAGGCAGAGCTCGCGTGTGTGCTCAAAACATCGGCGATGGTTCAGGTGGCCGGTCGATCGTTTGCCCAGGACAAAAAAAGAGGTTGCCTTGCCGCGCGTCGTTGGTACTTCCGCTAGCTAGCAGCGGTTGCAGCGCCCACGGGAGGGCGGGAGCTTCCGGAGACGCCGGCGTGGGTGGTGGCGCTCGTCGTCCTCGTCCTCGTGCTCATCTCCGTCGCCATGGAGCACGCTACCGACGTTGCTACCGACTTGCTAACCCAAACAGAGTTGCTACTTAAGGCGACTAGACTTGCTACCGACATTGCCCGAAGGTGCTACCGATGGCGAGGGCTGCATTATGGGGAATTTTTGATGTGGTGGAGATTTGCTACATACATATATTTGTTTGCTAGAACAGTTTTATGCGTTTGCTACAATATTGTAAATATTTCGCTACAAGATGTCGGCGAAGTAGGTTTTGCTATGGTAGCAATTTTTTTGCTACAAAGTCCCAGTGATGTCTCCGGCGAAATGGATTTTTGCTACATTTTGCAGTTCTTTTTGCTACAATATTTTTGTGATTTTGCTACACTAGCGCAAATTGTTTGCTACAAGGTCTCTGGCGAAAGTCTCCGGCGAGGTCTCCGGTGAAAGTCTCCGGCGAGGTCTCCGGTAAGGTCGGGTTTGCTACATTAGCACAACTTTTTTGCTACATGGTCATCAGCGAGGTCGTTCTTTTTGCTACATTAGTACTTTTTTTTGCTACAACCGTTTTACGGTTTTGCTACAATAGCGCAAAGTTTTTGCTACAAGGTCTCCAGCGAGATCTCCGGCGAAATTCTTCGGTGAGGTCGGGTTTGCTATATTAACATAACCTTTTTGCTACACGGTCACCGACGAGATCTCCGGCGAGGTCCACTCTAATTTTCTATTTTTTAGACCGAATCGTTTTTTGCTACAATGTAGTAAAAGCAGAATAAATATAGCAAAACGAGGCATATGTAGTAAAAGCGGTATTTTGAATCAAAAAAGGACACGTGATTGGTTGGGGAACCGGAAGATAACAAGCCCAGACCCCGCGGGGGACGCGTAGGGCTTATAGGTTCCACAGACCCACCCAGACCAACCTCACATCCCCACGCGCTCCCCTGTACCCCCCGACCCACCAACCGTCGGCGAGCCATCGCCTCCACCCCCAACCGCGAGCAGTCCACAGCGCCTCCTCTCAACCTTCCCCGGCATCATCGGCTCTCCAATTCCAGTGCCCCATTGTCCACCATCTAGGTCCAGATCCCCACCCGCACTCTTATCTTTCCTACCGTCGCCGACGACCGTCCTCCAGGGGGACAAGCCATCTCGTTGCGGGCGTGGACATCTCCCGTAGCCATGGGCAGCCCCGCATCATGCATCTCCACCACCGGCGTGAGACGAGGCGGCGGCGGGGCGGAGCGATGCGGCGGTGGTGGACGTGGTGAGGAACCCGGAGATCTTGGCGATGGCCAGCTTCACAACATTGTGTTTGGCCTTTTTCCTTGATCTGGATTTGTTTCATGTCCGCGTTGATTTTTCATGAATTTGCTCTACCGTTCGAGGCAGGTCCGCGTTGATTTTTTGGGCATGGTGTTTTTTGGGCCTGATCAGACTGGCATACCCCCATTCTGTGTGATTTTAGTCCCGGATCTGATTTGGTTCTTCAATTTTATTCTTTACCATTTTTTCCTGAACCAGATTGCTTCATAGACTACCGATCCTGCGGGATATTTGGTGATTGGTTATTTTTTGTGGCCATCTCTCTCCCGTGACTTTTTCTTCCCCCAAATCCAGCACCTCTCTCCAGGCGCCGAGTCTTTATCATTTTCCCTTATCTTCCTCTTTTCTGCTATGCAACGAGAAGAGATCCATAGCCCAAACCAAAGTTCATATAACCCCATAACTATTAGGTTTCGGACGCAGCACCCCTCAAATTTAAAGTAGAACACTTAACCCCCTCAACTATGCAATACCAGATAATTCACCCCTAAGCTCATTCTTAGCAGTATTGGAGAGCGGTAATGACTAGCTTGGAGGGTGGTTTTGTCCAGCGTGGCCTCCATGTCATCCGGCGCAGCCACTCTTGATGAATTCAGGTGCGACAGGAAGACACGGATGGTCTTAGAGAAGTTGGAGATGCCGTGTTTCACGAGCCACCCACCTGCGTACCTACAAGTAGGACATGTACAGCAGGAACTCCGAAAAAAGCGACTAAGCGGTCTCTACAGGCTGGCCTCAGAGAACCTCGTAATGTTGTCCTCCAAGTTGAAAGCCGCCGCGGTGCGCACGTTGGCCACTGCCTCCGCCAGCGATCGGTGTCGCTCTCGCGTGCGTGCCTTCCAGGTCTCCGGATAACCCCCTAGTAAACATATTATGTAGGACAGTGGCACCAACAACAAGAGAGAAAATGGAGAGGAGCGCGAGCACAAGGCGCCACTGCATGACGAACCCGGTTGTGCACGCGACGACGAGTTTTGCACAATGACGGAGATGCGGTCTCGCCCATGGTGGAGCGCATGTTCTGGGCGTCGATCGCGAGCCTGGCAGCGATGTGCGCGCTGGCCTTTGCCTACATGTCGACCCAGGCCATCTCGTTGCGGAGCACCGCGGCGAGCATCTTATCCCGCATGTTAAGAATTCAGCACCAGTCTGATTCCGGCAAGGCGTCGTGGTAGTTCAAGTTGTTGTAGATGCTTCCTAGTATATACTCCCTCCCCTCCATCTCAATATAGGATGCTTCCTAGTATATCTGCAATTCTGCATGTAAAGCTAGCTTAACCACTGTGAGTTGAATCCAAAATATTTTTGGTGTGCGTGCCTGAGCACGATCGTTTAAGGATCTATCAGCTAGGCTTGCTGAACGTGAGCGTCTTGCCAGAGCATCGTCGCGGTCGTACGCGCTTAGTCCCATTCCGACGACTTCATTTTTGCCAACCTGCGCCCACGCGAGCTTCCCATGCCCATCCGGTGACCCTCACGCTTCTCCCGCACCGACGAAAAGACCTCCTCGCCTCCCCTGCATACGGATACCGTTGCATACGGATGAGCTTAGCATAAGCGATGCCGTCCCCTTTGGCCATGAGGTCGCCATGCATGTCCATCTAGAAGATGGTGCCAAACCTGCAGGATGGCAACTAGATACGTGTGCGGAGAGTGAAGAGACTGTGTGCGATGACGAGGGTGGTGCGACCGATCATGAAGCAGTCCATCGCCTCCTGCACGAGCTTCACGAGCACTTGGATGCGTCGCTGGACAAAACCATCCTCCACTTCAGCATACCGCTCTCCAATACTGCTAACAACTAGCAAAGGGGCTGAATTGCCTGGTATTATATAGTTGAGGGGGTTAAGTGTACCACTTTAAACTTAAAGGGGTGTAGCGTTCTAAATCTTATAGTCGTGGGGGGTTATATAGACTTCTTTTATCTCTCCATCGTATGTGTCCTCAACCAGCTCGTCGACTTCATCCCGGCCGGCCACGACGACCTCCACCAGGTGCAGTGTTGGGTCACGTCGTCCACACCTTACCATGGATTGACTACCCCGCATCCTCGTGGAGCCGGAGCTGGGCTCCCATTGTCGTGGTGGTGGCACGGCAGATGCCATGGGTAGGCTAATGTATGGGGCCAATGGATGCTAGTGGGATCTGGGGAGGGAAGATGCAACTGTGTCTTCACTCAAGTTGCCAAAGTTATGATCTTTATTTCTCTCTTGATGGGTTACAAATGCTCCTCGAGCTGTATACAGGGGGACAAGATGGATCTCCCCAGCCTAACGGTGCTCAAAGAGATGATGCCTTCCTCAGGGTCCAAGCCTCCCCTTATAAAGGAGTGCCTTGGGTGCCCTTAGGGCTGACGAGGCAAGCATATTCGTGGAATATGCTTGTCCCAAATTAGTAGTTCGGCGGCCTCCTTTCCCTGTCGCCCTTCTAATGACGGCAAGGCTCCAGTGGCCCTTCCTCAGGCTCGCCTGTGGATCACCTCCTTGACCTCCTTCCGCCCATCCGACGGCAGGCATCCTTGTCTCTTGTGCTTGGCTGCCTCGATTCCTTCTATCCCTGCAGCTATAGTTTGACCTTGGGCTTCTCCTTCTCCTGCAAGTTTCAGATCACTCGGCCTTACCTTGTGTTATTCGGCTGCTCTTCACCGCATCAAGATCACTTGGCTAACCCTACCGATCCTCTTAGTAACTCCGGGTAACTACTTGATACATATACGGGCTTCTTACCTCCGCTCATCCCGACCTATCCATGATTCTACCGACTTGGACCAGAACTTCGGAAACTAGGCGGGATAGTACCTGTCTTTCCCGTCTCGACCTACCCGAGGTCAACCCCGACATTACTCCATTCGGTGTGCCGCCGATAGCTTTGGCCGGGTCATATCAGCTTCATTATATTCTTCAGTCTTGTTTTCGAGTTATGTCTTCGTCCGAGGTTTACTCGTCCCTTCCCTCGTACGCCATGTCCTACGTGTCATCCCCATCATTGTTTTTCTAGTTTTTAGGTCCCTCTACAGTGCTTACTGACAAGCTACAGTGAACTTTGTACCTGCTGCGCCGCCGCTGCGACGCCTCGGGTGCCGTTCCCCTTGGGGATTGTAACGATCTTTCTTCGTGTGTGGCCGTTGGTGTGGCTCACACCGCCGTGCGTTCGTGCGCACCCACGATCTACACGGACAACCGCCACACCCACGATCCCACTTCCTGCTCATGGCTCGATTATAAAGAGGGAACTGCGTTAGGATTCACCTTTCCCTTATCGCCGCCTCCGTTCTCCTCCTTCCTTTATCGGCGTTTCCCTTGCGATTCCGCCGCCCAGAGCCTCACGGTGAAGATTCTTGCCTTGCTCGCCTTTCTTGCCCGGCTCATGGCTTTGGCTCACGGTGAGTCCTCTCTCGTCGTCTCGCCCGATCTTTCCCTAAATTAATCTGCCCGATTTCGTGCTCGGCGACGTTCCTCTCTGTTTCTTCGCCATTGTTTTCGCAAAGTTCCGACGGGCCTTGCGACTCTAAACTCTCCGCCTTTGATTTCCTCCCGATCTTCCAAGACATATGTCTAGTTCGTCAATGCGCCTTGTTGAGGACGACGACGCTGGCTCCGGCCCGAGCGAGGCTCGTGGCGGTTCTTCACCACCGTGAGATTGAATGGCTCATCCGGACTAAGAATTCCTCGAGGTTTCTTGCCGTTTACGGCAGTGAATCCTCTCCGGATATCGAGAGGGTGAGTATGTGGTTTTCATGTCTCACTTCGCTTGCTCGGTCTCCTCTTAGTGATTTCTCTAGAGATTCCTCGATTACCGCCTTGACCGCATCATCTTCTACGAACGCCATAGCTTCTCTTTACGCTTTCATCTCCGCCGGAGGATACTTCGCCTATGGCCGTGCATGTCTGGTCAAAGTTCTTCCAGATCCGCTCCAACGTTGTCCCCGACAAATCTACGCACCTTCCGAGAAGTTGCTCACCCAATGTGGGCGGCCTATTACACCTCGGAGGAAATCCGTGTTCCCTCGTGTCACCGGGTTGGAGTCGTGCAAGAAGTGGCACAAATCATTCTTCTACGCCAAGAACAGAGGGCGGAAGACAAGATTCTCCTCCATTCTCAATTGGCCCACCTTCTAAAGTGAACTCGCTCTATAATCCGAGGAAAACTCACGCCTTGGCCGAGGCCTTCGAGATTCGGCTTAAAGAGTTGATCCGGGCGGGTTATGGCGAAGACCGATGGTAACTTTCATTAGTAGCCGGATCTGCCTTCCGAGCGGACCCACAAGCTGTGCTACATGAGTGGTCCCTTGACCCTAATCGAGTCTCGACCGTGGAGGATAACTACCTTATTTACAAGCGTCCGAGCTATCTTCAAGACCGAGATGCACGAGGATTGGTCTTGGGATTGAAACCATTCACCGCGATCATCCGCCTCCCGAGGTGAGCTTAATCAACATTGCTCATATTCCACTGCTTTTAGAAACCGGTTATCTAATTCTCTTTCTCCTCGTCTTGCAGAGGTTCGCAGAGCGAAAACGAGGACGCCAAGTTCTGCAGCTCCCTTGGCATGGACAGAGTACCCCGGATATCGGTGAGCCGACTCAGGAGTTCGTCCCTAAGTCGGATCCTTGGCTCGAGCTCGCGGCAAGACTTCAAGACGAGGAGGAAGGTGATTCTGACGAGGTCCAAATTCTTGAGGTAGTTGCCGCCATGCCTATTTCTTATGCATTTCGCTTCTACTTTCCCAGCTAATCCGCCGGTCAGTTCACGACGCCGAGCCTATTGCTTCCCGACCTCTCGTTACCTCGGGAAACGTGGGGCTCTGCTAGTGCCTCGAGGCGGTTCCTAAGAAACGAATGAAGAAATCCGCTCGAACCCTCCCAGCGCAAGACTATGCCAGGGTCCGGTAAGTTCTTTTGCCTATATTTCTTGTTTCTCTCTTCTGCTTCTCATCTTGTGAATCTTCTTTCTTATTTTTGCGGTGCTCCTCTTCTGTTAAACCCGACGGTCCTAGTATGACTAGTCAGTCCGACTCGGCCGCCATCTCCTCCTCCCCGATGATACCAGATTCCTAGTCCTATTCGTCACCGCTTCCTCCAGCCCGAATCGTCGCTCGCCGCGACGCCCCGAGCCCTTCCATTGATCGATTCGAACCGCCTCCGAAGTTTTCATCGAACCATCCGCCCCTTCTATGGTCCCCTTGGCGCATCGAGCCTCCGTCTACCCCGCCGCTTCTCGGCCATCCCGACTCTACCGAAAAGGTCGTTATCACGGCCCCTCTGCGACCTTAACCTCCATTGCTCCTAAGGACGCCGTCCCCACTTCCAAGCGTCACTTCCTGGATGCCTCTTCTAAGGCGAAAAGCTATTGCCAAGACTTCTTCTCGAAAGGTCTTGCCGGCTCTTCTCACCGAGTATTGCCGACGTCTGCAAGGGAGCTGCTCCTACCAAAGTCCCGTTACCTCGGCCAATGACCAGCTTGCTCTTCATAAGAGCCCTGCGATCCGTGGTTGAATGACTGCCCGTGGTAAAGTTTTAACTCGGACACTAGTGGGAACACCTTGAAGCACCGGGTTGAGTACGCCAATAATTGGAATGTCCGATCGGTTTGAGGGTAATCCTATGAACCACCCTTCGACTTTTCGACATCGGGCCGTTTTGATCATGTCACAAGTTCATCGTTGATACCAACAAGATGAATGAGGTAATTATCGTTTCTCTGAGTCTTAAATTATTCCTCAGATGTTACCATATGCTCTAGTCCCCGAAACTTGCAAGGAAATAACTTGTTGTATACTTGGAAGTTTGACTTAAATTTATTTCTAAGGTTCGTTAATCCGGCCATCTAGATCCGAGTTTAGTTGTGTGATTCGGACTTGGTTTAGCTTTGAATATCCAGCCACCTAGATCCGAGTTAAGTCCTGCTTGACTCGGATCTGGTTTAGCTTTGAATATCCAGCCACCTAGAGCCGAATTAAGCTTTGCTTAATTCGGATCTAATTTAGCTTTGAATATCCAGCCACCTAGATGAGTTAAGTCACCGCTGACGGATGCGGTTTAGCTTTGAATATCCAACCACCTAGAGCCGAATTAAGCTTTGCTTGATTCGGATCTAATTTAGCTTTGAATATCCAGCCACCTAGATCTGAGTTAAGTCCTGCTTGACTCGGATCTGGTTTAGCTTTGAATATCTAGCCACCTAGAGCCGAATTGATCTTTTCTTGATTCGGATCTAATTTAGCTTTGAATGTCCAGCCGCCTAGATTTGAATTAAGTCCTGCTTGACTCGGATCTGGTTTAGCTTTGAATATCCAGCCACCTAGAGTCGAATTAAGCTTTGCTTGATTCGGATCTAATTTAGCTTTGAATATCCAGCCGCCTAGATTTGAGTTAAGCCCTGCTTGACTCGGATCTCGTTTAGCTTTTACTCGTTGATTTATCATTTTGCCTCATTACTCAGGTTGCACATGACCGGCGGACTGCCGAGTTCCAGAGGTTGCTCTTTTCGCACCGCAAGCTGGAAGAGAAGTACGAAAGTTCGCCTGTGGCGAAGGCTGGTATGTCGATAGTTCCTTTTCCTTATTGCCAACGTTCTCATGTATTCGTCCACGGAATGCCGGCTTACTTCTTGTTGAACAGGTAACATTAATAACCTCAATATTCGCCTTGAAAAGAAGATCAAGAACCTGGAAGGTTAGTTTCCTTTCTATTTTACTCCTTCTTCTTTTTAATATATATGCTAAGGTTCCTTATTGCGTTTGGCTGTGGTAAAGCCGAATTGCAAGACTTCGCAGTGTCACATCAAGATTGCATGCCCATGCCTGACGTGATGCTGCATTTTTTAGAACAAAACGCAGTTCATTCGGCGCAACTACAAGAAAAAGATGATGAGATAGCTCGCCTTTGATCCGAGGTGGATACCCTTAAGCTCTCTCAGAAATCCGAACTAGAGAAGGTCGACCAAGAATTTTCCGAGGAAAAGAATCGGCTGACTTTGGATCTGCAGAAGAACAAAGAACTCCTTGAAGCTGCCGAACTTAAAACCCGGGGTTTGAGCGAGGAAATTGCTCGTTTTGAGAAGAGTAAGGCTGATTGGGCCAAAGACCTTCAGATAATGATGAGCTACATTCACCGTAAGCTACTTGGCATAGACGAATTATATTTTTCTTTTTTGTCCCTGCTACCCTTTGACACGTTCATGCTTTGCGCAGATCATTTCCCCGAGGCCAAGCCCGTGAGTTCTAAAGCGGTTCTTGCAGCTCGTGCGCGCCGAGGTGAACCTGTTACCGTTGATTCAGAATATTCAATGGAGGATTACTTGGTTGCCTTTGGTGCCGCAGATGGTCCGATGAAAATTATGGGCCGGGACTTGGTGCAGGCCGCTATCCGAGCTTACCATGTACTCTGGCCGAATACCTCGGGGACTCCTGATATCAACGAAGTCAAGTTATTGGTGACAAGGCTAATGGCATCTGAGAGGCAGTTGAGCCTTTGGAGAGAATCGGCTGGGCGTGCTGGTGCCGACATGGCCCTTACTGTTATCATGTCATGGTATGAAGACATCTCTCTTGACATCCTGAGAAATTTGCGCACTGGATCCCGCTGGGTTGAAGATCCCACTTTTGTTGCTCTTCGGCAATCTCGGGCGTTCCAACTCGTCGAGTACGCCGACGTGCACACTTGGAATGAAGGATCGAGTTTTCTCCCAGACCCGGATCAGGAGGTTGTGGCTAAGGGTGCCTCGGATGATGATTCAGCTGAGCAGGGGGAAGGTGAAAATGATTCGGCCGCATCTGATAGCTCCAGCTCAAGCTCGACAAAGAACGGCGATGCGCGGTCCTCTTCCAAAGGTATCGGGCATTCTACCGCGGATGACGCTCTGAACAACCTCGGGCTTCCCGAAGTTGCACTGGTCGGAGGCGAGGCAACCTCGATCAGTTCCTCCTACCTCGGAGTGCCCCACTGAGCAAGTAGCCGCCTCCAACGAACAACGCCTAAGTTATTTCCAATCCGGTATGTCGGGCGTATGATGTAGGCGAAAATTTGTCAACACTATGTATGATTTGGATTTTTTGCCATGTCTTGTTGTGACATTTGGTTAAGTGGATGCTCGTCTCAATTCTTGCTTCTGGCCCTTAATTTCTTGACCTTTTAGGGCTTAACTTTGCCGTTATTTTTTATGGTCTTATCCAGGCATGAGCGCTGAATACCTGTAATATTGATCTGTTCTGAACATAAGTTAGCTACTTCATTGTGGAAGTATGTAGCAATCCGGATCGTTGTTTATTGTCCGAAACTTCCATATGTAAATCAGATTTGAAGTAGTATAAAGCCTGATATGAGTGCGTTCAAGATAAGTTTGAGGAAGCATATGTAGTCCCCGAGTCATTGTTTTAGAAGCCGAGGTTTAGGTATTAATCTGAAATTGATATATCATACGATAGTCCCGAGTCACGCTTCCAGGCACCGAGGTTCATATTCGTAACATGAAATAAATACAACATATGGCGGTCCCGAGTCAACGCTCTGGGCGCCAAGGTTCAAGCACATAACGCGAAATAAATATAACATATGGCGCCCCGAGTCATTGCTTTCTGTGCCGAGGTCTAAACACATAACACGAAATAATATAACATATGGCGCCCCCAGTAATCGCTTTCTGGTGCCGAGGTCTAAACACATAACACGAAATAATATAACATATGGCGCCCCAGTAATCGCCTGGGTGCCGAGGTTCGAATACATAACATGAAATAAATATAACCTATGGCAGTCCCCGAGTCACTGCTCTGGGTGCCGAGGTTCAAATACATCATTGGATTTTGACTTTGAGATATAATGCTACGAGTAGAATGGCCGAAGTAAAGCCACATTCCAGGGGCGCTTCGTTTCTTCGCCAGTTTTGTCTGCCTTGTTCTCTCCGGGGGACTGAGCGTCGATTAGATAATATGCATCGTTGTGCAATGCTTTGCTCACAATAAACGGTCCTTCCCATGGGGGTGACAATTTGTGCATGCCGGCCGTGCGTTGCACGAGTCGGAGGACCAAATCTCCTTCTTTGAATACTCTTGGATTCACTTTCTTGCTGTGATACCGCCGCAAGTTCTGTTGATAAATAGCCGATCGCGACAATGTCAACTCTCCGCTTCTTCCAAAGGTTCTACGGCATCTTCCCGAGCTATCTCATTTGTCTCTGAGGTTGTGTACTGAGCAACTCTTGGCGAGTCATATATTATGTCGGTGGAAGTGCGCCTGCCCGTACACCAAAAAGAATGGAGTGTAGCTGTTGATCTATTCGAGTAGTCCGGAGGCTCCATAACACGGTGGGATTTCTTCGATCCAACACCGCCGACCTTTGCAAAGGTTCAACAAGTCGTGGTTTTATTCCCGACACCAGTCCATTAGACCTTCCCACTTGTCCATTGGATGTGGGTGAGCCACAGAGGCAATATCTAGTCTTATGTGCTTCTCTCGGCAAAATCTAGCAAGCTCCTTCCGCAAAGTTTGTGCCATTATCCGTAATAATACTATGGGTACCGTATCTCAAGATGATATCCGAGAAATTTCAACTGCGTGTGCCCATCACACTTTTTAATCGGTTTTACTTCAATCCATTTTGTGAACTTGTCTACCATAACCAACATGTGGGTCATTCCTCCTCATGGCTTGAATGGTCCCACCATATCTAAACCCCATACAGAAAATGGCCAAGTGATGGGTATTGTTTTTAACTCGGCCGACGGCATATGTATTCTGGTTGCGTATCTCTGACACCCATTGCATTTCTTAACTAATTCTTTTGCCTCTTTTAACGCCGTTGGCCAGTAAAATCCATGCCTAAATTCCTTGGCTACTAAAGCGCGAGATGAGGCATGGTGCCCACATTCTCCTTGGTGTATGTCTAGAAGGATTTCCTGACCTTTTGTGGAACTGACGCACTTCTGCAATACGTTTGTGATGCTTCTCTTATATAACTCATTGTTTATGATTGTATAGGCTTTTGCTCTTCTTATGGTTTGTCTAGCTAATACCTCATTACTCGGTAACATCGCGTCTTTTAGGTAAGAAAATATGGGTTGCGCCCATATCGGTGTTACTTTTTCTGATGTGATCTCACTGTCTATCTCCATGTTCTCTGCCGACGTATATACTCGGCTCTTTCCATGACTGTGATTACCTCATTTGTCCCCTCTTTAGGGTTCCGAGTCATTCTCATGGATCTACCTCCATTGGCGTGTAATCTTCTGCAGAACTTGCTAGGATAAAGATTGATTCGGATTACGTGATGGGGTTATTGATGGTTTCTGAGGTGCTCTAGGGCAATACACTGGAATTGATCACGGGTTGACCCTAATTTTGACAATGTGTCGGCAGCGTCATTTTCTGCTCGAGGTATGTGGTGGAATTCACATCCTTCAAAGTATCCACTGATTTTTTGCACATGGAATCTGTATAGAGCCATATTGGCATCTAATGCGTCCCAACTACCTGATACTTGCTGTACTACTAGATCCGAGTCACCATAGCATAGGATTCGGCGTATACCAATTTCTTTCGCCACTTTTAATCCATGGACTAGCGCTTAATATTCAGCTACATTGTTGGACGCAGCAAAATGTATTTGCAGTACATATTTCAATTGGTCTTTTTTAGGCGAGGTTAACACTATTCATGCTCCCAAACCATTCCTTAGTTTGGAACCATCGAAATGCATTGTCCAGTAATTTGGATATAGCAATGGTGGCTCATACTGCACCTCGGCCCAGTCTACGAGAAAGTCGGCGACAGCCTGAGATTTGATTGCATCTCTTCTATCAAATTGTGGAGCATACGGTGATAACTCGATCGCCCATTTTGCTATTCGGCCACTTGCGTCTTCGTTGTTCAATATGTCAGCTATGGGTGCCTCACAGATTACTTTGATGGGGTGCTCTTCAAAGTAATGCTTAAGATTTTTTGCCGACATATATACTCCATAAGCCATCTTCTGATAGTGCGGATAATTCTGCTTTGAAGTGGATAATACTTCACTTAGATAATAGACCGGCCTCTGAATTGACTAACCATCTTCAAGCCGTTCCACTACGACCACAGTACTAACTACTCGATTGGTAGCCGCTACATAGAGTAGCATAGGTTCTTTCGATAATGGAGAAGCTAAAATGGGTGTCGTAACTAGCATCTTTTTCAACTCACGAAATGCAAGGTCCGCCTGCGGAGTCCAGCTGAATTTGTCCGACTTTCTCATCAGCTGATAAAGCGGCGATTTTTCTCCTAGCCGACATACAAATCGACTAAGCGAGGCCAGCAAAGTGAATTTTTGTACATCATTCAAACATTTTGGCAATTCCATTCTTTCTACTGCTCTTATCTTTGTTGGATTAGCCTCGATACCTCGGCTAGACACAAGGAAACCGAGTAGTTTTCCTGCCGGCACGCCAAATGTGCATTTCTCTGGATTAAGCTTCATTCGGAACCTTCTCAGGTTCGCGAAAGTTTGCCGTATATCTTCTAGCAAGGTTTTGCTCTCTTTAGTTTTGATGACCACGCCATCCACATACACTTGTACGTTTTTCCCTATCTGATCATGTAGGCATTTTTGCATGCATCTTTGATATGTTGCTCCTGCATTTCGCAGGCCAAATGGCATTGTGCGATAACAATAAGCCCCGTACGGGGTAATAAATGCAGTCTTTATTTGATCGGCCGGATTTAACGGTATCTGGTGGAAACCAGAATACGCGTCTACAAATGATAACAGCTCACAACCAGCGGTTGAGTCAATGACTTGGTCTATTCTAGGTAATGGAAAAGGATCTTTCGGACACGCCTTGTTCAGGTTGGTGTAGTCGATACACATTCGCCACACAATGGCTACATTGGGGTCATCTTTCTTCTTTTCTACTAGCACCGGATTTGATAACCAATCCGGATATAGCACCTCCATGATGAACCCGGCTGCGAGGAGCCGAGCTATTTCATCCCCTATTACTTTTCTCCTGTCTTCGGCAAGCGGAGAGGTTGCTTCACCGGCCTTGCTCTGGCCCGACGTTTAAAGAGTGCTCACCAACTCCCCTAACACCTTGCGATCTTGAGTTGACCATGCAAATATGTCCCGATTCTCACGGAGGAAGTTGGTGAGCTCGCCTCCTATTTAGCGTCAAGGCCTGCACCAATAGTAACGATTTCTCAGGAATTGCTCATCGATCCGAAATTTCTTCGTCTCTTTAGTTGGTGAAAAGAGACATCGCCATGAGGGTTGGCGGTCTGGCATGTTCATTTGTCTTGAGCGAGGGCTGCTACCTCTTGAATCCTTTTCTTTCTCTTGCTATAACCAATGACTCGGCCAAATTTGACCCATGAAGCACACTCCATTGACTTCTTATAATCCCTGAATCATATCACCCTCGTGGTCCGGGTAACTTCATCTTTAGATAACTTATATGACAAATGTGCTCATGAATTTGGCGGTCTTGGTCGTCCGAGTAGAGCATGATAACAACTTTCGGATCCACCACTTCAAATTCTAATTTTTCGCTCTGCAGTTATCTCTTATCAATAACACGCGTCCACTCGGACTTTACCGATGGGCTCACATGAAAGCCCCGCACTATCCCATGGAAAGTTGTCCTCGTGGATCGCAAGATATTCTGCGATATTCCAGTTTATGCATGGTATCTTTGTACATGATGTTGATATGCTCCCATTGTCGATAAGTACTTTTGAAAATTTCACATTGATGCTTGGTCCAACAAATGCCGGATCTAACACAAGTGCATATGATCCTGGACTCGGCATTATTCGGGTGGTCTTTCATGCTCCGTGTCACTTCTTGATCGGACCATGGTGGTATCTTGGTACCGCCGCATAATCGCATTCACTTCCATATGCCGCGCTACACACTTTGCTTGTCCCGTTGTTTCATTGTGAACACACAATAAGACCGTGATGTTCCTGTAATCATTACGTCCGTATTTGCCGGATTCATCCTTCCGTCCTGGACCTGATTCATTACTTGATGCACTGCATCCCTCCGATCCGAGTTATCGTACCTAGGGGGCGGTAGCATCGATTGTCGTATTTGCTCCGATTAATTGCGGCCGATGTCTGCTGTGCACTGATGGGGAGCCTGAACTCCTGCTGGGTTCCCCATCGCATTTTTCATCCAGGCACATTGGCGGGTCGTATGATTGGCTGGTCTGGATGGGTTTGATGTGTGAAATTTGCATGGCTGATCTAACATGGATTCGAACGTGTATTTCGGCCTCTCTTGCCATTGCTTCTTTTGCTCTGGGGTCCATTGCATTTTTCCCTCATTTCTTGATGTCCACTGTTGAGGACCATTTTTCTGTCGTTGAGTTGCTCCGTGACTCGGCTGATCTTGTGCTATCTTGCCACCGGGCCGAATTATATCTATAATCCGCCTCCTCTCTTCTTCTTCCTCAAATCACGCCTGGACGACCCGCCAATTCTCTCGCAGAATGGTCCTTGCTCACGATGATCCGCCGACATTAATTCCGGTTGGGTTGGGTCGCCCAATGCATAGGAGTCTGCTATTCTGATAGTTTCTGCCAGTGTGGTTGGCATATCTCTTTGCAGGCGTTGCCACAACACGCTGGCATAACGGCAGCCTTGCGCGAACCAAGCGATTGCTTGCGGTTCGATAACTCCCTCACATGAGTTTCTCAGGTTGCACCATCGAGTTAAAAACTCTCTATCTGTTTCAATCGACCTCTGCTTGCACATGGCTAGCTGTTGTGGTCTATTTGGCCTCTTGTATGTGCTGGTAAAGTTGCTGACGAACATTTCTTCGAAATCTAACCAAAGCTTGATACCGCTTACTGGTTGATTATTCACCATACCGGCTGGTCCTTCCAACATCTGTGGGACATACCGCATCGCCCATCTTAAGTTGCCACCGCTATCTTCACAGCGGTGGCATAATCAATCAACCACTTGTGGCTTGGTACTTCCATTGTATGTTTTGTGCCTCTTGCTAACTGAAAATTCGCACGGTGGTTCGCCCATGATCCGTGGTCCAAAACATGTCGACTGGTGGACCTTGCTCTTCCAACAACTCGGACCGATATAGCCGATCCAATTTACTCTTGCATCACTTCGGGCAGATCTGCATCAGGATTCATCCCAGTATCCCATAGTGATTGTTTCCACCACGGTTTGCGTATTCCACCTTGGAATATCCATCATTATACCTTTCATTCATCTGATTGTGGCGAGCTGGCCTCACTTCTCTTCCGCCGAGGCTCATGTCTTGTTGCGGGTTGGGCGCACTTCTCCTTACTTGACCGGGTCTGGTTTTCATGATTATCTCTCGCGGGTTCTCTCCTGCCGAGATCCCCATTGCCTCGGCCCCCGCCGTCCTTTTCCATACAGCCGTGGTTTCGCTCCCCACTGTTACCTTGGCTTGCATTGCCTCTGTTCTCATTCGCCTTTCCGGCTATTGCCGGGTCATATGGAACAATTTGCTTGTTCCTCTTACCTGAGGTTACTGCTTTCTCTTTTCGAGCGTTGTTTCCGGGTGAAGATGTCAGCGGATAAGGCAGTGTGTGCCGAATGAACCATCCGTGAAGCCCCTGGTCTTGCCGGGTTAGTTCGAGTATTTCCTCATTTTGCTGGTTTGCGATGCGCGCAGCTCATTCACTCTTTCTTGTTGTTTCGCCGAGCTTCCCGGTTA
Source organism: Avena longiglumis (assembly GCA_030063025.1). NCBI lineage: Eukaryota > Viridiplantae > Streptophyta > Magnoliopsida > Poales > Poaceae > Avena > Avena longiglumis. Next base: position 85,480,768 of record CP125977.1, on the reverse strand, counting down.
ACCCTCCAATTCCAATGCTGGCATTTGCCGCCTCTCGTGTTCTTCGCGGTATTGTACTCGAAACCCAAATCACCGATTCGCCTCGTGAGCTTCATGCTCTTTGTTAATGTCATTCATGAGGTTCTTCCTCTTAATCTTAGTTCGTCCACCGCCGGTGCGATATCAAGCTTATTAGCTTTTGCATATTCTCTCGTGGTCCTGTTCAAGGATTCCCTAGGTGATACTTTTTGGCCTCTACCAGCACCTTTTGCCTGGTTTCTTCTAACTCGCTGAGCATTTGCGGATCAAGTATCGCGCTACAGGTGTGGTTAAGTTTTCTATAGTCGCTCAAGAATGTTCTTCGGCCTTTCCAGAGGTGGCCCTCTCACCGTGGTGCCTTTGGGGTGGTGTCATGTAGCTCGGTCGGGTTTGTCATTGGCGGAATTACCTCGTGGTTTGCGCGTGGTCCGCTTAGGGTGCGCTTGCGCTGGGCTGGTTCTCTGCTTGACCCGGCTACTGCTGTTCCAGCTTGAGCTCCTGCTGCGACCATCACCTCGACGCTGCATGCAGGATGCTCTCTTGATGGACGGCTTGCTGCGCTTCGAGGTGGCTCTCCTGCAACAACAACCTGGTGAGGATAAATGCCGGTGATGTCGACGCCGACGTAGACCCTGTGCTCGCCCAGGCTGACGAAGACCCCATTGCGCGGGGGAGTTTTCCCCCTGAAGCTTCCTGCATTGTCTCTGACATAGTCGCAGATACCAAGTCTCTGGACCAAGCCAGAAACAACGCGCTCGCTGGTGTTGATGAAGTTTCCCGTCCGGATCACAACTCCAGCTAGCACTTGGCCCTCTGGCGCCAACTGTCGTGGTGGTGGCACGGCAGATGCCATGGGTAGGCTAATGTATGGGGCCAATGGATGCTAGTGGGATCTGGGGAGGGAAGATGCAACTGTGTCTTCACTCAAGTTGCCAAAGTTATGATCTTTATTTCTCTCTTGATGGATTACAAATGCTCCTCGAGCTGTATACAGAGGGACAAGATGGATCTCCCCAGCCTAACGGTGCTCAAAGAGACGATGCCTTCCTCAGGGTCCAAGCCTCCCCTGTAAAGGAGTGCCTTGGGTGCCCTTAGGGCTGACGAGGCAAGCATATTCGTGGAATATGCTTGTCCCAAATTAGTAGTTCGGCGGCCTCCTTTCCCTGTCGCCCTTCTAATGACGGCAAGGCTCCAGTGGCCCCCTCCTGCGTCGGGCTCGGGGACTGTCACCTCCGTGACCTCCTTCTCGCCCATCCGACGCTGTGCATCCTTGTCTCTTGTGCTTGGCTCGCTCGATTCCTTCTAGCCGCAGCTATAGTTTGACCTTGGCTTCTTCTCCTGCAAGCAGATCACTCGGCCTTACCTTGTGTTACTCGGCTCGTTCTTCACCTGCATCAAGATCACTTGGGCTAACCCGGCCGATCCTCTTAGTAACTCGGCCGGGTAACTACTTGATACATATACGCGGGCTTCTTACCTCCGTTCATCGGCCGACCTATCCATGATTCGGCCGACTTGGACCGTAACTCGGAAACTAGACGGGGATAGTACCTCTGTCTTTCCCCGTCTCTGACCTACCCGAGGTCAACCCCCCGACACCCATAGCGCCGCCATCTGCAACCACTGCGTCGGTCGTCGTCCATCCACCCTGGCTTCTTTCTAGATTTTTTTTTGGTTTCGTTTGGTATTGCATATCGAAATAATGTTACTGGAGCAGGGAAAGAAAACACGTTGGTTTTCTTCTATGTTACATGCATTTAGAGGTATACATGGATTTATTTTTCCCCATGTCTCTCTCCCCCCTCTCTCTCTTGACTATGTACTATGTGAGACAAAAGCGATTCATTGAGCTATTTGAGCCGGTTCAATACATAGTGGGGCATCGCATCATTCAACCTGGCAAGAAAAGCGAACCAACAAGTTCGACTCATAGCGATAGAAAACGATTACTTTATTGCCTAGTGCGTCACGGGTTGCCCAAGTCGTTGGAGAGAGCCCATTCACACACGATACGGAGGAAGTAGAATATTCTCTTTTACTTCTGCTGGGTCCTATCTGTACAGTACAATGCGGTTCAATACAGAATAGAAAATTGGGATCGGTTCATTGTCTGACAAGCTTTTTGTTTGAATCGGCACCACATAGTGCATGGCCTAGTCTGTACATGGTCCTTAATTGTTTGTCAGTAATTAAAGAGTTTCTTTTTTTCCTAGAAGAAATTGGTCGCATTTTTCCTAATCAAGCTGAAATTGGGGCAGCTAGTGGTTCTTGCCTATTCTTTTAGCGCATGGTGCTATAATCATGTGGGTACTGTAGCCTGGTACCCGTTGCATATTTTGGTGTGGTGCTTGGTAATCTGACCAGTGCCAGATTGGATTATTTTTCTAGGTACCTGATCTTGCAAATCTTAGGGCCAAGTGAATAGACTCTGGAATAAAGCCTGTAGTGTGCACTTGTTTTCTAGGTATCCTGGGTGACGCATCTCGACGGTACCGACTTTAATACGTTGTTGCCCTACCAATAACCAGGAACATAACTGAGTTATCGAATAATTCTACGAGTGGTACCGAAGCTCCTCGCTAGCTTGCCACCGACACAAAACACGGCCGATAAACCGAATCTAGCCATATCAAGTACTGAACAACTACATGACTGATCTACCACTAATTCAATACACGCTTAAGATACAGAATAAATGTACGAGTGGTACAACATGGAACCCACATCCATGTGTACCGAGCTTAGAAAATACGGTCCTGGTACCGAGTAGGCTAACCCTTATACCAAGACGACCGAGCGTTTGGAATCGAGGGCACCGAACCGTTGTCTAATTGTACCGAATCGGTTGCCTTAGAAATTACGGTCGCGCGACCTGAGGGGCGAGATCGCCCAAACGGCTAACCCTAATACCGAGATGACCATCCTAGCACCGAATGTTTGGGACCGAGGCACCGAACTGTACTTGTTAGTACCGAATAGCTTGCCTTAGAAAATACGATCCTGGTACCGAGCTTGCTAACTGTTATATCAAGACGACCATCCTGGTACCGACCGTTTGGGATCAAGGGCACCGAACCGTTGTCTGAGTGTACCGAATCAGTTGCCTTAGAAATTACTGTCTTGAGACGCGAAGGGCGAGATTGCCCAAACGGCTAACCCTAATATCGAGTCGACCATCCTGGCATCGAACATTTGGGACCGAGGCACCGAACCGTACATGCTAGTACTGAATCACTCGCCTCAGAAAATACGGTTGTGGTACCGAGCTTGCTAACCCTAATACCAAGACGACTGTCTCGGTACCGAGCGTTTTGGGACTGAGGCACCAAACCAAACAAGTTAGGGGGATGGGGCGAGACGGCGGTCGCATAGCTAGCATCCCCGAGAAGAGATGGGGCGAGATCGCCAAACGGCTAACCCTAATACCAAGACGACCCTCCTGGGTGTGAACCTTTGGGACCGAGGCACCGAACCATACATGTTAGCACATAATCCCTTGCATTAGAAAATACAGTCCTGGGACCGAGCCTGCTAACCCTAATACTAAGACGTATCTACTAGTACCAAGCGTTTTGGACTGAGGCACCGAACCGCACTTGTTAGTACAAATCGCTTGGCGAAGAAAATATAGTGCTGGTACCTAGCTTGCTAACCTAATACCGAGATGACCATCCTGGTACCGAGCGTTTTTGTAACATCCCAAAAATATTAAACTTGGATCATCAAACTCTAATCATCGAAATTAGGGTTAACAAAAACTTTCCCAACTAAAAATATGAAAGCATTCATATGTGTGTGTATTAAAATTTGGATTCTTTTGAATTGCCATGATTCTGTGTTTCCTTGCTTGTAAAATAATTATTAGGTGAAATAAACATCATCTAAACAATCCCCAAACTTTTTCCAAAGACAAACAACTCAAAATAAATAAATAAAGTGAATGGTCACTTTTGCCAAATTAACTTCCATGCCTATTTTGGCTATCCCTAACTTTCAGAACTTAACAGAAACATGTATGGCTCTTTGCACCCCTTGATAGTACTCATAACAAAGTACCAAGGCCCACTTTATGATCATCCAGAAACATTCAAATGCTTAGTTTAAATGACAGTTTAAAATTGAATATATTTCATATGGGAAGATCCCACTATTTCAAAAACCACTCAAACAAGCTCAATTTTCAAAACCCAAGCATCCACAGAATCCTCAACACATGCCTATCACACCCACCAAAAATCTTTTTAAAATTCAAAACTCAAGTTCTTGCGGTCATTTCATGAAACACTTAAAGACAACAAATCAAACTGGCCAAACTTCACTGTTTTGAGCAGTAATTTGGCTAAGCATTGCTCACCATTGATCACACTTGTCTCCCCTAGTGCCAGCCAGTGCCTTGACCACCCCTAGCCCCTATCCTTTGCACCCTGCCATGCCAACCTGAAGGAACCCTTGCCAACCAACCATGGCTAGCTAGCCAGATCAAGCACCAAGCCTAAACACCATGTCTAGGACATGCACCACCGCCCACCACACCTGTAGCTCGAACCACCGCCGCCACTGGACCACACGCCCAAGCCTTGCCAAGCTTCTCTGCGACCATGCCGAGAGCGCGCCCGTGCGCCACCCTCGACACACGCCCACAGACCGCGCCGCCTTCGCCGAGTGTACGCGTGATCACCACCGCCCCAGCAACCCTGCATACACCCCCGTTCGCCGCCCCATGCCTCACAGCCACCGCTCACCGTCGAAGCCGCCGCCTCTGCCGCGTAGAGCACCGCACGTTCCCGACCGTTTGCCATGGCCCCTACATGCGAATTTAAGCTCTAGAGCATTGCCAGGAGACCACTCGTCGAACGCCAACCTCAGCCATGCCGCTAGACGCCCGTAGCCGTGTCGCCACCGTCGCTTGCCCATCCCTCTCGGTCTCGTCGTCGGGCCTATAAAAGGAGACGATCCCAGCTCGAATTCTTCACACCATCTCACTCCCCTCACCTCAGTGATCATTCCACCCCTTAGCCGGAGCAAGGCGAGCAGTACATCGCCGGAATTTCACCGGAGCTCGCCGCTGCTGGAGAAGAAGGAAGCCATGGATTGGAGCCGCCCTAGGAGGAGCTGCCGGTGCCAGGAGAATCGCCGTCGTCGACTTCGTCGTTTGCCCCCATCGCCGACCCTCGCCTAAGCCCCGGTGAGCCTCCCACGACCCCCACCTGCCGCGTTAGGGTTCTGTCTCGCCGGCGCTGCCCGACGTGGACGATGAGCCGTAGCCGTTCGATTAGACTTAGGTCGTGCGTCCGAGATCGCCCCATACCGCTTCGCGTGTTATGAGCCACTGACTGGTGGAACCCCCTGTCAGTTGCGCCCCGCGCTGCGGAGTGACACCGGGCCAGCCCAATAACCTTTCCCGTGCAACCCATTCATTTGAATTTAGCTTTTTCTATTTATATTCAAACTCAGTTCTGTACCTAGTTTCAAAACTCAACCCAGCTCGATTCAGTCAACCAAATTGAATGAAACCAATTTTTTTAGAAAGGTATTGAAATGATTAATCCAAGCCCGTTAGATTCAAATCATTTGAATCTGTAGATCAACCTTGGTAAAAATAAAAAGTCAGAAGCTTTTCTACATTCAAACATTTTTCAAATTTCAACCATAATAGCTTTTGAGTTGATTCCAACTCTCAAAAATCACATTTGATCATACCTTTAAAAATATATAAAAACATATGAGTTTACCTACAGAAATAATGTTCAAATAATAAAAGAATGCCACATAGGCATTTCTAGTCACTTTATTTAATTGAAATAAAAGGTTAAACCTTATTAAATTGTGACACCACTTTAAAACACATTCCCATGTACTGAAATATATGGTGATGACATGAGTCAACAGGATCCCATGTTTGGTTTGGAGAATATTAAATCTTAAGTAGTTTTCAATGAGTAGAAATTACTTTTCTAAAAATAAAATAAATAAGACAAATGCTTTAATCTTGTAATAATAGTGATGATGCTAGATCATCTATAGAACCCTTTTGTGTGATGATTGAAAGTATTTAAGTATTGTTTGGTGATTGTGTACCTCGTATTTATTCATAGACGCTAGTACCAACCAAGGATACGAGGAGGAAGGAGGATACTACGAAGAACAAGCCGAGGAGAACGTCAACCACTGCTCTGCACAAGGCAAGCCTTACTAACCAAGTTGACCTGTGCAAGCCAATACTTGCAACCTTGCAAGCCTAATACTACTAGTTGATTGAGCAAGCTAAAACTTGCAAGATACTTTACATATGCCAGCAAATACTTGCTTGTTACCATACCAACTATATGCCCTAAGCATATGTGATCATACCCACTTGATAACCCCAATCCTAGTTTTACTTGCAAGCTTTATACTTTATTTCTTTATCAAAACTTTCTCTTAGAGTTTACTTAAGTGACTTGTAGATTCTAGGAAGATAATTGAAGGTTGCATAAAGAGCATAAAATTTGGCCTAAGCTAGATAATCTTTATGTCATCCTAAGGCATGAGATTGAACTTAGTTAAACTCCACTTGTTTACCCCCCCCCCCCTCATTAGTACTTACCCCACTTGTAGATGCTTGTGCTAAGCATAAAACTTGATCAACATTAGATGGGAATACTTGGTGGAAAATGTTTATGAAAACCTTAGAATGATGATTCATTCTACTAAGATGTTTTGACATGTGTTCCCGAACACCAAATGATTTTTGATGATGAAAATGTTGAGGCATGAGCCTTAGCCCTTTATAAAACTGATGGTTGTCTGGATGCGATACCATTCCAATTTTACCGTACAACCACAATACCCGAGAATTGGGTAGGGATTGACTGGCACTAGTGGAAACGAGGCCTTTGGTTGAGCCTGAAAATGGGCTTTAACACCGGTTCTTCTATGAACCGGTGTTAAAGGCGGGGCCGTACCAGCGTGGCCCGTGCAGCAAAAAGGATCCCCCCTTTAACACCGGTTCGTGGCATGAACCGGTGTTAAAACCTCGACTAGTGGTTCACAGACACCCTTTAACACCGGTTCGTGGCTTGAACCGGTGTTAAAGGGGGGGCTATATAAGACACCGCAGCCCACATCTCTCTCTTCCATTTTTTCACTCTCTCATTTTGGAGCCTAGCAAGAGGGTGTGAGGTGTGTTAGTTTGTGTTTTTTTCATATGCACAAGAGGTGTTCGGTGAAATGCCCGAGAGCTCAAAATAAGTTTTCTCGTTGCTCTTTCCTTCTTGGTCGAGGTCGACAACTATCCTTTCATGTGTCATTGATGTACTATATATATAAATGGTCATCTCCCTATTAAATTTTGATATATACTATATATTAATGCAGATGAACCGGCAATGGATGTACGGTGACCGCCGCACTTCCGAGTACATTACGGGCCTCCAAAATTTCATCGTTGTGGCTAATGCAAACCATGGTCACAATGGTTTTATGTGCTGTCCGTGTGTTCACTGTCAGAACAAGAAAGACTACTCAAATACCAGAACCATTCACGCCCACCTGCTTCGATCCGGTTTCATGCCCAGCTATAATTGTGGTACCAAGCACAGAGAAAAAGGGGTTGTGATGGAAGACAACGAAGATGAAGAGGATGATGAAAACTATCATAATATGTATCCTGAATATGATGATACTGCAACAGGGGTAGATAATGAAGATCAAGAGGCGGCGGGCCGATGACGATCTTGGTCGGGCCATTACTGATGCAAAGGAAGAATGTGAAACTGAAAAGGAGAAGGAGAAGATGGAGCAGATATTAAAGGATCACAAAACATTGTTGTACCCAACTTGCGAAGATGGCCACAAAAATCTAGGTACCACACTGGATTTGCTGCAATGGAAGGCAGAGAACGGTGTGACTGGCAGCGCATTTTCAAAGTTGTTGGTAAAAATGAAGAATCTTCTTCCAAGAAATAATGAGTTGCCCGACAGTACATACCAAGCAAAGAAGGTTGTCTGCCCTCTAGGATTAGACGTGCAGAAGATACATGCCTGCATTAATGACTGCATCTTCTAGGGTATCGTCGATTTCTTCCGAACCTGCATCCAGTAAGAAAGAAAGGCAAGCATTTCAAACGTCTGGCAGAACCCCGGAGGAAGCCTGTCCTCCGTACCGGTGAGGAGGTATTTGGTATGGTCAAGGACCTAGAAGTAATCTTTGGAAAAGGTCTGGCAATATCTATTCAGAATGACGCGATCTGGGACACGCGCCCATGTGGAAGAAGCAATCTATATTTTGGGACCTACCCTATTGGAAAATCTTAGAGATCCGCTCTTCAATCGACGTGATGCACGTGACGAAGAATGGTTGCGTGAACCTGCTAGGATTCCTAGGAGTGTATGGTAAGACAAAAGATACACCGGAAGCACGGCAGACCAAAGAACGTCTGAAAGACCCTGATACGCCTATGCATCCTGAGAACGAGAAGGGTAAACGATGCCACTTAACTCCTGCCAGCTACGCTCTTACCAAAGCAGAGAAGGAAATCTTTTTTGAATGCCTGAGCAGTATCAAGGTCCCGTCTGGCTTCTCGTCGAATATAAAGGGAATAATAAATATGGCAGAGAAAAAATTCAAAAACCTGAAGTCTCATGACTGCCACGTGATTATGATACAATTGCTTCCGATTGCATTGAGGGGGCTTCTACTTGAAAATGTTCGAGTACCCATTGTGAATCTATGTGCATTCCTCAATGCAATATCTCAGAAGGTAATCGATCCATAAAGCCTACCAGGGTTACAGACAGATGTGGCCCAATGTCTTGTCAGCTTTGAGTTGGTGTTCCCACCATCCTTCTTCAATATTATGACGCATCTCCTAGTTCACCTAGTAGAAGAGATTGTCATTCTCGGTCCTGTATTTCTACACAATATGTTCCCCTTTGAGAGGTACATGGGAGTCTTAAATAAATATGTTCATAACCGTGCTAGGACATAAGGAAGCATCTCCAAGGGCTATGTAACAGAGGAGGTCATTGAGTTATGTGTTGATTTTATTCCTGACCTTAAGGAGATTGGTGTTCCAGAATCACGATATGAGGGGAGACTGCATGGAAAAGGCACCCTAGGATGTAAAGCAATGATATGTAGGGACGGGTATTCTCTCAATCAAGCAAACTACACGGTTTTACAAAGATCTATCTTGGTTGCCCTGTATATCAATGAACACAAGAATTTAATACGCCTCACACACCCGGGGCAGTCTGTTGAATGGATTATAAGTGAACACATGGCGAGTTTTGGCGGCTGGCTGCAAAGACTTCTCACGAATAACACCACTGTTGGGGATCAGCTATACTTGTTGGCCAGGACACCATCTTCGACTGTATGTACTTTCCAAGGGTACGAGATAAATAGGAATACATTTTACACGATAGGCCAAGATAAAAAGAGCACCAACCAAAATAGTGGTGTCCGCTTCGATGCAGCAGAAGACAATGGGAAAAAGACCACGTATTATGGGTTCATAGAGGAGATATGGGAACTTGACTATGGACCTAATTTTAAGGTCCCCTTGTTTCGATGCAAATGGGTCAAGCTAACAGGAGGAGGGGTTGAGGTAGACAAGAAGTACAGAATGACAAAAGTGGATCTCAACAATCTTATGAAGGTAGACAAGAACTTAGACGAACCATTCGCCTTAGCCAATGATGTGGCTCAGGTTTTCTATGTGAAGGACATGTCTACCAAACCGAAAAAAAGAAAAAAAATAAGCAAATAGATACATCACACGATGAGCCAAAGCGTCACATAGTTCTTTCAGGGAAAAGAAACATCGTGGGAGTGGAGGACAAGACAGACATGTCAGAAGATTATAATAAGTTTGATGAAATTCCGCCCTTTAGAGTGAAGACTGACCCAACCATCCTGTTAAACGGTGTTGATACTCCATGGTTACGGCCGACGCGATCATAAGATTGACTATATGTATTAATTGAGCCATTTTTGGCACACATATGTATCTCAACATGGAAATCAATGTCATATTTCTTCTGTTAACAGTATATGTATTAAATGAGCCATTTTTCTTCCTTCTATTTCTTCCCGCCATTTTTCTTCCCGCCATTTTTTCCCGCCATTTTTCTTCTCGCCATTTTTTCGCGCCATTTTCTTTCCGCCATTTTTTCCCGCCATTTTTCTTCCCGCCAGTTCTTCCCTCCAGTTCTTTCCACCAATTCTTCACTATATATATAAGTAGGGTTGTCCTCCATTCTCATTGCACATCTCTAGACTCATATCTGCAACCTTATCACTCTTTCCCATGGCTTCCACCATAGCACTAACCCCGAGAGAGGCGGAGGCGCTTTGCGCCTCGAACTACCCTCGCACGGGCCATCGTGTCCCCGCTATCGGATGCTGGCGCCGAGGCGTCTTGGTTCCTCCTGTCCCTCTAGGTGTGGCGCGCCGGATGGCCATCACGAACCACTACTACTTCGAGCTCACGCCGGAGCAGCGGAGGAATCCTAGATGGCATCCCGACTATTTCCCTACTTGGGAAGCCTTCTTCGTGGATCGGCGTGAGAGGGAGCTCGCCAGGCACGAGGAGGACGGCCCACCTCCTCCGAACATCAACGAGGCCGTCCGTCGGCTATGGTGGCGCGATCAGACTCTCTAGAGCGTCATGGCCTATGACACTGCCGCCGACTCTAACCCCCGTCTGCGCTACCCTCAAGTCCAGCCCACGCGTACTCAGCCTTCAAGGTTCAATTACGGCGACCCCGACGACAACATCGATGACGGCGGCGGCGAGTATGATGACTACAGTGGCGAGTATTACAGGTGTAGGCAGGAGCATGACCGAATCACTCCAACATTCCGAAACAAGTTCGGCCGATTGTTACTTAATCTGGCCATGTATCTTAATTTTTAGCTCTTTTATGTATATTAATTTTTAGTCGTGCTTTATGTAACTTACTATTAGTTGCATTCTGTATTTTAATTCCAGTTCTATCTCCTTCACAAAATGACCTATCTCATTCGAGGTTTCTTGGCTTTCGGGTCAAATGACCAATGTTATGGCTAGAATCAAGGCATAGTTTGTGATAATTTGGCCATATTGTGCATACATGTGCATCATGGCATGGCAAACAATGTTGCAAGAGGAAGTTTTCCTTTTTATCGCACCAAAAAGGCATTTTCCATTTTCCGAGCATAAAAACGGACGGTTTTGTGAAGCAACCACCAAATGGCTAATTCAAAAAACCACCACCACATTTTACAAAAATACTAGACCACCTTATATGGACAATGTACCAACAGGGGGATCTGAAACCTTTCCATCCACCTCTGGTAAAAAAGACAAATTGCTGCCGAATAGGTAGGAAGTGGGTCAGATATGAACTACAGGTACATGATACGATGCTCATGATTTTTTACAAAAATCAGTTTTAGGTTCACAATATGCTATTTTATCAAAAATCCAATGCAAGTTGAGCGAGGCTTGGCCCCGAGCTAAGAATCTCCATGCCCGTTGTTTGACAAAGTTTGACGATAGTTTAAAACAGGCATAAAAAAGATCGAAACAGTGCGAAACCTTCGCGTGGTGTTATATTATGTGACATAGTTAGAAGGAAAAATCTCAAACTTGGTATATTGATTATGTCTCAAAAAAACCTTCACAAAATGTCCTATCTCATTCGAGGTTTCTTGGCTTTCGGGTCAAATGACCAATGGCGAGAATCAAGGCATAGTTTGTGATAATATGGCCATATTGTGCATACATGTGCATCATGGAATGGCAAACAATGTTGCAAGAGGAAGTTTTCCTTTTTATCGCACCAAAAAGGCATTTTCCATTTTTCGAGCATAAAAAATAGACGGTTTTGTGAAGCAACCACCAAATGGCTAATTCAAAAAACCACCACCATATTTTACAAAAATACTAGACCACCTTATATGGACAATGTACCAACAAGGGGATCTGAAACCTTTCCGTCCACCTCTGGTGAAAAAGACAAATTCCTGCCGAATCGGCAGGAAGTGGGTCAGATATGAACTATAGGTACATGATACGATGCTCATGATCGGGTTAGATTCCTTTTTAGATGCTTAATATTTCTTATGTTCAAAGTTTTAGGGTTTGTCTATTTTATTTTTGTTTGAATTGAATAATCAAAATTTATATGTAAGTGTTTTAATTATTTTGAAAAATTTCATCTAAAGTAAATATAAAATGTTTTTACATGAATGGATAGATATTATTTTTCTGAAAATTATGATATATTATTCATATTTTTCTGAGTTGAAATGAAAAAGATATGAATATTCTAAATTCATATCCTATTTTTTGAGTTAAAAATGCCCCCACCGCTTTAATGCATGAAATAAATGCCCCCTTTAACACCGGTTCGTGGCATGAACCGGTGTTAAAGGGGGGGATTTATAACGCGTGCCTTCCTCTCTTCCTTCTTCCCCCCAGCGAGATCGAAAATCGCACGCGCAGAGGAGCAGAGGACAGTCGTGTTGCCGTCGCAGTTGCCGCCGCCCAGCCTCGTCACCACCGTCCACGCTTGCCGCTCGGATCCGCCGCCACGACGCCTGGCCAAGGCCAGCCTTGCCACATCGCTGCTGCCCGGCCGCCACACGCCATCAGACTTATACAGCGTCCGCCACCCGTCGCTGCCGCCGGATCCACCGCCAACCCTGGCCCACCGGACCCTATTCGAGTTTACTGCACCATGGTGAGCTCTCTGTTATTGGATATGAATATGGGATGGATATTAATTGGATATTGGATAAATGTTATTTGTGTGTATATATATTGGATAAATGTTGCATATATGTATATATATTGTTGTGTATGAATAATTTTATTTCTGTGTAATTTTATCATAATATGTATATAAATGTTGCATATATGCATATATGTATATATATTGTTGCATATAAATATCCTAATATATATTGGATTGAATAATTTTATTTGTGTGTATGGACAAAAAAAGGATTATTAAGAAAGTGTATGTATATGTATATATAAGAAAGTATATGTATATATATTGTTGCGTATGAACAAAAATAAAGGGTATGTATATTTTTTTGTATGAACAAAGGAAAGGATTATTAAGAAAGTGTATGTATTATAGTTTCTTTATTTTCTTTATATAGGTCCATTTCCTATTAATATTTTGTAGAGGCTTTTGTTATGAATTTGATTTACCTATATAAACCATAACTTATTAAAGGATGTATTACTATTAATTCATGAGATTTGATTCTTAATTAATAACTTATAATATTAAAAGAAATTTTATGGTGATCCTTCATTATTATATGACACATAAAGTTCTGAGGAATTAAGATGGTTAATATTATTCCCATGAGCTTAAGTGATATCAAGATAAATAGTTCGTTATAACTTGCATACAAGTTAGGGTTTAAAATTATAAATGTCTACCATGATCTTACTCTAGAATATTTATTATGAATCCAAGTCCACTTGAATGTTTACTCTCTTACTCTAGATAATATTATTGTTTTAGAAACTATGGATCAACTTAGTAGAAACCTTGAAGACGAAGAAATAATGGAGAACATTATCCATGAGGACACCTCACAATATCTGAACTTGGAGGGACATGATGACAGCTCAAGTAGTCATGGAGAAGATGAAGACTCCGGTGAACGCAATTTAGTGATTACAAAGTCCGGCAAGGTACATGCATTGATTAAGCCTCTGATGACTTCCACCAACAATCTTCTTCTACATGTATTAATTAACGCTTCTTTCTTCTTTTAGACCTCTGGATCGACCAGCCAGCAACAATCTTCTTCTACGAAAAAGAGCAAGCGAGGCGCGAGCCATCGGTTGAAAGATCGTGCAAAGTTCACGATCGAAGCAGTCCGTGTTGATGGCAGGCCGATGGAGCCCAAGAAGTCCGCATACAAATTTGTACGTCAGGCCGGAGTTCTTGTTAGGGACCAAATCCCAATCATAATTGAATATTGGAATAAGCCAAAGAAGGGCGACGGTACCTTTGTCGATGAAAGATCCAAAGAAACGCTTTGGAATTCGTTGTTGGTAAATTTCACCCTTCCGCCAGAGGAGGATGAAAACAAACCAGTTATAAAGGAAAAGGTCCAAGAGTGGACTCTAAAGAAGATGGCTGACGCTTTCCACAACTGGAAGACAAAATTGAACAAATTTGTCAAAGCTCGCGAGACTCCAAATTTCGAAGACGCATATTATGCGAAGATAAGACCTCACTGGCACGAATTTGTGGCATATAAGGAAGGTGCTATAGCTAAAAAGAGGTCAGAAACCAATACGCTAAATGCCCAGAAGAAGGAATATCACCAGAGGACGGGGTCAGATGGCTACATATCTCAGAGGCCTAAGTGGGAGGAAGCTGAGAAGGCCTGCGCTAGAGGATCACACCTGCATGATGGGTGGGACCTACGTGCAAAGACTTGGTTCTACGGAATCGGGGCAAGGTTGGACCCAGAAACAGGATTGTGTATCTTCCCAACCCTCCTTGCCAAACCCGTCACTGAACTCATCACGACATACAAGGAAACAGCCGCTAGGACCTTCCATCCCGACAGAGAGAATGACCAGCTCACACGCGCCATCGGTAAAAAAGAACACCCTGGACATGCACGAGGCACAGGGGGTATGACGTGGAAGGATGGGTTTGCCGAGTGGAGCGACTCTTATAGATGGCGCGGCAGAAAAGAAAAAGAGCGTACAGAGCGGATGACACAGATAGAACATGCACTTGTGGCGCAAGTGAATGCACAACAGAGCCATCAAGCTACCGGCCCATCTCAGCGGCACGAAGAGCTCAGATTAGAAGTCGCCATGCCTGCATCTGCGTGAAAAAGCAGCGTAGCTTCCACGGAGAACGTGCAGCCCACGCTTGAAATGGCGGGTCCTCGATAACCCGTGGATGAGATCACGAAGAGCGAACACGCTGAGCTGCATGTGAGATTAATGGGCTTATCCATTAAGGTGGTTGTCGGCTATGCCTTACCTCCTGTAGCTGGTGGAACTTACCACTGCCGAGAGATTCCAGATGGCTATGCTATTGTCGGGGTGGATGAGGTTGTGAAGGAATATGAGGAAGCACAGCTTGACCATGCTACAGGTGAAGGGGAAACTCAACTCAAATTTGCAGTGAAAACAACCATTCTTTGGAAGAAGGAACACATTGTGCTTCCGAATTGGAGGCCACTGGCACCCCCGCCGTCTCCGCAGCGTCAGTAGTCTGAGTCGCTTCAGCCATCTCCTGCGCCGCAGCCATCTCCGGCGCTTCAGCCATTTCCGGCGCACCAGCCATCTCTGGCGCGCCAGCCATCTCCTGCCCGTCAGCCATCTCCGGCGCTTCAGCCATCTCCTCAGCATAAGCGGAAGAGCACTGCCACGAAGAGCATCACTAGCACCGCCACAAAGAAATCTGCAGGAAACCGTACGCCAAAGAGTTCAAAAAACTACGTCCCGCAGCCTTCCGCCAAGCCATTGTCGGTTTTACCGTGGAATCGCAGCGACGAGGAGACCAATAGGATCTCGGAAGAAGAGGTCAAGAAATTCTTTGCACCTAGACGGGCCGAGCCAAAGGAGAAAATAGATCCGGCGGTGGTAGAGAAGTTTTACAAAAATCTTTTGAAACCTGAAACCCCACTTGTGCCGGACTAAGAGCGCCAGATTTTGAAGGGGGATGCAAGGCGCCGTAGGGAGACTGAAAGTAGCGATCGCGACACCCGTAAAAGTTCCCATGCTCGGAGAGCAGGAAAACCAATCATGCGCCCCGCTCCAAGTGTTCGACACACGGGACGCTCCTCCCGTAAATGATTACGAGGCAGAGCTACAAAGAAAGGCCAATGAGATGGGGATGACTTACATTGCATACTTGAACATCATGGGAGACAACTTGCCCAAATGCGATGCCAACCCCATACAGCCATGGAAGTATGGGAAGAATCTCGTCAAGAAAGAGGAGCTCAAGAATCTACCAACAAAGATGTGAAGATTGCACAAGTGGTACCTTGATTTCTGCAAGACGAGAAATGAAGAATGGATCACGACGCATATAAGGGATCAGATTTTCTTGTGCGGAGACGACGAGATCGACTTCAACATTCAAGACTTGCATTTTCTATTCAATCAGAAGGAACTCGACAAAGCTGCCATCAGCCTTTATTGTGTGTAAGTACTATTTCTGTAATTTCTATCTCATCTCATTCACTTTATTAATTGCATGTATATATATATGCTCACCATATATGTATATACTATTATGCAGGAAAAAGGTTATGGAATGGATGAAAGGAGGCCCTTTTGACATTTGGTTCGTTGACCCAAATAGAGTTCATGAAGAAGTGGTAGGAACCAAACCCGGGCAAACAGAAGATTACTTGCTTAGGTCTTTACTGAGACAACAAACCAAAAGGGAAATACTATTGCCTTACAACTTCTCGTGAGTACTGTTACCCTCTCTTGTACACATTACATTCTGTTCGCCACTCGATGTTAAGTGTAACTGATGATGAGTTATGCGTGCGTAGGTTCCACTTTATTCTGCTAGTCATTAAACCCGACTAAGGAAAAGTCCTTGTCATGGACTCGTTACGAAAAGAAAAAGAGCTATGGGCAGACTTTAGAGAGATGCTCCAGAGGTAATTTCAATCATATTATCACACTAGATCGACAACTTTCGTGACAACAAGTAATTAATTACTCCTTTATCCATTTTCTTTGCCGGACAGGGTTTGGAAAAGGTTCACGGGCAGGGCCATGGGTGAATGGTCAGAAGAACTAAAATTTGTAGACCAAAATGTAAGTAATACTAGCTAGCTAGGTCTGCGTATCTCTTTGATTCTGCTTCCAATTCCATTATATCATGCTTTATTGATTATTATTTTGATTGAACTCTCTATTCTCGTAAAGTGCGTGCATCAGGGACACGCCAATAACTTATGTGGGTACTATGTTTGCGAGTTCATTCGCAACACGATATGTGCGACGGGCCAAGCCTCACTGGAACAACTTAGAGTAAGTAAACAAAGTACACAACATTATTTTATTACCATCAATTGTGTTGAGTTTTATTCTTATATATATATTGACCCCATTCTTCATATATATTCAGATCGAACGGATGAGGGACCAACTCCTACCATTTGACCGCATACGAGCCATTCAAGAGGAATTGGCGGGGTTCATACTTGATGAGGTCGTCACGCCTGTCGGAGAACTCTTTAGATATCCACCAAAATAAACGTTGTATATATGCTTGAACGTGTTTGTCTTGTACTTGATGCTTCAACGTTTACGGAGAATACCACACAATGACGATGTTGTGTATAATAATAGTTGCTTAATTATTCATGTACTCGTATGTACCGATGACGATGTATGTGTATACCGCTACTGATCGATTCCCCTCCCCTCCCCCCGCCCACGTAAATACGCCCGAACGGGCAGGGTAACTCTGCCATGCAGAGATTTAGCCGCTTTTCTGCCGAGGCAAAATCTTTAACACTGGGGCCGAGCGGCAGCATCTCTTGCCATCTTTAACACCGGTTTGTATAAGAACCGGTGTTAAAGGGGGGGCCCTCTAACACCGAACCCCCAACAGAGGTTCTACAACCGCTGTTAGAGGGCCCTCCAAACCGGTGTTAGAGGGGGGTGTGCACTAGTGTGGAAACTTATATACCTTAGTATGGGTTCCCTCACGGCCAAGGTCTAAGCTGAGGCTACCTTGTGAAGATTGTCCACCTGTGCAGTACCCAAGATGACAGTGGTCATGGTTGGGAGGCCAAACTCACAGGAGAGTGTCAAACTATTCGAATAGCCGCGTCCGCGGTTAAGGACAGTTGGAGTGGCCATACTGTTCCCCCGTCAGATGTTTTCAAAAATGACTTGTAAAAAGAATTGAGACTTTGACTTGACCACAACAGAGTTGTGATATGAAATACAAGTTCCCACTTAGGTGTTATACAATTTCAACTAGCTTTTCTTAGTTCTGAACATAGTAGAAGTAAATCTGGCTTTTTGCAAAACAACCCTAGAGCTTAGTGTCCTACTACAAAAACCCCCTTCACTTGTTAGTATTAGTTTGCGAGTACTTAAAGAGTACTCATGGCTTTGTCCCTGGCTATTCCCATGGCCAGACTATGAAGAGGAGTACCAGGACGAAGGACCCCAGGAAGGTTACGACAACTAGGATCATCTCCCATTGTCAGCATTGCCTATGACCCCAAAGATGGAGCTTCGCCTACGCTACCGTTATTATTACGTATTTCCGCTGCTTTAGTTGTATTAAGAACTGGATCATGAGATCCTTATTTGTGTAAGACCTTATGTATGTTTTGTAATGGATGATGTACTGTGGTATCCGAATCTGTTATGTCTCGCAAAAATGGTAATCATGGTATTGCGATGTATGGCATAACAGGCATCTGGGGTTAAAATCCGGGTGTTGACAAGTTGGTATCAGAGCCATCCTAACCATAGGAGACCCTAGTTAGACTGGCCGTTTGAATCAAAAAACTTAAATTTCAAATCCAAAGGAAGCAAATATTTACAAAAACTTATTCCCATTCTTATCACTTGGTTTCTTTCATAAAAAATCATATTCCTCAAAAATTCTTGCAAAATACCTAAAAATTTGACACACTTGATCACTCTACTAACTTACTCATCCTATATTCTTTTAGATGGACGTGAAGTACAGCAAGTTTTACCAGTTGGGGAATGGAGGAGACCTCATCTTTGAGAGGGATTTGGACCAGCTTTCGGAACTTCTGGAGCGTCAGCACCCCGAGTTCTTCGGAGCTCAGCTAAATGATCAAGGAGGATAAGATCTGCAGTGGATAATTGTTGCAAGTCTTCGAGGAAAGATTGAACCTTCCACTGCCGAGGGAATTCAATTTACCTTAAGAGAGAACAACTGGCTCGATGGACTTGCCAGGGCCATGCAGGAAGCTCTTGCCCGTCTATGTGGGCAGAATATCAACTAGATCAAGGGTACCCGCTTTGAGTTTTGTCCAAGGCGTGATGCTATGGGACAGCCACTCGAAGCCCCATACCACCACGAGCTGAAGACTCAGTTGGACCACCTTAGATTCATGATGTATAATCGTCAGCAGGAATTGGACAATTGCCGTGACTACTCCAACCACAAGTACGCCATCATCAAGACGAAGGATCAGACAATCGCCATGCTAGCGAAGGATCGCAAGTCTCGCCGCCGTCAGCTCGACAAGAAGGAGCGCATCATTGCTCGTCTTCGCCACCGTATCTCGGATTTGGAGGAGACCATCCACGAGAGATACATGCAGTTGGAGGAAAGGGAGAATGCCAGAGAGGATCTTCATGGAGACCCCTACTCCTATCTCAGCGATGACGATGATTTTCTAGAGGATCAGGCTATGGACTTCTTCACCGATGAGGATGATTTCGCCTTCATCAATGACGATGAGGATGATGACTACACCGACTCCGAGGAGTAGTAGCACTTGAGCACTAGCGTAGTTAGTAGTATTCGGTCCCATTGTATCATAGTTTCCAGAATGGTTCTTAAAACCATCTGTTTGCCTTTTTTGTGGTGTGTGTTTGTATCGTGTGCTATGAATGAAAAGCAAGTTGCTAGAAACATCTGAGTCAAACTTTAAAAACTTTTCAAAAGTCCCCGAACCTTAGAAATTTCCCTCTTTTCTCATGATCTATCTCAATCTTCAGATGCCACGCGGAGGAAGTAATTCATCCCCGGACCCGATGTTGCAGATCCTGCAAATGTTGGTTTCGGACCGCGAAGCTAAAAGAGCCAAATGTCAAGGCAACTTACCACCCTTCAGCACATAGCTCAGATGTCCAACAACAATCAAAGCCAAGGAAATCAGGAGAACCATGGATCTAAGCTCAAGAATTTCCAGAATACCAACCCACCAGTTTTCACTAAGTCAGAAGAGCCCTTAGACGCCAATGATTGGCTGCAAACCATGGAAAACAACCTAGAAGTCACCGGAGTGGAAGCTAGCGAGAAAGTTCTGTTCGCCACCCACTATCTAGCCAGATATGCAAGAGCATGGTGGAATAGTGTTCGTGCAATGACCGGAGGACAGATGATGACCTGGGCGGAATTCAAGGTCAAGTTCAGCAGAACCCATGTGCCACCGGGTTTGATCAAGAGAATGAGAGATGAGTTCAGAGAATTGAAGCAAGGAAGGATGACCGTAGTGGAATACCGTGACAAATTCTTGTCATTAGCTAGGTATGCCCCGGATGAGATTGACACTGAAGCCAAGAAGAAAAAAAGATTCTTGAATGGTCTGCATGATGAGATGCAGACTGTGTTGGTCAATATCCCCTTTGCTGATATTGAAGCCATTGTCGACTCTGCCATTCAGATGGAAGGAAAGATCAACCAAGCCAACGAGAATAGCAAGCGTCGCATGATGCACCAGCCAGGAACCCATTAGACCCCAAAGTATCGCCCTAACCCATCTCCAGGATTTGCCCCGAGAACCAACAGACCCCCGATGAACCGTCCGACCTATCCCAACCGTGGAAACCCAAGGCCCGGAAGAAATCACAACAACCCCGGCAACTCTAACAATTTCAACCGTGCCCCACCCAAGTTCAACAAAAACAATGCTGCCACCAACACCAATACTGCCCCTAGGACTGTAAGCAATGTTGTGCCTGTTGCAACAAAGGACAAGTCGCAAGTGACTTGTTATGACTGTGGAAATAAGGGTCACTACTCCAACGAGTGCTCCAAGAAGAATGCTGCGGCCCCCAATGCAAAAGCCCCAGCTCAGCAGCAGCGTCGTGTTCAGCCAGGAAGAAGGTTTGCCCTAGGGAATTCGCTCAACCGCAACGGCCGTCTTTTTCTCATGCATGCTGAAGAAGCCCAGGAAGCGCCAGACGTCGTGCTGGGTATGTTTTCCGTTAATTCAGTACTTGCAAGAGTGTTGTTTGATTCAGGTGCATCGCATTCATTTGTCACCGAAGAATTTGCATGCACTAGTAAGATTCAACCAACCAAACTGAAGCATGTTATGATTGTTCAAATCCCCGGTTCAACTACCAAAGCTAGGCAAATCTGTAAAGCCGTCCCTATCCGAATCCATGGCATAGATTTTTATGCTAATCTGATAGTACTCGGAACTAAAGGTTTGGAAGTAGTACTAGGAATGGATTGGATGTCCAAACATAAAGGATTAATCGACTGTGCCAAGAAAGCCATAACCATGACCAGTACAACCAGAATATCAGTCAAGCATGTATCTGAAACCTTACCTCGTCAATTCAAGTGGAACAAGAGTATAGCCCAACCTACCATTGACCAAGTCCGGATAGTCTGTGAATACCCCGATGTATTTCCAGATGTTTTGCCCGGTATGCCCCCAGATCAGGATATCGAGTTTATCATCGAACTAATCCCCGGAACCGGACCCATAGCCCAAAGACCATATAGTATGAACCCGTCTGAACTAGTATGACTAAAGAAGCAACTGGATGCCATGTTCGAAATTGGATTGATTCAACCAAGTGCGTCACCATGGAGATCCCCTGTCTTGTTTGTGGAAAAGAAGGATGGAGGTAACCATTTGTGTACAGATTATCAGAAGTTGAATGATGTCACTATCAAGAACAAGTACCCATTGCCCAAGATAGAAGATTTGTTTGATCAGTTGACCGGTGCCAAAGTGTTTTCTAAGATTGATCTTAGAACTGGCTATCATCAACTCAACATTCGCGCAGAGGATATTCCAAAGACTGCCTTTACCACCAGATATGGATTATACGAGTATACCGTCATGTCTTTTGGATTAACCAATGCCCCCGCTTATTTCATGAATCTCATGAATAAGATTTTTATGGACTTCCTGAATAAGTTTGTCGTTGTTTTCATCTATGACATTCTGATTTATTCCAAATCAGAAGAAGAACATGATCTACACCTAAGGACCATTCTTGGAACCCTTAGAGAGCATATGTTGTATGCCAAGTTTAGCAAATGTGAATTCTGGTTACAGGAGGTAGGATTCCTCGGTCACATTGTATCATCCGGAGAAATTTCCGTTGACCCTGCCAAGGTGAAAGATATCGAAGATTGGCAAGCCCCAACCACCCAAACCCAAGTTCGTGCATTTCTTGGATTGGCGGGATACTACCTCAAGTTCGTAGAAGGTTTCTCGAGTATCGCTAGACCCATGACCCAATTGTTGAAGAAGGACAATAAGTTCGAATGGACGGACAAATGTGAAGCGAGTTTTCAAGAACTCAAGAGAAGATTGATTTCAGCCCCAATCTTAATCATGTCGGATATCACGAAGCCCTTTGACGTGTATTGTGACGCATCCAAGATCGGTATAGGATGTGTGCTAATGCAAGAAGGCAAAGTTATATCTTATCTATCTCGACAACTGAAACAACATGAGCAAAACTATCCCACCCATGACCTCGAACTCGCAGCCGTAGTGCTAGCCCTGAAGACTTGGAGGCACTACCTGATGGGAAATCGTGGTGAGATATATTCAGATCACAAGATCCTGAAGTATATATTCACTCAGAAGGAGTTGAATATGAGACAGAGAAGATGGATTGAGCTAAACAAGGATTACGATCTGTACATTCACTATCACCCCGGTAAAGCCAACGTGGTAGCGGATGCCCTTAGCAGATTGTCGTGACGCTTGAACTCCATGATTTTGAAGGAGCAACCAAGCTTGCACAACGAGATGGAAGATTTTTGAATGGAATTAGTGAGTGAAGGATTTTTGGCTAGCATAGAACTTCAACCCACTTTGATGAGCCAGATCAAGGAGGCGCATAAAGGAAATGCTAGTATCGACGAAATCAAGCGTCGTATCGGTACAGGCAAAGTACCCGGATTTACCAATGACGAAGAAGGAGTTCTGTGGTACAAAGGACGCCTTTGTGTACCAGCGGATTCGGAATTGAAAGGGGTAATTCTGAAGGAAGCTCATGATACTCTTTATTCTATCCATCCCAGAGGAACAAAGATGTATCAAGACTTGAAAGAACAATTTTGGTGGCATAAGATGAAGAGAGAAATTGGAAGCTATATCGCCAAGTGTGATATATGTCAGCGAGTCAAGGCGGGACATCAAAGACCCGCTGGATTGTTGCAACCCTTGCAGATTCCAGAATGGAAATGGGATTCCGTTGGAATGGACTTCATCACCGGATTACCTACTTCTAGTAGGATAAGTGACTCTATTTCGGTCATAGTGGACAGGGTGTCCAAAGTCGCCCATTTCTTACCAGTCAAGACCACATATCAGAGTTCAAAGCTAGCGGGGTTATACATCGTTAGAATCGTCAGTTTGCATGGAGTCCCCAAGAACATCGTATCGGATCGAGGAACTCAGTTTACCTCGAGATTCTGGAAGAAAGTCCAAGGCCCCCTTCTTTTCAGCTTTTTGGCCAGCTTCTCCCAGAAGCTATCCTCGACCAGCTTCTCCCAGAATCTCATCTGCCAAAATGGTTTATACTTTTAAATTGACATTGAAACTACTAGTTAAGAAGTTTGAACGAATTTTGAAAATGAGATTCTAGGAGAAGCTGGTCGAGGGTACCTTCTGGGAGAAGCTGGCCAAGAAGCTGAAAATAAGGGGGCCCAAGAAGGTTTTGGAACCCGACTAGATTTCAGCACAGCTTATCACCCTTAGACCGACGGACAAAACGAGCGAGTAAATCAAATACTCGAAGATATGTTGAGAGCCTGTGTGTTAGAGTATGGATCTAAATGGGAAGACTGTCTGCCTTTTGCAGAATTTTCATACAACAACAGTTACCAATCTAGTTTGCAAATGGCCCCATTTGAATTCATGTATGGAAGGAAGTGTCGCACCCCTTTGAACTGGTCGGAAGTAGGAGAGAGTTAGATTTTCGGACCCGACATCCTACGAGAAGCAGAAGAGAAGGTTCACAAGATTCGTGAGCACCTCAAGACAGCCCAGTCCAGACAAAAGAGTTACGCCGACAAGAGACGTAGAGACCTCGCCTTCAACATAGGAGATTTTGTGTACCTGAAAGTGTCGCCATTGAAGGGAATGCAGCGTTTCCAACTGAAAGGAAAGTTAGCCCCCAGATATATCGGCCCCTTCAAGATTCTGAACCGTCGAGGAGAAGTGTCGTATCAATTGGAACTACCCAAGGAGATGTCAGACGTGCACAATGTGTTCCATATCTCATTACTTCGCAAGTGCCTCGAAGTTCCGGAGAAGACGGAAGTGTTCAAGAATATTGATCACCAGACCATAGCAATCAACGATGACCTGACCTATCCTGAAGTACCCATCCGTATTTTGGAAGAAGCTTTCAGAACTACCAGAACCCGAAGCATCAAGTTTCTCAAGATTCAGTGGAGCAACCACACAGAAGAGGAAGCTACCTGGGAGCGCGAAGATCACATCAGGACGGAGTTTCCCGATCTCTTCAAATCCTAGGTAAATCTTTTTCGTCCTTTTTCAAATCTCGGGACGAGATTTTGTTTAAGGGGGGAAGGTTTGTAACATCCCAAAAATATTAAACTTGGATCATCAAACTCTAATCATCAAAATTAGGGTTAACAAAATCTTTCCCAACTAAAAATATGAAAGCATTCATATGTGTGTGTATTAAAATTTGGATTCTTTTGAATTGCCCTGATTCCGTGTTTCCTTGCTTATAAAATGACTCTTAGGTGAAATAAACATCATCTAAACAATCCCCAAACTTTTCTCAAAGACAAACAACTCAAAATGAATAAATAAAGTGAATGGTCACTTTTGCCAAATTAACTCCCATGCCTACTTTGGCTATCCCTAACTTTCAGAACTTAACAGAAACATGTATGGATATTTGCACCCCTTGATAGTACTCATAACAAAGTACCAAGGCCCACTTTGTGATCATCCAGAAACATTCAAATGCTTAGTTTAAATGACAGTTTAAAATTGAATCTATTTCATATGGGAAGATCCCACTATTTCAAAAACCACTCAAACAAGCTCAATTTTCAAAACCCAAGCATCCACAAAATCCTCAACACATGCCTAGCACACCCACCAAAAATCTTTTCAAAATTCAAAACTCAAGTTCTTGCGGCCATTTCATCAAACACTTGGAGACAACAAATTAAACTGGCCAAACTTCACTGTTTTGAGCAGTAATTTGGCTAAGCATTGTTCACCATTGATCACACTTGTCTCCCCCAGTGCCAACCAGTGCCTTGACCACCCCTAGCCCCTACCCTTTGCACCATGCCATACCAACCCGAAGGAACCCTTGCCAGCCGAGCATGGCTAGCTAGCCAGAGCAAGCACCAAGCCTAAACACCATGTCTAGGACACAGACCACACGCCCAAGCCTTGCCAATCTTCTCTGCGACCATGCTGAGAGCGTGCCCGTGCGCCACCCTTGACACACGCCCATAGACCACGCGCCGCCTTTGCTGCGTGCACGCATGACCACCACCGCCCCAGCAACCCCGCAGACACCCCGTTCGCCGCCCCATGCCTCACAGCCACCGCTCGCCGTCGGAGACGCCGCCTCTGCCGCGCAGAGCACCGCACGTTTCCGACCGTTTGCCACGGCCCCTACACGCGAATTTAAGCTCTAGAGCATCACCAGGAGACCACCCGTCGAATGCCAACCTCAGCCATGCCGCTAGCCGCCCGTAGCCGTGTCGCCACCGTCGCCTGCCCATCCCTCTCGGTCTCGCCGTCGGGCCTATAAAAGGAGACGATCCCAGCTCGAATTCTTCACACCATCTCATTCCCCTCACCTCAGTGATCATTCCACCCCTTAGCCGGAGCAAGGCGAGCAGTGCATCGCCGGAATTTCACCGGAGCCCGCCGCTGCTGGAGAAGAAGGAAGCCATCGATTGGAGCCGCCCCAGGAAGAGCTGTCGGTGCCAGGAGAATCGTCGTTGTCGACTTCATCGTTTGCCCCCATCGCCGACCCTCGCCTGAGCCCCGGTGAGACTCCCACGACCCCCACCTGCCGCGTTAGGGTTCTGTCTCGCCGGCGCTGCCCGACGTGGACGATGAGTCGTAGCCGTTCGATTAGACTTAAATCATGCGGCCGAGATCGCCCTGTACCGATTCGCGTGTTATGAGCCACTGACTGGTGGAACCCCCTTGTCAGTTGCGCCCCGCGCTGCGGAGTGACACCGGGCCGGCCCAATAACCTTTCCCGCGCAGCCCATTCGTTTGAATTTAGCTTTTTCTATTTATATTCAAACTCAGTTTTGTACCTAGTTTCAAAAATCAACCCAGCTCGATTCAGTGAACCAAATTGAATGAAACCAATTTTCTTAGAAAGGTATTGAAATGCTTAATCCAAGCCCATTGGATTCAAATCATTTGGATTTGTAGATCAACCTTGGTAAAAATAACAAGTCAGAAGTTTTTCTGCATTCAAACATTTTTCAAATTTCAACCATAATAGATTTTGAGTTGATTCCAACTCTCAAAAATCAAATTTGATCATACCTTTCAGAATATATAAAAACATATGAGTTTACCTACAGAAATAATGTTCAAGTAATTAAAGAATGCCACATAGGCATTTCTAGTCACTTTATTTAATTGAAATAAAAGGTTAAACCTTATTAAATTGTGACACCACTTTAAAACACATTCCCATGTACTGAAATATATGGTGATGACATGAGTCAACAGGATCCCATGTTTGGTTTGGAGAATATTAAATCTTAAGTAGTTTTCAATGAGTAGAAATTACTTTTCTAAAAATAAAATAAATAAGACAAATGCTTTAATCTTGTAATAATAGTGATGATGCTAGATCATCTATAGAACCCTTTTGTGTGATGATTGAAAGTATTTAAGTATTGTTTGGTGATTGTGTACCTCGTATTTATTCATAGACGCTAGTACCAACCAAGGATACGAGGAGGAAGGAGGATACTACGAAGAACAAGCCGAGGAGAACGTCAACCATCGCTTCCGCACAAGGCAAGCCTTACTAACCAAGTTGACTGTGCAAGCCAATACTTGCAACCTTGCAAGCCTAATACTACTAGTTGATTGAGCAAGCTAAAACTTGCAAGATACTTTACATATGCCAAAGAATACTTGCTTGTTACCATACCAACTATATGCCCTAAGCATATGTGATCATACCCACTTGATAACCCCAATCCTAGTTTTACTTGCAAGCTTTATACTTTATTTCTTTATCAAAACTTTCTCTTAGAGTTTACTTAAGTGACTTGTAGATTCTAGGAAGATAATTGAAGGTTACATAAAGAGCATAAAATTTGGCCTAAGCTAGATAATCTTTATGTCATCCTAAGGCATGAGATTGAACTTAGTTAAACTCCACTTGTTTACCCCCCCCCCCCTCATTAGTACTTACCCCACTTGTAGATGCTAGTGCTAAGCATAAAACTTGATCAACATTAGATGGGAATACTTGGTGGAAAATGGTTATGAAAACCTTAGAATGATGATTCATTCTACTAAGATGTTTTGACATGTGTTCCCGAACACCAGATGATTTTTGATGATGAAAATGTTGAGGCATGAGCCTTAGCCCTTTATAAAGCTGATGGTTGTTTGGATGCGATACCATTCCAATTTTACCGTACAACCACAATAACCGAGAATTGGGTAGGGCTTGACTGGAAACTTATATACCTTAGTATGGGTTCCCTCACGGCCAAGGTCTGAGCTGAGGCTACCTTGTGAAGATTGTCCACCTGTGCAGTACCCAATATGACAATGGTCATGGTTGGGAGGCCAAACTCACAGGAGAGGTGCCTATACTAGGGCGTGTAATGGAAAGTTTAGGATTGATTATCCGCATACTGAGTATGGTGAATTCAGGATTTGTTCCTGAACGGATGTATCGAATGTTGTGGTGAAAGTTTACAATCTCTGAAGAGTGTCAAACTATTCGAATAGCGTCCATGATAAGGACAGATTGAGGTGGCCATCTGTTCTCCACGATGTTTTCAAAAATGACTTGTGAAAAGAATTGAGACTTTGACTTGACCACAACAGAGTTGTGATATGAAATAAAAGTTCCCACTTAGGTGTTATACAATTTCAACTAGCTTTTCTTACTTCTGAACTTAGTAGAAGTAAATCTGGCTTTTTGCAAAACAACCCTAGAGCTTAGCGTCCTACTACAAAAACCCCCTTCACTTGTTAGTATTAGTTTGCGAGTACTTAAAGAGTACTCATGGCTTTGTCCCTGGCTATTCCCATGGCCAGACTATGAAGAGGAGTACCAGGACGAAGGACCCCAGGAAGGTTACGACAACTAGGATCATCTTCCATCGTCAGCATTGCCTATGATCCCGAAGATGAAGCTTTGCCTACGCTACCATTATTATTACGTATTTCCGCTGCTTGAGTTGTATTAAGAACTGGATCATGAGATCCTTATTTGTGTAAGACCTTATGTATGGTTTGTAATGGATGATGTACTGTGGTATCCGAATCTGTTATGTCTCGCAAAAATGGTAATCCTGGGATTGCGATGTATGGCATAACAGGCATCTGGGATTAAAAATCCGGGTGTTGACAATTTTGGACTGAGGCACCGAACCATTTTCCATTGTACCGAATCGGTTGCCTTAGAATCTACGGCCGCGAGACGCGATGGGTGCGGTCGCCTAACGGCTAACCCTAAATATCAAGATGACCACCCTAGTACCGGACATTTGGGACCAAGACACCGAACCCATCCGTCGTTATTAGTACCGAATCAGTTGCCTTAAGGAAATACGGTGGTATTGTTTTCTACAGAGGTTCGGTACGTAACAAATATCGAACAATGGGGATGTACGCACGACACCGAACGGGACATCTCTAATAGGACGACGACCAAGCGTATATTCTGTCTCGGTATAGAGCCTAGAGAATGTGAGGCGCCAAAATACCACGTCACTGAGAAGATAAGGTGCGGGGTTGCCAAACGGCTAACCTTGATACCATGAAGAACCTGGTACCGAATCGCTTGCCTTAGGAAACACAATGGGGATGTATGCATGGTGCCGAAGAGCTAGGGTCGGAGCCACGTGACAATCCCCAATAGGACGACGATCAACTGTATCTTTGGTCTCGGGGTACCGAACCATTTTCTCATTGTACCGAATCAGTTGCCTTAGAAACTACGGTCACGAGACGCGATGGGTGCGGTGGCCTAACGGCGTCCTCGACATGTAGAAGCGGCATCCGACAGCGTCGGCATCGGCATCGGCCTCGGCCTTTTTAAGTTCTTTTACTTATTATTACCTAAATGTAGTTAGAATTCGGTTGTAAGCCCGAATTTGATGTAATATATATGAATTCGCCCTTATTAATGAAAATCATCTATATTTGCTCAAAGTTTGCCGAGTTTTGTTGAATTTCGGCCAAACTTCCAAACTTGTCCTAGGAATGCGAGAGAGAAACTTGGCGTTTCCGGACCGAAAACTAGTTTTGTCTGTATTTTGGTCTGAAAACGGCCATACTCTAATATGTCCAGGCACCGAATACACGGTGAAGCAACACTAGAATCCGATACACATACTTCGTCTTTTTTGTCTAAACTAGTACTAGACACACCCCAATCTAGACAATCCCGAGTATGATGGTTTCGTTTGTCCATCTAACCAAATTCGTGCACGTCCTATGGGTATTTTGTCCAATTTGTTTTTCACCCTTAAGTGCTTGACTGATTCATAGGGCTCGTCAGGGACTATGCACTTATCTAGAAACCGAATGATTACACACGCCGATCGCTAAGACGAGCAAAAGTCGTAGTCTACTCAGGATAGGCCACTACCACCGTCTACCCTGCGGGCTACAGAGGGTTTCATACAGCATGCACAGTCAAAAATCCATGACCACCGTATACCCCGCGGGCCGCAGAGAGTTGCATACGGCGTCAGAACAAAAAGCCTGGTTTCTGAACGTTGTCACGCGGCTCGTATCTTGAGGGCACGCCTCTGCGCTCGATAGATTCACAGGACGCGCATGACCATTCCTTCTCTCGGGCCGCTCCGGGTACGGAACGCGGGCTCTCAGCCTAGTGGCTCCACGTTTTGGTACCTACCGTTCGAAATTTAAAACTGGGCTTCCTCTGCACTGCTCATGCACAGGCCTGTATCAGTCTCTTAGCGGCCACAGAGCCCACTGACCTGGCAGAACATGGATTTCCTAAAACTGCATGGATTTTCAAAATAAATTCAAACTAAGGCTGCAAAAAACACTCTTTTAGAACTGCAAAACTGCTACAAGTTTCCTCTTTTGCTGGCCTATGTCATGTGTGTGGTGAGAGAAAATGATTTCGTAAATACATGGTGCAATAGGGAAAAGAAAAAGAGAGGTCTATTGGTACCAATCTCAAAGTAAGCTTGTGGTAGGAGATGCTTCCTCCCGGGTACTAGGACATAGCGTTTTCGCTTCCTATATATATCGACGCGGATTTGCTAAACATAGGCGTAGCTACGCATAGGCTTAGGACCGTTGGATAAAGAGATCACATGCAATGCTAGTTTAGATGGTAGTGGCTGGCTCTTGAAAGGAGTAACGGTTTCTAACGGAGTTTGCACCACACCGTGTGTGTACATGCATGCAATGCCTAGGGGCTCGAACAAACCCTAATTTTTTAGCTCGCTGTTTGGCAAAGAAACTTTTAGTATCTAAAATAGAAAGATAAAGTAAACAAGGCTTAAAATAAGTTCTGCATGCAAACGTTTCCTGCTATGCATCACGTGACTCTTAGCATAGCCAAGGATTAACGAGGGTACCAGAAAATTATTTCGCAATTATTTATTGGACTGTGCTATCGGTGAAGACATAAGAGATGGCATTCCACTTACTGATAGATAAGTGACTTGGTTAGGGTTTAGTTTGGTTAGGGTTTACCACATGTAGTATATTAGGGTTTGCCTCATCTAAATGAAATTTGATAAGCTTTGTTTTGCTAGTGCTTCATGCATGCATCAAAGGAATTGGGTTCAATGCAATGAAATAAGGCTTAGTTTGGTTAGGGTTTACCGCATGTAGTATATTAGGGTTTGTCTCACCTAAATGAAATTTGATAAGCTTTGTTTTGCTAGGGCTTCATGCATGCGTCAAAGGAATTGGGTTCAACGCAATGAAATAAGGCTTAGTTTTGTTAGGGTTTACCGCATGTAGTATGGGTTTGCCTCACGTAAATGAAATTTGATAAGCTTTGTTTTGCTAGGGCTTCATGCATGCATCAAAGGAACACTAACGGTGTTACTATTTGAGCCAACGTCCTCGGTCTGGAAACATGTGCTCGCTATATCAAAAGGGGAGATAATTAACGGTGGATATGCTATGTGCAGCTATTCTCGTGTGTAATATATATATATATATATATATATATATATATATATATATATATCTATTTGACACCCAGATATTCTACATCCATCCTCTATCTTTAGAACCGTATATTATTTTTACGTCACGTAAATTTTATATTATTTCATAAGTCGAGAAGACATAATAAAATTTAGAAATAACATAATTTTTTTTGTTTACATGCCATAAAAAAATTTGATGTAAAATACATATTTTTAGTGTTTTTACACTATAATGACTCATAAACTTTATTTTTGTGTCAAATATTTTGGTTGGGGTGAATATATGAACATAATTATTCATATACAAAACATAATTTTTTTAACCTAACAACGTAAAAATATATTAGATGCAAAATAACTATTCTACACCCTGGGAGCTGAATAGGGTTGCAATGGGAAGAGCAAATCACACAAATCAATCGTAGTGGTAACAAAGCAACAATAACGGCAAGAAATGTACTTGATGCCAGCAATCTGGATGCCGTCGCGGAGATCACAACCACGCTGACAACGTCGTGTGAGGTGGCGTCAACAGCGGATCCGTGCAGGCAGATTTGGATCAGAGAACGGAGATGGGGTTCAGCAGGGTGCTCGGGCGTGTGGCCGTGTGCGAGCTGGAGGTTGTGGCGGTGGCATGTGGAGGTGGCTGCGGTGTGTCGGCCATGTGGGCGGCGGTGAGGCCTTGGCCACATACGAGGTGGGGATCCTCCTATGTGTTAGACAAAAAATAAACACCATTAATTATTGCTTGATGGGCCTAATTGTCGCGTTCATTCAATTCATACTACTCCCTCTCTCATGACTAGTGTAAAAGTAGCCTTGTTTTATGCTGCAGCATCTTAGCAGCAACTCTATCTAAAAGTGGACTATATCTCTTTTCACCAATCAACACGAATGAAAAACCTCCAATTATCACATAACCCTGCTGGTAGGTCAACCGTACCTCTACATCATTGCTACCTGCTTCCACGCTGACGGAAGAGAGGGTCTATATCATTGATAGGCATTGGCTAGCTAATTCCCGTCCAGACAACAATTGATCATCATCTGCCACCAAAGACAAATTTTTTTCCATTAGTCCAATGATCTCCTGCGTAGATATGAAAAGAATCTCGTGGTACACGCTCCTATCCGGATAGAAAAAAACCCTGCCTAGATAGCATAGAACATAGGGAAAGGATTGCGGATGATTTCATTCGCTTGAATATGAAAAGAATAAGACATGCTTTAGGCTCATTATTAAGCTCATTTAGCCCACTCCTCAAACGAAAAACAACACAAAAAATATTGGTAGCTGTTTTACCCGTAGTTTCGAACCAACTACCAAAACTAGTTAAACAAGAAAGTTATTAATTTAGCTTCGCAAGCTCGATCTATTAACAACCTCAGATTAAAAGCCTGGTGATACTTTTAGTCATCGATCAAGTTTGAGCCATGTCAGCCGGGCCTTGAGATCCTCGTTTTTCTTGTGAGCTTCTTCTACTCCCTTTAGTTCATATTGATTGATTCAAATTTATCTAAATTTAAATGAATCTAGATATTATTTATAGTATATAGATTTATATAAAATTAATATAGATTTATTTAAATTTTAATAAAATGAAGTCAATTAATATGCACGGGAGGGAATAGTTTTAGTTCCGCTGATATCTTCTGGCCAAAAGTTTTCCAAGAAACCTTGAGTCTCCAAATTCTCATCCTAGCTCGCCTCCTGGGTAGCTGAACCAGTATTTTAGTCTACTCCCTGAATTATTGTCTTTATTGCACGCCTCCAAGAGATAAATAGTATTTTACACATAGTCCGATGATCTCTCGTGTGTTAAATATCTGAAAAAAGGTCGGCCATTATACGTATACATGTGACAGCAACTATACGATTAAACAAAAGATCTCGTGGTACACGCTGGAATCTACTATGGATTATGGATGACTTGGTCCGCTTCAATACCATTGCAATTTTATTTTCTGCAAATATAGTCTGCTAGCTTTCCTAGATTATAAGAGTAGGTATAAAACTCTTATGTATACTTATATCTATGTGAGATGGGGAAGAAGCTTTCATCTACTACGTACGTTATGTTTTTTTTCTGCTACTTGCTCCCTCTGTATCTTTGTTCTAAGTCAAAGATAGTAAAGTTTGACTAACATTTTAGAAAAATATAACAATATTTATGATACTAAATTGATACTAGTAGAAATATTTTTAAATTTAGTTTCATAATATGACAATTTGATATAATATATGTTGCTGTATTTATTTATAAAGTTGGTCAAATTTGATAAAATTTGACTCAGGCGAAAGCTAAAAGTAAACTTATTTACAGACAGAGGGAGTATGTATATAAAATATATGTATCCTCACCATTTATTGGTAGCTGTTTACCAAAACTAGTTAAACAAGAAAGTTGTTAATTTAGCTTCGCAAGCTTGATCTATTAACAACCTCAGATTAAAAGCCGGGTGATACTTTTAGTCATCGATCGAGTTTGAGCCGAGTCAGCCGGGCCTTGAGATCCTCGTTTTTCTTGTGTGCTTCTTCTAGTTTTAGTTCCACTGATATCTTCTGGCAAAAAGTTTTCCAGGAAATCTTGAGTCTCCAAATTCTCATCCTCTATGTCGTTCTACAACGGTGAAGCAGGCAACTCGCCTCCTGTGTAGCTGAATCAGCATTTTAGTCTACTCCCTGAACTATTGTCTCTATTGCACGCCTCCGAGAGATAAATATTTTACACATAGTCCGATGATTATTGTACGTATACATGTGACAGCAACTATACGATTAAACAAAAGATCTCGTGGTACACGCTAATACAGTAGTAGATAACACCGAATCTACTATGGATTGTGGATGACTTGGTCCTCTTCAATACCATTGCAATTTTATTTTCACCGGTGGAAATATCTGCTGGCTTTCCTAGATTATTAGAGTAGATATAAAACGCTTCTGTAGGTATACTTATAGCCACTAGTGGAAACGAGGCCTTTGGTTGAGCCTGGAAATGGGCTCTACCAACCGGTGTTAAAGGGGGTGCCCGTACCAGCGTGGCATGTGCAGCAAAAAATAACACCGGTTCGTGGCTTGAACCGGTGTTAAAGGGGGAGGCTATATAACACACCGCAACCAACACCCCTCTCTTCCATTTTTTCACTCTCTCATTTTGGAGCCTAGCAAGATGGTGAGAGGTGTGCTAGTTTGTGTTTTTTCCTATGTACAAGAGGTGTTCGGTGAAATGCCCGAGAGCTCAAAATAAGTTTTCTCGTTGCTCTTTTCTTTTCGGTCGAGGTCGGCAACTATCATTTCATGTGTCATTGATGTACTATATATAAATGGTCATCTCCCTATTAATTTTTGATATATACTATATATTAATACAGATGAACCGGCAATGGATGTATGGTGACCGACGCACTTCCGAGTACATTACAGGCCTCCAAAATTTCATCGTTGTGGCTAATGCAAACCGTGGTCACAATGGTTTTATGTGATGTCCGTGTGTTCACTGTCAAAACAAGAAAGACTACTCAAATACCAGAACCATTCACGCCCACCTGCTTCGATCCGGTTTCATACCCAGCTGTAATTGTTGGACCAAGAACGGAGAAAAAGGGTTGTGATGGAAGACAACGAAGAAGAAGAGGATGATGAAAACTATCATAATATGTATCCTGAATATGATGATACTGCAACGGGGGTAGATAATGAAGATTAAAAGGCAGCAGATGGGCCCGCTAATGACGATCTTGGTCAGGCCATTACTGATGCAAAGGAAGAATGTGAAACTGAAAAGGAGAA
This sequence comes from Avena longiglumis, assembly GCA_030063025.1. NCBI lineage: Eukaryota > Viridiplantae > Streptophyta > Magnoliopsida > Poales > Poaceae > Avena > Avena longiglumis. Next base: position 85,445,619 of record CP125977.1, on the reverse strand, counting down.
GGAGAAGCTGGAGCAGATGTTAAAGGATCACAGAACATTGTTGTACCCAACTTGCGAAGATGGCCACAAAAAGCTAGGTATCACACTGGATTTGCTGCAATGGAAGGCAGAGAACGGTGTGACTGACAGCGCATTTTCGAAGTTGTTGGTAAAAATGAAGAATCTTCTTCCAAGGAATAATGAGTTGCCCGACAGTACATACCAAGCAAAGAAGGTCGTCTGCCCTCTAGGATTAGACGTATAGAAGATACATGCCTACATTAATGACTGCATCCTCTACCGCGGTGAGAAGTACGAGAATTTGGATGCATGCCTGGTATGCACTGCACTGCGGTATAAGATCAGACGAGACGATCCTGGCGATGTTGAGGGAGAGGCCCCTAGGAAGAAGGTTCCTGCCAAGGTTCTGTGGTATGCTCCTATAATACCACGGTTAAAACGTCTCTTTAGAAATAAAGAGCATGCCAAGTTGTTGCGATGGCACATGAAAGACCGTAAGAAAGATGCGATGTTGAGACACCCCGCTGATGGGTCACAGTGGAGAAAAGTCGAGCGAGAGTACCCGGACTTCGCACGTGATGCAAGGAACTTAAGGTTTGGTCTAAGTACAAATGGCATGAATCCTTTTGGTGAGCAGAGCTGCAGTCACAGCACCTGTCCTGTGCCTCTATGTATCTATAACCTTCCTCCTTGGTTGTGCATGAAGAGGAAGTTTATTATGATGTCAGTGATCATCCAAGGCCTGAGGCAACCCGGCAACGACATTGATGTGTACCTAAGGCCATTAGTTAAAGAACTTTTACAGCTGTGGGCCAAACTAGGTGTACGTATGTGGGATGAGCACAAAGGGGAGCCATTTGACCTACGAGCGTTGCTTTTCGTAACCATCAATGATTGGCCTTCTCTTAGTAACATTTCAGGACAGACAAACAAGGGATACAATGCATGCACACACTGTTTAGATGAGACTGAAAGTGTATATTTGGAGAAATGTAAGAAGGTTGTGTACCTAGGGTATCGTTGATTTCTTCCGAACCTGCATCCAGTAAGAAAGAAAGGCAAGCATTGTAAACGTCTGGTAGAACCCCGAAAGAAGCCTGTCCTCCGTACCGGTGAGGAGGTATTTGGTATGGTCAAGGACCTAGAAGTAATCTTTGGAAAAGGTACTGGCAGTCTATCTGTTCCGAATGACGATGCCGGACACGCGCCCATGTGGAAGAAGCAATCTATATTTTGGTACCTACCCTATTGGAAAGTCTTAGAGGTTCGCTCTTCAATCGACGTGATGCACGTGACGAAGAATGTTTGCGTGAACCTGCTAGGCTTCCTAGGAGTGTATGGGAAGACAAAAGATACACCGGAAGCACGGCAGGACCAGCAATGTCTGAAAGACCCTGAAGAGCCTATGCATCCTGAGAACGAGAAGGGTAAACGATGCCACTTAACTCCTGCCAGCTACGCTCTTACCAAAGCAGAGAAGGAAATATTTTTTGAATGCCTGAGCAGTATCAAGGTCCCGTCTGGCTTCTCGTCGAATATAAAGGGAATAATAAATATGATAGAGAAAAAATTTCAAAATCTGAAGTCTCATGACTGCCACGTGATTATGACACAATTGCTTTCGATTGCATTGAGGGGGCTTCTACCTAAAAATGTTCGAGTACCCATTGTGAAGCTATGTGCATTCCTCAATGCAATATCTCAGAAGGTAATCGATCCAGAAAGCCTACCAGGGTTACAGACAGATGTGGCCCAATGTCTTGTCAGCTTTGAGTTGGTGTTCCCACCATCCTTCTTCAATATTATGACGCATCTCCTGGTTCACCTAGTAGAAAAGATTGCCATTCTCGGTCCTGTATTTCTACACAATATGTTCCCCTTTGAGAGGTACATGGGAGTCTTAAAGAAATATGTTCATAACCGTGCTAGGCCAGAAGGAAGCATCTCCAAGGGCTATGTAACAGAGGAGGTCATTGAGTTCTATGTTGATTTTATTCCTGACCTTAAGGCGATTGGTATTCCAGAATCACGACATGAGGGGAGACTGCGTGGAAAAGGCACCCTAGGATGTAAATCAGTGATTGTTGGAGATATGCCCTAGAGGCAATAATAAATGTAGTTATTATTATATCTTTGTGTTTATGATAAATGTTTACATTCATGCTATAATAGTATTAACAAGGAAACATTAATACTTGTGTGATTTGTAAACTTAAATTGAAGTCCCTAGTAAAGCCTCTTCATAATACTAGCTTGTTGGTTAATAAATGATTGTGGTTTCCCTATCATGAACATTGAGATGTTATTAACAACAAGATCATATCATTAGGAGAATGATATGGTGGACATACTCCTATAGATAAGCGTAGCATAAAGATCAAGTCATTTTAATAGTTCAATTGCTATATGCTTTCTGATACATAGTAACCTAATTCCTTTGACCATGAGATCATGCATATCACCTTCACCGGAAGGATGCTTTGATGGCATCAAACACCACACCGTAACTGGGTGGCTACAAAGGTGGCATTGAGTGTTCGGAAAGTATTGGTTGAGACACATGGATCAAGAATGGGATTTGTCCATCCATATGACGGATAGATATACTCTGGGCCCTCTCGGTGAAATGTCATCCAATTAGCTTGCAAGCATGTGGAGCTCACAAGGGATCACATATCACGGAACGAGAAAAGAGTACTTATCAAGAACGAGGTTGAACTAGGTATGCGAGATACAAGCGATCATAACCTCGGATAAGTAAACTATCGTGAGACAAAGGGAAATTGGTATCATATGTAAGTGGTTCATTCGATCGCAAAGTAATCGTAGAAATATGTGGGAGCCATATGAATTTCCAGATTCCTCTATTGGTTATTGTTCAGAGAAGTGTCTCGATCATGTCCGCATAATTCACGAACCGTAGTGGGACATACTTAAGGATTCGACGTTGTTTGAGTAGTTATGGAATGATGAGAAAGAGACCGAATGTTGTTCGAAGTCTCGGATGGGATCCGGTATATCACGAGGAGATCCGGAATGGTCCGGAGAATAAGATTCATATAAGGAAATTCCTGTTTCGGAGTTGGAGAATGGTTCCGGTGTTTTCATCGGGAATGTTCTAGAAGGTTCCAGAAGGTCCGACACTCCGAAAGGGAAGGGTACATGAATGTGTCATACCAAGTTGGAATGATTGCATCATGTACTAGGTGTCATCGCTGAACAAAATAAAGGGTTTAATCAAATCCTAGTTTGAAAAGTCAAACACCAATTTGAAAAGTCAAACGGCTATTTTGGAAAGTGGAGGGAAGTGGGAAACCGAGTTGGGGAGGAGTTCCTCCTCCACCGCCGGACCACTAGGGACCCGAGTTGGGGAGGGACTCCCTCCCCTTGGCCGGCGCCTCCCACCTATAAAGGGAGGGGCAGGGCTGCCCCTCCTAGCACACAAGTTCTCCACCCCAAAACCCTAGCCCGGTGCCGCCACCTCTTGTTGCCGCCGCCTAGGGCTCCCCTAGACACCGACTTGGGCAAGCCCCAAGCCCTAGCCGCCGGCCCTAGCACCTCCTCCTTGGTGTGTCTAAACCCTAGATCGCTGAGGAGCTCTCTCATAGTGCACCATAATCGCTCCGGCTTAAGGCGAAGCCCTGCGAGATCTCCCCACTACTTCCGGTACCACGCACCTGTGCTGCCGGAATCGCGAGGAGAGTGCTACAACCTCCGCTGCCTGCTGGAACAAGGGAGAGGAAGGTCTTCGTCAAGTACCGAACGTGTGACCGACTGCGGGAGCGCTGCCGGAACACAGCGCCGAAGGATCGTCTACGCGATCTTGAGATCGGGAAGAGTACGACTACATCACCCACGAGAATCCTCTCTCGTTAAACACTTTGGAATCTTCGAGGGTGAGTTATTCCATCGACTCGTTGCTACAATCTAGTAGATAGATCTTGGATTGTTTGTTTGTATGCGGTAGAAATTTTTTGTTTTCCATGCTACGAAACCTGTTGGAATTATGCCCTAGAGGCAATAATAAAGATGTTATTATTATAATTCTTGTTCATGATAATGTTTATATTCCATGCTAGAATTGTATTAAGCGGAAACTTTAATACTTGTGTGGTTTGTGAACAACACCGTGTCCCTAGTACGCCTCTATGGACTAGCTCATTGATCAATGATGGTTAAGGTTTCCTAACCATAGACATGAGTTGTCAAATGATAATGAGATCATATCATTGGGAGAATGATATGATGGACAGACCCAAACTAAGCGAAGCAATTAGATCGTGTCATCGTGTTCGTCTTTGAAGCTTTATTATGTCAAATATTGTATTCCTCGCACCATGAGATAATACAACTCCCTAGTATCGGAAGAAAGCTTTGAGGTCATCAAACGTCATCCTATGAGAGGGTGATCATAAAGGTGTCTCTCGGTGATCGGAAAGTATCATTGGGTTGTATGTATCGAGATGGGATTTGTCCTCCTAAGTCGGAGAGATATACTTGGGCCCACTCAAGAATCGATATCAACACCGCTTGCAAGCATGTGGTTAAGGAGTTAATCACAAAGTGATATCGGATTACGAACGAGTAAAGTACTTGTGAACAAGATTGAACTAGATATGACTACCAAGCGATCAAATCTCGCAAGTAAAATATCGCGAGACGGGGAATATATATATATATGGGATTGATTGAATCGGCATCGTGGTTCATCCGATATGATCATCGATGAATGTGTGGGAGTCAATATGGGTTTCCGCACCCACTGTTGATTATTGATAGAAGATCATGTCCGCATATTCTCGAACCCGAGGTCACACACTTAACGTGTCTCGACGCTAGGATAGATTGGATAATTGGTTTATGAGTTTTTGTTCGAGTCTCGGATGGGATCCGGACATCACGAGAGGTTCGAGTGGTCCGAGAATAAGATTCATATAAGGCAAAGCAGTTTTGGTGTTCGGAATTGTTCCAGGTTAATCGGTATTGTACCGGAAGCTTCTAGAACCTTCCGGAAGGGGACCAACGTGGCCCCACCTTCCGGGAGGGGGCATGGGCCTATGAGGGAGTGCCCTGGCCACATTGGTCCAGGGGCACAAGGCCCCATAGGGCCCAGCCGGCCAAGAGAGGTTTAAACTCGAGATAGACCTTCTAGAAAGGGGGGTTTCCTTGCCCCCCACTCCTTATCCTTTGGGGCCGCCGGTTTGGGCTTGGGGAGGCTAGGCTGCGCCTCTATATAAAGAGGGGTGGGCACACCAACCCCACACCTTCCCTCCAACCCTAGCCGCCTGCCCTCCTCTCTCCCTCCCGATCGCCAGAAGCCCTGCTGCAGAAATTCTCCACCGATTGCACCGCGTCGTCGCGTTGTAGATCCAACCCATCTCTCCACCATACTTGTTGGACCAAGGAAGGAGGAGACGTCGAGGTTCCGCACGTGTGCATCTCACGGAGGCATCGCCACTTGTGGTGCTAGATCGGATCGGATCGCGAGGAGGAGAAGCGAGTACGACTACATCACCCACGTTCCGACGAACGTTCATTGTCTGAATCTTCAAGGGTATGAAGATCTAATCCAATCTCTCTCGTTGATTGCATCTCCTAGATTAGATCTTGGCTTTCCCTCTGTTCACATCCGTAGAAAATTTTGATTTACTATGCCGCGAAACCCTTCAGTGGTATCAGAGCTAGATCTATGCGTAGATGTGTTTCACGAGTAGAACGCAACATGGTTGTTGCGGGCGTTGATGTTTTCTGTTGCAAGCCTCTTGTTTGTGTTCTTCTTATGACGCGGGATAGTGAGATTGAAGCGGTCCAGGCCAAACTTACGCGACGTCGTCGCGAGACCGCCCGCACTTGACGTGTGGCTTGTTCCACACATGCGGCTGGTGGATGTTAGTTTCTCTCACTATAGTTGTCATGGGATTAACACGGAGTTTGGCAACCATAATATCACCGTTGTGGCTTCCGTAGGTAAGAATCGTTTAGCATCTACTCCCATAAGCCACGTAAAACATGCAACAACAAAGTAGAGGCGTCTAACTTGTTTTGCAGGAGTGTTTTCTGTGATATGGTATGGCCCAAGATGTGATGTGTATAATGTATGCGATGATCATGTTTTGTAATGTTTCACGACTTGCATGTCGATGAGTACACAACCGGCAGGAGCCATATGGTTGTCTTTATAATTGTGTATGACCTGCGAGTCAACTTCTTATACGCCATGTAATAGCTTTACTTTATCGCTAAGTAGTTAGCAATAGTTGTAGTTGCTATTTGTAGTGGAGGCAATCATGGTGGAGTGATGGATATCATGCCGGAACGCACAAGATGGAGATCATTGCGCGAAGATTGGCTATACCATGTCACATAAAGTTATATGCATGTGATGTTTATCCTTTTATGTATCTTATTATGCTTAGATCGCGACGGTAGCATTATAAGATGATTCCTCACTTAAAGATCAAGATAAAAACTATGTTCTCCCCAAGTATGCACCGTTGCGAAAGTTCGTCGTGTCCAATCATCACGTGATGATCGGGTGCTATAGACTCTACGCTCACATACAACGGGTGCAAGCCAGTTTTGCACACGCGGAAATACTTGGGTCTAGCTTGACGAGCCTAGCATGTAAAGACATGGCCTCGGAACACAAGAACTGAAAGGTTAAGCATGAGTCATATGAATGATATGATCGACACTTCGTTGTCCACCATTGAAACCACATCTCTTCTCGTGATGATCGGATTAGGTGTGGTGAATTTGGATCGTGTTCACTAAACAACTTGAGGGATGTTGAATTTAGTGGGAGTTCATCTAGTAATTTGATTAAGTTGAACTATTTATCATGAACATAGTCTAAATTGTACTTGCAAATACTGTAGATCACATGGCCAAGTCCAACTTCAACTTCAACGTTTTTGCTGAGATAGAAAAGCTTAGAAACAATGGGTCTAACTTCACGAAATGGTTCCGCATTCTAAGAATCATTCTCGGTGGCGGACAAAAGGACTATGTACTTGAGAAAGCGCTAGGTGACGCCCCTGCTATAGATGCGCCGACTGATGAAAAAGTTGTTTATCAGTCGCGCAAGGATGATTATGATTTGATTAAGATCGCCATGTTGTTTGCTATGGAATCAGATCTTCAAAATCGTTTTGAGGAGTTCGCCGGGCCCTTTGAGATTCTCGAGGAGCTGAAAAACATGTTTCAGACTCAAGCCCGTTCTGAGAGATATGAGATCTCTAAGAAATTCTTCAACTACAAGATGGAGGAAGGGAGTTCCGTTAGTGAGCACGCAATTAAGATGTCGGGCTACACTCAACGCCTTGAGCAACTGGACTGCAAGATTCCAGAGGAGCTCAAGATTGACACTCCTAGCTATAAAAGTTTTGTAGTTGATCACAATCAGATTGGTTCCACTGGTATGATCACTGAGCTCTTCGCTAAGATGAAAGTAGTGGAGGTGAACATCAAAAAGAATAATCATGTGTTGATGGTCAACAAGCCCCCCACCTTCAAGAAAGGTGAGGGTGCAAGGAAGCCCTTCAAGAAAGGCGGTGGCAAGCGCGTTGCCTCTGCTGAGAAGAAGCTCAGGTCTGGTCCTAAGCCGGACACTGAGTGCTTCTATTGGAAGGACAAGGGTCACTGGAAGCGCAACTGTCCGAAGTACTTAGCGGACAAGAAGGCTGGCACCATCAAAGGTATATTTGATATACATGTTATTGATTTTTTCCTTACTAGCCCTCGTTGTAGTGCCTGGGTATTTGATACCGGTTCAGTTGCTAATGTTTGTAACTCGAAACAGGAGCTACGGAATAGATGGCGGCTTGCGAGGGATGAGGTGACGATGCGCGTTGGCAACGGATCAAGAGTTGATGTGATGGCCGTCGGCACACTCTCCTTAGTTTTACCTTCGGGATTAGTTTTAAACCTTAATAAGTGTTATTATGTGCCTGCGTTGAGCATGAACATTATTTCTGGATCTTGTTTATTGCAAGACGGTTATTCATTTAAATCGGAGAATAATGGTTGTTCTATTTATATGAGTAACATCTTTTATGGTCATGCACCTATTGTGAATGGTTTATTTCTTCTAAATCTCGAAAGGGATGAAACACGCATCCATAACATTGAGGCTAAGAGATGCAAAGTAGATAGTGATAATACTACTTATTTGTGGCACTGTCGTCTAGGTCATATTGGAGTAAAGCGCATGAAGAAACTCCATTGTGATGGACTTTTGGAGTCTCTTGATTTTGAATCATTTGACACATGCGAACCATGCCTCATGGGCAAGATGATCAAAACCCCCTTCTCCGGTATGATGGAGCGAGCAACGGACTTGTTGGAAATCATACATACCGATGTATGCGGACCGATGAGTGTTTCGACGCGCGGTGGATATCGCTATTTTCTCACTTTTACCGATGACTTAAGTAGATATGGGTATATCTATTTAATGAAACATAAATCTGAAACATTTGAAAAGTTCAAAGAATTTCAGAATGAAGTGGAGAATCATCGTAACAGAAAGATTAAATTTCTGCGATCCGATCGTGGAGGTGATTATTTGAGTTATGATTTTCTCACACATCTTAAAGCAAGCGGAATTGTTTCGCAACTTACGCCACCCGGAACACCACAGCGCAATGGTGTGTCTGAACGCCGGAATCGAACCCTATTAGATATGGTCCGATCAATGATGTCTCTTACTGATTTGTCGTTATCATTTTGGGGTTATGCATTAGAAACTGCTGCATTCACTTTAAATAGGGCTCCATCTAAATCCGTTGAGACGACACTGTATGAACTGTGGTTTGGTGCTAAACCTAAGTTGTCATTTCTTAAAGTTTGGGGATGCGAAGCTTACGTCAAGAAGTTGATGCCGGACAAGCTCGAACCCAAAGCGGAGAAATGCGTCTTCATAGGATACCCTAAGGAAACTATTGGGTATACCTTCTATCACAGAACCGAAGGCAAAGTGTTTGTCGCAAAGAACGGTTCTTTTCTTGAGAAGGAGTTTCTCTCGAAAGAAGTGAGTGGGAGGAAAGTAGAGCTAGACGAGGTTATTGAACCTTCTCTTGAGTTGGAGAGTAGCGCAGCACCTGAAATTGTTCCAGTGCCGCCTGCACAAACAATAGAGGAAGCTAATGATAAGGATCATGAAGCTTCAGACGATGCTGCTACTGAACGTCGCAGGTCGACAAGGTCGTGTGCCCCTCCTGAGTGGTACGGCAACCCTGTCTTGACTGTCTTGCTAGTAGAAGACAGTGAACCTACGAGCTATGTGAAGGGTTTCGCGGCATAGTAAATCAAAATTTTCTACGGATGCGAACAGAGGGAAAGCCAAGATATAATCTAGGAGATGCAATCAACGAGAGAGATTGGATTAAATCTTCATACCCTTGAAGATTCGCCGTTGAACGCGTTATCGGAGCGTGGGTGATGTAGTCGTACTCGCTTCTCCTCCTCGCGATCCGATCCGATCTAGCACCACAAGTGGCGGTGCCTCCGTGAGATGCACACGTGCAGCACCTCGACGTCTCCTCCTTCCTCGGACCAGCGAGTATGGTGGAGAGATAGATTGGATCTACAACACGCCGGCGTGGCGTATATGGTGGAGAATTTCTGCTTCAGGGCTTCGCCTACAAACAGTCGGGAGGAAGAGAGGAAGGTAGCAAGGCTGCTAGGGCTTGGAGGAAGGTGTGTGTGTGTGGGGGGGAGGGGCGCACCACCCCTCTATATATAGAGGGGGGCAGCCAGCCCTTGCCCCTCCTCCAAGCCTATCTCTAGTTTAAACAATTTAAACTCTCCCTTATCTAGAAATCCTATCTCTAGTTTAAACGAGTTTAAACTTATCTAGGATCGGCTGGGCCCTATGGGGCCTTGTGCCCCTGTCCCAAAGCGGCCAGGACACTCCCTCATAGGCCCATGCCCCCTCCCGGAAGGTGGGGCCACGTTGGTCCCCTTCCGGAAGGTTCTAGAAGCTTCCGGTACAATACCGATTAACTTTAACAATTCGAACTCCAAAACTGCCTTTATATGAATCTTATTCTCCGGACCATTCGAACCTCTCTCGTGATATCCCGGATCCCATCCGAGACTCAACAAAAATTCATAAACCAATTATCCAATCTATCCTAGCGTCGAGACGTTATGTGTGACCTCGGTTCGAGAATATGCGTACATGATCTTCTATCAATAATCAACAGCGGGTGCAGGCACCCATATTGACTCCCACACATTCATCGATGATCATATCGGATGAACCACGATGCCAGGATTCAATCAATCCCATATATATATTCCCTTCGTCTCGCGATATTTTACTTGCGAGATTCGATCGTCGGTACCGTCATACCTAGTTCAATCTCGTTCACGAAGTACTTTACTCGTTCAGAATCCGATATCACTTTGTGATTAACTCCTTAACCACATGCTTGCAAGCGGTGTTTATATCGACACGAGTGGCCCAAGTATCTCTCCGACTTGGGAGGGACAAATCCCATCTCGATACATACAACCCAACAGATACTTTCCGATCACCTGAGAAACACCTTTATGATCACCCTCTCATAGGATGAACGTTTGATGACCTCAAAGCTTTCTTCCGGTACCAGGGAGTTGCATTATCTCATGGTCTAAGGAATACAATATTTGACATAGGAAAAGCTTCGCAAAGACGAACACGATGACACGATCTAATTGCTCTGCTTTGTTTGGGTGTATCCACCATATCATTCTCCCAATGATATGATCTCATTATCAATTGACAACTCATGTCTATGGTTAGGAAACCTTAACCATCATTGATCAATGAGCTAGTCCATAGAGGCGTACTAGGGACACGGTGTTGTTTACAAACCACACAAGTATTAAAGTTTCCGCTTAATACAATTCTAGCATGGAATATAAACTTTATCATGAACAAGAATTATAATAATAACATCTTTATTATTGCCTCTAGGGCATAATTCCAAGTCTCCCACTTGCACTAGAGTCAATAATCTAGTTTACATTTGGCAACAATCTCACACCCATGGCATCGAGGTGTTGATCATGTTTTACACGTGAAAGAGGTTTAGTCAATGGATCTGCGACATTCGGATCCGTATGTACTTTGCTAATCTTCGATCTCCATCTGCTATATAATCTCGGATTATATGAAACTTGCGGCTGATATGCTTGGTCTTTGGATGATATCTTGGTTCCTTAGCGAGTGCTATGGCGCCAGTGTTGTCACACATATCTCCAGTGGGTCCAATGCACTTGGAACCACGCCAAGCTCGATGATGAAGTTTCGATCCAAACTCCTTCACTTGACGCTGCAGCAGCCATGTATTCCGCTTCTCATCAGATCCCGCGATCACGCTTTGCTTGCAGCTTCTCCAGCTCACAGCTCCTCCATTCAAAATATAAACGTATCCTGTCTGAGATTTAGAATCATCCTTGTTAGTGTCGAAACTAGCATCGACGTAACCTTTTACGACAAGCTGTTCATCACCCCCATAGACTAAGAACATTTCTTTAGTTCTATTTAGGTACTTTAGGATGTTCTTCACAGATGTCCAAATGTTCCACTCGGATCACTTTGATATCTCGTCAAACTAAGAGCATTGGACACATCCGGTCTAGTACACAGATGGCATACATGATGGAACCTATGGCCGAGGGCATAAGGCACTTTGCTCATAGCTTCCCTATCATTTCATCAGAATGGACACCGAGCCTTGCTCAATATCTTACACGACAACATAGGCATTGAACCTTTCTTTGCCTTATCCATTCGAACCTTTTCGTAACTTTGTCTAGGTATGTACTCCGCTTAAAGCTATCGAGCGTCTTTGTCTATCTCTATAGATTTTGATGCCCAATATATAAGCAGCTTCACCTAGGTCTTTCATTGAAAAACACTTGTTCAAATAACTCTTCACATCGTTAAGCATGTTGATGTCATTTCCAATAATCAATATGTCATCCACATATAGTACCGTAAACGTCACCGAGCTCCCACTCACTTTCTTGTAGATGCAAGCTCAGAGCAATTTGGAAGAAATCCAAAGCTCTTGATCACTTGATCAAAACGAAGGTTCCAACTCCGAGATGCTTGCTTCAGTCCATAAATGGAACGCTGAAGTTTGCATACTTTACTAGCATCCTTAGGATCGACAAAACCTTCGGGTTGCATCATATACAACTCTTAATCAATGTTCCCATTGAGGAAAGCAGTCTTGACATCCATCTGCCATATTTCATAATCATGAAACGCAGCAATAGCTAATAAAATCCGAATGGACTTAAACATCGCTACGGGAGAGAAAGTCTCATCGTAGTCAACACCTTGAACTTGTCGAAAACCTTTTGCGACAAGCCGTGCTTTATAGACGGTAACATTACCATCCGCGTCCGTTTTCTTCTTGAATATCCATTTGCACTCAACGGCCTTTCGGTCGCTAGGAAGATCCACCAAAGTCCATACTTGGTTTTCGCTCATGGATCCCAATTCGGATTTCATGGCTTCCACCATTTCTCGAGTCCGGCTCATCATCGCTTCCTCATAGTTCGTAGGTTCACCGTCTTCTACCAACAAGACACAAGACAGGTTGCCGCATTCACTCGGGAGGGGCACGCGACCTTGTCGACTGTGACGTTCAAGAGCAAGATCGTCCAAGCTTCATGATCCTTGTCATTAGCTTCCTCTATTGTTGGTGCAAAGTGACCGAACAATTTCAGTGTGCGCTACTCTCCAACTCAAGAGAAGGTTCAATAACCTCGTCTAACTCTACTTTCCTCCCACTCACTTCTTTCGAGAGAAACTCCTTCTCAAGAAAGGAACCGTTCTTTGCGACAAACACTTTGCCTTCGGTTCTGTGATAGAAGGTATACCCAATAGTTTCCTTAGGGTATCCTATGAAGACGCATTTCTCCGCTTTGGGTTCGAGCTTGTCTGGCATCAACTTGACGTAAGCTTCGCATCCCAAAACTTTAAGAAACGACAACTTAGGTTTAGCACCAAACCACAGTTCATACGGTGTCGTCTCAACGGATTTAGATGGAGCCCTATTTAAAGTGAATGCAGCGGTTTCTAATGCATAACCCCAAAATGATAACGACAAATCAAGAAGAGACATCATTGATCGGACCATATCTAATAGGGTTCGATTCGGCTCGTACACACCATTGCTTGTGGTGTTCCGGTGGCGTAAGTTAGAAACAATTCCGCTTGCTTTAAGATGTGTGAGAAAATCATAACTCAAATATTCACCTCCACGATCGGATCGCAGAAATTTAATCTTTACATACGATGGTTCTCCACTTCATTCGAAATTCTTTGAACTTTTCAAATGTTTCAGATTTATGTTTCATTAAATAGATATACCCATATCTACTTAAGTCATCGGTAAAAGTGAGAAAATAGCGATATCCACCGCGCGTCGAAACACTCATCGGTCCGCATACATCGGTATGTATGATTTCCAACAAGTCCGTTGCTCGCTCCATCATACCGGAGAAGGGGGTTTTGATCATCTTGCCCATGAGGCATGGTTCGCATGTGTCAAATGATTCAAAATCAAGAGACTCCAAAAGTCCATCACAATGGAGTTTCTTCATGCGCTTTACTCCAATATGACCTAGACGACAGTGCCACAAATAAGTAATATTATCACTATTTACTTTGCATCTCTTAGCCTCAATGTTATGGATGTGTGTTTCATCCCTTTCGAGATTTAGAAGAAATAAACCATTCACAAGAGGTGCATGACCATAAAAGATGTTACTCATATAAATAGAACAACCATTATTCTCCGATTTAAATGAATAACCGTCTCGCAATAAACACAATCCGGAAATGATGTTCATGCTCAACGCAGGCACATAATAACATTTATTAAGGTTTAAAACTAATCCCGAAGGTAAAACTAAGGAGAGCGTGCCGACGGCCATCACATCAACTCTTGATCCGTTGCCAACGCGCATCGTCACCTCATCCTCGAAGCCGCTCATTCCGTAGCTCCTGCTTTGAGTTACAAATATTAGCAATCAACCGATCAAATACCCGTGCACTACAACGAGGGCTAGTAAGGAAAACATCAATAACATGTATATCAAATATACCTTTGATGGTGCCAGCCTTCTTGTCCGCTAAGTACTGACATATGCCCAAAGGACCCTTGTCCTTGCAATAGAAGCACTCGAAGGTCCGCTTGGGACCAGACCTGAGCTTCTTCTCGCAGGGCATTAAGCTTGTCACGCCCTTCTTGAAGGGCTTCTTTGCTCCCTTACCTTTCTTAAAGGAGGGCTTGTTGACCATCAACACATGATTATCCTTCTTGATGTCCACTTCGCAGCCTTGACTACGAAGAGCTCGGTGATCGTATCGTGGAACCAATCTGATTATGAGTCACTACAAAACTTTTGTAGCTGGGAGGAGTGATTGCAGAACCATCAATCTTGAGCTCCTCTGGAATCGTGCATTCCAGTTGCTCAATGCGTTGAGTGTAGCCCGACATCTTTATGGCGTGCTCACTAACTAACTCCTTCCTCCATCTTGCGCTTAAAGAACTTCTCGGAGATCTCATATCTCTCGAGCGGGCTTGAGTCTCAAACATGGTTTTCAGCTCCTCGAGAATCTCAAAGGGCCCGGATAGGTTTCAAAACGATTTTGAAGCTCTTCCCATAGCAAACAACATGGTGCTCTTAATCACACCATAGTCATCATGCGCGATCGATAGACAGCTTTCTCATCGCCATAGCAATGCGAGGGGTCACCTAACGCTTTACCAAGGACATAGTCCTTTTGTCCGCCGCATGTAATGATTCTTAGATTGCGGAACCAATTGGTGAAGTTAGACCCATTGTTTCTAAGCTTTTCCTTCTCAGCGAAAACGTTGCAGTTGAAGTTGGATTTGGCCATGTGATCTACAGTATTTGCAAGTACAATTTAGACTATGTTCATGATAAATAGTTCAACTTAATCAAATTACTAGATGAACTCCCACTAAATTCAACATCCCTCAAGTTGTTTAGTGAACACGATCCAAATTCACCACACCTAATCCGATCATCACGAGAAGAGATGTGGTTTCAATGGTGGACAACGAAGTGTCGATCATATCATTCATATGACTCATGCTTAACCTTTCGGTTCTTGTGTTCCGAGGCCATGTGCATACATGCTAGGCTCGTCAAGTTAGACCCAAGTATTTCAGCGTGTGCAAAACCGGCTTGCACCCGTTGTATGTGAGCGTAGAGTCTATAGCACCCGATCATCACGTGATGCTTGGACACGACGAACTTCATAGCGGTGCATACTTGGGGAGAACACAGTTTTTATCTTGATTTTTAAGTGAGGAATCATCTTATAATGCTACCGTCGCGATCTAAGCATAATAAGATACATAAAAGGATAAACATCACATGCATATAACTTTATGTGACATGGTATAGCCAATCTTCGCGCAATGATCTCCATCTTGTGCGTTCCGGCATGATCTCCATCACTCCACCATGATTGCCTCCACCACGAATAGCAACTACAACTATTGCTAACTACTTAGCGATAAAGTAAAGCTATTACATGGCGTATAAGAAGTTGACTCGCAGGTCATACACAATTATAAATACAACCATATGGCTCCTGCTGGTTGTGTACTCATCGACATGCAAGTCGTGAAACATTACAAAACATGATCATCGCATACAATATACACATCACATCTTGGGCCATACCATATCACAGAAAACACTCCCTGCAAAAACAAGTTAGACGCCTCTACTTTGTTGTTGCATGTTTTACGTGGCTTTATGGGAGTAGATGCTAAGAACGATTCTTACCTACGGAAAGCCACAACGGTGATATTATGGTTGCCAAACTCCGGTGTTAATCCCATGACAACTATAGTGAGAGAAACTGACATCCACCAGCCGCATGTGTGGAACAAGCCACACGTCAAGTGCGGAGCCGGTCTCGCGAATGACGTCGCGTAAGGTTGGCCTGGACCGCTTCAATCTCACTATCCCGCGTCATAAGAAGAACACAAACAAGAGGCTTGCAACAGAAAAAATCAACGCCCGCAACAACCATGTTGCGTTCTACTCGTGAAACACATCTACGCATAGATCTAGCTCTGATACCATCAAGGGTTTCGCGGCATAGTAAATCAAAATTTTCTACGGATGCGAGCAGAGGAAAGCCAAGATCTAATCTAGGAGATGCAATAAATGAGAGAGATTGGATTAAATCTTCATACCCTTGAAGATTCGCATACAATGAACGTTAACGGAACGTGGGTGATGTAGTCGCATACGCTTCCTCCTCGCGATCCGATCCGATCTAGCACCACAAGTGGCGGTGCCTCCGTGAGATGCACACGTGAAGCACCTCGGCGTCTCCTCCTTCCTCGGACCAGCGAGTATGGTGGAGATAGATTGGATCTACAACACGGCGTGGTGTATATGGTGGAGAATTTACGCTGTGGCTTCGCCTACAAGCGATCGGGAGGAAGAGAGGAAGGTAGCAAGGCTGCTAGGGCTTGGAGGAAGGTGTGTGTGTGTGTGGGGGAGGGAGGCGGACCACCCTCTATATATAGAGGCGGCCAGCCCTGCCCCTCCTCCAAGCCTATCTCTAGTTTAAACAATTTAAACTCTCCTTATCTAGAAATCCTATCTCTAGTTTAAACGAGTTTAAACTTATCTAGGATCGGCTGGGCCCTATGGGGCCTTGTGCCCAAAGCGGCCAGGACACTCCCTCATAGGCCATGCCCCTCCCGGAAGGTGGAGCCACGTTGGTCCCCTTCCGGAAGGTTCTAGAAGCTTCGATACAATACCGATTAACCGGAACAATTCCGAACTCCAAAACTGCCTTATATGAATCTTATTCTCGGACCATTCCGAACCTCGTGATATCCGGATCCCATCCGAGACTACGAACAAAAATTCATAAACCAATTATCCAATCTATCCTAGCGTCGAGATCGTTAAGTGTGTGACCTGCGGGTTCGAGAATATGCACATGATCTTCTATCAATAATCAACAGGTGCAGGCACCCATATTGACTCCACACATTCATCGATGATCATATCGGATGAACCACGATGCCGTGATTCAATCAATCGCATATATATATTCCCTTCGTCTCGCGATATTTTACTTGCGAGATTCGATCGTCGCATCGTCATACCTAGTTCAATCTCGTTCACGCAAGTACTTTACTCGTTCCGTAATCCGATATCACTTTGTGATTAACTCCTTAACCACATGCTTGCAAGCGGTGTTGATATCGATTAAAGTGGGCCCGTATATCTCTCCGACTTGGGAGGGACAAATCCCATCTCTATACATACAACCCAATGATACTTTCCGATCACCGAGAGACACCTTTATGATCACCCTCTCATAGGATGACGTTTGATGACCTCAAAGCTTTCTTCCGGTACCAGGAGTTGCATTATCTCATGGTCTAAGGAATACAATATTTGACATAGGAAAAGCTTCGCAAAGACGCGAACACGATGACACGATCTAATTGCTCGCTTTGTTTGGGTCTATCCACCATATCATTCTCCCAATGATATGATCTCATTATCAATTGACAACTCATGTCTATGGTTAGGAAACCTTAACCATCATTGATCAATGAGCTAGTCCATAGAGGCGTACTAGGGACACGGTGTTGTTTACAAACCACACAAGTATTAAAGTTTCCGCTTAATACAATTCTAGCATGGAATATAAACTTTATCATGAACAAGAATTATAATAATAACATCTTTATTATTGCCTCTAGGGCATAATTCCAACACTATGAGGAAGCGATGATGAGCCCAGACTCTGAGAAATGGCTAGAATCCATGAAATCCGAATTGGGATCCATGAGCGAAAACCAAGTATGGACTTTGGTGTACCCTCCTAGCGACCGAAAGGCCGTTGAGTGCAAATGGATCTTCAAGAAGAAAACAGACGCGGATGGTAATGTTACCGTCTATAAAGCACGGCTTGTCGCGAAAGGTTTTCGACAAGTTCAAGGTGTTGACTATGATGAGACTTTCTCTCCCGTAGCGATGTTTAAGTCCATTCGGATTTTATTAGCAATTGCTGCGTTTCATGATTATGAAATATGGCAGATCGATGTCAAGACTGCGTTCCTCAATGGCAACATTGATGAAGAGTTGTATATGATGCAACCCGAAGGTTTTGTCGATCCTAAGGATGCTGATAAAGTATGCAAACTTCAGCGTTCCATTTATGGATCAAGCAAGCATCTCGGAGTTGGAACCTTCGTTTTGATCAAGTGATCAAGAGCTTTGGATTTGTTCCAAATTGCTCTGAAGCTTGCATCTACAAGAAAGTGAGTGGGAGCTCGGTGGCGTTTACGGTACTATATGTGGATGACATATTGATTATCGGAAATGACATCAACATGCTTAACGATGTGAAGAGTTATTTGAACAAGTGTTTTCAATGAAAGACCTAGGTGAAGCTGCTTATATATTGGGCATCAAAATCTATAGAGATAGACAAAGACGCACGATAGCTTTAAGCCGAGTACATACCTAGACAAAGTTACGAAAAGGTTCGTAATGGATAAGGCAAAGAAAGGTTCAGGCCTATGTTGTCGTAAGATATTGAGCAAGGCTCACCGTCCATTCTGATGAAATGATAGGGAAACTATGAGCAAAGTGCCTTATGCCTCGGCCATAGGTTCTATCATGTATGCCATGATGTGTACAAGACCGGATGTGTCCAATGCTCTTAGTTTGACGAGCAGATATCAAAGTGATCCAGGAGTGGAACACTGGACAGCCGTAAAGAACATCCTAAAGTACCTAAATAGGACTAAAGAAATGTTCTTAGTCTATGGGGGTGATGAACAGCTTGTCGTAAAATATTACGTCGATGCTAGTTTTGACACCGACAAGGATGATTCTAAATCTCAGACAGGATACGTGTATATTTTGAATGGAGGAGCTGTGAGCTGGAGAAGCTGCAAGCAAAGCGTGATCGCGGGATCTACAGTAGAAGCGGAATACATGGCTGCTGCAGAAGCGTCAAGTGAAGGAGTTTGGATTAGGAACTTCATCACTGAGCTTGGCGTGGTTCCAAGTGCATTGGACCCACTGGAGATATTGTGTGACAACACTGGCGCCATAGCACTCGCTAAGGAACCAAGATATCATCCAAAGACCAAGCATATCAACCGCAAGTTTCATATAATCCGAGATTATATAGCAGATGGAGATCTGAAGATTAGCAAAGTACATACAGATCTGAATGTCGCAGATCCATTGACTAAACCTCTTCCGCGTGCAAAACATGATCGACGTCGATTGCCATGGGTGTGAGATTGTTGCCAAATGTAAACTAGATTATTGACTCTAGTGCAAGTGGGATACTGTTGGAATTATGCCCTAGAGGCAATAATAAATATGTTATTATTATAATTCTTGTTCATGATAATGTTTATATTCCATGCTAGAATTGTATTAAGCGGAAACTTTAATACTTGTGTGGTTTGTGAACAACACGTGTCCCTAGTACGCCTCTATGGACTAGCTCATTGATCAATGATGGTTAAGGTTTCCTAACCATAGACATGAGTTGTCAATTGATAATGAGATCATATCATTGGGAGAATGATATGATGGATGACCAAACTAAGCGAAGCAATTAGATCGTTTCATCGTGTTCGTCTTTGCGAAGCTTTTCTTATGTCAAATATTGTATTCCTCGGACCATGAGATAATACAACTCCACAGTATCGGAAGAAAGCTTTGAGGTCAACAAACGTCATCCTATGAGAGGGTGATCATAAAGGTGTCTCTCGTGATCGGAAAGTATCATTGGGTTGTATGTATCGAGATGGGATTTGTCCCTCCCAAGTCGGAGAGATATACTTGGCCCACTCGATGTCGATATCAACACCGCTTGCAAGCATGTGGTTAAGGAGTTAATCACAAAGTGATATCGGATTACGAGTAAAGTACTAACTTGTGAACGAGATTGAACTAGGTATGACTGCAAGCGATCAAATCTCGGGCAAGTAAAATATCGCGAGGCAGGGAATATATATATGGGATTGATTGAATCCTGGCATCGTGGTTCATCCGATATGATCATCGATGAATGTGTGGAGTCAATATGGGTTTCTGACACCGTTGATTATTGATAGAAGATCATGTCCGCATATTCTCGAACCAGGCCACACACTTAACGTGTCTCGACACTAGGATAGATTGGATAATTGGTTTATGAGTTTTTGTTCGAGTATCGGATGGGATCCGGGACATCACGAGAGGTTAGGAGTGGTCGAGAATAAGATTTATATAAGCGTGCAGTTTTGGAGTTGAATTGTTCGGGTTAATCGGTATTATACGGAAGCTTCTAGAACCTTCCGGAAGGGACCAACGTGGCCCCACCTTCCGGGAGGGGCATGGGCCTATGAGGGAGTGCCCTGGCCACATTGGGCCAGGGCACAAGGCCCCATAGGCCAAGAGAGGTTTAAACTCGAGATAGACCTTCTAGAAGGGGTTCCTTGCCCCCCTCCTTATCCTTTGGGCGCGGTTTGGGCTTGGGAGGGCTGCGCCCCCTCTATATAAAGAGGGTGGGGGCGCAACCCCACATCTTCCCTCCAACCCTAGCCGCCTGCGCCTCTCTCCCTCCCGACTGCTTGTAGGCGAAGCCCTGCTGCAGAAATTCTCCACCGATTGCACCGCGCCGTCGCGTTGTAGATCCAACCCATCTCTCCACCATACTTGTTGGACCAAGGAAGGAGGAGACGTCGAGGTGCCGCACGTGTACATCTCACGGAGGCATCACCACTTGTGGTGCTAGATCGGATCGGATCGCGAGGAGGAGAAGCGAGTATGACTACATCACCCACGTTCCGACGAACGTTCCGCTGTGCGAATCTTCAAGGGTATGAAGATCTAATCCAATCTCTCTCGTTGATTACATCTCCTAGATTAGATCTTAGCTTTCCCTCTGTTCGCATCCGTAGAAAATTTTGATTTACTATGCCGCGAAACCCTTCAAAACCCTACAGTGGTATCAGAGCCGTGTCTATATGTAGATCTGTTGCACGAGTAGAACACAATGGTCATTGTGGGCGTTGATGTTTTTATTGTCGATTGCTTCTTGTGTACTTTGCATCTTGCGGGATGTTGGGATGAAGCGGCCCAGGCTAACCTTACATGACATCGTTCATGAGACTTGCTCCACGCTTGACATGCAACTTGTATTGCATAAGTGGCTTTGCGGGTGCCTTTTTCTCCCAGCATAGTTAAGATTCAATTTACAACGGGTGATTGTCAATACTAGTATCAATGTTGTGGTTCACGTTCGTAAGTTAGAACGACACTTATTGAAAACCCCAAACCACGTAAAACATGCAAAGAAAGTAGAGGCGTCTAACTTTGTTTTTCAGGGATGTGCAGTGATGTGATATGGCCATGATTGTGATTATATTTGATGTATGCAATGTTCCTTATTGTAAGTTGGCAACCGACAGGAGCCATATGGTTGTCTTTAATTTATGTTAAGACCCGAGTGTCTATTCAAAGTAGTTATAATAGTTGAAGCCGGTGGACGACAACCATGGAGAAGCGTCATTGACCTTGATGCAATGCCGGTGATGATGGAGATCATGTTCGTGCTTGAAGATGGAGATCAGAAGCACAAAGAAGAAAGGCCATGTCATATCACATATTATGAATTGCATGTGATGTTAATCCTTTATGCATCTTGTATTGCTTATTTAACGACGGTAGCATTATAAGATGATCCCTCATGCACATGAATTTCAAGTCATAAAGTGTTCACCCTTAGTTAGCACCGTTGCTAAAGCTTGTTGTTTCGAAGCACCACGTGATGATCGGGTGTGTTAGATTCGCAGTGTATACAACGTGAGCAAGCCAGATTTGCTCATGCGGAAGCTAAGGTTTGATCTTGACGAGCCTAGCATGTACAGACATGGTCTCGGAACACGGATCACCGAAAGGTAAAGCATGAATCATATAGTAGATATGATGAACATGTCGATTGTTCACCATTGAAACTATATCAACTCTCGTGATGATCGGTGTTGATGTGGTGGATTTGGTTCGTGTGATCACTAAAACAATGTGAGGGATATTGTTTTGAGTGGGAGTTCACCTAGATTAATTTAACTATTAATTATAACTCAATTTGTCATAAACTTAGTCTAAACTATTGCAAATATGTTGTAGATCAATGGCAGCCCCTACCATCAATTTTAATGCGTTCCTAGAGAAAGAAAAGTTGAAAAACAATGGAAGCAACTTCGCGGATTCTTTCCGCAATTTGAGGATTGTCCTCACAGCTGGTAATTTGACCTATGTCTTTGGATGCATCATTGGTGACCCACTGCGCCATCGCTACCGATGAAGTAAAGAATGTTTACCTCGCTCGGAAGACTCAGTACTCCACAGTTCAGTGTGCTATATTGTATGGTTTAGATTCGGAGCTTCAGAAAAGGTTTGAGAACCATGACCCACATGATATTGTCCGTGATCTCAAATTGATCTTTGAGACTCACGCGGCAATTGAGAGCTATGAGGCTTCTGAAAAGTTCTTTAACTGCAAGATGGAAGAGGGCAGCTCCGTCAGTGAGCATGTGCTTAAGATGTCTGGGCACGCAAACAAACTTCAAAGCTTGGGTATAGTGATTCCTAATGCTTTGGGGATTTACCGTGTCCTCCAATCACTACCACCAAGTTACAAGAACTTTGTGATGAACTACAATATGCAAAACATGAACAAGCAGTTGCCAGAACTCTTTGCCATGTTGAAATTTGCAGAAGTGGAGATCAAGAAAGCACCAAGTGTTGATGGTCAATAAGACCACCAAATTCAAGAAAGGCAAGTCTAAGCAAAAGGGACACTTCAAGAAGGGTGGTAAGAAAGTTACCGCGCCGACGAAGAAGACCAAGGCTGGACCTAAGCCTGATACTGAGTGCTTTTACTGCAAGGGAGAAGGTCACTGGAAGCGAAATTGCCCAAAGTACTTGGAGGATTTGAAGAACGGCAACATCAAGAAGAAAGGTATATCCGATATACAAGTTATTGATGTGTATCTCACTAGTACTCGTAGTAGTGCCTGGGTATTTGATACTGGTTCGGTTGCTCATATATGTAACTCGAAACAGGTGCTGCAGAATAAACGGAAGCTAGCGAAGAGCGAGGTGACGATGCGCGTGGGAAACGGATCAAAGGTTGATGTAATCGCGGTCGGCACGCTACCCCTTCATCTACCATCGGGATTAGTTTTATACTTAAATAATTGTTATTTGGTGCCTGCGTTAAGCATGAACATTATATTGGGATCTTGTTTATTGCGAGACGGGTACTTGTTTAAGTCCGAGAATAATGGTTGTTCGATTTATATGAGTAATATGTTTTATGCACATGCACCTTTGATAGATGGTCTATTCTTATTGAATCTCGATAGTGGAAATACACATATTAATAACATTGAGGCTAAACGTTTGAAATCGAGCGATAACTCGACCTATATGTGGCACTGTCGTCTTGGTCACATTGGAGTGAAGCGTATGAAGAAACTCCATTCCGATGGAATTCTTGAATCACTTGATTTCGAATCACTTGAAAGATGCGAAGAATGTCTGATGGGTAAAATGAATAAGACTCCATTTTCTGGTATGATGGAGCGAGCTATGGACTTATTGGAAATCATACATACCGATGTGTGTGGTCCAATGAGTGTAGCATCGCGCGGTGGTTATCGTTATGTTCTTAACTTCACAGATGACTTGAGTAGATATGGGTATATCTATTTCATGAAACATAAGTCTGAAACTTTCGATAAGTTTAAGGAATTTCAAAGTGAGGTAGAGAATCAACGTAACAAGAAGATTAAATTTCTACGTTCTGATCGTGGAGGTGAATATCTAAGTTACGAGTTTGGCGAGCATTTGAAGAAATGCGGAATACTTTCACAATTGACACCGCCGGAACACACACGTAATGGTGTGTCCGACGTCGTAATCGAACTCTCTTAGATATGGTTCATTCTATGATGTCACTTACAGTTACCGCTATCATTTTGGGGTTATGCATTAGAAACAAATGCATTCACTTTAAATAGGGCACCATCTAAATACGTTGAAACGACACCATATGAATTATGGTTTGGGAAGAAACCTAAATTGTCGTTCCTTAAAGTTTGGGGTTTGAAGCCTATGTAAAGAAGTTACAACCGGACAAGCTTGAACCCAAAGCGGAAAATGCGTCTTCATAGGATACCAAGGAAACTATTGGGTATACCTCTATCATAGATCCGAAGGCAAAATCTTCGTTGCAAGAATGGATCCTTTCTAGAAAAGAATTTCTCTCGAAGAAGTGGTGGAAGGAAAGTAGAACTCGACGAGGTTGTCGAACCTTCTCTCGAAATTGCGAGTAGCGCAACACCGGAAGAAGTTCCTGTGGTGCCTACACCAATAAGAGAGGAAGCTAATGATGATGATCATGAAACTTCGGTTGTAGTTGCTAAAGAGCCTCGCAGGTCAACGAGAAGTCGTACCGCTCCAGATTGGTATGATCCCGTTATGAGTGTCATGTTGGTGGACAACACCGATGACCCTGCGACATATGAGGAAGCGATGATGATCCCAGATTCCAACAAATGGCAAGAAGCCATGAAATCCGAGATTGGATCCATGTACGAAAACCAAGTATGGACTTTGGTGGACTTACCGGATGGCCGGAAGGCTATCGAGAACAAATGGATTTTCAAGAAGAAAACAGATGCTAATGGTAATGTTACTATCTATAAAGCTCGACTTGTCACAAAAGGGTTTCGACAAATTCAAGGAGTTGACTACGATGAGACTTTCTCACCTGTAGCGAAGATAAAGTCTATGAGGATTATGTTAGCAATCGCTGCATATCATGATTATGAGATATGGCAGATGGATGTCAAAACAGCATTCCTCAATGGAGACATTGATGAAGAGTTGTATATGATGCAACCCAAAGGTTTTGTCGATCCTAAAGATGCTAACAAGGTATGCAAACTTCAACGGTCCATCTATGGATTGAAGCAAGCATCCGGTTGGAATCAACGTTTTGATAAGGTGATCAAAAGTTTTGGTTTTATACAAACTTATGGAGAAGCTTGTATTTACAAGAAAGTGAGTGGGAGCTCTGTAGCATTCTTAATACTATATGTAGATGACATATAGTTGATTGGGAATGATGTAGACCTTCTTAATAGTGTCAAGGAATATTTGAATAATAGTTTTTCAATGAAGGATCTTGGCGAAGCAGCTTACATATTAGGCATAAAGATTTATAGAGATAGATCGAGACGCCTAATATCATTGTCACAAAGTAAATATTTGGACAAAGTTCTAAAGAGGTTTGGAATGGAAGATATCAAGAAAGGGTTCTTGCCCATGTTGCCCAATACGACCTTGAGTAAAACTCAAAGTCCGACAACGGCGGAAGATAGAGAAAATATGAGTAAGAATCCCTAGGCCTCAGCCATAGGATCTCTAATGTATGCCATGCTATGTACTAGACCCGACATTGCATATGTTGTTAGTTTAACTAGCAGATATCAAAGTGATTCAGGAGTGGATCATTGGACAGCGATCAAAAACATCCTTAAGTACTTGAGAAGAATGAAGGATATGGTTCTTTCTTATGGAGGTGATGAACAACTCGTTGTTAATGGTTACACCGATGCTAGTTGGAACACCGATCCGGATGATTCTAAATCACAATATGGATACTTATTTAATTTGAATGGTGCAACAGTTAGCTAGAGGAGTGCAAAGCAAAGCGTTGTGGCGAGATCTTCAACTAAATCGGAATACATGGCTGCTTCGGCTTCACAAGAAGCGACATGGATGAAAGAGTTCATTACAGAGCTGGGTGTGGTTCCTAGTGCACTGGACCCAATGTTTATCGATTGTGATAACATGGGTGCCATAGCCAATGCGCAAGAACCAAGGTCACACAAGAAGCTGAAGCACATCAAGCTACGTTTTCACGCTATTCGAGAACAAGTCCAAGATGGGGACATAAAGATTTGCAAAGTACACACAAATCTGAATATGGCGGATCCGTTGACTAAACCTCTCCCGAGGGCAAAACATGACCAGCACCAAACTGCCATGGGTGTTCGGTATATTACCATGTAATCTAGATTAGATGACTCTAGTGCAAGTGGGAGACTGTTGGAGATATGCCCTAGAGGCAATAATAAATGTAGTTATTATTATATCTTTGTGTTTATGATAAATGTTTACATTCATGCTATAATAGTATTAACAAGGAAACATTAATACTTGTGTGATTTGTAAACTTAAATTGAAGTCCCTAGTAAAGCCTCTTCATAATACTAGCTTGTTGGTTAATAAATGATTGTGGTTTCGCTATCATGAACATTGAGATGTTATTAACAACAAGATCATATCATTAGGAGAATGATATGGTGGACATACTCCTATAGATAAGCGTAGCATAAAGATCAAGTCATTTTAATAGTTCAATTGCTATATGCTTTCTGATACATAGTAACCTAATTCCTTTGACCATGAGATCATGCATATCACCTTCACCGGAAGGATGCTTTGATGACATCAAACACCACACCGTAACTGGGTGGCTATAAAGGTGGCATTGAGTGTTCGGAAAGTATTGGTTGAGACACATGGATCAAGAATGGGATTTGTCCATCCATATGACGGATAGATATACTCTGGGCCCTCTCGGTGAAATGTCATCCAATTAGCTTGCAAGCATGTGACTGGCTCACAAGGGATCACATATCACGGGAACGAGAAAAGAGTACTTATCAGTAACGATGTTGAACTAGGTATGCAGAGATACCGACGATCATAACCTCGGATAAGTAAACTATCGTGAGACAAAGGGAAATTGGTATCATATGTAAGTGGTTCATTCGATCGCAAAGTAATCGTAGAAATATGTGGGAGCCATATGAATTTCCAGATTCCTCTATTGGTTATTGTTCGAAGAAGTGTCTCGATCATGTCCGCATAATTCACGAACCGTAGGGAGACACACTAAAGGATTCGACGTTGTTTGAGTAGTTATGGAATGATGAGAAAGAGACCGAATGTTGTTCGGAGTCTCGGATGGGATCCGGGATATCACGAGGAGATCCGGAATGGTCCGGACAATAAGATTCATATAAGGAAAGTCATGTTTCGGAGTTGGAGAATGGTTCCGGTGTTTTCATCGGGAATGTTCTAGAAGGTTCCGGAAGGTCCGGCACTCCGAAGGGGCAGGGTACATGAATGTGTCATACCAAGTTGGAATGATTGCATCAGGTACTAGGTTTCATCGCTGAACAAAATAAAGGGTTTAATCAAATCCTAGTTTGAAAAGTCAAACGCCAATTTGAAAAGTCAAACGGCTATTTTGGAAAGTGGAGGGAAGTGGGAAACTGAGTTGGGGAGGAGTTCCTCCTCCACCGCCGGCCCACTAGGGATCCGAGTTGGGGAGGGACAAGGGAGAGTAAGGTCTTCGTCAAGTATCGAACGTGTGACCGACTGCGGGAGCGCTGCCGGAACGCAGCGCCGGAAGGATCGTCTACGCGATCTTGAGATTGGGAAGAGTACGACTACATCACCCACGAGAATCTGCTCTCGTTAAACACTTTGGAATCTTCGAGGGTGAGTTATTCCATCGACTCGTTGCTACAATCTAGTAGATAGATCTTGGCTTGTTTGTTTGTATGCGGTAGAAATTTTTTGTTTTCCATGCTACGAAACCCTACAGTGATATGTAAGGACAGGCATTCTCTCAATCAAGCACACTACACGGTTTTACAAAGATCTATCTTGGTTGCCCCGTATATCAATGAACACAAGAATTTAATACGCCTCAAACACCTGGGGCAGTCTGACAAATGGATTATAAGTGAACACATGGCGAGTTTTTGCGGCTGGCTGCAAAGACTTCTCACGAATAATACCACTGTTGGGGATCAGCTGTACTTGTTGGCCATGACACCATCTTCGACTATATGTACTTTCCAAGGGTACGAGATAAATGGAAATACATTTTACATGATAGGCCAAGATAAAAAGAGCACCAACCAAAACAGTGGTGTCCGCTTCGATGCAGCAGAAGACAATGTGCAAAAGACCACGTATTATGGGTTCATAGAGGAGATATGGGAACTTGAATATGGACCTAATTTTAAGGTCCCCTTGTTTCGATGCAAATGGGTCAAGCTAACAGGAGGAGGGGTGGAGGTAGACAAGAAGTACGGAATGACAACAGTGGATCTCAACAATCTTATGAAGGTAGACAAGAACTTAGACGAACCATTCGTCTTAGCCAATGATGTGGCTCAGGTTTTCTATGTGAAGGACATGTCTACCAAACTGAAAAAAAGAAAAAATAAGCAACGATGAGCCAAAGCGTCACATAGTTCTTTCAGGGAAAAGAAACATCGTGAGAGTGGAGGACAAGACAGACATGTCAGAAGATTATAATAAGTTTGATGAAATTCTGCCCTTCAGAGTGAATACTGACCCAACCATCATGTTAAACGGTGCTAATACTCCATGGTTACGGCCGACGCGATCATAAGATTGACTATATGTATTAATTTAGCCATTTTTGGCACACATATGTATCTCAACATGGAAATCAATGTCATATTTCTTCTGTTAACAGTATATGTATTAAATGAGCCATTTTTCTTCCTGCCATTTCTTCCCGCCATTTTTCCCCGCCATTTCTTCCCGTCATTTCTTCCCGCCAGTTTTTCCCGCCAGTTCTTCCCTCCAGCCATTTATCAATATATATATATATATGTAGGGTTGGCCTCCATTGTCATTGCACATGTCTAGACTCATATCTGCAACCTCATCACTCTTTCCCATGGCTTCCACCATAGCACTACCCCCCAGGGAGGCAGAGGAGCTTTGCACCTCGAACTACCCCTGCCCGCCGGGCTACTGTGTCCCCGTCGGCTGGATGCTGAGCGTCGTAGGTGTGCCGGTTCCTCCTGTCCCTCTAGGTGTGGCGCGCCGGATGGACATCACAAACCACTACTACTTCGAGCTCACGCCGGAGCAGCGGAGGAATCCCAGATGGCATCCCGACTATTTCCCTACTTGGGAAGCCTTCTTCGGGGATCGGCGTGAGAGGGAGCTCGCCAGGCACGAGGAGGATGGCCCATCTTCTCCGAACTTCAACGAGGCCGGACGCCGGCTATGGTGGCGCGGTCGGACTCTCCAGAGCGTCATGGCCTATGACACTGCCGCTGACTCTAACCCCCTTCTGCGCTACCCTCAAGTCCAGGCCACGCGTACTCAGCCTTTAAGGTTCAATTATGGCGACCCCGACGATGACAGCGACGATGGCGGCGGCGAGTACGATGACTACAGTGGCGAGTATTACAGGTGTAGGCAGGAGCATGACTGAATCACTCCAACATTCCAAAACAAGTTCGGCCGATTGTGACTTAATCTGGCCATGTATCTTAATTTTCAGTTATTTTATGTATCTTAATTTTCAGTCGTCCTTTATGTAACTTACTCTTAGTTGCAATATGTACTTTAATTCCAGTTCAATCATAATAAAAATATCAAACTTGGGATGGCAAAAATATCATAATTCCAGTTGCATTATGTACTTTAATTCGGGTGGTGTTATATTATGTGACATAGTTAGAAGGAAAAATATCAAACTTGGTATATTGATTATGTCTCAAAAAACCTTCACAAAATGACCTATCTCATTCGAGGTTTCTTGGCTTTCGGGTCAAATGACCAATGTTATGGCTAGAATGAAGGCATAGTTTGTGATAATATGGCCATATTGTGCATACATGTGCATCATGGCATGGCAAACAATGTTGCAGGAGTAGTTTTCCTTTTTGTCGCACCAAAAAGGCATTTTCCATTTTCCGAGCATAAAAACGAACGGTTTTGTGAAGCAACCACCAAATGGCTAAAAAACTACCACCACATTTTACAAAAATACTAGACCACCTTATATGGACAATGTACCAACAGGGGGATCTGAAACTTTGCCGTCCACCTCTGGTGAAAAAGACAAATTCCTGCCGAATCGGCAGGAAGTGGGTCAGATATGAACTACAGGTACATGATACGATGCTCATGATTTTTTACAAAAATCATTTTTAGGTTCACAATATGGTATTTTATCAAAAATCCAATGCAAGTTGAGCGAGGCTTGGCCCCGAGCTAAGAATCTTCATGCCCGTTGTTCGACAAAGTTTGACGACAGTTTAAAACGGGGATAAAAAATTTAAAAACGATCGAAACAGTGCGAAACCTTCGCGTGGTGTTATATTATGTGACATAGTTAGAAGGAAAAATATCAAACTTGGTATATTTATTATTTCTCAAAAAAACCTTCACAAAATGACCTATCTCATTCGAGGTTTCTTGGCTTTCAGGTCAAATGACCAATGTTATGGCTAGAATCAAGGCATAATTTGTGATAATGTGGCCATATTGTTCATACATGTGCATCATGGCATGGCAAACAATGTTGCAAGCGGAAGTTTTCCTTTTTGTCGCACCAAAAGGCATTTTCCATTTTCCGAGCATAAAAAACGGACGGTTTTGTGAAGCAACCACCAAATGGCTAACTCAAAAAACTACCACCACATTTTACAAAAATTCTAGACCACCTTATATGGACAATGTACCAACAGGGGGATCTGAAACTTTTCCGTCCACCTCTGGTAAAAAAGACAAATTCCTGCCGAATCGGTAGGAAGTGGGTCAGATATGAACTACATGTACATGATACGATGCTCATGATTTTTTACAAAAATCATTTTTAGGTTCACAATATGCTATTTTATCAAAAATCCAATGCAAGTTGAGCGAGGTTTTGTCAGATTCCAAAGTATACAAAAGATGCGACATTTAAATATCCAAACGATTAAAAAATGTTAATACAAAATAAAATATGATTTGATATAATAAAATAGGGTTAGATTTCTTTTTAGATGCTTAATATTTCTTATGTTCAAAGTTTTAGGGTTTCACTATTTTATTTTTGTTTGAATTGAATAATCAAAATTTATATGTAAGTGTTTTAATCATTTTGAAAATTTTCATCTAAAGTAAATATAAAATGTTTTTATATGAATGGATAGATATTATTTTTCTGAAAATTATGATATATTATTCATATTTTTCTGAGTTGAAATGAAAAAGATATGAGTTTTCTAAATTCTATCCTATTTTTCGAATTAAAAATGCCCCCACCCCTTTAATGCACGAAGTAAATGCCCCCCTTTAACACCGGTTCCAACCCGGAACCGGTGTTAAAGGGGACCCCCCTTTAATACTGGTTCCTGGCTGGAACCGGTGTTAAAGGGGGGGTGCGGGCACGAAACGAATTCTCCCCCTTTAACACCGGTTCGTGCCACGAACCGGTGTTAAAGGGGGGTTATAACGCGCGCCTTCCTCTTCCTTGTTCCCCCCAGCCAGATCGAAAAGCGCGGCGCAGAGGAAAGCAGAGGAGAGCCGTCGCCGTCCAGCCCTCGTCGCCGTCGCCGTCGCCATCCCTCGGGAGCGCCGTCGCCCCCCTTTCCGCGCGCGAGCCGTCGCCGTACGTCCAGCCGTCGCCGTCCACGTACGCCCTCGCCGTCTCCCTCGCCGTCCAGCCGTACGTCGTCGTCCACGAACGCCCTCGCTGTCGCCATCCATGTACGCCCTCGCCGCCGCCGTCGCCCGCACCGTATGTCGTCCACGCCCTATCCGCCCCCTCTCCCCTCGATCTCGCGTCGAGCACACTAGGCCACAGCGTCCGACGTGTTCCAGGCTATGTCGGCGGAGCCCCAGAAGATGTTCTCCCCGTACGGCCCACCGAAGTGCTGGAGCTTGCAGTCGGCTTTACGCACGTTGATGTAGTTTTGCGCGTATGCCGCCACCGTGGCGTCCCAGGTCACCGGCTTGACGCCCACGGCCGCGCGGGACATGTCGTGGGGGCTCACAAAGTCCGACGAGCGTTCTGCGCTGCGCACGGCGTGCCGACGGCCGCAGCCATCGCGAACGCGAGAACCAAGGACCAGGATAGCTAGAATGGTATTTTCAAGTCCGGCAGACAGATACTCGGCAAGAGGAGTCTTCGTGCGGGTGGCGCTCCATCACGAGGTCGGCGGGACGACATTGGGCAGCCGGTGGCGTAGGGGCGCGGGCGGTGCGTGGTTGTGGGGTCGCGGGCGGACGACAGAGAGGCGCTCCATCGCGGGGTCGTATATTTCCAAACCGAAGGGGTACCGGCGAATCGCAAATAAAATACCACTAGGCCAAAATTTGCAAATAAAATACCATTGAATTCAGTAGAACAAGTGGCATATGTGTATGTATATTTGTATGTGTATGTATATATGTATATTGTATTTTATGTGTATTGTATATACATGTCTATATTTTGTGCCACGCCGACGACCACCGCCACCATTATGCTGTCGACCCTGACCTCCTCTATCCTCGCTGAGCTTACACACGCGTCGAGGGTGAGTAGCCCATTTTAGGTAGCCCACGTCGTGCTGGTTCGAACGCACACCCCCACGCATCCCGGCCCCGCTCTCTCCCTAGCGCCGCCACCTCTCGTTGTCAATATAGCATTATAATAACCATGCTATGTTAATCAACTTTCATGACAAGTTAATTAGAAGAAGTAAATGTACCCTCTCATATAAATCCGTGGTTTCTCCGAATTAGGGTTTGAAATGACCAAGCATGTATTAGAGTTACATTTCAATACTTTTAACCTGTCATATCATCATCCTTGCTTGAGCATTTCAATAGATGTATTATTGATATTTGTGTGATAATATTATTGTTTTAGAAACTATGGATCCACTAAGTAGAAACCTTGAAGAAGAAGAAATAATGGAGAACATTATCCATGAGGACACCTCACAATATCTGAACTTGGAGGGACATGATGACAGCTCAAGTAGTCATGGAGAAGATGAAGACTCCGGTGAACGCAATTTAGTGATTACAAAGTCCGACGAGGTATATGCATTGATTAAGCCTCTGCTGACTTCCACCGATTGATTTGTATAAATATACATGTATTAATTAACGCTTCTTTCTTCTTTTAGCCCTATGGATCGACCAGCCAGAAACAATCTTCTTCTACGAAAAAGAGCAAGCGAGGTGCGAGCCATCGGCTGAAAGATCGTGCAAAGTTCACGAAGATCGTGCAAAGTTCACGATCGAAGCAGTCCGTGTTGATGGCAGGCCGATGGAGTCCAAGAAGGCCACAGACAAATTTGTACGTCAGGCTGGAGTTCTTGTTAGGGACCAAATCCCAATCTAATTGAATATTGGAGTAAGCCAAAGAAGGGCGACGGTACCTTTGTCGATGAAAGATCCAAAGAAACGCTTTGGAATTCACTGTTGGTAAATTTCACCCTTCCACCAGAGGAGGATGAAAACAAACCGATTATAAAGGAAAAGGTCAAAGAGTGGACTCTAAAGAAGATGGCTGACGCTTTCCGTAACTGGAAGACAAAATTGAACAAATTTGTCAAAGCTCGTGAGACTCTAGATTTCGAAGACGCATATTATGCAAAGATAAGACCTCACTGGCCCGAATTTGTGGCATACAAGGAAGGTGCTATAGCTACAAAGAGGTCAGAAACCAATACGCTAAATGCCCAGAAAAAGGAATATCACCAGAGGACGGGGTCAGGTGGCTATATATCTCAGAGGCCTAAGTGGGAGGCAGCTGAGAAGGCCCTACGCAATAGAGGGATCACACCCCAGACACATGGGTGGGACCTACGTGCAAAGCCTTGGTTCTACGGAATCGGGGCAAGGTTGGACCCAGAAACGGGATTGTGTATCTTCCCAACCCTCCTTGCCTAACCCGTCACTGAACTCATCACGGCATACGAGGAAACAGCCGCCAGGACCTTCCATACCGACAGAGAGAATGACCAGCTCACACGCGCCATCGGTAAAAAAGAACACCCTGGACATGCACGAGGCATAGGGGGTATGACGTGGAAGGATGGGTTCGCCAAGTGGGGCAACTCTTATAGTTGGCGCGGCAGAAAAGAAAAAGAGCGTACAGAGCGGATGACACAGATAGAACATGCATTTGTGGCGCTGCAGGCGCAAATGAATGCACAAAAGAGCCAGCAAGCTACCGGCCCATCTCAGCGGCACGAAGAGCCTGCATTGGAAGCTGCCGGCGGCCCAGACTCTACGCAGAAAAGCAACGTGGCTTCCATGGAAAACGTGGAGCCCACGCTTGAAATGGCGAGTCCTCGATACCCCGTGGATGAGATCACGGAGAGCGAACACGCCGAGCTACATGTGAGATTAATGGGCTTATCCATTAAGGTGGCTGTCGGCTATGCCTTACCTCCTGTAGCTGGTGGAACTTACCACTGCCGACCGATTCCAGATGGCTATGCTATTGTCTGGGTGGATGAGGTTGTGAAGGAATATGAGGAAGCACAGCTTGACCATGCTACAGGTGAAGGGGAAACTCAACTCAAATTTGTAGTGAAAACAACCATTCTTTGGAAGAAGGAACACATCGTGCTTCCAAATTGGAGGCCACTGGCACCCCCGCCGTCTCCGCAGCGTCAGCAGTCTGAGCCGCCTCAACCGTATCCAAGCAGTCATCAGAATACTCCTCTAACATCTCCGGCGCTTCAGCCATCTCTTGCGCGGCAGCCATCTCCTGCGCGTAAGCCATCTCCGCTGCGCCAGCCATATCCTGCGTGTCATCCATCTCCGGCGCTTCAGCCATCTCCTCAGCGTAAGCGGAAGAGCACTGCCACGAAGAGCATCACTAGCACTGCCACGAAGAAATCCGCAGGAAACCGTACGCCAAAGAGTTCAAGAAACTACGTCAAGTAGCCTTCCGCCAAGACATTGTCGGTTTTACCGTGGAATCGCAGCAACGAGGAGACCAATAGGATCTCGGAAGAAGAGGTCAAGAAATTCTTTGCACCTAAACGGGCCGAGCCAAAGGAGAAAATAGATCCGGCGGTGGTGGAGAAGTTTTACAATAATCTTTTGAAACTTGAAACCCCACTTGTGCCGGACTACGAGCGCCAGATTTTGAAGGGGGATGCAAGGCGGAGGGAGACTGAAAGTAGAAGTCGTGCGGCACCCCAGAAAACAGTTCCCATGCTCGGAGAGTAGGAAAAGCAATCATGCACCCCGCTCCAAGTGTTCGACACACGGAACGCTCCTCCTGTAAATGATTACGAGGCAGAGGTACAAAGAAAAGCCAATGAGATGGGGATGACTTACATTGCATACTTGAACATCATGGGAGACAAAATTCCCATAGGCGATGTCAACCCCATACAACCATGGAAGTATGGGAAGAATCTCGTCAATAAAGAGGAGCTCAAGAATCTACCAACCAAGATTGGAAGATTGCACAAGTGGTACCTTGATTTCTGCAAGACGAGAAAGGAAGAATGGATCACGGCGCATATAAGAGATCAGATTTTCTTGTGCGGAGACGACGAGATCGACTTCAACATTCAAGACTTGCATTTTCTATTCAATCAGAAGGAACTCGACAAAGCTGCCATCAGCCTTTATTGTGTATAAGTACTATTTCTATAATTTCTATCTCATCTCATTCACTTCATTAATTGCATGTATATATTTATGCTCACAATATATGTATATACTATTATGCAGGAAAAAGGTTATGGAATGCATGAAAGGAGGCCCTTTTTACATTGGGTTCGTTGACCCAAATAGAGTTCATGAAGAAGTGGTAAGACACAAACCCGGGCAAACAGAAGATTTCTTGCTAAGGTCTTTACTGAGACAACAAACCAAAAGGGAAATACTATTGCCTTACAACTTCGTGAGTCTTGTTACCCTCTCTTGTACACATTCTGCTTGACTTACTCGATGTTAAGTGTAACTGATGATGAGTTATGCGTGCGTAGGTTCCACTTTATTCTGCTAGTCATTCAACCTGACTCAGGAAAAGTCCTTGTCATGGACTCGTTACGAAAATAAAAAGAGCTATGGGCAGACTTTAGAGAGATGCTCCAGAGGTAATTTCCATCATATTATCGCACTAGATCGGCAACTTTCTGACAACAAGTAATTAATTACTCATTTATCCATTTTCTTTGCCGGACAGGGTTTGGAAAAGGTTCACGGGCAGGGCCGTGGGTGAATGGTCAGAAGAACTAAAATTTGTAGACAAAATGTAAGTAATACTAGCTAGCTAGGTCTGCGTATCTCTTTGATTCTGCTTCAAATTCCATTATATCATGCTTTATTGATTATTATTTTGATTGAACTCTCTATTCTCATAAAGTGCGCGCATTAGGGACCCGGCAATAACTTGTGTGGATACTATGTTTGCGAGTTCATTCGCAACACGATATGTGCGACGGGCCAAGCCGCACTAGAACAACTTAGAGTAAGTAAACAAAGTACACAACATTATTTTATTACCATCAATTGTGTTGAGTTTTATTCTTATATATATATTGACCCCATTCTTCATATATATGTAGATCGAATGGATGCGGGACCAACTCCTACCATTTGACCGC
This sequence comes from Avena longiglumis, assembly GCA_030063025.1. Classification (NCBI taxonomy): domain Eukaryota; kingdom Viridiplantae; phylum Streptophyta; class Magnoliopsida; order Poales; family Poaceae; genus Avena; species Avena longiglumis. The sequence goes on along the minus strand of CP125977.1, from coordinate 85,409,047 downwards.
ATACGAGCCATTCAAGAGGAATTGGCGGGGTTCATACTTGATGAGGTCGTCACGCCTGGCGGAGAACTCTTTAGATATCCAAAAACTCTTTAGATGCTTGAACATGTTTTTCTTGTACTTGATGCTTCAACGTTTACGGAGAATACCACACAATGACGATGTTTGTGTATAATAATAGTTGCTTAATTATTCATGTACTCGTATGTACCGACGATGATGTATGTGTATATACCGCTCCCGATTGATTCCCCCCTCCCTCCTCCCCGTCCCCGCCGCGCTGCATAAATACGCCCAGAACGGGGCGGCGGCAGAAATCTGCCGCGGCAGAGATTTAGGTTGTTTTCCTGCCACGGCAGAACTCTGCCGCGACAGAGATTTATCTCTTTTTCCTGCCGCGGCACATAACCTTTAACACCGGTTCGTGTTACGAACCGGTGTTAAAGGGGAGGGGTGAGTGCTGCGGCAGCCCCACGTGTGCCACCCTTTAACACCGGTTCTTATAAGAACCGGTGTTAAAGAGGGGGGGCTGTAACACCGAACCCTCAACATCGGTTCTACAACCGCTGTTAGAGGGTGTTCTGAACCGGTGTTAGAGGTAGTGTTCTGCACTGTTGGTTCATCATGTAGAGGTGACGTGGGTAAATCCTTCCACAATTCTTTTCGTTTGAGAAAATTTGTTAGGCTATGTAGCCGCTATGGCGCCAACCAACAAAACATCCTCAATTTTCATCCGTCGTGTAGCGAAGTACCATGCCACATCTCGGGAGAAAATTTATCGACTTAGTCGCGACCGTGTAGCAGCAGAGGTGCCAGCCAACTAGATCGCAGGGATTCACAGATTCGTGCTAGCCGCACTGGTGCACTGCACTGCTCCTGTATCTTCATGTGTCGGTGTAGATGAGACACTGGAAAGACATCAGCGTCGACACCATTCGGTGTTTCCGCCGTAGGCTGGTGGAGACACTTGAAGTTGAAGGCACGCGGAGTATCGCGTACGCCCAATCGCCATTCCTATCCGCTTGTAAAAGCATATGGCCAAGCATATGGCTGAGTATTTGCTCGAGGAATAAAACCCACAAGATCCAGAAAACATGAAATCGCAAGAAACATGTTTTTTTTAAATGTTGGCTTTCCCGTTATACACTAGATATATGTGTGATATTGGAAAAGGCCGCCGAAGGACTTGTCTTTGGGAATCGTTGCAAGATCATGACGATTACAACTTCGTCCTTTCGTGTACGTGTGTGTGAAGACGTCGTCTTCGGAGATGCTTCCAAGAGGCAGTAGAGAATCATACTCTAGCCCATCCTGGTACCGAGGAGCCCCACGGATCAGCCATGCCCCCTGCACGATACCCCGTGAACCCAGAGACTTGGGCATGGTAAAACGAGGGAGTAAGGCTTTGGGACAACAGCTCTGAAACTTCCGCGCCTTATTGAGGGGTGGTGAACAGCTACCTACCACCTTCCTTCGAATGGTTCCCTTATGCTTGGGACGGTTTAGACTTGATTCTTGGAGTTTATGTATTTTTGCCCCCCTGTGGGGACTGCTTGCAAGGGCCACTTGGGTGACCATCTTCATGAGATTGCTTGCACTCTTGGAGATACTTTTTTTTGTTTTTGGCTTGAACTTCTGAGATTCTCTTCTTCTTTCTTTGCTCGGGGAGCCATCTTGGGAACTTGGAAGGCACCGTTCACCTTGGTGGACTAAGGAACCCTCCGACACTTTATCTGGAGCTTTTTGTGGCACACCCCAGGGTTGTCATGCGGCTACGCACCGAGTCGGGTAACCTTTTCATGATCTTTTCATATGGTCTTCCCTAGTGTGTGAACCTCTACGAGTGCGAGGCACGCCAGGGAGCATGAGGGGCGTGGAGTCTCGATACGCTGAAGTGCCCAAGTGATCTTCTCCACTGCCTCTAGAAGCATGCACTTGGTACGTGTCGTGCTTTGTGGGTGTAGGTGCCGCTCCACTTGCAACTTGGCACCTCGTGCCCCCCTCCGACAAGTCCTAAGGCAGACAGATCTTCAATCACCAGCACAATATGATTAGGGAAAGCCAGTTTTTTATTGTTGTTGGGGGAAAACAGACGATCCACACTATGCAAAGGAGAATGCATCATGGACTTGAGCCGACTGAAGGACTCCCCATAGAAAAACGAAAAAATGGAAAAGGCAACGGAAGAGGCAAATATTTAGCAAAAATATATTTTAAGAAACCTTCCGTTGATTGGAGGCATGGGCCGGGATCCTTGAGGATCGACCAGATGGTATGCACCCCCGTCGTAGGCTTGCTCGATGACGTAGGGTCCTTCCCACTTTGGCTCGAACTTCCCCTTCGTCTTGTGCGTGACGACGATGGGGCGCTTGAGGACAAGCACTAGCTCGCCCTTCCGAAAGATGCGTTGCCTCACGAGCTTGTCGTAAGCTCTCACCATGTTTTGACGGTAAAGCTCCAAGTTCTGCAGGGCTTGGAGACGCTTCTCCTCCAGGGCGTCAAGCTCCTGGAATCACAGTTGTACCTGTTCATCTTTGGTGAGTTCATCTTGGATGGCGACATGAAGAGAGGGTAGCTGGACCTCCAATGGAAGTACCGCCTCACTCCCATAGACAAGGGAATATGGTGTAGACTGAGTTGGGGTACGGACTGTAACGCGGTACACCCATAGAGACTCGAAGAGACGGTCGGGCCAGTCCCTTCTATGTCTTGTCACCGTCTTCTTTAGTATCTTGCCGAGCGTCTTGTTAAAGGCCTCGATTGCTCCATTGGCTTGAGGGTAGTAGCCGGTGGAGTAGTTCCACTTGATCTTGTACTTCGCCATGAACCTATACATCTTGTTGGATTTGAATGCCTTGCCGTTGTCGGAGGTGATACGGTGTGGTATCCCAAAGCGATGTATGATATTTCGCTCTAGGAAGTTGATGACGTTATCGCTCTTCACCTCCCACAGCGGGACGGCCTCCGCCCACTTGGAGAAGTAGTCCGTCGCTGCAAGGATGAAACGATGGCCCCTGGAAGATGGTGGATCGATGGGTCCGATGACGTCAATCCCCCAGGCATCGAATGTCCATGAGGGAATGGTGGGGTGTAGTGGAACTGGCGGCTGATGCTTGAAGTCGCCATGGATTTGTCAACCATGGCATGACCTGGCTACCTGGAGGCAGTCCTTCATGATGTCGGGCCAATAGTACCCAGTCAGGCATATGGCATGGTACATCTTGGCTCCACCTTGGTGTCCACCGTAGACCCCGTGGTGCACCTCTTGTAAGATCTTTTTGGATTCATCTTGGTTGACGCACCGAAGTACAATCTCTTGCCCGTGAGACTGTCTGTACAAGACGCCGACCTTATATACATAGGAGGGAAGTCGCCATTGGAGTTGGCGCCTCTTGACGGGGTCGTCGGGGAGGCTGCCGTGCTTGAAGTAGTTGAGGAAGGGTTGTAGCCACTCGTCCTCCTCCACGGTGTTCGTCGTGATGGTGTTGACTTACCCTTCCTCCGGGATGAGCTCTAGGACAGCGGGAAGAAGCCACCTTTCTTCCACCGTCACTTGCCTGGATTTATCACCTGGGAACACCAGTGCCGACGCCAGTTTTGCCAAGGCATCGGCAGGTGCATTCCTGCTTCGCGGGACATGGAGAACTTCAACATGTTGGAATTTCTCCATAAGCTTTCGGGCCGCACCGTAGTATGGCACCAGTTCCGTCTTGCGTACCTCGTAGATACCGTTGACTTGGTGAACGATGAGGTGGGAATCTCCATAGGCCCATAAAGAACGGACCTCCATGGAGAGTGCTAGGAGGAGGCCAAAGATGAGTGCCTCGTACTCCGGCTCGTTGTTGGGGCATTCTTCCTTGAGAAGGGAGAATGAGTGATACATCACCCCTCCTTGTGGAGTCTTGAACACCAATCCTGCTCCTGCTCTCCGCTTGGGTGTGCCATCAGGGTCGGCCTCTGTGCGCGAAGCACCATCGAAGTAGAGCTCCCATGGAGCCTCGACCTCCGCAGTGAAAACCTCCTCGTCGGGGAGGTTGGTAATGAGCGGAGAGTCATCGGGGACGGGATGCGCCGCAAGGAACTCCGCTAAGGCTTGGCCCTTGATCGCTTTCTGAGACACAAAGGTGATGTTGAACTCCATCATGAGCAATGCCCATTTTCTGAGTTGCCCCATTAGTGCGGGCTGACTTAGCACGTACCTTATGGGATCCGCTCTAGCGACGAGCTGGATTTGGAGTGCTAGCATGTAGTGCCTCAACTTCTTCAACGCGAATATAAGCGCCAAGCATAACTTCTCTATTGGAGAGTAGTTTCGCTCAACGCCCACCATGGTGCGGCTCACATAAATGGTTGGATGAGCATGCACTGCTACCACCCTAGGCATGCCACTATTTTTCTATGATATAATATATGTTGCTATATTTATTTATAAAGTTGGACTCAAGCAAAAGCTAAAAGTATACTTATTTGCGAAAGGGGGGAGTATGTACGTAAAATTTATGAAGCCCCACCATCTATAGTAACTAAGACGGTTTGATTCTATTATACAAATAGTTCTCACCAAATAATTTGAACTTGTAACCATTATGACTTCCATTATTTTAGTCACATTCCAATTGATAATATGTCCTGATAGATATTTTTCATCGAGTCTCGATAAATGTAATTATTATTGTGATTTTCATCCGATATTTTCTAACAAAATATGCACCCCAGTGATGTGTTCAATATGATATGATATGCCTCCTCTATCTCGTTCTACAACTTTGAAGCAAGCAAGGCCTAATGAGTGTGCCATTTAAATCTAGTAGTTGTATTATAATCTCTATGCCACCCCACTTGGGCATGATATGTTTGTCCGGTAGCTGACTTGTATACTCTTTGGAAAAGACATTTAGGGGTATGATATTTTAGTCTCGTACTCTTCTTGTCTCTATTGCACACCTCCTGGGGTATAAAATTTTATTCTAGAAGCCGAATGAATGGCTCAATTATATGTTACTATGTATGGTCGCCGAGATGGCATTGGAAACGCCTATAAAAAGGGCTGGGATTGATAGGAATGAAACAATCAACAAAATAAGCCAACCAATCCACACGAGAAAAACCAGAGAGGATAGTATGGAGAGGGGCCCTAAATCAATCGGTGTGGCTGCGCTGGTGGTAGCAATGGTGGTTCTGCAGCTTGTCGTAGCTCCAGTAGCCATGGCACGCTCACCACACCATATGAAACAAGACGGATCCATCCTTCTGGTGTCCAACAATGGAACAGAAGTGCGTGGCATACCCTGTGGAGAATCATGTATCTGGATCCCATGTATCACATCTACTATTGGTTGCAGTTGTGTTAGTAAAGTGTGTTATAGGAATTCTCTTCCTGGCGAAGTCCTTTCATGTGGTAGCACTCGCTAGAGTGTTAGAAAGTACTTGCTTCTGCATTATCTGGTACCCTGGTGTTTTGGCAAAGAGCCATGTATGATTTGTATGGGGATGGAAGAGTATTTGGTGGTTAAATCATTAAATAAATGGGGATCCGTAGGGTGTGTACTTTGTCAGCCTTGTTAGTGATGATCATTATGGTCTTGCAAGTTGTATGTAATCATTTGTCATTTACATGTGTTGTGCGAGCTCATGTTCTGAGATGTTTTCCTAATCTTTACTAGTAGCTAACTACTCATACCCTCTTAATTCATTATTCCTTTCTTCCTTTCTTGTTGATTTTTCTTTGGGGTATGCCTAAAGCTAAAGGGCTATGTTGTCCAACATTAGCTAGAAGGATTACAAATGAACATACAAGAAGATGCAGAGTGCAAATGTTCAAAAATACTTAAACAATAGAAATAAACACACACATAACTAAATATAAAAAAGAAGATCAGAGAGGACTGATCTGATCTGCTTGAGATTGGTAAAAAATGACTGCGATGACACATTTCTAGATTAGCACCTTCACAAATAGACACAATTCTGATTGCATTATAACATCATCGAAAACCATTGAAGTCGTGAATATATATATATATCGCATTTACCCTTTGCCGCCTCAAGGCCATTTGTATAATTATAACCGAAGTTCAACTACCGACATCATACCTTTATGAATCAATGGAAACATATGAATAGAAAGAATTACTTCCTTTGTTCCTAAATATAAGAAGTTCAACGGAGGGGTAGTATTATTGTAAGTGAAAAATTTATAAGCTCAATATTATATTCCTAGTCAATGAAGCAATGCCATATTCATTTTGTTAAAGATGGAGCATTTTCTTGTTGGCCAAGACAATCATAGCTGGTTGCGACCTGATCGAGATTGCATGGCGGCCAATGATTATGGATCCGATGCTCTTCCGTCCGCATGCTAGAACCAGAACTGGTATCGATGGTGCCAGTGGACCAACTAATTTGGGCCTCCAGTTGTGGCCACTCCTATCTATCTTGAAGAGCAAACCTAGTGAGGGAGGTGCTATACGTCGCCTTCAGGGCGGCGCGTTTAACATTGCAAGTGGGATCGGACTGCCGCCATGTCCCACCCCTTGTCCCACCAGCAGAGCATGTGAATTTCCTTTCTGGTATCCCGTTCAGCGCCAGCGGGATTAATGCTCTCGTCCCACTAATCATGTCTGTAACCGCTGGCATACAGATACAGAAACATGCAAAGGAAGAGGAGACTCAGGCAGATGAATGCGTTAGTCAACCGCGGTCGGGCTCTATGGCACTGAGGCTGATAATTATCGATGGGTACCACGGGACCCATGTGTCCTGTCTCGTCAATCCTGCTAATCCCGATTAGTCCCGACGAGACGAACATGCAGGAGGCGGGATGTACTGAGTCCGTGCCGCTTGCAACGTTGGGCGCACGGTGCCCTCATCACCGAAGTACATTGGGCGGGCTCGCCCATTTACCTCGTCATTCCTACTTCGTGTTTCATTCGCTTCTCTTTTTCCCGACGACAATCAAGCCGGGACAGGCTACTCACCTTTTCTACTTACAGTTTTTTCTCGGTTTTCTATTACGTGGGCCTTTTTTCTAAGTGTATTTTATATTTTACAATTTCTTTTTTTGTTTTCTAATATTCAATGCGTCTTTTATTTTCTATTTTATGATTTTATTTTCATCAATATTACTATTCGCTATAGGATGCGCGCGCTACGCCGAGGCAAAAAGCCGTCAGCGTAGGCCAAAATGCCCTGGGCGTATACTACGCCGACGGCTGTCCTCGGCGTAGCCTCCTCGACAAAGGTCTCCCTCAGCGAAGGCACTTTTGCCCGTCGTCGTAGCTCTAGCCGTCAGCATAGCAGGCGTATGCTACGCCGACGGCTTTGCCCTCGACATAGCCCTGTCGGCAGAATAATGGCAGGTTGTAAAAAATCAAAAAAAATCAATTTTTTGATTTTTTTCTTTTGAATTTTTCTCTCAACTTTTAAAAATCGTTAATCTCTCGCCTGGAACATTTTTAAGACTAATTACACTTAATCTTTAATTAAATTACAGTCTTTATCAAACTTTCCGCTCGGTATCCTAATACTATTCTATCTCCAGCACGCTTAACTTCTTAGTTCCTTCCGAATCAGTTTCTGCGAAACAATTTGTACCTAGTTGCCAATACTATGATATCAATCCTATTAACTCTTATATCATTATGTCACATGTTTTTATTTTTTCAAAGTACAAACACTTATTTAACTAAACAACAATGAATAAGTAAAAATATTACTGATTCAAATAAAAATACTATTGAATTCAAATAAAAATATAATAATTTTACTTTTTTGTATTTTCTATTTAATATGGAATAATTAATATCTTTAAATCCGTAAATTGAAATTCGATAAATAATAAGTCTAAATTGATTAGAAAAATGAAAGGAATCTATATATGATATACATATCAACTTATCACAAACCCCCGTTTTTGAATTACATATTTGGTGGTTGTTTCATAAAATCTCTCTTTTTTGCGCTCGGAAAATCGGAAATGGCTTTTTGGTTGGACGAAAAGGAAAACTTCATCATACAATATTGTTCGTCATCCCATGATGCACATGTATTCACAATATAGGCACATTATCACAAACTATGACTTGATTCTAGTCATAAAATTAGTCATTTGACCCGAAAGCTAAGAAACCTCGAATGAGATAGGTCATTTTTGAAGTTCTTTTAGACATAATCAATATAGCAGGTTTGAAATTTTCCTTCCAACTATGTCACATAATATGATACCACGCGTAGGTTTTGCATTGTTTCGATCGTTTTTGATTTTTTATGCCCGTTTTAAACTATTGTCAAACTTTTCGAACAGCGGGCATGAAGATTCTTAGCTCGGGGCCGAGCCTCGATAAACTTGAAGTGGATCTCTGATGAAATAGCATATTGTGAACCTAAAAATGATTTTTGTAAAAAATCATGAGCATCAGATCATGTACCTATAGTTCATATCTGACCCACTTCATACCGATTCGGCAGGAATTTATCTTTTTTTACCAGGGATAGACATAAAACTTTGAGATCCCCCTGTTAGGATATTGTCCATGTAAGGTGGTATAGTATTTTGTAAAAATGTGCTGTTAGCATACTGAATTAGCCATTTGGTGGGTGCTTCACAAAACTGTCCGTTTTTTGCACTCGGAAAATGGAAAATGGCTTTTTGGTGTGATGAAAAAGAAAACTTCCTCCTGCAACATTGTTCGTCATCCCATGATGCACATGTATGCACAATATAGGCATATTATCACAAACTATGTTTTGATTCTAGCCATAACATTGGTGATTTGACCCGAAAGCCAAAAACCTCGAATGAGATAGGTCATTTTGAGAAGTTTTTTTTGAGACATAATCAATATACCAAGTTTTATATTTTTACTTCTAACTACATCACATAATATGACACCACGCGAAGATTTCACATTGTTTGGATCGTTTTTGAATTTCTTATGCCCGTTTTAAACTTTCGTCAAACTTTGTCGAACGGCAGGCATGAAGATTCTTAGCTTGGGGCCGAGCCTCGATAAACTTGAAGTGGATCTCTGATAAATAGCATATTGTGAACCTAAAAATAATTTTTGTAAAAAATCATGAGCATCAGATCATGTACCTATAGTTCATATCTCACCCACTTCCTACCGATTTGGCAGGAATTTGCTTTTTCACTAGGGATAGACAGAAATGCTTGAGATCCCCCTGTTAGGATATTGTCCATGTAAGGTGGTATAGTATTTTTTTTAAATGTGGTGGTAGCATTTTGAATTAGCCATTTGGTGGTTGCTTCATAAAACCGTTCGTTTTTTGCACTCAGAAAATGGAAAATGATTTTTTGGTGCGACGAAATAGAAAACTTCCTCCTTCATCATTGTTCGCCATCCCATGATGCACATGTATGCACAATATAGAAACATTATCATCAACTATGTCTTGATTCTAGTCATAACATTGGTCATTTGACCCGAAAACCAAGAAACCTTGAATGAGATATATCATTTTGTGAAGGTTTTTTGAGACATAATCAATATACCAAGTTTAATATTTTTTCCTCTAACTATGTCACATAATATGACACCACGCGAAGGTTTCGCATTGTTTCAATCGTTTTTGAATTTTTTATGCCCGTTTTAAACTATTGTCAAACTTTGTCGAACGACAGGCATAAAGATTCTTAGCTTGGGGCCAAGTCTCGATAAAATTGAAGTGGATCTCTGATGAAACTAGCATATTATGAACCTAAAAATGATTTTTGTAAAAAATCATGAGCATCAAATCATGTACATATAGTACATATCTGACCCACTTCGTGTCGATTCGACAAGAATTTGTTTTTTTCCCCAGGAACAGACGAAAAGGTTTGAGATCTCCCTGTTAGGATATTATCCAGGTAAGGTGGTATATTATTTTGTAAAAATGTGGTGGTACCATTTTAAATTAGCCATTTGGTGGTTGCTTCACAAAACCGTCCGTTTTTTGCACTCGTGAAATAGAAAATGGTTTTTTTGATGCGACGAAAAAGAAAACTTCCTCCTGCAACATTGTTCGCCATCCCATTGTACATACGTATGCACAATATAGACACATTATCACAAATTATAATGATTTATTTATGATTTTTCAAAGTTTAATTAGATAAAAGGAAAAATAGCTATGCCGAGGGCAGCCGTTCGCGTAGCATAGGATATGCCGAGGGCAATTTTATGCCGTCACGGTCTACGCCGATGGCCCCGATGTTTGGCCGTCGGCGTATTCATCCATTCCTATAGTGATTAGTGATAAAATAGTTTATTATATTTTGTTTCGATTAGAGCATGGCCATTTATTCGTACCATGCACATTTTTCAAATCGATGAAGAAATTATTTTAAAGCCATTGATAAATTTGTTTGACATTGGTCATAGCTTTTGAATTCTCAAACGTATTTTTCACTCCATGAACATGTCTTAAACACATGAATAATTTTTAAACCTTGTGTATTTTGGAGTTTGTGAACATTTTCTGAACATTATTTCGAGCTACGTGAACATTTTTTTAATATGAAATAATACTTTTTCAAATCCATGAACCTATTTTGTGAACCCATGAGTAATTTTGTAAACCTCATGAACGTTTTTTAATATCTCTGAACCATTATTTTGGAATATGTGAACATTATCTAAATTCTGAAAACATATTTTTCTGCATTTTGAGTGGTCATTGAATGTCTGGGTGGAGTGTGAAATTTATGAAAGTGCAATAGATTTGGGTTGCTCCAACAGTCTATCAGTGTATTCGGTCATGCGCCACCGATAGATGTTAATCTTATATCGATGGAAAACAAGGAGATCATTTTTCTGGTGAAAACACAGACGTTACAACTAGGGGGAACGTGTATAGTATCTTTTTGAGAGACATAGTATAGACTCATACGCTTATAAATACTACATCATAGCTTCAAACCATAAGATTTGATCCCTGGTGGTGCTGCCCTTATAATTATCTAACCACATGTTGGTTCTCATTGGGAAACATGTATCCCCAAATGTTTTTGTGTGATGAAGAGAAAGTTGAATGTAACAACTCATTAGCATAATTTTCTTGTAAGAAACACCAAGCCAAATTGCCCATTTGCACAAATCCGAGTGTCTAGTGTTGAAGGGTAGAAGGGAGAGAGAGATTGCGGAATATGGTGGATGTATTATTGAGCCTTTCGGACGAGTATATATAGGCGTACAGGGACCAACTTGGAGTACAAGACAAGTAACCTACTTGGAGTACAAGACAAGTAACCTAGTCTATCCCTAACAGATGCGTATACTCTAACATCCCCCCGCAGTCGTAGCGGTAGCATCGTGAACAACTGGAACGTCATGAGCGTCGACCGAGAGCCGAAGTAGACCAGTGTGCTGACATCCCCCCCGCAGTGGTAGCGGGAACGTCGTGGACGGTGTCACGTCGCAGAAGCTTGGACCGTAGAGGATGCTGGTGAGGAGCTCATGCGAGGTGGTAGCCCTTGTGCCGGTGTCGAGTGAGCCGAGAGCGGTGGGTGCTGCAACCTTGGTCGAGGTAGCCGCGCGAGGGGTTGCCGTGGTCGATTTCGTGGTCGGGGTTGCCGGTGTCGAGGTAGCCACATATTAAGCCGCGTGCACGTAGTGCAGCCAGTAGAAGGACGGAGACGCGTCAGGGCAGTCGTCGGAGAGAGCGATGCCGAAGCCGATGCAGTCCGAGCCGTCGAGGGCGTGCGCCATGGCTTTGCCAAAACCAGCGCCGCGTCGGACGAAGGCATACTCGTTGTGCCAAAACCGGTATCACGAAGACGAATCGGTATGACGCAATGAGGCGAGCGTAGAGGAGGTAGTCGATGCCGATGAAGACCTTGTCAAAGCCAATGAAGACGAGGCGCTACAACCGGGCTTGCCAGACTCGGGAACGCGTCGGGGACGAAGGCACGCATCGGTGTTGCTAGTACCGGGCATGCGAAGAATGGGACCAGTAGAAACAACTTCATTCCATGTCTGAGAGGAGACTAGCAGAGGAGGACTCTACGACGGTTGCGTTGCGCAGATCGACGAGATGCCGATGCAGGCCGCGGTTGTCGGAGTAGACGAGTAGGTGTGGTCGAGGACGAGGCGAGGACGATGGCGGCGAAGTCGTGCTGGACGAAGACGTAGAAGGCGGCGAACCAGCGACGACCAGGAGTGGTCAGACTGGATGCCTAGACGGAGGGGTAGTCGGCGGGACCTACGACAGCCAGGAGTGGCCATGCAGGCTACCTGTGGAGATGCGGCGGCGGTGCTCGAAGTAGGCGAGGAAGCCGGCGACGTGATTTCAGACGGCGGCGACCAGCCGAGGAGGTGGCGCGGTGGAAGCTGCGGCGTCGCCTTGCGGGTGACGGCAATGACGCGTGCAAGAACGCCATCGCCCGATGGGGCGTAGGGCGCGAGTCGGTGCAGCGGTGTGAGAATCACCAGCGACGGACACGCCTGAGAAGGCGCGTTGGTAGCCGGCGGCGGGGACCAAAGGCGGCGATGCTACGGCCCGAAGGGGCGACGCAGCGGCAGCCCGATGCTCGATCGGTGGTAGGCGCGTGCTCGGAGACGTACTCGGCGGAGACGAGCGCCACATCGGTTGATCAGACCGACGGCGGCGTTGTACGCGCCAAGTCCGTGACGACGACAGATCGGAATCTGCGGCGTCGTTGTCGGTGCGATCCCGGGCGATAACGGCGAAGACAATCCGAGGGGGGTCGGCCACGGCAGCCTCCCGAGGAAGCCGCAGCAGCCGGCCACGGTGCGCGGCAGCCTGTCATGAGACCGCGACGACCTACCGAAGAAGGCACAGCGGCGCAGGTGACAGGCGCACGGACGCGGTGTAGATCGTCGATGCCGATGGTCGGAGTAGAGGCGCGGCGATGACGACGGCGATGGGCGACGCAATCCGATCTAAGATCGGTAAACCAAAAAAGAAAACCGATCAAGAGATCGGAAAAAAAACTTGCAGGGCAGCCGATCACGGATCGGCGGACGAACTCTGCGTACGGGTTGCGCGGCCCCCGACGGAGATCATGGAGATCGACCTCCCCGGGGGCGGCGCGGCGGAAGCGGAGGCGGCGGCTAGGTCAAGGACCGTGCCGCTCTGATACCATGTTGAAGGGTAGAAGGGAGAGAGATTGCGGAATATGGTGGATGTATTATTGAGCCTCTCGGGCGAGTATATATAAACGTACAGGGACCAACTTGAAGTACAAGACAAGTAACCTAGTCTATCCCTAACAGATACGTATACTCTAACAAAAAAAGTTGAATGTAACAACTCGTCCGAGAGGCTCTTGCCGAGTAACCTCAAGACAAGTAACCTACTTGGAGTACAGACAAGTAACCTACAGGGACCAAATGTTTTTGTGTGACGAAGAGAAAGTTGAATGTAACAACTCATTAGCATAATTTTCTTGTAAGAAACACCAAGCCAAATTGCCCATTTGCACAAATCTGAGTGTCTAGGCCTACCTATCAGCCTTTCACCTGAGCAGTGACCGGCCGTTCGTAGTGATTCCGGAAAACTGGAGCACCACCGGCAGACGAGCTCTTGCCGAACCGCGTCATCGAGACCGTTCACCCTCGCCCTCCCGCCTCCTCGCACTCCTCGCGCCCTGACCTGCATGATTGTTGCGGCCATGGTGTCTGGACTCGTCTCTGTTTTTTGTCGGTTCCACCATATATAGTTGTGGTGGGCCTTGTCAATGCAGCGATGATCCTGGAACGCGCCGACCAGCAAGCGTAACATGTCGGACAGCAAGCGGACGGAGGCGCTCCACGCACCTATGCCGCCCTTTCTTCAGTGTCTCTTTAGAAGACACCGCGCCCTATGGAGCTGTAACACCGTGGATTTTTTGCGTTCGAGCTGTCATTTTTAGCAGCTTAGTAGGATTACTAGCTCCATAGACCAACACTAGACTTTTCTATCGTACGACCTTTATTTGTGCGTACCCGGGCCTCACTCCCCGATCGGCCATCCATCCTCAAATTCCTTTAGGACAAGCACGATTAACCTATAGCTCCCTAAAAAAACTACTACTAGAAAATCGCTCATGTTTATTACTTTGTGCATTATCATAACATCATGCATATTAATTGTCTAAAACTATTTTGCTAAAAGACTATTTTTTCTAATTATCCCCCTCTTTGATTTCAAAATTAAATCCCGGCCTTTTTACAGATCTTTTATTTATCTAAAAACTATTTGTAAAAGTCTATTAAAAATAAAATAAAATAAAATTGTTTTTTTAGGGTGTGTGTGTATGTGTGGGGCTTTGGGGGAGAAAGAAAGAGAAGATGGAGCGGTGGTCACTATGCGGGTCCCAGATTTTTCTTTTTACTTTTTTACTGGATGAAAGCGTTGAGACGGATGAAACGCGAAACGCTTTAGAAACAAAACAATTTGTATTTTTAGGTAATATATAATAAAGATATTTTACATTGAGACAAAAAAGAAATTATAATGAATACCCAGCCCCTATTTCCTGGCGCCGCCACCGATTCCTCCCGGTGTTGCAGTGGATGTGACGAACTGAAGTAGTGTTGGAGTGTGGTGTTTTGTTTATGTTAGTTAAGGTTCACTTAGTGCACGCAAATTAAGGTTCACTGACTATTTTGATGGAGTTTGTTTAGTCTGACCGAAGTGAACTACCAAAAATTTCAGAAGGGTTTTTGATAAAAAAGAAAGTTCACACTATGGAAAAACATAGTTCACTTCGAACGCGACGGGGTTCTCGTTATATTTGATAGTTCTCTTTAGACAAGAAAAAATATTTTAGAAGGGTTTTCGATAAAAAAGAAAGTTTATATGCGCTAAAAAAAAGTTCACTCTGCGGAAAAACATAGTTCACCGGGATTCTCGTTATATTTGATAGTTCACGTCAAACGAGGCAAACAAATTTCAGAAAACGTGTTCGATAAAAAGAAAGTCCAGAAGCATTAGAAAGGAACTTAACTCTACTATCTAAAAAAGTTTGCTTTATAATTTGAAAGTTTACTTCGGACATGGCTAGAAATAATTAAAAGTTCACTTCCAACATGGTAATTTTCAGAGAAAAAGAATGTTCACTCGCGCTGAAAACAAATTCACTCTGCTATCGGACAAACTTCACTTCGTTCCACGTTTAGTTATACATGAACTAATTCCTCTTTTAACTCCTTATATAGATATATACACCAGTCGGTATGCAACGGAGTCCAAGCAATGGGAAGAGCAAATCACACAAATTGATCATGGTGCCAACGAAGCAACAACGACGGCAAGAAACGTACTTGACACCAGCAATCTAGATGCCGTCGCGGAGATCACAACTATGCCGACGGCATCGTGTGAGGTGGCGTCAGCGGCGGATCCTTGCAGGCAGATTTGGATCGAGGAACGGAGATGGGTTTCAGCGAGGTGCTCGGGCGTGTGGCTGGTGGCCGTGTGCGAGCTAGAGGTTGTGGCGGCGGCATGTGTCGGCCATGTGGGCGGCGGTGAGGCCTTGGCCACGGCCCGTGTACGAGGTGGGGATGCTCCTATGTGTTAGACATAAACACCATTAATCATTGCTTGATGGGCTTGTTGGGCATAATCTTCGCATTCATTCAATTCATACCGCTCAGTCTCCCATGACTACTGTAAAACTTGCCTTGTTTTATGCTGCAGCATCTGTAGCAGCAACTCTATCTAAAAGTAAACTTTACCTCTTTTCGCCAATCAACACGAATGAAAAACCACCAATTATCACATAACCCCGCTGGTAGGTGGTCAACCGTACCTTTACATCACTAGGTAGGAAACGCGGCTTGCCGCTCGCTTGCCCGTTTCGCGGGCAGCACGATATAAACAATCGCTTCAAAAGACAATGAAGCTAATATATTAGCCAGCGAGTTATTTTACGTCATAAGTAAAAGCTAACCATACTTGCGAGTTAACCTTCTGTGTTAGGCCCTAAGCCTGCCTAGGCTCGATTCCGCCAGTGTCACTGCCATGTTAGTGTGGCTAGTGCTATGGCAGGTGAAGATCGAGGTAGTGCCGCTTGCAGCAATGTTGAAAAAATTGTTCTCTTGTAGCAGTGCAGTGACGGTATGTAGCACATCACCGACATCGGTGGCTTGCTCCACCACAGGAAGGAGGTGGCGCCGCCTTTCAGCAATGGCGCCTCGACTCTCGGCGTCAACATATAAGAAAAATATAAGATGTAAGCCGATATGAAAAATCGATGAAGACATTCAAGTAGATTTCAGATAAAGAAGAGTTCAATCTAATCGTACTTTAATACTTTATAATACGTTAGTAGAAGATAGTATGAGAGCAGCACATCTGAAAACGCAGATTACATGTTGCATAAGAACAGCCAGCTGACTAACAATTTTAACGTGATTTGCACATGGCATTGTTTAGAGAATCTCCATGTAACAGCACCAAAAGGATCCTGACGAAAGGTCAAGTTGAATAGGAGTTCCAATCTAAACCCAACTGAAGTTGATGGATCTCGGTAGCATTCAGAACGAAGGAGGATCAGCTCCTTGCCGAGGGGTAGGCCGTAGATGGATCTAGGTTGATTGGATGTGTCGAATCGCCATCGACCAGAGAGAAGAATGGCAAGTGAAAACGACCCAGATCTTTGGTACAATATATCATGACCCTGGAACATCACAATGGGCTGTAAGCACGAGTAAAAGGCCTGGTAATAATTCAATAAACTGGGCCAAGAAAAGGGCGACGTCAAGTTCTTAGCTACTGAAATTTATAACAGCCCATGGCCAGACTCTTCAGATGTATGCTACTGAAATTTAAAACACAACAACAGCAGATAATCCACACTTCAGATGTATGCTACTATATACCTTTTTTAGGTACAGCAAGTCAGCAAAAATTTCAAACCCTTAGGTTACAACATAGTTACATGCAACATAGGGCAGACTATTATAATGTATATGCACCATGCCCGATAATATGATTAGTAAGCTAAATAAGCTTACAAGCCGATACAACTTCAACCTCACTGCCTACTCCTTGCTAGACTCCAGTTGATACACATTGCGGCATTAGATTCTTTCTGTTTATCAGTTTTTGAAGAAAAAAACCAAGCCAAAAATCAAAAGCCAAATTAAAAATATCCGACCAAAATGGAAACACAGCACTATTTTTTCTTACTGAGTTGCAGTTCAAACAGGAGCAAGAAGTTTTTAGTTCAGTTTGGGTTTGTTTGGTTCAGTCTAATTATGTCCAAGCTTACATCCATCAGGTGAGCAACATTCCTAAATAGTATGCAACTAATTCTGCGATAATGTATCTTCCAATTTCTGATTGCTGATAGCAAATGGTTTGCTGCTTAGCACTTTAAACATCGACCATCTAATAACCTTGAAATTACTGGCTGAGTTATGGTAAGAATCTCAAGCTCAAACGAAATTTACTTGGGAGTGAGAAATGGGTTAACAATGTAATACCTGGTTTCTAACCGCACCAATCAACATATCTTGACACCCAAATGCATGCACATTCTTGACAATGATAATAACAGTTACTGACTTGACAACCTGATGAAACAGGAAAGGACATAATGCCTGGGTGCAGATTCGTACAAGAGTTGAGGTTCAGATCAATCAACTCGGGACATTTCACATACAAAGCCTGCATATGTAAAATTAGTAATGACACCATATTCATCAATGATTTGAATGAATTGCTGCTGGTAAAATTCGAGTCTAACATCTATTGCTGAACAGCCCAATAGACTGAGCTTCCTCAAATTATCATGCTTTATAATAAGTTTTTGGCACATAATAGACTGAGGTTCTCAATTCATTCTAAATGCCAGTCTATTTATATTCACCACCAAAAGTTACCGATTTGTTAGCACCTCCATTCTGCACTTACATAGTGCATCTTATAAAATATAGGAGTACATCTTCTTTGGAATCCTAGCAGACAACCTTCACTGCAAAAAAAACCATGACTAAGCACCCATGTATGTAACATTAGCAAAATGACAGGACCATGAAAGACTAATCTCATGTAATATCGGCTTGTTAACACATTCATTTGATGCATAAATGCCAGGATACTTTATCCATTTGCAGGAAAAGTGCTGGTTCTCATATATGTTAAATGTACCTGCACTTTCATACCATCGCGACCGTGAAAGATGGAGTACTAACTGAGATCTCACACGCTTTCTTGAGGAGGCCACCGCACTGCTAGTTGGTCTCAATCTCATGCGTAGATCTTAGGTGGCACATGCCTGCTCTCTACTGCGTGTTCCGCTCACTTCCGCGCCTTTACACCGCACCGTCAAAGTCAATTGATCTGTCCTGAACAAAATTTGGGAATCATTTCAGCTTAGTTTGAACACTCTATAATAGTTTATGCCAACTGGAGATGACATCTAGAATAATCTAAAAGGTATGGTTTCAATGATAAAATAAGTATAACATTATAGGATAAAGATTAAATACATGCGCTTATATGAATGATCTTTAAAAACAATATACCAAGAGAAGCGCTGCTCATGTATGAGCAAGCACAAGTAAGCTTAAAACGATTAATAGTCCAGCGAAGATACACCACCAATGTGATTTATCGAACAATACTTGGCAAGATTGGTGTCCATGACTCCTGTGAGAATATGCAAATGCCACATCCACAGCTTGACGCCCATTTTTTGTACAACAGCGAATGAACCAAAATATCACAAAAACAGAGTTGTAGTCTGATGATGGATATAATACAACTTAAGATAGATATAATACAACTTATTATGCTCGAGTACATAGGTAGAATATAAATTTTGATAGCACAACAGTGAAAATAAGGCAATATGGTCTCCAGAACCATTTCCTGGCTAAGTTGAATACCAAGAGATGAGTGGTCTTTGAAACTGGGACAAAATCACCAATAACCGTATTGATCCAGTGCATTGAGATGTCATGCTAGGGCGATGAAATTATGGGAGCATGCAAGTTATTGGCCATATTTTAATTCATTGCAAGCTCATTCAGCAACCAATTTGAGCTAGCCCAGTACACTTCACTTGATTTTAATTCCCGACCTCTGTTCTAGCGGCACCTTTGTACAGCTTTAGTTGTACTGAGCCATTTGCCAAAGAGAGACTATGTATCTTTGTACAATTGGAAGATGAACTTCTAGCTGGACCTGTATATCTCTGAGCCATTTTACATCTAACTAACTATACCGAGGGTCTAGCCAAGACAAATTAGATAGCTTTGGCAAGTATCCTAGTTCTAATATATTGGTGCAACCGAGTATTGACCATATGCTCATAAAGGGAAAATAGCAGCCCACCCAACACGGAAACATCAGACAACTCAATATTAGCAAAATAATCATCTTGGGAGCACGACATGAGGGAGAATGAGTTATACGTGATAGAAACGAACCAGAATCCTGTAGAGCCAAAATAAAAATTCTCAGAACCAATGAAGTCCACACCTGTAACACGTACTCCCTCCGTCCCAAAATATAAGGCGCCTAAGGTTTAGTCAAAACTCAACGTCATTAGGCGCCTTATATTTTGGGACGCAGGGAGTATAACATATGGATTATGAGCAATTTCATCTTCTTAGAATATAATCAGGAAGAGAACACCCAACACAAATAATACAGTAGATCATACATACTATTCGTAACAAGTAAAATACCACAATTTCATATGGCAAAAAAGCTAGACATAAGACCGGCATCCAGAGCCTCGGGCAAAAGATCAAAAACAAGCGAGAAAGGAAGAAGCAAGAGGAGGCTTCCATACCTTTATCTTAAAAGGATTATAAGTCAAATCAGTATTAAAAGGATGGCTACTGAAGGTGTGGCATGGCCATAATCTGGCAAGAGATGTGACGGTTAGATTGAGTATAAATAACTCAGGCTATTAGTATATCCCCGTTGGGACTCTATGTTCTCTCAGCTAAACATGTAAACAAAAAAGTAGTCCATAAGTTTAATGACATTTAAGCTCACAAGTACTTCTATGAGATTCTACAGTTTAATATAATACCTAACCATATTTTCTAACAACTCAAAATAAAACCACTTGGAGTGTTGATATACCTGGCAATGTTCCATATATATATATATATATAAGAAAGCTTCCATCTCCGTGGGTACTTTTTATCCTTCTAGTTCCCTTCCCAGTTCTCCTCTAAATAACACATGGACACGGCCAAGGTTCATTTTCATTTGCTGTGGAAGCAAGAACCAAATCTTTGTATTGTTCTAAAAATAATAATTGCACAAGAGTATATTTTGGAAATGGTTGCAAGTTGCAAATGCCGGGATTTTCTGTTTCAAGTGATCATATAGGCTGGAAATGTCGCCCAAAGATTCTGATAATGTTTATTTAGATATTAGCGTGCGGCTAAAGTAAATATAAGAAAAAATTGTTCTAACATGCTCTGGCTCGATAAAGCCTATCATGAACTTAAAAAAAGGGTAATCTTTATCCTAAAATGAAAAAAATTCAATTTTGTATGCATCGATTTCCCTGTAAAATTCTGAACATCAATTTTGAAGCAACAATTTCAATTCTATATGAATCATGGCACCTGAAAACATGGCATAAATTATCCACGTCTACTTATCAGCTAGAAGGATAGTATTTCCGATGACAAACAGTGCTTAGCAAAAAGGTTATGATAAGTGTTCCCTCAAATAGAAAATGCCATTCCCGATATATTCTCACAGAGTTGAGTGTTTTGCTTACCAAGAGCTATCCTTCCATTCTCTCTCCTGCCAAGCTATTGTCCACCAACCACACCAATATTCATTATTCAGCCTGTCCCTGCAATGAGTATTCCTTTTGCATTTCTTGCCAATGGAAGGAATGGTTCCTTCTGATTCTTGTCATTTCAGAAGTACCAAAGAGTTCCGTACAACCTCAACTGCCAATAGCCGATGCTCCTGAAAGGTTAAGAATTTAACATATGATAAATGGTGAGTGATATCCAATGTGACATAAATCCAACAGAAAAAGGAGAAGAATTAACAACAACAACATAATCATAGATATGTGTACATGCATTCTACCTTTTAGTGAATTAAATTGAGCAGACACGGGTCTGAGAATGGATAATCAAACACTCCAGCTATGAAATTAACCGTTAGAATATGCTGAACAGCATCATTAGTCCGTGATACTGTTATCTCCCTTGTCTCCACCAAGAACCCAAGATCTTCAATCTGTGAGGTATCAGAATCCGTAGATTGCTCAGCAAATGCAAAAGAATTGGTTGCTCGAGAATATATTTTATATGACAGCTTAACAAATCAACCATATTCTTTCAAGCATTAACTGATTGACAAATGTAGTAGCGACGATTAGACTAACAATCGGACATCATATTCTACTACCTCGAAGCCTAACTTTTAGCACATAGTGGCTGGCATGCAAAGGCTGCCCATTCCATTGAAATCATATGCAAGCTTTCTCACACACATCCACCACCAACTACCAGGCCCTGGACCACTTCAAGCTGCTGTGAATTTTGTCGAGCACCTTCTAGGCATAACATTGAATCTGCAGAAACAAATAATACTCAAGATTATTACAGGGAGAGAGGAAGAGGGGATTTTGGCTACCTGCCTTTCACGTGAGCTCAGGTGCAGCGGTGGCCCGGGCTGTTTTTGTAGCTGCTCTTGCACGTAGGTGGAGACGAGAGGGGGTTGGTGGCCGCTCAGGTAAGCTCCTTCTCCTAGTCCATTGTCGTCAAAGGGTGGTAACCTCCGTATCCATTGCCATTGCAGCGTGTGTGCTTGGGACGCCTTGAGGTCGATTTCAGCTCAGGGCAGCTGCACCACGCCAGCACCGCCCACGCTGGGAGGAAGAGAAAGTGGGTCGGGAAAGAGAGAGAGCAGAGAGATAGGGAATGAGGCAGCACATGTACCTGCAGACAGATGGAGGAGACGATGATGCTCGCCCTATTTCCAGCGGCCGAAGCAGCACGCCACCCTCAAAGTGGGGACAGGGAGCCGCCATGCTCATGGTCGGGGACACGAGCCGCCGTGCCTCCCTGGTCGTGGTCTCACACAAGGTGCCACTTGTGCGGTCACCATGGACCCGGAGCAGCTGGCAGAGCCCTCGCCTCACGGCTCCACCTGCATCCCCAAGACCCCAACATCCTCTCCTCCTCCTCGTGTCGGCCGCGCCGCTTGCCCTCGAGCTCTGCGCCATCGCCCGTGAGCTCGACCCAGCCGACGACCGCAATCTCGGGAAACGATGGAGGCTGCCAGAACCTAGAGCCCTCCACCGCTAGCTCTTTTTATCCCCGTCGTCGCTGCTTTCTTTCCATGGCGGCCGTGCCATGGGAGACGAGGAAGACAAAGGAGAGGAGGGAATGTGTGGGCGAGGAGGCGATCGATCTGGGACGCGCCGCCACGGGAGACGAGAGGAGGATGACGGAAAGGAGAGGGAGAAGCAGCGTGGGCGAATGGGAGGCTGCTGGATCGATGCACGGTGATAGGGTTTGGCTAGAAGTACAAAACTACCCCTATGCGGTCATGAAAACCACCGTGGAGCCACCGCGCACAGCCTCTCAAGACTGCCGATTCGCTCTCTCACAGAGAGACACGTACCCTCTGTCTCCGACGAGCGGGCCTTGCGAAACGCAGGACCCCACCCTCCAGGGATGTTAGCTAGCAGGTGTGGATGTGCAGGTGCAAAGGAGTGGACGAAGCGGACGGGCAGGATCGGTTTGGAAGCCTAATCCGACGGTTCACGATGCTGGTGGCCTCTAAGAGCTCCCTTGGGGGGCTAGAATATTTCTCTTGATTGCTATCTGCTTCCACGCTGCGGGAAGAAGGGATCGAGGGTCTATATCATTGATGGACATTGGCTAGCTAATTCCCGTCCAGACAACAATTGATCATCATCTGTCACCAGAGACAATTTTTTCCATTAGTCCAATAATTTCCTGCGTAGCTAATATCTATCAAACTCGACTCTGACGATTAAACAAAGTATCTCGTGGTACACGCTCCTACCCGAATAGAAAAAAAAAACCTGCCTAGATAACATAGAACATAACACAAAAAATATTGGTAGCTGTTTTACCCGTAGTTTCGAACCAACTACCAAAACTAGTTAAACAAGAAAGTTATTAATTTAGCTTCGCAAGCTCGATCTATTAACAACCTCAGATTAAAAGCCGGGTGATACTTTTAGTCATCGATCAAGTTTGAGCCATGTCAGCCGGGCCTTGAGATCCTCGTTTTTCTTGTGAGCTTCTTCTACTCCCTTTAGTTCATATTGATTGATTCAAATTTATCTAAATTTAAATGAATCTAGATATTATTTATAGTATATAGATTTATTTAAAATTAATATAGATTCATTTAAATTTTAACAAAATGAAGTCAATTAATATGGATCGGAGGGAATAGTTTTAGTTCCGCTGATATCTTCTGGCCAAAAGTTTTCCAAGAAACCTCGAGTCTCCAAATTCTCATCCTAGCTCGCCTCCTGGGTAGAGTATTTTAGTCTACTCCCTGAATTATTGTCTTTATTGCACGCCTCCAAGAGATAAATAGTATTTTACACATAGTCCGATGATCTCTCGTGTGTTAAATATCTGAAAAAAGGTCGGCCATTATACGTATACATGTGACAGCAACTATACGATTAAACAAAAGATCTCGTGGTACACGCTGGAATCTACTATGGATTGTGGATGACTTGGTCCGCTTCAATACCATTGCAATTTTATTTTCTGCAAATATAGTCTGCTAGCTTTCCTAGATTATAAGAGTAGGTATAAAACGCTTCTGTATACTTATATCTATGTGAGATGGGGAAGAAGCTTTCATCTACTACGTACGTTATGTTTTTTTTTCTGCTACTTGCTCCCTCTGTATCTTTGTTCTAAGTCAAAGATAGTAAAGTTTGACTAACATTTTAGAAAAATATAACAATATTTATGATACTAAATTGATACTAGTAGAAATATTTTTAAATTTAGTTTCATAATATGTCAATTTGATATAATATATGTTGCTATATTTATTTATAAAGTTGGTCAAATTTGATAAAGTTTGACTCAGGCGAAAGCTAAAAGTAAACTTATTTACGGACAGAGGGAGTATGTATATAAAATATATGTATCCTCACCATTTATAGTAACTAACACGGTTTGGTTCTATTATACTCGTGGGCAGTCGGCTCCTTCTGGATCTTCACCAGTTGCTCTCTCGATCAGAACATTATCAGGAGTCTTCGCGGTCTGCTTGCTGCTACAGGCTCTTCTTCGACAGGCACTGCTGGTTCTGTGACTGATTCTTCAGGCCCTGTGCGACCACCACCTTCTACACAGTCAGGTACGTCCCCATGGTATCTGGATTCTGGAGCTTCTTTTCATATGACCTCTGAGTCTTCTTTTCTGTCCGCTCTTCGTTCTCTCCCTTCTCCTGTCCGTGTTTTCACAGCTGATGGTACCTCTCTCCCTGTTTCTAGTCGGGGCACCCTCTCTACTTCTTCCTTTTCTGTTCCTGATATTTCTCATGTCCCTCTTCTTAAGATGAATCTGTTCTCTGCTAGCCAGCTTACTGACTCTGGTTGTCGCGTCATTCTTGATGCTGATTCTTGTGTTGTCCAGGACCGTCGCACGCAGGCCCTGGTTGGAGCTGGCCCTCGCAGCCGTGACTCTTCAGGACTTTGGGAGTTAGACTGGCTTCGTGTTCCTTCTGCTGCCACTTCATCTTCCAGTTCTTCTCCGGTCGTCGCCTCTGCTACCAGCTCCAGCAGTGGCATCATCGTCTTGGTCACCTTTGTGACTCTCGCATGTCGTCATTAGTTCATCGTGGTCTTCTGGGGTCTGTCTCAGGATATGGGTCTTTATATTGTCAGGGTTGTAGGTTGGGTAAACGATTCAGCTTCCCTATCCTATTAGCGCGTCTGTATCTCAGCGACCTTTTGATATAGTTCATTCAGATGTTTGGGGTCCGGCTCCTTTCGCTTCGAAAGGGGGCCATCGCTACTATATTTTATTCATCGATGATTTTTCTCGGTACACTTGGTTGTATTTTATGCGCTCTCGTAGTGAGGTGCTCTCCATATATCAGCGTTTTGCGGCCATGGTCCGTACTCAATATTCTACCCCCATTCGTGGGTTTCGTGTTGATTCTGCTGGTGAGTATATCTCCCAGATGTTGCGAGGTGTCCTTGCTGAGCAGGGCATTCTTGCTCAGTTCTCCTGTCCTGGCGCCCATGCCCAGAATGGCGTTGCTGAGCGTAAGAAACGTCATCTTCTTGAGACCACTCGTGCCATGATGATTGCTTATTCTCTTCCGCCGCATTTCTGGGCTGAGGCTGTTGCGGACGTCCGCCTACCTCATCAACATTCAGCCTTCTGCTTCTCTGCAGGGTGGTATCCCTCTTGAGCGCCTATCTGGATAGTCTCCAAACTACTCCATGCTTCACTTGTTTGGTTGTGTTTGCTATGTTCTTCTTGCTTCTCGCGAACGCACCAAACTGACCGCTCAGTCTGTTGAGTGTGTTTTTCTTGGATACAGTAATGAGCATAAGGGCTATCGCTGTTGGGACCCCGTTGGTCGTCGGATGCGTATCTCTCGTGATGTTACTTTTGATGAGACGCGCCCTTTCTATCCTCATCCCACCGCTGGTACCTACCCGGTGGAAGATATCTCTTTTCTTCTCTTTCTTGACACACCTCCTTCTACTCCCATTGTGCCTTCTTCCGGATCTCCTACCCCTAATGTCTCTTCTTCTACACCGTCCTCCTCTGCTCCGTCTAGTTCTCCTCGTTCTCCGGAGTCTTCCTCTGCTATTCCTTCTTCTTCATCGTCGTCTTCTGAGTCGTTTTCTTCTGATGAGCTTCCCTCTACTCACATTTGTTAAAGTGCCCCCAACCGTTACTCTCCTAGTCAGTATGGTCTTTCTGTTGCCTCCGAGCCGACGTCTTATCGGGATGCTGAGCATCATCCTGAATGGCAGCTGGCCATGGCTGAGGAGATTGCTGCACTTGAGCGCAATGTCACCTGGGATCTTGTTTATCCCCCTCCCGGTGTTCGTCCTATCACGTGTAAGTGGGTCTATAAGATTAAGACCCGCTCTGATGGATCTCTTGAGCGCTATAAAGCGCGTCTTGTAGCTCGCGGTTTTCAGCAGGAGCATGGTCGTGATTATGATGAGACCTTTGCTCCTGTGGCTCATATGACCACTGTGCATACTCTTCTGGCTGTTGCTTCTGTTCGTCACTGGTCTGTGTCTCGTCTTGATGTTCAGAACGTCTTTCTCAATGGTGAGTTGAGTGAGGAGGTTTATATGCAGCCTCCTCCTAGGTACTCTGTTCCCGAGGGGATGGTTTATCGTCTTCGACGTTCTCTTTATGGCCTCAAACAGGACCCCCGTGCCTGGTTTGAGCACTTCGCTTCTGTATTGACTGCTGCTGGTTTCTCCCCTAGTGCTCATGATCAAGCGCTGTTTGTTCACACCTCTCCTCGTGGATGCACTCTTCTTCTTCTCTATGTTGATGATATGATCATTATTGGTGATGATCCTGAGTAGATCGCCTTTATTAAGGCTCGTCTTCGTGATCAGTTTCTTATGACTGATCTTGGTCCTCTTCGATACTTTCTTGGGATTGAGGTCTCCTCCACTTCTGATGGCTTTTACATCTCCCAGGAAAAGTATATTCAGGATCTTCTTGCTCGTGCTGCTCTTGGGGATGAGCGCACTGTTGAGACCCCTATGAAGCTTAATGTTAAGCTTCAACCTACTGATGGTGATCCTCTTCATGATCCGACGCATTATCGTCATCTTGTTGGGAGTCTTGTTTATCTTGCTGTCACTCATCCTGACATATCTTATCCCGTTCATATTCTGAGCCAGTTTGTGTTTGCTCCTACCATCGTTCACTATAGTCATCTCCTCCGTGTTCTTCGTTATCTTCGGGGTACGATCACTCGTCGCCTTTTCTTTCCTCGTTCCATCTCTCTCCAGCTTCAGTGCTATTCGAACGCTACGTGGGCGAGTGATCCTTCGGATCGCCGTTCACTTTCTGCTTACTATGTGTTTCTTGGTGGTTCGCTCATTGCTTGGAAGACGAAGAAACAGACAGCGGTTTCTCGTTCGAGTGTTGAGGCTGAGTTACGTGCTATGGCCTTGTTGACTGCTGAGGTGACCTGGTTATGGTGGTTACTTATGGATTTTGGGGTCTCTATTACCGCACCCACTATGGTTTTGTCTGACAGTACATGTGCTATTAGTGTTGCACGTGATCCGGTCAAGCATGAGTTTACCAAGCATATTGGTGTTGATGCTTTCTATACACGTGCCTAGGTGCAGGCTCAGGTTGTTGCGCTTCAGTAGGTGCCTTCATATTTACAGTTGGCGGATTTCTTTACAAAGGCACAGACCAGAGTGCAGCATGATTTTTTACTCTCCAAACTCAGTGTTGTGGATCCACCATGAGTTTGAGGGGGGTGTTAGATGTATATATTTGTATATTGTACTTTCCCCATATGTTAGGGGGCTTCCTGCATATTTTCACCTGTACATGTACTATATATTGTGGCCTTTGGCCCCGAGAGGAATATAACTTGTCTATTCCTAACAATATAGTCCTCACCAAATAATTTGAACTTGTAACCATTATGACTTCCATTTTTTAGTCACATTCCAATTGATAATATGTCTTGATAGATATTTTTCATTGAGTCCCGATAAATGTAATTATTATTGTGATTTTCATCCGTTGTTTTCTAACTACATATGCACCCCACTGATGTGTTCAATATGATGTGGTATGCCTCCTCTATATCGTTCTACAAGGATGAAGCAAGAAAGGCCTCATGAGTGTGCCATTTAAATCTAGTAGCTGAATTATAATCTCTATGCATGCCACGCCACTTGGGCATGATATGTTTGTCTAGCTGACTTGTATACTCTTTGGAATGGACATTTAGGGGTATGATATTTTAGTCTAGTACTCTTGTTGTCTCTATTGCACATCTCCTGGGGTATAACACTTTACTCTAGAAGCCGAATGATTGGCTCAATTATGTGTTATTATGGATGGTCACCGAGATGGAATTACAAAACGCCTATAAAAAGGGTTGGGACTGGGATTGATAGGAATGAAACAATCAACAAAATAAGCCAACCAGTCCACACTAGACAAACCATAGAGGATAGTATGAAAGGGGGCCCTAAATCAATCGGTGTGGCGGCGTTGGTGGTAGCAATGGTGGTTCTGCATCTTGTTGTGATCCGATAGCCATGGCACGCTAACCACACCATATGAAACAAGACGGATCCATCCTTCTAGTGTCAAACAATGGAACAGAAGTGCGTGGCATACCCTATGGAGAATCATGTTTGTGGATCCCATGTCTCATATCTGCTATTGGTTGCAGTTATGTTAGTAATGTGTGTTATAGGAATTCTCTTCCTGGCGAAGTCCTTTCATGTGGTCGCACTCGCTAGAGTGTTAGAAAGTACTTGCTTCTACATTATCTGGTACCCTGATGTTTTGGCCAAGAGCCATGTATGATTTGTATGGGGATGGAAGAGTATTTGGTGGTTAAATCATTAAATAAATGGGGATTCATAGGGTGTGTACTTTGTTAGCCTTTTTAGTGATGATCATTGTGGTCTTGCAAGTTGTATGTCATGATTTATCATTTACATGGGTTGTGCGTGTACTGCCCACACTAACTTCCCAATGCCCAGTTAGCTCATGTTGTGAGATGTTTTCCTAATTAGTACTAGTACCTAACTAATCATACCCTCTTGTTGATTTTTGCACGGGGTATGCCTAAAGCTAAAGGGCTATGTTGTCCAACATTAGCTAGAAGGATTAGGAATGAACATACAAGAAGCTGCTGAGTGCAAATGTTCAAAAATACTTAAATAATGTAAAGAAACACACACATAACTAAATATAAAAAAGAAGATTAGCGAGGACTGATCTGATTTGCTTGAGATTGGTACAATTGACGTCGAAGACACATTTCTGGATTAGCACCCTCAAAAACAGACACAATTCTGATTGTATCATAACATCGCCGAAAACCATTGAAGTCGTGAATATATATAACACATTTACCCTTTGCCGCCTCAAGCCTATTTGTATAATTATAACCGAAGCTCAACTAGCGTCATCATACCTTTATGAATTAGTGGAAACATATGAGTATAAAGAATTACTTAGTTTATTCCTAAATATAAGAAGTTCAACCGAGGGTAGTATTATTGTAAGTGAAAAATTTATAAGTGTTGTGGTGGTGTCACGGCAGATGCCATGGGTAGGCTTAAGTTGGGGGCCGAATGGGGGCAGATTCTCGTGGGTGATGTAGTCGTACTCTTGCCGATCTCAAAATCGCGTAGACGATCCTTCCGGCGCTGCGTTCTGGCAGCGCTTCCGCAGTCGGTCACACGTTCGGTACTCGATGAAGACCTTCCTCTCCCTTGTTCTAGAAGGCAGCGGAGGTTGTATCACTCTCCTCGTGATTCCGACAGCATGACGGCGTGGTGTCGGAAGTAGAGGGGAGATCTCGCAGGGCTTCGCCTTAAGCCGGAGTGAGTATGGTGGAGTATGAGAGAGGCCTTGGCGATCTAGGGTTTAGAGGCACCAAGGGGAGGTGGCTTGGCCGGCGGCTAGGGTTTGGGGAAACCCTAGTCGGCGACTTGGGAGATCCCTAGGCGGCAACGACTACACTTGTGGTGGAGGCGCCAGGAGCTAGGGTTTTAGGTGTGAGGGGTAGGGGGCGCCCTACCCCTCCTTATATAGGTGCGAGGGGGCGGTTTGGGAGGAGGGAGTCCTCCTCCAACTCCTCCACATGGCCACGGGTGGAGGGAGTGGGAATTCCTCCCCAAGTAGGTTTCCTACTCTCCCTCCACCAAGCAAACTTCGGATTTGACTTTTTCAAATTGGCGTTTGACTTTCAAACTTGGATTTGATTTCTCTCTCCATATTGCCCAGCCAAGTGACCTAGTACATGATGCAACCATTCCATATTGTCATGACACATCCATGTACCCTTCCCCTCCGGAGTGCCGGACCTTCTAGACCCTTCTAGAACATTCCTGGTGAAAACACCAGAATCATTTCTGAACTCCGAAACTGGACTTTCCTTATATGAATCTTATTCTCCGGACCATTACGGATCTCCTCGTGATATCCCGGATACCATTCGAGACTCCAAACAACATTCGGTCTCTTTACTCATCATTCCATAACTACTCAACAACATCGAATCCTTAAGTGTGTCTCCCTACGGTTCGTGAATTATGCGGACATGACCGAGACACTTATCCGATCAATAACCAATAGAGGAATCTGGAAATTCATATGGCTCCCAAATATTTCGACGATTACTTTGCGATCGAATGAACCACTTACATATGATACCAATTTCCCTTTGTCTCACGATAGTTTACTTATCCGAGGTTTTGATCGTAGGTATCTCTGCATACCTAGTTCAACCTCGTTACTGATAAGTACTCTTTTCTCGTTCCCGTGGTACGTGATCCCTTGTGAGCCAGTCACATGCTTGCAAGATAATTGGATGGCATTCCACCGAGAGGGTCCAGAGTATATCTATCCATCATATGGATGGACAAATCCTACTCTTGATCCATGTGCCTCAACCCATACTTTCTGAACACTCAATGCCACCTTTATAGCCACGCAGTTACGGTGTGGTGTTTGATGTCATCAAAGCATCCTTCCAGTGATGGTGATTAGCATGATCTCATGGTCGAAGGAATTAGGTTACTATGTATCAGAAAGCTTATAGCAAATGAACTATTAAAATGACTTGATATTTATGCTACGCTTATCTATAGGAGTATGTCCATCACACCATTCTTCTAATGATATGATCTTGTTGTTAACAACATCTCAATGTTCATGATTGGGAAACCACAATCATCTATTAACCAACAAGCTAGTATTAAAAAGAGGCTTTACGAGGGACTCTAATTTAGTTTACAAATCACACAAGTATTAATGTTTCCGGTTAATACTATTATAGCATGAATGTAAACATTTATCATAAACACAAAGATATAATAATAACCACTTTTATTATTGCCTCTAGGGCATATCTCCAATAGTCTCCCACTTGCACTAGAGTCAACTAATCTAGATTACATGGTAATATACCGAACACCCATGGCAGTTTAGTGTTGGTCATGTTTTGCCCTCGGGAGAGGTTTAGTCAATGGATCCGCCACATTCAGATTTGTCCACCAACATGACACTCATAACGGGATCATACAAATTAGGAGTGGTACGAGTTCTCGTCGACCTGCGAGGTTCCGTAGCAACTTCAACCAAAGTTTCATGATCAACATCATTAGCTTCCTCTCTTATTGGTGTAGGCACCACATGAACTACTTTTGGCGCTGCGCTACTCGCAAGTTCGAGAGAAGGTTCAACAACCTCGTCGAGTTCTACTTTCCTTCCAGTCACTTCTTTCGAGAGAAATTCCTTCTCTAGAAAGGATCCATTCTTGGCAACAAAGATTTAGCCCTCGGATCTATGATAGAAGGTATACCCAATAATTTCCTTCAGATATCCTATGAAGACGCAGTTTTCCGCTTTGGGTTCAAGCTTGTCCGGCTGTAACTTCTTTACATGGGCTTCGCAACCCCAAACTTTTAGAAACGACAATTTAGGTTTCTTCCCAAACCAAAATTCATACGGTGTCGTTTCAACGGATTTAGATGGTGCCCTATTTAAAGTGAATGCGGCTATTTTTAATGCATAACCCCAAAATGATAGCGGTAAATCTGTAAGTGACATCATAGAACGAACCATATCTAAGAGAGTTCGATTACGACGATCGGACACACCATTACGCTGTGGTGTTCCCGGTGGTGTCAATTGTGAAAGTATTCCGCATTTCTTCAAATGCTCGCCAAACTCGTAACTTAGATATTCACCTCCACGATCAGAACGTAGAAATTTAATCTTCTTGTTACGTTGATTCTCTACCTCACTTTGAAATTCCTTAAACTTCTCGAAAGTCTCAGACTTATGTTTCATGAAATAGATATACCCATATCTACTCAAGTCATCCGTGAAGGTAAGAACATAACGATAACCACCGCGCGATGCTACACTCATTGGGCCACACACATCAGTATGTATGATTTCCAATAATTCTGTAGCTCGCTCCATCATACCAGAAAATGGAGTCTTAGTCATTTTACCCATCATACATGCTTCGCATATTTCAAGTGATTCGAAATCAAGTGATTCAAGAAGTCCATCGGAATGGAGTTTCTTCATACGCTTCACTCCAATATGACCAAGACAACAGTGCCACATATAGGTCGAGTTATCGCTCAATTTCAAACGTTTAGCTTCAATGTTATTAATATGTGTATTTCCACTATCGAGATTCAATAAAAATAGACCATCTATTAAACGTGCATGTGCATAAAACATATTACTCATATAAATCGAACAACCATTATTCTCGGACTTAAACAAGTAACCGTCTCGCAATAAACATGATCCAGATATAATGTTCATGCTCAACGTAGGCACTAAATAACAATTATTTAAGTATAAAACTAATCCCGATGGTAGATGAAGAGGTAGCATGCCTACCGCGATCACATCAACCTTTGATCCATTTCCAACGCGCATCGTCACCTCGTTCTTCGCTAGCTTCCGTTTATTCTGCAGCACCTGTTTCGAGTTACAAATATGAGCAACCGAACCAAGATTACAAATACCGAGCACTACTACGAGTACTAGTGAGATACACATCAATAACATGTATATCGGATATACCTTTCTTCTTGATGTTGCCGTTCTTCAAATCCGCCAAGTACTTTGGGCAATTCCGCTTCCAGTGACCCTCTCCCTTGCAGTAAAAGCACTCAGTATCAGGTTTAGGCACAGCCTTGGTCTTCTTCGCCGGCGCGACAACTTTCTTACCGACCTTCTTGAAGTTTCCCTTTTTCTTAGACTTGCCTTGCTTCTTGAATTTGGTGGTCTTATTGACCAACAACACTTTGTGCTCTTTCTTGATCTCCACTTCTGCAGATTTCAACATGGAGAAGAGTTCTGGCAATGTCTTGTCCATGTTTTGCATATTTTAGTTCATCACAAAGTTCTTGTAACTTGGTGGTAGTGATTGGAGGACACGGTGAATCCCCAAAGAATTAGGAATCACTATACCCAAACTTTGGAGTTTGTTTGCGTGCCCAGACATCTTAAGCACGTGCTCACTTACGGAGCTGACCTCTTCCATCTTGTAGTTAAAGAACTTTTCAGAAGCCTCATAACTCTCAACTGCCGCGTGAGCCTCAAATATCATTTTGAGTTCACGAACAATATCATGTGGGTCATGGTTCTCAAACCTTTTCTGAAGCTCCGATTCCAAACCATACAAGATAGCACACTGAACTATGGAGTACTGATTCTTCCGAGCGAGGTAAACATTCTTTACTTCATCGGTAGTAGTAGATGTAGGTGGGTCACCCGGCGGTGCATGTCGTGGTGGTGGCACGGCAGATGCCATGGGTAGGCTAATGTATGGGGCCAATGGATGCTAGTGGGATCTGGGGAGGGAAGGTGCAACTGTGTCTACACTCAAGCTGCCAAAGTTATGATCTTTATTTCTCTCTTGATGGGTTACAAATGCTCCTCGAGCTGTATACAGGGGGACAAGATAAATCTCCCCAGCCTAACGGTGCTCAAAGAGTCGATCCCTTCCTCAGGGTCCAAGCCTACCCTTATAAAGGAGTGCCTTGGGTGCCCTTAGGGCTGACGAGGCAAGCATATTCGTGGAATATGCTTGTCCCAAATTAGTAGTTCGGCGGCCTCCTTTCCCTGTCGCCCTTCTAATGACGGCAAGGCTCCAGTGGCCCCCTCCTGCGTGCCTCGGGCTCCAGGACTGTCACCTCCGTGACCTCCTTCTGCCCCTCTGACGTTGTGCATCCTTGTCTCTTGTGCTTGGCTCTGCTCTGATTCCTTCTAGCCTGCAGCTATAGTTTGACCTTGGGCTTCTCCTTCTCCTGCAAGCTTCGTATCACTCGGCCTTACCTTGTGTTACTCGGCTCGTTCTTCACCTGCATCAAGATCACTTGGGCTAACCCGGCCGATCCTCTTAGTAACTCGGCCGGGTAACTACTTGATACATATACGCGGGCTTCTTGCCTCCGTTCATCGGCCGACATATCCATGATTCGGCCGACTTGGACCGTAACTCGGAAACTAGACGGGGATAGTACCTCTGTCTTTCCCCGTCTCTGACCTACCCGAGGTCAACCCCCCGACATTAGTCCCCGAAGCTGGTGTGGCCCTGTCGATAGCTTTGGCCGGGTCATATCAGCTTCATTATATTCTTCAGTCTTGTTTCCGAGTTATGTCTTCGTCCGAGGTTTCCTCGTTCCTTCCCTCGTACGCCATGTCCTACGTGTCATCCCCATCATTGTTCTTCTAGTTTTTAGGTCCCTCTACAGTGCTTACTGACAAGCTACAGTGAACTTTGTACCTGCTGCGCCGCCGCTGTGACGCCTCGGGTGCCGCTCCCCTTGGGGATTGTAACGATCTTTCTTCGTGTGTGGCCGTTGGTGTGGCTCCGCTCACCGTCGTGCATTCGTGCTGCACCCACGATCTACACGGACAACCGCCACACCCACGATCCCACTTCCCTGCTCATGGCTCGATTATAAAGAGGGGAACTGCGTTCGTGGGATTCACTTTTCCCCTTATCGCCGCCGCTCTCCTCCTCCTTCCTTTCGCCGCGTTCTCTTGCAGTTCCGCCGCCGCCCAGAGCCTCCGCGGTGAAGATTCCGCCATTGCTCGCCTTTCTTGCCGCTCCCGCTTTGGCTCCGTCGCGGGTGAGTCCTCTCTGGTCGTCTTGCCCTGATCTTCCCTAGATTCATCTGCTCCGATTTCGTGCTCGGGCGACGGTTCCTCTGTTTCTTCGCCATTGTTTTCGTGCAAAGTTCCGACGGGGCCTTGCAGCTCTAAACTCCCGTCTGCCGCCAGTCTTTCCTCCGGCGATCTTTCTGGCGCACATATGTCTAGTTCGTTTAGCGGCGCTCTTGTTGAGGACGACGACGCTGGCTGCGGGCCCGAGCGAGGCTCGTGGCAGGGTTCTTCAGTCACACGCCGTGAGATTGAATGGCTCATCCGGACTCGAAGAATTCCCGCCGAGGTTTCTTGCCGTTTACCCGGCAGCGAATCCTCTCCAGATATCGGAGAGGGCGAGTATGTGGTTTTCATGTCTCACTTCGCCCGCGGCTTCGGTCTCCCTCTTAGTGGTTTCGCTAGAGAATTCCTCGATTACTTCGGCCTTCAGCCGCATCATCTTCCTGCGAATGCCATAGCTTCTCTTTCTGCTTTCATCTCCGCCGGAGGGATAATTGACTGTGGCCACGGGCATGTCTGGTCGAAGTTCTTCCGGATCCGCTCCAACGTTGTCCCCGACAAATCTGCACCCTTCCGAGAAGTTGCTCACCCAATGTGGGCGGCGTCTATCACACCTCGGAGGAAATCCGTGTTCCCTCGTGTCACCGGGTTGAGTCGTGCAAGAAGTGGCACAAATCATTCTTCACGTCAAGAACAGAGGGGAAGACAAGATTCGCTCCTCCATTCTCAATTGGCCCACCTTCTAAAGTGAACTGGCTCTATAATCCGAGGAAAACTCACGCCTTGGCCGAGGCCTTGAGATTCGGCTTAAAGAGTTGATCCGGGCGGGTTATCTGGCGAAGACCGATGGCAACTTTCATTAGTAGCCGGATCGCCCTTCGAAGCGGACACACAAGCTGTGCTACATGAGTGGTCCCCTTGACCCTAATCGAGTCTCGACCGTGGAGCTGGATAACTACCTTATTTATAAGCGCGTCCGAGCTATCTTCAAGACTGAGATGCCTGAGGATTGGTCTTGGGTATTAAAACCATTCACCCGCGATCATCCGCCTCCCGAGGTGAGCTTAATCAACATTGCTCTGTTATTCCACTATTTTTAGAAACTGATTTATCTAATTCTCTCTCTCCTCGTCTTGCAGAGGTTCGCAGAGCAGAAAAACGAGGACGCCTGTTCTTCTTGGCTCCTTGGCCCATGGGGAGTACCGGATCTTGGTGAGCGGACTCAGGAGTTCGTCCCTAAGTCGGATCCTGCCCGGCTCGAGCTCGGCAAGACTTCAGCGACGAGGAGGAAGGTGATTGACGAGGTCCAAATTCTTGAGGTAGTTGCCGCCATGCCTATTTCTTATGCATTTCCGGCTTCTACTTTCCCAGCTAATCCGGCCGGTCAGGTTCACGACGCCGAGCCTATTGCTTCCCGACCTCCCGTTACCTCGGGGAAACGCGGGGCTCCTGCTAGTGCCTCGGAGGCGGTTCCTAAGAAACGAATGAAGAAATCCGCTCCGAACCCTCCCAGGCGCAAGACTATGCCTGGGGTCGCCGGGTAAGTTCCTTTTGCCTATATTTCTTGTTTCTCTCTTTCTGTTTCTCATACTGACGAATCTTCTTTCTTATTTTTGCAGTGCTCCTCTTTCTGTTAAACCCGGCGGTCCTAGTATGACTAGCCGTCCGATTCGGCCGCCATCTCCTCCTCCCGCTGATGATACCAGGATTCCTAGTCCTATTCGTCCTGCTTCTCCTCCAGCTCCGAATACGTCGCCTGTTCGTCGCGACGTCCCTGAGACCCCTTCCATTGACTGGATTTGAACCGCCCTCCGGTTTTGCCGAACCATCCGCCTTCTATGGGCCCCGCTGCATCGAGCCTCCATCTACCCCGCTTTACGGCCATCCCGACCTCGGCCGAAGGTCGTTATCACGGCCTGCGACCTTAACCTCCATTGCTCCTAAGGACGCCATTCCCCACTCCAAGGCGTCACTTCCCGATGCCTCTTCTAAGGCGAAAAAGCTATTTCCGCCAAGACTTCTTCTTCTCAAAAGTTCTTGGCTCTTCTCACCGAGTATTCTTGACGTCTTTGCGTAAGGGAGCTGCGCCTACCAAAGTCCCGTTACCTCGGCGCGGCACCGACTTGCTCTTCATAAGAGCCTCACATCTGCCGTGGTTGAACAAATGCCCGTGGTAAAGTTTTAACTCGGACAGCTAGTGGAACAACCTTGGAGCACCGTTGAGTACGCCAATAATTGGAATCTGTCTTGATCAGTTTGAGGGTAATCCTATGAACCAGCCCTTTCACTTTCTCGACATCGGTACGCTTTGATCATCGCCAAGTTCATCGTTGATACCAACAAGATGAATGAGGTAATTATTTTTTCTCTGAGTCTTAAATTATTCCTCAGATGTTACCATATGCTCTAGTCCCCAAACTTGCAAGGAAATAACTTGTTGTATACTTGGAAGTTTGACTTAAATTTATTTCTAAGGTTCGTTAATCCGGCCATCTAGATCCGAGTTTAGTTGTGTGTGATTCAGACTTGGTTTAGCTGTGAATATCCAGCCACCTAGATCCGAGTTAAGTCACCTTGACTCGGATCTGGTTTAGCTTTGAATATCCACCACCTAGAGCCGAATTAAGCTTTGCTTGATTCGGATCTAATTTAGCTTTGAATATCCAGCCACCTAGATCCGAGTTAAGTTCGCTTGACTCGGATCTGGTTAGCTTTGAATATCCGACCACCTAGAGCCGAATTAAGCTTTGCTTGATTCGGATCTAATTTAACTTTGAATATCCAGCCACCTAGATCCGAGTTAAGTCACGCTTGACTCGGATGCGTGTAACTTTGAATATCCGACCACCTAGAGCCGAATTAAGCTTTGCTTGATTCGGATCTAATTTAGCTTTGAATATCCAGCCACCTAGATCCGAGTTAAGTCACGCTTGACTCGGATCTGTTTAGCTTTGAATATCCAGCCACCTAGAGCCGAATTAAGCTTTGCTTGATTCGGATCTAATTTAGCTT
Organism: Avena longiglumis; assembly: GCA_030063025.1. Taxonomy (NCBI): domain Eukaryota; kingdom Viridiplantae; phylum Streptophyta; class Magnoliopsida; order Poales; family Poaceae; genus Avena; species Avena longiglumis. Next base: position 85,371,188 of record CP125977.1, on the reverse strand, counting down.
TGAATATCCAGCCACCTAGATCTGAGTTAAGTCCTGCTTGACTCGGATCTCGTTTAGCTTTTACTCGTTGATTTATCATTTTTCCTCATTACTCAGGTTGCACATGACCGGCGGACTACCGAGTTCCAGAGGTTGCTTTTTTCGCACCGCAAGCTGGAAGAGAAGTACGAGAAAGTTCTGCCCGTGGCGAAGAAGGCTGGTATGTCGATAGTTCCTTTTCCTTATTCCCAACGTTCTCATGTATTCGTCCACGGAATACCGGCTTACTTCTTGTTGAATAGGTAACATTAATAACCTCAATATTCGCCTTGAAAAGAAGATCAAGAACCTGGAAGGTTAGTTTCCTTTCTATTTTACTCCTTCTCCTTTTTAATATATATGCTATGGTTCCTTATTGCGTTTGGCTGTGGTAAAGCCGAGTTGCAAGACTTCACAGTGTCACATCAAGATTGCATGCCCATGCCTGACGTTATGCTGCATTTTTTAGAACAAAACGCAGTTCATTCGGCGCAACTACAAGAAAAAGATGATGAGATAGCTCGCCTGCGATCCGAGGTGGATACCCTTAAGCTCTCTCAGAAATCCGAACTAGAGAAGGTCGACCAAGAATTTTCCGAGGAAAAGAATCGGCTGACTTTGGATCTGCAGAAGAACAAAGAACTCCTTGAAGCTGCCGAACTTAAAACCCGGGGTTTGAGCGAGGAAATTGCTCGTTTTGAGAAGAGTAAGGCTGATTGGGCCAAAGACCTTCAGATAATGATGAGCTACATTCATCGTAAGCTACTTGGCATGGCCGAATTATATTTTTCTTTTTTGTCCCTGCTACCCTTTGACACGTTCATGCTTTGCGCAGATCATTTCCCCGAGGCCAAGCCCGTGAGTTCTAAAGCGGTTCTTGCAGCTCGTGCGCGCCGAGGTGAACCTATTACCGTTGATTCAGAATATTCAATGGAGGATTACTTGGTTGCCGTTGGTGCCGCAGTTGGTCCGATGAAAATTATGGGCCGGGACTTGGTGCAGGCCGCTATCCGAGCTTACCATGTACTCTGGCCGAATACCTCGGGGACTCCTGATATCAACGAAGTCAAGTTATTGGTGACAAGGCTAATGGCATCTGAGAGGCAGTTGAGTCTTTGGAGAGAATCGGCTGGGCGTGCTGGTGCCGACATGGCCCTTATTGTTATCATGTCATGGTATGAAGACATCTCTCTTGACATCTTGAGAAATTTGCGCACTGGCTCCCGCTGGGTTGAAGATCCCACTTTTGTTGCTCTTCGGCAAGCTCGGTCGTTCCAACTCGTCGAGTACGCCGACGTGCACACTTGGAATGAAGGGCCGAGTTTTCTCCCAGACCCGGATCAGGAGGTTGTGGCTAAGGGTGCCTCGGATGATGATTCAGCTGAGCAGGGGGAAGGTGAAAATTATTCGGCCGCATCTGATAGCTCCAACTCAAGCTCGGACAGCAACGGCGATGCGCGGTCCTCTTCCAAAGGTACCGGGCATTCTACCGCCTGGACTGACGCTCCTGAACAACCTCGGATTTCCGCCGAAGTTGCACCTGGGTCGGCGGAGGGCGAGGCAACCTCAGTCGAAGTTCCTCCTACCTCGGAGTGCCCCGCACCTGAGCAAGTAGCTGCCTCTGCAACGAACAACGCCTAAGTTATTTCCGATCCCTGGTATGCCGGGCGTATGATGTAGGCGAAAAAATTTGTCAACTCTCTGTATGATTTGAATTTCTTTTGCCTTGTACTGTTGTGACATTTGGTTAAGTGGATGCTCGTCCGAATTCTTGCTTCGCTGGTCCTTAATTTCTTGACCTTTTAGGGCTTAACTTTGCCGTTATTTTTTATGGTCTTATCCAGGCATGAGCGCTGAATACCTGTGATATTGATCTGTTCTGAACATAAGTTAGCTACTTCGTTGTGGAAGTATGTAGCAATCGCTGGATCGTTGTTTATTGTCCGAAACTTCCATATGTAAATCAGATTTCAGAGGTAGTATAAACTGATATGAGTGCTCAAAGATAAGTTTTAGGTAGCATACGGTAGTCCCAGTCGCTGCTTTAGAAGCCGAGGTTTAGGTATTAATAAATTGATATATCATATGATAGTCCCCAGTCACCGCCTGGGCACCGAGGTTCATATTCGTAACATGAAATAAATACAACATATGGCGCCCCCGAGTCGCCTCTGGGCGCCAAGGTTCAAGCACATAACGAAATAAATATAACATATGGCAGTCCCGAGTCATTGCTCAGGTGCCGAGGTCCAAACACATAACACGAAATAATATAACATATGGCGGTCCCGAGTAAGCTGCTGGGTGCCGAGGTTCAATACATAACATGAAATAAATATAACCTATGGCGGTCCCCAGTCACGCTTCTGGTGCCGAGGTTCAAATACATCATTGATTTTGACTTTGAGATATAATGCTACGAGTAGAATGGCCAAGTAAAGCCACATTCCAGGGCGCCGTTTCTTCGCCAGTTTTATGCGCCTTGTTCTCTCCGGGGACCGGCGTCGATTAGATAATATGCATCGTGCAATGCCTTGCTCACAATAAACGGTCCTTCCCATGGGGTGACAATTTGTGCATGCGTGCGTGCTGCCGAGTCGGAGGACCAAATCTCCTTCTTTGAATACTCTTGGATTCACTTTCTTGCTGTGATACCCGCAAGTTACTTGATAAATAGCCGATCGTGATAATGTCAACTCTCGGCTTCTTCCAGTTCTCGACATCTTGCCGAGCTATCTCATTTGTCTCGAGGTTGTGTCTTGAGCAACTCTTGGCGAGTCATATATTATGTCGGGAAGTACGCCTCTGCCGCATACCGAAAGAATGGAGTGTAGCCTGTTGATCTATTCGAGTAGTCCGGAGGCTCCATAACACGGCTGGGATTTCTTGATCCAACACCTGGCGACCTTTGCAAAGGTTCAACAAGTCGTGGTTTTATTCTGACACCAGTCCATTAGACCTTTCCACTTGTCCATTGGATGTGGGTGAGCCACGAGGCAATATCTAGTCTTATGTGCTTCTCGGCAAAATCTAGCGAAAGCTCATACGCAAAGTTTGTGCCATTATCCGTAATAATACTATGGGTACCCGTATCTCAAGATGATATCCTTGAGAAATTTCACTGTGTGCCCATCGGACTTTTTAATCGGTTTTACTTCAATCCATTTTGTGAACTTGTCTACCATAACCAACATGTGGGTCATTCCTCCTCGCTACCGGCTTGAATGGTCCCACCATATCTAAACCCCATACGAGAAAATGGCCAAGTGATGGGTATTCTTTTAACTCGACGGCATATGTATTAAGTTACGTATCTCTAACACCCATTGCATTTCTTAACTAATTCTTTTGCCTCTTTAACGCCATGGCACAAGAAATCCATGCCTAAATGCCTTGGCTACTAAAGCGCGAGATGAGGCATGGTGCCCACATTCTCCTTAGTGTATGTCTAGAAGGATTTCCTGACCTTCTGTGGAACTCACGCACTTCTGCAATACGTTTGTGACGTTTCTCTTATATAACTCATTGTTTATGATTGTATAGGCTTTTGCTCTTCTTATGGTTTGTCTAGCTAATACCTCATTACTCGGCAACATCGCGTCTTTTAGGTAAGAAAATATGGGTTGCGCCCATATCCGTGTTACTTTTTCTGATGTGATCTCACTGTCTATCTCCATGTTCTCTGCCGACGTATATACCTCGGCTCTTTCCATGACTGTGATTACCTCGGCTGTCCCCCTCTTTAGGGGTTCCGAGTCATTCTGCGGACCTACCTCCATTGGCGTGTGATCTTCTGCAGAACTTGCTGGGATAAAGATTGATTTGGATTCTGGTGATGGGATTATTGATGGTTTCCTGAGGTGCTCCAGGGCAATACCTGGTGGAATTGACTGCCGGGTTGGCCCTAATTTTGACAATGTGTCGGCAGCGTCATTTTCTGCTCGAGGTATGTGGTGGAATTCACATCCTTCAAAGTATCCACTGATTTTTTGCACATGGAATCTGTATAAAGCCATATTAGCATCTAATGCGTCCCAACTGCCTGATACTTGTTGTACTACTAGATCCGAGTCACCATAGCATAGGATTCGGCGTATACCAATTTCTTTTGCCACTTTTAATCCATGGACTAGCGCTTCATATTCAGCTACATTGTTGGACGCAGCAAAATGTATTTGCAGTACATATTTCAATTGGTCTTTTTTAGGCGAGGTTAACACTATTCCTGCTCCCAAACCATTCCTTAGTTTGGAACCATCGAAATGCATTGTCCAGTAATTTGGATCTGGCAATGGTGGCTCATACTGCACCTCGGCCCAGTCTACGGTGATAACTCAATCGCCCATTTTGCTATTCGGCCACTTGCGTCTTTGTTGTTCAATATGTCGGCTATGGGTGCCTCACAGATTACTTTGATGGGGTGCTCTTCAAAGTAATGCTTAAGCTTTTTCGCCGACATATATACTCCATAAGCCATCTTTTGATAGTGCGGATAATTCTGCTTTGAAGTGGATAATACTTCACTTAGATAATAGACCGGCCTCTGAATTGACTTACCATCTTCAAGTCGTTCCACTACGACCACAGTACTAACTACTCGATTGTTAGCCGCTACATAGAGTAGCATAGGTTCTTTCGATAATGGAGAAGCTAAAATGGGTGCCGTAACTAGCATCTTTTTCAACTCACGAAATGCAAGGTCCGCTGGAGTCCAAATTGAATTTGTCCGACTTTCTCATCTGCTGATAAAGCGGAAGTGCCTTTTCTCCTAGCCGACATACAAATCGACTAAGCGAGGCCAGGCAGCCCGTGAATTTTTGTACATCGTTCAAACATTTTGGCAATTCCATTCTTTCTACTGCTCTTATCTTTGTTGGATTAGCCTCGATACCTCGGCTGGACACAAGGAAACCGAGTAGTTTTCCTGCCGGCACGCCAAATGTGCATTTCTCTGGATTAAGCTTCATTCGGAACCTTCTCAGGTTCACGAAAGTTTGCCGTATATCTTCTAGCAAGGTTTTGCTCTCTTTAGTTTTGATGACCACGTCATCCACATACACTTGTACATTTTTCCCTATCTGATCATGTAGGCATTTTTGCATGCATCTTTGATATGTTGCTCCTGCATTTCGCAGGCCAAATGGCATTGTGCGATAACAATAAGCCCCGTACGGGGTAATAAATGCAGTCTTTATTTGATCGGCCGGATTTAACGGTATTTGGTGGAAACCAGAATACGCGTCTACAAATGATAACAGCTCACAACCAGCGGTCGAGTCAATGACTTGGTCTATTCTAGGCAATGGAAAAGGATCTTTCGGACACGCCTTGTTCAGGTTGGTGTAGTCGATACACATTCGCCACACAATGGCTACATTGGGGTCATCTTTCTTCTTTTCTACTAGCACCGGATTTGATAACCAATCCGGATATAGCACCTCCATGATGAACCCATCGAGAGCCGAGCTATTTCATCCCTATTACTTTTCTCCTCTGTCTTGGCGGCGGAGAGGTTGCTTCACCGGCCTTGCTCGGCCCGGCGTTAAAGAGTGCTCAGCCAACTCCCTCGGAACACCTTGCAGATCTTGAGTTGACCATGCAAATATGTCCCGATTCTCACGGAGGAAGTTGGTGAGCTCGCCTTCCTATTTAGCGTCAAGGCCTGCACCAATAGTAACAGTACGCTCTGGGAATTGCTCATCGATCTGAAATTTCTTCGTCTCTTTAGTTGGCTGAAAAGAGACACTGCCATGAGGGTTGGCCAGTGCCGGCATGTTCAGCTGTGCTGACTGAGCGAGGGCTGCTACCTCTTGAATCCTTTTCTTTTCTCTTGCTATAACCAATGACTCGGCCAAATTTGACCCGGCTGAAGCACACTCCATTGACTTCTTGTAATCCCCTGCAACTGTTATCACCCCCTGTGGTCCGGGTAACTTCATCTTTAGATAACTTATATGACAGCTGCTCATGAATTTGGCCAGTGCGGGCCGTCCGAGTAGAGCATGATAACAACTTTCCAGATCCACCACTTCAAATTCTAAGTTTTCTGCTCTGCAGTTATCTCTTGTACCGAATAACACGTCCACTCGGACTTTACCGATGGGCTCACATGAAAGCCCTGGCACTATCCCATGGAAAGTTGTCCTCGTGGACTGCAGCATATTCTGCGATATTCCGAGTTTATGCATGGTATCTTTGTACATGATGTTGATACTGCTCCCATTGTCGATAAGTACTTTTGAAAATTTCACATTGATGCTTGGTCCAACAAATGTCGGATCCAACACAAGTGCATATGATCCTGGACTCGGCATTATTCTGGGGTGGTCTTTCATGCTCCAGGTCACCTCTTGATCAGACCATGGCTGGTATCTTGGTACTACCGGCATAACTGCATTCACTTCCATATGCCGCACACTTTGCTTGTCCTGCTGCATTGTGAACACACAATAAGACTGGTGATGTTCCCTGTAATCATTACGTCCGGTATTTGCCGGATTCATCCTTCCGTCCTGGACCTGGTTCATTACTTTATGCACTGCATCCCTCCGATCCGATTTATCGTACCTAGGGGGAGGGGGCGGTAGCATCAGTTGCTGTGTATTTGCTCCAGTTAATTGCGGCTGATGCTGCTGTTGCACCTGATGGGGAGCCTGAACTCCTGCTGGGTTCCCCATCGCATTTTTCATCCAGGCACATTGGCGGGTCGTATGATTGGCTGGTCTGGATGGGTTTGATGTGTGAAATTTGCACGGCTAATCTAACATGGATTCGAACGTGTATTTCGGCCTCTCTTGCCATTGCTTCTTTTGCTCTGAGTCCATTGCCTTTTTCCCTCATTTCTTGATGTCCACTGTTGAGGTCCATTTTTCTGTCGTTGAGTTGCCCCGTGACTCGGCTGATCTTGTGCTATCGCCACATGCCGAATTATATCTATAATCCGGCCTCTCCTCTCTTCTTCCTCTGAAATCACGCTGGGCGACCGCCAATTATCTCGCGTAATGGTCCTGTTGCTCGCAATGATCTGCCGACATTAATTCCGGTTGGGTTGGGTCGCCCAATGCATAGGAGTCTGCTATTCTGATAGTTTCTGCCAGTGTGGTTGGCATATCTCTTTGCAGGCGTTGCCACAACACGCTGGCATAACGGTAGCCTTGCGCGAACCAAGCGATTGCTTGCGATTCGATAACTCCCTCACATGAGTTTCTCAGGTTGCACCATCGAGTTAAAAACTCTTTATCTGTTTCATTCGCCTCTGCTTGCATTGCTAGCTGTTGTGGTCTATTTGGCCTCTTGTATGTCTTTGGTAAAGTTGGCTTAACATTTCTTGAAATCTAACCAGTTGATCTGCCGGTGGTTGATTATTCAGCCATACCCAGCTGGTCCTTCCAACATCGTGGGACATACCGCATTGCCCATCTTAAGTTGCCACCCGCTATCTTCACAGCGGTGGCATAATCAATCAACCAGTCTTGTGGCTTGGTACTTCCATTGTATGTTTTTGTGCCTCTTGCTAACTGAAAATTCGGCACTGGTGGTTCGCCCATGATCCGTGGTCCAAAACATGTCGGACCTGGTGGACCTTGCTCTTCCAACAACTCGGACCGGTATAGCCGATCCAATTTTACTCTTGCATCACTTGCTGGCAGATCTCTGTACAGGATTCTGTCCTGTATCCCATAGTGATTGTTTCCACCCTGGTTTGCGTATTCCACCTCGGAATATCCATCATTGTACCTTTCATTCATCTGATTGTGGCGAGCTGGCCTCACTTCTCTTTCCTGCCGAGGCTCATGTCTTGGTTGGGTTGGGCCACTTCTCCTTACTTCGCCGGGTCTGGTTTTCATGATTATCTCTCGCGGGTTCTCTGCCGAGATCCCCATTGCCTCGGCCGTCCTCTTTTCCATACGGCCGTGGTTTCTCTCCCCACTGTTACCTCGGCTTGCATTGCCTCTGTTCTCAATTGCCTTTCCGGCTATTGCCGGGTCATATGGAACAATTTGCTTGTTCCTCTTCCCTGAGGTTACTGCTTTCTCTTTTCGAGCGTTGTTTCCGGGTGAAGATGTTGCTGCCGCGGATAAGGCAGGTGCTGCCCCTGCCGAAGGAACCATCCGTGAAGCCCCTGGTCTTGCTGGGTTAGTTCTGAGTATTTCCTCATTTTGCTGGTTCGCGATGCGCACCAGCTCATTCACTCTTTCTTGTTGTTTCTGCCGAGCTTCCCCGGTTAACCCCTCTAATTCCAATGATGCGGCATTTGCCGCTCTCAGGTTCTTCGCCGGGGTATTGTACCTCGGCAAACCCAAATCACCTGATTCGCCTGTGAGCTTCATGCTCTTTGTTAATGTCATTCATGAGGTTCTTCCCTCTTAATCTTAGTTCGTCCACCCGCTCGGTGCGATATCGTTTATTAGCTTTTGCATATTCTCTCGTGGTCCTGTTCAAGGATTCCCATGGTCGATACTTTTTGGCCTCTACCAAGACCTTTTGCCTGGTTTCTTCTAACTCTGCTGAGCATTTTGGATCAAGTATCGGCGCTACGGTGTGGTTAAGTTTTCTATAGTCGCTGAAGAATGTTCTCGGCCTTTCCAGAGGTGGCCCTCTCACCGTGGTGCCTTTGGGGTGGTGTCATGTAGCTCGGTCGGGTTTGTCCTTTGGCGGAATTACCTCGTGGTTTGCAGCGTGGTGCTTGGAGTGCTTGTGCGCCTGCGGCGGGTTCTCTTCTTGACCCGGCTACTGCTGTTCTAGCTTGAGCTCCTGCTGCGACCATCACCTCGACGCTGCCTGCAGGATGCTCTCTTGATGGACGGCTTGCTGCGCTTCGAGGTGGCTCTCCTTCAACAACAACCTGGTGAGGATAGATGCCGGTGATGTCGACGCCGACGTAGACCCTGTGCTCGCCCAGGCTGATGAAGACCCCATTGCGCGGGGGAGTTTCCCCCCTGAAGCTTCCTGCATTGTCTCTGACATAGTCGTAGAGACCAAGTCTCTGGACCAAGCCAGAAACAACGCGCTCGCCGGTGTTGATGAAGTTTCCCGTCCGGATCACAACTCCAGCTAGCACCGCTGCTGGACCTGATGGCGCCAACCGTGGTGGTGGCACGGCAGATGCCATGGGTAGGCTAATGTATGGGGCCAATGGATGCTAGTGGGATCTGGGGAGGGAAGGTGCAACTGTGTCTACACTCAAGCTGCCAAAGTTATGATCTTTATTTCTCTCTTGATGGGTTACAAATGCTCCTCGAGCTGTCTGAGGGACAAGATAAATCTCCCAGCCTAACGGTGCTCAAAGAGTCGATCCTTCCTCGGTCCAAGCCTCCCTTATAAAGGAGTGCCTTGGGTGCCCTTAGGCTGAAAGGCAAGCATATTCGTGGAATATGCTTGTCCCAAATTAGTAGTTCGGCCTCCTTTCCTGTCGCCCTTCTAATGACTCAAGGCTCCAGTGGCCCCTCTGCGTGCCTCGGGCTCCAGACTGTCACCTCCGTGACCTCCTTACGCCCTCCCACTGTGCATCCTTGTCTCTTGTGCTTGGCTCCGCTCTGATTCCTTCTAGCCTGCAGCTATAGTTTGACCTTGGGCTTCTCCTTCTCCTGCAAGCTTCGTATCACTCGGCCTTACCTTGTGTTACTCGGCTCTTTCTTCACCTGCATCAAGATCACTTGGGCTAACCCGGACGATCCTCTTAGTAACTCGGCCGGGTAACTACTTGATACATATACGCGGGCTTCTTGCCTCCGTTCATCGGCCGACATATCCATGATTCGGCCGACTTGGACCGTAACTCGGAAACTAGACGGGGATAGTACCTCTGTCTTTCCCCGTCTCTGACCTACCCGAGGTCAACCCCCCGACAGTGCATCCAGCACACAGGTCAAATTACCAGCATTGAGGACAATCCTCAAATTGCGAAACCAATCCGCGAAGTTACTTCCATTGTTTTTCAACTTTTCTTTCTCTAGGAACACATTAAAATTGATGGTAGGGGCCGCAATTGATCTACAACATATTTGCAATAGTTTAGACTAAGTTTATGACAAATTGAGTTCAATCTAGGTGAACTCCCACTCAAAACAATATCCCTCAAATTGTTTTAGTGATCACACGAACCAAATCCACCACATCAAAACCGATCATCACGAGAGTTGATGTAGCTTCAATGGCGAACAATCAACATGTTCATCATATCTACTATATGACTCATGCTTTACCTTTCGGTGATCCGTGTTCCGAGACCATGTCTGTACATGCTAGGCTCGTCAAGATCAAACCTTAGCTTCCAAATGGGAAAATCTGGCTTGCTCACATTGTATACACTCGCAGAATCTAACACACCTGATCATCACGTGGTGCTTCGAAACAACGAGCTTTAGCAACGGTGCTTACTAAGGATGACCACTTTAAAACTTGAAATTGTGTGCTTGAGGGATCATCTTATAATGCTACCGTCGAAAACTAAGCAATACAAGATGCATAAAGGATTAACATCACATGCAATTCATAATATATGATATGATATGGCCTTTCTTCTTGTGCTTCCGATCTCCATCTTCAAGCACGAACATGATCTCCATCATCAACGGTATGGCGTCAAGGTCAATGGCGCCGTTTCATGGTTGTCATCTACCAGCTTCAACTATTACAACTACTTTGAATAGACATGCATGTCTTGACGGAATTTAAAAGATAACCATATGGCTACTGCCGGTTGCCAACTTACAATAAGGAACATTGCATACATCATATATAATCACAATCATGGCCATATCACATCACAGCACACCCCTGCAAAACAAAGTTAGACGCCTCTAATTTTCTTTGCATATTTTACGTGGTTTGGGGCTTTCAATAAGTGTCGTTCTAACTTACGAACAAGAACCACAACGTTTATGTTTGAACTATCAAGTGCCCATTGTAAATTGGATCTATACTATAATGGGAGAGACAGACACCCGCAAAGCCACTTATGCAATACAAGTTGCATGTTGAGCGTGGAGCAAGTCTCATGAATGATGTCATGTAAGGTTAGCCCGGGCCGCTTCATCCCATCATACCGCAAGATGCAAAGTACACAAAAGGCAATTGATAATAAAAGCACCACCGCCCATAATGACCATTGTGTTCTACTCGTGCAACAGATCTACATATAGACACGGCTCTGATACCACTGTAGGGGTTCGTAGCATGGAAAACAAAATTTTCTACCGCATGCAAACAAACAAGCCAAGATCTATCTACTAGATTGTAACGAGTCGAGAGGAACTCACCCTCGAAGATTCCAAAGCGATTAACAAGAGAAGATTCTCGTGGGTGATGTAGTCGACTCTTCCGTTCTCAAAATCGCAGAGCGATCCTTCCGCGCTGCGTACGCAGCGCTTCGCATGATCGGTCACATGTTGTATTTTCGATGAAGACCTTCCTCTCCCTTGTTCTAGCAGGCAGCGGAGGTTGTAGCACTCTCCTCGTGATTCCGGCAGCATGACGGCGTGGTGTCGGAAGTAGAGGGGAGATCTCGCAGGGCTTCTCCTTAAGCTGGAGCGAGTATGGTGGAGTATGAGATAGGACTTGGCGATCTAGGGTTTAGAGGCACCAAGGGGAGGTGGCTTGGCCGGCAGCTAGGGTTTGGGGAAACCTAGTCGGCGACTTGGGATATCCCTAGGCGGCAGCGGCTACACTTGTGGTGGAGGCGCCAGGAGCTAGGGTTTTAGGTGTGAGGGGTAGGGGGCGCCCTACCCCTCCTTATATAGGTGGGAGGGGGGGTTGGGAGGAGGGAGTCCTCCTGCAACTCCTCCACATGGCCACGGTTGGAAGGAGTGGGACTTCCTCCCCAAGTAGGTTTCCTACTCTCCCTCCACCAAGCAAACTTCGGATTTGACTTTTTCAAATTAGCGTTTGACTTTCAAACTTGGATTTGATTTCTCTCTCCATATTGTCATGACACATCCATGTACCCTTCCCCTCCGGAGTGCCGGACCTTCTAGACCCTTCTAGAACATTCCTGGTGAAAACACCAGAATCATTTCTGAACTCCGAAACTGGACTTTCCTTATATGAATCTTATTCTCCGGACCATTACGGATCTCCTCGTGATATCCCGGATACCATTCGAGACTCCGAACAACATTCGGTCTCTTTACTCATCATTCCATAACTACTCAACAACATCGAATCCTTAAGTGTGTCTCCCTACGGTTCGTGAATTATGCGGACATGACCGAGACACTTATCCGATCAATAACCAATAGAGGAATCTGGAAATTCATATGGCTCCCAAATATTTCGACGATTACTTTGCGATCGAATGAACCACTTACATATGATACCAATTTCCCTTTGTCTCACGATAGTTTACTTATCCGAGGTTTTGATCGTAGGTATCTCTACATACCTAGTTCAACCTCGTTACTGATAAGTACTCTTTTCTCATTCCCATGATATGTGATCCCTTGTGAGCCAGTCACATGCTTGCAAGATAATTGGATGACATTCCACCGAGAGGGTCCAGAGTATATCTATCCGTCATATGGATGGACAAATCCTACTCTTGATCCATGTGCCTCAACCCATACTTTCTGAACACTCAATGCCACCTTTATAGCCACGCAGTTACGGTGTGGTGTTTGATGTCATCAAAGCATCCTTCCAGTGATGGTGATTAGCATGATCTTATGGTCGAAGGAATTAGGTTACTATGTATCAGAAAGCTTATAGCAAACGAACTATTAAAATGACTTGATCTTTATGCTACGCTTATCTATAGGAGTATTTCCATCACACCATTCTCCTAATGATATGATCTTGTTGTTAACAACATCTCAATGTTCATGATTGGGAAACCACAGTCATCTATTAACAAACAAGCTAGTATTAAAAAGAGGCTTTACTAGGGACTCTAATTTAGTTTACAAATCACAAAAGTATTAATGTTTCCGGTTAATACTATTATAGCATGAATGTAAACATTTATCATAAACACAAAGATATAATAATAACCACTTTTATTATTGCCTCTAGGGCATATCTCCAACAGAAACCCCTTACGAGACTGGTCTGACGATGATGATGATGATGATTGTGAAATTTTGGAGGTACTTTCCTTTTGACTTTAACCTCTTGACTTATTTGAATTAGATCGTCATTTACTTATGCAGCTGGCCAGGTTCATGACACTCCACCTCTTGCCGTGGGCGGAGTCGGCAAGATTCCTGCCGCCAAGCCGGGTAAGCGGCGTGGGGCCTCCTCCAGTGCTTAGCCCGCCAAGAAGCGCGAGGTCACTCCTGCTGCTCCCCTTGCTGCCACACTGACCGACACTCACAAAGCTGCTGGGCGTCGGGTTACCCGTCACATACCGCGTGACCCGACCGTCTCCGGGTAAGCTTTTCCGGCTTGCTCACGTTGCAATTTTCCTTTTTGTGTTTTATGATTGCTTTATTATAAGCATTTTTGTTATTTTCAGCGTCGCGCCTTTGTCGGACAGCCAGGCTGCCCCTAACATGGCCTCTCCGCTAAGTCCTGCTGCTCCTCCTCTTGCTGATTCCACGGTGCATATCCCCGTCTAGGTCGTTGACCCCACTACTGAGGCTCACGCTTCTCGGAGTGAGGCCGACCCGGCGGCACATCCGTCGAAGGAGGCGCATCCTAGCTCCTCCGTTGTACCTCATGAACAACTTCCTGATCTTGGTGCTGGCAACATTAGCGTCGAGAAGACCTCCGTCATTAGTTCCACTACTCCTAGCCCACAAGTTGGTCCTCATGAACAACTTCCTGATCTTGGTGCTAGGAACGTTTCTGAGCCCGCTCAGTCGGCTCCCATCTTATCCCCAACCAGATCTGCTCACTCTCCTTCTCTGTCAAAGACTCAAACCCGGCCTCCTGCTTCAAGTCCGGCTCGCACTTCATCCGGCAAGCCCACATCTACCAAGCAGATGACCTTGGTCCATGACCCAGGCACCGCTCCTCAGATCTGGTCCACAACAACAACAACCTCGCTTCAGTGGGTAAGCCGGGTGGATCCGCAACCGCCGGGTCTGGCTGTAGTTCTAAGGCTGTTACCCTACACACCAGTGCCGCTGCGACCCACGCCAATGTGGGAACTGCCCTAAAAAAGGGGAAGTTCTCACTCGGACGCTTAGCGGGAATGGCCTCGGTGTTGCAGAGCGTTATGCCGTGGCATGGAACGCCGCAGGCAAGCAAGAGGTTAGCTCCAGTGTCGGCAAGAAGATGAAGCTAGGCCCCAAAGCCGTTTCTGACATGACCCAGCAGGCCATTGCCTTAATGGCTCACGCAGATGAAGTGAACGAGGTACATAATCTTCTTACTCTTTTGTTTATTGAGTATTTTTGTTATACATAGCCCCTAGTCCCCGAGGTTACTGCCGAGTGAGGAACTTACTTGGCTATAAGCTCTAAACTAGAAATCAGCTCTTATTCGGTCATAGGCTTGATCTCGCCTCTATTGATTATCTATTTTCTTATATAGCTTACGCACAATGAGCGCACCAATGTGCACCAGGCACTTCTCTAGGAATATCGCAAGCTTGAAGTTGCTCATCATAAGCTGCAAGCCGAGACTCAGGGCCAAGGTAATTTTCTTACTCCTCATATCCTTATTCGACACACTTTTATTTGTTTCATTTCCTTGATCTTTTCTTGCTGTTTTCTCACGCCTTCTGCCCAATCCACCATTTACGCACTGCACTCGCAGATCAGCGAGACAGAAAGTAAGTTCTTAGCAATTCTTTGGCTGCTTTGTGTTCATGCTCATCCCTTTGCCACTTCTATCCTGATGGGTCGAGATAGCTTTGTTGATGTTGATGAGTGATCTGTTCCGAATAAGCAGAGAAGCACCAAACCGAACTTCAGAAGGACCGAGATGAGGTGACTCGGCTGAAGAAGCAGATGGCCGTCATGGAGAAGAAGCACCAGACTGAGGTGAAGGGGCTGCAAGAAGCTTTCCGAGAAAGACGGCCAGCATGCTGCCAGTACCGAGAAGACCAAGGAGCTGCTCAAGGAGGCCGAGTCGGCGGTTGAGTCGACTCACCTGGATCTGGACACCCTCCAAGCCAAGGCCAAGATTTGTCAAAGAAAGCTCGGCGCCATCAACTCTTTCCTCGGTAGTGAGTTCTTACCTTTTTCATTGTATTCATACTCTTTACTTTCTGCCTCCTTCCATCATTTTGCTAATGTTGTTTTGCGTGTGTAGATAATTTCCCCCAGGCTGAGATGTTTGCCATACGGGCCATGAAGAGAGTGCGAGCCGAATTTGGAGCTCCCGCTGATGGAGAGGTCACTATTGACGAGCATCTTGAAGCGTTGTCCGAACGCGCCAAGACCCTCAAATCATATGGTGTGGACTTGCTCAAATCATCCATCCATGCGTTCAGGATGCTCTGGCCGGGTGAAGACGCGCCCACACTTATCGAGCCTCTAGCTGCCAGGCTGCTTCTAACTAAAGACAGGTTGGATCAATGGCGCGAGTTGGTCGGCCGAGCCACAGCGGACAAAGTTATTGCCTTTGTTCTTTCATGGTACGAAGACATCAACCTTGACGTTCTCGAACGCATGAGGGCTGAAGGCAAGTGGCTTCATGACCCTGATCTTATCAAGAAACGCTAGGAGCGAGCTTCTGCCATGGTTGAGTATGCTCTGGTGCACGCTTGGTGTGATGGTCCCAGCTTCCTCGACCTTGGAGAGCCTCTTGCCGAGATTGCCAATGACAAAGGTGCTGATAGCGAGGCCACTGAGTCAGACGACACGGCAGACTCGGTAGCCGATGCCCCTGACTCGGCAGATGCTCTAGATGATTCTCCTAGCTCCAAGACTACTCCTCCAAGTCCAGCTACTTCTTAGGCTGATTAGAAAAACACTTTAACTTTGATGAGATCCCCGGTATGCCGGGTACAGATGTAACATACATTATACCTAATTTTGGGTGTGTGCCTTTTGATAAGGCTTAAACTTCTTATTTACACTTTGAATGTGAATCATCCAGGGGCAAGTCCCCGAGTTTCATTTTGTTGTTTCATTTTTCCTTGACTTTGGCTCTTGTCTACCTTTTTTGGTGTTCGACATTAGAGTCTCAAAGTACTAATGATTGAGTTAGCGGGTATGAAACTAGATCACTTGACCTAGGATCATTCGACATAGAAAGCAACATAACCTACAGTGAGTTAGTAAAAAACATATAGAGGGTCAACTCGCGTTTTCCCCTTCACTTATCCGATGTTCATGTTTACGCATCATTGATCCTTTCCTCTTGCTTGCCATGAAGCCGTGTTTTCGGACAACAACATAGTCGTGATACATTGGAAACGTATCTATAATTTTTTATGTTCCATGCTTGTTAGTATCTACTTTTCTTTGCTTTGTCTACACTTTGAGGTGCTTTTTGCATGTTTTCTGGTACTAACCTATTAACAAGTTGCATGTTTTCTGCTGTTTTTGGTTTCAGAAAAGCTAGTAAAGAAATATTCTCGGAATTGGACGGGATAAACGTCAAAGTCATTTTTTTCCATGGGGAACAAGAAGTCCAGAGGGGAGACGGAGGGGCGAGCCAGGGCGCCCAGACGCCTGGGTAGGGTGTGGGGCCCCTGGCCACCACCTCGGCCTCCCTCTTTGCCTATAAGAAGCCCCCGATGCAGAAACCCTAAGCACCCGATCAAATCTCCACGAAACTGTCTGTAACCTCCACCATCGTCCCTAGATCGGGGGGATCTGAAGTTCTTCCCGTCACCTTGCCGGAGGAGAGATCATCCCGGAGTCCTTCTCTCCGGTATGATGCGTGAGTAGTTCCACCTTGGACTATGGGTCCATGTAGTAGCTAGATGGTTGTATCTCCTCCTTTGTGCTTTCATGTATAGATCTTGTGAGCTCTGTTCATGATCAATATCTAATGTATTTGTAATCATGCATGTTATGTTTGCGGGGATCCGATGGATATTGAGATTATTATGTTGGTTTGATTAATGGTTTTGTCTTTATGATTCTATCATGTCTGTGTTGTTTGTGATCTTGCATGCTCTCCGTTGTTAGTAGCTATCTTGGACAAGTAGTTACTAGTGACTCCAAGAGGGGGTATTTATGCTCGATAGTGGGTTCATGCCTTGATGGTGCTTGATGTGGCACTTTGTTGGTAACCCCAAGTGCAGGGTGTGTGAAGAGCAAGCAACAAGTTTTCCCTCAATTGAGACCGAGGCTATCGAACCAGAAGGAGGAAGGAAACATCACAGAGGTGTTGCAAACAACGTGGAGACCTGCACAACACAAACTCAAGACTTTGTCCCAACGAATCAGTGAGGTTGTCAAGCTCACTGGTTTGCTGTAACAAAGGATTAAACGTATGGTGTGGAAAGTAATGGTTTGCAGCAAGTAAACAAGTAACAGTGGAAGATGTATCAATGGTAAAGATTCGACCGGGGTCCATAGTTCACTAGAGGTGCTCTCCTTAGATAAACAACATGGCATGAAGGGTAAACAAATTACAGCAGGGCAATTGATAGGAACTGAGCAAGGCATAACAATGCAATTACTAGGAAGAAAGATCCTATGAGGTTGATTGGGCAATACAACAATATGCATAGACCGTCATCCAACTGCATCTATGACTAGAAGTCCACCTTCAGGTTATCATCTGAACCCCCTCCAGTATTAAGTTGCAAGCAACAGACAACTGCTTTAAGCAAAGTGTGTAAGGTAATAGTCCACATGTTCCATGAACAAGAGACCGTTGTTTTCTCCCTAGTACCAACATCACATCTACAACCGAAGAGATTATTGTCACTTCCCTTGGAAACTAGGGAGAAAACAACAGTCTCATGTTCATGGAACATGAACCTCGCTTGATCATCGTCATTTCTTCTTTGAGGAAACTTGTTGTTGTGCTGCTTCATACCTTGCTCTTGGGGTTTCCAACGAAGCGTCCCACGACAAGTGTTAGGCGCCATCAAGCTATTTTCCGGCGCCGTTGCCGGGGAGACCAAGGACGTATTCACACGGGGAGTCCTCCACTTCCTTTCTCTTTACTTTGTTTTTAGTTTGCTTTGTTTCTTTTGCTTGGTTTTGTTTGCCTCTTTCCAAAAAACCCAAAAGTAATAGTTTAGTTTGGTTTGCTTTATTTATTCAAAAACACACAAAAATTAGTTCCTACTCTGGTTGCTGGTATGTTATAGCCTTGCTTGGTCGTGCTTTCTATCAATTGATGGTTTCTTTGAAACTAGTTCTTATTGGCAAGGTGGGTTCACGGAAGAAGAAAAGTATTATTATAAGGAGAACCGTTTGTCACAAAAAGGGAAACACTTATGGGAACAAATTGATAAATTGAATAATATTGCTAGATAGGTGTGCTCTATTTATAATGTTACTTATTGCTTTGATAAATCTTGTTGCTGTAGGAGGTACAAACACCTGCCTTTTCAATGTGAGTATAATGATAATGTTACCATATCTTCTTATGTTAAAGGAAATTATGACTTTTATGATGTGGAACAAATTGAAGAATTTATTCCTTTCAAGGGTGCTTTTGAACTTGCCAGTTTGCTTGAAAATACTGATGATGCACCTTACGAATCCGAGGTTTATGAGATACTTAAATTCTGCTTTGATAATTACAAGGAAGAAAATGGCTATATTCGTGAATATTTTAATAGGTGTTTTCCACAAATGTAAGAGACTAATGCCTTGCATGAGCCTATGGAAGAAGAAATTGCTGAAACTAAAAGCTCATTAGATGAAAAAGAGGAGGAGAGTGATGGTCAAGAGGAGGAAGAATGGATCTACCCATGTCTACCTTCTAATGAGAGTAACTCATTACCTCTTACATTATTTGATTGTCCCCCATGCTTACCAATGGAGGATGAATCTTATGTTCCTATGGATTCTTTTGAAATATCTACTTTGGGTAAAACCCGTGAAGGTTTTAATCCCACTATTTTTGAGCTTGATAGAAATTATGTGTTTGTAGATCATGAAAACCATGCTTTATGTGATAGCTATATTGTTGAGTTTATTCATGAGGCTACTGGAAATTATGATGACAGAGGGAAACATGGTCTTATGTATCTCAACAATATTAAGTTTTCCCTCTTTATGTTGAAAGTTTTGAAGTTGCACTTGTTTCGCTTTCCTATGCTTGTGGCTTTGTGCTTCTTTGATTTATTTTCTTATAAGATTCCTATGCATAGTAAGTGGGTTAGACTTAAATGTGTTTTGAATTTGCTTCTTGATGCTCTCTTTTACCTCAATTCATATTTCTTATGTGAGCATCTTCTCAAACTATCATGCCTAACTTAAAGGAGTTAAAGAAAAGTACTTGTTGGGAGATAACCCAAGATTTTCCTTGAGTCTTGGAAGTTATTACTTCACTAATGATCTCTCCTTATCCTTTTTGTTTGCTTTTTATGCCTAGAATGACCTCTAATGAGAGGGAAGTAAGATTTGGAGAGTTGCTGTCCCGAAACAGATTTCTATCCTCCACCATAAAAATTCGTGAGGAGTGTCTGTAACTCGGATTGAGCTCACAATTTATGAATAAATCCCCCAGTATGTTAGATAACTTTCGTTAGATCAACACTTTTTTATTTGAGTAACAGAAGGTGTTCGAAAAAATCGGTTTCTGCCTGCTGGTCTGTTTTGACAGATTTCTGTCATTATTTCCATTTGCTTCTTATTGATTCCTTTTTTAGTTATTTTTGGAAAATTGAGCTTTTTGAAGGATTTCTATAGTAGATTGTGTTTTTAGTGAAAATCCTTGCTGCTCCAAAGCTTTGCCAGAGGTCTAATATCTTTTGAATTAACTAATGTTGCTAATGAAGATTGTGTGATGTTTTGTATGAAAGAAAAATTTCAGGTGTAGAGAGAGAATGATGCAATGAGATGAAGAATGGACAAAAGCTCAAGCTTGGGGATGCCACCATGGTGTCACCCAAAGAAATATCCAAGAGGTACAAGCGTCAAAGCTTGGGGATGCCCAAGGCATCCCCTTCTTCATCAATAAAAAGCTCAGGTCTATCTAGACACTTCACTTCTATTGTTTCATGCACAGTTGTATTGTTCTTGGAGCGTCTTAGTTTTCGTTTGCTTTGCTTAGTTGGTTAGTTTGCTTGAGTAGTGTGGACCCCCGTTCTCGATGTGTTGTTTTGCAAATAAGTTGCTTGGTGTTGGAAAGGAGTAGTAAGTTCTTGCTTGTAAGTGCAAGAGGAGTTTGCATTGACTATGACTTAGACTTTAGCATGACGGTGTTGTTTTGACCTTATGCTTAGTGATTATTGCTATAGCATGTCTTGTTCCAAACAATTGGGATTGCTTAGTGTGCCTTAAAGAAATTATGCGTTGTTTTAGCATGCAAAAACATAGTATTGTGGTATTCTCCTTTGATGCTTTGCCTGGGTTAACTTGGAACATGCTTACACCATGTTATTACTATGACAAGTCACCATTAGCCTCTATGATCATTTATTCCTTGACTTGTAGTACCACTCTATGCTTTTATTAGTAATTCTTTGTTGCTCTGCATGATTGTGGCCATTATTGCTCTCTTAGTTGGTTGCTCCCAGTCTTTTGCTAGCCTCCACTTGTATGAGTAAGTTCTACTCATCCTTCCAACCCCCAAGAAACCAAGTTTTTCTAAAGTTTACACTATAAACTCCTATGCATGAAGTGTTACACCATTCCAAGTATATTCTTGTTTTTAGTTATCTTCCAATTAAAAACAAATTTGTTACATATATATATATAAATCACGCTATTTTGTTTTCAGTATAGTCTTTATATGTATATAAATCACACTGTAGGGGCTTCCCCTACGGTAGAGCGGTAAAAAAACTATTTTGTTATGTGAAAACTTAGTGATTAAAGCCCTCACGAACTTGATGGCACACTTTATATTCTTTTCCCCTAATAAAATTGAACCATTGTGACAACATTGTTGTATATGCTTGCACTTATACGTTGGAATTAGCAGAACTGTGCTGTCACGGGGAACGTTTTCAACATTGCACGTGTACTTTGTACTCACTTGATATCATGCACTTTTGTTTATGGATGTTGCCGGTGTGAAATAAAGAGGGAACTTGTAAGTTTATGGAGTTTGTATTCTGTGTTAGAGAAATGCCTAGGCTGCTAGCCTAAGCCATGCCTAATCATGGTGGAAACTTGCAGCATCACCATAGTGAGCTATCTATGAAGCATCCTCAATAAAAAGCTATTCATATAGTAAATAAAAAGATCGCTGATATGCTTATTGTCTGCTTGCCTTGTCATTTTAGTTATGGGAAAGCCCATGTACCATGTGCAAGGGGTACCCCGTTGGCGGTTCTCAATGATATGCAAATACTTACAATGACAAGAACTTACATGTGACTGAAGTTGAGTATGCATGAGGTGTGGCCCTCGTATTCAAGGGACTTGAGATTGCCAACTTATACTTCGTCAAGCATATACTCCATCTTTGCCACTTTAACCTTAAATCACTTCAAGATGCTTATGATAGGGACAATGAGGGCTGAAAGCTAACAAGTACCATAATTTTTGGAAGCTCTTTTTGAAACTTGTAATCCCTGCTTCCTTTATAAAAAGGCCTTTCTTCCACCACTATTTAGTCTCCACCTTCTACCTTTAGGCACCATTAAGAGAGCATAGTTGTAATCCTTTGTGCAGTGTTCCAAAGCTTATTGATTGATGCATATTATGATATTACTTGTTCTTGTGCTACTTGTTTCTAGTCACCCTTGTGAACTTTGAAGGTGTCCTATGCATCTATTTGCTACTCTATCAGGGACAAGCTAATTGCCACTATGCTATGTTTTCTGTATGTGAAACGAACAAACATTTTTCATTACATATTATTGATGATCTTTGTTTGTAGCCTTTCATGTTGCATGCATAGTTACTATGTCCTATTGTTAGAACTCCATCTTTCATGCACATGTTTAGAGTTCTTTAATCCCAGCTTTCAATGCTTGCAAATGGTTGGATCTTTATTGCGAGGGTGCATGTCACCTCAAAAATTATTCTTTTATCACTTACCTACTCGATGACGAGCACGAGTTACGCTTGGGGATGTTGATATGTCGGAAACATATCTATAATTTTTGATGTTCCATGCTTGTTAGTATCTACTTTGCTTTGCTTTGTCTACACTTTGAGGTGCTTCTTACATGTTTTCTGGTACTAACCTATTAACAAGTTGCCACGGTGCCAGTTGCCTATTTTATGCTGTTTTTGGTTTCAGAAAAGCTAGTAAAGAAATATTCTTGAAATTGGACGGGACAAACGTCAAAGTCATTTTCTTTCCGTCGGGAACAAGAAGTCTAGAGGGGAGACAGAGGGGCGAGCCAGGGCGCCCAAACCCCCCTAGGCGCGGGTGGGCCATGCCCCATGCCTGGGTAGGGTGTGGGGCCCCTAGCCACCGCCTCGGCCTCCCCCTTCGCCTACAGAAGCCCCTGATGGAGAAACCCTAAGCACCCGATCAAATCTCCACGAAACCGTTTGTAGCCGCCACCACCATCGTCCCTAGATCGAGGGGATCTGAAGTTCTTCCCGGCACCCTGCCGGAGGGGAGATCATCCCGGAGGCCTTCTCTCTGATATGATGCGTGAGTAGTTCCACCTTGGACTATGGGTCCATGTAGTAGCTAGATGGTTGTATCTCCTCCTTTGTGTGCGGTGACCCAGCATACCACTGCATGATGTAGTACACTATAGTCGTTGACATAACACCAATGAAACACCGTTCACTAGTATTACATCCCTCAGAGTAGTACAACAGAAACATAGCAGGTCCAAGACATGACTATAGGTTACAACTCAACTCTTTACACAAGATCCAGAGAACACTCTAAGAGAGAGAAAGAAACTTCTTACAAAGAAGAATCAGAAATAAACAACTCCAAAATTATAATACTATTAAGACTAATATCTTATCTAATGGTCCGGCATTGCTGCTATTGCAATACACTACAGAAATAGGTTCTATGGCTAGATATTCTATTCTTATCTAATCAACAACTCCGTCTTCACTTGAGCTGATGTATATGTTGACCTTCTTGACTTTATTGAAGAGCTTTAGCTTTTGATGATGATTCCTGGAGCATAACTTGATGTAGACGTCATCTGAACTGGCTTTAGAACCTAGCAAGGGTTAAGAAGATACTTTGAGTACGAGCGTACTCAGCAAGTCCACTAGAAAAGGAGTGTTTGATGCACTATATCTACAGCCACAGACCATAGGTCGTAGGGAATGCAGGTTTTCGTAAACATTTCTTCAAAGGTTGCTTTTATTCTGAAAAGCTATGTCCGTCAGCCTTCACGGGTTTACTAGAACTTTCATGGACTTCCTTTCCCACCGCGTTCGCAGCTCCTTCCCGGAACAGGGAGTAACAAGTTACAGTTCTTACACTCTGTAGAGGTGCATCACTTTACCCATGAGAGATCTTAGCTTTGTTGCACATCCGGGCCGCGAACCCATTCACACTTCCTTGGTGTGAGGCCCAGACTAAGACCCAAGCCAATCACTGCCTTCTCCGCGACCCCGCATGTTTCTTTGGTGTACGCTAGCCCACTATTGAATTACGGCAATGGCAGTACAGACCGTTCAGATGCCGGAACTATCATGGGACGTTGAGGGCTCCCACCCATATGCTGCATATCCTCTATGAATTACCATAAATAATATGCACGCTACGAGTGATAACAGCCACGACCCGCACATCCAGCTCCATGCGAGAGGGAAAAGATACAGCTGACTTCTCCATCCCATTCCAAATCTCATGGTCAATGCGTAATATACGGCGCAAGAATCACTGGCGACATTGGTTGTTAAGTCCTAGATAATATGTTCCTTTACCACCGGAACTCTTATAGTAGGTTATTACCTCATGGTAAATAACCTATAATCACATTATTATGAAAATAGTGTTTTCTGTCCTTTTTCAAATGCAGGTGATGACAACACTGGATTTGTAAAATACTTTACAGAAAATAATCAAAGGACATGAGCAAGTGTGAACTTGCCTTTTGTGATTGCAAGATTATGCACTCACGGTCTTCAAGACAATATAAAAGATCCAATAGCTGAAATCTGCATCATTGGTCCGGTAAGGACTAATGTTTAAAGAAGCAATATGCTTTTATGCATAAGTAATGTAATGCAAGTTGATAAACGCGAATCCCAAGAATGACGTTGTTCAAGGGTTTTGGATACTGGAAAGGTTTCTTTGGAATGTGTTAACCTTTTTAGATTAAGTTTCAGACATGTGCTTCTTATTAAGGCTTGTGAGTGTGTCGAAAACAACATGTATTTATACAACAACAAAATACACAGTATGGAATACTACTCAAGGTTGCTTACATCCTAATTGTTTATCTTCAAGTTACTTTACAAGTAAGGTCACTTCTAAAGAATTTAAGTATTAACAATCTTATTATACAAGTAAAGTATAAAGTAAAGTGTTTACTATTAATTGTCATATGTTGATTGCAGTGGCAAAATGAATAACTTTTGAAGAGAATCTTACTCAACTAAGCAAAAGCATTTAAGCTTTTAAGTTAATCTTATGAGGTGTTGTTTCTAGATATAGTCTTTAAGTCAGAAAGAATTGCTTTTACTGGAATAATAAAATTGGTAGTATTTGAGACTTATCTATCTTGGTTTTTAACTTGGTTGGTTTGGTATTAAGATACTTTATAACTTAATCATAGCAGACCAAAGTTAACTATAAAACATATAATAAAGTCTTTAGTATTATATTTAAAGTTTGGTAGACTAAAGTTAACTTTAAAACATATATGGAATTAAATTTAATGCTTGCTATACTTATGTATTCTTCACCTTATAATGTTTCTTTAAATTTACTTCAGAATGGTATTATTTTGATTTGGTAGTGGGTTCTTTATATTATAAATATATGAAGGGGTTTATTTCCTTATAAGGTGTGGTTAAGGTTTGTGAATAAATAAACAATATTATTCATTACTTATGAATTCACTTATAGTGTTTTGATTTGTTTATAATCTTGTGGTTAAAGTAAAGAATGGGTTTTATCTTATCATAATTATTCTTGGAGTTTTTAGATTGGATAAGGATTCTTTTATAAAATAATGTATACTTATGGTTGAAAGATAATTCAATAAAATTGTATTTAAATGGTGTTAAATCATTTTGACCTCATATTATAAATATTTAAGATTAATACTATTTATTAGACTCAATTAACTAAATTTTTGGAATTATTAACAAATTTTATTTACCTTTATATGAATTATTAATTAAGGAAATAGGTTTAAATCCAAGTTATAAAAGTGTTTAACTTTTTATTTAACTTAAAAGTAGAATATCACATTTTTAACATGTAGGTATTATTTTTGTGATTATTTTGGTATATTACATTTATTTTTGTGATTTATTAATATATGATTTTAATAAGGTTTATTACTATATAAATACTTGATAAATAATAATTAATTAATTAAGAGGAATAATAATACCAAATTATAATTTTAAACTCTAATTCTTATTCTTCTAAGATTTTTAGAATTTTATTTATATTTTTAACATTTACTAATATTAAAATATGAATTATCAAAGTATTAAAGCTTTGTAAAATATTTATTAAATAATATTTATTTAAATAATCATCATAATAATATTTAATAATAGTTTTAAGTTGTAGATTTTATTTTTCTAAACATTTTCATATATTATATGTATTTTCTGAATTATAAAACAAAAGTTATTAATTAAACAAGATTTAATCATTTTATTATATTGGAATTAATATTGTTTTCTTTAATTCCTAAACAGTAAATACTTTTGTTACATAGGCAGGGTATACCCCAAGTCACAGACATGTGGGGCACAGGGACACGTTGGCGTGCCACGCTAGCGTGGATCGGTCAAAGGGTTGAACAGGGCTGGAGTGACGTCGGCATGATGTCATGCTGACATCATCCGCGGATGATCTCATATATCGTTGATCAATTTGTTGATCGAGAGCACGCGTGCGCACGGGAGTGGTGTCGTTCGATTCACTGCAACATTCGGAGTCACCTAGTGGTTGCGCCGCTCGAATATGGTCGTCGGAGCACGATGCACGACGGTGCCCGACGGCGGCGGTGGCAAGTAAACGTGGAACGCATAATTCTGGAAGCAATCGAGGAAACAGAGAGTACAATTGTGCTTAGAATCTTACCAGGAAGCTTGTGGAGTAACTTGCGAGACGGGAGGTGGTCGGAATCGATGGGAACCACGGTGGCCGGACTTCGGGAAGATGTCCTCGCGGCATCGATTCCCGCCGCCACGCCTCGATTCCTTTGACTAGGAAGCTCAGAAGAACCAGGCGATGCTCACCGTATGCTTATTCTTCCATGGGGAAGGCTAGAACGCCGGGAATCGATGGCAATCCGAGACTAGGGTTTCGGTCTGGAACCTGATTCGAAGAGGAAGAAGAGATTAGGGATAAGGACGAGGGAAAGCGAGTGTGGCGGTTTTATCCTCTCCTAGCGACGACGACGACGACGTGCATATTGACGCATAGACGGCGGCGGACGGCATCGGCCACTGCCACCGAGAAGCTTCCAGTCGGCGAGGAAGACGACGACGAATGTTTCGCAGAAAACCCCCTGGCAGTTTTTCGGACTCACTCCACAGTCCCTCCATGACCACACCTGCCAGCGAGACAACGAAGAGGTATCCCGGCTGGGCCGCTGTTGGGTTGCTGCTAGGCTGCAACTAGGTGCACCAGGCAGTAAATAAGAGAGAGGAGTATCTGGGCTGGCCTGTTGCTCGTCCAGATTCCTTTTTTTCTGTTTTAAGATTTTCTATTTTCTGTTTCATTTTTAGATTTGAATTTTGCACAATTGGTTAAAGGTTTCTTTATAAAAATTACTTGCTAAGTGTTTGCAGCAGTAATGTGGTGTATTTAGAATCATATAATGATCTTTTATCATATAATGTTATAATTTTTATTTTCTTTTAATAGATCCTTTTTCTCTTATTATTTGTGAGAGCCTTTAATATGAATTTAATTGGGCATAAATTCATATACTTATTATAGAATGTATTACTACTAACTAATGAGTTAAAATTTGAATTGAAAATGCTTTATCATAAGTTCTTAGAAAATTTAATATTCACAAGTTTATTTTATTGATGTGTATAAAGATTAATGGCTAAGACAGATTGTCTTTATGTTGGTGAATTTAATAATATCACCATTCAAAGTAAAATAGTGGATTTGTTTTTCTAGGATAATTTATGGGAAAGAATTGATAAAGTTATTTCTTAAGCACATATGATTATTATAATTAAAAATGATGAAGATGTGCTTAAGTGTTTTGATATAGGAATTTATTCCTATAAAGCATTATGGAACAAGATAATAGATCAACAGATGGAATGGATGTTAAGCTTGATTATGGATTTAGGGTTTAATGTTTACCAAGGATCCCTATGTTCCATACTTTATAATTTTGGACTTCTAATTAAGGAATTCCTTTCCTAGATATATTACTTCTATATATCCATCATCATGTGTGAACATGATGAGCTTTACTTCCCAAGAATATTCTTATCCACCTTTATTTTTCTAAAGCCATTTATAAACCCAATGAGCTTAACACTAAAGATTTCATAATCTTCTTATATCTATACTTGGTTATATCCACTACTCTGTTGTTGATAATCCCCAATCTAACAAGTGGTTACATCTATCTCCATTCATACGCTTCCTTAATTATTCACTACTAATATTTCTCCAGTAAATGTCTATATCTGCTTTACTTCATCTCAAGAGTTAGTATTTCCCAAGAGGAAAATACTACTTCTCTAATTCAATGTGCTCTAGCATAATCTTAATCATACTATCATATCTCTACTTGATTCCAGTATCTAATATTTCAACCTCACATTATATTAATGTGACTTGTAATAACTAATCTAGAATAATATATCAATACTATGGTTGAATCATGTTTTATCCACCAATGTCACTTATACCTGGTATAAGCATTCAATATTCGTGCATAAGGCATGGTCATTATAATACTTTATGGTTTAGGTTTCCAATTGGCTAATCAAGGCTTCATCAATACAACATTGCAGTTGTATTGAAATTATCTTATATTTAGCTCTATTGGATTAAGAGATATAATTCATTAACTATACCTACTTGATCCAATAGGACTACTCCTAGTAACTATCTTCAGAATTCATCCTTTTAATCTTCTTTGTTACTATATTGATTTGATTTCCTCCAAACACTCCCATCATATAGATGATATCTAAAACTAGCATTACCAACTCTCTCTTCTTACTTCTTTCTCTAAAGGTTTTAGAGGGGATGCTATGATAAGGACAAGAATTGATAGGTCAAGAATTGATAGGTTAAGAATGGGTGAATCAATAGTTGATTACTCAACATTGATGAACAATAGATATTGAGATAGGATTCCATAAGGATTGATATGGAAAGAAAAATATATGGTGAATGATCTTGAATTGATTTCTTTCCTACTCAACCTCACTAAGAGTTAAAGTTTAGTATTACCATGAGATTCATCGTATAGGTAAATGAGATTAAGATATAGTTGTTACATTCTTATTATTAGTGTTATATTTATAATTTGGTATTCATAAGTTGTATAATGAATACTATGATATGATCACCTAAGGATCAAATATAAATCATTAAGTATTATAGTAGGGTTTAATTTTATTACATTTGATCTACCCTTAGATCAAATCATGTTTACCCCAAAATAAGGTTTTAGAAAAGGTCATATTGAAACTTATAACAGTCAACTTGATGATCTACTTCCATTCCATCAAGTTAAGAGAAGCTTCAATCACTTTGGCAAGTTTTTATTTAAAAGCGCGAAAATTATTCAGATTTTCTATGCATGAATGCAATGCACACATCTGTGTTCAGCTTATTTCTAAGCTCTGATGCTGGGATGTTACATTGTGGTTTCATGTATAGATCTTGTGAGCTTCGTTCATGATCAAGATCTAATGTATTTGTAATCATGCATGTTGTGTTTCTGGGGAACCAATGGATATTGAGATTATTATATTGGCTTGATTAATGGTTTTTTTATTTATGATTCTATCATGTATGTGTTGTTTGTGATCTTGCATGCTCTCCGTTGTTAGTAGCTATCTTGGCCAAGTAGTTGCTAGTAACTCCAAGAGGGGGTATTTATGCTTGATAGTGGGTTCATGCCTCTAGTTTCCAAGGGAAGTGACAATAATCTCTTCGGTTGTAGATGTGTTGTTGCTACTAGGGAGAAAACAATGGTCTCCTGTTCATGGAACATGTGGACTATTACCTTACACACTTTGCTTAAAGCAGTTGTTTGTTGCTTGCAACTTAATAGTAGTGGGTGGTCGGATGATAACCTGAAGGTGGACTTCTAGTCATAGATGCAGTTGGATGGCGGTCTATGTATCTTGTTGTATTGCCCAATCGAATCTCATAGGATCTTTCTGGCTAGTAATTGCATTGTTATGCCTTGCTCAGTTCCTGTCAATTGTGCTGCTGTAATTTGTTTACCCTTCATGCCATGTTGTTTATCTAAGGAGAGAACCTCTAGTGAACTATGGACCCCGGTCCAATCTTTACCATTGATACATCTTCCACTGTTACTTGTTTACTTGATGCAAACCATTACTTTCCACACCATACGTTTAATCCTTTGTTACAACAAACCGGTGAGCTTGACAACCTCACTGATTTGTTGGGGCAAAGTCTTGAGTTTGTGTTGTGCAGGTATCCACGTTGCTTGCAACACCTGTGTGACGTTTCCTTCCTCCTACTGGTTCGATAGCCTTGGTTTATTACTGAGGGAAACTTGCTGCTGTGCTGCTTCATACCTTGCTCTCGGGGTTTCCAACGAAGCGTCCCACGACAAGTGTTGGGTGCCATGAAGTCGAAGAGTTGATTCTTTCCGAGTAAACATTACTTGTTCCAAGATAAATTTTAAGTGTCAACGCTAGACGACATAGAGTAATAAAAAGGTAAACATAAGGGGCAGTCCCCGAGTCAATTTTTTGAGTCATGCCATTTTATTATCAACACATAGCCAGCATAAGCGTTCGACATATGAGAGTTCGGGTGATACATGCACTGCTTATCTTAAGTGTAGAAGGGGCGAAGCACTGCCATATTCCATGGACTTTTGGTCTCATCACCTGATCTGTCCGCCTTGTTCTTTTGTGCTTCGCGAGCATCTATTAGATAATATGAGTCATTGTGCAATGCTTTGCTTACAATGAACGGTCCTCACCATGGGGGTGATAATTTATGCATTCCAGCTATGCGTTGCACTAGTCTGAGCACCATATCCCCTTCTTGGAAAACACGAGGTTGAACTTTCCGGCTATGGTAGCGTGAGAGATTTTGTTGATATATGGCGGATCTGGACAGTGCCAATTCCCGTGATTCTTCGAGTAGGTCAACTCCATCTTCTCATGCCTCTTTTACCTCGGCTTCCGAGTATTGCCTTACTCTTGGCGAGTCATACTCTATGTCGGCAGGCAAAACTGATTATGCCCCATATACAAGGAAAAATGGCGTATAGCCTGTTGATCGATTCGGAGTTGTCCTTAAGCTCCATAGTACTGAGGGTAATTCCTGTATCCAACAACCAGGTGATCTCTGGAGTGGTTCCATTAAGCGGGGTTTTATCCCGGACAGAACTAAGCCATTATCTCGTTCAACTTGTCCATTTGATTCCGGATGAGAGATAGACGCTACATCAAGTCTTATTCGGCTTTTTTTTGCAAAATCGAGCGAATGCTCCTTCGGCAAAGTTTGTGCCATTATCTGTGATTACGCTATGTGGGTAACTGTATCTCAAGATTATGTCCCTTAGGAATGTGACAGCTGTTTTTCCGTCCAATTTTTTGATGGGTTTCACTTCTATCCATTTGGTGAACTTGTCAATCATTACTAGTATATGAGTCATGCCTCCCCTTGCTGGTTTGAATGGTGGTACCATATCCAGGCACCATACCGCGAATGGCCAAGTGATTGGTATAGTTTTCAATTCAGATGGTGGTAAGTGTGACCTGGACGAATAGTGCTGGCAACCGTTGCATTTTCCTACTATCTCTTGCGCTTCTGCTAGTGCACTTGGCCAATAAAACCTATGTCGGAATGCCTTGGCCACCAATGCCCTCGATGATGCATGGTGCCCACACTCTCCTTGGTGAATGTCCAAAAAAATGCTTGGCCTTTCTCTGGACTTATGCAACGCTGCAGTACACTTGTCACACTTCTTTTGTACAGCTCCTTGTTGATTATGGTGTAGGATTTTGCTCTTCTTTCTGTCTGTCTTGCCACTACCTCATCGTCTGGCAAAGTTCCATCTTTTAAGTAGTTGAATATTGGTTGAGCCTAGGCTGGTATCAACGGTGTTGGATCTGTTTCTTCATCCATCTCCATGGGCTCAGCCGACATATGTTCTGCTGACATAACTTGGGGAGTCCCCGAGTGTGACTCGGCAACTCCTAGGTTGAGAGGATCAGTCCCCGAGTTACTCGAACCTGCCCCTGAGTCAATGTCCATTGGCACAGCGCCTGATTGTTGGCTCGACGGGATGAATATTGATTCGAATTCCTGTGAAGGCTTGATGGATGGCTTTCTAAGATGTTCCAACACTACTCCTGATGGAATTGCTTGCCGAGATGAGCCTAATTTGGATAGTACATCTGCTGCCTCATTTTCTGCTCTGGGTATGTGATGAAATTTACACCCATCAAAATATCCCGAAATTTGTTGCACGTGAGATAGATACAGTGCCATGTTTGCATCCAACACGTCCCAATGCCCAGATACTTGCTAGATCACCAAATCCGAGTCCCCAAAACACATGATCCTTTTAATGCCAATTTCCTTAGCCACCTTTGTACCATGGACAGGTGCTTCATACTCGGCCACATTATTGGATGCAGCGAAATGGATCTGTAACACATAATTGAGCTGATCCTTTTTTGGTGATGTGAGCACTATCCCGGCACCTAGAACCATTTTTTTCTTGGATCCATCAAAATGCATCTTCGAATAATTTCGATCTAGAAATGGTGGTTCGTTATGCATTTCCATCCAATCCACGAAGAAATCAGCTACGGCTTGAGATTTAATTGCATCTCGCCTATCATATTGTGGAGTATATGGTGCTAGCTCTATGGCCCATTTTGCGACTCGGCCACTGACATATTTGCTACCCAATATATCCGAGATAGGCGCCTCGCATATTACCCGGATTGGGTGTTCTTGAAAATAGTGCTTCAACTTCTTTGCTACCATATACACCCCATACGTCATTTTTTGGTAATGAGGGTAATTTTGCTTTGATATAGAGAGCACTTCGATCAAGTAATAAACTGGTCTTTGGACTGATTTTCCCTCTTCCTCGCGTTCTACCACTATCACTGCACTTACAACTCTGTTGGTTGCGGCGACATAGAGAAGCATTGGCTCTTTTGATAATGGTGAAGCTAATATTGGTGTTGTTGCCATCTTTTTGAGTTCATGGAAAGCGTTATCAGCTTGCTGTGTCCATGTGAATTTGTCTGATTTTTTCATCAGTTGATATAATGGTAAGGCTTTTTCGCCTAGCTGACGGATAAATCTACCCAACGAAGCCAGGCATCCTGTGAATTTCTGGACATCGTTGAGGGTTTTTGGCAATTCCATTCTTCCGACGGCCCTGATCTTTGTCGGGTTAGCCTCAATTCCTCGACTGGATACAAGGAATCCGAGTAATTTTTCAGCCGGGACACCAAATGTGCATTTTTTTGGGTTAAGTTTCATCCGGAATCTTCTTAAGTTTGCAAATGTTTGACGCAAGTCCTCAATTAGAGTATGACTTTGTTTGGTTTTTATTACCATGTCATCGACGTATACTTGAACATTCTTGTCCAATTGATCTTGCAAGAATTTTTGCATGCATCTTTGATATGTTGCACCCGCATTTCTTAAGCCAAAGGGCATAGTGCGATAGCAATAAGCCCCATACGGGGTGATAAAAGCTGTCTTTATTTGATCATTCGGATTTGGTGGTATCTGGTGGAAACCAGAATACGCGTCCACAAATGACAACAACTCACACCCGGCAGTAGAGTCTATGACTTGATCGATCCGTGGCAGGGGAAATAGATCTTTTGGACACGCGTTATTGAGGTTCGTGTAATCGATGCACATGCACCACACCACTGCCACGTTTGGGTCATCTTTTTTCTTCTCAACCAAGACTGGATTTGACAACCAATCTGGGTGCAGTACTTCCATGATAAATCCGGCAGCCAAGAGCCTGACTATCTCGGCAGCTATCACTTTCCTCCTATCCTCAGCGAAGCGGCAGAGGGGTTGCTTTACTGGCTTGGCATATGTTCTTACATGAAGAGAGTGCTCAGCCAGCTCCCTCGGAACTCCTTGCAAGTCCTGTGTGGACCAAGCAAAAATATCCTGATTCTCACAGAGGAAGCTGGTGAGCTCGCTTTCCTATTTGTTAGTTAGCCCAGCACCAATGGTAACTGTGCGCTCTGGGAAGGTCTCATCCACATGTACCTTCTTGGTTTCCTTAGTATCTTGGAATGATACACTGCCATGCGAATTAGTAAGTGTCGGCATGGACATTTGTGCTGCTTTGGCCAATGCTGCCACCTCCATTATTTGATGCTTTTCCTGTGCTATGACCAGTGACTTGGCTAGTGAAGATCCGGCTGAGGCACAAGCAATTGATCTCTTGTAATATCCTTCGACTATAATAACTCCACATGGACCTGGCAGTTTCATCTTTCAGTAAGCAATGTGAGGAGTAGCCATAAACTTTGCCATAGTCGGCATGCCAAGTAAGGCATGGTATGAGCTGATCAGGTCGACCACCTCGAATTATATGGCTTCAGTGCGACAATTTTCTCTGTTGCCGAATAAGACGTCAACCCAGATTTTGCCAATTGTCTCACAGGACAATCCTGGCACGATGCCATGGAAAGTTGTCTTAGTCGGCTCCAGCATGTTCATAGTAATGTCTAACTTGAGCATAGTATCCTTGTACATGATGTTGATGCTGCAGCTGTCATCAATCAATACCTTGGAAATTTCACATTGATATCAGGGCCCATGAAAGTTGGATCCAAGACAAGAGCATAACCGCCTGGGGTTGGCATGATCTTGGGGTGATCCTTTATGCTCCATGTTATCTCTTGTTCAGACCAATGCATGTACTTTGGAATTGCCAGCATTTTGGCATTTACTTCCATCATTCGTCTTTGCTGACTCTTTTTGTCATTCGGCTCTGTGACAAACACAACATAGCTCTGGTGATGTTATTTGTACTCATTTCTGGTTCCATGTCCGACATGGGCATCATCACCTCTTGGGTTATGCACCTGATGCACAACCTCTCTTCTTTCTTGTTTATGGTATCTTGGTTGTCTGTTCTCGTATCTATGCTCAGCTCCAACAGCTTGAGCATTTCCTCCTGTGAGTGGTGGAGGGGGACGTTGTGGTAGTTGCTTACTCGGTGAATCCACTCTATCTCCCTTCTAAAACCAAGTGCATTGTCTTGTTGTGTGATTTGCAGGCTTACTCGGACTGGGCGTGTGAAATTTACACGGCTGATCCAGCATCATCTCATAGGTATATTTCTGCCTATCTTGATATGGTTTTCTTTGTACTTATGGCTTTTTTCCATCATTCTTTGGTATCCACTGCTGTTGCCCGTTCGTTCTTTGACGTTGGCTACTTCCAGCATCTGGATGATCCTGACTCACCGCTGCGACCTGAGTTGATCCATATCTATAATATGGTCTCTCGTCTCTTCTTTTGCTTCTGTACTCAGCTCTCTCCTGGCGTCTGTGCGACTCGGCAGCGTCATAGATCTGAGTCTCAGTCATCCCATCTGCCGACATGAGCAGAGGCTGAGTCGGATCTCCTAACGCATATGAGTCAGCAATTCTTATCGTTTCTGCTAAGCTTGCCAGCATATCTCTCTGTAATCTTTGCCATAATACACTTCCATGTCTACATCCTTGCGCAAACCATGCAATGGCTTGAGACTCGATTACCCCCTCGCAAGAGTTGCGCATTGTGCACCATCTTGTGAGGAACTCTCTATTTGTTTCATTCGGCCTTTGCTTGGACATAGCTAGATGTTGTGGGAGATTTGGCCTCTTGTAAGTGCTTGTGAAATTTATCACAAAGGCATCCTGAAAATCGATCCAGCTGTTGATGCTTCCTTGTGGCAAGTTATTCAGCCACACTCTTGCTGGTACCTATAGCATCTGCAGCACATATCGCACTGCCCATCTCAGATTTCCCTGCGCGATTTTTACCGCACTTTCGTAATCTATGAGCTAGTCTTCTGGCTTTGTGCTTCCATCATAAGTTTTCGTTCCTCTAGCCAGCTAAAAATTTGGCACAGGTGGATCCTTCATGATTCTTGGTCCAAAGCATGGTGGACCATGTGGACCTTGTGAATCGATCAGTTCTGCCATCTTTATTTGATCTAGCTTTAGCCTTACATCATCCGGCTGAAGATTTCTGCCTCCGAGTCTGGCCCCCATTGCTTGGTACACGTGATCCGGCAATTCATATCCATCATTTACCATTTCCGAGTAACCATTGTTGTATCTGTTTGCATTCGGATCTGCAGGTTGCTGCACTGCTTTTCCTGCGTTTTGCTGCCTCCTTTCGGGTTGAGCTGGCACAGTATTCGGAGCTGGATTTCCTTCTCCTGCCAAGTGAGTTCCATGCCTAGGTTGAGGCGCAAAGTTGTTTCCTCCATTATCGTTTCTTTGTCCTTCTTGCCTTTCTCGGCCGGCGTTTTCCTGGTTCTCATTTCCTTGTACATTATTCCTTCTTGTTCCTTGAGCATGGGTCGGATTACCTTGGTTTATTGCATGGTCATAGGTAACAATTTGTTTGTTCCTTCCAGAATCTACGCTCTTTTCTTTTCTCTATCTTGGCGCCACTCCGGCTGAGGAAGCTGTGTGGCCTGCTGACCTCGCCGGGATGGGGGTTGCCGAATGTACCAGCTGTGACCTCCCAGCTATACCCGGATTTGCCCTGTAGTAAGCCTCATTCAGCATCCCTGTAGCTTTTACCAATTCATTGATTCGTTCTTGTTGCTTTCTCTTTGCTTCACCCGTCAAATGGGCGAGCTCGACCATTGCTGCCTCTGCGGCTCTCAAATTTGTTGCTGCTGTGTTGTACGTAGGTCGCATGGCTGTTTCGTTGTTGTTTTCCGGTGTTATATTTGATGTTGCATCCGCCAACTCCTCATTGAGGTTTCTCCCTCTTAACCTTGTGGCATCAAGCCGGGTCTTTGCGCCCTTGACTCGATTTGCCGAGTTAAGCTCTCGAATAGTGATATCTAGATCTTGCTGCAATTGAGCTAGCTCTTTTGCTTTTTCCAGGACTTTTATCCTAGCCTCCTCCAACTCGGCCTGCACGCGTGCCGGGTCAGCCGCTTGCGCTACTGGTTATGCTAACTTGTCTATTGCCTCTTGCAGCTCTTTGGCTCTCTTACTCCTAGTTATGTTCTCTGGCTTTTCTAGCGGTGCCTTTGCTGTTCTTGCCGCCCTTGGCGTTTCCTCTTGATTTCCTCCCTCAGCATCCTTGTTTACTACAAGAGCTACTAGGGTTGCTGTCGGGTTTGGAGCTGTCATCATTACCTCAACGGAGACGAGCTGGTGAAGTTTTCCTGAGGCAGGAACCGCAGGTGGATCCGGCGCCAGGATGACGCACTCTGGATACGCGCGCTCCACGCGCACCGCGACGTCGACCTGGTGCTCGCCGAACTTGATGAAGCGACCTCCCCTGGGGAACGGCTTGGTCCCGAAGCAGCCTGCATTGTCGCTAACGAAGTTGAGCGCTCCAAACCTCTGGATGAGGCCGGAGTAGACGCGCTCCCCGGTCTTGGCGATGATGTTGCATGTCCATATGAATACTCCATCAAGCACCTTCTTCTGCCCCACGGTGGGCGCCAACTGTCGTGGTGGTGTCACAGCAGACGCCATGGGTAGGCTTAAGTTGGGGGCCGAATGGATGCTTGTGGTCACCGGGGAGGGTGTGCACGGTCTTGCCGCGCACGAAGAACAAGAGGAACTCTCCACACTAGGTGATTTTATTGATCCTAGATGTTTACAAGTGCTCCTCGAGCTGTATGAACTTGGCTTCTGTGCCTTAGTTCCCTACGAGGTCCAACCTCCTTCTCCCCCTCTAACCCCAGCTATACCTCTCCTTATATAGGCGATGGCTAGCTAGGTTACACCCCTTTGGGTCTTAGGGTTACTGTTTGGATCTTGGTCCTCACTGTACGGGCCGGGTCATTGTCTTCTACTAAGCCCAGTGGCCGAGTCCATAAAGTTGGACAACTAACGGTCTTCACATACATAGCCTCTAGTTCTTTTGGCGTCATGCAGTAACTTTGTATGTCAGCCCTTGCTTTAGGCGTCACCCGGCTCCTTTCATGTCACCCGGCGTCGCCCTTCTCTCTTGACCGTGTTTTACTATGGTCCCTCCTGAACCTCACTCGGAAAGTTGACATGCGTCCTATCTGACTCGGCCTTTCCTTGTGAGACTCGGCTCGTTGGTTTCTGCAAGATTAACAAACTTGTCTTATACGGGCCGACATAGTTCCTATGTCAGCCGTACATGATCATCTTACCCGGCCATTGTTACTCGGTCAGGTTCGTTCTTCACTCGGCATAAGCCAATCTGAACAATGTTTTACCCCCTTATGACCCTACCGAGGGTTATCCCCAGACAATAAGCTTGATATTATATTCCTAGTCAATGAAGCAATGCCATATTCATTTTGTTAAAGATCGAGCATTTCAGCAAGACAATCACAGCTGGTTGCGACCTAATCGAGATTGCATGGCGGCTAATGATTATGGATCCAATGCTTTGCCGTCCCCATGCTAGAACCAGAAATGGGACCGATGGTGGATCGGCTGACTTGGGCCTGCAGTTGTAGCCACTCCTATCTATCTTGAAGAGCAAACCCAGTGAGGGAGGTTCTATACACCGCCTTCAGCGGCGCGCGGTGCCCTCGCCGCCTGAAGTACATTGGGCGGGCTTGCCCATTAATTTGCCATTCCTACTTAGTTTTTCATTCGCATCTACTTTTCCTGACGATGATCAAGTCGAGCCAGGCTACTCACCGTTTCTACTTACAATTTTTTCTCGGTTTTCTATTACGTGGTGCCTTTTTCTTAGTTTATTTTATATTTTACAATTTCATTTTAAGTTTTTTGTTTTCTAATATTCAATGCGTATTTTATTTTCTATTTTATGATTTTATTTTCATCAATATTACTATTAGTGATAGAATAGTTTATTATATTTTGTTTTGAGTAGAGCATGACCATTTATTCGTACCATGCACATTTTTCAAATTGATGAACAAATTATTTCGAAACCATTAATAATGTTTTTCACATTGGTCACAGCTTTTGAATCCTCAAATGTAGTTTTCAATCCATGAACATATCTTAAACACATGAATGGTTTTTAAACATTGTGAACCAAGATTTTGGAGTTTGTGAACATTTTCTAAATTATGTGAATATTAATTCAAGCTACGTGGACAATTTTTTTAATATGAAATAATACTTTTTCAAATCCATGAATAATTTTGTAAACCTCATGAACTTTTTTAATATCTCTGAACCATTATTTTGGAATATGTGAACATTATCTAAATTCTATAAACATATTTTTCTACATTTTGAGTGGTCATTGAATGTCTGAGTGGAGTGCGAAATTATGAAAGTGCAGTAAGATTTGGGTTGCTCCAACAGTCTATTAGTGTATTCTGTCATGCGCCACTAGCTACCGATGGGTGTTAATCTTACATCTATGGAAAATAAGGAGATCATTTTTCTGGTGAAAACACAGACATTACAACTAGGGAATGTGTATAGTATTATTTTGAGAAACACATTATAGACGCATACTCTTACAAATACCCACATACATTTAGCCCTATGAATGAACACACATATAGCCTTCACTATGGCATCTCCGAGAGACTGAGCGGGTGGGTCTTGAGATTGACAAAATAACCAGAAAAACCTTGCTATCGATGGAAACGTTGTCACTCACTGAATATTTTGTTTTGTCTTTATGAGACACCAGAGCTTAACATGAGATTTGATCCATGGTGTACCGGGGGTACCACCACCCTCATAATTGTCTAACCATAGGTTGGTTCTTATTGGGGAAAATGTATCCCCAAATGTTTTTGTGTGATGAAGATAAAGTTGAATGTAACAACTCATTAGCATATTTTTCTTGTAAGAAACACCAAACCAAATTGCCCATTTGCACGAATCTGAGTGTGTAGGCCTACACGTTAGCCTTTGACCCGAGCAGTGACGGTTCGTTCCTAATGATTCCGGCAAACTGGAGCACCACCGATAGATGAGCTCTTGCTGAACCGCGTCATAGATACCGTTCGCCCTCGCCCTCCTTCCTCCTCGCATTCCTCGCGCTCCGACCTACATGCTTTCTCCGGCCATGGTGTCTGGACTCGTCTCTATTTTTCGAAACCACCATAGTTGTGGTGGGCCTTGTCAATACAGCGACGATCCTGCAACGCGCTGACTAGCAAGCATAACATGTCGGATAGCAAGCAGACAGAGGCGCGACAATACATGCTGCTCCATGCACCTACACCGCCCATTCTTCAGTGTCTCTAAGAAGAGAGCGGCACCACACCCTATGGAGCTATAACACCCCGGACTCTCCATGCTCGGGCTGTCACTCCTAGCAGCTTACTAGGATCTCTATACTGGTCCCACAAACCACCACTAGTCTTTTATGCACAATTTGTTCTCTCTCGTGCGCACTCGGGCCCTACTTATCAATCGGTCACGCATCCTCAAATTGCTCTAGACCAAGCATGCTTAACCTCAAAGTTTTTTTTTCCAGACGAGCTTTCAGAAAATAAGTTGCAACTTGTTGATATAAGTATCCTATCAATCATGTTAAGCCATGCGCTAGGATCTCACATACACCCACCCTTAGTAGCAGGGGCAGATCCAGAATTTGAACTTAGGGGGGGGGGGGGGCAAGCAATAAAAACCTAGGAAGTTGTCGACCACAAGTTCATATTACCACTAGGTCAAGTATATAGAGGTATCGAGTCTGAAAAAATCAATATCACACAAATATTTAAAATTCGCCAGCAAATCGTGATGTATGGCAATGTTATCACAAGGTAGCTATTCTTTTCACTAATTTATAACTTTCTTACATGTAGACTTCTATTGATCCCGAATTTTCAGCATTTGGCCAGATTCGAGATCGAATGAATGGGTGGAAAAATTCAATCTAATATATTGTTTCTCATCTTTTCTAAACTAACAAATCATAGCTAAACTCAAGCGGAACAAATTAGAATTTTTAGAACGGATTAGGAGTGCTATGTACAATACAGTGTACCTTGACTAATTCAGTAGTGAATAGACGGGATGGTGATGCGGACTCATGATAAGCGGGCAGAAAATTAGCAGCTGCCGTGCTACTACTTGGCTTTCTTGATAAGCCGGGAATCAAAGTCCAATGTCGGAAATCGAAGTGAGCGGTGGCTAGCTTCGTTGTAGCCTAGGAATAGCAAGCAAGATCAAATCTAATAGGCGAAAGCCAAAGTGAAAAATAACCACGCTTTCATGATCACCCATTGCCCATACATGGGTACCCAGTAGATGGGTGGCTATTCTCTTTTCTGATCGGGCTTCGCTTTGTGGAGAAATACTTAAATTTAGGCTCAAATATCATACTATTTAGTATGATTATGTGTGGCATTAGTAAGCACATGCACTAATCACACCACAGCAAATCCTTGAGGGGAGCGAACGGTTGAGGGGGGTCTGACCCCTGCTCGCCCCCTTTGGCTTCGCCCCTGCTTAGAAGATCGATGCCCTCGTCGATCAACCACAAACTAGGAACGTCCCCTCTTGGAACACATATATGCGTCCAATACTGGCACATGTGCCATGTTGTGTCCTCTCTGGGCCAACACACCATGCTCCACATGTCTGCCACTTACCCGCACACGCCCATGTAACCGCGAGGATCAGATCCGATACCACTTGATACACCCTGGACTCTCATAATGGGTTCTTTGCATAGAAAACAATGTTTTCCTATGGTTGCAACTGCAAAGATTAAATCTAGGTGATACTTGTAACGGTTTTAAAAGGACTCACCCTTGAAGACCTATAGAGGGATAACGTTCCCGCAAACAAACATGGTTTATGTAGAATGTACATGTTCCTCCTCGACGCTCGAGAAGATGATCAGTGCCACAAACAGACAGCGCTTCCGTAATCGGTCACACGTCCAGCATGACGACGACCTTCGTCCCTTGCTCCAGTTGGGATACGGAAGCAGTGGATCCACAAGAACTCCAGCAGCACTATGACATGGTGGTGGTGATGGTGGAGAAGGGCTTGAGTAGGGCTTCTCCTCAGCATTGTACTCGCGAATAGTGGAACAACTAGAAAGGGGGAAAGATGCAACCAAAAGGCATATGAGAGAGAATGTAATGATTGAGAGAGAGGGGTCACCACCATCTCCTTTTATAGGGGAAGGGGCAGCCCCTTCCCATGGCCGGCGGCCAAGAGGGTGCCCCCACCTCTTTCCTCATTGATGTGAGTGGACACTACACTCACAAATATTCATCTCCACTTTCTCCCATTAATTTTCCACTCAAGAAACCAAAGGTATTTCCATTAAAGCACTTTAATTCACTTGGTTTAATGCTACTCAATTTAATGAACATTTCATTTAATGAGTACTTCATTTAAGGAACACATTAATATTTTATCCCATTACAATATTTTGATACACCAAAACTATTTCGGTAGTTTTATTAGAATAATTTCTGCGCTCTCTAGTATTTTCTCTTGTGTTCCGTATCCACTCAGATGCGTCGACGAGTCTTAAATATGTCACCCTACGGTTCGTGAACTAAGTGGACATGATCGATATTGGGTCGCGAGGAGATAAAAAAACTTTTATCCTACGCGGGACACCCAAGATCCAGCTCAGGTTATAAGCCACAAGATTACCACTAGACGCGCATGTACGGATTATTGATAAAACGCGTCAGTTGATGTAGTGCCGATCGATCTCACGATCAACTCTTCTGGATCCCACAAACTCCTTCGGCGGATCCCCACGAACTCCTCTGTCTCCAGCGCCACACGTGCAACGCCTCTACCAATATCCATACAAACTTGCAACTAAGATTTGAAATGACACCAGTTTGAGTTATAATTCTTTGAAATTGCAGTCCATGATTTTTACTATGAGTTGCAACTGGAGTTGCAATTAGGATTTTTTAATATAAGTTGTAAGTAAACTCGCACTATAACCAGCCTGGGAAGAACCGTGTGTGTTTGTCGTGCATGATACTCTAAACCCTCTCCTGTCGCACCGGTTGGCATGCATGACACACATGATACTTGGCAAAACCGTGTGTGTTTGTCGTGCGATTGCAGAACGCTTGTTGAGGAGCTAAAATAGTCAACCTGGGATGGTACACAAGCGGCAGGCGCTAGAAGCAGTATTTTTTGTACGTGTTTTGCTAGCGATGGACATCTTTTCATGCATCGATGCTACAAAACGATCGAAAAACTTCATGGCAACCGCTGAAACAACCGGAATTTTTTTCCCTAGCACCTCTAATTAAGCGCCCCACTGAATCCCGGCAAAAAAACAAATCAAAGCGCAACAAAGACAAGATGAAGTCCAACAAGGGGAAATAATAGCCCAACTAGGCAAAACAATAGCCCAACAAGGAAAAACAGGGAACAATGGGTAAACGGGCTGAACTGAAGATGTTGCAGTCGACAGAGAATCAGCTTAATTCTGGATCAACTGAGCGCAAGAGACTCCTTTAATTCTATGTCCCCAAAATCTGTGTGTACGCGCCCTGCTCGTGCTTGCATGTTATATGTGTTCTATGCTTTTCTCGGAAATGTGCATTTTGTTGAGCTTTTTTGGTCATTTTATTCTGTAAGACTCACAATAAACATTCATACTAAATACCATGTTTGTGTTTACATTACCGTCCAAATCATCGAGGGATGCTCCGGGCTTCATCAGATGGGAGGTCGATTGGAAAAAATGGGGAAGATGTCTCTCATGTTGTCCTTCTCGCTACTATGATTCGGTGATGTCTCACAACAATATGAACTAAGTCGAAACAAGGGAACATAATTGAGCATGGGTAATTCAACTTTAGGGTAACAAAGCACTATGTGTAGAAGCAAATGCAATTTATTTTGATCCACTGAGTTGTGTCTTGAATATTAATCTTTAATTCCAACAGCGCCTTTGCTGGAGTAAATTTTCACATACCCTTCCAAGTAGATAACACATCCACCAGACGTATTTGTTTGTGCATGTGCGCCTTGCACAATATAGCAATCTAAATTGGAAATGAGAAGGACTATCCAATGATATGTCACAATCTAGTTGTTTATCCTCCAAAGGAGTATAAATTTCAAATTTCAAATTGGAAATAGAAGGACTATAGCAAGTATCATTTCACAACTATTTTGAGTGTTTGCTCATTGCTTCGTGAATTTCTAGATCTAGAACAGTCTTAAAATCGATAACACTAAACTAAGTGTTTCACGGCTAGGGTGAGGGCCCCATCTGTGGATGGACGGCCAGAGGCAAGGGAGCACTCAGGCTAGGCTTTGCAGGGGCATCCAAAGGTCACCACATGGCAACATGGAAGTGCAGGCTACTCCGTATTTTCTACATTTGAGTTTTGTAATGTTTGACTCACGGTCAGTTTACCAAAAAAAACCACCTCAGGCTGGATTAAAAAGGACTTTGAAACGCCATGCAAAAAACATGCACTATTGTTAGAACAAAAATGGCAATACATCCAAACATAGTGCAACTAAAGACTGGATACAACATTAATTCAAGACAGGACATATAATCGTAGTGCGACCGTAAACAGG
Source organism: Avena longiglumis (assembly GCA_030063025.1). Lineage (NCBI taxonomy): Eukaryota > Viridiplantae > Streptophyta > Magnoliopsida > Poales > Poaceae > Avena > Avena longiglumis. The sequence goes on along the minus strand of CP125977.1, from coordinate 85,327,185 downwards.
ACAAAACATGAGCACATGGCAGGACAAAAGACAGGACATGCTAATCCAGTGCAAAACAGACACTCATTGAAAAGGTTGGGATTTCATGAGCAGTGGATTGCTATGATTATGGCATGTGTTACTTCATTGAGATATCAAGTAAGATTCAACTCGAAGGAGACGGATGTGTTTACTCCTACTAGAGGTCTTCGACAGGGGGATTCACTATCCCATATTTGTTCCTTTTGTGTGATGAAGGTTTATCGAGTCTATTGTTGCATGAAGAAGAAGTTGGTGGCATCGATGGGATACGGGTGTGCAGAAATACACTGTCAGTTTCACACCTATTATTTACTGATGATTCCCTGATTCTTATGAAGGCGGTTATGACTAATGCAACTTTCTTGCAACATGTTCTTGAGTCCTACTGTGCAAACTCGGGACAATTGGTGAGTGTGGCTAAATCTAGAATTTTCTTTTCTCCTAACACTCATGCAATTTTGAGAGCAAAAAATCTGTGAGATGCTTCATATTGATATAGAGGCCCTGTCACATAAATACCTTGGACTCCCGGCCCTGGTGGGGGCAGACCGTATTGATTGTTTTGAGCATTTTATTGACATGATCATCCAATGGATTAGTGGATGGAAGGGAAAGCACCTCTCTATTGGAGGGAAAGAAATTCTTCTCAAAGCGGTTGCCCATGCTATATCTATTTATGTTATGTCTGTGTTCCTTATTCCTAAAGCGGTAAGCAAAAGGATGATGGATGCGATAGTTCAATTCTGGTGGGGTGACAATAAGAATTATAAGAAGATGCGTTGGCTGGATTGGTGAAAATTGTGCTATCTAAGAAGGAAGGAGGGATGTGATTCAGAGACTTCCATTCTTTCAATCTAGCCATGTTGGCAAAACAGGTTTGGCGGTTAATTAATGATCTTAATTCTCTTTATGCAAAACAGGAAATATGTGGGGTCCAAAGCTGTGTCTCAAGTGGTTTGGAAACCCGGTGATTCATATTTTTTGGCGGGTCTTGTGGTTACCAAAAAACATTTCTTCCGTTTTGGTGCTTTCGAGATTAAGGATGGATCGCAGATTAGGTTTTGGGAAGATAAGTGGCTTGGCCAAACTACTCTTCGCGAACAATATCCAGCTCTATATTCGATTGTTAGACACAAAGGGGATACAATTTTCACAGTGATGGAAGACAATCCTCCTAATGTGTCTTTTAGAAGAAGCCTCATTGGGCCTCGACTGGTATCTTGGAACAATCTACTATTACGATTATCCATGATACAATTTTAGGACGGTGTTGACGTGTTCAAATGGAAATTACTAGAAAGTGGTAAATTTTCTGTTGGCTCACTATATAGAGCTTTGGTCCAACCCGATATCCCGGTCGCTGATAATAGTAAAATTTGGAAAATAAAAATACCCCTTAAGACGAAAATATTTGCATGGTATCTACGGAAAGGGTTAATTCTAACAAAGATAATCTTGCAAAGAGAAGTTGGCATGGAAGTACACAATGCATTTTTTGTCATCACGATGAGACAATTCATCATTTATTTTTCCATTGCAAATTTGCTCGCTCTATATGGTGATTCATCCAAATAGCTTCTGGTTTATCTCCTCCATGTTCTGTAACTAATGTTTTTGGTAAATGGTTGCATGGAATTGTTGATAAGTACAAAACTTTGTTTAGGGTGGGAGCGCTTACCATTATATGGTCGCTATGGCTTTGTATAAATGAAAAGATTTTTAATAACATTGTGTCTTTTCTTTTACAGGTTATTTATTGAGCCACGGCTATCCTCCGATCATAAACTATTCTCTAACGCATGGAGTTTTGCGAATTGTTTGTGGAGGGTTGTACGTAATTGGAGGATACGGCGATGGATATTTTCTTCCGATATGGATGGCCGCGTGATTTGAGGATTGATTTACCTTAGGTTGAAGACAATTATTTCAATAGTGCCTTTTTGTAATGCGTGTCTATCTTTTTTCCCTAGTTCTATCGTGTGTATGGTTATGTGCATCTTGGTTATGCAGAGGCCGGGTGTGAACATTAAATATTTTATATTAATAAATGCGCTCATTTAAAAAAAAGGTTTCTCCCTGATGGTGATATTTTAAAGGCTGGCCCTAAGACATGTTCATCTTTTATTTGACAAAGTATACTAGCTGGCTTAACCATGTTCAAAAGAGGATACATATGGAAGAGTGGAAATGGAGAAAATATTAAAATGTGGACCGGTCGATGGATACCGTCAAGCCCAACAAAGAAGCTTATATCACAAAGAGGAGGTATGGTGTACACAAAAGTAATTGAACTGATCGACTGGTCGTTGGGATGAAAAAAAATGCTGGAAGCAGCGTTTATTCCGGTGAATGTACGCCGTATCTCTATCTCTTCTCTACTATATAATTTGTGTTAAGATGGTTTTCGTTTGTGGTCTTCGTCCGTCGTCCGTTGTTTGTAGAGGCTGATTTGGATGTTTGTCAACTTTTGGAGTTTGTCTCGATTCCGGTACCAGCTTCCGTGTATGCAAAGTTCAATTCCTGGCCCTAAGTCAAAGGTTCTGGGTGCCTTCCCCGCGACTCTCCTTCTCGTCTTTCCTAACACATCTGGCGGCGTGGTCGTGAGTCACACGGTGGCAGAGTCAGGAATTGAAAATTTTCTGCAATCACGGATTCCCTCGTTAGATCCGGCAGGTGGCGGACCAAGACTGCAGTGTCCAGGAGTTCCGTCTCGCCTTTCTGGTCCTTCTCCTTGAATGAACTCATCCGGGACGCATGAAATCGAGCAAATCGTCTTGGTTTTCTTCACCCCTGGCCTAGCGTCACCACTGTCATCCCCATGCCTCCGCGATTCAGCTCAGCATCGTCCCGTGATACCGGTGAGGATCCACACCTTCCGCACAACTCCTATCTATCATGGGCCCTATGTTTCGTCGCCCCGCCGTGTGGCACCACCGTGCGCGCTGAAATCGGTTGTCCCGGTGACGATCTATCCTTGAGCCCACAACCCACGGGTGAGGTGAGGTGCGAGCGCTTGGCCGGAGAGTTGTCATGCCATACAGACGGGCCAGCTCCACACTTCCGCGCTATCAGGCAGCTGCACTTGCGTCATGCCAGTATGCCACGCTGCCATGTCTCAGTGATATAGATCGGTTGAAGTGCACATAGATATGAATATGGCTAGCAAGAAATGCACATGGCCATCACCAACTGTAGCTAAAGTGCATATAGATACTCTGTTTGGAGGTGCTACGAATTGAACCATAAAGGGGTAATCCCTGTCGTTTGCTCTTGATGGACAATCAAAACAGCTCTTCATGGTGAATAATTTTCTTCTGAATATCCCATGTGCTTTTAATTTGATTTGATGCAGAGAAACATAGGAAAATTTGGAAGTACCAAAGTTTTCTGGTTATAAATAGTGCACTGTATGTGTTTGTTCATTTGACTACAAGAGTTGAAGCCCCTGCCTTCGACTCCGCAGGCTTGCCATGGCGGTGAAGCAGGCATCATCAACTACCTAATCCCTGACGGATGCCTGGTAGGTTAGTGACCTCGAGGCCACTTCCTCACCACCAGCGTCACCGCTCTCTACCCGGACAACGCATACAACGGCTCCCTCGTCCTTGACCACTGCCTGTTAGGTACTAGCTCGGAGGTCTGATTCCCACCCACCCTGGTATGTGTGTGTTTATTTGTGAATCCCTTTTTCACCTACAATGTATGAATGTCAATGCATAGCTTAACTGAATCTTCAGGAGCAACAACGTTGGGCATCAATGCACCGGATTTTAGTTCCAATTTCAAACTAGATGCTTATTTATTGTGCCAAATTTACTCTGATACTTGCTAGGTTATTTGGACCAGTTTGATGGTATGGTGTAATTGATCAAATGTGTTCTCTTTCCATACCATGTTGGTTTCAATTGCATCTGTTGGGATTTGGGATTGTAGTTGTGCTGGACATGACTCTAAACAACTCATATGCCATGTGTTAGAGCACTACCAAGTAGGTTCTGTTGTAATTTTGTTTAACATGCCAATATCGTGGGCTAACATATAGCTCTGATTTGTTGTCAAAAAAGCTCTTTAGAAGTTTTTAGTATACTATATCAGTTAAATCAGTTATGTTTCTGGTCTATTACAGTTTGTCTACGAAGAGAAAATTCATTATAATTTCCCTTGAGTACTACTACTTATATACTTTATTGTATTACAGGATACTGTGAAATGGGAAACAACATATTTTGATTGAATGCATGTACTTCCTCCGGTTCATATTAATGGTTTCAACTTTGTCTAGATACGAATGTATTTAGTTTAAATACTTAATTAGGTACATACAAATCTAAATAAAATTGAGGACATGAAAGAAACTTGAGGAGACGTGTTAACACATAAAAAAGTTAACGCAAAAAAACAATTTCTAATTATGTATTTCTCTATGCTATACAAAATTCAATAAAATTAAACTTGTAACAAAGCATGAACGCACCGGGATATTTACTTTTTCAATAAGATTCCTAAAGACATGTCAAAACCTATCTCGTAGGTCAATCCACACATATGTCCTGACATCGACGGATAATTAGAAAAATAAATAAAATAACTCCATGTGTTGATTGGATCCATTAATTTTGGGGCAGAATTTGAATTGTCCCAGATTTTTTAACCCAAAAGCCTGGCGAGGGAGTACGATGTTTAGCATTAAAAGGAGACCAATTTGAGTTGCCGTGAGTTGTTACGAGTAAAAAATAAATTAGATAATTTTTCATTGAGCCGATATTTGTTTTTTAAAATTTTAAGTGCTATCTCAACATAAATTTTTATAAAAAAATCAAATAGGCCATAGCAACGCACAGACATTCAGCTAGTATTATAGATTCCGCTTAATCTTCATGGTTTCTCGGATTTCATTGCCTGGAAATTTACTAAACATGGTGCATACACGGTCCTGTCAAGATATTATTGTCAACGGTGTTATCAGTTTGGCCCTAATGCAAGTCAACTATCTTTACCTGGTAGATCGTCATCTAATCCAATATGAAGTATTTTGTGGAAGTTAAATATTCTTAGTAAGGTAAAGATTTTTATTTGAAGAGTGCTTCATGGCATTATACCTCTGAAAATTATTCTGGTTAATTGCCATATTGGTAATAGTGGTCAATGCCCAATATGTCAGATACATGCGGAGGATATTTTTCACCTTCTCTTTCGGTGTGACTGTGCAAGAGAGATGTGGATGGAGCTAGGTTTAAATGAGATAATTTCAGAAGTGATGGTTTTATCAATCAAGCTGGTTCTACTGTGCTTGAACATTTGTTGATGTTACCGGACAATTTATTCCCGGGGATGGAGACAGTAAAACTTAAAGAAACGGATGCTATGACGTGCTGGTATTTATGGTGGATACGTCGTCAGCTTACTCACAACGAAAGTGTGCCGCCAATACACAAGTGTAAACTATCAATCTTGGCTATTACTGCAAACACCGGTAAAGTAAACAAGGCTCGGATGACGGGTGGCTCAGCGAAGTGGACGAGGCCTGAAGCTAGAGTCCTAAAACTGAATGTGGACGCATCATTTTATGCTTACTCATGTGCAGGTCCAGTAGGAGCAGTGATTCGAGACTATAAAGGAAATTTTGTTGCTGCAAAGAGCGTTCTATTACCGCATGTCCACTCCGCGGCGCTGGCTGAGGCGCGAGAGATGAGAGTAGGCATGTCCTTGGCGTCTAGCCTAGGTTGTAACAGAATCATCATGGAGTATGACTCTATCGAGAAGATTGAAGCATGTTCTGCGAATCGAGATGGTGGTCTAAGGGCGCGGCAATTTTTGCAGATTGTGTGGACTTAGTGTCTTCCATTGGTAGTGTGGTTTTTAAATTTTATCCGAGGGAAGCAGAGCTCACACGAGATTGCAAATTTATGTTTTTGAATAACATTGCTTGTAATTGGATTGATGAAACCCCCTGGCTTTATTCTTGACAAAATCATAAACGATGTAACTGTTGTTGATGATTAATAAAGCCTCGCAGCAGGACAGAGTCCGGATGCTTCCCTAAAAAACACTCATTTCAAGACACTAAATTGCACGACGCGAGGAACACAACCGCGAAAAGAGGGGACAATAAAATCAACGAGACATATCAATATTTGGTTTAGTTTTGAAAAGCTCAAGGAATACAAATTTTAAAACAGATGATGATTTGTATACTCGGTTCGGTTTTATGTATTTAGATTTCGAATAAGGCAAACCCTCACAACCACTCTTGTGAAAGGGCCTACTCTGAGTTGGAACCGAATGTGCTAGCAGGGGTGGATCCAGGATTTGACCATGGGGAGGGAGGGGGTGTTAGGGGTGACCCTTTAGGGTGGCCTAATCTCACGGATCTCGTGGCCAAATCGATGGGAAAACGAGAGGAGAGGGAGAAGGTAGCAGAAGCGAACACACAGCTCGCGAAGAGCACGATGAACACACGCAAAACTCACACGATACAAGGCCGATTGCTCCTGAACGGCCACCACCGGTCTGATAGAATCCTCGCAAGGAAAGATCGGTCAACGTGCTCCCTCAAATCCACATCGGAGAGTTGGGGCGGGTCTTGACAACTTGGACACGAGACACCGAACTCCAAGGCCTTGTTCAACGATGGATGCATGATGCAAAGTCCAATCGAGGTTGGTGACGATAGTCGGTCCCCTTGTAAGAGGATGAGGCAAAACTAGAGATTCCACACAAGGGGGTTGTCTTTAGTCTATCATCTATGCCTAAGGGATACATGAAGTGGCGGAGGCTCTATTTATAGGCCAGCCACATAAACAGGGGTAGTTTAGGGATAAAACTAGGGTTTGGACGAGCTAGAGGGGTACATGGGCTGAAGGCCCATCTGGCGGTGCGCATGACCATCTAGTGGGCCAGAGACTCCGGTCTGGGCCGGAGACTCCGGTCTGTCTCCAGCGTTGTCTCCGGAATGGTGTACTGACTGTCCCCGGGTCGGTTACTGGGGTCGGTCTGGTGTAGCAGGACCGGAGACTCCGGTGTAGGCCGGAGACTCCGGTGGTTCAGCCGTGGCTTCTTCCGTCTCCTCTTCCAAGCCTCCGTATTGTCGGGCTTGATGTTTCGGTCTTCCTCCCTTGCCTCTGTACTTGTCGGTGTGAACCTATCATGCATATGTGATAGAGTATGAAGTAGCATACCATTCAATAGGGTAGGAAGTGGGCTCGCATAGAGGAACTGATTCACCTTTGGAGTCCATGACGACTTGGCGTAAGTTGGATACCATGATGTGGTAACGACCATAGGTCGGCCTACATCAGCTCCCCCCCTTCAAAAAGAGTCGTCCTCGACTCTACATGCTCATCACAAAGTAGAAGAGGTCGAGAGAACTTCTTGATCCTGGGGTTCACCATATAGTCGTCCTCGGGAATATTTACTTGACAACCTTCAATGTTCCTTCACCTTCCATGAAGCCTACAAAGCTAACAACAAAATCAAAGCAACACTTAAAGCATAGCCAATTCATGAAGATTATCGCATGAGTCCTCAAGTAGAAGGAAGTCACCTTATCTTGTAGAGATAGCTCGATGAAGGGTAGACATAGGTAACCCTCTTCGGTTCTTCTTGTCAACACGTGGTTGGTAGAGGTTGACGTGTATGCACTTGTACCTTCACGCAACAAAGACCAAGCAAAATATTTGCATGCGTGATAGAGGAGCATGTCATATGTGGCATGTACATTCTTGTTCACAACACTATTAGCACAATACATGTATAGAAAATGGAATGCATATGCAAGGTTAATGTGCATGGAAATTGTTTGAACATCATCCAAATGTGGGAACTCAAAAACTCCATACAACGTCTTAGTGGGGCACTCAAAGCATTGGACCAAAATGTCAATCAACATGTTTGAGGCAAGAATAGGAGAATTTGGCAAAAACACATGAGGAAAAATATCCAAAGAAACATCATTATGTGTGCAAACCAACCATTGGAAAGAGAAATTGTTCGACATGTTGGATTTCACACACAAATCATCGAAATCAAATATCATGGGAAAATGGGTATCCCAAGAGAAAGAAAAAACAACATGTTTGCAAACAAACCAAATGAAAGAGCAAGTGGTCCTTATGTTTGCTGCAACAACAAGACGAGATTCTTGGAAGCTCTCATGACAATACATGCTCTTAATGGCATTATGGTTGCACACAAAACATCGGAAAGGTAAATTGTTCAACAATTTTGTTGCAACACACAAAGCATCAAAATCCAATAGCAAAGAAACATGATTGACATAAGGGGAGATAATACCATTAACATGATTTCAAGCAAACCATAGGAACGAGCAATTTGCCAACATGAAAGATGCAAAGCATGCAAAAGGTATCAGAGCTGGGTTCGATCTTGAAGCCACTTGTGGGATGCTCTCAAGAGCTCTTTTTTGTCAACTCGTGCTCAACCGAGGTTGACATTATATTGCGACTACCTACACACATCATACACAAAAGGAAGAATGTGTGTGCATGGTAGAGATACACATCATCCATCATGACGTATCTTTTCTTGTGCACATCACCATTAATGTCAATCAAGTATGAAATAGATGCATGGTGAGTGTGCAAGTGGGGAACATGCTTATCATGGCAATTATCAAAATCTCAAAAAATTGTGAAAGCTATGGGGGCCATCTCATTATAACGCACGTGATCAATGTTGTTGCAAGAAAAACAAGTGAAATAGCAAGCATTCATCTTATTGCAAGCAACGGGAGAAATTGAATGACTAGCATGACAAGGCAAGTCCGAAGTAATTGGAGGATACACACAAGATGCATAGCATGGCATGTTTATGGCAATGATATCGCAATCAAACAATTCCACATGACCAATATTATTCAAAGGCAAAGAATCACATGGGGATATGAATGAAGCATATGTAATGTCACAAGTATCATCCATAGCATGCATATCCTTACAATTCATCATGTCCACTCGTGGGATCATGGCATCATCAACACCCTTATTGTTACCTTGGCCATACCTCTCATATGAAGTGGGTGTTGTGGTAGTAGTGGCCTCCTTGTGGACGACTTCGACTTCTTGATGTAGCCATGACGTAGCATCCTCTTCATTCACCATGTACATCTTCTCCATTCGAGGCATCATTGCTTCATGGCTTGGCGCGTCTTCATCCAAGGAACCTAGCACAACATAAGAGAACAGACTAGAGGTAGAGTTAGAAATATAAATGGTCTCGCTTTACCTATCAACTACCACTCTCAACTCACTATGAGTATCACTCATGCCCTCCAAGTGGAAGCACTCGATCTCACATAAGGTGGAGTCACTCATCTCACTCTTGTTCTCACTCAAGTGGGCTAAGTGGCTCTCATACTCACATGGGATTGGTACCACATCATCCCTCAAGCATATGGGGATAGGCTCAGTTTCCTCAACTCCATGCGCCTCCTTTGGTGAAGGGAAAATCCCATGCTCACCATTCTTGACCTTGTCGTCTCCAAAGTTGGATGCCATAAGATGGGCATCATCGCTTGCCTCCATGGTTGAAGGGAAAATCCCATGCTCGACCGCCTTGTGTCCATCTTGTAGTAGTGGTGGAGGTATGATAACCCACAAGTATAGGGGATGTATCGTAGTACTTTCGATAAATAGGAGTGTCGATCCCAACGAGGAGCAGAAGGTGCTGAACAGTGGTATGGAGCAGGAAATACCTGTGAATACTTAGCAAATGGATTTTTTTAGTGGTTTTCTGATAAGGCAACAAAACAAAGAGCAAGTAACAAAGACAGTAAACAAACAGAGCAACTGGCCCAATCCTTTCTTAGCAAAGGACAAGCCAGTGGAAATACTTATAAGGACCAAACGTTCTCAAGAACACATGGGAATTCTGTCAAGTGCTTTCGCTTCAAATAGCTGAGTACTCTTCTTTGGTATTCATAAGTGTTGTGTGGGTGAACCTGTGCTAACATACTGCCCTTCCTAGGACTAATACATACTTGTGATTAAACCCCCTGCAAACATCCGTAACTACAGGAAAGTAGTTAAGATATAAATCTAACCACAGCCTTAAACTCTGAGATCCTACACTCCCTTGTGCAAAGGTGTCCTAACGGGGGTTCAGGTTTTTGTCACTCCGGCAACCCCACGATTAGTAGCCAAATACACAATGTATTCCTCTAGTCCCATAAATGGTGAAGTGTCATGTAGTCGATGTTCACATGACACCACTCGAACAATAGCACCACGGCTTAAATACTAAACCATTGAATAATAACTCATCACAGATTCACTACTAACAACATGACTTCTCCCATGTCCTCAAGAACACAACGAACTACTCACAAGACATCATATGGATCAAGATCAAAGATGATATGGTCATGGATAACAATCTGAACATAAACAATAATCCAATGTTTCCACTCACAAGCATCAACTACAATAGTAATTAACACCAGGAAAGTTCCCCTAATGAACTAAGCAATATCCAACACAATTGATACGGCGTGACGGAGTGGTGATGATGGTGCTGGTGGAGATGATGGTGTGGATGATGATGATGATGATGATCTCGATGAAGCCTAGCTTTATGATGGTGTTGATGGAGACGGTCTCCCCTCTCCGGGAAGGAATTCCCACGGCAGAAATCTGTCTGCCGGAGAGATCTTTCTATCTCGGTGTTTTCCGCCCCCAGAGGTGGCGGAAATCTATCTGTGGTCGCCCCCCGTTTATTAGGGTTCCGAAGGGAAGTTATAGGCGAAGGGGGGAGTCGGGAGCCGGGAAGGTGGGCCAGACCCACCCTAGGCGCGGCCTTAGGTAGGCCCATGCCTAGGGGGTGTGGGCCCCCTACAGCCCCCCTTCGCTCCTCCTTCTGGCTTCCTTCGTCTTCTGGTGAAATAATATGTTTCCATATTTTTTTGGTATTTTTCTGATCTTTGAGAAATTGCACCGAAACGCCTTCTTTTCCATCAGAATACAGACTCCGGTAGTCCATCCTCTAGGAATCATCCAACATGCATAAACAGATGAAAAGCCATAAGTAATACCTCATAATAAGACAAATATCAATGAACAGAGCTAAATTATGATATAGAATGGTGATGCAAATTGGTTGTATCAACTCCTCCAAGCTTAGACTACGCTTGTCCCCAAGCGAATACTGAGCTCAGTAAACATGCCCACATGTTTATGGAGTGAAGTGTCGATAAAAGAATACGAACAAGAAGCATCACACTTACCATTGCACAACTCATAGAAGAAAACAACTCACCATTATACAACTTAGCTTGCAACCAAGCACAACAGTCAAAATAGAGATGCATAAAGATAAATCATAATTGGAATTGGCAAACTTGTTCTTGGTCAGAGAAAACCTGGCAAACAATTTCACAACAAGATTTTTGTAGAAGTTTCAAAACAGGAGCACTCTTTGCTCAAAAAGTTTTTTCACAAGTGAAGGCTTTCAAAGTAATAATCAATAGATAAGAGTTTTGTGCAAACAAGGAATCTAAAGAACATGATTGAATAAATCACCATATGAATGATTGAAACACAACAACTCAAATGCTTGCTGGAGATAGAGAGGAAATAGGTTTACTGACTCAACTTGGAAGCTGGGAGAAAGGTCCCTTCTTAGAGGGTAGCAGGGATTAAAATTCATAAAGAGCTTCCAAAAGATTATGGTACTTACTAGCTTTGAGCCCTCATTGTCCCTATCATAAGCATCTTGAGATGGTTAAGGTTAAAGTGAACAAAGATGGAGTATATGCTTGACAAAATATAAGTTGGAAATCTCATGTCCCTTGAATATGAGGGCCACTCCTCATGGATACTCAACTTAGGGCCTAGGCACGTTCTTGTCACTATAAGTATTTGCATATCATTGAGAACCGCCAACGGGGTACCCCTTGCACATGGTACAAGAGATTTTATATAACCAAAATGACAAGGCAAGCAGACAATGAGCATCTCAGCAGTCTTTTTATTTACTATGTGCATAGTTTTTTATTGAGGATGCTTCGTAGATAGCTCACTATGGTGATGCTGCAAGTTTCCACCATGATTAGGCATGGCTTAGGCTAGTGGCCCAGGTGTTTCTCTAACACAGAATACAAACTCCATGGACTTACAAGTTCCCACTTCATTTCACACTGGTAACATCCATAGAAAAAAGAGCACGATATCAATGTTGTACAGAGTACAAGTGCTATGTTGAAAACGTTGCCCGTGACAGCACGGTTCTGCTAATCCCAACGTATAGATGCAAGCATATACAACTTCGATGTCCACAATGGTTCAGGTTTATTAGGGGCAAGAAATAAAGTGTGCCATCAAGTTCGTGAGAGCTTTACTAACTAGTTTTCTCATAACAAAATACTTTTTAATTTGGAAGGTAGATGAAGCTTCATAATTTGCTTGGAATAGAAAAAGCTACTTGGTAGATATAGTGGACACAAGTGGCAAAAGTATGGTTCAAAGGAGTTTGGGATCATGAGAAGTATGCCTTCTCAAAACAGGTTTTTGGCTAGCAAGGCTGGGTAACAAGCAAGAGAGTTGAAATAAAAAGGCAAACATACAAGTAATAAAGCCAAACATGCAATCTTTCTTGAAGACACAAAAGATCCTAAATAAAGAATACTAAGCTTATGAGCCAACAAGAAAGAAAACAAATGATACCAAATACCTGTAAGCCCTTTCTTTATATTTTCTTTCAAACCTCAAAATTTGTTGCTACTGACCAGAACTCGGTTTTCCAAAACCAAGTTATATCCACTTGATGCTCCCAAAGTGGTGCCAATACTGATCAACAAGATCCATCATATAATAGAGATTGCAAACTAAAATAAGAAGTGCAAAAAGTAAAAAATGAGTTTCTCATTAATATTCAATAAAGGAACTCACACAAGGGATACATAGATAATCAACTAAAGGAGAGATACTTCCACATGCAAACCAAACTATAAGATAAGTTCTCTACCACAGATATGAATCCACTAGAAGGTAAAATATGAAAGATAGTGGTGGTGTTATCGCGACACTCCCCCAAGCTTAGAACAAGCCAAAGGGGATGCCAAACCTGATGACGAATTACTCCTTTGGAGATGGTGGTGTTATCTTGATAAGCTCTTCAATAAGTTTCATCAACTCCTCGAACTCAAAAGTGAGAGTTCGGATCAGCTCCGAGTTTTGCTCTATACGGTTCATGATCATGTAAGTCTGAGAATCCCAGTTCTTGTTGTTCTTTCCTCACTCTTCATCCCTAGCATGATCCTTCGCTAAATTGTTAGAACGACGCATATCCCAAACCACAGGCAAATTCCCTTTGCGCACATGTTGGTATTAATATTCATGTATAAGTGTATGGAAGGGTCTCTTGTTACGTGGAGGAGATGACTATAGATTGTAGAAGAGACATGGAGGTTTCCCTCCTGTAGACATTCGTGCTGTCCTCCCAAGCTGGGTAGGTTGTACTACCAAACGAATGCTTGCGACGGTAGCGCGATTGTCCGGTTTCTTGTCTCCCTCCATGTCTCCTTCATAACCTACTAGAATCTCTTCCTCCTTTGGAACTTGAGGTTCTTCTTCTTCGGGCTTCTTTCCTTTGTCGTCGGGGGAGGCCATGACGCTCTAAACTTGAGAAGATTTCCTGACAAAAACAAGTCGAAAACGAAAACACGACGAGAACACGATGCACGAACCTCGGGCGATCCGGGGGGTTATATATTACTAAGTTTCAATGCATAAGGAAGGTTTTGACACGAAAACGAGGCGGAGACGGAGTTCAGGGAGAGGACACCCCCTTAGGCGTGGCCAGGCTAGGGCTAGCGCCTGGGGTGGGTTCGTCCACCCCCGGGCTCCGTTTCCTCTTCAGTTCCGTCTTGCAACTTCCCTTAGCTATTAAAAACATTGAAAATATGAAAATATCAGAGTTTCACGAACCTTCTGTTTTCACCACTTTTACCTATTCAAAGACGAACTTTGCAGATTCCTTTTCTCCTTCTCCTGATAATTTCCTCCATACAAAACCTTTGCACAAACTCAAAGACAACATTAGTGTAAGCAAAAACAATAGACCTTTGGTACACACTTCAACTGAAAACCCATCAACACAAAAGCTTCTATAAGAGGCAAATGCAAAGGATGGCAAAAATCTGTCAAAACAGACCAATAGGTAAAGATTGATTTTTTCGAAGACCTTCTGTTGCTCAAATCAAAAAGTGCAGAACTAATGAAAGTTGGGTAACAACTTGGAGAACAAGATCAGAAAAATTCAGATCAATATGAAGTACTGAGCTTCCTCACTATTTTTTACAATACAGCACAAAAAACTGTCCTAGGACAGTCACTTTTAACAACTCTTCTACTTCACAAAACCTACTGCAAACTGTCCTAGGACAGCCACTCTGCAGATTCCTTTTCTCCTTCTCCTGATAATTTCCTCCATACAAAACCTTTGCACAAACTCAAAGAAAACATTAGTGTAAGCAAAAACAATAGACCTTTGGTACACACTTCAACTGAAAACCCATCAACACAAAAGCTTCTATAAGAGACAAATGCAAAGGATGAAAGAAATCTGTCAAAACAGTCCAGTAGGTAAAGATTGACTTTTTCGAAGACCTTCTGTTGCTCAAATAAAAAAGTTCAGAACTAATGAAAGTTGGGTAATAACCTGGAGAACAAGATCAGAAAAATTCAGCTCAATCCGAAGTACTGAGATTCCTCACGAATTTTTACAATACAGCGTAAAAAACTGTCCTAGGACATACACTTTTCACAACTCTTCTACTTCACAAAAGTAGTTGGACTTCACACAAAAACCAAAACAGAAAGTATAAGGAGAGGTTATTACTGAGGTAATAACTTCCAAGACTCTACAAAACTCTTGGGTTATCTCCCAACAAGTAATTTTCTTTAATGCCTTTAAGTTAGGCTTGAAACTTTCAAAGATGCTCACATATGATATATATATCTGAAGTGAAAGAGAGCATCAAGAAGCAAATAACCAACACACTTGAGTCTAACCCACTTCCTATGCATAGGAGTATCATGAGAAAATGAATTGTTGAAACAAAAAGCCACTAGCATAGGAAGACAAAACAAATGCAACTTCAGAGCTTTCAATATAAAACGGAGAAACTTAACATCATTGAGATGCATAAAACCTTGTTTCCCTCTCTCATAATAACTTTCAGTAACACTTTGAATAAAGTTGACAATATAGCTATCACTGGAAACAACTTTATCATAAGAATAAGCATACTTACAGTCATCAAAAAGAGGTCCAAGGTCATAGACTGGATCAATAGAAGCAAGTTGTTTCATCATGAAATCTTTATTAGGCAAGCTATTTTCACAAGGAGATTTAGCAAATTTGGAAAATTTAAACTCATAAGAATCTCCATCAAACTTAGTTAAAACATTTTCCTTCTTACAATCAATAATAGATCCACAAGTATTCAAGAAAGGTCTACCAAAAATTATGGGACAAGTTTTGCTAGCTGCTGAATTAAGCACTAGAAAATCAGCAGGATATTTAATCTTACCACAGAGAACCTCCACATCTCTTACAATGCGAATGGGGAAATGGTTTCCTTATTAGCAAGGTGAATAACCACATCAATTTTCTCAAGCTCGCAAGGACCAATCTCATGCATAATTTCCCTGTAGATCTCATAAGGAATAACACTTGAACTAGCACCAATATCACATAAACGATAGTAGCAATGATCACCAATTTTAACAGAAAGCACATGAACACTAGCTTTTCTAGTTTTAATAGGATGAGAGATAATATTAGAAGCGTCTTCACAGAAGACAATGTGCACATCCTCTATATTTCTAGTGACAGTGTCTTTCACAATTGCTACCACAGGTTCAACATTCAATTGCTTACCAGGCTCCACAGTTTTCTTTGTACCTTTGTTATTTGCATTAATAATCATAGAATACTCCTTTACCTTAGCTGGGAAAGGCATCTTCTCAACATGAGGTTCAGGCACAATATGATTAGTAGTACAAACTTGAGTACTTCTAATTGGAACATGATTAAGAACATCTTTATAAGGAGCATGGTAACTATTCCACTTATTCTTGGGAATTTCCATGTAAGAGGCAAAGGCCTTAAAACATTTGGCAATACTTTGGGAATCAAGACCAAATTATTGCGAATATCACGGAAGCCATCAGTACCCATAAAAGATTTAATGCATTCATAATCATAGTTTATACCTGACTTTCTTCCTTTGTCATTCTCCCAAGCTTCAGTGTTATCATGAATACGGTCTAAGAGATCCCATTTAGCTTCTTCCTTCATACTTGTGAATGATCCAGCACAAGAAGCATCTAATAAATCTTTATCATGAAGAGACAACCTAGCATAAAAGTTATTGAGAATAATATTGTTAGGGAGTTCATGAATAGGACATTTAAGCATTAGCAGCTTCAATCTCCCCAAGCTTGAGTTGTATTTTCTACATCAAGAGGCCAAAATTTATATATAAGACTTCTATCCTGTTGGATTTCACTGGGAGGATAAAATTTAGAGTAAAAGAGAGGTGCCATCTCCTCCCACTCCATGGATTGTCCATTCTTTAGCAGCTTATACCATGCCTCATCTCTCCCTTTCAAAGATATGCAGAGTAACTTCTTCACCTATTCAGTTGTGATACCTACACACTTAAACAACCCGCATAATTCATGGATATAAAGCAAGTGATCACCAGGATGGACAGTTCCATCCCCAAAATAATAATTATCCATGACACGATTAACAATACTCGTAGGTATCTTAAAAGGGTCTATCTCAACAGGTGGTGGTTTATCTACTACCCTTTCAGTGGTAGTAGTTTTCCCAAACAGAAAACCAAGTGGGTTATCCATAATGGAAACAAAGAAACAAAGAGTAACAAAATCAATACTCACAGTGAAGGTTTCCCTTACCAATTCCACTCTTCGATAGCGCTTCACTCCCCGGCAACAGCGCCAGAAACTAGTCTTGATAACCCACAAGTATAGGGGGTGTATCGTAGTACTTTTGATAAATAGGAGTGTCGATCCCAACGAGGAGTAGAGGGTGCTGAACAGTGGTATGGAGTAGGAAATACCTGTGAATACTTAGCAAACGGATTTTTAGTGGTTTTCTGATAAGGCAACAAAACAAAGAGCAAGTAACAAAGACAGTAAACAAACAGAGCAAGTGGCCCAATCCTTTCTTAGCAAAGGACAAGCCGGTGGAAATACTTATAAGGACCAAACGTTCTCAAGGACACATGGGAATTCTGTCAAGTGCTTTCGTTTCAAATAGCTGAGTACTCTTGTTTGGTGTTCATAAGTGTTGTGTGGGTGAACCTGTGCTAACATACTGCCCTTCCTAGGACTAATACATACTTGTGATTAAACCCCCTGCAAAATCCGTAACTACAGGAAAGTAATTAAGATATAAATCTAACCACAGCCTTAAACTCTCAGATCCTACACTTCCTTGTGCAAAGGTGTCCTAACGGGGGTTCAGGTTTTTGTCACTCCGGAAATCCCACTATTAGTAGCCAATTACACAATGCATTCCCCTAGGCCCATAAATGGTGAAGTGTCATGTAGTCGACGTTCACATGACACCACTAGAAGAATAGCACCACAGCTTAAATACTAAACCATTGAATAATAACTCATCACAAATTCACTACTAACAACATGACTTCTCCCATGTCCTCAAGAACACAACGAACTACTCACAAGACATCATATGGATCAAGATCAAAGATGATATGGTAATGGATAACAATCTGAACATAAACAATAATCCAATGGTTCCACTCACAAGCATCAACTACAATAGTAATTAACACCGGGAAAGTTCCCCCTAATGAACTAAGCAATATCCAACACAATTGTTACAGCGGGTCGGAGTGGTGATGATGGTGCTGGTGGAGATGATGGTGTGGATGATGATGCTGATCCCGATGAAGCCTAGCTTGATGATGGTGTTAATGGAGACGGTCTCCACTCTCTGGGAAGGAATTTCCCTGGCAGAAATCTGTCTGTCGGAGAGATCTTTCTCTCTCGGTGTTTTCTGCCCCAGAGGCAGCGGAAATCTATCTATGGTCGCCCCCGTGTATTAGGGTTCCGAAGGGAAGTTATAGGTGAAGGGGAGAGTCGGGAGCCAGGCAGGTGGGCTAGACCCACCCAGGCGCGACCTTAGGTGGGCCCGCACCTAGGGGGTTGTGGGCCCCCTGCAGCCCCCCTTCGCTCCTCCTTCTGGCTTTCTCCGTCTTCTGGTGAAATAATACGTTTCCATATTTTTCTGGTATTTTTCTGATCTTCGCGAAATTGCACCGAAACGCCTTCTTTTCCATCAGAATCCATACTCCAACAGTCTATCCTCCAGGAATCATCCAAAATGCATAAACATATGAAAAGCCATAAGTAATACCTCATAATAAGACAAATATCAATGAATAGAGGTAAATTATGATATAGAATGGTGATGCAAATTGGGCGTATCAAGGTATTCTATGTTATCCAACTTGGTGAAGTAGAGGTCTTCATTTTCCTTGTTCGCGAGGTTGCGGAAGTCAAGCATATACGTTGAAGCTTGATGGCGTGGAGGAAGGCTTGCTCTTGGTGCCATTGTGGTGGTGGCACTAGTATTTGAAGGTGCCTTATGATGGTGTCGACGGAGGTCATTGGCGTGCCTTGCCGATGGTTGCTGTAGGTGGCGCACGTTGTCATCCACATGACACTCGCGACGACGATCACTTGCCTTGGAACTCTTCTTGTGCTTGTGGTGCCTTCTTGAGCTTGATTGAGAATTATGGATGGTGCTCATAATGAATTCTTTGTCTTTATGGCAAAGATGCCTTTGACGATGTCTTGTATCCTCTTTATGGTGTAGATGCTCATGAGAGGATGTTTGTCGATGAAGATTCTTGTTTCTTGGCGCCTCTTGATGCATATGATGTTTGGACGCCACTCTTCTTTGGATAGGAGGTGGAGCTTGGCGCCTTGGAGGTGATGGAGCTTGGCATCTTGGAGATGGTGGAGCTTGACGCCATCTAGGTGGTGGCACTTGATGCCTTTTCGAGGGTGGAGCTTGACGCCTTGGAGGTGGTAGCGCTTGTCGCCTTGGAGGTGGATCATCGAAGTAGGTGGTGCCCTTGTGTGCGGCACGCTTGGCCTTGAAGGTCATGGAATCTTGATGATGCGCCTCCTCTTGCGTGGCTTCGTAGGCTTCCATCTCCACGTGGTGGAGGAATTCTTCATGGCTCATGGAGGAGCCATCAAAGTCGATGAAGTTCTCCGTGTCTTCCATGCGCGGCGAGGCATCGTCGATGTTGCACTCGAAGTCATCCATGCTTGGGGAGTAATTGTTGGTGTAGTACTCCATATCACCCAAGCATGTGGAGCCATTGTCGATGTAGTGCTCCATGCATGAGGAGCCATTGTCGATGTAAAGCTCCAAGTCTTCCATGCTTGAGGATCCATAGTTGATGTCATGCTCCATATATTCCATGCATGTGGAGTCGTCGTAGGTGTAGTGCTCCGGGTCCTCAAAACATGCTGAGCCGTTATCGGTGTTGTGCTCCATCAAGTTCTCTATACTTGTGGAGTCGTAGTCATGGTGGCTCATCATGGATTCTTCATAGATATCATCCTCGGTTCCGGAGTCCCTAGACATGATTCACAAGACCAAGTGTTGTATATGGAAGTGGTAGAGGGTGTTGGGATGCAACGTCAAACCTTACTTTACCTTGGAAGATAGTATCGTGCAAGTGGACACACTTGAGAGCAATAAACCAAGCAAAGTGAAGTTCACGCGGAACACCAAAACCAATTACTAACCAAACACACACACACACACAAGGCCTATGGTGGATAGGTATGGAACGTGTCATGTCAAGAACCAATCCGAAATCAAGATGTTGTATTGGCAAGTAAAGAACCACAATGATCACAAAGCAAACAAGTCAATTCAGAAGATAGGAAATATGTACAAGAAAACACACACGGTGGGATAAATGGGACTTGTGCGATGGAGAAAGTGAGCTAAGAACCAAATGATTACCTAGCGAACGCTAGTTCGATTGCACAAGATTGGTGGGCTACAAGATATGCACAATAAGTACCACCTATATGATGTTCATTGAGCTTGCGCTTCCTATTCTATGAGGCACTTGTATATTTCTTTCTTACTTTGATTTTGCTTTTTCTTTTTTTTCTTTTTTTTTCTTTTTTTTACTTGCCTCTTCCTTGTGCCAACAACTATACAAGATAACTATATGAGATAGCGCTCACAATGTTTGCTCGAAATCTACAAGGTATAAAATGTGCATATCCCAAGCAATCATAAGAGGAACTAGTCTCAATAGGTGTTTGTTGCTCGCAAAGATAGTGGGGTTCACAAAGGAATGCAAGTGGGGAAAGTCGCGGAATGTTTATACCTTTCATCGACGATCTTCACCTTTTATTTTTGGATTCCGCCTTGCTCACGGAATTTGGATGGAGTAGATAGCATGAACAACGTGGATGATGATGTAGATCTCCTTCTCCTCTTCGAAACAAGCTAAATAACACCAAAATCCAAGTTCGAATGCAAAAGTTATGCTCAAAACCATGAAGTGGTTTTTCGGGTGAAGACTCCGGTCTGGAGGGCTGAAGACTCCGGTCTGGAGCTCAAAAAGTCCGAAAACTCTGGTCTAGGCCGGAGACTCCGGTCCAGGAGATTCCAAAACGTCTAGAACTCGAACGGGACGCGTTTTGGGCGGAAAAACTCGAACCAAAACCTCAAATCGATGGGGGAAATCAAGGAATTAGGCCATGGGAACGCAGGGGAAGGTAGATCAACCAGTTTAGCAAGTAATTCATGGATCAAACCCTACCAAAACTCACTCAAATCACAGATCGATCCAAAACACGAATTGGGGCTGTTTTTGGTGGAATTTTCGAATTTATGGGGAAAATACCAAATCGATGAGAAATCCGTTACAACCAAAAGCTGCTGATACCAATATGTTAGGGGTGACCCTTTAGGGTGGCCCGATCTTCACGGATCTCGTGGTTAAATCGATGGAAAAGCGAGGGGAAAGGGAGAAGTTAGCGGAAGGGAACACACACCTCGTGAAGAACACGATGAACACACGCAAAACTCACACGATACAAGGTCGATTGCTCCCAAACGGCAACCACCGTTCTGATAGAATCCTCGCAAGGAAAGATCGGTCAATGTGCTCCCTCAAATCCACATCGGAGAGGGAAGAATACCTTGGGGAGGGTCTTGACAACTTGGAGACGAGACAACGAACTCCATGGCCTTGTTCAACGATGGATGCGTGATGCAAAGTCCAGTCGAGGTTGGTGACGATAGTCGGTCCCCTTGTAAGGGGATGAACCAAAACTAGAGATTCCATACAAGGGGTTGTCTTTAGTCTATCATCTATGCCTAAGGGATACATGAAGGGGTGGAGGCTCTATTTATAGGCCAGCCACATAAACATGGGTAGTTTAGGGATAAAACTAGGGTTTGGACGAGCTAGAGGGGTACATGGGATGAAGGCCCAGCTGACGGCGCACAGGCCCATCTTGTGGGCCGGAGACTCCGGTCTAGGATGGAGACTCCGGTCTGTCTCCGTTGTCGTCTCGGGAGTGGTGTATTGTTTGTCCCCGGGTCAATTGCTGGGGTCGGTCCGGAAACTCTGGTGTAGAAGGACCGGAGACTCCGGTGTAGGCCGGAGACTCCGGTGGTTCAGCCGTGGCTTCTTCCGTCTCCTCTTCCAAGCCTCCGTCTTGTCGGGCTTGATGTTCCGGGCTTCCTCCCTTGCCTCCATACTTGTCAGTGTGAACCTATCATGCATATGTGACGGAGTATGAAGTAGCATACCATTCAATAGGGTAGGAAGTGGGCTCGCATAGAGGAACGGATTCACCTTTGGAGTCCATGAACGACTTGGTGTAAGTTGAAGACCATGATGTGGTAACGACCGTAGGTCGGGCTACATCAGGGGGGTGAGAATGACAATGGCCACCGATTGTCATAGAATTTTTTTTACAAGATCGACCTATGTATAATGGTACGAGATAGTATAACATGATATATTATATCTCAAATAGTACAAAATATAGTAAACTCAGTACAAAGTTTGACAAACCTTTAGTGTCTTATTCTTGATTATTCGAAGATATTGTTTTAGAAAAATAAATTATACTGAAATTCTTCTCTTGTTTTTGTGTTTCAACTCTATGAAAGTGTAGAAACTAATATATAATTTCTATCCGATTTAACATAAAAACAAACTAGTGATACAAATGGATTAATAGACGACATACCTCAGAAATAGATATTATCTGTGATTTATACTCAGTCAAAGGCAGTATCATAGATAGCCTGGACCGGTCGTGGTCGGGCAGGCGCTACACGATGCAGCTAGGCCGTATCCTGCTCCCATCTCCTCTCGCGTTGGTCGTATGTAGGCAGCGGCAGGCAGCGCCCTAGCCACATCAAAAGGGGATATATGATTCAATCAATCAATCGAGCGATGGATCAATCTGCTAGTATTTCCAATCGACTGAATCTGTGTGGCTACTGGCAAGGCACAGACTTTTGATCCAGAAAAACAAGTCCACATGGGGAGATAGGCTATTAGGCTTTTGGTTAGGTGGGACCCATATGTCAGTGACCAAAAGTCAGTGCACAGCAGAGATAGCTACGTCAGAGGAGCCACGCCCCCCCTCCCCTCTTTCTCAGCCCTTGTGTGATTGCCACATGTCTCGGTAGATGTAGCCCCCCTCCCCCCTTCTCGGCCCTTGTGTGCTAGTCACATGTCTTGGTAGATTTTGTAGGCCGCAAGCTATACCAAACATGTCGCGTGCTTGATAAGAAGTTCTGCTCTGCAATAGTTTTGGGAGTGCGGCCTGAGCCATAATTTTCAAGGCCCCTAATATTATAGCAGCCAGCCTACAGGCGACGACCCATTAGACTGGTAAGCCATCTAACAGTTCAGCCCGTCACCTCGTAAAACCGTCATCGAGATATTAATTTGTGTTGACCAAGTTTTGATCCCAAAATCTACCGCACAAAGAAAAAGTATGGCGCGCTAACCAATTATCCAGTCTCATGCCTGTAATATTAGCAGATTAATTCATTATTGTCGCTAACCTATAATTAAAATTCTACGTTTTCCGAGAAATATAGATTATTTTAGAATTTGGCACCGGACCGTAAATTTTGCCAGCCCTACTCTGCACACAGGTATTAAGTTCTATCACGATGCTTCCCATTCCTACCCGCCACTCTCAACATGCTCACGAGAACATATCTAAGGTGTGCTGCTCTTCCTTCATTATTTTTGAGTTGAGTTGGTGTGCAGAATAGACTGGATAAGATAACATTTTGAAGAATGTAATGTTCTATGACCATGTGAATCGTCTATGACGCATACCATATATATGAGGCATTTCCCCCACATTATTACAAAGTACATTAATTTCCCCTGCATTTCACATTTAGGTTCATCCATGCAAAGAAGTCACATTTATGTCATAGTGGTTAGATTGATTCTATACTTAGTTCGCAGTCTTACTCCTACTAAAAACTTTGATGTCTAGAATGTGCCAATTGCAGTAGGATAAAGGGAAGAAACATTAACGACAACAGCAGTAGATAGGTGTAATAGAGTGCAGAAGGATATTTTAATTTGGACATTCTTGTCTAGAGAGCACATCATGAATAGATGGCATAAACTTCTGAATATTGTGTGTACTGTTACTCTTTCTAAAGAGTTAGATGATCTAGTCTGATGTATAACCCATCAGGCAATCAGTCAAATCTTTCTACCAGCGACAAACTTTATTAACATAGAGAGATTGATGATTCTGTATTCTTTGCTGTGAACTGGAAATTACAGTTCATCCATCTATTTTCTGACCGCACCGTTTCTGAACAAATTTATAAAATATTTCATTTTCAGGTTGGTATGGACTTCGAATCTATCAGCTTTTGGTGGCTTAGTGATTCTAAGAAAATGGTTCTAGATACCTTTACCTCCGCTACCCCATGGTGCTAATTGAGAACTCACAACGTAAAATTGCTTTCAACATCAACATTTGAGGGATTAATTTGCAAGATTTACGAGTAGGGTTGATCTTGATCATACATCATTGGAAAGTGTTATGAAAAGCCACACACTATGTATAGTATGTTTGGTTCAATAAAGAACATTGAATATGGAACTAGCTAGAATTCAGTTAAATCTAATGTATAACCCGTCAGGCAATCAGTTAAATCTTTCTGTATGCGACAAACTTTCTCAACATAGAGGACTTGATGATTTTGTATTCTTTGCTCTGAACTGGAAATTAACATTCAGACTTCAGACTCGCAAAAAGAAAAGCGCCCAGCCTCCATTTTCTGAATGCAGTATTTCTGAACAAATTTATCACATGTCTAATTTCATTGTCAGGTGATATGAACTTCTAATCTATCAGCTTTTGGTGGCTTAAGATTCTAAGAAAGTAGTTTTGGATACCTTTACCTCCGCTACCCCGTGGTGCTAATTGAGAACTCACACAACGTGCAATTGCTTTGAACGTCAGCATTGGAGAGGCTGCAAAGATTCAGAAATTATATGGGCGGAACATGCCCGCGTTAGCAGCTTGGTTTGCGACGGAGAAGTAGAGTTGGCAGGATAATTTCTCTATGGGCCTGGGCAATTTACATTTTGTTTCATTCTTTTTCGAAAAATTGCACAGTGTGGCTACCCTTGGATGCCTAGCTAACTAGCACCCCGTCGCGCGATCTCTGTTATGCAAAGCCACGTTATGTAGTCTATTGGAGATATGGACCGTTCAATATGGAACATGTGTTCGTTGGCAGTTCGTGGATCGCTTGGTACTAACTCGTCTTGAAGGACTAACTGAAGACCACCAACTGGTGCAAGCCATAGCCTGGTGACGTGCCCATGCCAAGGGAGACTGCTGGAGAAACGCAAGATGCATCCGGAGATGATAGTGTACCCGTATGTTGGCCACGGTAATCCTATCTAGTTCTCTACTATGCTGCGCTAGCAGGTATTACCTTCCATGCAATGGAATGAAAAGGACGGCATGCCCCTAATGTTCTAAAAGACGCAACTAACCGCCAATGACATGGCATGTTGTTACTTCCTTCCCAATGTCTCTTATTCCCCTCCTATTACCAGTACATATTTTTAGCTTTGCTCTCATCCCTCGTATGTTTATGTGGATTGCTGTAAATAAAAATGTTGTGATAGAATAAAAGAATCTATGTGAGTGTGCGCATGAGTGCATCTGTGACACAAAAAATGAACAAGCTGGCTCCCTGTTTCAGGTGAAGACGACGTAGAATAACCATATATACGCAGGAGGATGGCATTCTTTACTCGACACGATGGTTGCTGAGATACTCATTTATGTTTGTTTAGAGAATACTCATTTATGTCAGCTTCATGACAAGTCTTTTAGATATATACTCCCTCTATTTTTTTTAAAACATCCCGTGGGAAAAATCAGGAGTTAATTGCAAAAAACCATGACAATTAAGCGAGAAGTTAAAAAAGCCACCAGTTTTCAGCAGATTGGCAAAAATTCACGTACATTGCGCTGGTAGCTTGCAATGTGCATTGATGCTAGAATTTGGCCGCGCTAATGATGATTTCGACGGCAGGACCCACTATCAGGGGTGGCCTGGCACCACGGTGATGGTGAAGGACGACTTATGTTAGTCATATCTGACTTTTTGCTTATTTTGTAAATTTTCCTAGGTCCCAATTGTCAGCTCTCTCCTCCTCTTTTTATTTATTTTTTCTCGATTCTTCTGTTTCATTCATGTCCGCCTCACAGACTGCATGGACCAAGTCAAAATTAGGACATGGCCACCGGGAGGAGGCGCCGGTGAGCAGGATGCAGGGGAGGGGCGGGGTGGCCCGCCAACAATTAGGGAAGGGGAAGGCCCAGCTGCGCCGCAGGTCACGCCAGCGAGCGGGATGCGAAGGAGGGGTGGGGCAGCCCGCCGGCAAGAGGGGACGGGGAGGCCTAGCTCCGCCGCAGGTCAAGTAGGAGAGAATGGAGGGTGGGACGGACTTCCCGCGAAGACAGGGGCCTTGCTCCACCGCAGGTCACGATAGAGAGCAACAACGGGGAGGTCCAGCTGCGCACGTGAGGTTCGGCTGCAGCGGCTCGTCGTGCTCGATGGAGGAGCTGGAGCAGAGGGAGGCGCCGGCGACCTGCTTACTAGAGGTTTGGGGTGGAGCCGAGAATGGGACGGCGGCGGAGCATGGGAGGCCGGCAACAACATGTACCAAGTGGAATTCTAGAGAGAGATGGTGCAGGAGATAGGGGTACTGATAGGTGCCCCCCTACAATTTTACAAAAAAAGAATGTCACATATATCTAACCTTTATCGTCCTTTTCTATTACTATGGTGCCACGTCATCACTCACAGTGGGTCTCGCGGTAATCATCATTCGCGTGTCCAAATCCCAGCATCAGTGCATATTGCAAGCCACTGGCGCAATGTGTGTGAAAACTGGTGAATTTTTTGAACTTTTCGCGCAATTGTTGCTGGTTTTTGCAATTAACTCCAAAATCAGATATTCTAGGATTACAGCTCCGGAGGAATTAAGTCTCCTCCTTTACCTTCCGTAATAAAATCAGATGGTTGTTGGATATAATTGCTCTCATTGGCCCCGGCGCTAAGGCTAGTTCTAATGAGAGTATCATAAGTAGTATCATGCATGCTATGTTGGCAAAAATCTGTTGCGGCACAATAATTAATGAAGAAATAGAAGGTTGGAGTATAATAGGTAGATACCATATTATACCACGTAAAGCTAGAAATTCTAATGCATGTAAATCTTGTACACAATTTTACATTAAGATTTTATAAATCATTAAATATAGTGTTACTATGATACTATAATATGATACCATACACTATATATATAGTATCATACATTAGTATCATATGTATGATACTAGTAGTATGATACTTCCACTATGACTAGCCTAAGGTCCTCTGGATCTAAAAACAAAAAAAGAGGGAGTAATTCTAAGTGGGAGGCTTTATTACACTCAGAGTTGTTCTTTATTGGATGAGTGTGACTGTGACCGGTCTTTAATTCTTCATAACCATAGCAACGACACTTTCGTAGGAGAATTGTGTGTACTGTTTTTAACAAAGTCAAAATTTATCCATTTAATGATTAATGAAACCTAAGGGAAATATCAAGATAGCATAATTGTTGCTACCGAGTAGGACACATTTCTGATCAAACTATTGATATGTTGGTGCTTTCTGATATTTTAGAGTGAACTTTTATTGTCTTGCTATATGTTTGTTTCTTCGACGCATACATTGACAAGGTACACCACATAATTATGTCCATTTCGGAAGAAAAAACACCCACATAATTATGTATTTCCAGTTTTTATGAAAAGATACACTTTGTTCACTCACTCAAAGGATATTTTCTCCCAACTTCTTTAGCCAAACTTGGTTTGGTGTTATATCAGTTTATCAAGGCCAAATCTGAGAAAGATCTTGTTCTTGAATCTCTGCCGAATTACTCATTTACGACTTTTGATTTAGATTGGAAGATGTTTGTTATCGGCTCATAGCAACTCAAGCTTCGCCTAAACGCTTAGTCACTAGTCCCTATCACCACTTGTGGCCGAAAACATCATATAAGCACCTCAAGTTTAGCACATCTTCTCTTTGTAATGGCTAGAAAATTGAGCCAACAACGTTTTTAGCTTTCTAAGTTCACTAGAGTAGAGCCGATGAATCAACAATCACTGATTTTCGTTCTTTGCTAGAAAATTATCTCACTAATTGTTGGCAAACATCAACTTGGGAAACATATATCTACCAACTTTCGTTCTTGCTAGTGTTAAAATATATAGACTAGCCCTTTTCATTAGTTCGGACTTTTGGTCTAGATGGCTAGTGCATCAATTCAATATGGTATCAGAGCCGAGAGGTCTCAAGTTCAAAACCCCGGCTAACGCACTATTTAATCTACTCCAAATAGTTGCGCCCCCGATTACCCAAGTCTAGTGTCTTCCCAATTGTCCAGCCTAGACGTGAGGGGGAGTGTTAAAATATATAGACTAGTCCTTTCCATTAGTTCGGACTTTTGGTCTAGATGGCTAGTGCATCAATTCAATAGATAGAAAATTAGCTCACTAATTGTTGGCAAACATCAACTTGAGAAACATATATCTACCAACCTAAAACACCACGAGCTCATCAGCTTGGACATCAAGCATAAGATCAAGGTCTATAAAGGAGCCCCTGTTCCTAATTAAACTACAAAAATAAAAAATAAAACTAGTAGAACTTGTATAGGGGAGGATGTCTTGCCATGTCGCATCTAGCCCTTCCGAGAATAAACCAAGAAGAGAAAATAGGGATCAAAATTTTCCTTTGTCCTCTTATGAGATGGTAGTTTGCTTGTTTTTGATAGACCGAAATGTAATAGTATCAAGATGATACCCGGTACTCCTCGCTTCTACATCAACACGATATGAAGAGACTAATCAAGACATCAAGGATGCAAGCAACCAAACTACTGCGAAAGGAAAAAACAAAAGTAGTGGTAGTGACAGCAACCACCGGTCATTCCTTAATAACACACAAATTTCCAGAATGGTTCTAAAAAAATAGAGCTTTCGGGAGGGAGCGACACACATTCCCTGTTGTTGCCACATCAAATCACTTATGGCTAGATCATGGGTTTTCACCCTAAAGATCATGTCCGAGGAAGGAAAGGGTGTGAAATCGTCGCAATTTTTAAGTGCAACAAATTAAGATCAGATCTAGAATTTTCATTGCGGAGATCAAAGACCATGTTCTCGCAAAAGCACCATCAAGCAAACTAACAGTTCAACCGCAACCACTTGCTAGCCCAATTAATGCGATACTAATGCGATCTCTTTATTTTGTATTGGGGAAGCCCCGGCTGTCTTAGTGATAATAGATGGTGGAATCTAGACATGTCGATCGGTTCCTAGATGAATCCACCACACGTGTTCATTTTAACTGTGTCATTTACACTCTTACTCTTAGCTTGTAGTCACTTCGTATAAGGGAACAGGAAAAACAGTCGAAAGATCAAGCATGTGAGAACCAAGTTCCATCTCCATTTATCATGCACCATTGATCCGTGAATATTACGAGCTGCCTCAGAGATTCCTAAGTGACCAGCTACTCAAATGAGGCAACTCGTTGGTCCCGTTTACTGGATCTTCAAAAAAAGAACTCATTGATCCGGTTTAGGGTTTTGGATAATTTCAGTTTTAGCCCCTGCTTCTGTTTTAGCTCTTAGTTTTTAGCCTAAACTCATAGTTTAGTGGAGCTGCTCTCTAGCTCCCCTTTGTATAGCCTGAATAACTTTTATTTGAAAATAATAAAATATAAGCAGTGGGAAACCTACTACTTTTTTCCGAAATAGAGTGGGGAAACCTAGTGTAAAGCTTAAAAAAACACATTAGTACCGTTGGGACTGTTCCGTAGATGTTACCATGTTCTCTTCAGAGTTCGCTAGAAATAACATTTAGATCTCTTTATTTTGTACATGCATCAACCGATATAGAGGTCGAGACTACGTTCTCATTTCAGAAAAAAGGTATATCTTGTACTAGGATTTTTTTTTTGCATGTTAGTTCGTTGTGTGGAAGAAATTTGTCTTCCCGGGAGAATCTACGTTGTTTTTGGATAATACCCATCGATCCAAAGAGAACATAACATAACACCAATGTTATGTCGCCATTATCTCATTTTTGTTTACTTCACCCAATAACTTAGGCTTCCCTATATAAAGGAAACCAGAATAGGACACATGTTGCATCTTGGCTCTTTCTCATGGTTTCATCACCTTTTGTATTTTCTTTCATCATTCGAGGTATTGTTTTGGTGGTTTCAACATCTGCTCCATTTACTACCTCCGATCCATAATAAGTGTCGGGGTTTTTGTTCAAATTTGGACAAAAATGAACTAAACTCGTGACACTTATTATGGATCGAAGGGAGTAGTATAAAAACATAGTAATGAATCCTATACATTTTAAGTAATAAGGTTGCTCAAATAACTGAAATATATCCTTTCTTTTGAATGTACACCAAGTATATTGGATGTATTTGAACAATAGAGAGGTCTAGTAGCATGTTACAAAAGGACCCACCGTGGTTTAGAGCAACTTAAACGGCATGCTGAATTGGCCAGTTTAGAGCAAGGGCAATAGTATAGCCAGTTGTTGGCTGTAAGAAATTTCCACGTCACTTGTAGTCAAGCTAACAGCTAGCTTATATAATAGATAAGCACAAATTCTAGTAATTTATTAGTAGTATGGCTCACTTTTCACTTTCATATGGTGTCTAGGAGCACGCGCTGCAGCTGGCTCCTGGTCATAGTGGGGAGTAACTTAGAGTAGTAACATGTGTATGTTACTAGTCTAAGTTACTACCTTCATAGTGGAAAATAACATATGTGAAATGTCATGCAAAGTTATTTATTGCAATATAGACTCATTTTGTCTTAAAAAGTGTGATGTTATAGTAACATAGCTAGTTACCACAAGCCTCTCTCTCATCATTTAATTGCATGATATGTCATCTAAATGCTTAGTTGGCAATACATATAGGACTATGTTACTCAAGTTACTCTCACTATGACTAGCCTTAGCCGAGAGCCCACTCAGTTTCTCTCTCCTCTTCTCTCTCCTCCACCCAGACTAAAATATATTATTTAATTGCTTATAGCCTGCTTACATCAATTTATTGTACTTGCTCTTAAAGTACTCCATCTGTTCGGGATTATAGGTCCTACGCGCATACCTAGGTTGTTAATTTGACTAACAAAACATAACTTATATATTACAAAAATTATACCATTAAAAAATATAACCTCTAAAGTTTCTAATGGTATAATTTTTGTGCTATACTATTTATATTTTGTTGTTCAAATTGACAACCTAGTTATCCGCGCGGGACTTATAATCCCAAACGGAGGAAGTAGCTTGGAAGTTCACTCAAGTGGAGGACGGCCGGATATTGGTAGCACTGATGAAAATGGGACAGCTCCCACAGCCTAGGAAGAGGACGTCGGTTGCACTTCTTTAGGCAGAACAACAAGATCGAGAAAGAAGACCTGACCATTCTGGAGAAGAAGTATTGAATGAAGCCCTCTAGATTTTACGATGGATAGTTGCTTCCATCCCAACGTCTCCTATTCCCTAGTAGTACTACTCAAGCATATTTTTCCAGTTTTCTTCTAATCGCCCATATTATATTTGACAAAGCGGTAGTGATGTAAGGACAAAATATGCCGGGGAATGGAACAGTATAGCACTTGCAGCTGAACACAGAGTCTACAGAGATATATATGCGAGGAAAGCATCAATTACTCCACAAAGAGGATGGTTGTTGTGGTATTCATTTTAAATTTATTCCGAACAATAACTTCTGCACATATAATCTTGCTTGGGAGATTCTATTTTAATAGAGTCTTTCCTTTGCGTGACTATGGTTAGTCTGCATAATGGTAATATGGACAGCTATCGAGAAGCGAGAGACCAAAAAAAATAATACTCAATGTTGCACTGACGGACTCCAAAAGGCTTAGTTGGCTAGTATATATTTAGATTACAAGGAAGATAATAGTCTAAAAACGATTGCAATGAGAAAGCACACATACACTCATACAAATCGAAATAATTCACGGCCTTAGTAAAGTTTACATTAACATATACAATCTCGTATTTGTGTCAATGTAAGCATTATCCGCAATTTTGATCAAGGTGGGTCCATTACAGCGACGCCTTGAAAAGATGGATTAGGGACTCCCTTTGGTGCAGGTATTGGTATGCTAGGCACAAAGGTGTCTATGATGGCAGACTTGGCGACTCAACAATTTTGATATGAGGGTCTATAGTGTGTGTGATACGACCTGTGCTTCGGTATCCCCCCTTGAGGGAATGTTGATGGAAAAACCAGGTTTGGGTCCGTTTCACGCGGGTTCAAGGGCAGCGTTGGACTGGATCTTTTGTACCACGAGGACATACCTACACTTATAGAGTAGAATACAGGTGACGTGGACCGAGAGACCGAGCGGTGGGTCACATAAAAGGAAAACCTCGTCTTTGTCGTCTCCGTCTTCATCCGATGTTTCCTCAAATTATCTTAGAAGTTAGAACATCTCTACCTGTGTTTTTAGGAAGACGTTTTTAGGCCCATTTTTTTGTCTGGATGACAAATATTTGTCCAGTCGTGTTTTTAAGAAGAGCTCGGTGGCAGCAATGGCAGAGAGGTATCCGGGCGACCCTGCGGCGGTGAACGGATTCGGCCGGCGGTCTCTGAAGTCGTGGGAGGCGCAGATCTTTGCACAACTCGCTACATGCGCCGGATTTCCGTGCTCGACACTGGAGCTCAAGACAGCGTGACGTGCCGCCGGCGTCCGATGTCTGAGGGCGCCGACATGGTGGAGGAGATCCAGGCCACCATTGCGGCCATGGAGGACCCGACGCTCGCCGAAGACCAGGGCAACTTGTCGTACTGGGAGACTTTCTTCGCCGAGCGTCGGAACCAGCAGCTAGCCACGCACGACGGCGTCGGCACGCCGCCAAAGCAGCACAACGCCACGGCGCGCTGTCGGCGGTGGAGCGCTCCAGGACGAACGCTTGCGGCCGTCCTCTAGCACATCGCTCCCGGAGACCGTCCCAAGCTGGGCTACCCTCCTCGGTCGCCGTTGTCGACCGCCTAACACCGTTTGGTGGTGAACTGGCTTCTAAGGAGGATGGGAGGCCTCAGCTCCTCGTCATCGGCGTCGTGCTCGTCCGACTCGGCGTTGGCACAGTCGCCACGCCTTCGCTCCGGCCGGTGAAGCTAGAGGTGGAGTTGTCGGTGCGCTCGCTGCCGAGGACGAGGTCACGCGCAGCCGCCGAGCGACGACGGCGGGACCCAGGATGCCGACTACACATGCTACTACCGCCACTTCGGCATGTGAGCGGTGCGCCCAGCAGCATCGACGTCTGCATCAGCATCAACATCGGCATTAGCATCTCCCAATAGTTACTATTATTATTTTTACTTTTCTTTAGCCTAATCTAGTAAAAATTCGAGTATATATCTGAATTTGACATAATATGTACGAACTCGTTTATGTTTAAACAAAATCGTCTAAATTTTACTGAATTTGTTCGAAATTTAGCCAAAATTGAGAATTCGGCCTGGAAACGTGAATGAAAAACTGGACGTGCTAAATAACACCGGAATTGAGTCTAGCAGTCAAATTCACCCAACTAACAGTTCATCGACGTGGACCGGCATTTGCTTCAGAACCGCACGCGGGGCCGACAAATTCTTTTTTTTTCCTACCCACGACAAAGCACACCAGTAAAAAAAGTAACCGGTTCCTAATCTAACCGGAACCCACTCTAAAAAAAAAAAGGCCAGTTTTCCCATCCAAAGTTTTCCTTGGGGGGGCGTGTGATACATGGCTGGCCTTGTTCAGCTTCAAAGTGGATGAAGAGGTCTTTAGGAGCGTGGTTTAGTTTTGCATAGTAGCGATGTCCACTCGAGTCCGTGCATGTGATTGGGCCGTATCCGGGTGGATACCCATGGTTTGGTGTTCATGTATTGTCCCTTCATGTAGTGTTTACGTTTGGGCATGGACGGGGCCATGATTTTGACACTAGGAAGGAAAACACAATAGTCACACATATCCAAGTTGTAGGAAAGTATAAAAGTGTACCATGGTATGTTTTTTTTGTTCATTTGGAATATCCAGGAGTTTCCATGTCAATAAAATCATATTGTCTCCTTAGTAATATATATAGATTTGCAACAGTACAGTGGTACTTAATCATATATTTTCGTTCTGCGGGGTTACCAAACTTCAAGAAATATAGACTTCAAATATTCTTCTTAGATTTTGCGCCTTGTGATTATTTTTTGATAAATAGAATACATTAATATCAAGCTCATACAAATTATATCTCGCTTCTACAACAACACAATGTTAGGAGCTACTCGAGACATAAAAGTTGTATATAGAAAAAACACAAAAAACAACAACACCCGGACTGCACAAAGTAGCTCCAAGAGTGACACCTCTAGGAGATAATAGTGCACTAGCGTCACCGTCGTCGTCCGGTCTAAAGCAAATGACGGAGAAATCTGAAAATGTATTTGGCTAGAGATCCGTCATTTTCACGTATAAACAATGAATGTTAGATCAAAGGTTTTCACCCAACAACTCGAGACTACTTGCTCGGGAAGAAAACAAAATCACCATGTGATGTCATCCACACTTGCCAGGAACATCGTTGTGAAGCACCTATCTCCCGTCTCATAGTCGTCATGCACATGAATTTGACATCAAGTGTACTTTTATCAGATCTGTACATATATTGGGTAGTTCAGCTTCACATAGAAAGATGAAAAAGAAAATATTATGTACCGTAACATGTTTGGATTCATTCTCTGAATTTTGAGCTGAATATCACCGCTCTCTGTCACCCTAGCACTACCAAAATAAAATTTGGTGCGGCAGGGATTGTTCCCTGTGGGGATCGTTGTGACAGCAGGGGATTCACCCTATCCCACGGGACGATTTAGTTCCCACCTGGATTATTCTGAGAGGCCCTTTCCGTGGGTAGAAATCACAATGTGGATGTCGGCGTGTTTCCTCACAACGAAGTCACGGCAGATGTGAGGGACTATTTAGTGTATGATCCTACTCCCTTCATAACTGGCGGCTATGTGGACCATTCGTAACTGGTCGGAAATTTCAGAAATATGCAGATCAACGACTTGTGCAGCTATTATTAATAGGGAAAAAACGTCAGAAGCAAAGCCAGCGTGGGCCGTTCGGTGGAAGCGAGATGGACGGCAATAGATCAGTCCGGCCATCTGTTCCCCATCGGACTCCGATAGTTAGTATTTACCTAAAAACTATGATGTCTAGAATGTGCTAATTGCAGTAGGATAAAGGGAAGAAACGTTAACGACAACAGCAGTGGATAGGTGTAATAGAGTGCAGAAGGATATTTTGATTTAGACATTCTTGTCTGGCTACTCTATTTTGTGGTTCTTATGTGATTGGTAAAAACACAATGCTAAACACTTCTACGTGATGGGTTAGAGCGAACATCATGAATAGATGGCATAAACTTCTGAATATTGTGTGTACTGTTACTCTTTCTAAAGACTTAGATGATCTAGTCTGATGTATAACCCATCAGGCAATCAGTCAAATCTTTCTAATAGCGACAAACTTTATTAACATAGAGATATTGATGATTCTTATGTTAGATGTATATATATGTATATTGTATTTCCCCCACATGTTAGGGCTTCGCATATTTGCCTGCATCAGATTATATATTGTGGCCTTTACTAGAGGAATATATATGTTGCATATTCCTAACATGGTATCAGAGCAAGGTTTAGGGTTTCCGTGCCCACCGGTCCTCTACTTGTGATCGTCGTCGCCGTCAGCTCGCCCCGGCCACTGCCGGTTCCCGTTCTGGCCGCGTACGTGAAATTCGCGTTCTATTTCTCAGATTGGATCTCGGATCGGATCTGTCTCCTCGTCTGGATCGAGTTCGTCTCTTCATCCGCTCAGCCTGGTACTGCTCCCGTACTGCTCCCATTGAAATCCCCGCCTGGTACTGCTCCCCGCCTGGTTCCGTCGCCGGGACTGTTCGCCTGGTACTGCTCGCCTTCTCTAGTACTGCTCCTCACTAGTACTGCTCCTAGTACTAGTACTGCATCCCCGCCTAGTACTGCTCCTAGTACTAGTACTGCTCCTCAGCCTAGTACTGTTCCTCACCTGCGCGTGGAGTACCAGCTGTACTGCTCCCCGCGTGGAGTACCAGCCGCCCGACCAGCTGTACTGCTCCCCGCCCAACAGATCTGGTGGTATCCGATCTGTACAAAAAAAAAAAAAAAGAGATATGTCTTCCGCATCGGGCTACGTTGCGATTCCTCGCTGCCCGGTGATTTTCGATGGCGCGAATTATCCTGATTTTGCTGCCTTTATGCGCGTTCACATGCGCGGTCTCCGTCTTTGGGGTGTGCTCTCTGGCGAGGTCTCTCATCGCCGTGCCCTCGCTCGTGGCTCCTCGCCTCGACGCCGATTGTGCTTGCTGCTGATGCTTCTCAGGAGGCCAAGGATGCTGCTCAGAGCACTGATGATATTGCTGTTGCTGCCTATGACCTGAAGTTCAAGCAATATTCTGCTGATCTCGAGTCCTATCGTCACGCTCTGACTGCCTACACTCAGTGGGTCGATGAGATTGTGGCCTTTGGCCCCAGAGGAATATATATGTTGCATATTCCTAACATCTTATTCTTTGCCGTGAACTGGAAATTACAGTTCATCCATCTATTTTCTGACTGCAGTATTTCTGAACAAATTTATCACATGTCTAATTTCATTGTCAGCTGATATGAACTTCGAATCTATCAACTTTTGGTGGCATAGGATTCTAAGAAAATGGTTTTGGATACCTTTACCTCCGCTACCCTGTGGCGCTAATTGAGAACTCACAACGTGCAATTGCTTTGAACGTCAGCATTGGAGAGACTGCAAAGATTCGGAAATTATATGGGCGGAACATGCCCGCGTTAGCAGCTTGGTTTGCGACGGAGAAGTAGAGTTGGCAGGGTAATTTCGCTATGGGCCTGGGCAATTTACATTTTGTTTCATTCTTTTTTTCGCAAAATTGCACGTCGTGGCTACCCTTGGATACCCAACTAGGATCCCGTGGTGTGATCTCTGTTATGCAAAGCCACGTTATGTAGTCTATTGGAGATATGGACCGTTCAATATGGAACATGTGTTCGTTGGCAGTTCGGGGATCGCTTTGTACCGAGAGACCACCAACTGGTGCAAGCCACAACCTGGTGACGTGGCCATGCCAGACTGCTGGAGAAACGCAAGATGCATCCGGAGATGATAGTGTACCCGTATGTTGGCCACTGTAATCCTATCTAGTTCTCTACTATGATGCGCTAGCAGGTATTACCTTCCATGCAATGGAATGAAAAGGACGGCATGCCCCTAATGTTCTAAAAGACGCAACTAACCGCCTGGCTGCATCAATGACATGGCATGTTGTTACTTCCTTCCCAATGTCTCTTATTCCCCTCCTATTACTAGTACATATTTTTAGCTTTGCTCTCATCCCTCGTATGTTTATGTGGATTGCTGTAAATAAAAATGTTGTGATAGAATAAAAGAATCTATGTGAGTGTGCGCATGAGTGCATCTGTGACACAAAAAATGAACAAGCTGGCTCCCTGTTTCAGGTGACGACGGGGTAGAAGAACCATATATATCGCAGGAGGATGGCATTCTTTACTTGATGATGGTTGCTGGGATACTCATTTATGTTTGTTTAGAGAATACTCATTTATGTCAGCTTCATGACAAGTCTTTTAGATATATACTCCCTCTATTTTTGTTTAAACATCCCGTGGGAAAATCAGGAGTTAATTGCAAAAAAACCATGACAATTAAGCGAGAAGTTAAAAAATCCACCAGTTTTCAGCAGATTGGCAAAAATTCACGTACATTGCGCTGGTAGCTTGCAATGTGCATTGATGCTAGAATTTGGCCCCGCTAATGATGATTTCGATGGCTGGACCCACTATCAGGGGAGGTCTGGCACCACAGTGATGGTGAAGGACGACTTATGTTAGTCATATCTGACTTTTTGCTTATTTTGTAAATTTTCCTAGGTCCCAATTGTCAGCTCTCTCCTCCTCTTTTTATTTATTTTTTCTCAATTCTTTTGTTTCATTCATGTCCCTCTCACAGACTGCATGGACCAAGTAAAATTAGGACACGGTGATGGTCGTCGGGAGGAGGCGCCTGTGAGCAGGATGTAGGGGAGGGGCGGGGTGGCCCGCCAACAATTAGGGAAGGGGAAGGACCAGCTGCGCCGCGGGTCACGCCGGCGAGCGGGATGCGGAGGAGGGGTGGGACGGACTGCCCGCGAAGACGAAGACAGGGGCCTTGCTCCACCACAGGTCACGACAGAGAGCAACAACAGGGAGGCCTAGCTGCGCATGTGAGGTTCGGTCGCAACGGCTCGTCGTGCTCGATGGGGGAGGTGGAGCAGAGGAGGCGCTTGCGACCTGCTTACTAGAGGTTTGGGGTGGAGCCGAGCATGTGACGACGACGGGGCATGGGAGGCCGGCGACAACATGTACCAGGTGGAATTCCAGAGAGAGATGGTGCGGGAGATAGGGGTACTGATAGGTGCCCCCCCTACAATTTTACAAAAAAAGAATGTCACATATATCTAATATTTGTCGTCCTTTTCTATCACTATGGTGCCACATCATCACTCATAGTGGGTCTTGCTGTCAGAATCATCATTAGCGCGTCCAAATCCTAGCATCGGTGCATACTGCAAGCCACCGGCGTAGTGTGCGTGGATTTTTGCCAATCTACTGAAAATTGGTGATTTTTTTGAACTTTTCACGCAATTGTCGTCGTTTCTTTTTTGCAATTAACTCCAAAATCAGATATTCTAAGATTACAGATCCGGAGGAATTAAGTCTCCCCCTTTACCTCTCGTAATAAAGTCATATGGTTGATGGGATATAATTTCTCTCATTGGCCCCAACGCGAAGGCTAGTTCTAGTAAGAGTATCATAAGTAGTATCATGCATGCCATATTAGCAAAAATTTGATGTGGCACAACAATTAATGAAGAAAAAAGGGTTAGAGTATCATAGGTAAATATCAATCATAGCACGTAAAGCTAGAAATTCTAATGCATGTAAATCCTGTACACAGTTTTACATTAAGATTCTATAAATCATTAAATATAGTGTTACTATGATACTACAATATGATACCATACACTATATATAGTACCATACACTAGCATCATATGTATAATAGTAGTAGTATGATACTCCCACTATGACCATCCTAAGGTCCTCTAGATCTAAAAACAAAAAAGGGGGAGTAATTCTAAGCGGGAGGCTTTATTACACTCAGAGTTGTTCTTTATTGGATGAGTGTGACTGCGACTGGTCTTTAATTCTTCATAACCATAGCAACGACACTTTCGTAGGAGAATTGTTCGTACTGCTTTTAACAAAGTCAAAATTTATCCATTTAATGATTAATGAAACCTAAGGAAAATATCGAGTAATAGCATAATTGTTGCTACTGAGTAGGACACATTTCTGATCAAACTGTTGATATGTTGGTGCTTTCTGATATTTTAGAGTGAACTTTTATTGTCTTGCTATATGTTTGTTTCTTGGACGCATACATTGACAAGGTACACCCACATAATTATGTCCATTCCCGAAGAAAAAACACCCACATAATTATGTATTTTCAGTTTTTATGAAAAGATACACTTTGTTCACTCTCTCTAAGGATATTTTCTACCAACTTCTTTAGCCAAACTTGGTTTGGTGTTGTAGCAGTTTATCAAGGCCAAATCTGAGAAAGATCTTGTTCTTGAATCTCAGCCAAATTACTCATTTACGACTTTTGATTTACATTGGAAGATGTTTGTTATCGGCTCATAGCAACTCAAGCTTCGCCTAACCGCTTAGTCACTAGTCCCTATCACCATTTGTGGCCGAAAACATCATATAAGCACCTCAAGTTTAGCACATCTTCTCTTTGTAATGGCTAGAAAATTGAGCGAACAACGTTTTTAGCTTTCTAAGTTCACTAGAGTAGAGCTGATGAATCAACAATCACTGATTTTCGTTCTTTGCTAGAAAATTATCTCACTAATTGTTGGCAAACATCAACTTGAGAAACATATATCTACCAACCTAAACCACCACGAGCGCATCAACTTAGACAGTGGCGCGCCTTCGGCTCGTGCTAGTGTCTATAGTAGTCTCTAGATGGTCCAATGACCTAATTGTAATTTTTATTACTTTTAGAACTCTTTGTACTGTTGTTGATGATTATTAGTAGACCGGTAGAATTTCTCAAAAAAACCACCACAAGCTCATCAACTTGGACATCAAGCATAAGATCAAGGTCTATAAAAGGGCCCTGGTCCTAATTAAACTACAAAAATAAAAATTAAAACTAGTAGAACTTGTATAGGGGAGGATGTCTTGCCATGTCGCCTCTAGCCCTTCTGAGAATAAACCAAGAGGAGAAAAAAGGGATCAAAATTATCCTTTGTCCTCTTATGAGATGGTAGTTTGCTTGTTTTTGATAGACAAAAATGTAATAGTATCAAGATGATACCCGGTACTCCTCGCTTCTACAGCAACACGATATGAAGAGACTAATCAAGACATCAAGGATGCAAGCAACCAAACTACTGCGAAAGGTAAAACAAAAGTAGTAGTAGTAGTGACAGCAACCACCGGTCATTCCTTAATAACACACGGATTTCCAGAATGGTTCTCCAAAAGTAGAGCTTTCGGGAGGGAGCGACACACATTCACTGTTGTTGCCACATCAAACCACTTATGGCTAGATCATGGGTTTTCATCCTGAAGATCATGTCCGAGCAAGGCAAGGGTGTGAAATCGTCGCAATTTTTAAGTGCAACAAATTAAGGTCAAACCTAGGGTTTTCATTGCGGAGCTCAAAGGCCATGTTCTCGCAAAAGCACCATCAAGCAAACTAACAGTTCAACCGCAACCACTTGCTAACCCAATTAATGTGATACTGGTGCCCACGATCCTGACATTGACACTGCCACATGACCCATAATCACGGCCGCACAACATGCATCCCAACGATGCCCGTCATCGCACATGCATGTAGATCATATGAAGTTTGACGAGAGTAGAAAGTCATCGGCGTCTCAAAATCCCTCATTGGGGAAGCCCCGACAGTCTCAGTGATAATAGATGGTGGAATCTAGACATTGTAGATCAGTCCCTAGATGAATCCACCTCACGTGTTCATATTGACCGCGTCATTTACACTCTTACTCTTAGCTTATAGTCACTTCGTATAAGGGAACATGAAAAACAGTCGAAAGATCAAGCATGTGAGAAGCAAGTTCCATCTCCATTTATCATGCACCATTGACTCCGTGAATATTACGAGCTGCCTCGAGGTTCCTAAGTGACCATCTACTCAAATGAGGCAACTCATTGGTCCCGTTTATTGGAGCTTAAAAAAGCTCATTGGTCCATTTTAGGCTTCTGTATAATTTTCAATTTTAGCCTCCGCTTCTGTTTTAGCTCTTAGTTTTTAGCCAGAACTCTTAGTTTAGTGGAGCCTGAATAACTTTTATTTGAAAATAATAAAAATATAAGCAGTGGGGAAACCTTTTTTTTCGAAATAGAGTGGGAAAACCTACCGTAAAGCTTCAAAAAAAAATCATTGGTCCTGTTGGGACTATTTCATAGATATTGCCGTGTTCTCTTCAGAGTTCGCTAGAAAATAACATTTAGATCTCTTTATTTTGTACATGCATCAATGATGGATGCAGAGACCGGGACTATGTTCTCATTTCGAGAAAAAAAAGTATATCTTGTACTATGAATTTTTTTGCATGTTAGCTCATTGTGTGGAAGAATTTGGTCTTCCCGGGAGACCAAATCTACATTGTTTTCTGAGGATACCATCTGCCCAAAGAGAACATAATAACATAACACCAAGGGTTATGTCGCCAATATCTCATTTTTGTTTACTTCACCCAATAATTCAGGCTGCACTACATGAAGTAAACCAGAATAGGACACATATTGCATCTTGGCTCTTTCTCATGGTTTCATCACCTTTTGTATTTTCTTTCATCATTTGAGGTATTGTTTTGGTGGTTTCAACATCTGCTCCAATGATCTAAATATATTAGTACAAAAACCATAGTAATGAATCCTACATTTTAGGTAATAAGGTTGCTCAAATAACTGAAATATATCCTTAAAATATATTAGCACATCTTCAGCCAGTCTGTTTGGATGCATTCTGATAGATTGCATTATGATGTTTAGTCGCTTTTTTATTATTTTTTACTGGTTGATTTTGGTGTCGACCTTAAGCGATCGATGATTTGTAATACTTTTGAAGTTTGAATTTTTAATAAAAGGTTGTGTGCATCGACCGATGCAGAGGCCGGGGTACATCCCCTTTTCGAAAAAAATCCTTGAATGTACACCAAGTATATTGGATGTATAATTTGAACAATAGAGAGGTGTAATAGCATGTTACAAAAGGACCCATTATGGTTTAGAGCAACTTAAACTTCATGCTGAACTGGCCAGTTTTTTTGTCTCAAGTTTAAAGTAGTTTGGAAGTTCGCTTAAGTGGAGGTCGGATAGAACAAACATAGATGCTAAGGGGGATTTCAACGCCGAGGGAAAAAGGTCGGGGCGCTCGGCATAGCTCAAGCAGTGACGTGGGCTAAAAAAATGCCGTCGGCATAGCAAAACCGTCGGTACAGACGAGCAATGGCGAGAGGGACCCTCGACGTAGATGTGGCAACACCGAGGGGCACCGTCAGTGCAAGCTGAGCACGGGTCTCGTTCGTGCGGTGCGGACGGACAGTTCACGGTATCTGGCAGTGACGAGGGGCTTACCGTTGGCATAGCTCTGCACAGTGAAATCTAACGGCATAGAGCGAAGCCGAGGGGCGGACCATCGGCGTTGTAACGAGTGTATATCAGAAACTGGCAGGACCTATGCCGAGAGGAATACTCTCGGCATTCACACACCTAGCGGCGTAGCTCACCTGGCAGGACCTACGCCGAGGGGGATCCCAAGCACTTTTGAAATTGGGACAGCTCCCACAACCAAGAAAGAGGACGTCGGTTGCACTACTAGACAGAGCAACAGGATTGATAAGGAAGATCTAACCATTTTGCGGAAAAAGTATTGAATGAAGCCCTCTAGATTTTACAATGGATAGTCGCATCCATCCCAACGTCCCCTATTCCCTAGTACTCGTGCATATTTTCCAGTTTTCTTCTCATCTAACATCTGCTGGGATGGGTTTTCGCCCATATTTGACAAAACAGTAGTGATGTAAGAAAAATTATGGCCGGGATGGAATAATATAGCACTTGCAGCTGAACACAGAGTCTACAGACATATGGAGTATATGTGAGGAAAGCATCAATTACTCCACAAAGAGAATGGTTGTTGTGGTATTCATTTGTATTTACTCTGAACAATAACTTTTGCACATATAATTTTGCCTGGGAGATTCTATTTTACTATGAGTTTTTTTCTTTGCGTGACAGTGGTTAGTCTGCATATTGGTAATAAAGACAGCCATCGAGAGGCTAGAGACCAACAAAAAATCATACTCAATGTTGTGTTGACGAACTCTGGAACAAAAGGCTTAGTTGGCTAGTATATATTTATTTAGATTACAAGGAAGATAATAGTCTAAAAAATATTACAATGAAAAAACACAAATACACACACAAATTGAACTAACTCACGACCTTAGTAAATTTTACATTAACATATACAATCTCCTATTTGTGTTAATGTAAGCATTATCCACAATTTTGATCATGGTGGGTCCATTTTAGCGACGACTTGGAAAGATGGATTAGAGACTCTCTTTGGTGCAGGTATTGCTAGGCTTGGTACAAAGGTGTCTATGATGGCATACTTGGCGACTCAACAATTTCGATATGAGGGTCTATAGTGTGTGTGATACATGGCTGGCCTTTTTCAGCTTCAAAGTGGACGAAGAGGCCTTTAGGAGCGTGGTTTAGTTTTGCATTGTAGCGATGTCCACTCGAGTCCGTGCATGTGATTGGGCCGTATCCGGGTAGATACCCATGTTTGGTGTTCATGTATTGTTCTCTTCATGTA
This sequence comes from Avena longiglumis, assembly GCA_030063025.1. NCBI lineage: Eukaryota > Viridiplantae > Streptophyta > Magnoliopsida > Poales > Poaceae > Avena > Avena longiglumis. The sequence goes on along the minus strand of CP125977.1, from coordinate 85,283,363 downwards.
GGTGTTTACGATTCGGGCATGGGCGGGGCCATGATTTTGACACTAGGAGGGGAAAACACAATAGTCGCATATATCCAAGTTGTAGGATACTATGGTATGTTTTGTTTTTGTTCATTCGGAATATACAGGAGTTTCCATGTCAACAAAATCATATTGTCTCCTCAGTTCTATATAGATTTTCAACAATACAGTGGTACTTAATCATATCCTTCCGTTCTGCTCCGCGGGATTACCAAACTTCAAGAAATATAGACTTCAAATATTCTTTTTAGCTTTTGCGCCTTATGATTATTTTTGATAAATAAAATACATTGATATCAAGCTCATACAAATTTTATCTCGCTTCTACAACAACACAATGTTAAGAGATACTCAAGACATAAGAGTTGTACATAGAAAAAACACAAAAAACAACAACACCGGCCCGGACTGCGCAAAGTAGCTCCAAGAGTGACATCTCTAGGAGATAATAGTGCACTAGCGTCACCGTCGTCGTCCGGTCTAAAGCAAAGTGAAATCTAGAGTCTTCACTATGAATTATGATGGAGAAATCTGATAATGTATTTGGCTAGAGATCCGTTATTTTTACGTATAACCAATGAATGTTAGATCGAAGGTTTTCACCCAACAACTGGAGACTAGTTGCTCGGGAAGAAAACAAAATCATCATGTGATGTCATCCACACTTGCCAGGAACATCCACTAAAGGAATAACGTATCCTATGCTATGCCATGTAGCCATCGTCCAGGCCAGCCCCGCCAAGCAGCCGTCGGCGTAGAATTTCCCTCGGCGTATCCTATGCTACGCGGACGGCTGCCCTCGGCGTAGCTATTTTTCTTTTACCTCATTAAAATTTGAAAAATCATAACTAAATCATTCTAATTTGTAAAAATACAAATAATATATCAAATTTGCAGAAAAATAAGATCTATATATCTACACTCAAATATTACACATTTGTAAATAAAAATTAAGTGAAATATAAAACATTATATATAGTTTAAAACGGGCATAAAAATTCAAAAACGATCAAAACAATACGAAACCTTCGCGTGGTGTCATATTATGTGACATAGTGATACGTTGGAAACGTATCTATAATTTTTGATGCTCCATGCTTGTTTAGTATCTACTTTGTTTTACTTGTCTATACTTTGAGGTGCTTTTTTACATGTTTTTTTGGTACTAACCTATTAACAAGTTGCAACAGTGCGAGATGCCTGTTTTCTGCTGTTTTTCGTTTCAGAAAAGTTAGTAAAGAAATATTCTTGAAATTAGATGGGACAAACGTCAAAGTCAATTACTTTCTGTGAGAAACAAGAAGTCCAGAAGAGGGCCGGAGGGGCCAGCCAGGGGGGCAGACCCACCCCAGGCGCGGGTGGTCCTAGCCCCGTGCCTGGCTAGGGTTTGGGCACCCTGACCGCCTCCTCGGTCTCCCCCTTCGCCTATAAGAAGCCTCCGATGCAGAAACCCTAAGCACCTGATCAAATATTTACGAAACCGTCTGTAGCCGTCGCCACCATCGTCCCTAGATCGGGGGGATCTGAAGTTCTTCCCAGCACCCTACCGGAGGGGAGATCATCCCGGAGGCCTTCTCTCCGGTATGATGTGTGAGTAGTTCCACCTTAGACTATGAGTCCATATAGTAGCTAGATGGTTGTATCTCCTCATTTGTGCTTTCATGTATAAATATTGTGAGCTCCGTACATGATCAAGATCTAATCTATTTGTAATCATGCATGTTGTGTTTGCGGGGATCCGATGGATATTGAGATTATTATTTTGGTTTGATTAATGGTTTTGTCTTTATGATTCTATCATGTCTGTGTTGTTTGTGATCTTGCATGCTCTCTGTTGTTAGTAGCTATCTTGGCCAAATAGTTGCTAGTGACTCCAAGAGGGGGTATTTATGCTCGATAGTGGGTTCATGCCTCTAGTTTCCAAGGGAAGTGACAATAATCTCTTCGGTTGTAGATGTGATGTTGCTACTAGGGATAAAACAACGGTCTCTTGTTCATGGAACATGTGGACTGTTTACCTTACACACTTTGCTTAAAGCAGTTGTCTGTTGCTTGCAACTTAATACTGGAGGGGGTTCGGATGATAACCTGAAGGTGGACTTCTAGTCATACATGCAGTTGGATGGCGGTCTATGTATCTTGTTGTATTGCCCAATCGAATCTCATATGATCTTTCTGACTAGTAATTGCATTATTATGCCTTGCTCAGTTCCTGTCAATTGTCCTGTTGTAATTTGTTTACCCTTTATGTCATGTTGTTTATCTAAGGAGGACACCTCTAGTGAACTATGGACCCCGGTCCAATCTTTACCATTGATACATATTCCACTGTTACTTGTTTACTTGCTACAAACCATTACCTTCCACACCATACGTTTAATCTTTTGTTACAGCAAACCGGTGAGCTTGACAACCTTACTGTTCGTTGGGGTAAAGTCTTGAGTTTGTGTTGTGCAGGTCTCCGCGTTGCTTGCAACACCTGTGTGATGTTTCCTTCCTCCTTCTGGTTAGATAACCTCGGTCTCAACTAAGGGAAAATTTGCTGCTTGCTGCTTCACACCTTTCTCTTGGGGTTCCCAACAGGTTGTGCGTAGACAGTCATCTTGCTTTTCTGGCGCTGTTGTCGGGGAGGCTAAGGACGTCTTCACAAGGAGAGTCCTTCAGTTCCTTTCTCTTTACTTTGTTTTTAGTTTGTTTTGTTTCTCTTGCTTGGTTTTGTTTGCCTCTTTCCAAAAAAACACAAAAAAATTAGTTCCTGCTCTAGTTGCTACTGCTATTTTTGGCTTGCCCACCTTTGCCAAAATGAACTCTGCTGAGAACACCAAGTTATGTGACTTCACTAGCACCAACAACAATGATTTTCTAAGCACTCCTATTGCTCCACATGCTCCTGATGCTACCTTTTATGAAATTAAGCCTGCTTTGTTGAATCTTGTGATGAGAGAGCAATTTTTTGGTGTTGGTTCTGATGATCCTGTTGCCCATCTCAATAGCTTTTTTGAACTTTGTGAGATGCAAAAGTATAAGGATGTAGATGGAGATATTATTAAGCTCAAGCTTTTTCCTTTCTCCTTAAGGGGAAAAGCTAAAGAATGGTTGCTTTCTTTGCCTAAAAATAGTATTGATTCTTGGACTAAGTGCAAAAATGCTTTTATTGGAAAGTACTATCCTCCTGCTAAGATTATATCCATGAGAAGTGACATTATGAAATTTAAACAGCTTGATAGTGAACATGTTGCTCCTGCTTAGGAAAGAATGAAATCTTTGGTTAAAAATTTCCCTACTCATGGACTCACTGCTTGGATGATTATCCAGACTTTTTATGCAGGTTTGAACTTCTCCTCAAGAAAACTGTTGGATTCTGCTGCTGGAGGTACCTTCATGGGCCTCACTTTGGGTGCTGCAACAAGGCTCCTTGATAATATGATGGTTAACTACTCTGAATGTCATGTTGAGAGAGCTCCACATGGTAAGAAGGTAAATTCTGTTGAGGAAACTTCCCCTTTGAGTGAAAAGATTGACGTTATTATGGTTATACTTGTTAATGGGAAAGCTCCTCTAGATCCTAATAGTGTTCCCTTAGCCTCTTTGGTTGCTCAAGAATAGCAAGTTGATGTGAACTTCATTAGAAACAAAAATTTCAACAACAATGCCTATAGGAACAATTTTGGTATCAACAACAATTATAGGCCTTATCCTCCTTGTGGAAATGCTTATCAGGATAGATCTGGAATGCCTAGTGAAGAGAGGATTCTAGAAGTTGAGAGATCCAATAATTTTTTTATGCAAATGCAATATGAGCAAAACAAAATTTTCACTAAAACTATGGAGGAACAATCTATTATCTTGAAAAACATTAGTCTTCAGCTTGAGAATCTGAATAGAGAAATTCCTAGTTTACAGTCAAAAAATTTGAGTGCTGAGAAGAATATATCTTCTATGTCTGAAGCTCAAACTTCCTTGGTTAATAAAATGGCTGCTAAACCAGAAACTATGAAAAACACCTTTTCTACTGCTCATGCCATACAAGTTACTATTGATGAAAATGTTAGGCTGTTAGCTCAACTTCATGCTAAGTGGGAAAGGGAAGCTGAAATTGATAGAAACAATAGTGTGCACTATCACCACTAAACCACAAGTAGCCCCTATTCCTCCTCCTACTATGCCTACCACTAGTGATGCTAAGTTTGATTTTGATTTTGATGGTTGCAATATTTCTGAAGTGATTATGTTCCTACAAAATCCTGCTAGAAGTCCTGATGCTAGTGATATGCATGTTGCCTTTATCAAACACATTACAGATGCTCTTATTAATATTAAGGAAGAGAAGCTAAAACACAAGGCTTCTATTCCTAGGAAAGTAGAAGATAGTTGGGAACCCATTATTAATATACAAGTGAATGACTTTGATCTCAAAGCTTCATGTGATCTTGGTTCTAGTGTCTCTATTATGCCTAGGAAGATTTATGAAATGCTTGATTTGCCATCATTAGAAGATTGTTATTTGGATGTCCCACTCAATGATAATGCTAAGAAAAAACTCATGGGGAGTATTAATGATGTTCTTATTATGGTTAACAATGCTTATGTTCCTATTGATTTCTATGTTTTGGATGTTGAATACAATGCTTCTTGTCCTATTACTTTGGGAAGACTTTTTCTTAGAACAGCTGGTGCTATCATTGATATGAAAGAAGACACCATTAAATATCATTTTCCATTTAAGAAAGGTATTGAACACTTACCTATGAGGAGAGAGAAGTTGATTTTTGCTTTTCTTTTGAAAGCAAGATTTGATGTTAATGCTTCTTCATTTAAAAATACTTGATTCTTCTTGATTCTTGTGCCTAACTTAAAGGCGTTAAAGAAAAGTACTTGTTGGGAGATAACCCAAGAGTTTCCTTAAGTCTTAAAAGTTATTACTTCTATAATTACCTCTCCTTATCCTTTTTGTTTGTTTTTTATGCCAATAATGACCTCTAATGAAAGAGAAGTAAGATTTGGGGAGTTGCTATCCCGAAACAGATTTCTGTCCTTCACCAAAACAATTCGTGAGGAGGCTCTGTAACTCGGATTGAGCTGAAATTTTTGAATAAATCCCCCAGTATGTTAGCTAACTTTCGTTAGTTCAACACTTTTTGATTTGAGCAACAGAAGATGTTCGAAAAAATCGGTTTCTTCCTGCTAGTCTGTTTTGACAGATTTCTGTCATTATTTGCATTTGCTTCTTATTGATTCCTTTTTGAGTTCTCTTTAGGTTAATTGAGCTTTTTAAAGGAGTTAATACAGTAGCTAGTGTTTTTAGTGAAAAGTCTTATTGTTTCAAAGCTTTTCCAGGGGTCTAATATCTTTTGAATAAGCTAATGTTGCTAATAAAGATTGTGTGAAGTTTTGTGTGAAAGAAAAATTTCAGATGTAAAGAGAGAATGATGCAATGAGATGAAAAATGGACAAAAGCTCAAGCTTGGGGATGCCACCATGGTGTCATCCTAATAAATATCCTAGAGGTACAAGCGTCAAAGCTTGGAGATGCCCAAGGCATCCCCTTCTTCATCAACAAAAAGGGGTATTTTCTGAAGCAACCACCAAATAGCTAATTCAAAAACGGGGGTTTGTGATTAGTTGATATGGATATCATATTTAGATTCTTTTCATTTTTCTAATCAATTTAGACATATTATTTATCAATTTCCGATTTACGGATTTAAAGATATTAATTATTTTATATTAAATAAAAAATACAAAAAGGTAAAATTATTATATTTTTATTTGAATTCAATAATATTTTTATTTGAATCAGTAATATTTTTACTTATTTATTGTTGTTTACTTAAATAAGTGTTTGTAGTTTCAAAAAATAAAAACATGTGACATAATAATATAAGAGTTAATAGGATTGGTATCACAGTATTAACAACTAGGTATAAATTTCTTCGCGGAAACTGATTCGAAAGGTACTAGCTGGAGTAGTGCTAGGATGGATGACCGAGCGGAAAGTTTTTTAAAGACTGCAATTTGATCAAAGATTAAATGTAATTAGTGTTAAAAATGTTCCAAGTGAGAGATTGACGATTCAAACAATTCAAAGATTTAAAAAAGTTGAAAAAAAATTCAAAAAAAATAAAAAAAAATTAACAACCCGCTGTTATTATGCTGACGGGGCTATGCCGAGGGCAAAACCATTGGCGTAGCATACGCCGACGGCTAGAGCTACGCCGACGGGCAAAAATGCCTCCGCCGAGGAGGCTACACCGAAGACACCGACGACTTTTTGCCCTCGACGTAGCGTGCCGTTCCTGTAGTGATCATTGTGAAGCACCTATCTCCCGTCTCATAGTCGTCATGCACATGAATTTGATCGTGGGTCACCCTGCAAAAGGAAAATGCTTAGCAAAATGACCAGTCAGGCTTCGTCTTCTCCCCATCGATCACAAACACAACCTGGGACAGCCACACACGTCAAGTGTACTTTTCTCAGATCTGTACATATTGGGTAGTTCAGCTTCACATAGAAAAATGAAAAAGAAAATATTATGTACTGTAACATGTTTGGATTCTTACATGTTTGGATTCTTTCTCTGAATTTTGAGCTGAATATCACCGCTCTCTGTCCCCCTAGCACTACCCAAATGAAATTTGGTGCGGCAGGGATTGAGGGAAGGGATTATTCTGAGAGGCCCTTTCCGTGGGTAGAAATCACAATGTGGATGTCGGCGTGTTTCCTCACAACGAAGTCATGGCAGATGTTGCCGCTGATGAGTTTGCTCGCCCTGGTTCTACTTAGCAGTAGGGAGTTCTGGTTTACTGACCCTCCCGACTTTCTTAAACATGTAATTGTAGAGGATCGTGTTATAATTCAGTAATAAAGTTGCCTTAAGATAAAAAAAAAAGTCACGGCAAATGTGAGCGGGACTATTTAGTGTAAGATCAAAAAATAAAGTTGCCTTAAGAACAAACAATAAGATGTTTTAGTTTTTCTTTTGTCTATACGTCTTTTAGTATGTAGGTACGGAGCAAAATGAGTGAACATACACGCTAAAAGGCGTCTAGATATGTTTCATAAAAAAATACTAAAATATCTTATATAAGTGATTATATTTGTTTAAATTCGAATATATCTAGATACGTTTTAGTGTATAGATACATATAAATCTAGAAAAACTCAAGTCACATATTTCTAAACCGAGGGAGTCATGCTTTTACGGTACCTTTTACTACTAGTAGAGGAGGACTAGTATAAAATTGATCTAGCCAGCTGATTTGTATGGACAATTTAGATATTTTTCGTGAGTCGTTTACTACATGTAAGACAGTTTCTACATGTTTCTCAGGTTGATTGAGGCCCAGTAAGCCCAAGATCGACGAGGCCTGTCTGAAAAAAAGAGATAGGAAATATTTCCGCCACCACCGTGCACAAGATCGCCGCCGGCCATGACCAATTGAGTTTCCATGTTTAAATCTCACTATACATACAGTCAGAAATATAATTAGGAAGCAGCATACCAGGATAAAATCCCATGATTCAACGGCGCAACCGGACCTACAGTTGATAGGCGTGACCGCGTGAGGTTTCTATTCAGTTGCGCTTCTACGCTGATGACTCTTGTAGGACTCTGGTAGCAGCCTAGGATTTGCTGCCGGAGTTCTAGAGTTTGATTCCGATAACGTTTGTCAAAATTAAAATTGTAATTCTTGGTAGAGTTAATCGCTGTGAATTGAGAAAAAGAATGGGTTCGTTTCTTCCCTTGTTCCTGATGCACTAGTGGAAACGAGACATTTGGTTAAAGTCGGAAATGAGCTTAACACCGGTTCTTCTACGAACCGGTGTTAAAGGGGGTGCCCATACCAGCGTGGCCCGTGCAGCAAAAAAGAGCACCCATTTAACACCGGTTCGTGAATCGGTGTTAAAGGTCCTGCACCAGTGGCCCACGCAGCCCTCCTCCTTTAACACCGGTTCGTGGCTTGAACCGGTGTTAAAAGGGGGGGCTATATAACACATCGCAGCCCACACCCCTCTTTTCCATTTTTTTACTCTCTCATTTTGGAGCCTAGCAAGAGGGGGAAAGGTGTGCTAGTTTGTGTTTTTTTCCTATGCACAAGAGGTGTTCGGTGAAATGCCTGAGAGCTCGAAATAAGTTTTCTCGTTGCTCTTTCCTTCTCGGTCGAGGTCGGCAACTTTATCCTTTCATGTGTCATTGATGTACTATATATAAATGGTCATCTCCCTATTAATTTTTGATATACTATATATTAATGCAGATGAACCGGCAATGGATGTACGGTGACCGACGCACTTTCGAGTACATTACGGGCCTCCAAAATTTCATCGTTGTGGCTAATGCAAACCGTGGTCACAATGATTTTATGTGTTGTCTGTGTGTTCACTGCCAGAACAAGAAAGACTACTCAAATACCAGAACCATTCACGCCCACCTGCTTCAATCCGGTTTCATGCCCAGCTATAATTGTTGGACCAAGCACGGAGAAAAAAGGGTTGTGATGAAAGACAACGAAGAAGAAGAGGATGGTGACAACTATCATAATATGTATCCTCAATATGATGATACTGCAACGGGGGTAGATAATAAAGATCAAGAGGCAGCAGATGGGCCCGCTGATGACGATCTTGGTCGGGCCATTACTGATGCAAAGGAAGAATGTGAAACTGAAAAGGAGAAGCTGGAGCAGATGTTAAAGGATCACAAAACATTGTTATACCCAACTTGCGAAGATGGCCACAAAATAGGTACCACACTTGATTTGCTGTAATGGAAGGCAGAGAACGGTGTGATTGACAGCGCATTTTCAAAATTGTTGGTAAAAATGAAGAATCTGCTTCCAAGAAATAATGAGTTGCCCGACAGTACATACCAAGCAAAAAAGGTTGTCTGCCCTCTAGGATTAGACGTGCAGAAGATACATGCCTGTATTAATGACTGCATCCTCTACCGCGGTGAGAAGTACGAGAATTTGGATGCATGTCGGTATGCACTGCACTGCAGTATAAGATCTGACGAGACGATCCTGGCGATGTTGAGGGAGAGGCCCCTAGGAAGAAGGTTCCTGCCAAGGTTATGTGGTATGCTCCTATAATACCACGGTTAAAATGTCTCTTTATAAATAAAGAGCATTCCAAGTTATTGCGATGGCACATGGAGGACCGTAAGGAAGACGCGATGTTGAGACACCCCGCTGATGGGTCAAAGTGGAGAAAAGTCGAGCGAAAGTACCCGGACTTCACACGTGACGCAAGGAACTTAAGGTTTGGTCTAAGTACAGATGGCATGAATCCTTTTGGTGAGCAGAGCTACAGTAACAGCACCTGGCCTATGACTATATGTATCTATAACCTTCCTCCTTGATTGTGCATGAAGAGAAAGTTCATTATGATTCCAGTGCTCATCCAAGGCCCGAGGCAACCCGGCAACGACATTGATGTGTACCTAAGGCCATTAGTTGAAAAAATTTTACAGCTGTGGGCCAAACCAGCTGTACGTATGTGGGATGAGCACAAAGGGGGGCCATTTGACCTACGAGCGTTGCTTTTCGTAACCATCAATGATTGACCTGCTCTTAGTAACATTTCAGGGCAGACAAACAAGGGATACAATGCATGCACACACTGTTTAGATGAGACTGAAAGTGTATATTTGGAGAAATGTAAGAAGGTTGTGTACCTAGGGTATCGTCGATTTCTTCCGAACCTACATCCAGTAAGAAAGAAAGGCAAGCATTTCAAACTTCTGGCAGAACCCCGGAGGAAGCCTGTCCTCCGTACCGGTGAGGAGGTATTTGGTATGGTCAAGGACCTAGAAGTAATCTTTGGAAAAGGTCCTGGCAATCTATCTGTTTCGAATGACGATGCCGGACACGCGCCGATGTTAAAGAAGCAATCTATATTTTGGGACCTACCCTATTGGAAAGTCTTAGAGGTCCGCTCTTCAATCAACGTGATGCACGTGACGAAGAATGTTTGCGTGAACCTGCTAGGCTTCCTAGGAGTGTATGGGAAGACAAAAGATACACCGGAAGCACGGCAAGACTAGCAACGTATGAAAGACCCTGAAGAGCCTATGCATCTTGAGAACGAGAAGGGTAAATGATGCCACTTAACTCCTGCCAGCTACGCTCTTACCAAAGCAGAGAAGGAAATCTTTTTTGAATGCCTGAGCAGTATCAAGGTCCCGTCTGGCTTCTCGTCGAATATAAAGGGAATAATAAATATGGCAGGGAAAAAATTCCAAAACCTGAAGTCTCATGACTGCCACGTGATTATGACACAATTGCTTCCGATTGCATTAAGGGGGCTTCTACCTGAAAATGTTCGAGTACCCATTGTGAAGCTATGTGCATTCCTCAATGCAATATCTCAGAAGGTAATCGATCCAGAAAGCCTACCAGGGTTACAGAGAGATGTGGCCCAATGTCTTGTCAGCTTTGAGTTGGTGTTCCCACCATCCTTCTTCAATATTATGACGCATCTCCTGGTTCACCTAGTAGAAGAGATTGCCATTCTCGGTCTTGTATTTCTACACAATATGTTCCCCTTTGAGAGGTACATGGGAGTCTTAAAGAAATATGTTCATAACCGTGCTAGGCCAGAAGGAAGCATCTCCAAGGGCTATGTAACAGAGGAGGTCATTGAGTTCTATGTTGATTTTATTCCTGACCTTAACGCGATTGGTGTTCCAGAATCACGACATGAGGGGAGTCTGCGTGGAAAAGGCACCATAGGATGTAAAGCAATGATATGTCGGGACGGGCATTCTCTCAATCAAGCACACTACACGGTTTTACAAAGATCTATCTTGGTTTCCCCGTATATCAATGAACACAAGAATTTAATACGCCTCAAACACCCGGGCAGTCTGATGAATGGATTATAAGTGAACACATGGCGAGTTTTGGCGGCTGGCTGCAAAGACTTCTCACGAATAACACCACTGTTGGGGATCAGCTGTACTTGTTGGCCAGGACACCATCTTCGACTGTATGTACTTTCCAAGGGTACGAGATAAATGGGAATACATTTTACACGATAGGCCAAGATAAAAAGAGCACCAACCAAAACAGTGGTGTTCGCTTCGATGCAACAGAAGACAATGGGAAAAAGAACACGTATTATGGGTTCATAGAGGATATATGGGAACTTGACTATGGACCTAATTTTAAGGTCCCCTTGTTTCGATGCAAATGGGTCAAGCTAACAGGAGGAGGGGTTGAGGTAGACAAGAAGTACGGAATGACAACAGTGGATCTCAAAAAATCTTATGAAGGTAGACAAGAACTTAGACGGACCATTCGTCTTAGCCAATGATGTGGCTCAGGTTTTATATGTGAAGGACATGTCTACCAAACCAAAAAAAAAATAAGCAAATAGATACATCACACGATGAGCCAAAGCATCACATAGTTCTTTCAGGAAAAAGAAACGTCGTGGGAGTGGAGGACAAGACAGACATGTCAGAAGATTATAATAAGTTTGATAAAATTCCGCCCTTCAGAGTGAAGACTGACCCAACCATCCTATTAAACGGTGCTGATACTCCATGGTTACGGCCGACGCGATCATAACATTGACCATATATATTAATTGAGCCATTTTTGGCACACATATGTATCTCAACATGGAAATCAATGTCATATTTCTTCTGTTAACAGTATATGTATTAAATGATACATTTTTCTTCCCGCCATTTTTTCCCACCAGTTCTTCCCGCCATTTCTTCCCGTCAGTTTTTCCCGCCAGTTCTTCCCTCCAGTTATCTTCTTGCCATTTCTCACTATATATATATATATTGTCATTGCACATCTCTAGACTCATATCTGCAGCCTCATCACTCTTTCCTATGGCTTCCACCGTAGCACTAACCCCAGGGAGGCGGAGGCACTTTGCGCCTCGAACTACCCCTGCCGGTCGGGCTACTGTGTCCCCGTCGGCTGGATGCTGGGTGCCGGAGGCGTGCCGGTTCCTCCTGTCCCTCTAGGTGTGGCGCGCCGGATGTCCATCACGAACCACTACTACTTCGAGCTCACGCCGGAGCAGCGGAGGAATCCCAGATGGCATCCCGACTATTTCCCTACTTGGGAAGCCTTCTTCGGGGATCGGCGTGAGAGGGCGCTCGCCAGGCACGCGGAGGATGACCCACCTCCTCCGAACTTCAACGAGGCCGGCCGGCGACTGTGGTGGCGCGGTCGGACTCTCCAGAGCGTCATGGCCTACGAAACTGCCGCCGACTCTAACCCCCGTCTGCGCTACCCTCAAGTCCAGCCCACGCATACTCAGCCTTCAAGGTTCAATTACGGCGACCCTGACGACGACAGTGACGACGGCCGCGGAGAGTAAGACGACTATAGTGGCGACTATTACAGGTGTAGGCAGGAGCATGACTGAATCACTCCAACATTCCAAAACAAGTTCGGCCGATTGTGACTTAATATGGCCATGTATCTTAACTTTCAGTTCTTTTATGTATCTTAATTTTCAGTCGTGCTTTATGTAACTTACTGTTATTTGCATTATGTACTTTAATTAAAGTTCTATCATAATAAAAATATCAAACTTGGTATATTGATTATGTCTCAAAAAAACCTTCACAAAATGACCTATCTCATTCGAGGTTTCTTGGCTTTCGGGTCAAATGACCAATGTTATGTCTAGAATCAAGGCATAGTTTGTGATAATGTGGTCATATTGTGCATACATGTGCATCATGGGATGGCAAACAATGTTGCAAGAGGAAGTTTTCCTTTTTGTCGCACCAAAAAGGCATTTTCCATTTTCCGAGCATAAAAAATGGACGGTTTTGTGAAGCAACCACCAAATGGCTAATTCAAAAAACTACCACCATATTTTACAAAAATACTAGACCACCTTATATGGACAAATTCCTATCCGTCCACCTCTGGTAAAAAATACAAATTCCTGCCGAATCGATAGGAAGTGGGTCAGATATGAACTATAGGTACATGATATGATACTCATGTTTTTTTACAAAAATCATTTTTAGGTTCACAATATGCTATTTTATCAAAAATCCAATGCAAGTTTATCAGATTCCAGAGTATACAAAAGATGCGGCATTTAAATATCCAAACAATTCAAAAATGTTAATACAAAATAAAATATAATTTTCTCTAATAAAATAGGGTTAGATTCATTTTTAGATGCTTAATATTTCTTATGTTCAAAGTTTTAGGGTTTGACTATTTTATTTTTGTTTTAATTGAATAATCAAAATTTATATGCAAGTGTTTTAATCATTTTGAAAAAATTCATCTAAAGTAACTATAAAATATTTTTATATGAATGGATAGATCCTATTTTTCTAAAAATTATGATATATTATTCATATTTTTCTGAGTTGAAATGAAAAAGATATGAATTTTCTAAATTCTATCCTATTTTTTGAATTAAAAATGCCCCCACCCCTTTAATGTACGAAATAAATGCCCCCCTTTAACACCGGTTCCTGAGGGGGCATTTATTTTGTTTCGCGTGCGCACCCCCCCCCCCTTTAACACCGGTTCGTGGCTGGAACCGGTGTTAAAGGGGGGTGCGGGCGCGAAACGAATTCCCCCCCTTTAACACCGGTTCCAGCCACGAACCGGTGTTAAAGGGGGGATTTATAACGCGCGCCACTTCCTTCTTCCCCCCAGCCAGATCAAGCGCGCGTAGAGGAAGAACAGCAGAGGCTGCCGCACCGCGTCGCCGTCCACGCTCTCGCCTTTGCCTTGTTGTACTGAGCCTCCTCACCGAAGGAATCGAGACGAGGATCCCCCAGTCGACGCGAATAACCCCCGCCACGCCAGCACCGTCCGCCACCGCGTGCGCCTGCGTCGGCCGCCACCCCCATCCACTCAAGGGAGCCGTCGCCGCCGCTCGGATCTGCCGCGCGCCAACACCGGAGCTTCCGCCAACTCGGAGCCGCCGCCAACCCGTCCACGCCACGCCAACCCGTTCAGTTTGCCGCACCATGTGAGCTCTGTTATTTGTGTGTATATTGGATATTGGATAAATGTTATTTGTGTGTATATTGGATAAATGTTGCATATATGTATATATATTGTTGTGTATGAATAATTTTATTTGTGTGTAATTTTATCCTAATATGTATATAAATTTTGCATATATGCATATATGTATATATATTGTTGCATATAAATATCCTAATATATATTGGATTGAATAATTTTATTTGTGTGTATGAACAAAAAAAGGATTATTAGGAAAGTGTATGTATATGTATATATAAGAAAGTATATGTATATATATTGTTGCGTATGAACAAAAATAAAGGGTATGTATATTTTTTTGTATGAACAAAAGAAAGGATTATTATGAAAGTGTATGTATTGTAGTGTTTGTATACATAAGAAAGTGTATGTATTATAGTTTCTTTATTTTCTTTATATAGGACCTTTTCCTATTAATATTTTGTAGAGGCTTTTGTTATGAATTTGATTTACCTATATAAACCATAACTTATTAAAGGATGTATTACTATTAATTCATGATATTTGATTCTTAATAACTTATAATATTAAAGAAATTTTTATATGGTGATCCTTCATTATTATATGACACATAAAGTTCTGAGGAATTAAGATGGTTAATATTATCCCATGAGCTTAAGTGATATCAAGATAAATAGTTTGTTATAACTTGCATAGAAGTTAGGGTTTAAAATTATAAATGTCTACCATGATCTTACTCTAGAATATTTATTATGAATCCAAGTCCACTTGAATGTTTAATCTCTTACTCTAGATATTATTGTTTTAAAAACTATGGATCCACTCAGTAGAAACCTTGAAGACGAAGAAATAATGGAGAACATGATCCATGAGGACACCTCACAATATCTGAACTTGGAGGGACATGATGACAGCTCAAGTAGTCATGGAGAAGATGAAGACTCCGGTGAACACAATTTAGTGATTACAAAGTCCGGCGAGGTATATGCATTGATTAAGCCTCTGCTGACTTGCACCGATTGATTTGTATATATGTACATGTATTAATTAACGCTTATTTCTTCTTTTAGCCCTCTGGATCGACCAGTCAGCAACAATCTTCTTCTACAAAAAATAGCAAGCAAGGCGCGAGCCATTGGTTGAAAGATCGTGCAAAGTTCACGATCGAAGCAGTCCGTGTTGATGGCAGGACAATGGAGCCCAAGAAGGCCGCATGCAAATTTGTACGTCAGGATGGAGTTCTTGTTAGGGACCAAATCCCAATCATAATTAAATATTGGAATAAGCCAAAGAAGGACGACAGTACCTTTGTCGATGAAAGATCCAAAGAAACGCTTTAGAATTCGCTGTTGGTAAATTTCACCCATCCGCCAGAGGAGGATGAAAACAAACCGGTTATAAAGGAAAAGGTCAAAGAGTGGACTCTAAAGAAGATGGCTGACGCTGGAAGACAAAATTGAACAAATTTGTCAAAGCTCGCGAGACTCCAGATTTCGAAGACGCATATTATGCGAAGATAAGACCTCACTGGCCCGAATTTGTGGCATACAAGGAAGGTGCTATAGCTACAAAGAGGTCAGAAACCAATACGCTAAATGCCCAGAAGAAGGAATATCACCAGAGGACGGGGTTAGGTGGCTACATATCTCAGAGGCCTAAGTGGGAGGAAGCTGAGAAGGCCCTGCGCGATAGAGGGATCACACCCCAGACACATGGGTGGGACCTACGTTCAAAGACTTGGTTCTACGGAATCGGGGCAAGGTTGGACCCAGAAACGGGATTGAGTATCTTCCCAACCCTCCTTGCCAAACCCGTCACTGAACTCATCACGGCATACGAGGAAACAGCCGCCAGGACCTTCCATGCCGACAGAGAGAATGACCAGCTCACACGCGCCATCGGTAAAAAATAACACCCTGGACTTGCACGAGGCACAGGGGGTATGACGTGGAAGGATGGATTTGTCGAGTGGGGCGACTCTTACAGATGGCGCGACGAAAAAGAAAAAGAGCGTACAGAGCGGATGACACAGATAGAACATGCACTTGTGGCGCTGCAGGCGCAAGTGAATGCACAAAAGAGCCAACAAGATACCGTCCCATCTCAGCGGCACGAAGAGCCTGCATTGGAAGCTGCCGGCGGCCTAGACTCTGCGTGGAAAAGCAGCGTGGCTTCCACGGAGAACGTGCAGCCCACGCTCGAAATGGAGGATCCTCAATACCCCGTGGGTGAGATCACGAAGAGCGAACACGTCGAGCTGCATGTGAGATTAATGGGCTTATCCATTAAGGTGGCGGTTGGCTATGCCTTACCTCCTGTAGCTGGTGGAACTTACCACTGCCGACCGATTCCAGATGGCTATGCTATTGTCGGGGTGGATGAGGTTGTGAAGGAATATGAGGAAGCACAGCTTGACCAATGTACAGGTGAAGGGGAAACTCAACTCAAATTTGTAGTGAAAACAACCATTCTTTGGAAGAAGGAACACATCGTGCTTCCAAATTGGAGGCCACTGGCACCCCGTGCCTCCGAAGGCGTCGAGTCTGAGCCGCCTCCGCCTCCAAGTCATCGAATACTCCCTGCCGTCTCGGCTCTTGACCATCTCTGTGGCAGCCATCTCCAAGGCCACCATCTCCTACATCGACCATCTTTGGCGCGCCCAGCCATCTCTCTCGTCGGCCATCTCGGCCTTCACCATCTCCTCAGCGTAAGCGGAAGAGCACTACCACGAAGAGCATCACTAGCACTGCCATGAAGAAATCCGCAGGAAACCGTACGCCAAAGAGTTCAAGAAACTAGGTCCCGCAGCCTTCCGCCAAGCCATTGCCTGTTTTATCGTGGAATCGTAGCGACGAGGAGACCAATAGGATCTCGGAAGAAGAGGTCAAGAAATTCTTTGCACCTAGACAGGCCGAGCCAAAGGAGAAACTAGATCCGGTGGTGGTGGAGAAGTTTTACAATAATCTTTTCAAACCTGAAACCCCACTTGTGCTGGACTACGAGCGCCAGATTTTGAAGGGGGTGCAAGGCGGAAGGAAACTGAAAGTATCAGTCGTGCGGCACCCCAGAAAACTGAAGGGTTTCGCGGCATAGTAAATCAAAATTTTCTACGGATGCGAACAGAGGGAAAGCCAAGATCTAATCTAGGAGATGCAAACAACGAGAGAGATTGGATTAGATCTTCATACCCTTGAAGATTCGCACAGCGGAACGTTCGTCGAAACATGGGTGATGTAGTCGTACTCGCTTCTCCTCCTCGCGATACGATCCGATCTAGCACCACAAGTGGTGATGCCTCCGTGAGATGCACACGTGCAGCACCTCGACGTCTCCTCCTTCCTCGGACCAGCAAGTATGGTGGAGAGACGGATTGGATCTACAACACGACGGCGTGGTGTATATGGTGGAGAATTTCTGCAGCAGGGCTTCGCCTACAAGCAATCGGGAGGGAGAGAGGAGGGCAGCAGGGCAGCTAGGTTTGGAGGGGAAGGTGTGGGGGGTGGTGCGCCCCCAGCCCTCTTTATATAGAGGGGTGGGCAGCTGCCCTTGCCCCTCGCCCAAGTCCAAACCGGCGGCCCCAAAGGAGGAGGAGTGGGGGGCAAGGAAACCCCCCCCCCTTCTAGAAGCTCTATCTAGGGTTTAAACCCTCTTTGGCATTTGGGCCCTATGGGGCCTTGTGCCCTGCCCAATGCGGCCAGGGCACTCCCTCATAGGCCCATGCCCCCTCCCGGAAGGTGTGGCCACGTTGGTACCCTTCCGGAAGGTTCTAGAAGCTTCCGGTACAATACCGATTAACCCGGAACAATTCCGAACTCCAAAAAACTGCACTGCCTTATACGAATCTTATTCTCCTGACCACTCCGGAACCTCTCGTGATGTCCCGGATCCCATCCGAGACTCCGAACAAAAACTCATAAACCAATTATCCAATCTATCCTAGCGTCGAGACACGTTAAGTGTGTGACCCTGCGGGTTCGAGAATATGCAGACATGATCTTCTATCAATAATCAACAACGGGGTCTGGACACCCATATTGACTCCCACACATTCATCGATGATCATATCGGATGAACCACGATGCCAGGATTAAATCAATCCCATATATATATTCCCTTCATCTCGCGATATTTTACTTGCCCGAGATTCGATCGTCGGTACCGTCATACCTAGTTCAATCTCGTTCACAGCAAGTACTTTACTCGTTCCGTAATCCGATATCACTTTGTGATTAACTCCTTAACCACATGCTTGCAAGCGGTTTTGATATCGATCACCGAGTGGGCCCGAAGTATATCTCTCCGACTTGGGAGGGACAAATCCCATCTCGATACATACAACCCAACATATACTTTCCGATCACCTGAGAGACACCTTTATGATCACCCTCTCATAGGATGACGTTTGATGACCTCAAAGCTTTCTTCCGATACCAGGGAGTTGTATTATCTCATGGTCTAAGGAATACAATATTTGACATAAGAAAAGCTTCGCAAAGACGAACACGATGACACGATCTAATTGCTTCGCTTAGTTTGTCTCATCCACCATATCATTCTCCCAATGATATGATCTCATTATTAATTGACAACTCATGTCCATGGTTAGGAAACCTTAACCATCATTAATCAATGAGCTAGTCCTTAGAGGCGTACTAGGGACACGTTGTTGTTCACAAACCACACAAGTATTAAAGTTTTCGCTTAATACAATTCTAGCATGGAATATAAACATTATCATGAACAAGAATTATAATAATAACAGCTTTATTATTGCCTCTAGGGCATAATTCCAACAGTCTCCCACTTGCACTAGAGTCAATAATCTAGTTTACATCTGGCAACAATCTCACACCCATGGCAATAAGGTGCTAATCATGTTTTACACGTGGAAGAGGTTTAGTCAATGGATCTGCGACATTCAGATCTGTATGTACTTTGCTAATCTTCAGATCTCCATCTGCTATATAATCTCGGATTATATGAAACTTGCGGTTGATATGCTTGGTCTTTGGATGATATCTTGGTTGCTTAGCGAGTGCTATGGCGCCAGTGTTGTCACACAATATCTCCAGTGGGTCCAATGCACTTGGAACCACGCCAAGCTCAGTGATGAAGTTCCTGATCCAAACTCCTTCACTTGACGCTTCTGCAGCAGCCATGTATTCCGCTTCTACTGTAGATCCCGCGATCACGCTTTGCTTGTAGCTTCTCCATCTCACAGCTCCTCCATTCAAAATATACACGTATCCTGTCTGAGATTTAGAATCATCCTTGTCGGTGTCGAAACTAGCGTCGACGTAACCTTTTACGACGAGCTGTTCATCACCCCCATAGACTAAGAACATTTCTCTAGTCCTATTTAGGTACTTTAGGATGTTCTTCACGGCTGTCCAGTGTTCCACTCCTGGATCACTTTGATATCTACTCGTCAAACTAAGAGCATTGGACACATCCGGTCTAGTACACATCATGGCATACATGATGGAACCTATGGCCGAGGCATAAGGCACTTTGCTCATAGCTTCCCTATCATTTACCGTAGCTGGACACTGAGCCTTGCTCAATATCTTACCTGACAACATAGGCACTGAACCTTTCTTTGCCTTATCCATTCTGAACCTTTTCAGAACTTTGTATAGGTATGTACTCTGGCTTAAAGCTATCAAGCGTCTTTGTCTATCTCTATAGATTTTGATGCCCAATATATAAGCAGCTTCACCTAGGTCTTTCATTGAAAAACACTTGTTCAAATGACTCTTCACATCGTTAAGCATGTTGATGTCATTTCCAATAATCAATATGTCATCCACATATAGTACCAGAAACGTCACCGAGCTCCCACTCACTTTCTTGTAGATACAAGCTTCGTAGCAATTTGGAACAAATCCAAAGCTCTTGATCACTTGATCAAAACGAAGGTTCCAACTCCGAGATGTTTGCTTCGGTCCATAAATGGAACGCTGAAGTTTGCATTCTTTATCAGCATCCTTAGGATCGACAAAACCTTCGGGTTGCATCATATACAACTCTTCATCAATGTTGCCATTGAGGAACACAGTCTTGACATCCATCTGCCATATTTCATAATCATGAAACACAGCAATTGCTAATAAAATCCGAATGGACTTAAAGATCGCTACGGGAGAGAAAGTCTCATCGTAGTCAACACCTTGAACTTGTCGAAAACCTTTCGCGACAAGCCGTGCTTTATAGATGGTAACATTACCATCCGCGTCCGTTTTCTTCTTAAAGATCCATTTGCACTCAACGGCCTTTCGGTCGCTAGGAGGGTCCACCAAAGTCCATACTTGATTTTCGCTCATGGATCCCAATTCGGATTTCATGGCTTCTAGCCATATATCAGAGTCTGGGCTCATCATCGCTTCCTCATAGCTCGTAGGTTCACTGTCTTCTACTAACAAGACAGTCAATACAGGGTTGCCGTACCACTCAGGAGGGGCACGCGACCTTGTCGACCGCGACGTCGATGCAAAGATCGTCCAAGCTTCATGATCCTTGTCATTAGCTTCCTCTATTGTTGGTGCAGCGACCGGAACAATTCGGTGTTGCGCTACTCCAATTCAAGAGAAGGTTCAATAACCTCGTCTAGCTCTACTTTCCTCCCACTCACTTCTTTCGAGAGAAACTCCTTCTCAAGAAAGGAACCGTTCTTCTGCGACAAACACTTTGCCTTCGGTTCTGTGATAGAAGATATACCCAATAGTTTCCTTAGGGTATCGTATGAAGACGCATTTCTCCGCTTTGGGTTCGAGCTTGTCCGGCATCAACTTCTTGACGTAAGCTTCGCATCCCCAAACTTTAAGAAACGACAACTTAGGTTTAGCACCAAACCACAGTTCATACGGTGTCGTCTCAATGGATTTAGATGGTGCCCTATTTAAAGTGAATGCAGCGGTTTCTAATGCATAACCCCAAAATGATAACGGCAAATCAGTAAGAGACATCATCGATCGGACCATATCTAATAGGGTTCGTTCCGCTCGAGACAAACCATTGCGATGTGGTGTTCCGGGTGGCGTGAGTTGTGAAACGATTCCACTTGCTTTAAGATGCGTGAGAAAATCATAACTCAAATATTCACCTCCACGATCGGATCGTAGAAACTTAATCTTTCTGTTACGATGGTTCTCCACTTCATTCTGAAATTCCTTGAACTTTTCAAACGTTTCAGATTTATGTTTCATTAAATAGATATACCCATATCTACTTAAGTCATCGGTAAAAGTGAGAAAATAGTGATATCCACCGCGCGTCGAAACACTCATTGGTCTGCATACATCGGTATGTATGATTTCCAACAAGTCCGTTGCTCGCTCCATTATACCGGAGAACGGGGTTTTGATCATCTTGCCCATGAGGCATGGTTCGCATGTGTCAAATGATTCAAAATCAAGAGACTCCAAAAGTCCATCAGAATGGAGTTTCTTCATGCGTTTTACACCAATATGACCTAGACGACAGTGCCACAAATAAGTAGTATTATCACTATCTAATTTGCATCTCTTAGCCGCAATGTTATGGATGTGTGTTTCATCCTTTTCAAGATTTAGAAGAAATAAACCATTCACAATAGGTGCATGACCATAAAAGATGTTACTCATATAAATAGAACAACCATTATTCTCCGATTTAAATGAATAACTGTCTTGCAATAAACAAGATCCAGAAATAATGTTCATGCTCAACGCAGGCACATAATAACACTTATTAATGTTTAAAACTAATCCCGAAGGTAAAACTAAGGAGAGCATGCCGACGGCCATCACATCAACTCTTGATCCGTTGCCAACGCGCATCGTCACCTCATCCCTCGCAAGCCGCCGTCTATTCAGTAGCTCCTGTTTCGAGTTACAAATATTAGCAACTGAACCAATATCAAATACCCAGGCACTACAACGAGGGCTAGTAAGGAAAACATCAATAACATGTATATCAAATATACCTTTGATGGTGCCAGCCTTCTTGTCCGCTAAGTACTTCGGATAGTTGCGCTTCCAGTGACCCTTGTCCTTGCAATAGAAGCACTCAGTGTCCGGCTTAGGACCAGACCTGAGCTTCTTCTCAGCAGGGGCAACGCGTTTGCCGCCGCCTTTCTTGAAGGGCTTCTTTGCACTCTTACCTTTCTTGAAGGTGGGGGGCTTGTTGACCATCAACACATGATTATCCTTTTTTATGTCCACCTCGGACCTTGACTGCGAAGAGCTCGGTGATCGTATCAGTGGAACCAATCGATTATGAGTCACTACAAAACTTTTGTAGCTGGGAGGGAGTGATTGCGAACCTGTCAATCTTGAGCTCCTCTGGAATCTTGCGATCTAGTTGCTCAAGGCGTTGAGTGTAGCCCGACATCTTAATGGCGTGCTCACTAACGGAACTCCTTCCTCCATCTTGTAGTTAAAGAACTTCTCGGAGATCTCATATCTCTCGAGCGGCCTGAGTCGAAACATGGTTTTCGGCTCCTCGAGAATCTCAAAGGGCGGTATAGTCTTCAAAACGATTTTGAAGGTCCGATTCCATAGCAAACAACATGGTGCTCTTAATCACACCATAATCATCTTTGCGTGATAGATGACTTTCTCATCGGTACCGATGGCAGAGTGAGGCGTCACCTAACGCATTCTCAAGGACATAGTCCTTTTGACCGACAGAGAGAATGATTCTCAGATTGCGGAACCAGTTGGTGAAGTTAGACCCATTGTTTTTAAGCTTTTCCTTCTCAGCAAAAACGTTGAAGTTGAAGTTGGACTTAGCCATTTGATCTACAATATTTGCAAGTACAAATTAAACTATGTTCATGATAACTAGTTCAACTTTTAATCAAATTACTAGATGAACTCCCACTAAATTCAACATCCCTCAAGTTGTTTAGTGAACATGATCCAAATTCACCACACCTAATCCGATCATCACGAGAAGAGATGCGGCTTCAATGGTGGAGAACGAAGTATCGATCATATTATTCATATGACTCATGCTTAACCTTTCGATTCATGTGTTCCGAGGCCATGTCTGTACATGCTAGGCTCGTCAAGTTAGACCCAAGTATTTCAGTGCAGTAAACCCTTGCACCCGTTGTATGTGAGCGTGAGTCTATAGCACCCGATCATCACGTGATGCTTGGACACGACAAACTTTCGCAATGGTGCATACTCGGGAGAACAGTTTTATCTTGATCTTAGTGAGGAATCATCTTATAATGCTACCGTCATCGCGATCTAAGCATAATAAGATACATAAAAGGATAAACATCACATGCATATAACTTTATGTGACATGGTATAGACAATCTTCGCGCAATGATCTCCATCTTGTGCGTGCCTGCATGATCTCCATCACTCCACCATGATTGCCTCCACCACGAATAGCAACTATTGCTAACTACTTAGCGATAAAGTGAAACTATTACATGGCGTATAAGAAGTTGACACACAGGTCATACACAATTATAAAGACAACCATATGGCTCCTGCCGGTTGTGTACTCATCGACATGCAAGTCGTGCAACATTACAAAACATGATCATCACATACATTATACACATCACATCTTGGGCCATACCATATCACAGAAAACACTCCTCAAAAAACAGTTACGCGCCTCTACTTTGTTGTTGCATGTTTTACGTGGCTTATGAGAGTAGATGCTAAGAACGATTCTTACCTTAAAAGCCACAATGGTGATATTATGGTTGCCAAACTCCCAGATTAATCCCATGACAACTATAGTGAGAGAAACCGACATCCACCACCGCATGTGGAACAAGCCACACGCCAAGTCCGGTCATGCTCGCGACGCGTCGTAAGGTTGTCTGGACCGCTTCAATCTCACTATCCCGTCTTAAGAAGAACACAAACAAGAGGCTTGCAACAGAAAACATCAACGCCCGCAACAACCATGTGTTATACTGCTACCGTGAAACACATCTACGCATAGATCTAGCTCTGATACCACTGAAGGGTTTCGTGGCATAGTAAATCAAAATTTTCTACGGATGCGAACAGAGGGAAAGCCAAGTTCTAATCTAAGATATGCAAACAACGAGAGAGATTGGATTAGATCTTCATACCCTTGAAGATTCGAGACTGAGCGAACGCTCACGAACGTGGGTGATGTAGTCGTACTCGCCTCCTCCTCGCGATCCGATCCGATCTAGCACCACAAGTGGCGATGCCTGTGATATGCACACGCGTCTGACACCTCGACTCCTCCTTCCTCGGACCAGCAAGTATGGTGGAGAGGCGGATTGGATCTACAACACGACGGCGTGGTGTATATGGTGGAGAATTTCTGCAGGCTTCACCACAAGCACGGGAGGGAGAGAGGGAGGAGGCGGGCGCGCCTAGGGTTTGAGGGAAGGTGTGGGGGTGGTGCGCCCCCAGCCCTCTTTATATAGAGGGGTGGGCGGCTGCCCTTGCCCCTCCCCCAAGTCCAAACCGGCGGCCCCAAAGGAGGAGGAGTGAGGGGCAAGGAAACCCCCCCTTCTAGAAGCTCTATCTAGGGTTTAAACCCTCTTTGCTCGGCTAGGCCCTATGGGGCCCTCCTTGTGCCCGGCCCAATGCACGTGGCACTCCTCATAGGACCATGCCCCTCCCGGAAGGTGTGGCCACGTTGGTCCCTTCCGTAAGGTTCTAGAAGCTTCCGTACAATACCGATTAACCCTGGAACAATTCAACTCCAAAAACTGCACCGCCTTTATATGAATCTTATTCTCCGGACCACTCCGGAACCTCTCGTGATGTCCCGGATCCCATCCGAGACTCCGAACAAAAACTCATAAACCAATTATCCAATCTATCCTAGCGTCGAGACACGTTAAGTGTGTGTGTGACCCTGCGGGTTCGAGAATATGCAGACATGATCTTCTATCAATAAACAACAGCGGGGTCTGGACACCCATATTGACTCCCACACATTCATAAGTGATCATATCGGATGAACCACGATGCCAGGATTCAATCAATCCCATATATATATTCCCTTCGTCTCGCGATATTTTACTTGCCCGAGATTCAGCACCATACCTAGTTCAATCTGCTCACAGCAAGTACTTTACTCGTTCTGTAATCCGATATCACTTTGTGATTAACTCCTTAACCACATGCTTGCAAGAGGTGTTGATATTGATCACCGAGTGGGCCCGAAGTATATCTCTCCGACTTGGGAGGGACAAATCCCATCTCGATACATACAACCCAACAGATACTTTCCGATCACCTGAGAGACACCTTTATGATCACCCTCTCATAGGATGACGTTTGATGACCTCAAAGCTTTATTCCGATACCAGGGAGTTGTATTATCTCATGGTCTAAGGAATACAATATTTGACATAAGAAAAGCTTCGCAAAGACGAACACGATGACACGATCTAATTGTTTGCTTAGTTTGGAATTCTCATCCACCATATCATTCTCCCAATGATATGATCTCATTATTAATTGACAACTCATGTCCATGGTTAGGAAACCTTAACCATCATTAATCAATGAGCTAGTCCTTAGAGGCCTTAGGGACATGGGGACATGGTGTTGTTCACAAACCACACAAGTATTAAAGTTTCCGCTTAATACAATTCTAGCATGGAATATAAACATTATCATGAACAAGAATTAGAATAATAACAGCTTTATTATTGCCTCTAGGGCATAATTCCAACAAAAACAGTTCCCATGCTCGGAGAGCAGGAAAACCAATCATGCCCCCCGCTCCAAGTGTTCGACACATATAACGCTCCTCCTGTAAATGATTACGAGGCAGAGCTACAAAGAAAGGCCAATGAGATGGGGATGACTTACATTGCATACTTGAACATCATGGGATACAACTTGCCCAAAGGCGATGCCAACCCCATACAGCCATGGAAGTATGGGAAGAATCTCGTCAAGAAAGAGGAGCTCAAGAATCTACCAACAAAGATGCGAAGATTGCACAAGTGGTACCTTGATTTCTGCAAGACGAGAAAGGAAGAATGGATCACGACGCATATAAGAGATCAGATTTTCTTGTGCGGAGACGACGAGATCAGCTTCAACATTCAAGACTTGCATTTTCTATTCAATCAGAAGGAACTCGACAAAGCTGCCATCAGCCTTTATTGTGTGTAAGTACTATTTCTTTAATTTATATCTCATGTCATTCAATTCATTAATTGCATGCATATATATGCTCACCATATATGTATATATATATACTATTATGTAGGAAAAAGGTTATGGAATGCATGAAAGGAGGCCCTTTTGACATTGGGTTCGTTGATCCAAATAGAGTTCATGAACAAGTGGTAAAACTCAAACCCGGGCAACAGAAGATTACTTGCTAACGTCTTTACTGAGACAACAAACCAAAAGGGATATACTATTGCCTTACAACTTCTCGTGAGTGTTATCCTCTCTTGTACATATTCTGTTTCGGCTTACTCGATGTTAAGTGTAACTGATGATGAGTTATGCGTACGTAGGTTCCACTTTATTCTGCTTGTCATTCAAATTGACTCAGGAAAAGTCCTTGTCATGGACTCATTACGAAAATACCAAGAGCTATGGGCATACTTTAAAGAGATGCTTCAGAGGTAATTTCAATCATATTATCGCACTAGATCGGCAACTTTCGTGACAACAAGTAATTAATTACTCCTTTATCCATTTTCTTTGCCGGACAGGGTTTGGAAAAGGTTCACGGGTAGGGCCGTGGGTGAATGGTCAGAAGAACTAAAATTTATAGACCAAAATGTAAGTAATACTAGCTAGCTAGGTCTGCGTATCTCTTTGATTCTGCTTCCAATTCCATTATATCATGCTTTATTGATTATTATTTTGACTGAACTCTCTATTCTCGTAAAGTGCGCACATCACGGACCCGGCAATAACTTATGTGGATACTATGTTTGCGAGTTCATTCGCAACACGATATGTGCGACGGGCCAAGCCGCACTAGAACAACTTAGAGTAAGTAAACAAAGTACACAACATTATTTTATTACCATCAATTGTGTTGAGTTTTATTCTTATATATATTGACCCCATTCTTCATATATATATTTATATCGAACGGATGCGGGACCAACTCCTACCATTTGACCGCATACGAGCCATTCAAGAGGAATTGGCGGGGTTCATACTTGATGAGGTCGTCACGCCTGGCGGAGAACTCTTTAGATATCCACCAAAATGAACGTTGTATATATGCTTGAATGTGTTTGTCTTGTACTTGATGATTCAACGTTTACGGAGAATACCACACAATGACGATGTTTGTGTATAATAATAGTTGCTTAATTATTCATGTATTCGTATGTACCGACGACGATGCATGTGTATACCGCTCCCGATCGATTCCCCCTCCCCCCTCCCCGTCCCCGCCGCGCCGCGAAATAGCCTAGAACGGGGCGGCGGCAGAACTCTGCCGCGGCAGAGATTTAGGTTGTTTTCCTGCCGCGGCAGAGATTTATCTCTTTTTCCTGCCGCGGCACAGAACCTTTAACACCGGTTCGTGTTACGAACCGGTGTTAAAGGGGGGCTGAGCGCTGCGGCAGCCCCACGTGCACCACCCTTTAACACCGGTTCGTATAAGAACCGCTGTTAAAGGGGGGACTCTAACACCGAACCGCCAACAGCGGTTCTACAACTGCTATTAGAGGCTGGTCCGAACCGATGTTAGAGGCCTGTGTGTGCACTAGTGGTGCTATCATGCACTATTATGAGTCGACCTAGGCTTAGCAGCGACATAGCGTCCCAGGGCGCATGGAGGTCTAGTTCGTCTTAGATACGACGGCGGTAGCATAGTCTAGCGAT
Source organism: Avena longiglumis (assembly GCA_030063025.1). Classification (NCBI taxonomy): domain Eukaryota; kingdom Viridiplantae; phylum Streptophyta; class Magnoliopsida; order Poales; family Poaceae; genus Avena; species Avena longiglumis. Next base: position 85,255,554 of record CP125977.1, on the reverse strand, counting down.
ATCATACTTCAATTCGAATTGTATCAATCCTAATCATCTAAACTACATCTTGGTAGGTTACCTGTTTGTTTTGTGTTGAGGAAAAGTTTATTTATCAAAAAAAATGCAAAATATTTTCTCAATCAATTGATTAGGGAGTTTGACATGAACAAAAAAATCTGCGCCATAGCTTCTACCTCTAGCCTTGTTGTTCTCTTTGTACCTAAAAAATCATGTTTGTTCAGCTGTACAGAAGAATTTGGTGTTCCTGAGAAGCGAAACCGAATTTTGGTCTCTCAGAATACCAACTATCCGAAGAGAAAATAATACGGAATGGTCTTTTATGTTTGTTGTTGGTATTTTTTTATTCAACTTTGCCCTCATGATTTAGGCCGCAATGGCGCCATTCATAAAAGGAAAAGAAGAACACATGCCACACCTTGGATCTTCCTCATGGTTGTCATCATTTTCTTTATTTACTTTCATGATTTGAGTTCTTGCTTCCATGATCTCAACATCTGATTCAATGCTTTTTAGGTGATCTCAATACTGTTATCAGTACAAAAATCATACTAATGAATCATATGTACATAAGGTTGCAGAGTAAGAGCCCGCCATAGGGATCTCGTAAGCTTTGCACCACGTCTTGAGTCAGAGTTATAGGATCCGGAAGCAAGCTTTGCCGATTCTGGAAATGATACATGGAGTGAAACATCCTAGATTTTAGGATTAATGTGTACTTCCTTCCTAATGTCTCCTATTCCCCGGAATTCTTTACTTTTCTTTACAATTGTCCTCCCATCTCGCATCTATGTATGTGGATTCTCACAAAACTTTTGTTCAAACAGTTGTGATGTATATAAAACATGTATGAAAAAATGGACTAATAGTGCTTACTCCTTTTTGCAGGTGAATTGGTAAACATGGAGTACTATAGACATATTTATATGCGGGCAGAGCATCATTTACTCCACAATGGGGATGGTTGATGGGATATTCATTTTTATTTATTATTACATGCCTTGACGTTTGGATATGTAATTTTGCACAAGAGATTTCATTTCATTATGATTTTTCTTTGCATAATTCTGGTTAATTTTCAAAATGGTGCTAACTAGCAAGGGCGGTTGTTGGTGTTGGAGGCGGAGCGTCTTCTCTTTTTTAGGACAGGGGGCTTCTTCTTATATGTTCAGAGAAAATCGTATGGTACCAATTTTAACACACTTCACTTCAAAATGAAGAACAAGTCTCGATGATCACAACCGTAGTTTTACTAAAAAAGAGATGCAAAGAATCATACTAAACATATAGGTTTACAAAATGGAGAAAAACAAAACCCCAAGACCAACATATGGTCTCGTCATAGCTGATATCTCAAAACTCTACAAGAAAGTTGTCGGTGGAAAAAAATACATTGGTAGAACGACATACAACTTAACAAAGAATGAGGTACTCAAAGAAAATGCCTTAAACAAGAAAGCATTGCTCGTACACAAATGTTTGTCAGGCTTAATCAAGAAGTTAGACGTGGCTTATTACCCTCGAAGTGAAGCTTTGAGCCAACAACTTCAACAAAGGGAAGATGAGGGTCCCATCGTTAGAAATTTATTTTTTTACAAAATTGACCCGTGGTGTAATACGATTTCTCTGGATGGAAGTGCAAACGTGGGATTTTCAAATAGGAAGCCATATTTGGAAGTTGAAGGGGCATTCCTAGAAAAGAGCCATGGATGCCAACATGTTCCGGCATGCGCGCAGCAGCTGTTAATTTAAGGACACTCAAGTTTAGATTAAAGAGGTTTCACTAATACAGCTTAAAAATAAAAACATCCATATGTGTGAAAAGTTCTATCAGATCTTTTATCGAGGTGATTCAAATTTCTAAATTTGCATTTTGAAAGGATCTAATAACTGGTTAAATTTTCTTAAATTTATGAAATTGACACTTAATACTTATATATGTTTAGGTATTTTTGTAAATGAAAAATGTGGGAAACAACAGATGGAAAGGGGTGATGGAGACACCGTCATCCGTGATGGTTAGGGTTGTGACTAACATCAACACAAGGACATGGAAGCAACACAGATACGAGGTGGTTACACTGGCCCAGGGCTGCGGCCAACCTACATGGTGCTACTCGATCTAACCAACAGACCCCGCCAAGGAGCACCCGGACTGGGAGCCACTACATTGCCGGTCTAGAATGTTGATCAAATAAAAATAAAAATAAAAATCGTCATCGTCCAAGCATGTTTTCCTAGCGGCGTTTTTTGGCAGCAACGAGGGGAAGAGCAAGGAGAAGGGTACGGCATTGCAGTAAGAGGGTAAGAATGCTACCCATGCCACCCATGCAGACTATGTGGGGGATTAAGAGAAAAAAAGTTATGATAACAACTTACTAGAAAAGTTGCAGATAGGTGTAACAAAACCATCACTTTCATAATCGATATTAGAGTGTTAGACCTTATATTTGGGTTATTTGCAACTTGAGGCCCCAAAGTGGTAGTTTGTGCACAATATTCTAGAAGTTGTGGTTTCATGTTCCCAGAGCCTTGAAAGTAGTGATTTTGTGCAATTTACTCGCAAAACTTTATTAAAAGAATTGGCTATCCACTTTGATATGGGTTTTTTAGATGCACTTTGATAGGTTGACTTGGACTCAAACCAACAAATCCCTATGCATATGACCACAGACATAATCAGTTATGGGCCCAATTTCCCATCTATTCCCTCCGTCCTAGTTGTAATAACATCTTATATTATGGGATAAGGAGCGTACTAGTTATTTGAAATTTTCCTTGTTCTTTGTTGTGACTTGCCTAAGATGGATTAGGGCCTCAGTTTGGCACAATAAGAATATAAAACAGTATAATAAGATACTAAACTTCACACAAGTGCAAGTGGAATAGACATACAGAAGGCAAAAAGGTTATAACTTACAATGTAGGGAAATATGCTTCTCAAGAACATATAGATTTGGGACACATGAAAGAAACCGAGAGAATTTTTAATATCTAATTGGCTTTAGAAACAAAAATATGCAAAGATTAAAGTGCTACAAAGTTCTAGCATCAAACTAGGGCTTGAGTAAATTTGCATGGATTATTGTACCAAACTTTTCCTTGATAATAAATAGTTCAAACATGTTCTATATATAATGTCACCTCTTGAGCATGGTCAAAAGGGTTTTAATGATGCACTATGTAAACACGACATGCATGGTGTAGTGTAAGTTTTAAAATGTGCTCACGGGTAAGTGGAACTTGACAAATTGAACAAACGTGGGTAACTTAACCATGCACGTTAAGCTAATAACATGGATCATGATGACATCAATATAGCTATAAGCTTTAAGATACCCCCCCCACACACACACACACCACACACACACACACACACACACACACACACACACACACACACACACACACACACACACACACACACACACACACACATGCTTTCAAGATTGAGCAATAGATACAAAACCATTCTCAGACATATATTGTGAAGTGCGACAAGCCAACAAAAAAACGAGAAGTACATTCGTGACTTGTGATCATGTAGTAATCAGTTTCTGAAGATGATACCATTTAGATCTCTTCGTACATATATCTTGTGCAGAAAAAATCCTGAAAGGACAAACCCAATTTGTTCTTTTAGAATATTCCAATCTATATCGAGATAGAAAATAATACTGAAGTTGGCCTTTCGCATTTTGTTGCCAACATCTATTTTTTTATATAATGTTTTTCCCATAATTCAGGCTATCATGTATAAAGAAAAATAATAACACATCTCACACGTTCGATGTTTCTCATGATTTTGATCGTCTTATGTATTTTGTTTCATCTTTTGAGTTCTTGTTTTAGTGATTTGAATATCTGGTCCAATGATTCTTGGGAGAGCTTAATGTTGAAATACATTGCCTAGCACTTTCCATCAGTTCGGACTTTTGGTTGCGTTGGCTAGAGCATGCAATTCAATATGGTATCAGAGCAGGAGGTCCTAGGATCAAATCCTGGCCAATGCAAGATTAAAAAAATTGCAACTTCACAAACACACATCAAATAGGGCAAAGGAGCATGCAATTCAATACTTAATACTTGTATAAGTACAAAAACCATAGTATTGAATCTACATTTTAGGTAACAATATCACCCAAATCACTAAATATAGTGTATAGTAGGTAAAGTCTATTGAGTATATTGGGTGTATAATTTGAACAGAGGTCTCATAGCATGTTGGGAAGGATCATCGCAATTTATAGCAATCGGAACATCATGTTGAGAAAGAACAGCTTACTAGCGGAGATTTTGAAGGAGTTAGCAATGCCACAGGAGTCAACGTTGGAATTCAGCAACACTCTAGGCTGAGATCGGGACAACTGACTGACTAGGAGCTAGATGGTAGTTGCACTTCTCGAGGCAGAGCAATAGGGTCTGAAAGAGCTTTGTCGGTTTTGTAGAGAAACCATGGATGTAAGCCTATTAGTATTTTCTTCCTTCCTGATGTCTCCAATCCCCGGTATTCCCTCACATACTTTTTTGTTTTTCTCTCATCTGATGTCTGTTTCTGTGGATTTCCACGGAATGTTGAGTTGTGATGTAAGAAAACTTGTACCGGGCAATGAAAAAATAGTTCTTTATGCCTTTGCAGGTATAGTGGTGAATATGGACTTCAATAGACATATATATGTATGTATATGCAAGGAAAGCATCATTTACTCCATAATGTGGATGGTTGCTGGGATATTCACTTTATTTACTCCATGCAATAAAATTTGGATATATGATCTTGGACGGGAGATTTATTTCACTATGAGTTTTTTTCTATAGATTTGGGCCAAAGGAAAGCAACAAAGTGACTATGATAACATCATTAATTCTTGTGATCAAAATGGCTTTAGTAATGAAATACAAGGAGATTGAAACCTTGCAAAATTCTATTATCACAAGAGGGCCTATGGTGATTTGTGAGGATTGTTGGACCCAACTTGTCCTTAATAATAAGAGCAGTTCAAATTAAACCTCTTGAGCGCTTTCAAAAGGCTTTAAACAACCTAATTACCGGGCAAAGACGGCGTGCAGCAGTGCAAGTTCAGAAGAACTAAACAAAGGAGAGCAACCTTGCCCATTAAGCAAACAGCACATAAGTACATGACATCTTCCAGCTTTAATTAAGCTTTAGGATACCCCCATGGAAAGCTTCCAAAATGCCAATCGTATTCGTGCAGCGCAGAGAGGGTCCCTACCCTGCAAATAGGGCTGCAGGCGGGGCGGGTATGCGGGCACAAAATAGTCTTAGCTCATGTCAACATAGTATAATTTCTAGACCGGTTCCAATCTATATATGTAGTACAATTTATACTAACTATCCTATTTTGCGGGCCAGACGACTACATACCATGTTGTTTAATTTCCAGATCGAGCAGGGAAGACAAATCCACTGTCAGGCAGATACAGTCAGCTGGGACAAGCCAACAAAGAAACGGGAAGCACAGCTGGTCCCTTTGTCATTGTGCGTAGCAATCAGTCTCTGAAGATGATACTCTGATTAGCCAAATTCTGTCAAAAGCAGTGTTTTGGAAGAGTCAAGAGTGGCAACGCTTTAACGTAAAGCAACTCACACAAGGCTGAAGTCTGTTCCAGCCAAGAAAATAAATTATTGAATGGTCGTCTTTTCCTAGATTTTCCCTAAAATCCTAATAACAGATGCTACTTTCCTCCTTTAGTTGGTATCCATCCAAAGAGCTTCTTCTTGGCATGCTCCATCATTAGATCAGAAGTTCAGAACAGTTCTTTTCTCTTTTCCAGATACATACACTATCTGATATCAACAGGCATGGCCCCATGACTCATGCTTCCTTCTCTCCTTTTTCCATCTTGGCGTCCACTTAAATCCTCCCAAAGCTGGCCTCGCAAGCCTTTCCTTCCTTTTTTTTATAAAGGGCGCTTTATTACTTAAAAAGTCTTAAGTATTACACCCGGCCTCTGCATATCTGGATGCACACAACCGCTAAAATCCAGGTTCCAAACAAAAAGGATAAAAAATAACGTAAAGCAGATTACATATCATGATGAGAAATTGTAAAACGCCTAAAGTGTTGTAGGTAGGTCTATCCGAAGATTATGTTGCCAGCCATTTCGGGTGAAAAAATCCCGTGCCGTGTCTTCCAGCCGAGTACACACCTCCGTGAAAAGCTCTCGATGATCCACACGATGGAGTGCAGCCCAAGACTGAAGGGTACCAGTGCATCTGTAAATAACATGCAGAAGTGAACAGTTTGTATCATTAAACACTTTATCATTTCTATATAGCCAAAGCGACCATATAATGGCAATCGCTCCTACCCGAAATAATAGCTTATACTTGCGATCTATACCTTGTAACCAATTCATAAAGATATTGGCAATACTACTCGGTGGATACAAACCAGAAGCTGTTTGGGTAACTGACCATATAGATTTGGCGATATGACATTGGAAAAATAGATGCTTTATTGTCTCATTATTGCGAAAAAATATACACCTAGAATCTCCATGCCAATTCCGCCTAATAAGATTATCTTTTGTAAGAATGACCCCTCGATGAAGATATCAAGCAAAGATTTTATTCTTAAGGGGTATCTTCATCTTCCAAATCATCCTATTATCTAAAAAATGTAAGACTGGCTGGATTAAGGCATTGTATAAAGAACTAACAGAGAATGAGCCATCCTCATTTAAGTTCCCACGGAATTCATCGTGTCCCGCTAACAGTTGAACAAGCCTTTCCTTCCTATCCTCTCTATTTCTAAATTTCAAAAGCAAGTGGCACTTTTGCCCACTCCCTTCTATTCCTTCCACCCATGCTCATTCTTTTAGTACGCGGGTCTTGTTCTTATACATTCGGAGAAAATAGTTTGGTGCTAATTTTAAAACACTTCACTTTTAAATGAAGAACAAGTCTCGCTGCCCACAACTATAGTTTACTAAAAAGAGATGCAAAGAATCATAGCCAAACACATAGGCTTATAAAAAGGAAAAGGGAAAACCTCAAGACCAACTTATGGCCTCGCCATAGCTGACATCTCCAAACTCTACCGCAAAACCTATCAGTGGACAAAATACACGGGCAGAACAACATACAACTTAACAAATAATGTGGTACTCAAAGACACGCCTTTAACAAAAACCATTGCTCGTACACAAATGTTTCTCAGGTTTAATCAAGAACTCAAACATGGGTTAACTATCACCTTCGAAGTGATGCTTTGAGCCAACAACTTCACCAAAGGGAATATATGGGGGTCCCATCATCAAGACTTCGTTCTTTTCCAAAATTGCCTTGTAGTGTAATACGTTTCCTGTACGGAAGTGTAAACGTGGGTTTTTCAAAGAGGAAGCTATCTTCAAGAGTTGAAGGAGTATTCCTGGAAAAGCGGCATGTTCCATCCTGCGCGTCGGAGCTGTTATTCTAGGACACTCCCATGTTAAGGTTGATAGATTCCTTTTAGGATAAACTAGGCTAGACTAGATTCGGTAGTACTTTACCTTTCCACGATTTAGTCAAGAGAGAGAGAGAGGGGGGGGGGGGTTACTACCTGCACCTTAGCTCAACGAGGAGGAGCCGAAGGGGATACCGGAGGTACTGCCGGTTTTAGTAGCCATGGGAAAAGAGAGCGGGGCGAGCGTGTGGTGAGGGTGGCGGCGGTGGTGCTTCCCGTCGGTGCAGCGCTAAGACTAGATCAGAAGGGCTTGTAGGTGGGGCGGCTAGGGCATGACTAACCTCGTGAGGCATGCTGCCGGCCCCCACATCCTTTATATAGCGCTGGCGACAGGGGCCCACCAACCATGATAAGGTTGGGCGCGGATAGGGGCGTGGCAGGCCGTTGGGCTCTGTCACGTTAGAGATCAATCTAACATTCTCCCCCTTTATCTCGACTTTACTTTTAACTTTATAATTTATACCTTACTCGTTTCATCACGGATCGGTATATAGAGCATGTTTCATCGTCTCAGCTCAATTTTCGATAGAATCATACAGCCACTACATACTTTTCTATTTTGAAATAAATCATGTTACTTTTGGGCCTCTGTAGTCCAGGAATCATAGGTTTTCCATTAATCCCATGCCGGCTATGTGTTCCTTGAACACATTGGGTGGTAAGCCTTTCGTTAGCGGATCCGCAAGCATATCATTTGTCCTTATATGCTCGAGACTTATAGATTGATCCTGGACTTTGTCCTTCACAACATAATACTTTATATCTATTGACTTTGTAGCATTACTCGAATTGTTGTTGTGAGCATAGAATACTGCGGGCTCGTTGTAACAATACATCTTTAGTGACCTACTAATGCAGTCTGCCACTCTCAAGTCGGGTAGAAAATTCTTTAACCATATGCCTGTCCCATTGCCTCATAACATGCTATAAATTCTGCATACATCGTAGATGATGCAACTATTGACTGTTTGGCGCTTCTCCACGAAATAGCACCTCCTACGAGAGTAAAGACATATCCTGTCGTGGACTTTCTATCATCTTTATCTCCCGCAAAATCTGCATCTGAATACCCTTTTATTTCTAGGGAATCGGATCTTTTATATGTTAGCATGAGGCCTCTTGTGTCTTGTCCATAACGCAAAGCTTTCTTTACCATCTTTCAGTGCTCTGTTCCTGAATTCTCTTGATATCTACCGAGTACCCCGGTGATAAAAGCTAAGTCAGGGCGAGTGCACACTTGTGCATACTGTAAGCTTCCAACGGCCGAAGCATATGGTACTAACTTCATTTGATCGATCTCATATTGGTTCTTTGGACATTGAAATTTTCCAAAACTATCGCCCTTGACTATGGGAGCAGGTATGGCATTACTCACATGCATATTGTATTTCTTTAGAATCTTTTCACAATATGCCTTCTGCGATAGTCCTAACACTCCATTCTTTCTATCTCGGTGAATTTATATGCCCAAAACATAAGAAGCTTCACCAAGATCTTTCATATCAAAATTTGAGGACAAGAACTTCTTTGTTTCTAGTAGTAGACTGACATCGCTAGCAAGCAAGATATCATCCACATATAGAATTAGGAAAATATATTTCCCACTTTTAAACTTTACATAAATGCAGTTGTCCTCAACATTCCCTTTAAATTCAAATCTTTTAATTGTATCATTAAACTTTAAATACCACTGCCTAGAGGCTTGCTTCAACCCATAAATATATTTCTTTAGACGGCATCCCATATGTTCCTTCCCCTCCATGAAAAACCCCTTGGGTTGTTTCATGTAAACATTCTCTTCTAAATTGCCATTTAGAAACACCGTCTTTACATCCATTTGATGCAACTCTAAATCAAAATGTGCAACTAGTGTCATTATGATTCTAAAGGAATCCTTACATGAGACCGGAGAAAAAGTCTCATTGTAATCTACTCCTTCTCTTTGCATAAAGCCTTTTGCCACAAGTCTTGCTTTATACTTTTCTACATTCCCATTGGAGTCATACTTTGTTTTGTAGACCCATTTGCAACCTATTGTTTTGGCTCCTTTAGGAATTTCCTCTAAGTCCCAAACATTATTGGAACTCATCGATTTCATTTCATCTTCCATTGCCTCCACCCACTTGGCTGAGTGAGGGATTCTCATGGCTTCTTCATATGAGGTGGGATCACCCTCCATATGAACTGTTTCTATATTATAAACTTTGCAAATTTTCTTTAAAATTGGCTGGTCTTCTTTCTCTTTTAGACCTTCTGAGTTCGTCGCACTCTTGCTCATTTTGTGCCTCAGGTTTTGGCACATTTGATGAGTGTGGCTGTTTCGGCTCCCTTTCGTGCTCAATAGTGGGTTCAGGCGGCTCCTGACGGACATGTTCCGGACCTTCTCCCATTGTTGTCACATGTGGAGTCACAACAGGTGCCTACACCACAACCTCAGGGGTTGTCGATGGTGGCACAACAGGTAGCGAGAAAAATGACTCCTGAGTCATCAGATTAGGTGCATGCACCCTCTTCTCCTCAAGATCGATTTTCTAAGCTACCGTGCTCCCCCTCATCAATTTGTCCTCCAAGAAGACTACATGTCTCGTTTCTACAAACTTTGTGTATCTGTCAGGACAGTAGAAACGATAACCTTTTGATCTATCTAGATAGCCAATGAAGTGGCAAGACACTGTTTTGGGGTCTAACTTTGCAATGTTTGGATTAAAAACTTTTGCCTCAGCTGGGCTCCCCAGACCCTCAAGTGGCGCAGAGAGGGGACATTGTCTGTCCACAATTCGTATGGTGTTTTGGGCACCGACTTGCTTGGTACTCTATTGAGAATGTGAATGGCGGTTTTAAGCGCCTCCATCCACAATCCCAATGGGAGGGTGGAATAGCTCATCATGCTGCGCACCATATCCATAAGGGTACGGTTACGCCTTTCAGCTACTCCATTTTGCTGAGGTTCGCCCGGCATAGAATACTGGGTGACTATTCCATTTTCCTGTAGAAACCATGCAAAAGGTCCAGGTACTTGACCATATGGAGTATGCCGACCGTAGTACTCCCCCCACGGTCAGACCAGACTATTTTAATTCTTTTATCATGCTGATTTTCTATTTCAGCTTTGAATATTTTAAAATTTTATCCAATGCTTCAGATCTTTCTTTAATTGGATAAATATAACCATATCGGGAGTAATCATCCGTGAATGTTATGAACGAATCATAACCATCCATACTTTTCACAGGAAACGGCCCACATAAATTAGTATGGATGATTTCTAGTGTTGCTGTACTTCGGTTTGCACCCTTTTTTATTTGATTTATATATTTTCCTTTTATACAATCTATGCATTGTTCGATATCTGAGAACTCTAATGGAGGAAGAATGTCATTTTTAACGAGGATTTCTATTCTTCCCCTCGAAATATGGCCTAATCTACAGAGCCATAACTTTGATGAGTCATGAGTTCGCTTTCTTTTCTTTTGTTCTTTGTTCGACAAGGAAACTTGCTCACTCACATTACACACAGAAGACACTTTATCATGCAAGGATAATAAATAAAGCTTATCGTAAAGTAAAGCAATATCCACACAAGCATTTTTAAACCAAACGGCACACTTGCCATGTCCAAAATAACATTCATACATGTCTTTATCCAAGCATGACACACTTATTAAGTTTATGTGGACGGAGGGAACAAATAACACATATTTTAATAGAATAGTAAAACCATCAGCTAGCTCCAAAGGAATGTCACCAACAGCTTCAACTTCTGCTTGAACCCCATTCGCGACCTCAATGCATCTTTCGCTTCTTTGCAAAGTCCTTGTCGAATGGAATCCCTGTAAAGAGTTGGCAACATGAACAGTTGCACCTGAGTCAATCCACAAAGTAGATTTAGAAAACTGTTCATACAAGGATTCATTTACAAAAAGAAACTATGTCTTTACCGTTCTTTGCCATTATGGACTTGAGCCATATTGGGAAATCTTTCTTGAAGTGACCAGGCTTCTTGCAATGGTGACACTGATCCTTGTCCCCAGGAAGACTCTGCTGATAATGATACTGTTGGGGGCCTTTGCCATGTGGCTTGAAAGGGGAACCACCATGGTTGCTGTTGTTGAAGGTTCTCTTCCTGTTGTCCTTCACGTAGTTCAGAGAACCACCGTGAATGGATTTGAGCCTTTCTTCCTCTTGAGAACACATCCCAATGGTCTTTTCAGTGTCCCATTTTTCAGGAGACATGTTATAGTTGATCACGAAGTTCTCAAACTGTTGGGGAAGGGAATCCATGACAAGATGCACCAGTAGAGCAGGCTTGAGCTCGAGGTCAGCATCCATGGGCTTTAATTTAGCAGCCATGTTGCTCATCCTCAAGATGTGCTCCCTGATGCCATGTGGCCCTCCAGTATACTTTTCTGTTACCAGCTGTTTGAGCAGATGGGTGGCATACATCTTTGAAGAGCCATTAAACTTGCTCTTTATCTTTGCTAGATATTCCCCAACAGAGGCACACTCTTCGATTGAGCCCACAATTGCGTTCTCAATCGTATTCTTTATAAAGGCCAAGCACTTTTTGTTAGCATTGACCCACTTTTGGTTATCTATAGAGTATGCCAGCTCCACTGAAGCATGGTCCTTCTTTCTCTTTTCCCAAGCAGCATTATCCTCAGCATCATCTCTTACTGGGTCTTTTGGCTTGACTGGCTGTTTGGTTTCAACAACCCAGTCAACCTCAGCACAGACAAAGGCCACGTCTACTTTCTTCCTCCACTCAGTGTAGTTATCCCTCCTGAGCATTGGAATGTCCTTGAGGCAACTCATAAGGTTGAGACCTCCTAAAAACCATAAAAGATGTGAGATAACAAAAAACAACTATATGCATTAATCCAACGTTGGTATAAATTAAGCATACAACTGTTTGTGCCATTAAAATTATATCACCGTTGGGCAAAAATAAAATAAATGCACCATTGACACATAATAAACGGATCATGATCATGCTATTAATAACATTGGTCATTTAATAACAGTAGCATAATCAACTTTAAATCACTTTATCATATCTTTAAAACAATTTAATAATCACTTTATTGCATTCAAGCAATTTATATCAACTATTTGCAGCGGAAATAATATTACAATATTCATAAACTTTAAAACTTTACAGAAAACATCGGTCACTTTTGTATTCTCTAAACAAAACTTTCATTAGAATATTTAAATAGAGAAAACTGTGTAAAAAATGCTCAAAACTGAGCACAAAAACAATTAAAATTGCTAAAAAAAATTGTTTCTATAAAACAAAAAACAGAAAAATATTAAACAGACTGAAAACTGGGTTGTATTCGCCCTACTGGGCCTATACTGCTGACCAGCCCCTGCATGGCCTTGGCACGCCGGACCACGGCCGCATGCGGCTTGCTATCTGACGTCTTGGCGCTCACGCTGCGTCGCCTGCAGATCCGTGGCCTAGCCACGGCCCACTTGGTTAACAACCCGGCCAAGACGCCCGCATGACCACCCGTGTCGCACGATCCTAGCCGCACATCCACCGCCGCCCTAGATCCTATGGCCACGCGCGCACTTCGCGGGAACAAAACCCCCCGGCGCAGCCCCCACTAACCCTAGCCCCATTCGCCCCCCTCTCTCCCCCGTGAATCCCTCCCACTCCGCTCTCTGCCAGCGCTTGCGAGCGAGGCAAGGTGGCCACCCGGCGGCGGGCGCGGTAGTAGCTCCTCCCTCTCTCTCTCACGTCGATACCCCTTTTACCCTCTCTTCTCTGTCCCTTCCACCTCCCCACCACCCATGAGAGTAGCAGAGGGTGAGACAGCGAGCAGCTGCACCCTGCCCCTTGGCGGTGGTGCGTCCACCGAGGTGGGCACGCCCGTCAGCGGCGGTGGCTTCTCCGGCCGCACGGTCGGCTTTTCCCCCCTTTTTTGGGGGTTTCCTTTCGGGATTTGCTTGCAGGATCTGGGATCTGGGGTTATCTTGGGGCTCTCAGGTGCGGGATCTTGGGAGGATATGAGGATCTAGGGTTAGGGATCTGAGGATCTAGTCTGTGGGATTTCTTTGGTTTTCTTTGCCCCCGAAAGGGTATGTTCTTCTTCCGATGCCTCGGCTTGCCGATGCGCGTCGAGATAGAGAGGAACGGCGCGGCCAGATGGGCAAGGCGCACTTTTAGGGTTAGATCTAGGGTTTCCTTTTGATTTCTTTTCTTTTCTACCAAAAAAAATCCAGATCTAGGTGCTCTGATACCAATGATAGATTCCTTTTAGGATTAACTAGGCTAGACTAGATTCAGTAGTACTTTACCTTTGCATGATTTAGTCAAGAACCAGAGAGGGAGAGAGAGAGGTCAGAGAGAGGGGTTACTACCTGTACCTTGGCTCGACGAGCAGGAGCAGGAGGGGATACCGAAGGTACTGTCGGTTTCAGTAGCCATGAGAAAAGGGAGCGGGGCGAGCGTGTGGTGAGGGTGGCGGCGGTGGTGCTTCCCGTCGGCCCAGCGCTAAGCCTAGATCGAAAGGGCTTGTATGTGGGGCGGTTAGGGCACGGCTAACCTCGTGAGGCGTGCTGCTGTCCCCCACCTCCTTTATATAGCGCTGGCGACAGGGGCCCACCAACCATGATAAGGTTGGACACCCCGATCAGAGCGCGGATAGGGCGTGGCAGGCCGTTGGACTCTGTCACGTTAGAGATCAATCTAACAAAGGTGAAAGTTGGACATTTCACTAATAGAGCTTTAAAAATAGAACATCCATATTTGTGAAAAGTTCTATCAGATCAAGTTGATTTAAGTTCCTAAATTTGCATTCTGAAAGGATCTATACTTTTTTGCGAGAACTTGAAAGGATCTACAATTGTACCATTTTCATAAATAAAGGGATTTATGAAATTGACACATAACACTACATATATGTTTAGGTCTTTTTGTAAATAAAAAAAGTTGGAACCGCAAATGGCAAGGCGTGGTAGAGACACCATCCTCTGCGATGGTTAGGGTTGTGGCCAACCTCCACACGAGGAAATGGAGGAGACGCCAATACAAAGTGGTGACGCCAGGCCAGGGCTGCGGCAAACCTACTTGGTGCTACTCGACCTGACCTGCAGGATCAAATCCTGGCCAATGCAAGATTAAAAAAATTGCAACTTCACAAACACACATCAAATAGGGCAAAGGAGCATGCAATTCAATACTTAATACTTGTATAAGTACAAAAACCATAGTATTGAATCTACATTTTAGGTAACAATATCACCCAAATCACTAAATATAGTGTATAGTAGGTAAAGTCTATTGAGTATATTGGGTGTATAATTTGAACAGAGGTCTCATAGCATGTTGGGAAGGATCATCGCAATTTATAGCAATCGGAACATCATGTTGAGAAAGAACAGCTTACTAGCGGAGATTTTGAAGGAGTTAGCAATGCCACAGGAGTCAACGTTGGAATTCAGCAACACTCTAGGCTGAGATCGGGACAACTGCGGTGACTAGGAGCTAGATGGTAGTTGCACTTCTCGAGAAAGCAATAGGGTCTGAAAGAGCTTTGTCGGTTTTGTAGAGAAACCATGGATGTAAGCCTATTAGTATTTTCTTCCTTCCTGATGTCTCCAATCCCCGGTATTCCCTCACATACTTTTTTGTTTTTCTCTCATCTGATGTCTGTTTCTGTGGATTTCCACGGAATGTTGAGTTGTGATGTAAGAAAACTTGTACCGGGCAATGAAAAAATAGTTCTTTATGCCTTTGCAGGTATAGTGGTGAATATGGACTTCAATAGACATATATATGTATGTATATGCAAGGAAAGCATCATTTACTCCATAATGTGGATGGTTGCTGGGATATTCACTTTATTTACTCCATGCAATAAAATTTGGATATATGATCTTGGACGGAGATTTATTTCACTATGAGTTTTTTTCTATAGATTTGGGCCAAAGGAAAGCAACAAAGTGACTATGATAACATCATTAATTCTTGTGATCAAAATGGCTTTAGTAATGAAATACAAGGAGATTGAAACCTTGCAAAATTCTATTATCACAAGAGGGCCTATGGTGATTTGTGAGGATTGTTGGACCCAACTTGTCCTTAATAATAAGAGCAGTTCAAATTAAACCTCTTGAGCGCTTTCAAAGGCTTTAAACAACCTAATTACCGGGCAAAGACGGCGTGCAGCAGTGCAAGTTCAGAAGAACTAAACAAAGGAGAGCAACCTTGCCCATTAAGCAAACAGCACATAAGTACATGACATCTTCCAGCTTTAATTAAGCTTTAGGATACCCCCATGGAAAGCTTCCAAAATGCCAATCGTATTCGTGCAGCGCAGAGAGGGTCCCTACCCTGCAAATAGGGCTGCAGGCGGGGCGGGTATGCGGGCACAAAATAGTCTTAGCTCATGTCAACATAGTATAATTTCTAGACCGGTTCCAATCTATATGTAGTACAATTTATACTAACTATCCTATTTTGCGGGCCAGACGACTACATACCATGTTGTTTAATTTCCAGATCGAGCAGGGAAGACAAATCCACTGTCAGGCAGATACAGTCAGCTGGGACAAGCCAACAAAGAAACGGGAAGCACAGCTGGTCCCTTTGTCATTGTGCGTAGCAATCAGTCTCTGAAGATGATACTCTGATTAGCCAAATTCTGTCAAAAGCAGTGTTTTGGAAGAGTCAAGAGTGGCAACGCTTTAACGTAAAGCAACTCACACAAGGCTGAAGTCTGTTCCAGCCAAGAAAATAAATTATTGAATGGTCGTCTTTTTCCCTAGATTTTCCCTAAAATCCTAATAACAGATGCTACTTTCCTCCTTTAGTTGGTATCCATCCAAAGAGCTTCTTCTTGGCATGCTCCATCATTAGATCAGAAGTTCAGAACAGTTCTTTTCTCTTTTTCCAGATACATACACTATCTGATATCAACAGGCATGGCCCCCATGACTCATGCTTCCTTCTCTCCTTTTTCCATCTTGGCGTCCACTTAAATCCTCCCAAAGCTGGCCTCGCAAGCCTTTCCTTCCTTTTTTTTATAAAGGGCGCTTTATTACTTAAAAAGTCTTAAGTATTACACCCGGCCTCTGCATATCTGGATGCACACAACCGCTAAAATCCAGGTTCCAAACAAAAAGGATAAAAAATAACGTAAAGCAGATTACATATCATGATGAGAAATTGTAAAACGCCTAAAGTGTTGTAGGTAGGTCTATCCGAAGATTATGTTGCCAGCCATTTCGGGTGAAAAAATCCCGTGCCGTGTCTTCCAGCCGAGTACACACCTCCGTGAAAAGCTCTCGATGATCCACACGATGGAGTGCAGCCCAAGACTGAAGGGTACCAGTGCATCTGTAAATAACATGCAGAAGTGAACAGTTTGTATCATTAAACACTTTATCATTTCTATATAGCCAAAGCGACCATATAATGGCAATCGCTCCTACCCGAAATAATAGCTTATACTTGCGATCTATACCTTGTAACCAATTCATAAAGATATTGGCAATACTACTCGGTGGATACAAACCAGAAGCTGTTTGGGTAACTGACCATATAGATTTGGCGATATGACATTGGAAAAATAGATGCTTTATTGTCTCATTATTGCGAAAAAATATACACCTAGAATCTCCATGCCAATTCCGCCTAATAAGATTATCTTTTGTAAGAATGACCCCTCGATGAAGATATCAAGCAAAGATTTTATTCTTAAGGGGTATCTTCATCTTCCAAATCATCCTATTATCTAAAAAATGTAAGACTGGCTGGATTAAGGCATTGTATAAAGAACTAACAGAGAATGAGCCATCCTCATTTAAGTTCCCACGGAATTCATCGTGTCCCGCTAACAGTTGAACAAGCCTTTCCTTCCTATCCTCTCTATTTCTAAATTTCAAAAGCAAGTGGCACTTTTGCCCACTCCCTTCTATTCCTTCCACCCATGCTCATTCTTTTAGTACGCGGGTCTTGTTCTTATACATTCGGAGAAAATAGTTTGGTGCTAATTTTAAAACACTTCACTTTTAAATGAAGAACAAGTCTCGCTGCCCACAACTATAGTTTACTAAAAAGAGATGCAAAGAATCATAGCCAAACACATAGGCTTATAAAAAGGAAAAGGGAAAACCTCAAGACCAACTTATGGCCTCGCCATAGCTGACATCTCCAAACTCTACCGCAAAACCTATCAGTGGACAAAATACACGGGCAGAACAACATACAACTTAACAAATAATGTGGTACTCAAAGGCACGCCTTTAACAAAAACCATTGCTCATACACAAATGTTTCTCAGGTTTAATCAAGAACTCAAACATGGGTTAACTATCACCTTCGAAGTGATGCTTTGAGCCAACAACTTCACCAAAGGGAATATATGGGGGTCCCATCATCAAGACTTCGTTCTTTTCCAAAATTGCCTTGTAGTGTAATACGTTTCCTGTACGGAAGTGTAAACGTGGGTTTTTCAAAGAGGAAGCTATCTTCAAGAGTTGAAGGAGTATTCCTGGAAAAGCGGCATGTTCCATCCTCTTGCGTCGGAGCTGTTATTCTAGGACACTCCCATGTTAAGGTTGATAGATTCCTTTTAGGATAAACTAGGCTAGACTAGATTCGGTAGTACTTTACCTTTCCACGATTTAGTCAAGAGAGAGAGAGGGGGTTACTACCTGCACCTTAGCTCAACGAGGAGGAGCCAAGGGATCCGGAGGTACTGCCGGTTTAGTAGCCATGGGAAAAGAGAGCGGGCGGCGTGTGGTGAGGTGGCGGCGGTGGTGCTTCCCGTCGGTGCAGCGCTAAGACTAGATCGAGAAGGCTTGTAGGTGGGCGGCTAGGCATGACTAACCTCGTGAGGCATGCTGCCGCCCCACATCCTTATATAGCGGCCCAGGGGCCCACCAACCATGATAAGGTTGGGCGGATAGGGCGTGGCGAGCCGTTGGGCTCTGTCACGTTAGAGATCAATCTAACATTCTCCCCCTTTATCTCGACTTTACTTTTAACTTTATAATTTATACCTTACTCGTTTCATCACGGATCGGTATATAGAGCATGTTTCATCGTCTCAGCTCAATTTTCGATAGAATCATACAGCCACTACATACTTTTCTATTTTGAAATAAATCATGTTACTTTTGGGCCTCTGTAGTCCAGGAATCATAGACTTTCCATTAATCCCATGCCGGCTATGTGTTCCTTGAACACATTGGGTGGTAAGCCTTTCGTTAGCGGATCCGCAAGCATATCATTTGTCCTTATATGCTCGAGACTTATAGATTGATCCTGGACTTTGTCCTTCACAACATAATACTTTATATCTATTGACTTTGTAGCATTACTCGAATTGTTGTTGTGAGCATAGAATACTGCGGGCTCGTTGTAACAATACATCTTTAGTGACCTACTAATGCAGTCTGCCACTCTCAAGTCGGGTAGAAAATTCTTTAACCATATGCCTGTCCCATTGCCTCATAACATGCTATAAATTCTGCATACATCGTAGATGATGCAACTATTGATTGTTTACGCTTCTCCACGAAATAGCACCTCCTACGAGTAAAGACATATCCTGTCGTGGACTTTCTATCATCTTTATCTCCCATAAAATCTGCATCTGAATACCCTTTTATTTCTAGGAATCGGATCTTTTATATGTTAGCATGAGGCCTCTTGTGTCTTGTCCATAACGCAAAGCTTTCTTTACCATCTTCGATTTCGTTCACGAATTCTCTTGATATCTACCGAGTACCCGGTGATAAAAGCTAAGTCGTAGGCAGTGCACTTGTGCATACTGTAAGCTTCCAACGGCCGAAGCATATGGTACTAACTTCATTTGATCGATCTCATATTGGTTCTTTGGACATTGAAATTTTCCAAAACTATCGCCCTTGACTATGGGAGCAGGTATGGCATTACTCACATGCATATTGTATTTCTTTAGAATCTTTTCACAATATGCCTTCTGCGATAGTCCTAACACTCCATTCTTTCTATCTCGGTGAATTTATATGCCCAAAACATAAGAAGCTTCACCAAGATCTTTCATATCAAAATTTGAGGACAAGAACTTCTTTGTTTCTAGTAGTAGACTGACATCGCTGCTAGCAAGCAAGATATCATCCACATATAGAATTAGGAAAATATATTTCCCACTTTTAAACTTTACATAAATGCAGTTGTCCTCAACATTCCCTTTAAATTCAAATCTTTTAATTGTATCATTAAACTTTAAATACCACTGCCTAGAGGCTTGCTTCAACCCATAAATATATTTCTTTAGACGGCATCCCATATGTTCCTTCCCCTCCATGAAAAACCCCTTGGGTTGTTTCATGTAAACATTCTCTTCTAAATTGCCATTTAGAAACACCGTCTTTACATCCATTTGATGCAACTCTAAATCAAAATGTGCAACTAGTGTCATTATGATTCTGAAGGAATCCTTACATGAGACCGGAGAAAAAGTCTCATTGTAATCTACTCCTTCTCTTTGCATAAAGCCTTTTGCCACAAGTCTTGCTTTATACTTTTCTACATTCCCATTGGAGTCATACTTTGTTTTGTAGACCCATTTGCAACCTATTGTTTTGGCTCCTTTAGGAATTTCCTCTAAGTCCCAAACATTATTGGAACTCATCGATTTCATTTCATTTTCCATTGCCTCCACCCACTTGGCTGAGTGAGGGATTCTCATGGCTTCTTCATATGAGGTGGGATCACCCTCCATATGAACTGTTTCTATATTATAAACTTTGCAAATTTTCTTTAAAATTGGCTGTTCTTCTTTCTCTTTTAGACCTTCTGAGTTCGTCGGACTCTTGCTCATTTTGTGCCTCAGGTTTTGGCACATTTGATGAGTGTGGCTGTTTCGGCTCCCTTTCGTGCTCAATAGTGGGTTCAGGCGGCTCCTGACGGACATGTTCCGGACCTTCTCCCATTGTTGTCACATGTGGAGTCACAACAGGTGCCTACACCACAACCTCAGGGGTTGTCGATGGTGGCACAACAGGTAGCGAGAAAAATGACTCCTGAGTCATCAGATTAGGTGCATGCACCCTCTTCTCCTCAAGATCGATTTTCTAAGCTACCGTGCTCCCCCTCATCAATTTGTCCTCCAAGAAGACTACATGTCTCGTTTCTACAAACTTTGTGTATCTGTCAGGACAGTAGAAACGATAACCTTTTGATCTATCTAGATAGCCAATGAAGTGGCAAGACACTGTTTTGGGGTCTAACTTTGCAATGTTTGGATTAAAAACTTTTGCCTCAGCTGGGCTCTCCAGACCCTCAAGTGGCGCAGAGAGGGGACATTGTCTGTCCACAATTCGTATGGTGTTTTGGGCACCGACTTGCTTGGTACTCTATTGAGAATGTGAATGGCGGTTTTAAGCGCCTCCATCCACAATCCCAATGGGAGGGTGGAATAGCTCATCATGTTTGCATACCATATCCATAAGGCAGTTCGCCTTTCACTACTCCATTTCTTTGAGGTTACTTGGGCATAGAATCTTTGGGTGACTATTCCATTTTCCTGTAGAAACCATGCAAAAGGTCCAGGTACTTGACCATATGGAGTATGCCGACCGTAGTACTCCCCCCACGGTCAGACCAGACTATTTTAATTCTTTTATCATGCTGATTTTCTATTTCAGCTTTGAATATTTTAAAATTTTATCCAATGCTTCAGATCTTTCTTTAATTGGATAAATATAACCATATCGGGAGTAATCATCCGTGAATGTTATGAACGAATCATAACCATCCATACTTTTCACAGGAAACGGCCCACATAAATTAGTATGGATGATTTCTAGTGTTGCTGTACTTCGGTTTGCACCCTTTTTTATTTGATTTATATATTTTCCTTTTATACAATCTATGCATTGTTCGATATCTGAGAACTCTAATGGAGAAAGAATGTCATTTTTAACGAGGATTTCTATTCTTCCCCTCGAAATATGGCCTAATCTACAGTGCCATAACTTTGATGAGTCATGAGTTCACTTTCTTTTCTTTTGTTCTTTGTTCGACAAGGAAACTTGCTCACTCACATTACACACAGAAGACACTTTATCATGCAAGGATAATAAATAAAGCTTATCGTAAAGTAAAGCAATATCCACACAAGCATTTTTAAACCAAACGGCACACTTGCCATGTCCAAAATAACATTCATACATGTCTTTATCCAAGCATGACACACTTATTAAGTTTATGTGGACGGAGGGAACAAATAACACATATTTTAATAGAATAGTAAAACCATCAGCTAGCTCCAAAGTAATGTCACCAACAGCTTCAACTTCTGCTTGAACCCCATTCGCGACCTGTTATAGTTGAGCCTTTCTTCCTCTTGAGAACACATCCCAATGGTCTTTTCAGTGTCCCATTTTTCAGGAGACATGTTATAGTTGATCACGAAGTTCTCAAACTGTTGGGGAAGGGAATCCATGACAAGATGCACCAGTAGAGCAGGCTTGAGCTCGAGGTCAGCATCCATGGGCTTTAATTTAGCAGCCATGTTGCTCATCCTCAAGATGTGCTCCCTGATGCCATGTGGCCCTCCAGTATACTTTTCTGTTACCAGCTGTTTGAGCAGATGGGTGGCATACATCTTTGAAGAGCCATTAAACTTGCTCTTTATCTTTGCTAGATATTCCCCAACAGAGGCACACTCTTCGATTGAGCCCACAATTGCGTACTCAATCGTATTCTTTATAAAGGCCAAGCACTTTTTGTTAGCATTGACCCACTTTTGGTTATCTATAGAGTATGCCAGCTCCACTGAAGCATGGTCCTTCTTTCTCTTTTCCCAAGCAGCATTATCCTCAGCATCATCTCTTACTGGGTCTTTTGGCTTGACTGGCTGTTTGGTTTCAACAACCCAGTCAACCTCAGCACAGACAAAGGCCACGTCTACTTTCTTCCTCCACTCAGTGTAGTTATCCCTCCTGAGCATTGGAATGTCCTTGAGGCAACTCATAAGGTTGAGACCTCCTAAAACCATAAAAGATGTGAGATAACAAAAAACAAATATATGCATTAATCCAACGTTGGTATAAATTAAGCATACAACTGTTTGTGCCATTAAAATTATATCACCGTTGGGCAAAAATAAAATAAATGCACCATTGACACATAATAAACGGATCATGATCATGCTATTAATAACATTGGTCATTTAATAACAGTAGCATAATCAACTTTAAATCACTTTATCATATCTTTAAAACAATTTAATAATCACTTTATTGCATTCAAGCAATTTATATCAACTATTTGTAGCGGAAATAATATTACAATATTCATAAACTTTAAAACTTTACAGAAAACATCTGTCACTTTTGTATTCTCTAAACAAAACTTTCATTAGAATATTTAAATAGAGAAAACTGTGTAAAAAATGCTCAAAACTGAGCACAAAAACAATTAAAATTGCTAAAAAAAATTGTTTCTATAAAACAAAAAACAGAAAAATATTAAACAGACTGAAAACTGGGTTGTATTCGCCCTACTGGGCCTATCTTGCTGTGTGACCAGCATTGCGTGCCCTTGACCAGCGGACCACGGCCAGCGATGCGGCTTGCTATCTCGGCGCTCACGCAGCTGCATCTTGTTGCGGCAAGTGGCCTAGCCATGACCCACTTGGCCCAACAGCCCGGCACCGCCCCGCACGCCCGCAGCCACCCGTGTCGCACGATCCTAGCCGCACATCCACCGCCGCCCTAGATCCTATGGCCACGCGCGCACTTCGCGGGAACAAAACCCCCCGGCGTGCAGCCCCCACTAACCCTAGCCCCATTCGCCCCCCTCTCTCCCCCGTGAATCCCTCCCACTCCGCTCTCTGCCAGCGCTTGCGAGCGAGCGAGGCAAGGTGAGGTGGCCACCCCGCCGGCGACGGCGCCAGCGGCGAGCTCCTCCCTCTCTCTCTCACGCCGATACCCCTTTTACCCTCTCTTCTCTGTCCCTTCCACCTCCCCACCACCCATGAGAGTAGCAGAGAGGGTGACAGAGACGAACGGCAGAGCCGCTGCACCCCCTGCCCCCCTTGGCGGTGGTGCGTCCACCCGAGGGTGGGCACACGCCCGTCAAGCGGCGCGGCGGTGGTGCCCCCTTGCCGGCGCACGGTCGGCTTTTCCCCCCTTTTTTGGGGGTTTCCTTTGGGGATTTGCTTGCAGGATCTGGGATCTGGGGTTATCTTGGGGCTCTCAGGTGCGGGATCTTGGGAGGATATGAGGATCTAGGGTTAGGGATCTGAGGATCTAGTCTGTGGGATTTCTTTGGTTTTCTTTGCCCCCGAAAGGGTATGTTCTTCTTCCGATGCCTCGGCTTGCCGTCTTGTCGAGATAGAGAGGAACGGCGCGGCCAGATGGGCAAGGCGCACTTTTAGGGTTAGATCTAGGGTTTCCTTTTGATTTCTTTTCTTTTCTACCAAAAAAAATCCAGATCTAGGTGCTCTGATACCAATGATAGATTCCTTTTAGGATTAACTAGGCTAGACTAGATTCAGTAGTACTTTACCTTTGCATGATTTAGTCAAGAACCAGAGAGGGAGAGAGAGAGGTCAGAGAGAGGGGTTACTACCTGTACCTTGGCTCGACGAGCAGGAGCAGGAGGGGATACCGAAGGTACTGTCGGTTTCAGTAGCCATGAGAAAAGGGAGCGGGGCGAGCGTGTGGTGAGGGTGGCGGCGGTGGTGCTTCCCGTCGGCCCAGCGCTAAGCCTAGATCGGAAGGGCTTGTATGTGGGGCGGTTAGGGCACGGCTAACCTCGTGAGGCGTGCTGCTGTCCCCCACCTCCTTTATATAGCGCTGGAGACAGGGGCCCACCAACCATGATAAGGTTGGACACCCCGATCAGAGCGCGGATAGGGCGTGGCAGGCCGTTGGACTCTGTCACGTTAGAGATCAATCTAACAAAGGTGAAAGTTGGACATTTCACTAATAGAGCTTTAAAAATAGAACATCCATATTTGTGAAAAGTTCTATCAGATCAAGTTGATTTAAGTTCCTAAATTTGCATTCTGAAAGGATCTATACTTTTTTGCGAGAACTTGAAAGGATCTACAATTGTACCATTTTCATAAATAAAGGGATTTATGAAATTGACACATAACACTACATATATGTTTAGGTCTTTTTGTAAATAAAAAAAGTTGGAACCGCAAATGGCAAGGCGTGGTAGAGACACCATCCTCTGCGATGGTTAGGGTTGTGGCCAACCTCCACACGAGGAAATGGAGGAGACGCCAATACAAAGTGGTGACGCCAGGCCAGGGCTGCGGCAAACCTACTTGGTGCTACTCGACCTGACCTGCAGACCCCAGCGAGGAGCACCAGGGCGGGAGCCGCTGCAGTCTAGAATGCTGATCCAAAGAAAAGGAAAATTGCACCTCGCCCGTCATCCAACCATGCTAGTTAAGCTAAAAGACGGATCATGATTATAGCTTTAAGCTTTATGAAACCCCCAAATCCCCACATAAAGCCACAAAAATGGCAATCATGTATTGCAGGGTCCCTACCCTGTGATTCAAACTAATACTCCTACATGATATGTTATTTTCAAAATTGAGCAATAGAGACAAAACAATTGCTTATGCCTACTGTTCCTACTGATTACAGACCCATTAGTCTTTGCAATGTAGTTTACAAAATTATCTCCAAATGCTTGGCCAATAGACTTAAGCCACATCTTCCAGATTACATTCACCCTGCTCAACAAGCTTTCATCGAAGGAAGAAGAATTAGTGATAATATCATCATTGCCCAAGAAATTACCCACTCTTTCAACCTTTCCTCTTGTAATTCGAAGGCTTTCATGCTTAAAATTGATCTAGCAAAAGCCTTTGACAGAATTGAGTGGGACTTTATCTGTAAAGCCTTGGCCAGAAAGAATTTGCATCCTCACTTCATTAAGATGGTTCATGCCTGCATTTCCTCTCCTGTTTTCTCTGTTATCATTAATGGACAGGCTTATGCTAATTTTTCTAGTTCCAGAGGTATAAGACAAGGATGCCCCTTATCACCCTACTTATTTATCCTTGGCATCAATGAACTCTCTATCATGCTCTCTGAGGCCCTTTCAAATGCTGAGTTCTCTGGAATCTCTCTTGGTCCCCACTGCCCTCCCATTCACTCCTTACTTTTTGCTGATGATCTTCTGGTTTGTGGGACTGCCTCTGTGCAAGAAGCTCAAGCAATCAAGGATATTCTCCTTAAATTTTGTAAGGTCTCTGGTCAAATTCCAAATTGGGAGAAATCTGGCATCATTTTTAGCAAAAAGGTTGATCCAATAACCCTCTCTAATATCTCTCAGATCTTTCCTGTGGCCACCATTGATCAAAATTTTACCCATCTGGGTCATCCACTCATTTTGCCTGCTAGGAATAGGAGTGAAGCATACAATTTTATAATCCAAAAATTCAAATCAAAACTTTCTACTTATAAGGCAAACTCCCTTTCCCATGCGGCTAGGTTGGAACTAATAAAGTCTGTGCTTTCCTCTATACCTGTCTATTACATGTCAAATCTCCTGTTCTCTAAAAAACTCCTTAAGAAGCTTCAGGCCATCATGAGAGTCTTCTGGTGGACTGGTTCGTCTGCAGAACCCTCAAAAAAAGCTCTCTGCTTAACTGCTTGGAATAACATTTGTGCTCCCAAATCAGAAGGTGGGCTGGGGGTTAGGAACTTGCAAGCCACTAACATGAGCCTCATTCTTTCTACTGCCTGGAGAATAGCTGAAAAACCAAACTCTTTTATGCAAAGTGTGATCAAAGCAAAATATTTTCCTGACTCTTCCATCTGGAGGGCTAGTAGGAATGTTCCAAAGTCTGCTTTTTGGTCCTCAGTCCTAAAAGTAAGACATCTTCTTATCAACAACTCCTACTATCAAATTTGCAGAGGTAATTCTTCTATTTGGAGCTCCCCCTGGTTTTCTGACTGGGAAATTATCTATGATAACCTCACTATCCAACAAAAAGGTTTCAATTATCCCTCTACTATCAATCAGCTTTGGCTTCCTAATTCCCAGACTTGGAACACCAATCTCATTAATAGTCTATTCTCTAGTGAGGTTGCAAAGAATATCAGGAACACTAATATTATCCCTTCAGAGGAAGATGACATTCTTTGCTGGAGGCCAACACCAAATGGGAAATGCAGCCCTAAATCCACATACAAAACTTGTTTGTCTTGGCTTTTTATTTCAGGAACTCCCAAACCTGAGCAGGTTCAAGACTCAACAAAGGAGATTCTTAGGAAAGTGTGGAAATGCAACAAGATGATTCCCAGAGTTAAAACTTTTGCTTGGAGACTGCTGAGAGGAGCACTAAACACTGGTGTCAGAGGATCCCAATTTTCTGCACACATTGATAAGGACTGTTGCAGGTGCAATACCCCTGAGACTGATGCCCATCTGTTCTTTCTTTGTCCCTTTGCAAAAGCTGCTTGGCTTCTTCCACCATGCTATATTAAAAGTGAGGTCTTATCAAATAACACTACTGATATTTCCCGGATCATTGTGAACCTGCTTAAACAAAACCACCCAACTGTTGATTTAAACTATGCCTTTACTTTTCTTTGGTGTGTTTGGAAGGCCAGGAACGATTATTTGTTTTGCAGGAGAAAAACCAGTCCTCAACAGGTGCCAATGCATACTGCTGCTCTTCTTAAGGATCTGGAATCTGAAGAATTGATAAAAGGCTCTCAACAGCCAAAAGATCTGTCGGGGGTCTCTGTTCCGACTGATTTCTATTTCACAGGACCTAAAGTCTACTTTGATGCAGCTTGGAAGAAGCAACCTAGGACTTCGACTGTCCCAGCTGGAATTGGGATTTATTTTTCTGAGTCTTTGCAGGGAAAAGAAAGGACTGACGTCTTCATTCTGGCATCCAAAGAAGATGTGCCTTCTCCTTTACAGGCTGAAGCCCAGGCTATGCTTCTTGCTGCATCATTTGCAGACGCTCTGAAACTCTCAAGGCCCATTTTCTTCACTGATAATCTCTCTTTGGCAAAAGCAGCTGTTGCTCAAGGGGCATCGGATAAAAACATGATTTGGGAAATTAGAAGGCAAGCAATAGAATATCAGAATCTAGCTCACCCTCTCCTAGGATCCATCTTCCATATCAAAAGGGAAGTTAATGGGGTAGCTCACAATTGTGCTCAACAGGCAAGAAGATCAATAGGATCTGAGCCTACTTGTTCTTGCAGGAACCCAGCTCATAACAGCCAGTTATGCCCAATCTTGACTGCTATCGACACGATACGACAAATTGGGTTTGTAATTCTTGATGTACAATGTTTTTGAGCTGCAATATATTTGGGTGCGTCAGCACCCATTCTCTGTTCAAAAAAAAAATATAGTGAAGTGAAACAAGCCAACAAAGAAACAGGAAGTACATTTGTCACTTGTGATCGTGATCTATAATAAGTGTTGCTGATTTAGTACAAAATCAGCTACATTTATTATAGATCGGAGAGAGTACCATCTAGATCTGTTTGTACATACCTCTTGTGTAGAATATTTTCATGAGAGGACAAACCCAATTTATTCTTCTAGGAGACACCAATCTACCCAAATGAAAAGTACTTGGTCTCGTAATTTGTAGCCAATATCTATTTTTTGTTATAGTTTTGTCGCTGTAATTCAGGCTGCCATGTATAAAGAAAAAGAACGACATATCTCATGTGTGTGTTAGATCTTTCTCATGGTTTCCATCATTTTCTGTATTCGCTTTCATCTTTTGAGCTCTTGTTTGAGTGATTTCAATATCTGGTCCAATGATTCTCGGGAGATCTCAATACTTGCATAATTACAAAAACCATAGTAACAAACCATACATTTGAGGTAACGGTATCACTCACATCACTAAAAATAGTGTATAGTCGGTGAAGTCTCTTTAGTATATTGGGTGTATAATTTGAACAAGTGGTTTGCTCCGGTACAACCCGCTCTTTAAAACTCTCCTCAAACTTAAATACATTAAGGGCAAAGATTACTGTGTGCCCCTTCATAATTAAGGATATGGCGGTCATTTGCGAATTATGAAGTCAGAGTCTAACCAAATCTGTATGCGCTATACACTCAGTACATCGTATCCGTGGTCGTGCCGGCCCCTTCATCGTAGGTGACGAATGGTGTTGTGCGCTAGGCAGCGATGGCTGGCACGAGCTATAGCTCCCTTGTCCCTCGCCCGCGCCCGCGCCCGGTGGGCACCAGAGGTACTCCGGATCAAAGAGGAGATCAGGCGAGGGTGTTGACAACAAGTCGATTAGGAGCGGCACGGTGGCGCCACCGCTTCTAGGACCTAGCGGCGACGAGCAATTATGGCTGACAGAGTAGTCAATAGGATGGCCCAGGGACGGCCGCGTGTTGGCCTTGGTCGCACTACTCGCTGGTCCCTTCCAGCGACACGCGATCCACCGAGCACTTTCTGGCAAGACGAGCATTCCTAAGGAGCTCTAAGATTCCTAGAAATACGAAGCTTAGGTTGTTCCAAGTGTGATCGTTGGTTCGGTTCCTACCTGTCAGCGTGTTACCGTCTCATACACTGTTGTGGACGGACGACGCGGAGTCAGTTCGCCCTGTCTTTTGACCCGCGAGGTCGGTCCTCTCGTATATAGATCAACTTGGAAAGCCAGCACTCAACCGAGACGCGCACAAGAAAGCTAGCCTCCAAGAAGCATGATGGATTTCTTGTTCACGTACTATAAATCTAAACTTGTTTTAGCGTGTAGATTGATTCCAAAATTAAGTGAATCTACATAGTAAAATAAGTCTAAATTTATTTTTTTCATAAAACTAAAACATTTTATATTTTAAAACAAAGGGAGTACGTATCAACTACGCAGGCAACCACGATCTGGTCAGAGGCTCATGTCGAGAGCCTACAGAGCCACGTCTCCTTGCTACTTGAGGACATCTAGAGGACTAGAGCTATCACCGGTAGAACGCCACTAACACCGCTGGTAAGGCGCAGGCGCGCAGCCCTTCTCGCCTTCCCGTTCCCCACGCGCGTGTCTAAGGGCTTGTTTGATTCATAGAAATTGCATAGGAATTGTGTAGGATTCGAATCCTATGGGATTTTTTCCTATATTATTGTTTGATTTATAGGAACACATCCTAAAGGAATTAATCCTATAGGAATCTTGTAATGCAATTCCTATAGGAAAGAAACATTAGATCATACCTCATGGAAAAATTCCTTTGCTACATCAAACAAAATTCCTTTTCCCATAGGATTCAAGTTGTCATGACATCTCAATCCTATGTTTTTCCTATTCCTATACTTTTCCTATCCTATGAATCAAACAAGCCCTAAGTGTGCTCCATTATTGAAGCGGTCAGAGATCTCAACTCCTCGTCGCCGGGAAATAAGAGTGTTGGCATTCGTTTTAGACTCGTATCTAATCAAGGATGGTGAGAAGCACTCATAAAGGTTTACTATAAGGATTACTAATCATCATTAAAAAGGTACTATACCAAGTTAAGCCATGATCAGGATTAATAGCTGATTATGTTGATGTTCACAGAAGACTCGGAGATTATATATGTAGGCTTCCACTATGATCCTTCAAGATGACGCCAAACATAAAAGTTATGCGTCTCGTTAAAACAAGCAACTTTGGTTTTGAATCATGTTAATCCGAGTTAGTATGCAAAAGTTAGAGCCAAAATACTGTCAGATACCGAATTTGCACCGTCGGGGGTCGCCGGACCATAGACATTTCTCAGCTTAGACGTGGACAAAAACTGAAAGTTCGTCAAAACAGCTAGACTAATGTATCTTCTTAGACTAAGATTGAGCGGTTAATATCAACTTGGATGAAAAAGTGGTAAACATGAAAGTTGTTCAGTTTTTCGAGGCAACAACTTTGGTTTTGGAGTCATTTTCATCTGATCAAGTATGGGACCTTCAGATTTAAAATTCGGGCGAACTGAGGTATATTCGTTCGGTCGCAATCCAAGTTTGATACAAAAATAAGGGAAAAAGACCTTAAACATCAGGTCATATGAAAAAGTGCAAAACATAAATGTTCTTCGTCTTTTCGAGACGAACATTTCTTTTTACGAGATTTTGATCTGAGATCGTTACTATTTCAAAACTGGTTTGGAAGGTACATGCCACTTTTTGACCGAACAGTTACACAAATTACGAATTTGCTTGTTCGAGTTGGACCCCAACTAGGGTTTTGGACGTGGATCCAATCCTCTTTCTTGCACAGAAAGTCCATACGCTCCTTATATACACGAGGGGTGACGGTCGATTGAACCAACACCAATCGAACAAATAAATCTACTACATTTTCGTGTTCATCTACTTTTATCCCTCTCCCTTGTATCTTTCTTCTCGTTCTCCGTCGTTATTCAAGATTGGAGGCTGCGAATCCACGAGGCTCTAGGGGCGGTCAGGCCGACCTAGGGCAGCCCATAGCCGCCGCGACGCCCTGACGGGGTCCCTCCCGGGCGAGCGGGGTCTCGGGTATCAAAAGCGCCCGCCGGACTGTCTTGCGTATCGCGCTTCTGGCGAGCCTCCCTCGGCGCATGTTGTTGCGCATCGCGCTCGGCACCGAGGGTACACGGGGACGTGTTCATGTGCGAACACACTTTTTGGCGACTCCGATGGGGACGAAGCTTCGAACAGTCTCCAGCCCGTTCTTGCTACGAAGAGAACGTCATCAAGAGGCTGCAATCTACAACGGTGTCATGAATCCTCAATCTTCCTACGTAGATGCATATTACTCTTATATTGATGTTGCTAGATCTTTTGATATGTGTATTGTATCGGCTAGCCCTAGTTTTTGCTATGTTCAAAAGCCGATGCAAAATAACCTACATGCTTCGACTTATCTTAGTAACTTGCAACATGTAAATTCGAATTCTCATGCATCGGCAACCCCAGAAATTCATATGACAATGAACATCATGATGAATTCTGTTAATCCGTATGAAACATGATTTTAGAAATTTCAATGGCATGCAACCAAGTGTTTCATCTTTATATTCATCGGCAAATAACTTGCAATCTTTAGATTCATCTTCAAACATGCCGATGGATAGGGAAATTGGACATGCTACAACTAATCATTTGCTCAATTACTCTCAGTCATCATATGCTACACCTGATGTTAGTAATATTTTAGCACCGTATGCAACTAGTGATATTTATAATTCGGCTCCACGCCTTTACAACGGTTATAGCCGAATAAGTGAAAAGTCAGTAGGAGCTAATGTGCCTTCATATAGTACTGTAGTGTATGATACGTCTCCCGCACAATTGCAAAGTTTCGGTGACACCTTATTGCCAAAAGATATAAAAAGTTTTGGGGGGCATTCTTATGCAGGAACAAATGACTAGAAGGAAAAACTTGGAGCTGAGTTCAAAAATCTCGATTCTTTTCACCGAGAACTAGAAGAGAGGCCCCATGATTTTTCTACAATACAAGCTTATGAGGCATACAACAAGAAGTGTGAACAGGAGTGCAAGGCAAACAATATCAGGTTTTTTCCTTCTCAATTTCTAAGTTTCGGCAACACTACATTATCGAAAGAAACTAAAAGCATTGGGGGAAATCATGTGCAGCTGAGGTTAATGCCGATAATTTAATTACATTTGATGATTTATCGGAGGAACATCTCCAGTTATTTGAGACATCAAGAAGAAGCGTGATGAGGACTTTAATGCACTTGAAAAGAAGATGAATGAGGATCATGAAGCGTATAAGAAAAAACTTTAAGAAGAAGAATTACAAAATTTTCTTGCATGTCTTGAAAAGGACCATCAAGACAATACTACTCAAGTTGAAGGAATCAATTCATCTCCTCCACGCAACAATCAAGTTGAAATCCTCTACTACAACGAGGCAAAAATAAGAAGATTTGCAATCTGATGAAACCCATGAAGGTACAGATGATTCGGATAGGATGGTTAATTCGGTTAATAAAAAAGCCGAATCAAAAAATACATGTGCCGAATATACCGAATCAGAAGAAGCATGCTTCGTTGATCAAGATCATGGCAAGCTTAGCAAAACTACTATGCTTGATTTTTTTGGATGTAGGGGAGCTTACGTGTCGCCCTATGAGTTTTGTGCCAAAGAGATTTGTGAACATCAACAACAACAAGATATAGCCGAACAATGTTCGGTTGACAACGAGCATCCAAGTGAAGAGGCACAAAATCCAGAAAACAAAGAAGACAAGGCGTTGGGGAATTATATAAAGGCCGAGCAAGATATTGTTGAGGACATCCAACCATCATACGCTTCTAATGTCTTCAAAGAGGTACATCTAGAAAATAATTTACTTATATTCTGATTTGGTCAAGACTTTATTACTGATACAACTGTTAGCAAAATTCTCATAAGCTATGAAAGACCAATCGAGAGAGATAATTTATTTGTTAGAAATATAATTTTTACAAAACACATTGTGCCATTTAGAGAGACCGATAGTAACAAACTATTACAACCAAAGTTTTCCCCATCGTTTCATTTGCATTTTATATCTACATGGGTAGCTTTTTTATTTCATACTTGGCTAACATTTGGTCTCAAGTGAGACATATGTGTTTTAATATTTTTGGTTTCAGAAACCTAAAGCCAAGGTTATTGTCTCTTGGGAAAGCTGATGATAGTATAACTGTGTATTCAAACACATCGAAAAACAAGTCCAAAAAACAATGCATAGCTGAATTGGATGATGTGAAATATGAACAATTTGGTTGCTCAATTCCAAATCCGTTCTCACAACAAGACCGGTTAGAAGATCAAAGGTGTACCTTCAGTTTGAGTATGCGTGATCATATCTTTGATATGCTGCTGAAAATCGATTATGTTACAATTCTTGATCACAATGTTGAGCCATCATTATAAGGACAAATGTATTGCAAGTTGCATGATTCGTTCGAGCATAGTATAGAGAGTTGCAACACGTTTCATCAAATAGTACAATCAGAATTTTTTTGAAACACAAATTGATGAGGAATCTATTTTGACTGGTCTTGATGGCCAAACTGCATTGCATCGGCTGCCTATAGCCGATTCATACGATGAGGAGCAGGTACACACCGAGGATGATGGGATCAAGCTTTTAACAAAAGATATTGTTGAAGAGAATATTGCAAATGTTCTTGAAGGTGGGAGTTCCATTGAAGCTACAATTAAGAAATCAAGCACTACGGGGCAACAACAAAACTCGAAGATCGATGCGTGCAAAACTAAAAAAGACAAAAGCCGCAATAGGAACAAGG
The DNA here is from genome assembly GCA_030063025.1 of Avena longiglumis. NCBI lineage: Eukaryota > Viridiplantae > Streptophyta > Magnoliopsida > Poales > Poaceae > Avena > Avena longiglumis. The sequence continues at coordinate 85,221,842 of CP125977.1, read as the reverse complement.
GTAGCAAACCAAAAGTCACTTTCACACAGCTGCTGGAAAAATATAAAAAAGAGAGTGAAGCAAAAAGTTCTTATTGTCCAAGTAGTGCAAAAGCATCAAGATCACCCCCAAGGCAAAGGTCTAAAGACAGGGATTGGCAAAAGGAGAAATTCAATGCAACAAATTCATATCCTCCTTTTGGGCCACCAATGCCAATGTCATGGATACCTCCCTATGCTAATTTGTATTCATATCCATCATGGAAAAGGTATGATTCATGGACACATTATCCATCTAATTCTAGATCATCTCACCCAAATTATGCAGCACCAAGAAGGTAAATTGATCCTCAGTCACATGTCAAAGACTGTTTCAAAGAAAAGAATCGGTCCAGAGTTCATGGGTAAAGAAAGAAGTGGTCAAGCAAGTATACCGAATCAAAAAGGATGGACGCAAGTGTGTTGTTTCAGACTCGGCCCTAAATAATGAAAATCCAGCTGAATTGATATTGGCTACTAAGGGAAAGGAAGTGAAGCGAGTAAGTTTCAAAGTCCCAATTGTTGAGTCCAAACGATCCAAGTCGAAAGTGCCCAAGATTAATAAAGTCATGCCATTGTGTAAAACAAAACCACAGCCGAGATGACCACTCGTCTTATCACATTGGCAAGAGAGAAAGCTATATCGGCTTAGGGCCGAGGAGCTGAAGAAACTAAACATGGCATGGGTTCCCAAAGGAAACCATCAAGGCAAGGAAGATGTGCAAGATCCTACCATAAGAAGGGAAACAAAAGCGAAGAGCAAAAAGAATAAAGCCAACAAGCAATCAGGCCAAAGAATTCGGTATCACTATCAAAAACTTTGGCCATCACATCATCCATATTATTCTACTTCACCATTAATTCCTATGCCAAGGAATTCATCCCCAAGTATGATTGGTTACCCACCATGGTTTTATTTTCATCCTTGGATGCATCATAATTTTATACATCATGAAAGGGTATTACCAAATCATTATTCATTTGATTAGTTGCACTTTTGTTGCTAATCCAAGAGGCCGAATATTTTAAGTTCATAATCAGATTTGTTGTTTTGTTTACTTCGGCTATACATGCTTTGGTGGATGGATTATGCATGCCCATTGGGGCAAAGATATATGTCCGATATTTATTTTATTGCCCTGAGATCATTATCCAATCATGGCCGATGTGGTTTTCTAACATCATCCTTAGTTCTATTGGAGACAATTGTTCTTATGCTTATGTGTTCATAATTTGGCTTATAAATCTTTAAAATCTATAAAAGGCCAAATTGTCTTTAATTTCATTATTAGCATAGATGCTGAGCCTGATATTGATATTGATCTTGTCTCTCTAGTGCCATGGAGATTACATTTTGACTGTTCGGTTTTAAAAGTAATAGCCAATGTGTTGGTATTGTTTATTTATCTCCTAATGGTACTGTTTTATGAAGTCTCATGCTGCTTAGAATATCTTGCACAAAGAATCAGGCCGAATTTGCAGTTATGGTATTCGTGCTAGAACTTTTTATTGCTATAGGTGCTACACATATTGAGACTTCTAGTGATTCGTTGTGAGTAGTGCAACAATGTCCATGGTTTACCAAAGTTTCAACGAATCACTTGTTGTTTATCTTGATACATGTCTAGATGGGAATTTCATCTTAGATTGATTTATCATTGCTCATATATATAGACATGAAAACTGAAGGGCAAATGAGTTAGCTCAATAAACATTCGGCTGTCATGTTATTCATGATATATTTCATATTTCACAAGAGCCGATGTTTTGTTTCGACAACATAGGTAAGGCCGGATTGGAGACCACCACTTCGGCCACTGATGAAAGATCTAGTGGGGGCGAGAATTATTGTTGGAGTTGTTCATGAAAACATTCATTGTATCCATCAATCGTCAAGATGAAAGTGGTTGTTCTCAATGAAAATTATTTGAAGATATTATACCCAAGTGACAACAAGTCTGGACATAAAATGGCCGATATATATTTATCGCCCTTAGCACATATGGCTGATGGCGCGTGGTATCTCTTCGTTGGGAGACCCCAGGAGCAAGGTGTGATGAGCACAGCAGCAAGTCTTTCCTTAGTAAGAAACCGAGTTTATCGAACCAGTAGAAGAAAGGAAACAACTCTAAGGTGTTTCTAGCAACTTGGAGACCTGCACAACACAAACTCAAGACTTTGCCCCAACGAACAGTGAAGTTGTCAATCTCACTAGTTGTTGTAACAAAAGATTAACTATATGGTGTGGAAGGTAATAGTGGTTTCCAGCAAGTAAACAGTAATAGTGGAAGATTATCAATGGTAAATATTGGACCAGGGTCCATAGTTCACTAGATGTGTTCTCCTTAGATAAACAAACATGGCATGCTGGGTAAACAAATTACAGCAGGGCAATTGACAGGACAGAGCAAGGCATAACAATGCAATACTAGACATTCATGATCCTATGAGATTCGATTGGACAATACAACAAGATACATAGACATCCATCCAACTACATCTATGACTAGAAATCCACCTTCAGGTTATCATCCGAACCCCCTCCAGTATTAACTGTTTTAAGGTAAAGTGTGCAAGGTAAACAATCCACTTGTTCCATGAACAAGAGACCGTTGTTTTCTCCCTAGTGGCAATAGCACATTGATACGCACAATTCGCATCACCATTCTATATCATAACTTACCTATATTCATTGATATTTTTCTTATTATGAGGTATTACCTATGGCTTTTCATCTGTTTATGCATGTCGGATGATTCTTGGCGGATGGACTGCCGGAGTCTAGATTCTGATGGAAAAGAAGGCGTTTTGGTGCAATTTCGCAAACATCAGAAAAATACTAGAAAAATATGGAAACATATTATTTTACCTAAGGACGAAGGAAGCCAGAAGGAGGAGCGAAGGGGGGCCGCAGGGGGCCCACACCCTCCCTAGGCGCGGGCCCACCTGAGGTTGCGCCTAGGGCAGGTGTGGCCCACCTTCCCGGCCTCCGAATCTCCCCCTTTGCCTATAACTTCCCTTCGGAACCCTAAGCCTCAGGGGGCTACCACATATAGATTTCCACCGCCTCTAGGGGGCGGAAAACACTGAGAGAGAAAGATCTCTCCGGCAGACAGATTTCTACCGGGGGAATTCCTTCCCGGAGAGGGGAGACCGTCGCCATTAACACCATCATCAAGCTAGGCTTCATCGAGATCAGCATCATCATCATCCACACCATCATCTCCATCAGCACCATCATCACCACTCTGTCTCGCTGTAACAATTGTGTTGGATATTGATTTAGTTCTTAGGGGAAACTTTCCCGGTGTTATTTACTATTGTAGTTAATGCTTGTGAGTGGAACCATTGGATTATTGTTTATGTTCAGATTGTTATCCATTATCATATCATCTTTGATCTTGATCCATATGATGTCTTGTGAGTAGTTCGTTGTGTTCTTGAGGACATGGGAGAAGTCATGTTGTTATTAGTGGATTTGTGTTGAGTTATTATTCAATGGTTTAGTATTTAAGTTGTGGTGCTATTCTTCTAGTGGTGTCATGTGAATGTCGAATACATGACACTTCACCATTTATGGGCCTAGGGCAATGCACTGTGTATTTGGCTACTAATTGTGGGGTTGCCAGAGTGACAGAAACCTGAACCCCCGTTAGGACACCATTGCATAAGGGAGCGTAGGATCTCAGAGTTTAAGGCTGTGGTTAGATTTATATCTTAAATACTTTCATGTAGTTACGGATGTTTGCAGGGGGTTTAATCACAAGTATGTATTAGTCCTAGGAAGGGCGGTATGTTAGCACAGGTTCACCCACACAACACTTACAAACACCAAAGAAGAGTACTCAGCCATTTGCAGCAAAAGCACTTGAAAGAATTCCAATGTGTCCTCGAGAACGTTTGGTCCTTATAAGTATTTCCACCGGCTTGTCCTTTGCTAAGAAAGTATTGGGCCACTTTCTCCGTTTGTTCGTTACTTCTGTTACTTGCTATTTGTTTTGTTGCCTTGTCAGAAAACCACTAAAAAACCGTTTGCTAAGTATTCACAGGGATTTCCTGCTCCATACCACTGTCCAGCACCTTCTGCTCCTCGTTGGGATCGACACTCCTATTTATCGAAAGTACTACGATACACCCCCTATACTTGTGGGTTATCAAGACTATTTTATGGCGCCGTTTCCGGGGAGTGAAGCGCTATTGAAGAGTGGAACTGGTAAGAGAAACTTTTACTGTGAGTATTGCTCTTATTATTGTTTGTTACTTTGTTTCCAATATGGATAACCCACTTGGTTTTCTGTTTGGAAAAACTACTACCACTGCTAGGGTAGTAGATGAACCACCACCTGTTGAGATAGATCCTTTTAAGATACCTACAAGTATTGTTGACCGTGTTATGGATAATTATTATTTTGGGGATGGAACTGTCCATCCTGGTGATCACTTGCTTTTTATCCATGAATTATGCGGGTTGTTTAAGTGTGCATGTATCACAACTAAATAGGTGAATAAGAAGTTACTCTCCATATCCTTGAAAGGGAGAGCTGAAGAATGGTATAAGCTGCTGAAGAATGGACAATCCATGGAATGGGAGGAGATGTCATCTCTCTTTTACTCTAAATTTTATCCTCCCAATGAAACTCATAAGGATAGAAATATTATATATAACTTTTGGCCTTTTGATGGAGAAAGTACAGCTCAAGCTTGGGGGAGATTGAAGTTACTAATGCTTAAATGTCCTATTCATGAACTGCCTAACAATATTATTCTCAATAACTTTTATGCTAGGCTTTCTCTTCATGATAAAGATTTACTAGATGCTTATTGTGCTGGATCATTCACACGTATAAAGGAAGAAGCTAAATGGGATCTCTTAGACCGTATTCAAGATAACACTGAAGCTTGGGAGAATGACAAAGGAAGAAAGTCAGGTATAAACTATGATTATGAATGCATTAAATCTTTTATGGGAACTGATGACTTCTGTTATATTAGCAATGAGTTTGGTCTGGATTCCCAAAGTATTGCCAACTGTTTTAAAGCCTTTGCCTCTTACATAGAAATTCCAAAGAAGAAGTGGAATAATTACCATGCTCCCTATAAAGATGTTGTTAATCATGTTCCTGTCAGAAGTACTCAAATTTGTACTACTAATCATATTGTGTCTGAGCCTCATGTTGAGAAAATTCCTTTCCCAGCTAAGGTAAAGGAGTATTCTATGATTATTAATGCAAATAACAAAGGTACAAAGAAAACTATGGAGCCTGGTAAGCAATTGAGTGATGAACCTGTGGTAACTATTGTGAAAGACACTGTCACTAGAAATATAGAGGATGAGCATATTGTCTTCTGTGAAGACGCTTCTAATATTATTTCTCATCCTAGTAAGTCTATAAAAGCTGGTGTTCCTATGCTTTTTGTTAAAATTGGTGATCATTGCTATTATGGTTTATGTGATATTGGTGCTAGTTCTAGTGCTATTCCTTATGAGATCTACAGGGAAATTATGCATGAGATTGGTCCTTGTGAGCTTGAGGACATTGATGTGGTTATTCACCTTGCTAATAAGGAAACCATTTGCCCCATTGGCATTATAAGAGATTTGGAGGTTCTCTGCGGTAAGATTAAATATCCTGCTGATTTTCTAGTGCTTAACTTAGCAACTAGCAAAACTTGTCCTATCATTTTTGGTAGACCTTTCTTGAATACTTGTGGAGCTATTATTCATTGTAAGAAGGAAAAAATTTTAACTAAGTTTTATGGAGATTCTTATGAGTTTAACTTTTCCAAATTTGCTAAAGCTCCTTGTGAAAATAGCTTGCCTAATAAATATTTCAGCATGGAACAACTTGCTTCTATTGATCCAGTCTATGACCTTGGACCTCTTTTTGATGACTACAAGTATGCTTATTTTGATGATAAAGTTGTTTCCAGTGATAGCTATATTGTCAACTTTATTCAAAATGCTACTGAAAGTTAATTTGAGAGAGGGAAACATGGTTTTATACATCTCAATGATGTTAAGTTTCCCCGTTTTATTTTAAAAGCTTTGAAGTTGCCTCTTTTTTCTTCCTATACTTGTGGCTTTTTGTTTCAATAATTCGTTTTATCATGATACTCCCATGCATAGGAAGTGGGTTAGACTCAAGTGTGTTGGTTATTTGTTTCTTGATGCTCTCTTTCACTTAAAATATATATATCCTATGTGAGCATCCTTGAAAGTTTCAAGCCTAACTTAAAGGCATTAAAGAAAAGTACTTGTTGGGGGATAACCCTGTTGGAATTTTTGCCTAAATAAGCCTAGCCCATTTATTATATGCCAATAAATTCCTGAAATCCTAGAGGCTCATTTGGCCCATTCATGCAAGGCAAGAGCTGGGACAAATGTTTAGTCCCACATTGCTAGTTGAGTGGAAGTTGGACCAGCTTATAAGGTGAGCTCTTCCACCACTTGTACGAGCTTGAGAAGAGAAGACACATACACACACGTTCCTCCTCCTCCTCGCTCGCCTCGCCTCGTCACGACGCGCGCGCGCCGCGGGTTGCGGGAATCTCGCTGAGCCAAGCTTTATTTTGCCACGCATGAATGGTATATGTGTTGGAGATATGCCCTAGAGGCAATAATAAATGTAGTTATTATTATATCTTTGTGTTTATGATAAATGTTTACATTCATGCTATAATAGTATTGACAAGGAAACCATTAATACTTGTGTGATTTGTAAACTTAATTTGAAGTCCCTAGTATAGCCTCTATACTTCACTAGCTTGTTGGTTGATTAATGATTGTGGTTTCCCTATCATGAACATTGAGATGTTATCAACAACAAGATCATATCGTTAGGAGAATGATATGGTGGACATACTCCTATAGATAAGCGTAGCATAAAGATCAAGTCATTTCATTAGTTCAATTGCTATATGCTTTCTGATACATAGTACCCTAATTCCTTCGACCATGAGATCATGCATATCACCTTTACCGGATGGATGCTTTGATGACATCAAACACCACACCGAATCGGGTGGCTATAAAGGTGGCATTAAGTGTTCGGAAAGTATTGGTTGAAACACATGGATCAAGAGTGGATTTGTCCATCCACATGACGGATAGATATACTCTGGGCCCTCTCGGTGGAATGTCATCCAATTAGCTTGCAAGCATGTGACTTGGTCACAAGGGATCACATATCACGGAACGAGAAAAGAGTACTTATCAAGAATAACAAGGTTGAACTAGGTATGCAGAGATACCACGATCATAACCTTGGATAAGTAACATATCGTGAGACAAAGGGAAATTGGTATCGTATGTAAGTGGTTCATTCGATCGCAAAGTAATCGAGAAATATGTGAGCCATATGAATTTCCAGATTCCTCTATTGGTTATTGTTCGGAGAAGTGTCTCGATCATGTCCGCATAATTCACGAACCGTAGGGAGACACACTTAAGGATTCGACGTTGTTTGAGTAGTTATGGTATTATGAGAAAGAGACCGAATGTTGTTCGAGTCTCGGATGGGATCCGGATATCACGAGGTGATCCGGAATGGTCCGGAGAATAAGATTCATATAAGGAAAGTCCCGCTTTGAGTTCGGGAATGATTCCGGTGTTTTCATAGGGAATGTTCTAGAAGGTTCCGGATTGTCCGGCACTCCGGGGGGGGAGGGTACATGAATGTGTCATTGCTCATTGAATGATTGCATCATGTACTAAGTGTTATTGCTGTCCCAAATAAAGGATTAAATTGAATCCTAAAACAGAAAAGTCAAATGTCCATTTGAAAGTCAAACCGCCAAAACAAGAAACTGTGGGAAACAAGCAAGAGGAGTTGGAACAACCAACGGAGGAGGAGTTGGACTCCTCGGGGCCAAACCCTAGGCCGAGTTGGGAGGGACTCCTCCTCCCTCAAGGCCAAGGACCCCCTCCCATAAAAGGAGGGGCAGGGCTCCCATAGACACATAACTTTCTACTCTAGATCTCCGGTTTAGAGCTTTTGGTTTAGAGCTTCTAATTGCTTTAGCCAACAGTTTAGAGCCTTCTAATTGGTTTAGAGCCTTCTAATTGGTGTGTCTAATTACTAGGCCACTAATAGCCTCTCTCATAAGCTCCACCATACTGCACTGCTTAAGGCGGCTCATGGGATCTCCCTCTACTTCCCAGACCACGCTGCCTTGCCGAATCGCGAGGAGAGTGCTACAACCTCCGCTGCTTTGGAACAAGGAGAGGAAGGTCTTCGTCAGTACCGAACGTGTGACCGATCAAGGAGCGCCTTTAACGCGCCTGGAAGGATCGTCTACACGATCTTGAGATCGGAAGTACGACTACATCACCCACGAGAATCCGATCGTTAAACGCTTTGGAATCTTCGAGGGTAAGTTATACCATCGACTCGTTGCTACAATCTAGTAGATAGATCTTGGCTTGTTTGTTTGTATGCGATAGAAAATTTTTGTTTTCCATGCTACGAACCCTCAAAGGGTATCGAGCCGTGTCTATATGTAGATCTGTTGACGAGTAGAACACAATGGTCATTGTGGTTGATGCTTTTATTGTAGATTGCTTTTGTGTACTTTGCATCTTGCGGTATGTTGGGATGAAGCGGCCGGCTAACCTTACATGACATCGTTCATGAGACTTGCTCCACGCTTGACATGTAACTTGTATTGCATAAGTGGCTTTATGGGTGCATGTTTCTCCTAGCATAGTTAAGATCCAATTTACAACGGGTGATCAACAATGCTAGTATCAATGTTGTGGTTCTTGTTCGTAAGTTAGAACGACACTTATTGAAAGCCCCAAACCACGTAAAATATGCAAAGAAAGTAGAAGCGTCTAACTTTGTTTTGCGTGGGTGTCTTGATGTGATATGGCCATGATTGTGATTATATTCGATGTATGCAATGTTCCTTATTGTAAGTCGACAACCCAAGGAGCCATATGGTTGTCTTTAATTTATGTTAAGACCCGCGTTCTATTCAAGTAGTTGTAATAGTTGAAGCCGGTGGACGACAACCATGGAGAAGCGTCATTGACCTTGATGCAATGCCAGTGATGATGGAGATCATGTTCGTGCTTGAAGATGGAGATCGGAGGCACGAAGAAAGGCCATATCATATCACATATATATTGAATTGCATGTGATGTTAATCCTTTATGCATCTTGTATTGCTTAGTAGACGACGGTAGCATTATAAGATGATCCTCATGCACATCAATTTCAAATCATAAAGTGTTCACCCTTAGTTAGCACCGTTGCTAAAGCTTGTTGTTTGAGCACCACGTGATGATCGGGTGTTCTAGATTCTGCAAGTGTATACAACGTGAGCAAGCCAGATTTGCTCATGCGTAAACTAAGGTTTGATCTTGACGAGCCTAGCATGCAGACATGGTCTCGAACACGGATTACCGAAAGGTAAAGCATGAATCGTATAGTAGATATGATGAACATGATGATTGTTCGCCATTGAAACTATATCAACTCTCGTGATGATCGGTGTTGATGTAGTGGATTTGGTTCGTGTGATCACTAAAACAATGTGAGGGATGTTGTTTTGAGTGGGAGTTCACCTAGTTTAATTTCATTAATTAATTTGAACTCAATTTGTCATAAACTTAGTCTAAACTATTGCAAATATGTTGTAGATCAATGGCAGCCCCTACCATCAATTTTAATGCGTTCCTAGAGAAAGAAAAGTTGAAAAAACAATGGAAGCAACTTCGCGGATTGGTTCCGCAATTTGAGGATTGTCCTCACAGCTGGTAATTTGACCTATGTGCTGGATGCACTGGTGACCCTGCACTGGTGATGCTTCCGATGAAGTAAAGAATGTTTACCTCGCCTAAGAATCAAGACTCCATAGTTCAGGTGCTATCTTGTATGGTTTAGAATCGAGCTTTAAAAGGTTTGAAGAGTCGACCCATATGATATTGTCGAGGATCTCAAATTGATTTTTGAGACTCATGCGGCAATTGAAAGCTATGAGGCTTCCGAAAAGTTCTTTAACGCAAGATGGAAGAGGGCAGCTCAGTCGTGAGCATGTGCTTAAGATGTCCGGCATGCAAACAAACTTCAAAGCTTGGGTATTGTGATTCCTAATGCTTTGGGGATTTACCGTGTCCTCCAATCACTACCACCAAGTTACAAGAACTTTGTGATGAACTACAACATGCGAACATGAACAAGACGCTGCGTAACTCTTTGCCATGTTGAAATCTGCAGTGGAGATCAAGAAAGAGCACCAAGTGTTGTTGGTCAATAAGACCACCAAATTCAAGAAAGGCAAGTCTAAAAGGGACACTTCAAGAAGGGTGGTAAGAAAGCTACCACGCCGACGAAGAAGACCAAGGCTGGACCTAAGCCCAAACCGAGTGCTTTTACCGCAAGGGAGAAGGTCATCGAAGCGGAATTGCCCAAAGTACTTGGCGGATCTCAAGAACGGCAACATCAAGAAGAAAGGTATATCCGATATACATGTTATTGATGTGTATCTCACTAGTACTCGTAGTAGTGCTCAGGTATTTGATAATGGTTCGGTTGCTCATATTTGTAACTCAAACAAAAGCAGAATAAACGGAAGCTAGCGAAGAACGAGGTGACGATGCGCGTGGGAAACGGATCAAAGGTTGATGTGATCGCGGTCGACGCTACCCTTCATCTACCATCGGGATTAGTTTTATACTTAAATAATTGTTATTTGGTGCCTGCGTTGAGCATGAACATTATATCGGGATCTTGTTTATTGCGACGGTTACTTGTTTAAATCGAGAATAATGGTTGTTCTATTTATATGAGTAATATGTTTTATGCACATGCACCTTTGATAGATGGTCTATTCTTATTGAATCTCGATAGTGGAAATACACATATCAACAACATTGAGGCTAAGCGTTTGAAATCAGCGATAATTCGACCTATATGTGGCATCGTCTTGGTCACATCGAGTGAAACGTATGAAGAAACTCCATTCCGATGGACTTCTTGAATCACTTGATTTTGAATCACTTGAAAGATGCGAAGCATGTCGATGGGAAAAATGACTAAGACTCCATTTTACGGTATGATGGAGCGAGCTACGGACTTATTGGAAATCATACATACCGATGTGTGTGGTCCAATGAGTGTAGCGTCATGTGATGGTTATCGTTATGTTCTTACCTTCACGGATGACTTGAGTAGATATGGATATATCTATTTCATGAAACATAAGTCCGAAACTTTCGAGAAGTTTAAGGAGTTTCAAAGTGAGGTAGAGAATCAACGTAACAAGAAGATTAAATTTCTACGTTCGATCGTGGAGGTGAATATCTAAGTTCTGAGTTTGGCGAGCATTTAAAGAAGTGCGGAATACTTTCACAATTGACACCACCGGAACACCACAGTAATGGTGTGTCCGAACGTCAGAATCGAACTCTCTTAGATATGGTTCGTTCTATGATGTCACTTACAGTTACCGCTATCATTTTGGGGTTATGCATTAGAAACAAACGCATTCACTTTAAATAGGGCACCGTCTAAATCCGTTGAAACGACACCGTATGAATTATGGTTTGGGAAGAAACCTAAATTGTCGCTCCTTAAAGTTTGGGGATCTGAAGCCTATGTAAAGAAGTTACAGAGGACAAGCTTGAACCCAAAGCGGAAAAATGCGTCTTCATAGGATACCGAAGGAAACTATTGGGTATACCTTCTATCATAGATCCGAAGGCAAAACATTCGTTGCTAAGAATGGATCCTTTCTAGAGAAGGAATTTCTCTCGAAAGAAGTGACGGAAGGAAAGTAGAACTCGACGAGGTTGTTGAACCTTCTCTCGAAATTGCGAGTAGCGCAAAGACCGAAGAAGTTCTGTGGTGCCTGCACCAATAAGGGAGGAAGCTAATGATGATGATCATGAAACTTCGTTGAAGTTGCTCTGAGCCTCGGAGGTCGAGAACTCGTACCACTCCAGTTGGTATGATTCCGTTATGAATGTCATGGTGGTGGACAACACCGATGACCCGAGACATATGAGGAAGCGATGATGAGCCCAGATTCCAATAAATGGCAAGAAGCCATGAAATCCGAGATTGGATCCATGTACGAAAACCAAGTATGGACTTTGGTGGACTTAGGATGGCGGAAGGCTGTCGAGAACAAATGGATTTTCAAGAAGAAAACAGATGTCGATGGTAATGTTATCTATAAAGCTCGACTTGTCGCAAAGGGTTTCGACAAATTCAAGGAGTTGACTACGATGAGACTTTCTCACGGTAGCGAAGCTAAAGTCTGAGGATTATGTTAGCAATCGCGATATTATGATTATGAGATATGGCGGATGGATGTCAAAACGATTCCTCAATGGAGACATTGATGAAGAGTTGTATATGATGCAACCCAAAGGTTTTGTCGATCCTATAGATGCTAACAAGGTATGCAAACTTCAACGGTCCATCTATGGATTGAAGCAAGCATCCGAAGTTGGAATCAACGTTTGATAAGGTAATCAAAAGTTTTGGTTTTATACAAACTTATGGAGAAGCTTGTATTTACAAGAAAGTGAGTGGGAGCTCAGTAGCATTCTTAATACGTATGTGGATGACATATTGTTGATTGGGAATGATGTAGACCTTCTTAATAGTGTCAAGGAATATTTGAATAATAGTTTTCAATGAAGGATCTTGGCGAAGCAGCTTACATATTAGGCATAAAGATTTATAGAGATAGATCGAAACTCCAAATATCATTGTCACAGAGTACATATTTGGACAAAGTTCTAAAGAGGTTTGGAATGGAAGAAAGCAAGAAAGGGTTCTTGCCCATGTTGCTAATCGACCTTGAGTAAAACTCAAAGTCCGACATCGGCAGAAGATAGAGAAAGGATGAGTAAGACTCCCTATGCCTCAGCCATAGGATCTCTAATGTATGCCATGCTATGTACTAGACCCGACATTGCATATGCTGTTAGTTTAACTAGCAGATATCAAAGTGATCCAGGAGTGGATCATTGGACAATGATCAAAAACATCCTTAAGTACTTGAGAAGAACTAAGGATATGGTTCTTTCTTATGGAGGTGATGAACACTCGTTGTTAATGGTTACACCGATGCTAGTTGGAACACCGATCCGGATGATTCTAAATCACAATCCGGATACGTATTTATTTTGAATGGTGCAGCGATTAGTCGGAGGAGTGCAAAGCAAGCGTTGTGGCGAGATCTTCAACTGAATCGGAATACATGGTCGCCGGAGGCTTCACAAGAAGCGATATGGATGAAAGAGTTCATTACAGCTGGTGTGGTTCCAAGTGCCTGGACCCAATGTCTATCTCTTGTGATAACATGGGCGCCATAGCCAATGCGCAAGAACCAAGGTCACACAAGAAGTCAAGCATATCAAGCTGCGTTTCCACGCTATTCGAGAACATATCCGGGATGGGGATATAAAGATTTGCAAAGTACACACAGATCTGAATGTGGCGGATCCGTTGACTAAACCTCTCCCGAGGGCAAAACATGACCAACACCAAACTGCCATGGGTGTTCGGTATATTACCATGTAATCTAGATTAGATGACTCTAGTGCAAGTGGGAGACTGTTGGAGATATGCCCTAGAGGCAATAATAAATGTAGTTATTATTATATCTTTGTGTTTATGATAAATGTTTACATTCATGCTATAATAGTATTGACAAGGAAACCATTAATACTTGTGTGATTTGTAAACTTAATTTGAAGTCCCTAGTATAGCCTCTATACTTCACTAGCTTGTTGGTTGATTAATGATTGTGGTTTCCCTATCATGAACATTGAGATGTTATCAACAACAAGATCATATCGTTAGGAGAATGATATGGTGGACATACTCCTATAGATAAGCGTAGCATAAAGATCAAGTCATTTCATTAGTTCAATTGCTATATGCTTTCTGATACATAGTACCCTAATTCCTTCGACCATGAGATCATGCATATCACCTTTACCGGATGGATGCTTTGATGACATCAAACACCACACCGTGAATCGGGTGGCTATAAAGGTGGCATTAAGTGTTCGGAAAGTATTGGTTGAAACACATGGATCAAGAGTGGGATTTGTCCATCCACATGACGGATAGATATACTGGGCCCTCTCGGTGGAATGTCATCCAATTAGCTTGCAAGCATGTGACTTGGTCACAAGGGATCACATATCACGGAACGAAAAGAGTACTTATCAAGAACAAGGTTGAACTAGGTATGCGAGATACCGACGATCATAACCTTGGATAAGTAACATATCGTGAGACAAAGGGAAATTGGTATCGTATGTAAGTGGTTCATTCGATCGCAAAGTAATCGTAGAAATATGTGGAGCCATATGAATTTCCAGATTCCTCTATTGGTTATTGTTCGAGAAGTGTCTCGATCATGTCCGCATAATTCACGAACCGTAGGAGACACACTTAAGGATTCGACGTTGTTTGAGTAGTTATGGTATTATGAGAAAGAGACCGAATGTTGTTCGAGTCTCGGATGGGATCCGGATATCACGAGGTGATCCGGAATGGTCCGAGAATAAGATTCATATAAGGAAAGTCCCGCTTTGAGTTCGGGAATGATTCCGTGTTTTCATCGGGAATGTTCTAGAAGGTTCGGATTGTCCAGCACTCGGGGAGGGTACATGAATGTGTCATTGCTCATTGAATGATTGCATCATGTACTAAGTGTTATGCTGTCCCAAATAAAGGATTAAATTGAATCCTAAAACAGAAAAGTCAAATGTCCAGCTTGAAAGTCAAGCGCCAAAACAAGAAACTGTGGGAAACAAGCAAGAGGAGTTGGAACCCGGAGGAGGAGTTGGACTCCTCGGTCGGCGCCAGCCCTAGGCGAGTTGGGGAGGACTCCTCCTCCCCTGGCGCCAAGGACCCCCTCCCATAAAAGGAGGCAGGGCTCCTCCAGACACATAACTTTCTCTAGATCTCCGGTTTAGAGCTGTTTTGGTTTAGAGCTTCTAATTGCTTTAGCCAACAGTTTAGAGCCTTCTAATTGGTTTAGAGCCTTCTAATTGGTGTGTCTAATTACTAGGCCACTAATAGCCTCTCTCATAAGCTCCACCATACTGCACCGGCTTAAGGCGGCCTCATGATCTCCCTCTACTTCCTGTACCACGCCGTTGTCAGCCGGAATCGCGAGGAGAGTGCTACAACCTCCGCTGCCCTTTGGAACAAGGAGAGGAAGGTCTTCGTCGAGTACCGAACGTGTGACGATCAAGGGAGCGCTTTAACGTGGCTGGAAGGATCGTCTACACGATCTTGAGATCGGGAAGAGTACGACTACATCACCCACGAGAATCCGATCTCGTTAAACGCTTTGGAATCTTCGAGGGTAAGTTATACCATCGACTCGTTGCTACAATCTAGTAGATAGATCTTGGCTTGTTTGTTTGTATGCGATAGAAAATTTTTGTTTTCCATGCTACGAACCCCTACAATATGAACAGTTGTACAGAAGCTGAAACGTTTTGCTCGAGTGGACTTTTAAAACGAGGTAAATGAATATGAACTGAGTGGAGGTTGTCCGGTGGGCTTCCGCCTGTTCGCTTCAACTTATGTCCATTCGTTTCATCTCCTGTGCAGCCTGTCTGCCTTCCCCTCTGTGCCTATATAAGAGAGAGGTCGTGCCTCCTCTCAGACACACTGCCACACATACTTTGTGCCTCCAGTTATAGAGCACTGCGCTACCTAGGTCTTCCCCATCCCGTCTTGCGGCGTGCATCGCGAGCCGGGACAGTAGGCCTCCGAGACCCCGCTGCTTCGAGTCCTGTACGGGAGAAGGGCGATAAGGTTTTTGGGGAGCGCTATCGGCGCGACTACTGGCTTCATCACGGACTCCCTCTCGGATAGCGATTGTGCCGATGTCTTCCCCAATGAGGACTTATTCCCCGACATCAGCACCCTCTTCCTCGACGACATGGATAACGACGGTGCCAATGCCAACACCGGCGGTTCCTCTTCTGCTGCTGCTGTTGTGTATGTTTTCTTTCTCAATCTTGTTCTGATTGCATCTCAAGATCTACGTCTTGCAGTCTGTTTGATTATCTGCCTTAATTTATATTCACTATTTCACATGATTAGTATATTGTCTATTATTCTAATCATGTTTTATCTAGCGTTTATTATGGGTAATTCGCTTGGTAAATTGCTCTTTTATTCAACAATCCAAAAACCTTATTTCAGGCAATTTTTCCCAAGTGGCTTTGTTGCTTCTATGAAGCCACCTATGTTCAAAGCTGTAAATTACGATGGCGCGCGACAGCAGTGCTCTGGTTTCAGACCATGAGATGCTATAACGCCATCTATGACGCACCTGAGGGAGAACTTAATCCCGCTCAGGAAGAGGCATTCCAAAAACTTGATACTACTTTCAAGGCTGCCTTGATCAGCATTCTTGGCGACAATATTATCGATTCATATGTCATTTAGCAATGGCAAGGATATGTGGGATGTGCTTGAGAGAAAATTTGGAGTCTCCGATGCTGGCAGTGAACTGTATGTCATGGAACAATTCTATGACTATAAGATGGTTGATGACCGCCCCGTTGTGGAGCAGGCTCATGAGATACA
Organism: Avena longiglumis; assembly: GCA_030063025.1. Classification (NCBI taxonomy): domain Eukaryota; kingdom Viridiplantae; phylum Streptophyta; class Magnoliopsida; order Poales; family Poaceae; genus Avena; species Avena longiglumis. The sequence continues at coordinate 85,205,245 of CP125977.1, read as the reverse complement.
GTCACTTGCCAGGGAGCTTGAGCGCTTCACTTGTGTGTTACCGGACAAGTTTGTTGCCGGAGGCATTATTGCCAAACTTCCCCAGTCATGGAGGAATTTTGCTACTTCTCTAGAGCACAAGAGACAAGAGTTCTCCGTGACGGATCTCATTGGGACTCTTGATGTGGAAGAGAAGGCGAGAGCAAAAGACACACGTGCTCGAGGTACCGAGGGGGTTCTAATGCCAATTTGGTACAAAAAAGGAACTTCCAGCCTCACAAGTTCAAGAACAAAGGCAAGTTCGATGGAAAGAACAAGGCCTCACAGTCTACCAGCTTCAAGAAGAAGACTGATAAGAGAAAAGGTGCTTGTCATGTGTGCGGTGATCCTGATCATTGGGATCTTGCTTGTCCCAACCGCTTTGACAAGCGCCAGCATGGGAAGGGCAACAAGACTGCTAATGTTGTCATGGGCGACGTTGAGATGAAAGATGTGGGTATGGTATATTACCTACTGTTCTTTCATTATGTCATTCTCCTGATTGGTGGATTGACACGGGCGCTAATGTACATGTATGTTCTGATATTTCCATGTTTTCTTCATATCAGGTCAGAGGGACTCAAACCGTGTTGATGGGGAACGGCTCGCATGCTTATGTTTATGGTGTTGGTACGGTCGATCTGAAGTTCACTTCGGGAAAGACCGTGCGCCTGAAGAACGTGCATCATGTTCCCTCAATAAATAAAAATCTTGTTAGCGGATCTCTTCTGTGTCGAGATGGCTACAAGATTGTATTCAAGTCCAATAATTTTTTAATTTCGAAGTATGGAACCTTTGTTGGTAAAGGCTATGAGTGCGGAGGCTTGTTCCGCTTATCTCTGTCAGACATTTGTAATAAAGTTGTTAATCATATTTACACGAATTTTGAATCAAATGTCTGGCACTCTCGTCTTTGTCATATTAATTTTAGTTGTATGACCCGGCTAGCCAAAATGAATTTAATCCCTGATTTCACAACTGTTAAGGGATCTAAGTGCCAAGTCTGCATGCAAGTTAAACAACCTGGCAAGTCATATACGACTGCAAAAGTAAGAAATTTAACACCACTAGAGCTCATACATTCTGATCTTTGTGAGATGAATGGTGTGTTGACAAAAGGTAGAAAGGAATACTTCATGACTTTGATCGATGAATCTACAAGATATTGTCATGTGTATCTTCTGAAATCAAAAGATGAGGCTTTGAGTTTCTTCCAAATCTATATAGCTGAGGCAGAAAATCAACTTGATCGAAAGATTAAGAGGCTTAGGTCTGATCGTGGTGGAGAGTATTTTTCCAACGAGTTTGATTATTTTTGTGCGGAACATGGCATAATTCTTGAGAGGATGCCTCCCTACTCACCCCAGTCAAATGGAGTAGCAGAACGAAAGAACCGTACTCTAACAGATTTGGTTAACGCCATGTTAGACATATCGGGTCTCTCCAAGGAATGGTGGGGGAGGCACTATTGACTGCGTGTCATGTCCTAAACCGAGTTCCCACAAAGAACAAAGAAATTACTCCATTCGAAGAATGGGAGAAGAAAAGTTTAAAACTCTCTTACTTACGTACTTGGGATTGTTTGGCAAAGGTTAATGTACCAATCCCCAAGAAGCGCAATCTTGGACCAAAAACCATTGACTGTGTTTTTCTGGGCTATGCTTTCCATAGCATTGGTTATAGATTCTTGATAGTAAAATCTAAAGTTCCTGACATTCATGTCGATACAATCATGGAGTCAACTGATGCGACTTTCTTTGAGGATATTTTTCCTATGAAGGATAAACCTAACTCATCAAATTCGGAGATACCTAGTTCATCTAATCAGGAATTTGCTACTTTTTCTGAGCCTACCATTCCAATTGAACACTCTGAAAGTCCTAAGGAGGATGATAATGAAAATCCAAAAAGGAGCAAGAGACAAAGGACTGCAAAGTCCTTTGGTGATGATTTCATTGTGTACCTTGTGGATGACACTCCCACTTCCATTTCAGAAGCATATGCATCTCCTGATGCTGACTAATGGAAGGAAGCCATTCATAGTGAGATGAATTCCATCTTAGCTAATGGAACATGGGAGATCACTGATCGCCCTTATGGGTGCAAACCTGTAGGATGCAATTGGGTGTTTAAGAAAAAGATTAGACTTGATGGTACTATTGAGAAGTACAAGGCACGGCTTGTGGCCAAGGGATATACTCAAAAATAACGTGAAGACTTCTTTGACACTTACTCACCTGTTGCCAGATTGACCACCATTCGAGTATTACTCTCATTGGCTGCCTCTCATGGTCTTCTCGTTCATCAAATGGACGTTAAGACAGCTTTACTTAATGGAGAGTTGGATGAGGAAATTTACATGGATCAGCCAGATGGCTTTGTGGTAAATGGTCAATAAGGAAAGGTATTCAAGTTGTTGAAGTCTTTATATGGCCTAAAACAAGCCCCTAAGCAGTGGCATGAGAAATTCGAAAGAACTTTAACTGCTGCAGGATTTGTTGTAAATGAAGCTGATAAATGTGTGTACCATCGCCATGGTGGGGGTGAGGGAGTCATCCTTTGTTTGTATGTTGATGACATACTGATTTTCGGAACCAACCTTAATGCAATTAAGGAGGTCAAAGATTTCTTATATCGTTCTTTTGAGATGAAGGATCTGGGAGTAGCTGATGTCATTCTGAACATCAAGCTATTGAGAGATGATGACGGTGGGATTACATTGCTTTAGTCCCACTATGTGGAAAAGGTCTTGAGTCATTTCGGGTATAGCGACTTCAAGTCTTCTCCTACACCGTATGATCCTAGTGTGTTGTTTCGAAAGAATCGAGGAAATTCTAGAGACCAACTGAGATACTCTCAAATTATTGGCTCGCTTATGTATTTAGCTAGTGCCACGAGGCCTGACATCGCCTTTGCTGTAAGAAAACTCAGTCGATTTGTTTCAAATCCAGGAGATGATCAATGGCATGCTCTTGAGAGAGTTATGCGCTATCTAAAAGGCACTACAAGCTATGGTATTCACTATACCGGGTATCCGAGGGTACTAGAGGGTTATAGTGATTCAAATTGGATTTCTGATGCTGACGAGATAAAGGCCACGAGTGGATATGTATTAACACTTGCTGGTGGCGCTGTTTCTTGGAAGTCTTGCAAGCAGACCATCTTAACAAGGTCAACTATGGAAGCAGAACTCACAACATTAGACACAGCCACTGTTGAAGCAGAGTGGCTTCGTGAACTCTTGATGAACTTACCTGTGGTTGAAAAACCAATAACCGCAATCCTTATGAACTGCGATAATCAAACTGTGATTTTCAAGGTAAATAGTTCTAAGGATAATATGAAGTCATCAAGACATGTGAAGAGGAGACTGAAATCTGTCAGGAAAATGAGAAACTTCGGAGTTATTGCATTGGATTATATCCAAAAATCTAAAAACTTGGCAGATCCCTTCACAAAGGGTCTATCACGCAACGTGATAGAAAATGCATCAAAGGAGATAGGTATGCGACCCACAATTTGAGCTTTCCATAGTGGTAAAGCACTCTATATGATCGGAGATCCTGTGAATTAGAATTGGGAGACAAGTTGTTGGTTAGCTAAGAGAAAAGTATCTCTACTTTAATAAACACCACTCCATAAAGATGCAATACTTTTCTATTATGCACGTCAGGTTGATTTATTATCTTAATGTGTTCTAAGTGGCTTATCCTAAGCAAAGATATTGTCCTGCAGAACATCTTTTGAAGAACACACCTATATGAGTCTGACTGTTAAAACATCGCACTCTATGAGAGTAGGGTGCTCTCTAATAAACTCATGAAAGGTCATGGAGTATGACGCATAAGATCCACCCACGGGGAAGTCCCACGGTAGCCTAGTTTCGGTCAAGAATTTTTGTGAAGCTAGGTTCGCAGCAAACTTGCAGTTCAAGGCATAGTCCACTGTACAAGTTGCAGCCTAGTATAACATAAAGCTCTAGGTGGAAGTTCAACTTAACAGTCTCCACTACAGTACCGGTAAACTTCATGTGCCTATGGGATCTGGTGGGGGATTGTTGGAATTTTTGTCTAAATAGGCCCGGCCCATTTATTATATGCCAATAAATTCCTGAAATCCTAGAGGCTCATTTGGCCCATTCATGCAAGGCAAGAGCTAGGACAAATGTTTAGTCCCACATTGCTAGTTAAGAGGAAGTTGGACCAGCTTATAAGGTGTGCTCTTCCTCCACTTGTACGAGCTTGAGAAGAGAAGACACATACACGCGCGCTCCTCCTCCTCCTCGCCACGCCACGCCACGCCACGCCTCGCCTCGCCTCGTCACATCACGACGCGCGCGCGCCGCGGGTTGCAGGAATCTCGCCGAGCCGAGATTTATTTTGCCACGCATGAATGGTATATGAACAGTTGTACAAAAGCTGAAACGTTTTGCTCGAGTGGACTTTTAATACGAGCTAAATGAATACGAACTGAGTGGAGGCTATCCGGTGGGCTGCCTCCTGTTCGCTTCAACTTTTGTCCATTCGTTTCATCTCCTGCGCAGTCTGTCTGCCTTCCCCTCTGTGCCTATATAAGAGAGAGGTCACGCCTCCTCTCAGACACACTGCCACACATCCTTTGAGCCTCCAGTTCTAGAGCACTGCGCTACCTAGATCTTCCCCATCTCGTCTTGCGGCGTGCACCGCGAGCTGGGACAGTAGGCCTCCGAGACCCCGCTGCTTCGAGTCCTGTACAAGAGAAGGACGACAAGGTTTTTGGGGAGCACTATCAGCGCGAATAGTGGCTTCATCACGGAATCCCTCTCGGATAGCGATTGTGCCGACATCTTCCCCAACGAGGACTTCTTCCCCGGCATCAACACCCTCTTCCTCGACGACATGGCTAACGACGGTGCCAACGCCAACACCGGCGGTTCCTCTTCTGCTACTGCTGCCGTGTATGTTTTCTTTCTCAATCTTGTTCTGATCGTATCTCAAGATCTACGTCTTGCAGTCTGTTTGATTATCCACCTTAATTTATATTCGCTATTCACATGATTAGTATATTGTCTATTATTCTAATCATGTTTTATCTAGCGTTTATTATGGGTAATTCGCTTGGTAAATTGCTCTTTTATTCAACAAACCCAAGAGTTTTGTTGAGTCTTGGAAGTTATTAACTCGGTAATAACCACTCCTTATCCTTTTTGTTTTGGTTTTTGTGTCAAGTTCAACTACTTTTGTGAAGTAGAGGAGTTGTGAAAAGTGGCTGTCCCGGGACAGATTTTTGTGCAGTATTGTAAAAATTCGTGAGGGAGCTCAGTACTTTGGATTGAGCTGAATTTTTTTGAGCTTATTCTCCAGGTTGTTACCCAACTTTCATTAGTTCTGCACTTTTTGATTTGAGCAACAGAAGGTCTTCTAAAAAAATCAATCTTTACATGCTGGTCTGTTTTGACAGATTTTTGTCATCCTTTGCATTTGCCTCTTATAGAAGCTTTTGTGTTGATGGGTTTTCAGTTGAAGTGTGTACCAAAGGTCTATTGTTTTTGCTTACACTAATGTTGTATTTGAGTTTGTGCAAAGGTTTTGTATGGAGGAAATTATTAGGAGAAAGAGAAAAGGAATCTGCAGAGTTCGTCTTTGAATAGGTAAAAGTGGTGAAAACAGAAGGTTTGTGAAACTCCAATTCTTTTATATTTTTGATGTTTTTAATACATAAGGGAAGTTACGAGACGAAACTAAAGAGGAAACGGAGCCCGGGGTGGATAAACCCACCCTAGGCGCGGTCCCCAGCCTGGCCGCGCCTGAGGGGGGTGTCCCCTCCCCGAACTTCGTCTCCATCTCGTTTCCGTGTCAAAACCTTCCTTATGCATTGGAACTTTGTAATATATAACCCCCCGGATCCCCCGAGGTTTGTGCATCATGTTCTCGTCATGTTTTCATTTCGATATGTTTCTGTCAGGAAATCTTCTCAAGTTTAGAGCGCCATGGCCTCCGCCAACGACGAAGGAAAGAAGCCCGAGGAAGAAGAACCTCAAGTTCGAAAGGAGGAGGATACTTCGGTAGGATATGAAGGTGACATGGAGGAAGACAAGCATCCGGACACCCGCGCTACCATCGCAAGCATTGGTTTGGTGGCACAACCTACCTAGCTTAGGAGGACAGCACGGATGTCTACAGGAGGGAGAACTCTGCGTCATATTCTCGCTCCAAGCACAGTTCCTCCTAGTACCCCTTGTTCTAACCGTGCAGGGAAGAAACTCTCTAAGTTGGAAGAATGGAGAAAGATTAACAAGGACTGGGATCCTCGGTCCGAGTTGATCATGGGCTGCATTGAGCATAATTCGGAGTTAATTCGTACTCTGGCCTTCGATATGGAGGACTTGAGGAATCTTATTGAAGAGCTTATCAAGAGAACACCACCACCACCAAAGGAGTAATTCATCTTCAGGTTTGGCATCCCCTTGGCTTGTTCCAAGCTTGGGGGAGTGTCGCGGTATCACCACCACTATCTTTCATATTTTACCTTTTTAGTGGATTCATATATGTGGTATAGAAGTTATCTTATAGTTTGGTTTGCATGTGGAACTATCTCTCCTTTAGTTGCTTATCTATGTATCCCTTGGTGTGAGTGCCTTTATTGAATATTAATGAGAAGTATCATCTTTTACTTTTTGCACTTCTTATTTTAGTTTGTAATCTCTATTATATGATGGATCTTGTTGATCAGTATTGGCACCACTTTGGGAGCATCAAGTGGATCTAAATTGGTTTTGGCAAACCGAGTTCTGGTCAGTAGCAACAAATTTTGAGGTTTGAAAGAAAAAGAGAAAGAAAAAGCTTACATGTATTTGGTATCATTTGTTTTCTTTCTTGTTGGCTCATAAGTTTAGTATTCTTTATTTAATATCTTTTGCGTCTTCAAGGAAGATTGCATGTCTGGCTTTATTACTCGTATGTTTGCTTGTTTCTTTCAACTCTCTTGCTTGCTACCCAGCCTTGCTAGCCAAAAACCTGTTTGAGAAGGCATACTTCTCATGTTTCCAAACTCCTTTGAACCAAACTTTTGCTACTCGTGTCCACCATATATACCTAGTAGCTATTGCTATTCCAAGCAAATTCTCAAGTTTCATCTACCTTCCAAATTAAAAAGTATTTTGTTATGTGAAAAATAGTTTGTAAAGCTCTCACGAACTTGATGGCACACTTTATTTTATTGCCCCTAATAAACTTAACCATTGTGGACATCGAAGTTGTATATGCTTGCATCTATACGTTGGGATTAGAAGAACTGTATTGTCACGGGTAACTTTTTCAACATAGCACTTGTAGTCTGTACATCGTTGATATCGTGCTCTTTTGTCTATGGATGTCAATGGTGTGAAATGAGAGGGGAACTTGTGAGTCCATGGAGTTTGTACTTTGTGTTAGAGAAACGCCTGGGTCGCTAGCCTAAGCCATGCCTAATCATGGTGGAAACTTGCAGCACCACCATAGTGGGCATTCTGTGAAGCATCCTCAATAAAAAAACTATACACATAGAAAATAAAAAGATTGCTGAGGTGCTCACTATCTGTTTGCCTTGTCATTTTGGTTATGGGAAAGCTACTGTACCATGTGTAAGGGGTACCCCGTTGGCGGTTCTCAATGATATGCAAGTACTTACAATTACAAGAACTTGCCTGGGCCCAAAAGTTGAGTAGCATGAGGAGTGGCCCTCGTATTCAAGGGACATGAGATTGCCAACTTATATTTCGTCAAGCATATACTCCATCTTTGTTCACTTTAACCTTAACCATCTCAAGATGCTTATGATAGGGGCAATGAGAGCTCAAAGCTAGTAAGTATCATAATCTTTTGGAAGCTCTTTATGACTTGTATTCCCTACTTCCCTCTATGAAGGGACCTTTCTCCCACTTCCAAGTTGAGTTAGTAAACCTACTTCCTCTCTATCTCCAGCAAGCATTTGAGTTGCTGTGTTTCAAGCATTTCATATGGTGATTTATTCAATCATGTTCTTTATCTTCCTTGTTTGCACAAAACTCTTATCTATTGAGTATTACTTTGAAAGCTTTCACTTATGAAAAACCTTTTTGAGCAAAGAGTACTCCTGTTTTGAAACTTCTACAAAAATCTTGTTGTAAAATTGTTTGCCAGGTGTTCTCTGACCAAGAACAAGTTTGCCAATTTCAATTATGATTTATCTTTATGCATCTCTATTGTGACTGATGTGCTTGGTTGCAAGCTAAGCTATATAATGGTGAGTTGGTTTCTTCTATAAGTTGTGCAATGGTAAGTGTGATGCTTCTTGTCTGTATTATTTTATCGACACTTCACTCCATAAACCTATGGACATGTTTACTGAGCTTAGTATTCGCTTGGGGACAAGCGAAGTCTAAGCTTGGGGGAGTTGATACGCCCAATTCGCATCACCATTCTAAATCATAACTTACCTCTATTCATTGATATTTGTCTTATTATGAGGTATTACTTATGGCTTTTCATTTGTTTATGCATGTTGGATGACTCTTGGAGGATGGACTGCCGGAGTCTGGATTCTGATGGAAAAGAAGGAGTTTCGGTGCAATTTCGTGAAGATCATAAAAATATCAGAAAAATATGGAAACATATTATTTTACCTGAGGACGAAGGAAGCCAGAAGGAGGAGCGAAGGGGGGCCACAGGGGGCCCACACCCCCCTAGGCGCGGGCCCACCTAAGGTCGCGCCTAGGGCAGGTGTGGCCCACCTGCCCGGCCTCCTACTCTCCCCCTTCGCCTATAAATTCCCTTCGGAACCCTAATCCTCAGAGGGCGACCACATATAGATTTCCGACGCCTCTGGGGCGGAAAACACTGAGAAAGAAAGATCTCTTCGGCAGACAGATTTCTGCCGGGGGAATTCCTTCCCGGAGAGGGGAGACCGTCGCCATCAACACCATCATCAAGCTAGGCTTCATCGGGATCATCATCATCATCATCATCCACACCATCATCTCCATTAGCACCATCATCACCACTCCGTCTCACTGTAACAATTGTGTTGGATATTGCTTTAGTTCTTAGGGGAAACTTTTTCGGTGTTAACTACTATTGTAGTTGATGCTTGTGAGTGGAACCATTGGATTATTGTTTATGTTCAGATTGTTATCCATCACCATATCATATTTGATCTTGATCCATATGATGTCTTGTGAGTAGTTCGTTGTGTTCTTGAGGACATGGGAGAAGTTATGTTGTTAGTAGTGAATCTGTGATGAGTTATTATTAAATGGTTTAGTATTTAAGTTGCGGTGCTATTCTTCTAGTGGTGTCATGTGAACGTCGACTACAAGACACTTCACCATTTATGGGCCTAGGAGGATGCATTGTGTATTTTGCTACTAATCGCGGAATTGCCGGAGTGACAGAAACCCGAACCCCCGTTAGGACACCTTTGCACAAGGGAGTGTAGGATCTCAGAGTTTAAGGCTGTGGTTAGATTTATATCTTAATTACTTTCCTGTAGTTACGGATATTTGCAGGGGGTTTAATCACAAGTATGTATTAGTCGTAGGAAGGGCGGTATCTTAGCACAGGTTCACCCACACAACACTTACAAACACCAAAGAAGAGTACTCAGCTATTTGCAGCGAAAGCAATTGACAGAATTCCCATGTATCCTCGAGAACGTTTGGTCCTTATAAGTATTTCCACCGGCTTGTCCTTTGCTAAGAAAGGATTGGGCCACTTGCTCCGTTTGTTCGTTACTTCTGTTACTTTCTATTTGTTTTGTTGCCTTGTCAGAAAACCACTAAAATTCCGTTTGCTAAGAATTCAGAGGGATTTCCTGCTCCATACCACTGTTCAGCACCTTCTGCTCCTCGTTGGGATCGACACTCTTATTTATCGAAAGTACTAGGATACACCCCCTATACTTGTGGGTTATCACACATCTACAACCTTAGAGATTTATGTCACTTCCCTTAGATTAAATAGAGGCATGAACCCACTATCTAGCATAAATACCCCCTCTTGGAGTCACTAGCATCTACTTGGCCAAGATAGCTACTAGAAACGGAGCATGCAAGATCACAAACAACATAGACATGATAGAATCAATAAGACAAAACCATTAATCAATCTGACATAGTAATCTCAATATCCATGGGTCCCCGCAAACACAACATGCATGATTACAAATAGATGATCTTGATCATGAACGGAGCTCACAAGATCTAAACATGGTAGCACAAAGGAGGAGATACAACCCTAGCTACTACATGGACCCATAGTCCAAGGTGGAACTACTCACGCTTCATACCGAAGGCTGGCATGATAAAGAAGAAGGACTCCGGGATGATCTCCCTCCGGGCAGGTGCCGAAGAGCTTCGATCCTCCCCGATCTAGGGATGATGGTGGCGGCGGCTACAGACGGTTTCGTGGAATATTGATCGGGTCCTTAGGGTTTTGGCATCAGGGGGTCTTTATAGGCGAAGAGGCGAGGTAGGGGGCGGCCAGGGTGGGCACCCCCCCCCCCAGGCGCGGCTAGGGCTAGTCCGCGCCACCAGGGGGTGTGTCCCCTTGGTGCCTCCCCTCCGTCTCGTACTCTGGCTCTGTGTTCCCCCCGGTAAAATATTGACTTTGGCTTTTGTCCTGTCCAATTTCGAGAATATTGATTTTGTGCCTTTCTGGAACCAAAAACAGAAGAAAACAGGCAATTGGCACTGTGGCATCTTGTTAATAGGTTAGTATCGGAAAACATATAAAAACACCTCAAAGTGTAGACAAAGCAAAGCAAAGTAGATACTAAACAAGCATGGAACATCAAAAATTATAGATACGTTTTCAACATATCAAGCATCCCCAAGCTTAACTCCTGCTCGTCCTCGAGTAGGTAAGTGATAAAAAGAATAATTTTTGAGGTGACATGCACCATCAAAATCAAGATCAAACCATTTGCAAGCATTGAAAGCTGGGATAAAAGAACTCTAAACATGATCATGAAAGATAGAGTTCTAATAGTAAGACAAAGTAACTATGCATGCAACATGAAAGGTTATAAACAAAAATCATGAATAACATGCATTGAAAAACGTTTGTTTGTTTCACATACAGAAAACATGGCATAGTGGCATTCAGCTTGTCCCTCGTGGAGTAGCAAGTAGATGCATAAGACACCTTCAAAGTTCATAAGAGTGACTAGGTACAAATAGCACAAGAACAAGTAATATCAACAATATGCATCAATCAATAAGTTTTGGGACAATGCACATAGAACTAAAAATGGCAACTATGCTCTCTTAACTGGTGCCTAAGGATAGAAGATGGAGACTCAATATAATGATGGAAGAAAGGCCCTTCATAAGGAAAGCAGGGATTTCAAGTCTCAAAAAGAGCTTCCAAAAATTATGGTACTTGTTAGCTTTCAGCCCTCATTGTTCCTATCATAATCATCTTGAAGTGATTAAGGTTAAAGTGAACAAACTATGGAGTATATGTTTGACAAAGTATAAGTTGGCAATTTCATGTCCCTTGAATACGAGGGCCGCTCCTCATGCTACTCAAGTTTAGTTACTTGCAAGTTCTTGTCATAGTAAGTACGTGTGTATCATAGAGAACCGCCAACGAGGTACCTCTTGCACATGATACAAGAGCTATTCCATAATCAAAATGACAAGGCAAAGAGACAATGAGCATCTCAGCATTCTCCTTATTTACCATGGAAATATGATGCTTTTTCTCTCTTTCCTCTTTTCTCATATTTTTTTTCTTTTTCTCCTTTCCAATGTCTCCTATCCCCAGAATTCCCTGACATATTTTTCAGTTTTTCTCTCATCTGATATCTAGCCTGAACATGGACAACTATAGACATATTTATGTGTATGCAAGGAGATCATCATTTACTCCATAATGTGGATGGTTGTTGGGATATTCACTTCATTTACTCCATGCAATAAAATTTGGATATATAATCTTGGACGGGAGATTTATTTCACTACGAGTTCTTTTTCTATGGATTTGGGCCGCATGAAAGCAATTGAGCGAACTATGATAACATCATTCTTGTGATCCAAATGGCTTTAGTAGTGAAATACTACACGGAGATCAAAATCTCGCGAGATTCTACTACATGATCACATGAGGGCCTGTGGTGGTTTGTGTAGAATGTTGGACCCAACTTGTCCTTAATTATAAAGTTCAAATTAAACCTGTTCTATCTATAAGCTTACCTCTCGAGCGCGTTCAAAAGGTTTTAAACAACTTACCCGGAAAAGACGATGTGCAGCGGTGCAAGTTCAGAAGAACTAAACAAAGGCGAGTAAACCTTGCCCATTAAGCAAACAGGACATCAGGACATGATGACATCTTCCAGCTTTAATTTTCAGGATACCCCCATGGAAAGCTTCCAAAATGCCAATCGTATTCGTGCAGCTCAGGGTCCCTACCACTGCAAATCAAACGACTACATACCATTTTGTTTCCCAGATCCAGTAGGGGAAGACAAAACCACTGTCAGGCAGATACAGTCAGCTCCGACAAGCCAACAAAGAAACGGGAAGCACGGCTGTCCCTTGTCATTGTGCGGTAGCAATCAGTCCCTGAAGATGACACCATTAATTAGCCAAATTTTGTCAAAAGCAGCGTTTTGGAAGAGTCAAGAGTGGCAACGTTTTAAATGTAAAGCAACTCCAATGGTTAAAGTCTGAAAATAAATTATTGAATGGTCAGTCTTTTTTCATAGATTTTCCCTAAAATCCTAAAACATGCTACTTTCCTCCTTTAGTTGGTATCCATCCAAAGAGCTTCTTCTTGGCATGCTCCATCATTAGATCAGAAGCTCAGACGACCAGTTCCTTTCTCTTTTTCCAGATACATACACTATCTGATATCAACATGCATGGCCCCCATGACTCATGCTTCCTCCTCTCCTTTTTCCATCTTGGCGTCCACTTAATTCCTCCCAAAGCTGGCCTTGCAAGCCTTTCCTTCCTTTTTCCTGGCCTTTATTCATTTCCTATCCTCTCAATTTCTAAATTTCAAAAGCAAGCGACACTTTCGCCCACTCCCCTTCTATTCCTTCCACCCATGCTCCCCCTCACCCTGTCCAACAAGTGCTCGCCACTCCTCCACCACCACCACCGTTTCTCTGCTCAGCAATGGCGACCGCCACGCCGGCGACATCGACAGCGATGCCATTGCCGGACTACCAGGTGTCCGGCGCGGCCGCCCATCCGCGGAGCGTGCAGGGGTCCGTCGGCCCGTTCTTTGGCGTCCTCGCGGCCGTGCTGCTGCTCACCGCCCTGTCCTGCTTCTTCGGCTGGGTGTGCGCGGCGCATGCGCAGTTGCCCGACGACCGGTACGACTGCACGAGGCTAGCCGGCCGCCGGAGATGCTGGTGGTGGAGAGCGCCTCGGCGGCCGGTCGGGCCAGCAGAAGCCGAGCAGGAGACCAAGGAGCCGGCTGCGCCGCCGTTACCTGAACCATGATCGGTTTGGTCTTTTCAGGTTCCTGCTCTTCTTTGCTGCGATTTGCATGTTAGTACTATGATAGTAGGACAGACCAATAAAAAGATACCAATGTAACATTATATAATAATCATCATCATCTTCTTCTTTTGTGTCATACACTCTTGCTCATGTTACATAGTACTGATAAGCAGAATCTTTTTATTTCTGGCGAGGGAAACTATAGATGCCTTTTCAAAAAAAAAATCATCAATTAACATGGAGCTTTCTCCACTTCAAACCACATGAGGTGCTTGAAATCTTGCCATTTGTTTATAGTTTGTCAACACTGCTTGCTTCTCTTTCTTTTGCAGCAAGAGTATAGTGTTATGGTGTCAGTTAAATATATCATGAGGTTGCCTTCACACACTTCTTTTATCAGATGGTTGCAGTTAAGCAGGAAACACAGTGGAATTCTACCATCAGATTAAAATCATAAACAGGTGTAAAAGTAAAAAGAGAAGGTAAGAAACACACAGCCTTAAATTGCTAAATAAACTTTACACCAGGTACTTCTTCTTGGGACCTATCTACGAAATTCTGTGATCTAGCTCTATCCTCTGAACTGGAAGAACCCCAAGGAACAACAACCCAAGAATATTCACAAGTTCTTCCCAGTCCACTTTTGTCATCTTTCAGGAGACCGCAACATTCTATAATCTGTACAAAACGACAAAATCTACTGAAAAGATGTTATCCTTGAACTTCTACATCAGTTCCCTTCGTTACTTCCATAGCCTTGCCGTCACGACGAACAGAGATCCCAACCATCCTTTGGTGTGATGATGACCGTTGCCGTGAAGACAACTGCCTTGCCACCTCTGGATCTTCAGCCTTCCCCAAGTATCTTTTCCACTGAATCTTGTTATGGAACATTGGGAAGAAGCGGATCTGAATTGCAGCGTAGCAGAAGTACGGGATGAGTGTTGCCAGCACCACAAACAGTGTCACCAGCCAGTATGATGGGGCTGCTGCCAACTGTTCAATGAAGACCTTGTATGCTGTTGTGGAGTACTTTGGGTCGACAGCGCCATAAGCCAAGAGGAAGAGGTACCACACACCAATGCTACCCCATATGAATATGTGCTGGATTATGGTGAAGTAGTTCACTGAGAGTGCCATATGGCAGTTCACAACCCATACGACACATGTGTACATGACAGCACCTAGGGCATCCAAGCCCGCAACTTGGCCATCTTGACGAAATGCCTGATCCTTCAGGGCGGTAGTGCAGAAGAAGAATATCAAGATGGCATTGATGACACCATTAAGCATCCAGCCAAGTATCCGACGCCAGCTGAATAATACATTCTGCACACCTTCTTGGTACAGCTCTGGATACTGTTAAGTAAAATGCAAGAAGGCACTTTATTAAAAAAACAGTGTGGTTTCTATATCTTCACTCCTACAAAGATTTTAGTTGGTGGCGGTTCGTTCACCCCTAATGGAATTACCTCTTAAGTTGCCACGAAATTAATTACCACAATTTTCATACATTTTATGTATTTTTTTAGTTGATTTTTTTAGCCGATACATTTGTGTATTAGACAAATATATCGTTGAATTTTCATCAATTGTTTATTTAATGTATATTTTTAGATTATTTTTATTTTTGCATAAAGTTAAGGACTATGATGACACATGGGTTTAAACAACTCAAGCAATGCAAGGGAGTATTTAAAAAATTCAGGAGTATTTAAAAATTGAAATGGATGCTTCCTAAATTTATCTAATATTGTGAAAGATTGTATCTTTTCTAAGCGGTTTAGGATAGACGCACCTGTAGACAGAGTCGGGAAGAAACATCCTGATCAAATACTCCCAACGCAATGACAGGAAGGGAGGTGAAGAAAACATTATACAGTGACAAGAACCAGTCATTATAAGCTGGCTTCCCTGAAAAGGATGCAAATGCTTCATACAGAAAGATGGTGACGCCAAAAGTCACATTCTTGTAGAAGAAATAGCATATCTGCACCAACAAAAAGAAATATCAACATAATACTTGAATTCTAGAATTTGATTATTGGATCAAAGAAACATGAAGTATACCATCACTGAAATACGTCGGTAACACCAATGCCCATGCACCAGAAGTAACCGTTCCAGGAACCGGAATTGGGCAATGGCAATATCACTTGCCATGACAGCCTGAAATATTTTGAAAAGAAAGAAATAACCATTAAAGAAATTCTAGTTAGCACAAGCACATTCACAAAATTTACAAAGCATCAAAAGTAGCAACCTGCATCCCTTCAACACCACTAATGCCAACCCCTATGTCAGCTTCCTGAAGCATGCCAACATCATTTGCCCCATCACCAATTGCTAAGGTAACTTTATTTGAACGCTTAACAAGTCTTGTAACCTGCAGTTGTTGTAACATATCAATATCTTTGTGTGTATCCTTTTACAAATAACATTAGGAAAATTACATGGATAAAAATATGAATTTTAGAGAAGTGAAAAGGCATACCAATGCCTTCTGTTTCGGTGAAGATCGACAACATATGACTGATGCACAGTTGACAGCAAGACCCAAGAACTTAAACTTGACATCATCTTCCAAAGCATAAGTTAATGATTTACCATCAATTATCAGTGCAAAAGATTCCGTGCTGGACTGACTAGAGGTGGGAACTTGTTTTATTCCATCCTCTATCTGATTCATAACACTTTGCTTTGATGCCTGAAGACCCAACAAAGAGACGGTAATTATGATGGTATTGATTTTTCAAGGTTAGAATTGTAAATGTTAATGCCAGTTTTGTTAAACTCCTGTTTTGTAAACATTTAGCAGTTATTTCTGTGAATATAATGATCTTAAAATAACAATTACATACACAGGAAATTTAATCATTTATTCACCTTTGCAATGGAATGTTTGTCTCCATTTTTCTCCAATGCAATGATGTCAGGTGCTTCCAAGGTGATGATTATCTGTGTCATTCCTTGTCTAAGCAGGCTACAAGCAAAGCTGAAAACAACAAAATACATGAATCAGAAAAAAGAAATATCCAGCTTTAACTTCTAGAAGAATAGCTGATTGTAGCAATAAGATCTGTTTTCATCTAAAAATACAATATATACCCAATATTGATAGCTGTCTCCATTTTGTCACCCGTAAGCACCCATATCTTAATTCCTGCGTGTGCAAGCTTGTCAATGCATTCTGGTACCTGAATATAAATGCACATGCGCATAAATGAGCAAGAACTATTTACTATTTGTTACACTATATTTGAATAAAATGAAATAGGCTGGAAAACATGGACTGTTCAGAAAAGCATACCCCCTTCTGGAGCTTATCTTCAACAGCAGTAGCACCAAGAAGAAGCAAGTCCCGCTCGATGCTGTCAGCAGCCTCCTCAATTTTTTCATCTCTGTCAGCACTTCCAGATGTTTTGGCAGTGTTGAATTTTTCAGCAAATTTCTCGTACTCTTCCTGATCCAAGACACGGTATGCAAGAACTAAGGTTCTTAAACCAGAATCAGAATACTCATTGATGTGCCTTTTAGTCTCTTCCTCATATTTTCTTCCATCTGATGCAAGTCTTCTGAACATCACACTGTTCACACGAGGAGACAGATAAGAAGGCATGGAAAATACACAAGTTCTGACAGTTATTTGTGAAAAGATACAGAAGTTAGATCAATTTGAGTACTTACCTATCAGCACCCTTGCTAAACAGTAATATCCTTCCCTCTGGTTCCCTTACTATCACAGACATCCGTTTCCGTGAGCTGCTGAATTCTAAGACCTTTAGGAGCTTATATTTTCTGCAAAAGAATGTGAAAGGGTCAAATCTATGCAATAAACAGTACCTTTTAAGGAAACATATAAACTTACCTATATTGATAGTCTGCAACATGCTGGTTAGGATCCCGCTCACGAATAACTATACTTGATTGTGCCCTCTTGTAAAACTCAAACCCTAACTCTCTCGCAGCAATGACGAATGCAGCTTCATCAGGGGACTCAGCTTCATATGAAACCTTATCAGTTTCATCAACTTCAGGTATGCATGTATGACAGATGGCTAGCAGACGGAAAAAATCTCTTATAACATCACTGTTAGGCTCATGAATCCAATTTCCATCCATAATACGTGGATCCTTCAAATTAAAACCTTTAACATGAGGACTCTCATCAATTTGTTTCTCCTTGTGCCCTCCAGGTTCTATCTCATCATCTAACAGCACCCCTTTCCTTAGAGCCATAGCTTTCTCAACTTCCGTGACAGACTGACCATAGGCAGTGCCAGCAACTGAACATTTGATAAACTCCATCATGTTGCAGGTCAATGTACCAGTCTTATCAGAGAGAATTGTGTCAACTTGACCTAGTTCCTCATTTAGATTCGAGGTACGAGCGTGAGTTGGCTTATCTGATTCTTCATGATACATTTCAATGTCCCTGTTGATGAATAGAGCCTGCAAGATCTTGACCATCTCAATGGATATGTACAAAGAAATTGGGATAAAGTAGTTGTACAACATCAAGGCTGTCAACAAATGAAAGAAGGATGCCAGAGCTGGTCGTTTTGGATCAAAGTAGACGGATGAATTATCTGGCCGGAGATACCAACGTTTCGGTTTACCATTCCTTAAATCATCTTTGGTCCATATGCCAAAAAATACTGAACCAAGGAATGCAAACGCGAGTAGAAAACACAATAGCAGGTAAATGATTTTATCCATTTTTTTCTCAATCTTGCTTCTTTTGGATGGTGGTTCAGTTGAATTTTGCATCACTTTTGTATCATGACCTGTGAAGATGACAGCCCCATATATGTAATCAGTGTTCCGCAGCTTCGAGTCACGAAGAAGAAGTTGTTGGGGTGACAAAGGATGCTGTGTGCCCTTCCATTCAACAGTACCAATAAAAGAGTAAAGATTCGCATTTGGATCTTCGCATTTGATTATTCGTTTCAGGTTTCTGAAACTAGCATCCTCTTGTAAATCCAATGTCACCTCAAGAGCTTGTTTAATTTTCAAATTTGTCTCACCATCAAGGTTCATAGTCTCTACATAGCAGATTCCATCTGGATAGTTAGATGAAAGCAGAATCAAGTCAGCAGGAAAGAAATTGTCCTTCTCCACCTTTATCACATCTCCAATTTTGATATACTTCCATTTTGTCTCCTCAAAACTGCCATCCCCTCTATGCACTTTTACTATTCGATTGTTGAGCTCATGATCCTGAATGAAGAATTGCATATATATCAACTTAACATACCAACACAATAAGAACATGCATAGTTATACAAACCAACTATATTGTAGATATAATGCAGCAAAGTTTAAAGATCAATATTTGTGCAGGAGATTTGAAATTCATATAAAAAATTGTCTATGGTCTAGTTTAATATCCAAAAAAAATGTACATTTATCTAATCACAGAAAAAAAAAGATAGTTTTGTGGAATAAAAGCATGTGCTAACACCGAGACTACAAATACTTCCTAAAGTGGTTTGTCAGCTGCGTAGAGTAGAGTAAGCCATTTTGGACCCGCTATAATTCATAATTGCACCGTATGACTGCATCCCAAGCATCACATATCACGTTAAGATTCATCGTATCCATAATTCTTGCTCTTTTGTGACAGTTATCTGTGGTTTCTTAAATAATTTAAAATTAACAATTCAATAGTAAAAATATTTTTATATTCCAGTCAATTTGCAACCTTGTTTATTGGTTGATCCAGAAAGAAAGCTTCTGTACATTTTGAGTTCCTTCCTACTTTGTCCCATCATGCAAATAAAAATAGCCTACAAACCCAGATATGCAGCTGTATTAAAAAAACACCTGACCATCAAGAAAAGAAAACCCCTCTGAGAAGAAATCTCAGATCATGCTAAGTCCTTGTGAATCACAAACATACTATTCAATACAAATCAAAAGAAAGTTGAGTAAATATTATTCACATGTGCTAGGGATTTGAACCAGAGATAACAGAAACATACTTGTTGTTTCCTCCTCCAATCCTCGACTCCTTCCTTCACCATGGTCGCAGTAATCACGAAGAACAATGGCACCAGCGCGCTGACCGCCGTGTAGGGCGCGAGCGGACTCAACGTAAGGGCACCCGAGACAAGGAAGTAGAAATTGGCCACCCTTCGGAACTGCTCAAAGAGGGACTTGGGCACGAAGGTGACCAGCGAGTACTTTGTCGTCGACACCTCGTTCCGCGGGTAGCTGAATCCTTCTGCCTCATGCCTGTCGGGATCGTTGACGTAAACGACTCGGGAGAAGCCCGTCGTCCCGATCCTCGACTGGTCTTCGGTGGAGCCCTTGGCGCAGAGCGCGAAGCTGTACAATGCACTCAGCTTCAGCTTCTCGAGCTTCTTCCTCGCCCGTGCCATTTTCGCACGACACGGTCAGATTACGATACCAGAGGCTACACCCCAGAGAGAGCAACACGGCAAGGAGCTGCTCAGGTTTCTTGGCTGGTTTTCTGAGACAAGACACTGAACTTTTGGGTTCAGGCTTATTGAGCTGAATCTGTAAATTCGGACCTTGGGCGACAGTGAATGAGGAACAGATCACTGTGACTCCCCTCTGAGCAGAAACAACTCAGATTTCGAGTGACGATCCAAGAAACGCGTGGAAATAAATTTGGGCGGTGACAGACTCCTCCACCCACACCTACCTAAAAAAAGCAGGGGCAGCACTGAACTGTAATCACCTGACGAGAAACGCCTCAACAACAGAGCTCCGAGATCCCGCCCTGCCGCAGCGCCACGACGCCGTCCGGCCGGAACCCCCGGATGTGCCCGGCGCGGCGGCGAACTCCCGAAGCCTCCCGGAATCGCAGCTGGAGACGGCTCCTGCACGGGGGACCCTGATCCATGCGGCGGCGGCGGCGGTTCCTTTCCTTCCAGGAAAAAGAAAACGTCCCCAGGAAAGAAGAGTTATTATTATGCGGCGCGCGCGCGCCAAGGGAGGAATCTCGCGGACGCGGGGCGGCAATGCACAGCGGCGGGCAAGGAAAGAAAGGAAGGAACGGAACCGACGAACCCACGCACGGACGCACGCGGTTTCTTTGCGCGCTCCGGAGGGAATCGAAGACGCGGACAGAAAAGCGGAAGGTTTGGGATAGGGGAGGAAGACTCGAAGCTTTGTGGAGGAAGAGACGGAGGAGGGGGTCAATGGAGAAGGAAGGAAGAATGGAGAGTGGGCGTCACGGAGGGAGGGGGAGAGGCAGAGTCGTGGACGTGTGCGATGGGGGTGGTGGTGTGGGAGGGAGAGAGAGAGAGAAAGAGAGAGAGAGAGAGAGAGAGAGAGAGAGAGGGGGGGCTTCTTCGGTTGGCCGGTTTGGTTGTTGGCGTCGCCTCTGCTGCTGTGCTGCCGCCGCTCCTGCGCCTGTCCTGGTCCTGACTGCCCGCCTGCCTCAGTAAAATTGACCGGTTCATGTAGATTTACTTGGTAGCTTTTCCTTGTGATTTTACTCTTTCCTTGTGTATACTACTATGGTATGCCATAATTTAGCAGTATATCATTATTTAGTGCTCCGATATAAAATGTCCAATATTTTTATTAAATGCCATTTACGTATTGCCTCTTATAACTTGTTACAGCCTATCAATTGTACTTATCACCTCTTAATACTTTCTAAATTTATTTTTAGGTGCCTTCTAGTATTATTTTTTATGTGTAGCGCATGATAGTGATCGTTGCATTGTGTTTTGAGATCTTGTTTCTAGGTGATATTTGTATGGCATTCTCTTGTGTTTTTACCATGGGTATGTGCTATGTGCGAACCTAAACTTTTTTTAGTCTACTAGTATTGTCGTAAGAACTTGAAAATTTCGGGATTTTCAAATTTGTATCGTATTAGCTTCTTTTTAGAAAAAAAGGCCTAACTACATCTCTTAATTGTAGTAATGAGAAATCTAAAAGAAAAACAAGTAGCAACTAAATATTTGATAGAATATAGGGCAATCGACATTTTGCTACCATGTGTATCTAACTTTGTAACCAACTTTCATAGGGGATTTTTTATAGTTACATCGAGGGCATTTCATTTCTTTTGGTATCATATTGGTTTCCACTTCAAACATTGTACTAGTTGGTAATGTGCATGCCTTCCATTAGACACGCTACAAAAATAAACATCTCTCGTATGTGGCACTTTTTTTTGGACGAAACAAGAGATTGAAGGGTGGGCAAGTAACAAAACAAAGAACTTAGTAAATACCGGAAAAATTTCCAAAGAAACTAGGCAAAATGAAGGGAACATCCAAAAAAATGGAAATATACATGCAATAATAAAAATAAAAAATTGTTAAACATGGAAAACTAGAAATATTTTACTATAAATGATATTGGTTAAACATAAATACTTTGAATTTTCTAATTGAATTACTTTTCCTTCTGCCTGTGAGGGGAAAGGAAATGTTGTGAGGCTGGATTCTGCAAAGCTTTTGTGTGCTAAACTTTAGAACAACCTCAATGCGTTGTTTATAAAAAAAATGTAATAAATATACGGGAAGCCAGTTGTGTGCATCGATCAAAGTATATTCTCTTTTTAGAAGGAAAAGGGAGCCCTAACCATCCAATAAAAGACAAAAAGATTGGAAATAATTAGCACACGAACCAAAAACATATGCATAGTCCTTTCTTCGCTATAGGAGACGTGTATTTACTTTTCAATCGAGATATTTTGCAGAATTTTCCAAACGTGGGTCGCAGTCATTCCCGTTACTGAAGTCAAGTCATGTGATGCCATTATGCCTATATGCACGTCTAAAAATATCCGCGTATTGTTCTACTACAATTTTTTTAGAGAACATCGTGCTTTATTGATCACATCACGTCATTTCAAGTTCAGCCCAAATAACATCCAGGATAACGTAAAAAGAAAGATTACAAACTAAGTGCTCTGAAGAACGAGCTAAACGATGTGCTACGACACATTACGACTAACATGTTTGAACGAGCAGGAATCAAAAACCCCAACTAGGGACTTGATATCCAACACAGAGCCTGCCAGAGATCGATCCTGAGTTCGAGAGAAGATGCGCTGAATAATCGACAAGCAATCGGAAGTCATGACAACTTTCTGAAAACCATGTTCTTTCTACTACAATTAATTTGCTACGTGTAGTAAAAGAAATATATGCAAGAATCCAAATCATTTTCTCTTTGCCTCTAACAGGTCTGTTCTGTTTACAAAATGTAAAGAGTCGACATCCTTGGTTGGTTAGCTGGTAGAGATTATCCAAAATTCTGACTAATGATACCGACTTCTTGGGCTAATTGGGCACCCTTGTGCTGTCAGGTTTGGACGTCTCAACCTTATGGTTTGTTTCTTTGTGCTAATTTGAGAGGTACAATCTTTGATTGCTAGCTAGCATGTCATTTTAAGTGATGTTACAACTAGATGACAGTCGGAAGTGTAGTTTATCCTTGAGTGGAGTTTGTGGTTGTGCTTCCCCTAAATTCAGAGTTACTGTGTGTTTTAGTAGTTCTAGAAAAAAAACTGAGAATGTCCCTTTGCTATCTGAGACAGGGAGGAATGTCGTTGTTAACTCCGCACCCACGTTAACCATTGCGAACCCCCGTAATATGGTCGCTGGTCGCTGCACAGCCCCACACATTTGTATATTTCCTTGGACAGATCGAACATTATAAAAATAGTTAGCATGATGCTGCAGGAAGGGTACAGTTGTTGGGGTGATTAAACTAGCGGATTGAAAAACTAATGCAACTGTGGAACTAGCTGCCCCTTGTGGATTATAAATAATCGAGGAAGCTAACAAGTATTTCGTCAGCTGTTCCGCCAATCCTACATATGTCACCAATTCCAAACATGGGTGCCGAATACTAGGTCAAAAAGGACTTACGGTTGTAAAACACCAGTGGATAACTAATTTCGTAGGTTCAAGTATGCTCGGTGCGAACTTCGCCTGCTTACGTACATGCGTGCCCTTGAAGCAAAGCATATACCCAAACCCACTAATTCTGTGTACAGGTTGGGAGGAAAGAATTTCCTACGGTTTGTTTGTATCATGACTCATGAGACGAACAAAAAGATGTGGTTGATCCTAAAATTGTAGAAATGAAATGTCCAAAAGAAGTAAGTTGGAACGGTGCCGGTAAAGGCCAATGGGTTGGGGGTTTCTCTTGGCGAATGTTGGTGGTCCAGAACTAGGAGATATGCATCTCTGGCGGATGCCCTCGTGGGGCGACATACGGGACAAGATCGCGTTCAAGAACCTCCACGACCGATGATGTTCGTCTATTGTGCTAGTTGGGGGGGCAGGATGTCGAGGGATGAAACCGTTCCTCTTCCTCTTGTGTATGTGCTGTGACAAAATAGATTTGGTCGTTGCGTCGAATATCAGGCAATTCGGCTTGAAACATCTGGATAATCCTAATTAACTTTCAGATGATCCATATCCAAATGTTTTGTTATACCATATATCCGGGTGCCATTTCGTATTTGGATATACTTACCCATTCGGGTTCCGCTGTGACCAGATATTGATTCTTTGGGACATATTTGGTGCGTAAATTAGTAGTATACATGTTTAGAGCCCTAGATTGTTGAATAGTGCCGAAATTAGTCTACGGCTCCGTTTGGCAGCTCAGTTTTTTCTAAACCATGGTATTCTAAAACCACGGTATTTTGGTGCCTGGCTACCGAATACTCCAGTTTTCTAAAACCAATGTTTTTCTCAGTTTTAGGCAAAACAAGGAGGCGTTTGGCTAATGCTGTTTTACATAAAGGTTTTGGTCGGTTCTTACGATTGCATGCAGATGCTTCTTGACCTACATTCACGTGCATGCTTGTTGCATCAGCCCCTAGCCTTGCATGCTTGAGCAAATACAACTATATATAAATCGACCAATGCACCGAAAGTATGTAGCATCAACTGCAATCTGAAAGTGTTTCTCGGTTTTAGAGAAAAGAAAGAGGTCTGGGGCAGATTTTACAAAAAAGGCAAAAAAAATACGTTTTCGGGAATACTTTAGTATATCAAACGGTGTGCAGGATTTACACTTTCTTGGCAATTTCATGTTGGTGTCGTTTCCTTACAAGAGAATCTACTCGGGGCAAGATTTATGTTTGTCTGGGTTTTTTACTATTTTTTAGGGAAATTTATGTTTGTCTGGGTGGTAGCAGAGCAGTACGGGTGGTGATATTTATTCTCTCTCTCTCAAAAAAAAAGGTGGTGATACGTATTTATGTTTACTGGGACCGCGTGGTTCAAAACTGGCCTGTGCATATCGGTGATAGGCTCGACCAAACTAGTAATAGGACGGACCACTCGCACGCCTGCAGCACACGTCAGACCAAAATAGGCAGGCAGGCAGGATCATTGACCGATGACCTCGCGCGAACCTTGCATTGCCCGATCGAGACGCCCGGGGAAGTTGCACTGCAATTTCGCTCGAAAAGACCTGGGGACCGTTCGCCTTGACGCTAGCTAGCTCCCCGGTCATTCATTCATTCAGAGCAACTACTATGTATAACGTTTTAAAATTCGAAAGTTATCAAAAATCACCCTGACGATTTGAAAAGATTATCAAGCTGCTAGTAATTGTTCAGTAGTAGAGAATTGTGCCAAATGGCGTGAGACAGCTTTTTTGTTGCCTGATTGGAGCGTACCAACAGAGTGAAATTAGAATACGCGTGTCCAAGGAGAGAGGGAGAGGCATCAAGGTATACCCAACACGATAGCGAATCAAGGTACAGTATCAAGAGGAGAAAGAATATTCTTTGGCCTGCCCTGCCCGGCAAAACTCCCACTCCCAGCTAGAGAACATAAAACTGTCTCTCTCTAGAGTATATACGACCTGTGCAGGGTCTTCTCTTTGTTTAATCAGAATAATCCACATAGAAGCGTGAGCCAGAACGTGCACGTACGTACGTACGGGGACAAAAGCAAAGACTTGGGGGTTTTCGGGGAGGGTTTAGCGTGCATCTGTGTCAGCGTACGTCGCGGTCGGCCAGAAAGCTCCATGCTGACACCGCGCACGCGTACGTGGAAAACGCTGGACACTACACTCAAATCATCATCTGGGTATTGCAATGGCATTGCGTGCACCAGCTTCTCGGTCGATCGGAAGTTCTAGAAAGAGGATGGATAGAGCGCGTGTGTTGTGGTGGTCACATGCATGTGCTTGGTAGTACTTACCAGCTTTCTGGGATGTATCGAGTCGGGAAACCTCTTCCTCTCGGCGTCGCTGTCCGTGTGCCGAATACTGTAGTCGATACATCCACCTACTATTCAACCGACCTGCTACCACTCACTATATTGTCATCGCTAGCTATAGCTAGGGTGCGATTACGTAGGCCGCACGTAGCTATCACCTGGAGTCTCTGGTCCCTATCAGGTTTCTCTGCCAGTTGCGCTCCACAAATTGGGACGAAGTAGATCGAACTTGGATGTCTCTTGGCATTATTATTATTATATGCTGTGTCATCATTTTAGTACTCGCGTGTATGAGAGAGAGAATATACGAGGATTTGGTTCCTCGACCACCCAAGAAGTCGACTTGCTCTTCGGACAACGACTTTAGCCTAATCACATCGCTTATACGAAATTCGAGATCGAACGGAGGAAATGGTGTGACTACCCTTATACCTAAAAGCACGGTCATCGGGCGTGTGAATGTCAAATTTAGTACCTTGACCTGCGTCAGTAGTTCCAAGTCTGAACCACATATATATAATTAGCAGCCCAGGCTGCTACTACATCAAGTGATGTGAAGGATTGTTTTTACATGATTTAGATTAACTCTGCCATTTTCATCTTCACTGAGTCTATTCATCCCGTTCGACCGTGTCCGAACTCGTCCGTACGGATGCGCGGGACGTGCACGGCGCTCCAGCGGTCTGACTCATGCGGACAAACGCGTCCGGCTCGATCCATCCGTGCATCTAATCTGGACAACGATTGTGTCGGCTCGGACGTGCGCGGACAGAGGTCGTGTCCTGTCCTCGCCTACCTCTGGCCCACCCGTCAGCCACCGCGGCGTTGATTCAGACGCGCGCAGCGGCACCAATTAGAGGCTCTACGGAAGGCTGATCGGCGGCAACCTGTGCCATCAATGGCGACGAGAAGGCACACTGACTGACTGGACGCTATGCTCTCCACTGCCGCTGCAGCACCGCTTGACGCCTGCCCTCCTGGCTAGACACTTCAATATCGTCTCTTCGGCCTTCATGTCGGCATCCAATGTCGGTCCTTCTTAACCGGTCATCTGCAGCCATCTTCTCCCCATAGAACACCATCCTCTCCTCCTCCTTTTTGTTCTCCACTACCTATAGCTAGCCATGGCCAGTGGCGCTGGATCGAGGGGAGGGCGTGGCGGCCGTGGACATCGAGGGAGGCGTGGAGGACGCGTCCAAATCAGCGCGCCACCATACTCTCTGTTGTCGCTCGAAGATTTCGATCCAGGCATCCAGTTTTCCATGGCCATCCACCTCGGCATGCCGCATGACAGGCTGATCCTGCCCTGCAGGTTCGTGACACTGATCGGCGACGCGCCGCCACCGCTTGTCATGATGCAGGCGAACGGCTTCGGGACCACCAGGTACCCGATCGATCTGCAGTTCGACCACCTCGGCCAGATGTACCTCGACAACGGCTGGGAGTGCTATTGGCGTGTTATTGACGCCTCGTTGAGATACCCCAAGAACAAGGTGTGATGAGCACAACAGCAAGTTTTCCCTCAGTAAGAAACCGAGGTTATCGAACCAGTAGGAGAAAAGAAACGACTCAAAGATGTTGCTACCAACTTGGAGACCTGCACAACGCAAACTCAAGACTTTGCCACAACGAACAGTGAGGTTGTCAATCTCACTGGTTTTCTGTAACAAAGGATTAACTGTATGGTGTGGAAGGTAATAGTGGTTTGCAACAGGTAAACAGTAACAGTGGAAGATGTATCAATGGTAAAGATTGGACCGGGGTCCATAGTTCACTATAGGTGTTCTCCTTAAGAAAAAAACATGGCATGTTGGGTAAACAAATTACAGCAAGGCAATTGACATGACTGAGCAAGGCATAACAATGCAATATTAGATATTCTGATCCTATGAGTTTCGATTGGGCAATACAACAAGATACATAGACCGCCATCCAACTGCATCTATGACTAGAAATTGACATTCAGGTTATCATCTGAACCCCCTCCAGTATTAAGTTGCAAGCAACAAATAACTTCTTTAAGCAAAGTGTGTAAGGTAAACAATCCACTTGTTCCATGAACAAGAGACCGTTGTTTTCTCCCTAGTGGCAACAACACATCTACAACCTTAGATATTTCTGTCACTTCCTTAGATTAAATAGGGACATGAACCCACTATCTAGCACAAATACCCCCTCTTGGAGTCACTAGCATCTACTTGGCTAAGATAGCTACTAGAAACGGAGAGCATGCAAGGTCACAAACAACACATACATGATAGAATCAATAAGACAAAACCATTAATCAATCTGACATAGTAATCTCAATATCCATCGGATCCCCGCAAATACAACATGCATGATTACAAATATATGATCTTGATCATGAACGGAGCTCACAAGATCTAAACATTGTAGCACAAAGGAGGAGATACAACAATCTAGCTACTACATGGACCCGTAGTCCAAGGTGGAACTACTCACGCTTCATACCGGAGGCTGGCATGATGAAGAAGAAGGCCTCTGGGATGATCTCCCCTCCGGCAGGGTGCCGGGAAGAGCTTCAGATCCCCCGATCTAGGGATGATGGTGATGGCGTCTACAGACGGTTTCGTGGAATATTGATCGGGTACTTAGGGTTTCTGCATCGGGAGGTCTTTATAGGCGAAGAGGCGAGGCAGTGGGCGGCCAGGGTGGTCACACCCTGTAACACCCTCAGAATCGGCCCTATGCAAGTTTCAGCGATTCCCGCCAAACCCGCATAGAAACGATCCAAAGGTGCCCACCAGGCACTTTCGTGCGGGTGGAAAACGAAGTAATAACATTACACAACAGTCCTCGATGGGACCCACAGAACAGATATATATAACAGCGACTCAAAGAGTCAAGAATACGAATACGGTACAAAGATCCAATCACCTTGAAAAGCGATGGTACGTCCAGCTACGGACAAGATGCAAATGGGGCTAAGAGCCTCAAGAATAACCAATGGCGCCCATAACCTGCCAAGCCGGAAGGGTAACCTGCTAACGGCCGATCTCAAAACCTGCTAAAACAAAAAGGGGTGCCGACAAAGGGTAAAGGAAAAGAGGAGCGTCAGTACTGAGGCCAGTACACGGCGAGGCTAGAATTCGGCGGTCCTCGCCTACATAGGTATGGTGGACTGAAGCGGCAGCGGCAGCGTGCACTAAACAACCTATAGAGACTCGATACTACCGGCGGCTATCAGAGAGGGGTAAGAAAGACCTATCCGGAACCAGACTGATACTAACACCAAACAAACCCATCCTGGCGTTTCCCCCTCGAGACCAAACGAGGAAGTCAACCGAGGAACTCACACAGTTGGCGCTTTACTTATTCATTATCGTTGCAGCACTTTACTAGTCGGTTTAGATAATCATCCCGATAAAAGTATGGGCACTTTTAGTTAACCATTCCGTTATAGTGGCAACACTTACTAGTCGATACAATTAGCATGAGATAACCCCAAAACCCAGCTTGTTGGTACTTTTATTTAGCCATTCCGTTGTAGTGAAGCTGATTACTAGTCAAATCGGATACAAGTCAATTTAAACGAAGAACTTTAGTTATAGTTGTCTATGATCAAACCGTGCTCCAAGTCGTCCATAACCGGACACGGCTTCTCGAAAAGATTTAACCTGCAGGGTGCACCAAAGTATCCACGTGCACTTGACCCTTTTGCGGATCGGTTAACATACACCCATCCAGATGTCGGCGGGGCCTAAGTCACGACGTTCCTGCACTAAAGCAAGTACATGGGGCCACCCCACCAAGTCGAACCCATAACGAAGTCGGCGGTCTCGAGACGGACTTAGGGTTTGGTAGACGGTGAACGACAAAGAAATCCCAAAATCGGGACTGTCGACACCGCCAAAACGTGTCCCGATCCTAACGATGCAGTGTGCTCCTCGCACAAACGTAAATAAAGCGAAAGCATGGCATAAGTACAGATAGTAAATAAAACCTCAAACTAGTTTGTGGCCCCAAGACAATACTTTGAAATCGTAATAATCAATGGGGGCCATATCTCCCCTTTGTGGTTAGCGCTCGATCTCTAACAGTGTCAAGAACTCGGGTCCCACGGACACCAAGGTGGTCGGAAACCAGATATTATCTATCACCCACCGATGCCTCTGCTTACTTACTTCAGTTTTAGTTGTTAAACAGTAATTAAAATGAACGAAAAGTAAAGCCATGATCATCTCCAACGATAAACATGGGGCACTTCTCCAACAACGGTGGTACTTGACGACACGCAAAAACACTTGAGCAAGCGACTACGACGCGCGGGCCCAACTATCTACCAAACAACAGGTAATAGGATGTGTCCAAGGCTATATATGGCTGCAAGGGATATCACGGGTACGAAAACTAGAGCATCGCAACACAGATAGCAAAAGATCAACAGGAGGGAATAAATACTAGAAAAGTAAGATAGGAAGAAAGGGGGAGATGCTCGCCTGAAAACATTGCCGAAGGGTTCATCCGAAGATCGGGTCGACACTTGCATCAACTGAACGGCCTTATCCGCGAAGAAGCAAAACACTAGAAGAGACACCGGATGCACTATTTAACACAACAGCAGAAGATCGGGCATGATGCATGCATGATATATGACATGGCAAAGGTGCGATGCAATTAGGTCAGATTAAGCGGAACCGGGGTCCCGACAGATAATTAAATGGTTCAAGTTATTTATCTACCCCGCAAATTAAATGTTGTCATAACATGGCAGAAGATAGTACCGGGTTCGCTACACCAATTTAAATGAGGCCAATATGAGAAGTAGATCTTGTCGGTGGCCTTGTCAATGGGAAGATCTTGTCGCATCGGACTTTTGTCGAATCATCTTCGGAAGATCTTGACGAAGCAAGGGAATAGATATCTCGCGTGGTCTTGGTATGGTTTGGGTGGCACCACCATCTTCATATTTCATATGACCTTCACCGTTGCAACCCCAAACCATCACCTCTATTGCTTCACATCCATAGCAGCACGTGTAAACCCCATCTGGTAACACCACTAGAACCAACTTGACAGGAGAAAAGGGCACCAGGGCACATCCGCGAAAGGCACAGACGACGCGGCCACGGAAAGGCACGTAGGCAGCGCGACTCGACAACCGACAACGGGGACGACGGCGACGGGCGGGCGGCCAGTGGCGGCGGAGGGGTGGCCGAGACGCAGAGGGAGAGGCGGGCCGGGAGAGGAGATGGGGCGAGTCGGTCTCTCATGGCGGCGCTGTGGAGGAGCAAAGGAGGCGACGGAGACGCGGCTTAAGGCGGTGCGGGGGTGGCGGCGTCGCCGACGCAGCGGGTGGACGCGGCAGGCGAAGGCGGCCTTGAGGCGGGAGGCGGAGGCGCCGCGCCGAGACGGAGGCGAGGCGAGCGGAGGAGGCGGCCGTCACCATGGAAGGGGCAGCAAGGCGGCGCTGGCGAGGACGCACGGCGGGCAGACGGGAGAGGCGGCGACACGCTGATCTCGGGAGGCGAGCCTGTGGCGGAAGAGGCGGGTCGACGACCGGGAGCCGAGAGCGGCGCTCTAGGGAGGACGGCCGTGGACGGCTCACAGCCACCGTGGGAGGCGAGAAGAGGCGGGAGCTTGAAGGGAGAGGCGTCGCGAGGGAGAGAAGAGGAAGGAGGCCAGAGGCGGTGAAGCGCCTGGCAAGTGGCCGGGAGCGAAGAGAGGCAAAGAGGAGGGAGGTTGGGGAGGCCACGCCAGGAGGAAGAGAGAGATCTGCGTGGTGGGGAGAGGTAGGTGGGGCCGGGGAGACAGGGAGGGGCCCGGGGCGTGGGGCTGGACAGGGGCGGGCCAGGTGGGTTGGGGTGGGACCAGGGGAAGAGAGAGGGGCTGAGTGGTGTGGAGTGTGGCTGGGCCAGGTGGCGGCGTGGGAGTGGGTGTGGGAAGGGAGAGGGTGAGGTGTCAGGTGGGGATTGGGTGGGATGAGGTGGCCGGAGGGGTGGGTAGATTAGGATGGGTAGGAATAGGATTAAATAGTCTAGGTTTCGTCTAGTTTGGGCCGGGTAGTAGGCTATTGCCGGCTGGGACCTTTGGGCTTGGCCGGTGGCGGCCTCCCCAGGTATAAAATAGGTTTATATTATATTATATTTATTTTATTTTGTTTAACAAAACAGTTGCAAATATGTTTAGACAAATAAAGATCCGAGCGGACCGGGGTTTGACTTTTACAATAGAAAGGGGGGTTATTTAGAAAACCAAACCAGGCTTTTAGGAAATAGGTTTCGACAAACAGATGCATGATGACATGACGATGCTCAAATGCTGTAACTACCTCGGTGAATTACGCTCCTAGATACAAGCCTGGATGAGTGGTAGTGGTTGAAATAGTACGGTGGGGCCCCAAAAGCCACTCACTGGTAGTCCTTTCAGACGTCCCAACCACTACCCTCTCAACGGGACCTGTACGGGCGGCGTAATCGGCAGGCGAAGGGATCAACTACGTACACAAGTGGGTATGTACGCAAGCCACCATACAAGAGTACATCAGAGCCATACCATCTAGAAAGAAAGGAAATATAGCAACGCCATACGGCAAGATTCAAATGACCTAGATAGATCTATATTTTAGGATACTTCCTCATACAACACACATCAGAGTATCATGCGGAAGCGGCAAAAAAAATCCGAGTACGGATAAGAAGCAAATCGGCATAAGATGCCATAGAAATAAGCACATCCCAACTACAGGTCTCACGGATCCCCGTTCCCGGAATCTCTACACCGAACGATCGTTGCCCACATCTTCGGCTTCTTCCACCCAGTATCCGTCCTGTGGAGGTACCTATCCATCTGAATCAAGAATTTATCGTGTGAGACCCTAAGGGTACTCAGCAAGTCTTAATGCCTCTAAAGGGGACACAACCTGGGGTGACGCAATTGCAGCGAAAGATAAACCCTAGCAGTTCTACAGATAAACGCTAACCATCCGCCTAACCACTGATAGACGGATGTCCGTGAATTAAGAACAACAGTTATAATGGTAATCTCATCCGATCCATCCTCCTCCCTGCTTACCAACAAGGAAGCGGACGAACAACCCCCCATCCGTTGCCAAATTTTATTAACCATTCCATGAGTGTTACACTATTTACTAGTCAAGTTACTTAGTCAGATTAAAGCGGTACTTTAGTTATGCTTGTCTATGATCAAGAAACTGTGCTCCAAGTCGTCCATATCCGCGGACACGGCTTTCAGAAAGTTTTACCCGGCCGGGGTGCACCAATAGCAACACACGCTCGATCAGCCTCGGAAAAACCAAATCAAAACCCAACGAGGCTTTCACGACTGAACAATCACAAGATTCAGAAATATTTCAGGGGGCCACCCCTTTGAGTAGATCCCGCAACGGAGTAAGCAAGCTCCGAGACGGACTCAAGGTTAGCGCCAATGGCTGTAAGCGACTGGGAACCCGAAAGTGTGGCTGGGCTTGTCGATACCGCGTAATCACTCCGCCTTCCTAAACAGTACAGTGTGCTCCTCGCACAATTTAAATACAGAAAGTAGCATGGCATAAGTACAGGATCGTAAATAAAACCTCAAACTAGTTTGTGGCCCCAAGAAATAAGACGGAATCAAGCTCTGGCTCAGGGGGGTCCCATATACCTCCCGGATGTGGATAGCGCGATAAATCAAGGAACAGGAATCAAGTACTCGGGGTCTTACGGGACACAAGTGAGCAGGAAAAACCAAATAGCAGATGTTGCTCACCGGTGCCACTTTCTTTAGTTATCCCACTACTACTCAGGTTAAGTTGTTTAGGTACCTCATTATCCAACAGACGATCACATACCCTACACATGCTGTTCTATGACTCGCATGGCTCAAACAACTCCTATAGTAGTGGCTCATGGGATGGAGGAACAAGCTTGGTGGGGTTTAAACGTAAAGGCTTTGCATACTTGGGATTCAATTTAATGCAATCGCGACTCAATGATGCAAGAACAAGATAGAGGCAATAGGTACTGTATGTATGCAAGCATGTGGAAGTGCTTGCCTATTAACTCAGTTGAAGCGAGGGACGGATCTGGGTAGTGCTCCTGGTTCTCTTGATATAACCCCGCCGGTGTCTATCCGAGAAAACCAAACAAACAAGGCCAGCATGAATATAGAGAACAAGCATATGAATAAGATGCGTCAAGCAAACAATCATGCCATGATGAATGATGCACAATTTACATGGCAAGAAGGTAGCATGGCATGGTGAGGTGTGGAAAACAAGTAGCAACATTTTAGTGGTGTTTTGGGTTCACATTTTGTTGTCATAACATTGTTGTACCCTATATTTTTATATGATGCATGCTGCAATTGAAGTCATGGATATCATAAACAGAAAGGTCTCGTCGAGCTGATCATTTTAGACATATCATTTGCTAAATTTGGAATTATAAAACAAAAGTTGTGAATTTATTTAGTTCCAGTGGCATTTGTGTAATTTGAATAAACTTGGAATTTTAAATGTGCAAAAGGCAAATTGGATGTCATATTTGAAATCCTGGCATTTTTCTGGTTCAGAAACATATATTGTTTATATTATTTGGACTAATATATGAAAAGTTGTTTGAATCTGAAATTTATTTGAATTTTAAATACTCAGAAAAGATTTGAATAAATAAACAGACCCAGACAATTTTTTTTACACCCAACCTATTCTAGCCCTGGTCACTGACAGGTGGGGACAGGCGCACCTGGACCCACATGCCAGCGGCTAGGAGGGGGAAGGACCGCGGGTTTATACTCGAGAACGCCAGGAGCCTTTTTATAAAAAACCATCTGACGCTGACAGAGGGCTCCAAGGACCGCGGGTTTGAGGCGGGAAAAAAGGGAAGGGCGCATTTGCAAAACGTGCAGGCGGTCGCTGTCCGCTGCTGAACGTGACGCCGCGGCGGCGGATCTGGCCGGATCTTTGGCCGACGATGGCGACGAACCTAGCGCGTTTCAGACGTCGACGCCAAAACGAAAGATGGAGACGGCAGTTTGGTCTACAACTTTGGTACAGGGTGCTAGCGCGGAGGCGGCCTGCAGCGCGTGGTTTTCTTCGACGAACAGAGATGGAGCGCATGCCACAGCTGCTAGTGCACGCACAGCGGCGCCGAAGGCCAGCGCACGACGGTGTTCGTCGACACCGGTGCTACGGTGCCCTAGGGGGACGGGGAACATGTCGGGGAGGATGATAGGCTTACCAGGGGCTCACTGGTGGGGTAGGTTCTGGCCGAGGGGCAGGGGAACGTCGAGGAGGCTGGCGGCAGGGGTGCTACGGTGCATGCGCCACGGGCGGCGGGCGGGCTCCGTGCTGGCCTCTCGCTGGGCCTCCGGGCGATGCTGGGACGCAGCGCAGCTCCTGGATCTCTTGGCTCGCCTCGGGGCGCTCTGGAGCGAAGGGAAGCAGAGGGAGCCGAGCTAGGGTTTTGGAACCACCATGGCCAAGGCTAGGAGGCAGGAGGAAGGAGAGGGTCTGGGCCTCTGGATGTCGATCCGACGGGGCTGGGGCTACAGATAAGAGGGGAGGGAGAGAGGATCACATGGGGGTGGTCTCTACTTTTTGCAAAGCAAGGGGAGGCTCGGGTGGGGTAGGTTTGTCCCTCTCTTCTCTTTGTCTTGAGGCCAAAGAAAGTGGTGAGGCGATATAAGGTGGTGGTGCTGGTGGCCAAGGTGAGGGCAGGAGGAGAGAGGGTAACCGAGAGTGAAGGGGTAGATGGCATGGGCTCGGCTAGGTAGATGGGGTGGGGTAGCTAGGGCATGGTGACCATGTGGGTATGCAAGATAGGTCTAGGGGTGGATAGGGAAAGGGGTGCTTGGGTTGAGATAGCAAGGGTGTAGTTTAGGTTTTGTTTTAACTAGGATGGAAGATGGCATGGGGTAGATTGTTGGTTTTAGCTAAGAGGGGGTAGATAGAGGGAGGGTACTTAACTTGCTCATGCCTCAAAAGACAAACACACAAGATCAAGCCAGGGAGAAAAAGAGAGAAAAGGAGGGAGAGATGATCATGTGATGATGGGGTGGTTTCTTTGGTCCATGCATGATCCAAACAATGACCAAGCAAGATCCAAGAAAGGGGTGGTTTGGTTGGTGCATGCCTCATGAGCACATGTGTGTGCATGGGGTTAGGGTTTAGCTAAAGGGGAGAAGAGAGGTAGATGATATGATGAAGAAACTACAAGCCCAAAACAAGATTAAGCAAAGGAAAAGATGATCCACTTAGAATTCAAGCAAAAGCCAAATACTAGAAAAGGTGGCACTTGCATGGCCCATGCAAAATAATTAATGCCAATTTATCCTTGTGAAAACAATAATATTAACATGGCATTATTCATATGCATTCCCAAAAGGTGGGCAAGGCCAAGCAAAGATTAGGGGTGGAATCCAACCAACCAACATGAGCTAGAGATAACCCAAATTAAAATGCCAAGCTCATATTAATTGGATGGTGGAATATAAGGTGGTGAAATAAAAGGTGGTGGAGTCAATAAGAGAGATGCCCTCAACTCAACTTGGGCATTTAACAATATATCAAGAGCCAAATACAATATCAAGAGGCAAATACAATTAATCATGCACATGAGATAAGAACCAAACAAGAAAGGGTTTTATATGATGCTCAAATGCAAGGTGACATGATGACATGAGCATGATATGATGATGATGCAACAATTATATGTTGGAAGTGGCCCTTTTTATTATTATAACATGTAGCATTACAGGAGTTAGACAACTGGGATGCTACAACTCTCCCCCACTAAACAGGAATCTCGCCCCGAGATTCTAGGAAGAAGAAGAAGAAGATACAAAGAGAGAAGGATGGTTGGCACGGAGTTCATCTTCACGCTCCCATGTGGCTTCATCAACAGAATGGTGTGACCACTGCACCTTGCAGAACTTGATGGACTTGTTGCGAGTCCTTCGTTCTGCGGTCTCAAGGATTTTAGTGGGGTGTTCTTGATAAGACAGATCTTCTTGGAGGTCGATTAGCTCGTGATCCACGGTCTTGCCGGGGTCTTTGAAGCACTTCTTGAGCTGAGAGATGTGGAAAACATCATGGACTTTGAGTTTTTCCGGAAGCTCCAGTGCATAAGCAACTTCTCCTCTTCTACCACGTATCTTGAAAGGACCGATGTACCTAGGAGCCAACTTTCCTTTGATACCGAAGCGGTGTGTTCCTCTCATGGGAGTGACACGAAGGTAGACGAGATCACCAGGGGCATATACCATATCCGTGTGCTTCCTGTCATAGTTGCTCTTCTGACGACTTTGAGCAATCTTCAGGTTCTCCAGAATGATATGCACCTTCTCCTCCGCTCGAGTCACAATGTCGTGGCCAAACCAGATTCTTTCTCCGCACCGACCAACCAATCGGAGTTACGCACTTGCGACCATAGAGAGCCTCGAATGGTGCCATCTTCGACTCTTCCGAAGCTGTTGTTGTTGGAGAATTCAGCATATGGAAGACATTCCTCCCACTTCATGCCAAACGAGATGACGCAAGCCCGAAGCATATCCTCCAGAATCTGATTGATTCTTTCCACTTGTCCTTGAGACTGAGGGTGGTAAGCAGTGCTGAAATTCAACTTTGTTCCCAAAGCTTTTTGGAAACTCTCCCAGAACTTTGAGGTGAAGATGCTCCCACGGTCTGAACTGATTTCAAGTGGAACCCCATACAAAGAGACAATCCTGTTGATATAGAGCTCACCAATCAATTCCGTAAATTGTTTCTTTGATGGGAAGAAATGAGCCACTTTAGAAAGCTGCCGATGACAACAAAGATTGCATTGTTGCCCTTCTGCGACCTTGGAAAGCCAGTGATGAAGTCCATCTCTACTTTCTCCCATTTCCATTCCGGAGGTTTCAATGGTTGCAGAAGACCAAATGGTTTCTGATGGACAGCCTTGACTCTGCGACAGACATCACATTATGAGACATACTTGGCACAATACCGTTTCAACCCAGGCCACCAGTATTGTGTTTTCAAGTCCATGTACATCTTTGTGCTGCCAGGATGGATAGAAAGAACCGAATCATGTGCCTCCTTGAGAACTTGGTCTCTCAGACCCGGGTAGTTTGGAACAAACATCCGGTGTTCAAAGAAGAGCGTGCCTTGATCATCAACATGGAAGGACTCATACTTCGGAAGGTCAAGCTTAGAGATGAGCTTTTTGGTGTGCGGATCACCAAGCTGACGAGAGCGAATCTGTTCTTCCAAGAGAGGAGTAGCCAGAAGGTTCAGGAGATGCCCTTTTTCCACCATTTCCAGGTTGAGCTGACGGAATTCCTCGCACAAGAGAGGTTGTTGCTCTTCCACCATGAGGTTGTTGACATAAGCTTTACGTCTAAGCGCATCTGCCATGACATTCGCTTTGCCCGGGGTGTAGTTGATGGTCACATCAAAGTCATTGATTGCTTCAATCCATCTCCTCTGCCGAAGGTTGAGATCGGGCTGAGTGAAGATATACTTCAAACTCTTGTGGTCCGAGAAGATCTCACAACGGTTACCAAGCAAGTAGTGCCTCCATAGCTTCAAAGCAAAGACAATCCGCTAGCTCGAGGTCATGTGGGATAGTTGATCTCATGCGTCTTCAATCGACGAGAGGCATAAGCAACCACTGCTCTCTTGCATAAGGACCGCACCCAATCCTTGCAAAGAGGCGTCGCAGAATATCTGGAAAGGCTTAGATGTATCCGGAGGAACCAAGACTGGTGTGGAAGTGAGCTTCTCTTTGAGTGTCTCAAAACTTTCTTGACAAGCAGGAGTCCACAGGTACTTCTTGCCTTTCTTGAGAAGATCGGTAAGAGGCTTTGCTATCTTCGAGAAGTTCTGAACAAAGCGACGGCAATAGCTAGCCAAGCCGAGAAAACTCCGCACTTCCTTGACATTAGCATGAGGAAGCCATTCAACTATTGTCTTCATGGTTTCCGGGTTGACTGCAATGCCCTTGGCAGAGATAACATGACCCAGGTATGTTACTTCAGGCAGCCAAAACTCACACTTAGAGAACTTTGCATACAAGCGGTTCTCACGAAGCTTGTTTAAGACACACCGCAGGTGCTCTTCATGCTCCTCCTTAGACTTGGAATAGACCAGAATGTCATCCAGATATACCACAACAAACTTGTCCAGGTACTCCATAAAAACGGAGTTCATCAGCCTCGAGAAGGTAGCAGGTGCGTTGGTGAGACCGAAAGACATGACCGTGTACTCATACAGGCCATAGCGGGTGGTGAAAGCTGTCTTGGGCACATCTTCTTTGCGAATTTTGATTTGGTGATAACCACTTCTCAAATCCAGCTTAGAGAACACCACAGCTCCTGCTAGCTGATCAAAAAGATCATTTATCCGAGGAAGAGGATATTTGTTCTTGATGGTTTTAGCATTTAGAGCCCGGTAGTCCACACATAGCCTATCGGTTCTATCACGCTTCTTCACAAAGATTGTTGGGCTACCCCAAGAAGAAGTGTTGTGTTGAATGAAACCCAACTTCTCTTGTTCATCAAGTTGTCGTTTGAGTTCAGCCAACTCAGAAGGACCCATTTTATACGGCCTCTTAGAGATAGGAGCCGTTCCAGGTTCAAGCTCAATCACGAATTCAACCTCGCGATTCGGAGGCATACCCGGCAACTCTTCAGGAAAGACATCTGGGAACTCACAGACCACTGGTACACTCTGAATAGCTTACATAGCATCATCATTCAGAGCCGCCAAGGAATAGAGATGGACAGCAGGAGTCAGACTTGGAGAAAAGACTATATGGCCTTCAGGAATCTTCAGAGACACTGAGCGTTCAGCACAATCAATCACAGCTGCATTTGCTGTCAACCAATCCATGCCTAAGATGACATCAATGTCAGAGTTGCCCAGAACAATTAAAGAAGCCAAGAATGAAGAACCACCAATCTCAACTTGATTTCCATGACTGATTTGAGCAGCTGCCATTGTTGCTCCAGGAGAAAGAACCATTAACCGCTTTTGAAGAGGAACTAAGACTAACTCATTCTCGTCCGCAAACTTGCGACACAAAAGAATGCGATGCACGAATCAAAGAGAACTCGTGCAGGGGACCGAGTTAATCGAAGCATACCCATTACAACTCCAAGTGCGAGCTCGGCTTGAGGCGTTAGCGATTAGCGCGAACAACCGCAAACCGGGCTTAGTGTTGATGTTGAGAGCCCGAGGCGGTGGTGCACGAACGAAGGAGAGCTTGTTGCAGATCTTGGCGGGGTGGAGGAGAGCTTTGTTCTTCATTGGGCGTTCGATTGGGATGACCATGATCCCCACATGTGAAACAAGCACCATGGGACGTGGAGCGAGTAGCTGTGGACTCCGCCAGCGCTCCAGGTAGTGGTTGTTGTAGCCCACAGGAGCCGATGGTGAAGTTTGGTGGCCTTGAAGCGAAATTTGCGTGTCTTGGTGGAGCCGGAGCGACGGTGGGGTGTTAGGAACCCGACACGCCGCTTAGAAGGAGCTGCCATAACTGCAGAGCTTGATGCATCCTGTTGTGTTTCTTGGACTCCTCAAACATTTGCACGCTTGCCTCCTCTTGCAGTCTTGTGTCAGTAGTTCCGTGAAGGTTGTCGGTCTTGCATGTGTGATTGCATACTTGATCGACGCATTGAGCCCTTGCACAACCTTTTACGCTTCTTCTTGTCATCGACACCTCATCACCACCATAACGGGATAGATTCATGAAGTTCCCGATATAGGTGTTGGCGTTATCATTTCCACTTGAGTTGAGGAAAGCCTCCTTCATCCTTTCCATCACAATCTCGAGAAAGCTGCTCCTTGAACGCTCCGGTGAACCTCTCCCAAGTAGGCTGGAACCCAGTGCAGCTTGCCTTCAAGTAGTTCTCCACCAAAGAGCTGCATCTCCCTTGAGAAGGTGGGTAGCAGACTTGACCCTCTGCTCGGAACATCAGCAGCCTCGAGCAACCTTGAGATCTCACGCAGCCAATCATCCGCGTCCAGTCGGTCGAAACATCAAACCGAGGGTTGAACTTGAGGAAGCTCTTGATGTCACCATGCTTGGGAGGTGGAGGAAGTGGAGCAAACTCATTCCTTCGGCTCTCCTCAAAGCGGCTGGTTCTCTTGCATGGCTGCCAAAGCA
Source organism: Avena longiglumis (assembly GCA_030063025.1). Taxonomy (NCBI): domain Eukaryota; kingdom Viridiplantae; phylum Streptophyta; class Magnoliopsida; order Poales; family Poaceae; genus Avena; species Avena longiglumis. The sequence continues at coordinate 85,164,488 of CP125977.1, read as the reverse complement.
TTTGCAATGTTTGACAGTAAGCCCATTCGAGGTATGTCCTCCTCGATCCGGCGTGGGAGCCATCTGTCATTAATATAAAACTCAAGTCAAGACTATAATGGAAGATGATAATAATCCAAAATAGTACCAAGATGGAATTAACCAAGATTAAAGGATACAATTATGAGATGATATTAAAATATCAACAAAGTTCATAGCACCTAAAAGATATTAAGCATATCGCACACGACTGAAAAGGAGTGTGGTACACAAATATATCAAAGAAAAATTTTCCACAAATTTCGGCATTAAAATACCAATAGATGCGCAAAATTACTTAACGAATCAAGATTAGTGACTCTACCGATTCAATATACAAAAGCGAATGATATAAGTAGTGGTATGGTCGCGACTCCATCCCGCACTCAAATCATTACTCCGCACATGAACAAGTGGAACACATATCCTAACCCCTTCTTCTCATGACGAAACCTAAAGATTGGTAACTACGGAAACGAACACCCCAAACAAGATAGCGTCGGATACAAAGAGGAAGATAGATTGCGTCGGTTTGCAAAAACCTGTCGGTATGGAATGTACCAACAGTTGATAACCAAAGGCAGATAAGGTAACGACTTGGATGCAACAGATAGACAAGGGATTACACACACACACAAAACCTATGGTACTACGGAAACCCAGAACACGTGAATCCTAGTTTGAACTTTGAGAAGAGAATAGAAAACGTTGCACTTCCTTACCAGAAAAGGGTGGGTGGGAGGGTAAGAAGAAAAGTGGAAGCAGTCCTACTCTCGCGTTTTGTTTTTCCCTAATATACATAACTACTCAAAATATTTACTAGACTGACAACGACCGTTTGGCTGAAACCCTGAAGGTCGGGATGGCTCTGATACCAATTGTAACTACCTCGGTGAATTACGCTCCTAGATACAAGCCTGGTTGAGTGGTAGTGGTTGAAATAGTACGGTGGGGCCCCAAAAGCCACTCACTGGTAGTCCTTTTAGACGTCCCAACCACTACCCTCTCAACGGGACTGTCAGACGGCGTGTGTCGGCGAAGGGATCAACTACGTACACAAGTGGGTATGTACAAGCCACCATACAAGAGTACATCGAGCCATACCATCTAGAAAGAAAGGAAATATAGCAACGCCATACGGCAAGATTCAAATGACCTAGATAGATCTATATTTTAGGATACTTCCTCATACAACACACATCGTAGTATCATGCGGGCGGCAAACAAAATCCAGTACGGATAAGAAGCAAATTGGCATAAGATGCCATAGAAATAAGCACATCCCAACTACAGGTCTCACGGATCCCGTTCCGGAATCTCTACACCGAACGATCGTTGCCCACATCTTGACTTCTTCCACCCAAGATCCGTCTGTGGAGGTACCGTCCATCTGAATCAAGAATTTATCGTGTGAGATCCTAAGGGTACTCGGAAGTCTTAATGCCTCTAAAGGGGACACAACACAGGGTGACGAATTGCAGAAAGATAAACCCTAGCGATTCTCTGAGATAAACGCTAACCATCCGCCTAACCACTGATAGACGGATGTCCGTGAATTAAGAACAACAGTTATAATGGTAATCTCATCCGATCCATCCTCCTCCCTGCTTACCAACAAGGAAGCGGACGAACAACCCCCCATCCGTTGGCAAATTTTATTAACCATTCCATGAGTGTTACACTATTTACTAGTCAAGTTACTTAGTCAGATTAAAGTGGTACTTTAGTTATGCTTGTCTATGATCAAGAAACTGTGCTCCAAGTCGTCCATATCCGCGGACACGGCTTTCAGAAAGTTTTACCCGGCCGGGGTGCACCAATAGCAACACACGCTCGATCAGCCTCGGAAAAACCAAATCAAAACCCAACGAGGCTTTCACGACTGAACAATCACAAGATTCAGAAATATTTCAGGGCCACCTTTGAGTAGATCCATAGCGGAGTAAGCAAGCTCCGACACGGACTCAAGGTTAGCGCCAATGGTCATGGCGGTAGGAACCCGAAAGTGTGGCTGGGCTTGTCGATACCGCGTAATCACTCCGCCTTCCTAAAGATGCAGTGTGCTCCTCGCACAATTTAAATACAGAAAGTAGCATGGCATAAGTACAGGATCGTAAATAAAACCTCAAACTAGTTTGTGGCCCCAAGAAATAAGACGGAATCAAGCTCTGGCTCAGGGGGGTCCCATATACCTCCCGGATGTGGATAGCGCGATAAATCAAGGAACAGGAATCAAGTACTCGGGGTCTTACGGGACACAAGTGAGCAGGAAAAACAAAATAGCAGATGTTGCTCACCGGTGCCACTTTCTTTAGTTATCCCACTACTACTCAGGTTAAGTTGTTTAGGTACCTCATTATCCAACAGACGCTCACTTACCCTACACATGCTGTTCTACGAATCGCATGGCTCAAACAACTCCTATAGTAGTGGCTCATGGGATGGAGGAACAAGCTTGGTGGGGTTTAAACGTAAATGCTATGCATACTTGGGATTCAATTTAATGCAATCGCGACTCAATGATGCAAGAACAAGATAGAGGCAATAGGTACTGTATGTATGCAAGCATGTGGAAGTGCTTGCCTATTAACTCAGTTGAAGCGAGGGACGGATCTGGGTAGTGCTCCTGGTTCTCTTGATATAACCCCTGCTCAGTGTCTATCCGAGAAAAACCAAACAAACAAGGCCAGCATGAATATAGAGAACAAGCATATGAATAAGATGCGTCAAGCAAACAATCATGCCATGATGAATGATGCACAATTTACATGGCAAGAAGGTAGCATGGCATGGTGAGGTGTGGAAAACAAGTAGCAACATTTTAGTGGTGTTTTGGGTTCACATTTTGTTGTCATAACATTGCTGTACCCTATATTTTTATATGATGCATGCTGCAATTGAAGTCATGGATATCATAAACAGAAAGGTCTCGTCGAGCTGATCATTTTAGACATATCATTTGCTAAATTTGGAATTATAAAACAAAAGTTGTGAATTTATTTAGTTCCAGTGGCATTTGTGTAATTTGAATAAACTTGGAATTTTAAATGTGCAAAAGGAAAATTGGATGTCATATTTGAAATCCTGGCATTTTTCTGGTTCAGAAACATATATTGTTTATATTATTTGGACTAATATATGAAAAGTTGTTTGAATCTGAAATTTATTTGAATTTTAAATACTCAGAAAAGATTTGAATAAATAAACAGACCCAGACAAATTTTTTTTACACCCAACCTATTCTAGCCCTGGTCCGACAGGTGGGGACAGCGCACTGGACCCACATGCCAGCTAGGAGGGGAAGGACCGTGGTTTATACTCGAGAACGCCAGAGCCTTTTATAAAAACCATCGACGACAGAGGGCTCCAAGGACCCGGGTTTGAGGCGGAAAAAGGAAGGCGCATTGCAAACGTGCGGTGATGCTGTCGCCGCTGAACGTGGCCTTGTGGCGGATCTGGCGGATCTTTGGCCGACGATGGCGACGAACCTAAGCGTTTGACGTCGACGCCAAAAGCGAAAGATGGAGACGGTTTGGTCTACAACTTTGGTCAGGGTGCTAAGCGAGGCGGCTGCAGTAGCGTGGTTTTCTTGACGAGCAGAGATGGAGCGCATGCCACCGCTGCTAGTGCACGCGACAGGCGGTGGCCATGGCTGGCCGCCGCACGGTGTTCGTCAGCGACCGGCGGTGCTACGGTGCCCTAGGGGGACGGGGAACATGTCGGGGAGGATGATAGGCTTACCAGGGGCTCACTGGTGGGGTAGGTTCGGGCCGAGGGGCAGGGGAACGTCGAGGAGGCTGGCGGCAGGGGTGCTACGGTGCTCGCGGCCACGGCGGCGGCGGGGCTGCTCCGGCGGGGCTACGGCTGGTCCCTCGCGTCCTGGCGATGCAGTGGACGCAGGCGCAGCTCCTGGATCTCTTGGCTCGCCTCGGGGCGCTCTGGAGCGAAGGGAAGCAGAGGGAGCCGAGCTAGGGTTTTGGAACCACCATGGCCAAGGCTAGGAGGCTGGGGGAGGAAGGAGAGGGTCTGGGGCCTCCTGGATGTCGATCTGATCGGGGGGCTGGGGCTACAGATAAGAGGGGAGGGAGAGAGGATCACATGGGGGTGGTCTCTACTTTTTGCAAAGCAAGGGGAGGCTCGGGTGGGGTAGGTTTGTCCCTCTCTTCTCTTTGTCTTGAGGCCAAAGAAAGAGTGGTGAGGGGCAGATAAGGGGGTGACGTGGTGGTGCTGGTGGCCAAGGTGAGGGCAGGAGGAGAGAGGGTAACCGAGAGTGAAGGGGTAGATGGCATGGGCTCGGCTAGGTAGATGGGGTGGGGTAGCTAGGGCATGGTTACCATGTGGGTATGCAAGATAGGTCTAGGGGTGGATAGGGAAAGGGGTGCTTGGGTTGAGATAGCAAGGGTGTAGTTTAGGTTTTGTTTTAGCTAGGATGGAAGATGGCATGGGGTAGATTGTTGGTTTTAGCTAAGAGGGGGTAGATAGAGGGAGGGTACTTAACTTGCTCATGCCTCAAAAGACAAACACACAAGATCAAGCCAGGGAGAAAAAGAGAGAAAAGGAGGGAGAGATGATCATGTGATGATGGGGTGGTTTCTTTGGTCCATGCATGATCCAAACAATGACCAAGCAAGATCCAAGAAAGGGGTGGTTTGGTTGGTGCATGCCTCATGAGCACATGTGTGTGCATGGGGTTAGGGGTTTAGCTAAAGGGGAGAAGAGAGGTAGATGATATGATGAAGAAACTACAAGCCCAAAACAAGATTAAGCAAAGGAAAAGATGATCCACTTAGAATTCAAGCAAAAGCCAAATACTAGAAAAGGTGGCACTTGCATGGCCCATGCAAAATAATTAATGCCAATTTATCCTTGTGAAAACAATAATATTAACATGGCATTATTCATATGCATTCCCAAAAGGTGGGCAAGGCCAAGCAAAGATTAGGGGTGGAATCCAACCAACCAACATGAGCTAGAGATAACCCAAATTAAAATGCCAAGCTCATATTAATTGGATGGTGGAATATAAGGTGGTGAAAGAAAAGGTGGTGGAGTCAATAAGAGAGATGCCCTCAACTCAACTTGGGCATTTAACAATATATCAAGAGCCAAATACAATATCAAGAGGCAAATACAATTAATCATGCACATGAGATAAGAACCAAACAAGAAAGGGTTTTATATGATGCTCAAATGCAAGGTGACATGATGACATGAGCATGATATGATGATGATGCAAAAATTATATGTTGGAAGTGGCCCTTTTTATTATTATAACATGTAGCATTACAGGAGTTAGACAACTGGGATGCTACAAATGCAATGTGGCATGATGACATGAGCATGCGTTCATGATGATGCAATGCACAAAAACAACGCGATTTTCTAGTAGTGGTTTTGCGGGATGCCACAATTCGACACCACTAACAAGGGATCTCGCCCTCGAGATCCGCCTCATGGTACTGGAAAGAAGGTCGGCGATCTGCATCTTCTCGCTTCGTGTAGATCCTTGCGACACCACTAACAAGAGGTTGTTGGCCGCGTCCGTCAAGAGAACACTCCGGATAACACGGACGAAGTTAACGGTAAGACCACCTCTAACTTCCATGGAAGGAGTAGAATTGCATCGATCCACCATTCGATATACAAAGCAAATGATAAGAGTAGTGGTATGGTCGCGACTCCATCCCGCACTCAAAGCATTACTATGTACACGAATAACAGATTATGCAACCAACTCTCAGGATTCAGACTGAAGATCTCGACAAGCGAGGTTCGGAAACAAAGGAGTGATGCAGACTACGCCGGATCTGGCGTAGAGGATGTCGTCGCGGAAAACCGGAAGGCACGAGAAGGAACAAAGAGAAGTCCACGAAGGATTCCTCGGGTAGCATGAAGACCGGATGTAGCCACCGTTACCAAAGGAGGAAGCGAAACCACAAGGTACAATGAAACCCAACAACGAGAATTCGGACTCAAGAAAGAGAAGAGAGAGGATTCAAGCAGCGTATAGATAAGAGGAGAATAGCAGGAGGTAAGGAGTAAAATCAGACCTAATCGTAACTATCCAACCGATTTTACAAAATAGTTTTGACACTCTACTTGTAGTTAGCTAGGTTATCCTACAGGCTGGACTTGTGGGTATCGCAATCGCCGAGCTCGATACCTCTGTAACACCCTCAGAATCGGCCCTATGCAAGTTTCAGCGATTCCGCCAAACCCGTGATAGAAAGCGTTTCAAAGGTGCCCACGTGCACTTTCGTGGGTGGAAAGCGAAGTAATAACATTACACAGTCCTCGATGGGACCCACGTAGCAGATATATATACGACTCAAAGAGTCAAGAATACAGATATACGGTACAAAGATCCAATCACCTTGAAAGCGATGGTACGTCCACTACGGACAAGATGCAAATGGGACTAAGAGCGAAGAATAACCAATGGCGTCCATAACCACCTGCCAAGCCGGAAGGGTAACCTCGCTAACGGCGTCGATCTCAAACACCTTAAACAAAAGGGTGCCGAAAGGGCAAAGGAAAAGAGGAGGCGTCGATCTTGAGGCCAAGACAGCCAGAGGCTAGAATTCGCGGTCCTCGCCTACATAGGTATGGTGGATCAAGCGGCGGCAAGTGCACTAAACAACCTATAGAGACTCGATACTACCGGCGGCTATCAGAGAGGGGTAAGAAAGACCTATCCGGAACCAGACTGATACTAACACCAAACAAACCCATCCTGGCGTTTCCCCCTCGAGACCAAACGAGGAAGTCAACCGAGGAACTCACACAGTTGGCAGTTTTACTTATTCAGTTATCGTTGCAGCACTTTACTAGTCAGGTTTAGATAATCATCCTGATAAAGTAAGCAGTGGGCACTTTTAGTTAACCATTCCGTTATAGTGGCAACACTTACTAGTCAGATACAATTAGCATGAGATAACCCCAAAACCCAGCAGTTGTTGGTACTTTTATTTAGCCATTCCGTTGTAGTGAAGCTGATTACTAGTCAAATCGGATACAAGTCAATTTAAACAGTAAACTTTAGTTATAGTTGTCTATGATCAAGCACTGTGCTCCAAGTCGTCCATAACCATGACACGGCTTCTCGAAAGATTTAACCTGAGGGTGCACCAAAGTATCCACAGCACTTCACCTTTTGCGGATCGCTAACATACACCCATCGGTATGTCGGGGCCTAAGTCACGACGTTCCCGCACTAAAGCAAGTACATGGGGCCACCCACCAAGTCGAACCCGCAAGAAGTCGGCCGGTCTCGAGACGGACTTAGGGTTTGGGTAGACGGTGAACGCAACGACAAATCCCAAAGCGGGACCGCCGACACCGCGAAAATGTGTCCCGATCCTAACAAGACAAAGGTGCTCCTCGCACAAACGTAAATAAAGCGATAAAGCATGGCATAAGTACAGGATAGTAAATAAAACCTCAAACTAGTTTGTGCCCCAGACAATACTTTGAAATCAGGTAATAATCAATGGGGGCCATATCTCCCCACCGTGGTTAGCGCTCGATCTCGAACAGTGTCAAGAACTCGGGTCCCACGGACACGGTGCGTGATCGGAAACAGATATTATCTATCACCCACCGATGCCTCTGCTTACTTACTTCAGTTTTAGTTGTTAAACAGTAATTAAAATGAACGAAAAGTAAAGCCATGATCATCTCCAACGATAAACATGGGGCACTTCTCCAACAACGGTGGTACTTGACGACACGCAAAAACACTTGAGCAAGCGACTACGACGCGCGGGCCCAACTATCTACCAAACAACAGGTAATAGGATGTGTCCAAGGCTATATATGGCTGCAAGGGATATCACGGGTACGAAAACTAGAGCATCGCAACACAGATAGCAAAAGATCAACAGGAGGGAATAAATACTAGAAAAGTAAGATAGGAAGAAAGGGGGAGATGCTCGCCTGAAAACATTGCCGAAGGGTTCATCCGAAGATCGGGTCGACACTTGCATCAACTGAACGGCCTTATCCGCGAAGAAGCAAAACACTAGAAGAGACACCGGATGCACTATTTAACACAACAGCAGAAGATCGGGCATGATGCATGCATGATGTATGACATGGCAAAGGTGCGATGCAATTAGGTCAGATTAAGCGGAACCGGGGTCCCGACAGATAATTAAATGGTTCAAGTTATTTATCTACCCTGCAAATTAAATGTTGTCATAACATGGCAGAAGATAGTACCGGGTTCGCTACACCAATTTAAATGAGGCCAATATGAGACTAGTTTTGCCCGCATATGGGCCCCATATTTAATTATATGGTGAATCGGCATAAGGCCCCCAAACCACACAAATATGCATGCAAGTATGACAATGACAACTTAATATGCAACAGGTTTTATATTTAGCATTTATAAAATAGGGCTCGGGAGAAGGTTCACACATTGAGGGGTCTCGACGGTCTTGGGGTTCCGGGGTTCGGGGTCGGTCTCAGGGTCCAGGGTTCGACGGGTTCGGTCTCGGCGGAAGCGTTCTCGGATTACTAGGTAGATCTTGTCGCATCGGGAAGCAGGACTTGGTTCGGCGTCGGGGGCGCATCGGACTCTCCTTGGTCGGTGTCGAACTTGTCGTGGTGAAGATCTTGTCGGGTCCGCGTATCGGGTCGGTCCTGGCGTTCAAAGTGGAGAACTTGGCGTTCCGGTGGCGATCTTGGCGGTTATCGGGTTCGGTCTTCGAATCCGAGAAGTAGATCTTGTCGGTGGCCTTGTCAACGGGAAGATCTTGTCGCATCGGACTTTTGTCGAATCATCTTCGGAAGATCTTGACGAAGCAAGGGAATAGATATCTCGCGTGGTCTTGGTATGGTTTGGGTGGCACCACCATCTTCATATTTCATATGACCTTCACCGTTGCAACCCCAAACCATCACCTCTATTGCTTCACATCCATAGCAGCACGTGTAAACCCCATCTGGTAACACCACTAGCACCAACTTGACAGGAGAAAAGGGCACCAGGGCACATCCGCGGAAGGCACAGACGACGCGGCCATGGAAAGGCACGTAGGCAGCGCGACTCGACAACCGACAACGGGGACGACGACGACGGGCGGGCGTCGGCCCAGGGCGGCGGAGGGGGTGGCTCGGGCCGAGACGCAGAGGGAGGCGGCGGTGGGCCAAAGAGGAGATGGGGCAGCGAGGTCGGTCTCCTGCGGCTGCGCCAGGGAGGAGCAAAGGGAGGCGACGGGAGACGCGGCTTGCGGGCGGTGCTTGGGGGTGGCGGCGTCGCGGCCGACGCAGCGGGTGGACGCGGCGGTGGGAGAGCGCGGGGTCGGTCGCGCGGAAGGAGGCGGGGAGGCGCTGGCGCCGAGACGGAGGCGAGGGGCGGAGCGGAGGAGGCGGCACATGTGGAAGGGCATGGCCACGGGCGAGGACGTCTGGGCAGAAGAGGGGAGAGGCTGCTGATCTCGGGGAGGCGAGCCTGTGGCGGAAGAGGCGGCTGGTCGACGGCGACCAGGGGAGCCGAGGCCGGCCCTGGGAGGCTCATGGCCAATGAGGGAGAAAGAGGCCGGGATCTTGAAGGGAGGCGTCATGAGGGAGAGAGGAAGGAGGCCAGCTGGGCCTAGGGAGGCGGTGGAAGGCCCCGTGGCGGGCAGGGCCGGGAGCCAAGAGAGGAGGAGGAGGTTGGGGAGAGGCCACGCGGGAGGAAGAGAGAGAGATCTGTGGCGGGTGGGAGAGTGGGGTGGGCCGGGAGGGAGGGGCCCGGGGCGTGGGGCTGGACAGGGGCGGGCCAGGTGGGTTGGGGTGGGACCAGGGGAAGAGAGAGGGGCTGGGTGGTGTGGAGTGTGGCTGGGCCAGGTGGCGGCGTGGGAGTGGGTGGGGGAAGGGAGAGGGTGAGGTGTCAGGTGGGGATTGGGTGGGATGAGGTGGCCGGAGGGGTGGGTAGATTAGGATGGGTAGGAATATGATTAAATAGTCTAGGTTTTGTCTAGTTTGGGCCGGGTAGTAGGCTACTGCCGGCTGGGCCCTTTGGGCTTGGCCGGTGGCGGCCTCCCCAGGGATAAAATAGGTTTATATTATATTATATTTATTTTATTTTGTTTAACAAAACAGTTGCAAATATGTTTAGACAAATAAAGATCCGAGCGGACCGGGGTTTGACTTTTACAATAGAAAGGGGGGTTATTTAGAAAACCAAACCAGGCTTTTAGGAAATAGGTTTCGACAAACAGATGCATGATGACATGACGATGCTCAAATGCAATGTGGCATGATGACATGAGCATGCGTTCATGATGATGCAATGCACAAAAACAACGCGATTTTCTAGTAGTGGTTTTGCGGGATGCCACACACCCCCAGGCGCAGGCTAACCCTGGCCCGCGCCGCCAGGGGGTGTGGCCCCCTGGTGCCTCCCCTCCGTCTCGTATTCTGGCTCCGTGTTCCCCAAGGTAAAATATTGAGTTTGGCTTTTGTCCCGTCCAATCCCGATAATATTTGATTTTCTGCCTTTCTGGAACCAAAAACAGAAGAAAATAGGCAACTGGCACTGTGGCATCTTGTTAATAGGTTAGTACTAGAAAACATATAAAAACACCTCAAAGTGTAGACAAAGCAAAACAAAGTAGATACTAAACAAGAATGAAACATCAAAATTATAGATACGTTTCCGACGTATCAAGCATCCCCAAGCTTAACTCCTGCTCGTCCTCGAGTAGGTAAGTGATAAAAAGAATAATTTTTGAGGTGACATGCACCATCAAAATCAAGATCAAACCATTTGCAAGCATTGAAAGCTGGGATCAAAGAACTCTAACCATGAGCATGAAAGTTGGAGTTCTAATAGTAAGACAAAATAACTATGCATGCAGCATAAGAGGCTACAAACAAAGATCATGAATAACATGCATTGAAAAACGCTTGTTTGTTTCACATAAAGAAAACATGGCATAGTGGTATTCAGCTTGTCCCTCATGGAGTAGCAAATAGATGCATAGGACACCTTCAAAGTTCATAAGAATGACTAGATACAAATAGCATAAGAGCAAGTAATATCAACAATATGCATCAATCAATAAGGTTTGGGACAATGCACATAGAACTAAGAATGGCAACTATGCTCTCTTAACTGGTGCCTAAGGATAGAAGGTGAAGACTCAATATAATGGTGGAAGAAAGGCTCTTCATAAAGGGAAGCAGAGATTTCAAGTCTCAAAAAGAGCTTTTCCAAAATTATGGTACTTGTTAGCTTTTAGCTCTCATTGCCCCTATCATAAGCATCTTGAAGTGATTAAGGTTAACGTGAACAAACTATGGAGTATATGCTTGACAAAGTATAAGTTGGCAATCTCATGTCCCTTGAATACGAGGGTCGCACCTCATGCTACTCAACTTTAGTCACCTGTAAATTTTTGTCATAGTAAGTGCATGTGTATCATAGAGAACCGCCAACGGGTACCCTTTGCACATGATACAGGAGCTATCCCGTAATCAAAATGACAAGGCAAGCAGACAATGAGCATCTCAACAATCTTCTTATTTACCATGGGAAAATGGTGCTTTTTTCTCTCTTTCCTCTTTTCAATATGTCTCTCTTTTTTTTATAAGAAGAAAGCTTCATAGATGTTATTATGGTGATGTTGTAAGTTTCCACCATGATTAGGCATGGATTAGGCTAGCGGTCCAGGCGTTTCTCTAATACACATACATGACTCCATGGATTTACAAGCTCCATTTTTAGTTCACAGCGGCGGCATCCATAGACAAAAGAGCATGCTATCAACTATGTACAAAGTACAAGTGCAATGTTGAAAGCGTTCCCCGTGACAGCACGGTTCTGCTAATTCCAACGTATAAGTGCAAGCATATACAACATAGATGACACAATGGTTCAAGTTTATTAGGGGCAAGAAAAATAAAGTGTGTAATCACGTTTGTGAGAGCTTTAATCACTAAGTTTTTACATAACAAAATACGTTTTAATTGGAAGATAGATGAAAACAAGAATATACTTGGAATGGTGTGACACACCATGCATAGGAATTTATAGTGGACACTTTGAAATAACTTGGTTTCTTGGAAGTTGGATGCACGAGTAGAGCTTACTCATACAAGTGTAGGCTAGCAAAAGACTGGGAGCAATCAACTAAGAGAGAAATAATGGCCATAATAATGCAGAGCGACAAAACATTACTAACCAAAGCATAAAGTGGTACTACAAGTCAAGGACTAAATGATCATAGAGGCTATGGTGACTTGTTCATATTCATAACATGGTGTGAGCATGTGCCAAGTCAACCCAAACAAAGCATCAAAGGAGAATACCACAATACTATGCTTTTGTATGCTAAAACAACGCATGATTCCTTCAAGGCACACTAAGCAATCCCAATTTTTTTGAACTAGTCATGCTACAACAATAATCACTAAGCATAAGGTCAAAACAACACCTATCATGACATGATAAAGTCTAAGTCATAGTCAAAGCAAGGTCCTTCTTGTACTACTGAGAAAGAACTTACTACTCCTCTCCAACACCAATCAACTTATTTGCAACAACACAGCGAGAACGGGGGTCAACTACTTTATTCAAGCAAACTAAGCAAACGAAACAAAAACTAAGACGCTCCAAGAATAACACAACAGTGCATGAAAAAATAAAAACGAAGTGTCTAGAAAGACCTAAGCTTTTTATTGATGAAGAAGGGGATGCCTTGGGCATCCCCAAGCTTTTATGCTTGTACCTCTTGAATATTTCTTGGGGTGACATGGGGTGGCATCCCCAAGATTGAGCTTTTGTCCATTCTTCATCTCATTACATCTCTACACCTGAATTTGTTTCCTTCATACAAAACTTTCACACAATCTTAATTAGCAACATTAGTGTATTCAAAAGATAATAGGCCCTTGGGTTTAGATTTAGAACAAAAAAACTTTCACAAAAAACACAAGCTACTATAGCAATTCCCTCAAAAAGCTCAATTTCCCAAAAAGAACCCAAAAAGGAATCAATAAGAAGCAAATGCAAATAGTGGCAGAAATGTGTCAAAACATACCAGCATGTAGAAACTGATTTTTTAGAAGACCTTCTGTTGCTCAAATCAAAAAGTATTGAACTACTGAAAGTTAGATAACATACTGGGGGATTTATTCACAAATTATCAGCTCAATCCAATTTACAGAGATTCCTCACAAATTTTTATGATGAAGCACAAAAATCTGTTTTGGGACAGCAACTCCCCAAATCTTACTTCCCTCTCATTAGAGGTTATTCTTGGCACAAAAAGCAAACAAAAAGGATAATAAGAGGTCATTAATTAAGTAATAACTTCCAAGACTTAAGAAAACTCTTGGGTTATCTCCCAACAAGTACTTTTCTTTAACGCCTTTAAGTTAGGCACAAGAAGCAAGAATCAAGTATTTTCAAATGAAGAATTAAGATCAATACCTGCAATCTCTTCAACTAGGAAAGGTATCTCATCCAAATGAGTTTTGGAGGATCCCTTCTCATCTCTTCTTGGTTCACTACTTTCATCAAAAGGATTTTCAGGAACAATCCAATCAAAATTCTTTTCTAAGGCTTCATGCATTCCTACAAGTTTAAAAGGTATGGATATCTTAATTTCCTCTTTGGGTTTGGTTTTATATAAAGTACCCATAACATATATGCATGAGCCTAGCATATTAAAACATTTAAAGACCTTTTTGGCTTCCTTAGCAACATCATTGAACTCTTTTAGTAAAGTTTCTAGGATAAATACTCTCTTTTCGGGATACTCTTCTTCTTTTAGTTTAAGGAACAAGATTTTCATCATGGGGTTAAGGTTAACAAATCTAGCCTTCAGCATATGAAGTAAAGAAGCTGTAGCAATTTCATAATTAGGAGCAAGTTCTGCTATAGATCTATCCTGAATATCTTCATGTTTGCTAACATGATTAATGAATTATTCAATATTTTCTTTCCCAATTATGGAGCCACTACCTATTAAAAGGTCTTTCAGGGTGAACTTGGGATCAACATGGTGAGCTAGATCAAGGTAATAACTAGACTAGGAACTAATTTTTTTGTGTTTTTTGATAAGAGAAAGCAAACCGAACTAAACTTTTTTTGAGTTTTTAATAAAAAGAGGCAACCAAAACCAAGCAAAATAAACTAAGCAAAACAAAAACAAAGTAAAAAAGAAAGGTTGTGAAGGACTCCCCTTATAAAGACGTCCTTAGCCTCCCCGGCAACGGCGCCGGAAAAAATCTTGTTGGCATGTTATTGACGCCTCGTTGGGAGACCCCAATAGGAAGGTGTGATGAGCACATCAGTAAGTTTTCCCTCAATAAGAAACCGAGGTTATTGAACCAGTAGGAGGAAGGAAACGACTGAAAGGTGTTGCTAGCAACTTGGAGACCTGCACAATACAAACTCAAGACTTTGCCCCAACGAACAGTGAGGTTGTCAATCTCACTGGTTTGCTGTAACAAAGGATTAACTGTATGGTGTGGAAGGTAATAGTGGTTTGCAACAGGTAAACAGTAACAATGGAAGATGTATCAATGGTACAGATTGGACCTGGGTCCATAGTTCACTAGAGGTGTTCTCCTTAAGAAACAAACGTGGCATGCTGGATAAACAAATTACAGCAGGGCAATTGAAAGGACTGAGCAAGACATAACAATGCAATACTAGACATTCATGATCCTATGAGATTCGATTGGGCAATACAACAAGATACATAGACTGCCATCCAACTGCATCTATGACTAGAAATGCACCTTCAAGATATCATCCGAACCCCCTCCAGTATTAAGTTGTAAGAAATAGATAACTTCTTTAAGCAATAAGGTAAACAATCCACTTGTTCCATGAACAAGAGACCGTTGTTTTCTCCCTAGTGGCAACAACACATCTACAACCTTAGAGATTTCTGTCACTATTCTTAGATTAAATAGAGGCCTGAACCCACTATCTAGCATAAATACCCCCTCTTGGAGTCACTAGCATCTACTTGGCCAAGATAGCTACTAGAAACGGAGAGAATGCAAGATCACAAACAACACAAACATGATAGAATTAATAAGATAAAAACATTAATCAATCTAACATAGTAATCTCAATATCCATTGGATCCCCGCAAATACAACATGCATAATTACAAATATATGATCTTGATCATGAACGGAGCTCACAAGATCGAAACATGGTAGCACAAAGGAGGAGATACAACCATCTAGCTACTACATGAACCCGTAGTCCAAGGTGGAACTACTCACGCTTCATACCGGAGGCTGACATGATGAAAAAGAAGGCCTCCGGGATTATCTCCCCTCCAGCAGGGTGCCGGGAAGAGCTTTAGATATCCCTCGATCTAGGGACGATGGTGGCGGCGTCTATAGACGGTTTCGTGGAATATTGATCGGGTACTTAGGGTTTCTACATCGGGGGGCTTTATAGGCAAAGAGGTGAGGCAGGGGGCGGACAGGGTGGTCACACCCCCCAGGCGCTGCTAACCCTAGCCCGCGCCACCAGGGGGTGTGTCCCCCTGGTGCCTCCCCTTCGTCTCGTATTCTGGCTCCGTGTTCCCCACGGTAAAGTATTGACTTTGGCTTTTGTCCCATCCAATTCCGAGAATATTGATTTTCTGCCTTTCTGGAACCAAAAACATAAGAAAACAGGCAATTGGCACTATGGCATCCTGTTAATAGGTTAGTACTAGAAAACATATAAAAACACCTCAAAGTGTAGACAAAGCAAAGCAAAGTAGATACTAAACAAGCATGGAACATCAAAAATTATAGATACGTTTCCGACGTATCAAGTTCTTCACCCGCTCGCACCAGATCGAGGCGGGCAATATCGTCGTCTTCAAGTACAATGGCGATGGAAAGTTTGGCGTCAGCGTCTTCAATGAAACCATGTGTCGCCGCTGCTACCACTCCGACTCCGGCGAGTAGGCTAGGCTGTGCGCATGCCATGTATGATGTATCAATGTAGGCTTTGGCCATTTGCAATGAAAAACTTTATTCAAGCCCTAAAACATTTGTTACAAGCACACCACACAACCTAAAACTACGCCCGATCGTCGGCACCGGGGGCGGCGGCTGTGACGGGCCAGATACACCATTCGTCATTCAGAGAATTGATGATCGCTCGATGCGTCTACACCTCCTCTTTAGCTTGGTCAAGGCGGGCACGCAGGAAAGCGTCGTCGGGATTGGCCCGCACCGCTTCCCAGAGGTCGGAGCGCAACAATGCGAGCTGGTCTCATCACCGGTACTCCGACAGAAAGATGCGTTCCCCCACCGCCATCGTGAAAGGCTCGCCGGTGGTCACGTGACGGTTGTAGAAAGAGCAACACGGTGAGGTGCGCATCCTGTAAATCCACGGGCGCCCCGGAATCGGAGGAGGCACCATGTCCGGTAACTCCGGCGGGTTTGTCCACCACGAGGGGAGCGGGCACTCGGGCACCTCTTCTCTGCGGGCTTCGGGGTTGCCATGGACCTCGTCGGGTCGACGTCGGTGGCCAGGCATGGTGTTTTTTGTGCTGTGGGTGATGCGGGTCTGGTCGAAAGGCGGGAGACATCTTGGCGGGAAGCGGCGCCCAGAACTCGCGGGAAGTGGCTGGAAAGAAAGGCGGGAGACATCGTGGCGGCGGGAAGACACTAAAAATACGCCGACGTTGGCGATGGCCAAACATATGGACAGATGGGTCATACCGCTAGGCGTGGTCGGCTAGACAGGTCGGAACATTACCCCAAATTGATCGCGCCCAAACTAAACGGACAGAAACAGATTGTTTGAGGCGACCGGATGGGTTAGGCCGGTGCATATGTCCTTAGGATTTATTTTTTTAGGGTGAGGTGTGTGTGTGTGTGTGTGGCCGGCAGGGCCGGCTCTGACCCATGGCCAACATGGGCGGCGCCCTAGGGCCCATGCCTTTAAGGGGCCCATGATTTGCATGTTTTTTTATTAGTCGGCTGTTTGGTTTTGGGTTAGAAAAATTCAGTTAAAAGGCCTAGCATGGAGAAAGAATGGACAAACTCAAATCAAGAATCGATCTCCCATGTCTAGTTCGTGTTCGCCTGTTTGTATCCCCAATTTCCTACTATTATCTATTTAACTGCGGACTGCCCTAGCCGCCCTTCTCTAGATTGGAGATCACCGATTCGTCATTGCCTATTAGGAACCAAAATTGATCATTTGAACTTGTGAATCCATCTGCGTCCTTTCCCGCTCCTCATGGCCTTTTCTCTGCTGTCCTAGCCCCTGTTACGTTCAATCGCCACAGAATCCAATTGCAATGTGAGATTAGAACTTGGAGCTTTAGTTTTAAGTACTATCTAATTCCTTCACAATTATATGTGTTCAAATGTTGTCCGAAGAACACAAGTCCTGCTTTGAGAAAATAAATTAAAAACCAAGAGTCAGTTTATTGAATCACAAAGAGGTGTTTTAAAATAAGTATTTTTCGGTCAATTTTGATATCAACGCCGATAATCAATTGCAAGAATCTAATTTGGGAGAAGTTGATTTTGCAGCAATAGTTTATTTAACTACTCTTTTATTATTATTTTTTCGAGAGTACGCGAAAGCGTACCTTAATTTTATAGAAGGCAGAATGTATGTTACAAGAAAGGGGTCCCAGATGCGAACAACCGGACCTCAGCGCTCCAAGAAAGAAGAAAAAAGACTACTCTCTCTCTCTCCCTAGGGTGAACTCCTACTCCGACTCTCCCATCGCTCGAAAGGGCCGACCTAAGCAGGGTCAGCTCCTCCAAGATGTTGCCTGTCAGGAAGCTGGCCGACAATTGCTTGCTTACATTGTTATACATCCAGCGTTTGTTTTCCACGAGCATGTGCCGCCGCAGACCGTGCCATCAAACCACCTTCTTTCCTTCTCTTCAATGCCACTCCTCCGTCAGAGCCACCATTCTTGGAGGACATCCTCACGTGGGAGGCGCTTAACGTCACACGAGCCCGCCACACCGGTACCACACCTCCCTAGCAAAGACACATTGAAAGAGAATGTGTTCAGTCGTGTCCTCCTCCTGTAAGCATACAAAACAGTGTGTCGTTTGGCTCTGCAATCCATGGGCAAAACGTCTGTCCGAAGTCCAAATCCTATGTTGGGCTGCCAACCATACAAAAAGCCTGCTCTTGGGGGTGGACTTGCTTCTCCAGATTGCCTCCGCAAGCGGGTGACGGACCTGCCCCTGCGAGAGCATATTGTATGTAGACTTGGCCGAGTAGGTCCCAGTGGTCGACCATGGCCACAAGAACTCATCAGGGCTATGCACATCCCGCTCCACTCCGTTGATAGCTATCCATAGAGCTAGACATTCCCTCGCTCCCCGAGGGGCCAGCGAGCCCGAGATATCAGTGATCCATCGGTTGCCCGTCAGTGCTTGCTCAACCGTTCTCGAGTTTTGCGCCTCGCATCGAGTTAAAATCTGGCCTGGCGCGAAATCAGAGGCTGATTTGCCTGCTATCCATCGATCCCGCCAAAAAAGGGTGCTTCTCCCGTCTCCAACTCGGATGTGTACCAGACTATCAAACACGCTCCTGGCCTCATCATCCCTTGGCATTGGAAGGCCCTGCCATGGCCTCTGCTGGTCCGTCCTCCGTAACCATTCCCAGCGAATCCGAAGAGCTAATCCTTGCTTTCTGAGGTTTTTGACTCCTAGACCACCAAACTCCGTCGGGTTGCAGACTTGATCCCATGCAACCAAGCATTGCCCACCATTTGCACGATCTTTGCCTGCCCAGAAAAAACCTCTACAGCTCTTGTCCACCTCTTCTAGGAACCAAATCGGGGCCTCCGCAACGATCAGGTGATGTATTGGCCGAGCTGCCATCACCGACTTAA
Source organism: Avena longiglumis (assembly GCA_030063025.1). Classification (NCBI taxonomy): domain Eukaryota; kingdom Viridiplantae; phylum Streptophyta; class Magnoliopsida; order Poales; family Poaceae; genus Avena; species Avena longiglumis. The sequence goes on along the minus strand of CP125977.1, from coordinate 85,145,640 downwards.
CCAATTCAAGTCTCCCGGGCCTAGTAATCATGCCCCTTTGCCATGCCGGTAAGATCTGCACCACTGTGTCCAACATGGGCTGCCACTGCGCCTTGGTGAGAGGCCGAAGGGCAAGCTGCAGCCCAAGGTACCTGATCGGAAACTTGGCGATGGCGCAATTGAGAATGTTGGAAACCAAGTTCTCTTCTCTCCCCTTCCTCCGATAATGATTCTTGGCGTCTTGGCATAGTTCACGTGCAACCGGCGCGTCCAAAATCGAAAGTAAAACTCTGACAAAAGCTAAGTCCTGAGCTGTGGGCTTAACAAAGAGCACAACGTCGTCCGCATAGATAGAGATCCGTTGTAGCTGAGAGCAATTCCCAATCGGCGATAGCAGCCCTTCCTCGGCTGCCCTGCAGAATAGCAATGTGACGACCTCCATGCAAAGCACGAACAATTGCGGGGAAAGCGGGTCTCCTTGGCGTAGTCCTCTAGCGTGCTCAATTTTCATCCCCGGAACTCCATTGACGGACACTCTGGTGCTTGCGGTGCGCAGGGCTATTGCAATCCAAGTCAGCCAGATCTCCGGAAAACCCAACGCTCTTAGAACCTCAAACAGGAAGGACCATGACACAGTGTCAAAGGCACGAGAAATATCCAGTTTCAGTAGTGCCCCTGTCTCCCTCCGTAGGTTTAGCTTCCTGGCCATCTGTCGAACGAGGACAAAGTTGTCATGAAGGTTCCTCCCTCTGATGAAAGCCGACTGATTCGCGCTCACCAAGTCCTCCATCTTGGGCCTCAGTCTATTTGCAAGCAATTTGGAGAACAATTTTGTGAAGCTGTGCACGAGGCTGATCGGCCGATAGTCTCCTACCTCCTGAGCGTCTGCCTTCTTAGGGATGAGGGTAATCAGCGCACGATTCAATCTGCCAAAGGCACGCCCGTCGCCAACGGAAAGCTTCAGCAGCGCTGCCATGATCTCTGGCTTAATGGTAGGCCACGCACGCTGGTAGAACGCACCTACAAAGCCATCCGGCCCTGGCGCGCGATCCGCTGGAAGCTCCTTGATCACCCCCCAAACTTCCTCCTCCGAGAACAACTCTCCTAGATCAGACAGAAGTGGCGCCTTACACTGCATCCCAAGGGCCTGTAGATCCAGTGTGCTGTCTCTGTTTTCGATGGTGCCAAGTAGCCTGTTGTAAGCCTCAAAGAAAATCTCCTCCTTGCGAGACTGTTCCGTGACCAACTCCTCTCCATGTTTAAATACTTTGCAAAAAAAATAGTCATTCATACTCCTTTACATATTAATATATACGTGTGTATATATATAGTCTTATAAGGACCCATGTTGTCGACCTCGCCCTAGAGCCCTCCAAAACATAGAGCCGGACCTGTGTGTGGGGTGTGTGTGTGTGTGGGGGGGGGGGGGGGGGGGGGGGGGGGGGGGGGGGGGGGGGAGTACTGGTTAAATTATTGATTTGTTTTTTTAACAAGTTAACAAACTACGTGGTACTCCCAAATTTTTTTTTGCGGGTCTCAAATATTTATATTAACTCTTTGACAATATAGCTTGCATACATTGATACATACGTACGACGTACATTCGTGATCCTTACCGGCGAACCATGCATGTTGCCATCACGAAAACTAATTATTTAAATAGAATACTCTCAGTCACGTATGCAAAATCTCGAAATAATTGAGCCCCAAGTCAACCTAACAACTCTGCTCTTACATTATTGAGCGCGTGGGGCAGGTAGAGGAGTTGTTGCCATTCATGTAACAAGAGGTTACGTATTCCAGCTTTTAGTATTTTATTTTTGTTCAATCTCTAGCTATCATTTAATTTTGCTATTCATTTTATTTTTTGCGTTGAGTATCCTGAAAGATACACCGTCCCCTTGTGCAACAGAGGAGAAGAGTATGTAATCTATGGATAGTCAAGATCTCGTCGATGGCGCAAAAGAAATGAGAAAAGGGAGCGCTAACTGAATTCCTCTCACGTGCATCAACCCAAGAGTATCTCTACCGACCCGATCCATCCAGTCGTCCGTTTATGTCTAGTTAGATCAGACCACGTTTGATTTGGGGAGGGGTCCAGCCTGTCCGGTCGACCGCGTCCAGCGGCGCGATGTATTTGTTCGTGCTTGGCCAGAGATTTTATATATTTGCAAGTTTTGTCATAAAATTAATTTTTCGGAAACAAATAAAGTAGATTACGTAATCAAATTGAAATAGTTTTACATATAAATAGTTTAGGGCTCACATGGTTCGATACAAAACAACTAAACCGTCATTTACAAAAAACAAATAAAGGATTAAACATTGAGATTTTCTACACGAGCCCATATATGCTCAACCAAATCCATTTGAAGTCGTTCATGGGTTTACGTGTGAAGCAAATTTTTATGCATTGCATGAAATCTTCCAAAGACGCTAGACCTGGCTCTGGCTCAACCAACTAACCCTAAAAGTCCTAGCCTTGGTCCAATATGCCATCATCAGGCTTGTTATCAACGATCATGTTGTGCATGATGACACAAGCAGTCATCACACTACTGGAAAACACCCCTTCGATTCGAAATCAATCATGTCACTAGTCCCGGTTTGTTATGAACCGGGACTAGTGCTAGCACTAGTCCCGGGCCGTAACGTCTCCAACGGCTAGTAATGGGATAGACGCTAGTACCGGGCCGGACTGAACCTCTAGTCCCGGTCCGTAATACGGCTCGGGACTAGAAATCTCGAGCCGGACAGCTGCTCTTTTCGGGGTTTATTAGTTCCGTGTCGTATCACTGCCCGGGACTAGTTGTTCCTCCATATAAATGCAGCTTCGTGTCTACGGCCCGAGCCATGGTGGCCATTTTACTCAAAGAATCAAGCCGAGTTCATGCCATTTTTTCTCAAGATTTGTCAAGATTTAGTTTGCAACCCCTAAATCCAATGTTTTAAAAGGTTAGAACTCCATCCTTTCATCTCTTATCGTTGCTTTAGCTCAATGCTCTAGAAGTAGAGATATGGATTTGCATGCATGCTCTAGAAGTAGAGGATTTTGAAATGTGTAATTAATTTTGATTAGACACAGAGTTACTGAAAATTGAAAATGTGTAATTTTAGAGTTTCAGAGCTTAGAATAGAATGAGGTTTCCACTGATAGAACAATAATCAAAAACTCCACATTTATCATGTTAATTGTTTTCTCCAATTCATAAATTGGTGCATGTAATTTTTTCAAAATTCAAAATTAATGCTCTAGAAGCTCTCATTATAACTTGTATTAAATTGGTCAATGATCTCTATTTTTGATGCTGTATAATGGTTTTTGATATACTTTTACTATAATGTAGATGGTCCGAAAATGGATGTACGGTACTGACCGACACTCAGGAGAGTTCATTAATGGCGTGCATAAATTCATCCGTGTTGCTGATGCAAACAAGCAAAATGATTTTGTATTATGTTCATGTAGTGGATGTAGGAATCAGAAGGATTAATCCGACTCAAAAACCCTTCATAGCCACCTATTGAAGTACGGCTTCATGCCCAGTTATAATTGTTGGACCAAGCACGGAGAGAGAGGGGTTATAATGGAAGACAATGAAGAAGAGGAGGATGATGACAACTATCATGGTTTACCTGAGTACGGAGATACTTCCATGGGGGAAGCTGAAGGGGAGTGATGACTCCTTGTTGACGTGGAGCACTTCGTCGGGAAACCCCAAGAGCAAGGTGTGAAGTAGCACAGCAACAAGTCTTCCCTCAGTAAGAAACCAAGGTTATGGAACCAGTAGGAGGAAGGAAACGTCTCAAAGGTGTTGCAAGCAACGTGGAAACCTGCACAACACAAACTCAAGACTTTGCCGCAACGAACAGTGAGGTTGTCAATCTCACCGGTTGCTGTAACAAAGGATTAACTGAATGGTGTGGAAGGAGATGATGGTTTGCAACAAATAAACAGTAACAATAGAAGATGTATCAATGGTAAAGATTGGACCAGGGTTCATAGTTCACTAGAGGTGTTCTCCTTAGATAAACAAACATGGCATGCAGGGTAAACAAATTACAGCAGGAGAATTGACAGGACTGATAAATGCATAACAATGCAATAATAGACACAAAGATCCTATGAGATTCGATTGGGCAATACAACAATATACATAGACCGCCATCCAATTGCATCTATGACTAGAAGTCCAACTTTGGGTTATCATCCGAACCCCCTCCAGTATTAAGTTGCAAGCAACAGACAACTGCTTTAAGCAAAGTGTGTAAGGTAAACAATCCACATGTTCCATGAACAAGAGACCGTTGTTTTCTCCCTAGTGGCAACAACACATCTACAACCGAAGAGATTTTTGTCACTTCCCTTGGAAACTAGAGGCATGAACCCACTATCGAGCATAAATACCCCCTCTTGGAGTCACTAGCAACTACTTGGCCAAGATAGCTACTAACAACGGAGAGCATGCAAGATCACAAACAACACAGACATGATAGAATCAAATAGACAAAACCATTAATCAATTTGACATAGTAATCTCAATATCCATCGGATCCCTGCACACAACATGCATGATTACAAATAGATTAGATCTTGATCATGAACGGAGCTCACAAGATCTATACATGAAAGCACAAGGAGGAGATACAACCATCTAGCTACTACATGGACCCGTAGTACAAGGTGGAACTACTCACGCTTCATACCGGAGAAGAAGGCATCATGGACCGTGCGGCAAGGGGGTGTGGCCCCCTGGTGAGCCTTATCCGTCTTATCTTCTGGCTTCGTGTTGCTCACGGTAAAATATTGACTTTGGATTTTGTCCCGTCCAATTCCGAGAATATTGATTTTCTTCCTTTCTGGAACCAAAAACAGAAGAAAACATGCAACTGGCACTGTGGCAACTTGTTAATAGGGTAGTAGCAGAAAACATATAAAAACACCTCAAAGTGTGGACAAAGCAAAGCAAAGCAAAGTAGATATTAAACAAGCATGGAGCATCAAAAATTATAGATACGTTTCCGACATATAAAGCATCCCCAAGCTTAACTCCTGCTCATCCTCGAGTAGGTAAGTGATAAAAGAATAATTTTTGAGGTGACATGCACCAATAAAACCAAGATCAAACCAATTGCAAGCATGGAAAGCTGGGATCAAAGAACTCTAAACATGTGCATGAAATATGAAGTTCTAACAGTAAGACAAAGTAACTATGCATGCAACATGAAAGGCTACAAACAAAGATCATGAATAACATGCATTGAAAAAGTTTGTTTGTTTCACATACAGAAAACATGGCATAGTGGCATTCAACTTGTCCCTTATAGAGAAGCAAATAGATGCATATGACACCTTCAAAGTTCATAAGAGTGACTAGATACAAGTAGCACAAGAACAAGCAATATCATCAATATGCATCAATCAATAAGTTTTGGAACACTACACATAGAACTAAGAATGGCAACTATGCTCTCTTAATGGTGCCTAAAGGTAGAAGGTCGAGACTCAATATAATAGTGGGAGAAAGTCCCTTCATAAAGGGAAGCAGGGATTTCAAGTTTCAAAAATAGCTTCCAAAAATTATGGTACTTGTTAGCTTTCAGCCCTCATTGCCCCTATCATAAGAATCTTGAAGTGATTAAAGTTATAGTGAACAAAGATGGAGTATATGCTTGACAAAGTATAAGTTGGCAATCTCATGTCCCTTGAATACGAGGGCTGCACCGCATGCTACTCAACTTTAGTCACATGTAAGTTCTTGTCATAGTAAGTACATGTGTATCATAGAGAACCGCCAACGGGGTACCCCTTGCATATGGTATAGGAGCTATCCCATAACCAAAATGACAAGGCAAGCAGACAATGAGCATCTCAACGATCTTTTTATTTACTATGTGCATAGCTTTTTATTGAGTATGCTTCACAGAATGCTCATTACGGTGATGCTGCAAGTTTCCACCATGATTAGGCATGGCTTAGGCTAGCGGCCCAGGCGTTTCTCTAACACAAAATACATAACTCCATGGACTTACAAGATCCCTCTTTATTTCACATCGGCGACATCCATAGACAAAAGAGCATGATATCAACTGTGTACAAAGTACAACTGCAATGTTGAAAACGTTCACCGTGACAGCACGGTTCTGCTAATTCCAACGTATAAGTGCAAGCATATACAACATAGATGATACAATGGTTCAAGTTTATTAGGGGCAAGGAATATAAAGTGTGCCATCAAGTTTGTGAGGGCTTTAATCACTAAGTTTTCACATAAAAAAATACCTTTTAATTGGAAGATAAATGAAAACAAGAATTTACTTGGAATGGTGTGACACACCATGCATAAGAGTTTATAATGGACACTTTGGAATAACTTGGTTTCTTGGGAGTTGGAAGCATGAGTAGATCTTACTCATACAAGTGGAGGCTAGCAAAAGACTGGGAGCAACTAACTAAGAGAGCAATAATGGCCATAATCATGCAGAGTGACAAAACATTACTAATCAAAGCATATAGTGGTACTACAAGTCAAGGACTAAATGATCATAGAGGCTAGGTGACTTGTTCATAGTCATAAAATGGTGTGAGCATGTGCCAAGTCAACCCAAACAAAGCATCAAAGGCGAAAACCACAATACTATGCTTTTGTATGCTAAAACAATGCATGACTTTTAAGGCACACTAAGAAATCCCAATTGTTTGGAACAATTCATGCTATAGCAATAATCACTAAGCATAAGGTAAAAACAAGTCCTAGCATGTCATCCTAAAGTCTAAGTCACAGTCAATGCAAGCTCCTCTTGCACTTCTCAAGCAAGAACTTTCTACTCCTTTCCAACACAAATCAACTTATTTGAAACAACACAGCGAGAACGGGGGTCCAAACTACTTTATTCAAGCAAACTAAACAAACTAATCAAACCAAACGAAAACTAAGACGCTCCAAGAATAACACAATAGTGCATGAAACAATAAAAACTAAGTGTCTAGAAAGACCTGAGTTTTTATTGATGAAGAAGGGGATGCCTTGGGCATCCCCAAGCTTTGACGCTTGTACCTCTTGGATATATCTTGGGGTGACACCGGGGTGGCATCCCCAAGCTTGAGCTTTTGTCCATTCTTCATCTCATTACATCATTCTTTCTCTACACCTGAAATTTTTCCTTCATACAAAACTTCACACAATCTTCATTAGCAACATTAGTTTATTCAAAAGATAATAGACCTTTGGGTTTAGCTTTAGAACAACAAAACTTTTCACTAAAAACACAAGATACTGTAGCAACTCCTTCAAAAATCTCAATTCCCCAAAAGAGAACTCAAAAAGGAATCAATAAGAAGCAAATGCAAATAATGGCAGAAATCTATCAAAACAGACCAGCAGGTAGAAACCGATTTTTTAGAAAATCTTCCGTTGCTCAAATAAAAAATGCTGAACTAACGAAAGTTAGATAACATACGGGGGGTTTATTCATAAATATTAAGATCAATCCGACTTATGGAGACTCCTCACGAATTTTTATGGTGGAGGACAGAAATCTGTTTCGGGACAGCAACTCCCCAAATCTCACTTCCCTTTCATTAGAGGTCATTCTTAGCACAAAAAGCAAAAAAAAGGATAAGGAGAGGTCTTTACTGAAGTAATAACTTCCAAGACTCAAGGAAACTCTTGGTCTATCTCACAACAAGTACTTTTCTTTAACGCCTTTAAGTTAGGCACAAGAAGCAAGAAATCAAGTATTTTCAAATGAGGAAGCATTAACATCAAACCTTGATTTCAAAGGAGGAGCAAAAAGCAACCTCTCTCTCCTCATAGGGAAGTGTTCAATACCTTTCTTGAATGGAAATTGATATTTAATGGTGCCTTCTTTCATATCAATGATGGCACCAACAGTTCTAAGAAAAGGTCTCCCCAAAGTAATAGGACAAGAAGCATTGAACATCCAAAACATAGAAGTAAACAGGGACATAAGCATTGTTAACCATAACGAGAACATCATTAATACTCCCCATGAGTTTATTCTTAGCATTATCATCAAGTGGGATAGCCAAATAACAATCTTCCAAAGGTGGCAAACGAGGCATTTCATAAATCTTCCTAGGCATAATAGGGACACTAGAACCAAGATCACATGAAGCGTTGATATCAAAGTCATGCACTTGCATATTAATAATGGGTTCCCAACTATCTTCTACTTTCCTAGGAATATAAGCTTTGTGTTTTAACTTCTCTTCCTTAATCTTAACAAGAGCATCTATAATGTGTTTGGTGAAAGCAACATGCATATCACTAGCATCAGGACTTCTAGCAAGTTTTGACAGGAACAAAATCACTTCAGAAATATTGCAACCATCAAGATCAAAATCAAACTTAGCATCACTAGTAGTAGATTCATTAGGCTTATGCATTGTAGGAGGAGGAATAGAGACTTCTTGTGGTTTAGTGGTATCCATTCTAGTGATGGTGCACACACTATTGTTTCTATCAATTTCATCTTCCCTTTTCCACTTAGCATGAAGTTGAGCTAACAGCCTAACATTTTCATCAATAGTAACTTGTATGGCATGAGTAGCAGCAAAGGCACTTTCCATGGTTTCAAGTTTCGCAGCCATTTTATTGAGGATTGTGCTTCAGACAAAGAGGAAATATTCTTCTCAGCACTCAAATTTTTTGACTATAAACTAGGAATTTCTCTATTCATATTCTCAAGCTGATGACTAATGTTTTTTCAAGATAACAAATTGTTCTTCCATAGTTTTAGTGAATATCTTGTTTTTCTCATATTGCATCTGCATAAAGTTTTTAGTGGATCTTTCAACTTCTAGAATCCTATCTTCACTAGGCATTCCAGATCTACCATGATAAGCATTTCCATTATTAGGTGGATAAGGCCTATAGTTATTACCATAAGTATTGTTGCCAAAATTGTTGTTTATATGAAGTCCACATCAACTTGCTCTTCTTGAGCAACCAAAGAGGCTAAGGGAACATTGTTTGGATCTAAAGGAGCTTTCCCATTAACAAGCATAGCCATAATAACATTAATCTTATCACTTAAAGAGGAGGTTTATTCAACAGAATTTACCTTCTTACCATGTGGAGCTCTCTCAGTGTGCCATTTAGAGTAATTAATCATCATATTATCAAGGAGTTTTGTTGCATCACCCAAAGTGATGCTCATAAAGGTACCTCCAACAGCTGAATCCAACAGGTTTCTTGAAGAGAAGTTCAAACCTGCATAAAAAGTCTGGATAATCATCCAAGAAGTGAGTCCATGAGTGGGACAATTCTTAACCAAAGATTTCATTCTTTCCTAAGCTTGAGAAACATGTTCACTATCAAGTTGTTTAAATTTCATAATGTCACTTCTCATAGCAATAATCTTAGCAGGAGGATAGTACTTTCCAATAGAAGCATCCTTGCACTTAATCCAAGAATCAATATTATTTCTAGGCAAGGATAGCAACCATTCTTTAGCTTTTCCTCTCAAGGAGAAAGGAAACAGCTTGAGCTTAATAATATCTCCATTTACATCCTTATACTTTTGCATCTCACAAAGTTCAACAAAGCTATTGAGATGGGCAGCAACATCATAAGAACTAGCACCATAAAATTGCTCTCTCATCACAAGATTCAACAAAGAAGGCTTAATTTCATAAAAGGTAGCATCAGGAGCAGGTGGAGCAATAGGAGTGCTAAGGAAATCATTGTTGTTTATGATAGTGAAGTCACACAACTTGGTGTTCTCAGCAAAGTTCATTTTGGCAAAAGTGGGGCAAGCCAAAAATAGCAGCAGCAGCAGGAGAGCAGGAACTAATGTTTTTGTGTTTTTGATAAGAGAAAGCAAACCAAACTAGACTATTTTTTTGGAGTTTTTGATAAAAAGAGGAAAACAAAACCAAGCAAAAGAAACTAAGCAAACCAAAAACAAAGAAAAGAGATAGGTTGAGGAGGACTCCCCTTGTGAAGACGTCCTTAGCCTCCCCGACAACGGCGCCAAAAAACTTGTTGATGACTCCTTGTTGACGTGGGGCACTTCGTCGGGAAATCCCAAGAGCAAGGTGTGAAGCAACACAGCAGCAAGTCTTCCCTCAGTAAGAAACCAAGTTTATCGAACCAGTAGGAGGAAGGAAACGCCTCAAAGGTGTTGCAAGCAACATGGAAACATGCACAACACAAACTCAAGACTTTGCCCCAACGAACAATGAGGTTGTCAATCTCACCGGTTGTTGTAACAAAGGATTAACTGTATGGTGTGGAAGGTGATGATGGTTTGTAGCAAGTAAATAGTAACAGTGGAAGATGTATCAATGGTAAATATTGGACTGAGGTCCATAGTTCACTAGAAGTGTTCTCCTTAGATAAACAAACATGGCATGCGGGGTAAACAAATTACAGCAGGACAATTGACAGGACTGAGCAAGGCATAACAATGCAATACTAGACACAAAGATCCTATGAGATTCGATTGGTAAATACAACAATATACATAGACCGCTATCCAACTGCATCTATGACTAGAAGTCCACCTTTGGGTTATCATCCGAACCCCCTATTGTATTAAGTTGCAAGCAACAGACAACTGCTTTAAGCAAAGTGTGTAAGGTAAACAATCCACTTGTTCCATGAGCAAGAGACCATTGTTTTCTCCCTAGTGGCAACAACACATCTATAACCGAAGAGATTTATGTCACTTCCGTTGGAAACTAGAGGCATGAACCCACTATCGAGCATAAATACCCCCTCTTGGATTCACTAGCAACTACTTGGCCAAGATAGCTACTAACAACGAAGAACATGCAAGATCACAAACAACACAGATATGATAAAATCAAATAGACAAAACCATTAATCAATCTGACATAGTAATCTCAATATCCATCGGATCCCCGCAAACACAACATGCATGATTACAAATAGATTAGATCTTGATCATGAACGGAGCTCACAAGATCTATACATGAAAGCACAAGGAGAGATACAACCATCTAGCTACTACATGGACCCGTAGTCTAAGGTGGAACTAGTCACGATTCATACCGGAGGCTGGCATGATGAAGGAGAAGGCCTCCGAGATGATCTCCCCTCTGGCAGGGTGCTGGGAAGAGCTTCAGATCCCCATGATCTAGGGACGATGGTGGTGGTGGCTACAGACGGTTTTGTGGAATATTGATCGGGTGTTTTGGGTTTTGGCATCGGGAGGACTTTATAGGCTAAGAGGCGAGGCAGGGGGCTGCCAGGGCGGCTGCACCCTCCCAGGCGCGGGGTGGGCCCACCCGCACGACCAGGGGGTGTGGCCCCCTGGTGAGCCTTCACCGTCTCGTCTTCTGGCTTCGTGTTGCTCACGGTAAAATATTGACTTTGGCTTTTGTCCCGTCCAATTCCGAGAATATTGATTTTCTGCCTTTCTGGAACCAAAAACAGAAGAAAACAGGCCACCGGCACTATGGCAACTTGTTAATAGGTTAGTAGCAGAAAACATATAAAAACACCTCAAAGTGTGGACAAAGCAAAGCAAAGTAGATAGTAAACAAGCATGGAGCATAAAAAATTATATATACGTTTCCGACGTATCAGGGAGGATGAAGAAGAGACACATGATGAGCCCGCTGATGATCTTGGTCGGACCATTGCAGATATACGAAGAGATTGTGAAAATGAAAAGGAAAGGGAGAAGTTCAATAACATGTTAATGGATCACAAAAAGTTGTTGTACCCAAATTGCGAAAATGGTCAGAGAAAGCTGGGAAGCACACTGGAATTGCTGCGATAGAAGGCAGAGTGTGCTATACCCGAGTTCTCATTTTAAAAGTTGATGAAAATGATGAATAATATGCTTCTAAAAGATAATTTATTGCCCGCCAGTATGTACGAAACAAAGAAGGTTGTCTTCCATCTAGGTTTAGAGGTTTAGAAGATACATGCATGCCCTAATGACTGCATCCTCTATCGCGGTGAGGAGTATGAGAATTTGGATGCATGCCCGGTATGCACTGCACTTTGTTATAAGATTAGACGAGATGACCATACTGGCGTTGAGGGCAAGACCCCAGAAGAGGGTTCCTGCCAAGGTGATGTGGTATGCTCCTATAATACCACGGTTGAAACATTTATTCAGAAACAAAGAGAACATCAAGTTGTTGCGATGGCATAAATAGGAACATAAGTCAGACGGGATGTTGAGACACCCCGCCGATGGGTCGCAATGGAGAAAGATCGATAGAAAGTACTCATACTTTGTAGATAACGCAAGGAGTTTAAGGTTTGGTCTAAGTACAGATGTCATGAATCCTTTTGGATCCAGTCACAACACCTAGCCCGTGACTCTATGCATATATAACCTTCCTCCTTCATTGTGCATGAAGTGGAAGTTCATTAGGATGCCAGTGTTGATCCAAGGTCTGAAGCAACCCGGCAACGACATTGATGTGTACCTAAGGCCATTAGTTGAACTTTTATAGTTGTGGCACGAACCCGACATACGTGTGTGGGATGAGCACAAGCAGGAAGAATTTGACCTCTGAGCGTTTCTTTCGTAACAATCAATGATTGGCCTACTCTTAGTAACCTTTCAGGACAGTCAAACAAGGGATACAATGCATGCATGCACTTTTTAGATGAGACTGAAAGTATATATTTGGAACATTGTAAGAAGAATGTGTACAATGGGCATCGTTGATTTCTTTTGGCCAAGCATCCCTTAAGAAAGAAAGGCAATCATTTCAACGGTCAGGCATGTCACCAGAAGAAGCCTAAGGAACATACTGGTGCTGATATATTTGATATGACCAAAGATTTGGATCAAATAGTAACCTTTGGAAAGGGTCTTGGCGGAAAATCTGTTACGAAGGATGCTGACGGACACGCACCCATGTGGAAGAAGAAATCTATATTTTGGGAGCTACCATATTGGAAATTCCTATAGGTCCGCTCTGCAATCGACGTGATGCATGTGACGAAGAATTTTTGCGTGAACCTGCTAGGCTTCTTGGGCATGTATGGGAAGACAAAAGATACACCGGAAGCACGGAAGTACTACCAACGTAGGAAAGACCCATATGGCCTGCATCCAGAATGGTTTCAAGGTCATGCGAGCTATGCTCTTACCAAACAAGAGAAGGAAATATTTTTTAAATGCCTGAGCAGTATTAAGGTCCCGTCTAGCTTCTCGTCGAATATAAAGGGAATAACTAATATGGAAGAAAAAAGTTCCAAAACCTAAAGTCTCATGACTGCCCATGTGATTATGACGCAAATGCTTCCGATTGCATTGAGGGTGCTTCTACCGTATAATGTTCGAGTACCCATTGTGAAGCTATGTGCATTTCTCAATGCAATCTCTTATAAGATAATCAATCCTGAAGATCTACCACAGTTACAGAATGATGTAGTCCAATGTCTTGTCAGTTTCGAGTTGTTGTTCCCGCCATCCTTCTTCAATATTATGACACACCTACTAGTTCACCTAGTCAAAGATATTTCCATTCTCGGTCCTGTATTTCTACACAATATGTTTCCCTTTGAGAAGTTCATGGTAACCTTAAAGAAATATTTTCGTAATCGTGCTAGGCCAGAAGGAATCATATCCAAGGGCTATGGAATAGAGGAGGTCATTGAGTTTTGTGTTGACTTTGTTCCTGACCTTAGGCCGATTGGTCTTCCTCAATCGCGGCATGAGGGGAGACTGAGTGTAAAGGGCACTCTAGAAGGAAATCAATAATATGTAGGGACGAACATTCTTACACTGAAGCACATTACACAGTTCTACATAATTTCGTCTTGGTGGCCCCGTATATCGAGAAACACAAGAAAATTCTATGCTCCAACAACCCTCGAAAGCAAGACTCTTGGATTAGAGATGAACACATGAAGACTTTTGGCGGTTGGTTGCAACATCTCATAAAAAACAACACTCTTGGAGATCAGCTATACTTGTTGTCCAGGTCACCATCTTCCACTATATCGACTTTCCAAGGGTACGAGATGAATGGATATACATTTTACATGGTCGCCCAATATAAAAAGAGCACCAACTAAAACAGTGGTGTCCGCTTTGATGCAACAAACAACAATGGGTCAAAGACCACACATTATGGTTACATAGAGGAGATATGGGAACTTGACTATGGACCTACTTTTAAGGTCCCCTTGTTTCGGTGCAAATGGGTCAAGCTGACAGGAGGAGGGGTTGAGGTAGACAAGAAGTACAGAATGACATCAGTGGATCTCAACAATTTTGGGTACTTAGACGAACCATTCGTCCTAGCCAATGATGTAGCTCAGTTTTTTATGTGAAGCATGTCTACCAAACCTAGAAAAAGGAAAAATAAGCAAAATAATATATCAGACGATGATCCAAAGCGCCACATAGTTCTTTTAGGAAAAAGAAACATCGTGGGAGTGGAGGACAAGACAGACATGTCAGAAGATTGTGATAAGTTTTATGAAATTCCGCCCTTCGCAGTGAAGGATGACCCAAGCATCATGTTAATGAATGAAGATGCTCCATGGTTACGGCGCAATCAGAAAGGGACACACGTGAAGAAATGATGTGTAATAATGTAACATTTTATGAATGAAGATGCTCCATGTGCCCATTTTATGTATTAAACATTTTATGCAATAGGGGACGAGCCTCGTTAGAACTTGCATTGGATCTCTAAATAAACAACATATTATGAGTATAAAATATATTTTTTTCAAAAAATCACGCGCATTAGATCATGTACCTGTAGTTCAAACCGGGCCCACTTCCCGCCGATTCGGCGGAAATTTGTCTTTTTCACCCGGGAAGGACAGAAAGGTTTGAGATATCCCAGTTGGGAATTGTTCATTTAAGGTGCTCTAGTATTTTATAAAAATGGGATGGTAGCACTCTTTAACTGCAATTTGGTGGCTGCTTCACAAAACGACCCTTTTTTGCGCTCAAAAAATGGAAAATGGCTTTTTCGTGCGACGAAAATAAAAACTTTCTCCTGCAACATTGTTCGCCATTCCAAGATCCGCATGCATGCAGAATATGGGCACAGTATTACAATCTATACCGTGATTCTGCACATAACATCGGTCACTTGGAAAGAAAGCCATAAAACCTCGAACATGATAAGTCATTTTGTGAAGTTTTTTTGAGACATAATCAATATACCACACGAAGGATTTACCTTGTTCGGACGTTTTTTGAATTTTTTATGCCCATTTTGATTTTTTTTCGTTTCGAACTAAGGTCAAAACGGCGTGCAATCAGATAGGGGACGAGCCTCGTTAGAACTTGCATTTGATCTCTAAAGAAACAACATATTGTGAGTCTAAAAATGATTTTTAATCATGGGCGTTAGATCATGTACCTGTTCGGCAAACATTTGTCTTTTCACCAGGTAAGGATGGAAAGGTTTGAGATCTCCCGGTTGGGAGATCGTTCATGTAAGGTGGTCTAGTATTTTAGAAAAACGGGATGGTAGCATTCTGTAACTGCATTTGGTGGCTGCTTCATAAAACGACATGTTTTTTGCGCTCAGAAAATGGAAAATGGCTTTTCCGTGCGACAAAAAGGAAAACTTTCTCCTACAACATTGTTTGCCATCCCAAGATCCATATGCATGCACAAAGGTTCATCTTTAGTCCCGGTTGGAGAAGCCAACCGAGACTAAAGGGATTGCGGCATGCTGGGGCAGGCAGCACTAATCATAGGGGTGAGTGTCGATATTATGTCATGAGTGTCGACACTATGTCGTGCTTGTTGTACCTTTTCCTAGATGGTGTCGCCAACCGGGAATAAAGATGAACCTTTAGTCCTGGTTGTAGACACCAACCGGGACAAAACATGAATCCTAGGTGAGTGTCGACATAATGTCCTGAGTGTCGACACCATGTCGTGCTGCTTGTACTTTAAATAGGGGCATCCTTGTGAGTCCTCAGGCATCTCAAAGATGGTTTGCGAGAGCAGGGACACCACTACAACCAGTTTGAGAGAGATGCCGGAGTAAATAGGGGCATCCTTGTGAGTCCTCAGGCATCTCTAAGACGGTTTGTGAGAGCAGGGACACCACTACGGCCAGTTTGAGAGAGATGCCGGAGGATCCTCTGGCATCTCCAACAAACTGGCCATAGATGCACTCCCTAATATGTGAAATTAGTTAGCTCCTAGGCATATTGATCTAGTTAGAAAAGTTACAAGCTACAAGATGGTGTGCTAGAGCAGGGACACCACTACGGACAACTTTAGGGATATGCCGCCGGAGCCCAGTCCTCTAGCATGTCCCTAAAGTTGGTCATAGAGGCACTCCCTAATATGTGACCATGCGCGTTTGAAGATCAGATCTTCATGGTCAGTACGAATCTAGACACCAACTTCATAGTTCGGTAAATTCGTAGTACGAATCGGGAATAAAGGCCCCTTTAGTCCCAGTCCAGCCACAAACCGGGACTAACACTCAAGACATTTATTAATATTAAAAAACTGAGACTACATAATCGGGACTAAAGGACCCTTTAGTCCTGATACATCCACAAATTAGGACTAACAATCAAGACATTTATTAATATTAAAAAACCGATACTAAAGTCCCCCTTTAGTCATGCTCATATCTAGCCCTATAGTACACAACTTCAGGGTCGTCTTCGCATTCGTCTTTGTCATCGTCGTCGTTGCTAGGCGCACGCAGCTGGATCCTCAGCCCAGCCATGGCATATTCCGGGGGCACCTGCCACTCTGGCCTCGGAATCATGACACATGGGGGAGGGGGATCCCAGATGACAACACCACTACACCCGCGACCTTCACCACCGCCACCCTTCTTATGGCTCTGCGGCGGCTGCGAGCACCGCAGGAGGGGATGATCTCCCTGCGCGATGTAGCGCATCACACCGATGATAGTCCTGTTCACCCACAACAGGCGGCGACCGGCTTCATTGTGGTTCACCGGGGGAGGACCGTCACCCTCTGTAACATCCTAGCATTAGAGCTTAGAAATAAGCTGAATCCAGATGTGTGCATTGCATTCATGCATAGAAAATCCGAATAGTTTTCGCGCTTTTTGAACAAAACTTGTCAAAGTGATTGAAGCTTCTCTCAACTTGATGGAATTGAAGTAGATCATCCAGTTGACTGCGATAAGTTTCAATATGACCTTTGCTAAAACCTTATTTTTGGTAAAGGAGATTTGATCTAAGGGTAGATCAAATGTAGTAGAAGTTAAACCCTAAAACATTACTTAATGATTTACAATTGATCCTTAAGTAATTATCACATAGTATTCATTACAATAACTCATGAATACCAAGCTATGAATATAATTCAAGTAACAAGAATGTAATAACTAATCCTGACCTATCTTATTTTATCTATTCCTACCATGAGTGTCATGGTAATACTTAACCTTAACTCTTTAATGAGATTGAGTAGGAAAGAAACCAAGTCAAGATCATTCACCATATATCTTTCTTTCCATATAAATCCTTATCATCTCTATTGAACCTTATTCTCATATTTGTTGTTCATCAATATTGAGTAATCAACTATTGATTCACCAATTCTTAACCTATTAACTATTGATCTATCAACTCGTGTCCATATCTTAACATTCACTTAAATCCTCTTGAGAAGGAAGTAAGAAGAGGTAAGTAGTAATGCTAGTTTTGGATATCATCTATAGGATGGGAGTGATTGAAGGGAATCAAATCAATATGGTAATTGAAGGAGTTAACTTACTACTGAATGGAGAGAAGAGTTATATGGAAGATATAATTATATGGTAACAAATAGGAGTATAAGGATGAATATTGAAGATAGCTACCAAGGAGCAATCCTATTGGATCAAGTAGGCATAGTCCATGAATACTATCTCTTAGTCCAATAGAGATAAACAAAATATAATTATAATACAACTGTAATGTTGTATGGATGGAAGCCTTGATTAGCCAACTGGAAACCTAAACCATAAAGGATCAATGGATTATAATGATCATGCCTTACTCACCAAGATTGAATGCTTATATCATGTATAAGTGACCTTGGTGGATAGAACATGATTGAAACATAGTATATATATGTCATTCTAGGTTAGCCATGACAGGTCACATTAATATAATGTGAGGTTGGAGTATTAGATACTGGAGTCAAGTAGAGACAAGATAGTATGCTTAAGATGATGTTAGAGAAACATTGGATTAAAGAAGTAGTATTTTCCTCTTTGGAAATACTAAGCACTTGAGGTGAAGAAGTATTTGATGTATACATCTATTGAAGTGATATTAGTGAAGGATGATCAAGGAAAAGTATGAATGGAGTTAAAAGTAACTACTTGTTAGATTTTAGGTTATCAACAGTAGAGTAGTTGATATAACCAAGTATAGATATAAAAAGATTATGAAAGCTTTAGTATCAAGCTCATTGGATTTATAAATGAATTTAGAAGAAGAATAGATGGATAAGAATATTCTTGTGAAGTAAAGCTCGTCATGTGAACACATGATGATGGATAGGAAGAAATAGTATATCTAGGAAAGGAATTCCTTAATTAGAAGTCCAGGATTGTGAATTATGGAAGATAAGAATTCTTGGTAAATACTATAAACCCTTATGCCCAATATTATATCCATATATTAATCACACTTAAGCAAGTAATGAATAGCTAGTTCCAGAAAACAACTATGCATATTTTAAATAAGACGGGTGGTTAGGATTCACCTGTTAGTAGGTTTTGAATAATAGAATTCACCATTATGAGAACCCTAATAATTAAATTCTCTTATATAATGATTGTTATATTACATTCATTAAGAGGAAATAAAAATCATTCTATAAGGGTATAATATGATTAACAAATCCCTAAAAACATAACTCCTATATTATTTATAATAAAAATATATACATTGCTATTTCCTAAATTCATGGGAATAATATTAATCATATTAATTCCTTAGAACTCTATTTATCAAATAAAAATAAAGGATCACCATATAAAAATTTCCTTAATATTATGAGATAATGAGAATCAAATCCCATGAGTTAATAGTAATGCATTCTATAATAATTTTATCAATATTATCTCAATTAAATTCATATCAAAAGCCCTTACAAATAATAATAGGAAAAGTATATGTATAAAGAAAATAAAGAAACTATAACAATATATAATAAAGGTTCACAAAATGATCATAAATACATTTCAATATTGCTACAATTATCTAGTAGATAAAATTCTATGGGAAATATATTCAAACAAATGAAAAGTAAAAATATGAAAAATGAAACAGAAAATGGAAAACAAACAGAAAGAAAAAATAAAGGAAGAAGAGGCATCAGTTGATTCTGGCCCGTGGCCCATTCCCCTTCTTATTTATCTGTTGCCCGCAAGCACTCGTAGCAGTTGTCCAACAAGCTTTGCTGTAGCCCAACTTGGCCCATGTGAAGCCCAGCGACAGCCCATACCGTTTCGTTCTTTTTCCTCCTTTCTTCTTCCTCTCGCTAGAATGCAGCGTCGGCGAAGCAGCTGCCTGGCACATCGAGCGTCGTATGCCACCATCGCGATGCCCGCTGACGCCAAGATCCACGACGCCGTTGTTCGTTGCCTATAAGAAGATCACCGTCGCGCCGAAGAGCCTTATCTCATTCTCTTTCCCATTTTCCTCCTCTGTTCTGGACCCTATCTACAGAGCCCGACGAATCGTTGCCATTCCTGACCTCGTCTCATCCTGCCGTGATGCCTAGAAGAAGCCCTGCATCATGTTCAACGTTCTCGTGGAGTCTCGCAAGTTGGGACGTTGTCGTTTGCGTGGAATCGAGGTCGGACACTCGTCGGTCACCGCAGCCATTACCGGAAATACACTGTCTCCGGTCCTCCCCACGCCTCCTCGACCTCTCCATCTTCATCAGGGTGAGCTCCTGGATATTCCAGTAACCTCCAATATCTTCCTCTCGCCGTCTATCGATCATTTCATCATGTACCGCCACCAACCACCGCAGTGAGGGTCGCCAGAGTAGCTTTGGTGACCAAACCAGAGCGGCGCCGCCACCGATAGGTGTAGGGGTTCGTAGCATGGAAAACAAAAATTTTCTATCGCATACAAACAAACAAGCCAAGATCTATCTACTAGATCGTAGCAACGAGTCGATGGAATAACTTACCCTCGAAGATTCCAAAGTGTTTAACGAGAGCGGATTCTCGTGGGTGATGTAGTCGTACTCTTTCCGATCTCAAGATCGTGTAGACGATCCTTCCGGCCCTGCGTTCCGGCAGCGCTTCCGCAGCCGGTCACACGTTCGGTACTCGACGAAGACCTTCCTCTCCCTTGTTCCAGCAGGCAGCGGAGGTTGTAGCACTCTCCTCGCGATTCCGGCTGACAGCGTGGTACCTAAGTAGAGGGAGATCCCAGGCTTCGCCTTAGCGGAGCGAGTATGGTGGAGTATGAGAGAGATCTATTAGTGGTCTAGGGATTAGACACACCAATTAGAAGGCTCTAAACCGCAGGCTAGATCAATTAGAAGCTCTAAACCAAAACGGCTCTAAACCGAAGATTAGAGGATAGGAACTTGTGTGTCTAGAGGAGGAGGCCCTGCCCCTCCTTTTATAGGTGGGAGGGGCGGCCAAGGGGAGGGCAGTCCCTCCCCAAGTAGGCCTTGGTTGGCGCGCCGGCTTGGAGGGACTCCTCCCCCAAGTCGGTTCCAACCACCTCTTGCTTGTTTCCCACAGTTTCCTGTTTTAGCCGTTTGACTTTTAAACTGGCCATTTGACTTTTCTGTTTTAGGATTTAATTTAATCCTTTATTTGGAATAGAAAGAACACTTAGTACATGATGCAATCATTCAATATGTAATGACACATTCATGTACCCTCCCCAGTCTTGGGACAATCCGGAACCTTCTAGAACATTCCCGATGAAAACACCGGAATCATTTCCGAACTCCGAAACGGGACTTTCCTTATATGAATCTTATTATCCGAACCATTACGGATCACCTCGTGATATACCGGATCCCATCCGAGACTCCGAACAACATTCGGTCTCTTTCTCATAATACCATAACTACTCAAACAACGTCGAATCCTTAAGTGTGTCTCCCTACGGTTCGTGAATTATGCGGACATGATCGAGACACTTCTCCGAACAATAAACAATAGAGGAATCTGTAAATTCATATGGCTCCCACATATTTCTACGATTACTTTGCGATCGAATGAACCACTTACATACGATACCAATTTCCCTTTGTCTCACGATAGTTTACTTATCTGAGGTTATGATCGTCGGTATCTCTGCATACCTAGTTCAACCTCGTTACTGATAAGTACTCTTTTCTCGTTCCCGTGATATGTGATCCCTTGTGAGCCAGTCACATGCTTGCAAGCTAATTGGATGACATTCCACCGAGAGGGCCCAGAGTATATCTATCCGTCATATGGATGGACAAATCCCACTCTTGATCCATGTGTTTCAACCAATACTTTCCGAACACTCAATGCCACCTTTATAGCCACCCAGTTACGGTGTGGTGTTTGATGTCATCAAAGCATCCATCCGGTAAAGGTGATATGCATGATCTCATGGTCGAAGGAATTAGGTTACTATGTATCAGAAAGCATATAGCAATTGAACTATTGAAATGACTTGATCTCTATGCTACGCTTATCTATAGGAGTATGTCCACCATATCATTCTCCTAACGATATGATCTTGTTGTTGATAACATCTCAATGTTCATGATAGGGAAACCACAATCATTAATCAACCAACAAGCTAGTGAAGTATAGAGGCTATACTAGGGACTTCAAATTAAGTTTACAAATCACACAAGTATTAATGTTTCCTTGTTAATACTATTATAGCATGAATGTAAACATTTATCATAAACACAAAGATATAATAATAACTATATTTATTATTGCCTCTAGGGCATATCTCCAACAATAGGTTCGCCTTAAGCCCCTCTTTCGAACACAACCATCCTCGCGAGCCCGCGTTTCATCAATCGATGGATTGATCACTGATCTGAGAATATCATCCCGTGCTGACGTCACCTCGAAGTCATGCTTGCGTTGAGTCCACAGGTTTGACCATTCCTTGCCCGTGTGGCATATGACGTGGCCCCTGGCCCATCTGTCATTGTTTGTGAGTATGTACAACTCCAGTACCAAAAACCTTAATCAAACTGGGTATGCCATGTGGCTTGTGGCCCACTAGTCAGTGACTAGGGTTGGTTTATCTTAGGTATAAAAAGTCTTTTCTGTTTAGGAATTAGATTAAACATTATAAGATCAAAAATAAATATTTCTTGAAATGTAATAAAATGATTAACTCTTGTTTAATTAATAACTTTTGTTTTATAATTCAGAAAAATGTGTTTAATATATGAAAATTTTCAGAAAAATAAACTCTACAACTTAAAATTATTATCAAACATTAGTTTGTTAATTATTTAAATCATTATTATTTAATAATTTTTTATAAGTAATAAAACTTTGATAATTCATATTTTAATAATGGTAAAATGTTAAAAATATAAATAAGATACCAAAAATCTAAAAAATAAAAAATAATACTTTAAAACAATAATCATACATTATTGTTTCACTTAAATAAGTATTTATTATTTATTAAGTATTTATAAAGTGATAAACCTTATAAAAATCATATCTTATTATTTATAAATCACAAAAATATATGTAATATACCAAATGAGCACAAAAATAATACCTACATGTTTAAAATATAATATTCTATTTTTGAGGTCAAGAAAAATTTAAAACTCTTTAACCACTTGAAGTTAAACCTATTTCCTTAGTTAATAATTCATACAAGGGTGAATAAAAAATTCTAATATTTATAAAATTAGCCAATTAAGTATAATCAATTGTATTAGTCCTAAATATTTATAGTATGAAGTCAAAATGGTTTAACATATTTTAAATACAATTTTATTAAATTATCCTTCAACCATAAGCGTAGATTATTTTATAAAAAGATCCTTATCCAATCTAAAATCTCCAAGTATAATTTGTAGTAAAATAATACCTATTCCTTTACTTTAACCACAAGTTTATCAACATACCAAAACACTATAGTGAACTCATAAGCAATTAAGTAACTTTACTCCATTGTTTACAAACTATAACCACTCATCTATAAAAAGATAAAAGTATCTATTCCATTATAAAATTAAGAAACCACTACTCAAATAGAAGTAATACCATTCTTAAATAACTTTAATGAAACATTATGCAGTGAACAAAGTATAAATATAATGAGCATTACACCTAAAGTCCATCTATATTTTTAAAGTTAACTTTAGTCTACAAAACTTTAAGTATAATGCTAAAGACCTTATTATGTGTTTTATAGTTAACTTTGGTCTATTATAATTAAGTCGTAAAGCATCTCAAGTCCAAACTATTCAAGCAAGCACAAAAAACCTCGACCACATTTGATTAACTACAAAGATTGTTTAGACCATAAAAAAGAAATCTTTTCTTCAAATGTTATTCTTTTTGCCACTTCAGTCAACAGATGACAATTAATCGTAATCACATTACTTTATACTTTACTTTTATACTTAGGATTGACGATACTTAAGTTCTTTATAATGACACTACTTGTAAAGTAAAATTTTGAAGATAAACAATTATAGTATAAGCAATCTTGAGTAGCATTTCACATTTGTGTGTATCTCATTGTTTTATGATATTATAATTACATGTTGTATCACACACTCACAAGCCTTAATAAGAAGCACAAGTGTGAAGCTTATCTAAAAGTACAACACAATTGAAAGAAACCATTACCACTATACAAAACCTAGATCAACGTTATCACCGGGATTCACGTTTATAAAGTGCATTATATTACTTATGCATAAGAGCATCTTGCTTCTTTAAACGTTAGTACTTACCGGACCAATGATGTTGATTTCAGATATTGGATCTTATATTGTCTCGAAGACCGTGAGTGCATAATCTTGCAATCACAAAAGGCAAGTTCACACTTGCTCCTGTCCTTTGATTATTTTCTGTAAAGTATTTTGCAAATCCAGTGTTGTCATCACCTGCATTTGAAAAAGGTCAGAAAATACTATTTGTCATAATAATATGATTATAGGTTATTTACCATGATGTAATAACCTACTATGAAAGTTCCGGTGGTAAAGGAACATATTATCTAGGACTTGACAACCAATGTCGCCAGTGATTCTTGCGCCGTATATCACGCGTTAACCATGAGATTTGGAATGGGACGGAGAAGTCAGCTGTATCTTTTCCCTCTCGCATGGAGTCGGATGTGCGGGTCGTGGCTGTTATCTCCATAGCGTGCATTTATTGGTAATTCGTAGGAGATATGCGGCATATGGGTGGGAGCCCTCAACGTCCCATGATAGTTCCGGCATCTGAATGGTCTGTACTGCCAATTGTCGTAATTCAATAGGTGGGCTGATGTACACTAAGGAGACATGCGGGGTCGCGGAGAAGGCAGTGATTGGCTTGGGTATTAGTCTGGGCCTCACACCAAGGAAGTTTGAACGGGTTCGCGGACCGGATGTGCAACAAAGCTAAGATATCTCATGGGTAAAGTAACGCACCTCTGTAGAGTGTAAGAACTGTAACTTGTTACTCCTTGTTTCGGGAAGGAGCTGTGAACGCGGCGGGAAAGGAACTCCATGAAAGTTCTGGTAAACCCGTGAAGGCTGACAGACATAGCTTTTCAGAATAAAAGCAACCTTTGAAGAAATGTTTAGGAAAACCTGCATTGCCTACGACCTATGGTCTCTGGCTATAGATATAGTGCATCAAACACTCCTTTTCTAGTGAACTTGCTGAGTACACTCATACTCAACATATCTTATTAACCCTTGCTAGATTCTGAAGCCAGTATAGACGACGTCTACATCACGATATGCTCCAGGAATCATCACCAGAAGCTAAAGCTCTTCAATGAAGTCAAGAAAGTCAACATATACATCAACTCGAGTGAATACGAAGTTACTGATTAGATAGGAATATAATCTCTAGCCATAGAACCTATTTATGTAGCGCATTGCAATAGCAACAATGCATGCCCATTATTTAAAATACTAGTCATAATAGTATGATAGTTTTTGAGTTGTTTATTTCTGATTCTTCTTTGTAAGAAGTTTCTTTCTCTCTCTTTAACCTAGAGTGTTCTCTGGATCTTGTGTAAAGAGTTGAGTTGTAACCTATAGTCATGTCTTGGACCTGCTGTGTTTCTGTTGTACCACACTGAGGGGTGTAATACTAGTGAACGGTGTTTCGTTGGTGTTATGTCAATGAATATAGTGTACTAAATCATGCAGTGGTATGTTGGGTCACCTTACCCTCGTACCTAGGGAGCTCCCTTTCCTGCCGGTTAGCGAAGAAGGCATTCCAGGTGTCGTAGTTGTCGGGATCCTAATGGGGATCCATCCGCTACTCCATCATGAGCTCGAGGTAGAAGTGGTTCGTGATGGCCGCCTGGCGTGCGGAACCTTGAGGCATAGGATGGGCAGGAACTCCTCCAGTGCTCAGCATCCATTCAGCGAGCAGCCGGTAGCCCAACGGACATGCGTAGCTGGAGGCGAACAACGGCTTGGTCTCCTCGAGGGTCAGAATTGCCCAGTATGCATTGTCCATTGTTATGAGAGATGAAGGTGTGGATGTGTGGATAGACATGGCGCGGTCGACCTAGATATAGAGGGAACATGCAGGAAAACTTGGCGGGAAGCGGTGGGAAATTGCGGGAAATATCTTTAGTCCCGGTTAGTGACTACAATTGGGACTAAAGGCTCTAGTCAGAGGGAAAGGGCAGGAAATATTGGTGGGAAGCGGTGGGAAATGGAGGGAAATATCTTTAGTCCCGGTTAGTGATTACAATTGGGACTAAAAGCTCTGGTCAAAGGGAAAGAGCGGGAAAACTTGGCGGGAAGCGGCGGGAAATGGCGGGAAATATCTTTAGTCCAGGTTAGTGACTACATATTATATTAAGATTCTTTATATTTTTCTTATAATAATAGACATCTTATTTGTATTATTTGGATCTTTACAATAGTAGATATGATTTTTCAAAGTTTTATATTTGATATGAATAAAAAATGAAAATTTACAAATGACACAATTTATACATGATGCAAACAGATGTATGGATATTATATTAAGATTATTTATATTTTTATGATAATAATAGACATATTATTTGTATTATTTAGATTTTTACAATAGGAGATATGGTTTTTCAAAATTTTATATTTGATTTGAATAAAAAAATGAAAATTTACAAATGACACAATTTATCCATCATGCAAAAAGATGTATGGATATTATATTAAGATTCTTTATATTTTTCTTATAATAATAGACATATTGTTTGTATTATTTGGATTTTTACAATAGTAGATATAATTTTCCAAAGTTTTATATTTGATTTGAATAAAAAATGAAAATTTACAAATGACACAATTTATACATGATGCAAACAGACGTATGGATATTATATTAAGATTTTTATATTTTTCTGATAATAATATACAAGTTATTTGTTTTATTTGGATTTTTACAATAGGAGATATGATTTTCCAAAGTTTTATATTTGATTTGAATAAAAAAAATGAAAATTTACAAATGACATAATTTATACATGATGCAAACAGATGTATGGTTATTATATTAAGAATCTTTATATTTTTTGATAATAATAGACATATTATTCCTTTTATTTGTATTTTTACAATAGGAGATATGATTTTCAAAAGTTTTATATTTGATTTGAATAAAAAAGAAAATTTACAAAAAAGACACCAGTCCCGGGTGGTGGATGGACCCAGGACTAGAGGGTGCCTGCGCGCGGGAAAACGAAGCGGACGAAAAAACCCTCTAGTCCCGGGTCATGGCTTAACCCGGGACTAGAGGGTGGGTCTTTAGTCCGGGGTTAAGCCACGGCTTAGGACTAGAGACCCTCTAGTCCCGGGCCTTGGCTTAACCCGGGACTAAAGGGGCGTGTCTTTATATATCGCGCGCCCGCCCCTGGCATGCCCACCCAACACTTAGCAAGATTTGACGACAATGAACAGACGACGCACGAAGAAGAATAGACGACGACGCAGGGGAGGTGCTGCCCGCCGGCCAACTCCCGCGCCAATGTCCTTGTCTATGGTCATGTCGCTGGCGCCGAGTCATTGCGAGCCATGCCGCCTCGCCTCGTTCCTACCCTTGCCGCGTTGCCATCTTTGCCTACTCATAATAGTGCCTCACACCGGAGGTGGTTTTATTAGTAGTAATTTTTCTAGCTATAGTTATGTTTTTGGTTATTAATATTTATTATTTGTTTATATTTGTTAGTATTAATATTTGTAGCTAGTAATTTAGTTATGTTTTTGTATAATTTGCTTAATTAGTTAGTAGTTAGTGTAGTATTAATTATATATTTTTCTTAATTATTAGTATATTTAGGGTTTTGTAGTAATATTTATTATTATTAGTAGTAGTAATATAGGGTTTTGTATAAATGCTATTATTAGTATATTATTAGGAAATGTTAGTAGTATAATATTGATATTATTAGTATATATTATTAGGAAATATTATTTTGTGGTAATATTATATTATTAGGGTTTTGTATAAATGCTATTATTTTTAGTATATTATTAGGAAATGTTAGTAGTATATTATTAATATTGTTAGTATATATTATTAGGAAATATTATTTTGTGGTAATATTATATTATTAGGGTTTTGTATAAATGTTATTATTATTTAGTATATTCTTAGTATGTTATTAGGAAATGTTAGCAGTATATTATTAATATTATTAGTATATATTATTATATTTATTATATTATTAGGAAATGTTTATATAATATTTTTTCTAACCTGTTTAACTCTCTTTCTGTTATAGTTAAGTCATGAATCATGATCGAAGTGGTGAAGATCTTCTTCAGGGCATGATAAGAGGTGAAATTCCTCTTATAACTACTGGTGAAGATGTCGAGCTTGAGGAAGAGGTTTCCTCATATCTGAATCCATCCGGTGATGGACTAGAGGAAGACCTGATGTACGAAGGGCAAGACCGGACGAACGAAGGGCAAACAAATAACAACAATGATGGCCCCTGATACGCCCAATTTGCATCACCTTTCTATATCATAATTTACCTCTATTCATTGATGTTTGTCTTATTATGAGGTATTACTTATGGATTTTTCATCTGTTTATGCATGTTGGATGATTCCTGGAGGATGGACTGCCGGAGTCTGGATTCTGATGGAAAATAAGGCGTTTCGATGCAATTTCGCGAAGATCAGAAAAATACCAGAAAAATATGGAAACATATTATTTTACTAGAAGACGAAGGAAGCTAGGAGGGACGAAGTGGGGCCTCAGCGGGCCCACCTAACCCCGTGCCTAGGGCAGGTGTGTCCCACCTGCCTGGCCTCCGACTCCGCCCCTTCGCCTATATCTTCCCTATGGAACCCTAATACCAGGGGAGCGACCACAGATAGATTTCCGCTGCCTCTAGGGGCGGAAAACACCGAGAGAGAAAGATCTCTCCGGCAGACAGATTTCTGCTGCGGGAATTCCTTCTCGGAGAGGGGAGATCGTCGCCATCAACACCGTCCTCAAGCTAGGCTTCATCGGGATCATCATCATCATCATCGACACCATCATCTCCACCAGCACCACCATCACCACTCCGTCCTGCTGTAACAATTGTGTTGGATATTGCTTTAGTTCTTAGGGGAAACTTTCTCGGTGTTGATTACTATTGTTGTTGATGCTTGTGAATGGAACCATTGGATTATTGTCTATGTTCAGATTGTTATCCATTATCATATCATCTTTGATCTTTATCCATATGATGTCTTGTGAGTAGTTCGTCTTGTTCTTGAGGACATGGGAGAAGTCATGTTGTTAGTAGTGAATCTATCTTGAGTTATTATTCAATGGTTTAGTATTAAAGTTGTGGCGCTATTCTTCTAATGGTGTCATGTGAACGTCGACTATATGACACTTCACCATTTATGGGCCTAGGGGGATGCATTGTGTATTTGTCTACTAATCGTGGGGTTACCGGAGTGACAGAAACCTGAACTCCCGTTAGGACACCTTTGCACAAGGGATTGTAAGATCTCAGAGTTTAAGGCCGTGGTTAGATTTATATCTTAATTATGTTCCTGTAGTTACGGATGTTTGAAGGGGGTTTAATCAGAAGTATGTATTAGTCCTAGGAAGGGCGGTATGTTAGCACAGGTTCACCCACACAACACTTACAAACGCCAAAGAAGAGTACTCAGCTATTTGAAGCGAAAGCACTTGACATAATTCCCATGTGTCCTCGAGAACGTTTGGTCCTTATAAGTATTTCCACCGGCTTGTCCTTTGCTAAGAAAGGATTTGGCCACTTGCTCCGTTTGTTCATTACCTTTGTTACTTGATCCTTGTTTTGTTGCTTTGTCAGAAAACCACTAAATATCCATTTGCTAAGTATTCACGGGGATTTCCTACTCCATACCACTATTCAGCACTTCTGCTCCTCGTTGGGATCGACAGTCCTATTTATCAAAAGTACCACGATACACCCCCTATACTTGTGGGTCATCAGCCCCTCGACAGGATCCGCCGAGGTATATATATATATTAAGGCTTGTGTTACCTCTATGCATTAATTGACCTGGATATCTATATATATATATATATTAATCACTCTCTCTTCTTCTTTTAGCCCACCGGATCGAAGCGATCGACGTCTTGAACGAAACGAGGGCCGAACAGAAAGTTGGATGGTAATTAGAGGTTCACCATAGAAGAAATAGATGATAATGGACAACCGATTGCTTTAGATAAGCACTAGAGGATATTTACAAATCAATGCGGGGTGATTATTAGGGACAACCTTCCAATAATCATTCAAGAATGGAATTAGTCAAAGAAACCAGGTGAAGAATCTTACAGTTATGTCAATGATGATGCCAAAGATGAACTTTGGCAGAAGCTCATAGCGCATTTCATACTACCTCCAGAGTATGAAGAATTTGAGGCAGATGGTATTAGCCCAAGGCCGGGTGGGCTTGAAAGAAGAGCGAAAGTCAATGAGTGGGCTCTAATGAAGATGGCCGAACTGTATCAGAACCACAAGAAAAGTTTATATGCGAAGTATGTCGCGAAAAAGAAAACTCCAGACTTCTTAGGAGCAAACGAGAAGTTGAGAGAACAGTGGCCCGATTTTTTAGCGTACAAGCAATATGCTGTAGAAAAGGCAAAGTCGGCCATGAATGCACTAAATGTTGCCAAAAAGAAATACCATCATAAAATGGGGACATGTGGCTACAAGAGTGTCGTGCCTAAGTGGGAAACTATGGAGTGGGACATGGGGGCTAGAGGCATCACTCCTGGTATAGATGGATGGCCCGAGAGGTCAAAGCACTGGTGGTATGGGCACGGGGGATCATTGGACCTAGAAACAGGGAAGACATTATTTCATGAAAAAATTCTTGAACCCTCCAAAGAACTTGTTAAAGCAGTGAACGAAGCTCAATTGAGAATGTTCCGGCCCGAGAGAGAGAATTACGAGTTAACACGTGCCCTCGGGAATCCTAAAAAGGGTGGACGAACACGAGGCGAAGGCGTCGGCGTTACGTGGAAGAAAGGGTTTCCCCAGTACGATGATAGTTACAGAAGCCGTCAGAGAAAGAAGGACCGGGACGCAGACCGGATCTTGAAGGTAGAGAAGGACCTAGATGAGATGAAGAAGCTCATGCAAGAAGTTAGCCAAAGGTCGTCAACTCAGCCGCAGGCTGATTATCCTACATTGGATCTTAGCCAAGGGAGAAGCAGTATGGCTTCCACGGAGGTCCAGGCTGATGATCAAGCACTGCTGGATGATGCACCGGCTCCTCGCTACCCCGTGGATGATGTCAGAGAGATGGAACAATGTGAGATACATTAGCCAATGAACAACCTGTCCTTCAAGGTGGCGATCGTCACTCCTTTAACTTTTCTACCTGGAGCACTCCACCATTCACTTTCGATTCCACCTGGCTATGCTCGTGTCAAGGTGGATGACATAGTGGAGGAATTTGCGGACCTGGAGATTGACATCGCTACGCCTAAAGGCCTTACAAAACTAGGAGATGTCAAGCGCAACATCATTCTATGGAAGAAGAAGTACATCAAGTTTCTAGGCTCGGCGCCAAAGCCACCAACTCCAAGGAATCCAAGTCCACCCTTCCATGATGATCGTCAACCTCCAAGTCCACCCCGCCCCGATTATCGTCCACCCTCAAGTCCACCCCACCCCGATGTCGATCGTTACAGTAGGAGTACATCAACTCGATCTTCGCCTCTGCGCAATACTCGATCTCCGCCTCCGTTCAATACTACCTCGTCAAAGAAACGGAAGGTTGCCGCTCCCCCGCGCCCCACATCAAAGAAAGGTAAAACAACAAAGATAGTCGACATCCCGCCAGCTCTTCCAAAGAGACCATATGACAAGACCGATGAGAAAAATGCCGCGGATGTGGATTCCCAAGTTAAGGATTTTTTTGCACCCAAAAAGCCTAAGCCAAAGCCGGTATTTAATGAAAAAACCAAAAAGTGGGGTAGGTCCTTTTTGAGCAACCAACCCAGATATCGATGAATCTGGAATCAGACTATGACCGGAAAATTCTTAAGCAAGCAAAACAGAAAAAAATAAGAAGTGCAAAACGCGGGAAACAAGTTGCCCATCTCGGACAACAGAAGATTCAACCCCCCCCCCCCCCCCCCGCTCAAAGTGATTTCAGATATCGACAAGTCCTTGAGAGCCGAACTGGATAAGGACATGCTAATAATGGACCCCAGAGCCAGTATTGTTGCTGCACTATTGGACATCAATGTATCAGAGGCCAAAGCATGTGCTGCCAACGCAAATATGTTTCTTGGTCAATTTTTAGGCTATAAATATGCGCCAGCGGGTCAGATAGTACGACAGTATGTCCAAGGAGAGCCTCTAGTCAGTTATGAGGATCTCACACATCTGTCCACACATATGCGAAATCTGCACACATGGTACATGTTGCAACCAGAAAAAGGCACCACAGAGATTGGTTTTTGGTGGACGTTAGAAAGTAGCACCACTTCAAACCATACTCGATACAGGTTCAAATGACCGAAATGTTCCAGTTATACAATCAGCGTGCCCTCGATAATCTATCATTGGTTGCTACTGTCTGTAAGTGATTTATTTTTGTAATTAAGTCTGTATCTTAGCTCGTTCATTGCATTTAATATATTATCCTGACTATATATACTTTTGTACGATATTATATTCTGCAGAATGAAGATGCTTGAATGCAAAAGAGCTAGAAGATATGACGTTGGGTTTATTAACCCATATATCATTAATGAATATACGTTAAAGAATCACCCCAACGACGTGGAGAAAGAACTGTGCATGTTCTTAACCGAGAATAATTTTGTTAAGGAAATACTATTTCCTTACAACTTCAAGTGTGTGTTTCTATCTTGTACACATTTTATTTTTGCTTACTCGATGTTAAGTGCAATTGATGAGCTATGCATGTATGCTTATGTAAACGTCCGCAGATTCCATTGGATCTTGCTAAACATTCAAGTTGACAAGTCCCTAGTTGAATTCCACGACTCATTAAGTTGGGACCAAGAGCAATGGAGCGACATGAAAGCAATACTCCATAAGTAATTTAAATTATTATCGCATTATATCGGCCTCTTTCGTTCATTTCCTGATATCAAGTAACTAATAATTCCTTTGTTCATTTTTTTGCCGAGCAGGTGTTAGACACAGTTCATAGAAAATACTAGGTCCATTCAAAGAGGAGCTAACTTATAAAATAGTGAAGAGTTTACAACAGCCACCGGGAACTCATTTATGTGGATTCTTCATCTGCGAGTACATTCGCGAGTTGACCGGTGAGAGGAAAGTTGATTCACATTATGTTCACGGTTTGCGGGAGAATCTAGAGCCAGAACAACGCATACGAGCAATTCAAGAGGAACTGGCGGGATTTCTGATGAAGGAGGTCCTTGATGTACATGGAGAACATTATGTGGATGACACGGAACTCGATATGCCTTAGTGATATCTATGTAGTTGATATGATATATCATCAATGACCATGTAATTTCAAAATATTTCTTCCTTTTGATATGATTGAATATATGTATGCTTGCAAGGGATCGAATATTAATTATATAGATGCATCAACATGTACAATGTATGTAGTATCATAGAATAATTTTAATGAAATATATGTTTGAAATTATAATGAAACACAAAACGAAAAAGGAACAAAATGGCAAAAAACGAAACACACAATCTCTGCCGCGACAGAGAAACACACGAATTCTCTGCCGCGGCAGGAAGCCTTATAGTCCCGGGTGGTGTTACGATCCGAGACTAGAGGGGTTCCGCCCCCGCCTCGCGGAAACTACCACGTGGTCGTCTCTAGTCCCGGGCGGTAGCGTGCCGGGACCAGAGATGGGGACCTCTAGTCCCGATTTGAAAGTCCCGGGTCCAAAACCGGGACTAGAGCCCATTACGGCCTAGGACTACAGGCCCGTTTTTCACCAGTGTCCCATCCCACATCCTCTCAGTGCTCCAGGTTATAGAAGGGTATCGAGTAATTTTCTACCTTGATTGAAGCACACCAAATGCTCGCTCCACATCCTTCCTAGCAGCCTCTTGCTCTTTCATAAACCTCTTGCACTTCTCATCTCTAGGATTGCGGACTGTCGTCACAAAGGTGGCCTAGGAGGGGTAGATACCATCAGCAAGATAGTAACCCATATCATATGGATTGCCAATGGTCTGATAAGAAATTTGTGGGGCATTGCCTTCTGCCAGCCTAGCAAACACCAGAGACCGCTGTAGCACCTTGAAGTCATTGTCTGTGTTGGATTTTTTTTTCCTAAATAGGCCTAGCCTATTTATTATATGCTAATAAATTCCTGAAATCCTAGAGTCTTATTTGGTCCATTCATGCAAGGTAAGACGTGGGACAAAAGTTTAGTCCTAAATTACTAGTTGAGTGGAAGTTGGACTAGCTTATAAGGAGAGCTCTTCCATTACTTGTACGAGCTTGAGAAGAGAAGCAATATACACGCGCGCCCCTCCTCCTTCTCGCTCGCCTTGCCTTGTCATGACGCGCGCCGCGGGTTGCGTGTTGCGGGAATCTCGCCGAGCTGAGCTTTATTTTGCCACACATGAATGGTATATGAACAGTTGCTCGAGTCTTCAACTTCCGCCTCTCATATCCTGCGCAGCCTGTCTGCCTTCTCTCTATGCCTATAAGAGAGAGGCCACGCCATCCTGTCTTGCAGCATGCACCGTGAGACAGGATAGTAGGCCTCCGAGACCTAAGGACGACAATTTTACCCATGGGTAAGGGTACCCGTGGGTACAGTACCCGCATGGGTAGGGTATGGGCACACTTTTATACCCATGGGTAATACCCATACCCTACCTGTTATGTCGTGGGTACGGGCACGGATATAGACTTGTACCCATGGGTATACCCATACCCATACCCTGCCTATTTAAACTGACATGTCAAACTTACCTATAGAGTTTGAACCTATGCGGCCGAGAAGCCTAGGGACGAGTATGAGATTGCCACTTCTAAACTTTAATTTGATACTTTCATGTACTCATCTATTATTAGTAAGTAGAGATTATTGTCTTTTTCAAATATTCTATTGATGAAAGTAAATTTTTGAATAACTTATATACTATTGGATATACCTGTCGGGTACCCAATGGGAATGGGTACCCGCCGGGTATGGGTATGGGTAAAGTTTTATACCCGCGTGTATGGGTATGGGTAAGCTTTTGTACCCATTGGCTACATGGGTATGGGTATGGTATTGCTCTACCCTGCCCATACCCTTACCATTGTCATCCTTACCGAGACCCCACTCCTTCGAGTCCTGTATGGGAGAAGGGCGATAAGGTTTTTGGGGAGCGCTATTGGCGCGACTACTGGCTTCATCACGGACTCCTTGACGAATAGCGATAGCGCCGACGTCTTCCCCAACAATTACTTCTTCCCCGACATCAACAACCTCTTCCTTGATGACATGGCTGATGACGGTACCAACACGAACGCTGGTGGTTCCTCTGTAGTTGTTGTGATGTACATCCTCTTTCTCAACCTTGTTCCGATCGTATCTCAAGTTGTATGCCTTGCAATCCGTTGGTTATCTGCCTTAATCTGTATTCGTTATTTTACATGATTAGTCTAATTTCTATTAATCTATTCATGTTTTATCTAGCATTTATTATGGTTAATTCTCTTGGTAATTTGCTCTTTTATTCAACAATCCAAAAACCTTGTTTTTTGCAATTTTCCCCAAGTGGGTTTGTTGCTTCTATAAAGCCACATGTTCTTGAAGGTGTCAATTACAAACAATGGTGTGCGAGAGTAGTGCTCTGGTTTCAGACCATGAGCTGCTATAACACCATCTATGACGCATCTGAGGGAGATCTTAATCCTGTTAAGGAAGAGGCGTTCCAAAAACTTGATACCATTTTCAAGGCTGCCTTGATCAGCATTCTTGGCGACAATATTGTCGATTCATATCTATGAATTAGCAACGGTAAGGATATGTGGGATGCGCTAGAGAGAAAATTTGGAGTCTCCGATGCTGGTAGTGAACTGTATGTCATGGAAAAATTCTATGACTATAAGATGGTTGATGACCGCCCCATTGTGGAGCAGGCTCATGAAATACAGTCACTTGCTAGGGAGCTTGAGCACTTCACTTGTGTGTTACCGGACAAGTTTGTTGCCGGAGGCATTATTGCCAAGCTTCCCTAGTCATGGAGAAATTTTTCTACTTCTCTGAAGCACAAGAGACAAGAGTTTTCCGTGACGGATCTCATTGGGACTCTTGACGTGGAAGAGAAAGAGAGAGCAAAAGACACACGTGCTCGAGGTACCGAGGGAGGTTCTAATGCCAATCTGGTACAGAAAAGGAACTTACAGCCTCACAAGTTCAAGAACAAGGGCAAGTTTGATGGCAAAGGAAAGTTTGATGGAAAGAACAAGGCCTCATAGTCTACCAGTTTCAAGAAAAAGACCGATAAGAAGAAAGGTGCTTGTCATGTGTGCGGTGATCCTGATCATTGGGCTCCTTTTTGTCCCAACCGCTTTGAGAAACGCCAGCATGGGAAGGGCAGCAAGACTGCTAATATCGTCATGAGAGACGTTGAGATGAAAGATGTTGGGTATGGTATATTACCTACCATTAATTCATTATGTTATTCTCCTGATTGGTAGATTGATACGGGCGCTAATGTACATGTTGTAGGGGTTCGTAGCATGGAAAACAAAAAAATTCTACCGCATGAACACACAATCAAGATCTAATCTATGAACAAGCCAAGATCTATCTACTGGATTGTAGCAATGATTTGATAGAGTACTAAACCTCGAAGATCCAAAACGATTAATGATGACTCCTTTATGGCGCCAGAAAACATGGTGCTTGATGTGGAGTCTTGTTGGGAACCCCAAGAGCAAGGTGTGAAGAGCACAACAACAAGTCTTCCCTCAGTTGAGACCGAGGTTATCGAACCAGTAGGAGGAAGGAAACATCACATAGGTGTTGCAAGCAACGGGGAGACCTGCACAACACAAACTCAAGACTTTGCCCCAACGAATCAGTGAGGTTGTCAAGCTCACCGGTTTGCTGTAACAAAGGATTAAACATATGGTGTGGAAGGTAATAGTTTGCAGCAAGTAAACAAGTAACAGTGGAGGATGTATCAATGGTAAAGATTGGATCGGGGTCCATAGTTCACTAGAGGAGCTCTCCTTAGATAAACAACATGGCATGAAGGGTAAACAAATTACAGCGGGGCAATTGACAGGAACTGAGCAAGGCATAACTGTAGGGTTTCATAGCATGGAAAACAAAAATTTTCTAACGCATACAAACAAACAAGCCAAGATCTATCTACTAGATTGTAGCAACGAGTCGATAGAATAACTCACCCACGAAGATTCCAAAGAGTTTAACGAGAGCAGATTCTCGTGGGTGATGTAGTCGTACTCTTCCCGATCTCAAGATCGTGAGCGATCCTTCCTGCGTTCGGCGGTGCTCCTTGATCGATCACACGTTTGGTACTCGGCGAAGACCTTCCTCTCCTTGTTCCAGTGAGGTGGAGGTTGTAGCACTCTCCTCGCGATTCCGGCAGCACAACGGCGTGGTACCGGAAGTAGAGGGGAGATCTCGCAGGGCTTCGCTTTAAGCCGGAGCGAGTATGGTGGAGTATGAGAGAGTCCCTCGACGATCTAGGGTTTAGACACGCCAAGGAGGGGCAAGCCGGTGGCTAGGGTTTAGCTAGGCGGCTGCGGCGGTTTGCCCTAGGGCCGGCGGCGGCTATGGAGGCGGCGGCGGCTTGGTACTAGGGTTTAGAGGTAGGAACTTGTGTGTCTAGGAGGGGAGCCCTGCCCCTCCTTATATAGGTGGAGGGGGCCAGCCAAGGGGAGGGGGTCCCTCCCCAACTCGTCTTGGTGGTGCGCCGGCGGTGGAAGGAGGAACTCCTCCCCCAAGTCGGTTTCCACCTCCCTCTCCACTTCCCAAAACTAGTCGTTTGACTTTCAAACTTGGCGTTTGACTTTTCAAACTAGGATTTGAATAAACCCTCTATTCCGTTCAGCGATGACACCGAGTACATGATGCAATCATATCAACTTGATATAACACATTCGTGTACCCTTCCCCTCCGGAGTGCCAGACATTCCGGAACCTTCTAGAACATTCCCTATGAAAACACCGGAACCATTCTCCAACTCTGAAACGAGACTTTCCTTATATGAATCTTATTCTCCGGACCATTCCGGATCTCCTCGTGATATCCCGAATCCCATTCGAGACTCCGAACAACATTAGGTCTCTTTCTCATCATTCCATAACTACTCAAACAACGTCGAATCCTTAAGTGTGTCTCCCTACGGTTCGTGAATTATGTGGACATGATCGAGACACTTCTCCGAACAATAACCAATAGAGGAATCTGGAAATTCATATGGCTCCCACATATTTGTACGATTACTTTGCGATCGAATGAACCACTTACATACGATATCAATTTCCCTTTGTCTCACGATAGTTTACTTATCCGAGGTTATGATCGTCGGTATCTCTGCATACCTAGTTCAACCTTGTTACCGATAAGTACTCTTTTCTCGTTCCCGTGATATGTGATCCCTTGTGAGCCAGTCACATGCTTGCAAGATAATTGGATGACATTTCACCGAGAGGGCCTAGAGTATATCTATCCGTCATATGGATGGACAAATTCCACTCTTGATCCATGTGTTTCAACCAATACTTTCCAAACACTCAATGCCACCTTTATAGCCACCCAGTTACGGTGTGGTGTTTGATGTCATCAAAGCATCCATCCGGTAAAGGTGATATGCATGATCTCATGGTCGAAGGAATTAGATTACTATGTATCAGAAAGCATATAGCAATTGAACTATTAAAATGACTTGATCTTTATGCTACGCTTATCTATAGGAGTATGTCCACCATATCATTCTCCTAACGATATGATCTTGTTGTTAATAAAATCTCAATGTTCATGATAGGGAAACCACAATCATCTATTAACCAACAAGCTAGTATTATATAGAGGCTTTACTAGGGACTCTTATTTTAGTCTACAAATCACACAAGTATTAATGTTTCCTTGTTAATACTATTATAGCATGAATGTAAACATTTATCATAAACATAAAGATATAATAATAACTATATTTATTATTGCCTCTAGGGCATATCTCCAACAATAATAATGCAATTACTAGCCAGAAAGATCCTATGAAGGCTGGGCCCACCCGCGCCTGGGGTGGGTCTGGCCCCCCTGGCTGGCCCCTCCGGCTTTCCTATGGACTTCTTGTTACCCACGGAAAGTAATTTACTTTGACATTTCTCCCGTTCAATTCCGAGAATATTTCTTTACTAACTTTTCTGAAACGAAAAACAGCAGAAAACAGGCATCTGACACTATTGCAAATTGTTAATAGGTTAGTACCAGAAAACATGTAAAAAGCACCTCAAAGTGTAGACAAGTAAAGCAAAGTAGATACTAAACAAGCATGGAACATCAAAAATTATAGATACGTTTCTAAGTATCAGCATCCCTAAGCTTAGCTCCTGCTCGTCCTCGAGTAGGTAAGTTATAAACAGAATAATTTTTGAGGTGACATGCACCCTCACAATAAAGATCCAACCATTTGCAAACATTGAAAGATGGGATCAAAGAACTCTAAACATGTGAATGAAAGATGGAGTTATAACAATAGGACAAAGTAACTATGCATGCAACATGGCAAGCTACAAACAAAGATCATGCATAATACGCATTGAAAAACGTTTGTTTGTTTCACATGCACAAAACATAGCATAGTGGCAATCAGCTTGTCCCTCATAGAGTAGCAATATAATGCATAGGACACCTGCAAAGTTCACAAGGGTGACTAGAAACAAGTAGCACAAGAACAAGTAATAACACAATATGCATCAATTAATAAGCTTTGGAACACTGCACACAGAATGACAACTATGCTCTCTTAATGGTGCCTAAAGGTAGAAGGTGGAGACTCAATAATGGTGCAAGAAAGGCCTTTTTGTAAAGGAAGCAGGGACTACAAGTTTCAAAAATAGATTCCAAAAATTATGGTACTAGTTAGCTTTCAGCCCTCATTGCCCCTATCATAAGAATCTTGAAGTGGTTAAGGTTAAAGTGGCAAAGCTGGAGTATATGCTTGACGAAATATAAGTTGGCAATATCATGCCCCTTGAATACGAGGGCCACACCTCATGCATACTCAAATTTGGGTCCAGGTAAGTTCTTGTCACTATAAGTATTTGCGTATCATTGAGAACCGCCAACGGGGTACCCCTTGCACATGGTACAGGAGCTTTCCCATAACCAAAATGACAAGGCAAGCAGACAATGAGCATCTCAGCAATTCTTCTTATGTACCATTTGAATATGGTTCTTTTTCTCTCTTTCCTCTTTTCTCAATGTGTCTCTTTTTTTATAAGAAGAATGCTTCATAGATGTAACTATGGTGATGCTGCAATTTTCCACCATGATTAGGCATGGCTTATGCTAGCGGCCCAGGCGTTTCACTAACACAGGATACAAACTCCATGGACTTACAAGTTTCCTCTTTATTTCACACCGGTGACATCCATAGACAAAAGAACATGATATCAACTGAGTACAACAAGGTACAAGTGCAATGTTGAAAACATTCCCCGTGACAGCATGGTTCTACTAATTCCAACTTATAAGTGCAAGCATATACAACAAAGTTGTCACAATGGTTCAAGTTTATTAGGGGCAAAGAATAAAGTGTGCCATCAAGTTCGTGAGGGCTTTAATCACTAAGTTTTCACATAACAAAACAGTTTTTAATTCAAAGATAGATGGAAACAAGAATATACTTGGAATGGTGTAACACACCAC
Source organism: Avena longiglumis (assembly GCA_030063025.1). Lineage (NCBI taxonomy): Eukaryota > Viridiplantae > Streptophyta > Magnoliopsida > Poales > Poaceae > Avena > Avena longiglumis. The sequence goes on along the minus strand of CP125977.1, from coordinate 85,105,177 downwards.
CCATAGGAGTTTATAGTGGACACTTTGGAATAACTTGGTTTCTTAAGAGTTAGAAGCATGATTAGAGCTTACTCCTACAAGTGGAGGCTAGCAAAACACTGGGAGCAACCAAATAAGAGAGCAATAATGGCCATAATTATGCAATGCAACAAAGCAAACTAATCAAAGCAAAGAGTGGTACTATAAGTCAAGGACTAAATGATCATAGAGGCTAATGGTGACTTGTCATAGTCATAACATGGCGTGATCATGTGCCAAGTAAACTCAAGCAAAACATCAAAGGAGAATACCATAATACTATGATTTTGCATGCTAAAACAACGCATAATTTCTTCAAGACACACTAAGCAATCCCAATTGTTTGGAACAAGACATGCTACAGAAATAATCACTAAGCATAATGCTAAAACAACACCTAGCATGTCATGCTAAAGTCTAAGTCACAGTCAATGTAAGCTCATCTTGCACTTCAAGCAAGAACTTACTATTCCTTTCCAAACACCAAGCAAACTTATTTGCAAAACAACATAGCGAGAACGGGGGTCCAAACTACTAAATAAAACTAAACAAACTAATCAAAGCAAACGAAAACTAAGACGCTTCAAGAACAACAAAATTGTGCATGAAACAATAAAAATGAAGTGTCTAGACAGACCTGAGATTTTTATTGATGAAGAAGGGGATGCCTTGGGCATCCCCAAGCTTTGACGCTTGTACCTCTGGGATATTTCTTGGGGTGATACCATGGTGGAATCCCCAAGCTTGAGATTTTGTCCATTCTTCATCTCATTGCATCATTCTCTCTCTACACCTGAAATTTTTCCTTCATACAGAACTTCACACAATCTTCATTAGCAACATTAGTGTATTCAAAAGATATTAGACCACTGGCAAAGATTTGGAACAGCAAGGATTTTCACTAAAAACACAAGCTATTGTAGTAACTCCTTCAAAGAAACTCAATTTACCTGAAGAGAGCTCAAAAAGGAATCAATAAGAAGCAAATGCAAATAATGGCAGAAATCTGTCAAAACAGATCAACAGGTAGAAACAATTTTTTTCGAACATCTTATGTTGCTCAAATCAAAAAGTGTTAAACTAACTAAAGTTATCTAACATACTAGTGGATTTATTCGTTAAATTTGAGCTCAATCCTAGTTACAGAGCCTCCTCGCGAATTTTTTTGGTGGAGGACAGAAATCTGTTTCAGGACAGCAACTCCCCAAATCTTATTTCCCTCTCATTAGAGGTCGTTCTTGGCACAAAAAGCAAACAAAAAAGGACAAGGAGAGGTTATTACAGAAGTAATAACTTCCAAGACTCAAGAAAACTCTTGGGTTATCTCCCAACAAGCACTTTTCTTTAACGCCTTTAAGTTAGGCACAAGAAGCAAGAAGAATCAAGTATTTTCAAATGAGGAAGCATTAACATCAAACCTTGCTTTCATAGGAGGAGAAAAAAGCAACTTTTCTCTTCTCATATGGAAGTGTTCAATACATTTCTTGAATGGAAAATCATATTTGATGGTGCCTTCTTTCATATCAATGATGGCACCAACTGTTCTAAGAAAAAGTCTTCCCAAAGTAATAGGACAAGAAGCATTATATTCAACATCCCAAACAAAGAAATCAACAGGTACATAAGAATTGTTAACCATAATGAGAACATCATTAATACTCCCCATGAGTTTTTTCTTAGCATTATCATTGAGTGGGACATCCAAATAATAATATTCTAATGGCGGCAAATCAAGCATTTCATAAATCTTCCTAGGCATAATAGATACACTAGAACAAAGATCACATGAAGCTTTGAGATCAAAGTCATTCACTTGTATATTAATAATGGGTTCCCAACTATCTTATACTTTCCTAGGAATAGAAGCCTTGTGTTTTAGCTTCTCTTCCTTAATATTAACAAGAGCATCTGTAATGTGTTTGGTAAAGGCAACATGCATATCACTAGCATCAGGACTTCTAGCAAGATTTTGTAGGAACATAATCACTTCAGAAATATTGCAACCATCAATATCAAAATCAAACTTAGCATCACTAGTGGTAGGCATAGTAGGAGGAGGAATAGGGGCTACTTGTGGTTTAGTGGTGATAGTGCACACACTATTGTTTCTATCAATTTCAGCTTCCCTTTCCCACCTAGCATGAAGTTGAGCTAACAGCCTAACATTTTCATCAATAGTAACTTGTATGGCATGAGCAGTAGCAAAGGTTTTTTCCATAGTTTCAGGTTTAGCAGCCATTTTATTAACCAAGGAAGTTTGAGTTTCAGACAAAGAGGATATATTTATCTCAACAGTTAAAAGCTTTTCCTCTATAGTCTTATTGAAAGTGGTGTTTTTACTAATAAAGTCCTTGAGCATGACTTCAAGTTCAGAGGGGGCACGTCTAGTGTTATTGTAAGATCTTCCATAGTAATTTCCATTATTAGGAGGATAAGGCCTATAATTGTTGTTGCTACCAAAATTATTCCTATAGGCATTGTTGTTGAAATTATTTTTTCTAATGAAGTTCACATCAACTTGCTCTTATTGAGCAACCAAAGAGGCTAAGGGAACACTATTAGGATCTAGAGGAGCTTTCCCATTAACAAGCATAGCCATAATAACATCAATCTTTTCACTCAAAGAGGAAGTTTCCTCAACAGAATTTACCTTCTTACCATGTGGAGCTCTCTCAACATGCCATTCAGAGTAGTTAACCATCATATTATCAAGGAGCCTTGTTGCAGCACCCAAAGTAAGGCCCATGAAGGTACCTCCAGCAGCAGAATCCAGCAGGTCTCTTGAGGAGAAGTTCAAACCTGCCTAAAAAGTCCGAATAATCATCCAAGCAGTGAGTCCATGAGTAGGGAAATTTTTAACCAAAGATTGCGTTCTTTCCCAAGCAGGAGCAACATGTTCACTATCAAGTTGTTTAAATTTCATAATGTCACTTCTCATAGCAATAATCTTAGCAGGAGGATAGTACTTTCCAATAAAAGCATCTTTGCACTTAGTCCAAGAATCAATACTATTTTTAGGCAAAGATAGCAACCATTCTTTAGCTTTTCCCCTCAAGGAGAAAGGAAAAAGCCTGAGCTTAATAATATCTCCATCTACATCCTTATACTTTTACATCTCACAAAGTTCAACAAAGCTATTAAGATGGGCAGCAGGATCATCAGAACCAGCACCAGAAAATTGTTCTCTCATCACAAGATTCAACAAAGCAGACTTAATTTCATAAAAGGTAGCATCAGGAGCAGGTGGAGCAATAGGAGTGCTTAGGAAATCATTGTTGTTGGTCCTAGTGAAGTCACACAACTTGGTGTTCTCAGCAGAGTTCATTTTGGTAAAGGTGGGCAAGCCAAAAACAACAGCAGTAGCTAGAGCAAGAACTAATTTTTTTTGTGTTTTTGAATAAGGCAAGCAAACCAAACTAAACTAATTTTTTGAGTTTTTTTGAAAAGAGGCAAACAAAACCAAGAAAAAGAAACAAAGAAAACTAAAAACAAAGTAAAGAGAAAGGAAGTGAAGGACTCCCCTAGTGAAGACGTCCTTATCCTCCCCAGCAACGGCGCTAGAAAACTTGTTGATGACTCCTCGATGGCGCCAGAAAACTTGGTGCTTGATGTGGAGTCTTATTGGGAACCCCAAGAGCAAGGTGTGAAGAGCACATCAGCAAGTCTTCCCTCAGTTGAGACCGAGGTTATCGAACTAGCAGGAGGAAGGAAACGTCACATGGGTGTTGCAAGCAACGCGGAGACCTGCACAACACAAACTCAAGACTTTGCCCCAATGAATCAGTGAGGTTGTCAAGCTCACCGGTTTGCTGTAACAAAGGATTAAACGTATGGTGTGGAAGGTAATGGTTTGCAGCAAGTAAACAAGTAACAGTGGAGGATGTATTAGTGGTAAATATTGGACCGGGGTCCATAGTTCACTAGAGGAGATCTCCTTAGATAAACAACATGGCATGAAGGGTAAAAAAATTACAGCGGGGCAATTAACACGAACTGAGCAAGGCATAACAATGCAATTACTAGCCATAAATATCCTATGAAGTTGATTGGGCAATACAACAATCCAACTGCATCTATGACTGGAAGTCCACCTTCAGGTTATCATCCGAACCCCCTCTAGTATTAAGTTGCAAGAAAGAGACAACTGCTTTAAGCAAAGTGTGTAAGGTAAACAGTCCACATGTTCCATGAACAAGAGACCGTTGTTTTCTCCCTAGTAGCAACAACACATCTACAACCGAAGAGATTTCTGTCACTTCCCTTGGAAACTAGAGGCATGAACCCACTATCGAGCATAAATACCCCCTCTTGGAGTCCCTAGCAACTACTTGGCCAAGATAACCACTAGAAACGAAGAGCATGCAAGATCACAAACAAAACAGACATGATAGAAACATAAAGATAAAACCATTAATCAAACCAACATAATAATCTCAATATCCATCGGATCCCCACAAACACAACATGCATGATTAAAAATAGATTAGATCTTGATCATGAACGGAGCTCACAAGATCTATACATGAAAGCACAAAGGAGGAGATACAACCATCTAGCTACTACATGGACCCATAGTCCAAGGTGGAACTACTCACGAATCATACCGGAGAGAAGGCCTCCGGGATGATCTCCCCTCTGGCAGGGTGCCGGGAAGAGCTTCAGATCCCCCCGATCTAGGGACGATGATGGTGGCGGCGGCTACAGACGGTTTCGTGGATTTCTGATCGGGTCCTCAGGGTTTCTGCATCGGGGGCTTCTTATAGGCGAAGGGGCGAGACCGGGAGGCGGCCAGGGCCACCAAACCCTAGCCAGGCGCGGGCCCACCTGCCCCGCGCCTGGGGTGGGTCTGCCCCCCTGGCCGGCCCCTCCGGCTCTCCTCTGTATTTCTTGTTCCCCACAGAAAGTAATTGACTTTGGCATTTGTCCCATCCAATTTCGAGAATAATTCTTTACTAACTTTTCTGAAACCAAAAACAGTAGAAAACAGGCATCTGGCACTGTTACAAATTGTTAATAGGTTAGTACCAGAAAACATGTAAAAAGCACCTCAAAGTGTGGACAAGTAAAGCAAAGTAGATACTAAACAAGCATGGAACATAAAAAATTATAGATACCTTTCCAACGTATCAGTTAACGAGAGCAGATTCTCGTGGGTGATGTAGTCGTTCACTTTCCGATCTCAAGATCGCGTAGACGATCCTTCCGGTGCCGCGTTCTGACAGTGCTCCCGCAGTAGGTCACACGTACGGTACTCGATGAAGACCTTCCTCTCCCTTTTTTAGCAGGCAGCGGAGGTTGTAGCTCTCTCCTCGTGATTCCGGCAGCACGACGGCGTGGTGTCGGAAGTATAAGGGAGATCCTGCAAGGCTTCTCCTAAGCCAGAGCGAGTATGGTGGAGTAGAGAGAGCCCCGACGATCTAGGGTTTAGAGGCCGAGGTTTATAGGTAGCTACCAACTAGGGTTTAGCTAGTTGGTAGTGGTTTAGAGGAGATCTAGGGCAGCCGCATCTAGAAGGGGGCGGCGGCTGGCCTAGGGTTTGGAGGGGTGCGCCAGCTAAGGGGCAAGGTGTAGGCAAGGGGGGACCCTACCCCTACTTTTATAGGTGGGGAGGCGCCAAGGGGAGGGATTCCTCCCCAAACTCCACTTCATGTGGCCGGCCCAAGGGAGAGGGAGGATTCCTTCCCTAGGTAGGAAACCTTCTCTCCCTTCACTTGGAAATATTGTCCCAGTTTGACTTTTTCAAACTTCCCTTTTGAATTTCAAATTAGAGTTTGATTTCTATCTTACATGTGTGTAGCCAAGTCACCTAGGACATGATGCAACCATTCCACTTTATCATGACACATCCATGTACCCTTCCCCTTCCGGATCGGTGAACCTTCTAGACCCTTCCAGAACATTCCAATGAAAAACACCAGAACCATTCCCAAACTCCGGAATTGGACTTTCCTTATATGAATCTTATTCTCCGGACCATTCCGGATCTCCTCGTGATATCCCGGATCCCATCCGAGACTTCGAACAACATTAGGTCTCTTTACTCACATTCCATATCTACTAAACAACATCGAATCCTTAAGTGTGTCTCCCTACGGTTCGTGAATTATGTAGACATGACCGAGACTCTTCTCCGATCAATAACCAATAGAGGAATCTAGAAATTCATATGGCTCCCACATATTTCTACGATTACTTCGTGATCGAATGAACCATTTACATATGATACCAATTTCCCTTTGTCTCGCCATAGTTTACTTATCCGAGGTCTGATCATCGGTATCTCTGCATACCTAGTTCAACCTCGTTACCGATAAGTACTCTTTTCTTGTTCCCGTGATATGTGATCCCTTGTGAGCCAGTCACATGCTTGCAAGCCAATTGGATGACATTCCACCGAGAGGGCCCAGAGTATATCTATCCGTCATATGGGAGGGCTAGGGCTTGGCTTTTGGGGCAGCCCTCCCCTTCTATTTATGAGAGGGGGGCAGCCTTGGGAGGGGTGGGTTTGAATCCAAACCCAAACCCAAGTTGGATTGAGAGAAGGACTCTTTCCTTCTTCCACTAGGAAACCATTGTTCCAGTTTGAATTTTCAAACTTCTCGTTTGACTTTCAATTTAGAGCTTTAATTCTCTCTTGCAAATGCCCAAACCAAGTGACCTAGGATATGATCCAATCATTCCACTTATCCATGACACATTCATGGTCCATTCCCCTTCCGGTCTGGTGAACCTTCTAGACCCTTCTAGAACCTCTCCAATGAAAACATCGGAATCTTTCCCGAACTCCGGAATCGGACTTTCCTTATATGAATCTTATTCTTCGGACCATTCCGGATCGCCTCGTGATATCCCGGATCCCATTCGAGACTCCGAACAACATTCGGTATACCTACTCACATTCCATATCTACTAAACAACATCGAATCCTTAAGTGTGTCTCCCTACGGTTCGTGAATTATGCGGACATGACCGAGACACTTCTCCGATCAATAACCAACAGAGGAATCTGGAAATTCATATGGCTCCGAAATATTTCTACGATTACTTTGCGATCGAATGAACCACTTACATACGATACCAATTTCCCTTTGTCTCGTGATAGTTTACTTATCCGAGGTTTTGATCGTCGATATCTCTGCATACCTAGTTCAACCTCGTTACCGATAAGTACTCTTTTCTCGTTCCTGTGATATGTGATCTCTTGTGAGCCAGTCACATGCTTGCAAGCCAATTGGATGACTTTCCACCAAGAGGGACCAGAGTATATCTATCCGTCATATGGATGGACAAATCCCACTCTTGATCCATGTGCCTCAACCCATACTTTCTGAACACTCAATGCCACCTTTATAGCCACCTAGTTACGGAGTGGTGTTTGATGTCATCAAAGCATCCATCTGGTGATGGTGATTAGCATGATCTCATGGTCGAAGGAATTAGGTTACTATGTATCAGAAAGCTTATAGCAAGTGAACTATATTAAATGACTTAATCTTTATGCTACGCTTAACTATAGGAGTATGTCCATCACATCATTCTCCTAATGATATGATCTTGTTGTTAATAACATCTAGATGTTCATGATCAGAAAACCATGATCATATATTAACCAACAAGCTAATTTAACAAGAGGCTTTACTAGGGACTCTTTTATGTTTACAAATGACACAAGTATTAATATTTTTGGTTAATACAATTATAGCATGGTATGTAAATATTTATCATAAGCGTGAAGATATGATAATAATCTTTTTATTATTGCCTCTTGGGCATATCTCCAACACATGTATGTTCTGATATTTTCATGTTTTCTCATTCGATAGCAAGCATGTATTTGGGCTAAATTGAGTCCAATTGATAAGTACATGTGTTAAATTGTGCAAATTCTTAGTACCATGACTAAATCGAGCTATCCGAACAAGTACAGGGACTAGTGTTATATTTTGCAACATTTGTGTTTGTTTTTGGCAATTTTCTCATATGCAGAGGGTGTTTTTATAAGATTTCAGTCCGCGTGTCATCCATGTCAGCTCAAATTCAACGACAAAAATCAAATTTAGACTAAATTGAATATAATTCATAAGTACACGAACAAAATTTAGCAAATTCTAAGTACGAGAAATAAATCAAGCTAGCCCGACACGTTGAGTATTTAACTCTTCGGGTGGTCGGAGCAGAGTTGGTGTTCGGCCGGTAGGTTAACCACCTCCTTTGCACGGGCGGGTCATCGCCCAACAGATCGCGCTTATCCCGGCCAACCAACACCAACAGCCGTCGCCCTGTGACCGTTGACACGAACAACAAGTATACGCGCAACACACGCCCCTGATGACTCCCACACGACGAACGACAGACATTTATCCCGCGTCTGTCCTCTACTAGGTCTGCCGGTACCACGTTAAAGTCCAATCAGGCCAGCACAGAACGGGAGTAGCTCTTCTCTCAAAAATAATAAAAATATTATTACAAGGATCTTCCCCTACCATGTCAGATAGATGCTGCTGGATAAACAGACAGATACCTCGCTTTTTCTTTTTCTTTTCTTGGCGGTGGTGACACCGTATCCCCCGGCGACAGCGACCGTGGCGACGTCGACGCCGAGCCCCGCATGTTGTTGCGACAACAAATAAAGTTCGTGACGACAGGGACAGAGAGCCACGGTGTTTCTAACAAAAAAAAAGATAAATAAAAGGCGTTTCACTACTTAAAGAATTTTTAATAAAGGGTGTTTTAGAACTTAAAGGATTTCAATAGTTGCACTCATCATGTGCATAACTAAGACACATAATCAGATACAAGTCCAAAGTCGCAAAACAAAATAAAACAAATTACGTATCAGAATGAGAAACTGCAAAAGGCCTAATGTGGTGGAGGTCATACTCCAAAGATTATGCTACCGCCCATGTCCGCTAAACAAGTGACTCGCCTTGTACACACTTTCGTAAACAGGTCGCGAGACTTCACACGACGAAGAGACGGCAAGATCGCGTTCACTAACCCCCAAGACAAGGATGTGCTTGCCGGTCACCATGATGCCCGTCATCCCATGGTGGTCGAGCCTCACAGCTAGGGTATCGAGGGTTGCAGCAGTTTCTCATCCTCCTGCGTAGTGCTGTGCTAAGATAGGTTTGGTCGAGTCAGACAATCCAGCTTGAAACAACTAGATAATCCTACTTAACTTTCGGATATTCCATATCCAATGTTTTGCTATTCCATATCCGGGTGTCATTTCATTTGGTAAAAATTAAATGAAATAAAATTCCCATATCATTTTATTTGCCTGAAATGAAATGACATAGGTACTGACAGAAAATGAGGTTAGGCATGGGATGGAAAGGATGGAATTGACGATTGAATATCTTATCCAATTCCGTGACAGCCAAACGTACTACTCCTTAAAATCATAATTGAATTCTACAATTTTTTACTCTAATACCTAGGAGCCAAATGAGCCCTACGTGTTTAGAGCCCTAGATGAAAGCAACTAGCATGCATAGAATGGTATTGTTGGATGTACCCATATCTATACTGCTCTGGCATAACTTAATGACCGGTAGTGCCTCTAAAGTATTTTTTTTACATGTAATTTCTCCGTTTTAAAATATAAGATGTTTTAGCTTTGTGAAATAAATGTATCTAGGTTCGAAATGAACCTCGATGAACCTATACACTAAAAGTAGTATAAATACATCTTTTTTACAAAGCTAAAACATATTATATTATGAAACGGAGGGAGTAGCTTCTAATAAACCTAGATTTAAACTAAATAGAAGGTGCATTGCAAACGTTTATTGTGATTAAAGTGTTTCTCTTTCTCTTTAGTACGTGGGGTTGGACAAGTAGGGAAAAAGGTGCTGTGAGCACGGGTTTTCTGTATACTGGTATGTGTAACATGTCACCATCATTGCAGGAGCCTGTATGCTCCAGTTTTTTTTAGAGAGAACTGTATGCCATCTCCACCGGAGCGGGTCTGCGTGTATTTGAAACCGTCCAAGCGGATGCGCGTCGTTCGTGTGCGGCGTCTCAGCAGGGCGACCCATCCGGTGAAATTTGTCCTGCTCGACCCATCCATGCATCTAATCTGAGGCTCGGTTGTGTCGGCCCGGACGCGGAGACAACGCAGACGTCATGCCGGTTTGGTGACACGGGCCCATATGTAAGAGAGACATTAGTACTTAACGATAGCTTTTCATTAGATTAAGCCTATCAGTTATAAAAAGGCCATTCAAACTATTTAGGGGGTGCTACTGCTACTGCTGATGCGGCTACGGCTACTCACGAGGAGGACGAGCCGGCAACTACCGCTGCCACGCCGTTACCGTCGCCGCCACCTATCGATCACCGCCCTAGCTTTCCAGATGGCCCGCTGCTGGACGCGTTCGCCGATACGGTCATGAGCCGCGGCCTTTCCCTCCAGCTTCTGCCGGTCCTCCGCCACCCGGTCCGTCAGGGCCTTGTCCATCTCGGCGGCCCAGTGGTCTCTCGCCTCCTGTTCGGCGAGCACCTCCGCCGGAGCCGGAGCCGAAGCACCATTGGGGCCGAATCCTAGCGCCCGTGCTATCTACACGGGGACGGCAAGCGGCGCCTCCAGCTGGTCCACCTCCTTCCCCTCCTCGTCGTCGTCCACCGCCTCCTACGTGTTGTCGGCGTCGACGAGACCCCACGCGGTCGCCACCTAAGCGGCCAGAATCATGCGCTCCTCCTCCGCCGCCAAGTCGGCGACGTGCTCGTGTCGCGTCGCTGCGCACTTTGGCGGCCTGGCGAAGCTCGCGGATGGCGGACTTGGTGGCCTCCTTGGCCACCTCCTCCAGCCTGGTCATGGCCACCTCGTGCGGATATCGTGAAGAGCCGCTGTTGCGGCCTCCATGGCCACCACCTTCACCGCCTCCTTGACGGCGATGTGGTGCAAGTCGTTCACCGCACATTGGGCAGCCACCGTTGTCATCGCCTCCACCTCCACCACCTGCTGCAGCGCACCCTCGGCGACCTCGCCTTCCTTCTCGAAGGCCAGCACCTGCGCATCGCCCATGCGCCGGGCCAGCACTGTGGCCTCGAGGTGCACCTCGTCGACCTCCACGTCCGGGTAGCGGGCGTGGCACATCTCCCGGATCCTTCCACAATGGGTGATGAGGCAATTTGGCTTATTTCAGGAGACCCCGCCACCATACAAGGATACTAGCATAACTCTTCACGGGTGGGTGATCCTTATACCCTAACTAGCTAATTTTCTTGGGTGTCACATGATAGTACTAAGTCGATGAATTTGATTGTAGATTAGACAAGATCAAGCAGAAGAGGGAAAAATATTGGGCTGCATATCATCACAAATATATTCAGAAATTCTATGCAAGGATTGAGGAGATCGAAAACCCGAATGCGATCTCTCATCCCGAGGCGCCGCATGATGCTGCAGCGTTCAATCGATATCTTGAGTGGCTTGGCAATGTGTCTCGTTTGTATCTGCAGTCGCCTTCGTTTGCATCTCATGACATAGTGGAGGATCCTTTTCCTGCTTTTGACGATCTGAGCCAGCTAGAGCACAACATACTTGTCCGAGACGACAGGGGTGCAAATTCAGTGGGGGTTATCCGCTTTGTGGTAAGTATTGTGCTGGGGATTGTTATGTGCAATTATAGCGACGGAATATTGACTATTTTGTTCTTTTGCTAGCGCGAGGAGATCTCAAAACACGTGGATGAGGCCACGGAAGCACTTAAACATCCTCCGGGAAAGGAGTTCGAGTCATCCCTTCGAGCATTTGTGGAGGTATGTGTTCATACCATTCCTAGTTCTATTGTATTTTTACGAGTGCTGAAATGTTCTAACATATTCGTCAATGTCATAGCGGACCAAGCACTGGGTTGTGGATTAGGTGTCTTGCTTGGTTGCCGCACCGTCGAGGACGCATCGCAAGTGAGGTCTTCTAGCCTAGAGGATGATGTACAAGATGAATAGGAGGAAGAGGGCGAGGATGGGGAGGAGGAGGAGGAGGAAGTGGGCGGGGATGAGGATGAGGAGAAAGATGGCGAGGACGAGGATGAATAGGAGGAGGAAGCGGGCGAGGATGAGGATGAGGAGGAAGTTGGACACAATGATATTCTGGACATTGAGTTTGGTCAAATTAAGGTTGAAATCTACCCACCCATGTGTTCTTCACCGCTTGGATGGAGTGCTCGTCCAACCTAACCGTATCCGGGTGATTAAGTGTTATCGCCATATTTTGGCCAACGAAGGAGATGGGCCGTGATCAAGATGGGCTTGGAAGATGCGTATATTCAACGTGTTGTTGGATCGGCCTAGTACGTAGAATTGGGCTAAACTGCCCGTGTATCTTGTATCATAGTAGGTTTCGTTTCAGTTTAGGTTCCGTTTCAGTTTAGGTAAAGATAGAGTTGTAGAGTTATTCCAAAAGTAGAGAGTCTCCGGACTATAAATATGTACCTAAGGTTATCAAGAAAAGAGGACAATCACGTTCACAACAAACACAATCTCGGCGCATCGCCACCCCTTGTTCTAGGGTTTCTTTCGGGTAAGTGTCATGCTGCCTAGATCGCATCTTGCGATCTAGGCAGTATTTTTACTTATGCGTTGTTTGGTGTTACTCGTACTGAAGCCTTGTTGATGGCGAGTAACACTACTATCATAGATTTGTTGAGGCTAGCATCGGTGTTTTTCGCTATAATTGTTTAAAGTTATGCCGCCTCTAGTTGTCTCGCTACCTTTGCACCGTTTCCCAAGTGCAAGGGTAGCACCTTGCTTGATCTTTATTTAGCTGATTCGATCTGTTATGGTTGTGCCTTGCTCGCCAAGGTTCAGTTTGATATCTACGTAGTCAGGCCTTACAAACGGGTTGAACGATCCAGTAGTACGTAAGGACGTAGCTTATTCGTTCTAGAGAAGTTGTTCCGGTAATTGACTTTACGTTGGTTATTAGGCCTCCTCTAGGGTTAATATTCTTCATCTTTTGTACATACCGAGCTCAATTACGTAGGACGTTCCGATACGTGGTGAAAACATTAAACTGTCAGAGATCGATTTAACTTGTAGTGATCAAGCAGAACCTCATGTTATCGTAAATCTAATGCAGAACCATGGGGCAATCGGCTCTAGGAGCCGATTCTGGAAACACAGGAGCCGGTCACGGCTCGAATTTTACGATACTTGTTTACCATGCAGAAATAAATCGGAGCAATCCTTCACCTTCCGACCAGGTATAGGTCGTGGCACGCCTCGAACCAAGCGGGGCGTGTGCGGAGTTTTATGGCGTTGCCCGAGGGACCAGGCCCACCAGATTCAGGAGCCTCCGGCTCTTCGTGTTGCTCGTCGCTGCCGGTGAGTTTTGGCAGCAACACATTCGCACGCGGTGGGACCTTCAACAACGTCTACATCAACATCCGACGCTGCGATAGAGAGCAGACCGATCCACGCATTTAGAGCACAAGAGCACAAGAAGTATGATGAGATCGTAAATCTCTTGACCGATCTCATCTACTCTTTGAGAGGACCCGTAAGCATGGCATCAAGTGGAGGGTTCTCCCAGGGTGCTCTTGATGAGGTGGATCATGCATTTCCTTCGAGGAGCGCACTGAGCTCTCACGGCAGAAGTCAACTACATGGTGGCTCATTCTGCACCGCCATTCGAGAGCCAGTGAACGCTTTGACGAGTCGCGTTCGCGTAGTTTAGGAGATCATGAAACATCAGTACTCTCCGTCGGGGCCTACTTTAGGGACTCACCAGGGAGAAAGACCGCTCCAGACCAGGCCACAGCTGCCATTCACACTTGCAGCTCCAGAGCCGCCAGGAGAAACGGCTTATGTCGTCTACAAGGCTGGAGGCGACCCAGGCGATTGCCAATTCCTGTTTGAGCCGCCTAAGGAAATCCCACACGGATATATATGCACCTACGTGCCGGACTGCAATAACCTGACACGCACCAACCAGATTGCAACCGCAGGAGTTTACCTGGCGGGGTTCCCGGGCGGATCTTCGTGAGCGGCGTTCGAGCAGCGGCGATGCAGGATGGACGCCGACAAACAAAGCGTGGCTAGCCAAGTATGCCATGGAACAAGTCATGAGAATCTAGCCCTGCAGCTCAAGCGAGGAGCAAATCCGTACCATCTGAGAGACCGGTTAAACCGTCAAGAGAAGGAAAATCGGCTATTCAAAGCCGCATTCAACGAGTTTGATCTGATTCCGCTGCCACCCAAGTATCGGCTCCCTGAGTTCTCAAGGTTCAGCGGGTCAGAAGGGTCAAGCTCGATCGAGCACATAAGCCGATACCTGGCACAGCTAGGCATAATTTCGGCATCGGATCAGATGCGCGTAAGGTTTTTTGCGCAATCTCTGACAGGACCAGCTTTTGGGTGGTACACCTCGCTGCCACCTGATTCGATTCATACCTGGAAGCAACTGGAAGAGCAGTTCCACATCCAGTACCATTCAGAGGCTACTGAGGCTGGCATTGCAGACCTGGCGCAGGTGCGGCAGAAGCGGGGAGAAACTGTAGCCGAATACATCCAGCGCTTCAGGACCGTCAAGAACCGATGTTACTCAGCTTAATCGAGAAGGAAGCGAGCGGTGTTGGGTCTCTCGGACCCATCAAGGATCTGGCTTTCAAGTGAGTACAACTCATTGGCGCATGGCCCGAATCGGCGATGTATGAACAGCGCCACCCTGAGTTGTACCAAGACAAATTCAAACGTCCGATAGGCCTGGTCGATGCAGAAGAAGATGATCCTACACAGGACCAGGAAGTGGCCGTAGCTGAATGGGCTCGGGGGGCATATCCTGTATCATGCAAATGGGTGAAACAGCAAGGGCCCGCAAAAGGGTTCGACTTCGATGTGAGCAAAGCCGAGCAGATATTCGATTTGCTACTGAAGGAGAAGCAGCTGAGGTTACCCGAAGGCCACAAAATCCCTACGGCTCAGGAAATGAACGGGAGACCATACTGCAAGTGGCATCACTCGTTCACCCACACCACCAATGATTGCAAAGAGCTTCGCCGCCAAATCCAAATGGCGATAGAACAAGGCCGTCTGATCCTTGGGCAGTTCGCCATGAAAGTGGACACGAACCCATTTCCCGGCGTCAACATGATAGAACTCAGTCGCTCCGCGAGGCGCCAACTGGATTTTTTGTCCGGTGTTAATATGGCAGGGTCTGGGTACCACCATGACACGTACAAGGAGGAAGGTGGCCGCTCTCGGGGCAAAGAAAGAAAGGAGGCTGGTCCATGCGACCGGCCCAGCCACAATGGCAGGCGGTACTTAACAGAGGAACAGGTGAGGAGAGTGCGGTATCAGAAGCCACATTCCGCCCATCTCCTTAACAAGTACGAGCGTCAGTATGACCAACGTCGCCGGCGCGATGGAGACGATGAAGGATATGAGAACCTCGCTAGGGGACCGCCTAAAGAAAAGGAAGGCGCAGATAAACATTGGGATTGTCCTTTCTTCAAGTATTGCTGGGACGCGGGAATGAGCCGATTGCCTACAGTCGACAACTGCCCGGAATGCGGTCAGCGGAAGGAGGACACGAGGCCAGTGTCAGTGTTCAAACGTCTAGGGCCTCTTCCACCCCAGAGCCGTTACAGGGAGTCCGCTCGAGCAGAGGACCTCGAGAAGCCAAAGAATGACAAAGACGAAGACAGATATCACCGTCCAAGGTGGTGTCCCGACGGACTCAGACACACCCAAAAACGTAGAGTGCAGCGGCTGCGTAACTTGGAGGAAGCTGAAGCACAG
Organism: Avena longiglumis; assembly: GCA_030063025.1. Taxonomy (NCBI): domain Eukaryota; kingdom Viridiplantae; phylum Streptophyta; class Magnoliopsida; order Poales; family Poaceae; genus Avena; species Avena longiglumis. Next base: position 85,089,412 of record CP125977.1, on the reverse strand, counting down.
TATCTCCACGCTTTAAAGAAAGCACGACCCGATCTGGCCGTCAAAATTAGGCGGACCCTGGAAACGGAAGACCGCCCGACAAGGAAAGAATGGCGCCCCAAACCAGTAAAAGCCGATGCATAGACATCGGTTGGCACAAACATGGTGTTCGTACTTCCGTCAGAATTCTGCGCGCCAAGAACCAATGAGCTACCGGTACGCTTTGATTGCGGTCCACGGCGGTTATCTTTGAGAAGCCACGTGAGAAGGGTTACAAACATCCGAAAGCCACAGTACCTACGAGGTTACATCAATGGGCAACCTCGGCAAGATGTTGGTGGACACCGGGCGGCATCAATATCATGCCGTACTCCATGCTACGACGTTTGGGGCGCTCCACTGCAGATCGATCAAAACCAACGTCACGTTAAGCGACTTCAGCGGTCGGTCTTGAGCGCAAGGCTTGAGCGTGGATCGGCGATGGGCAGGAAAACCATACCCACGTCGTTTTTTGTCGTGGACAGCAAAAGTACCTACGCTGTCTTGCTAGGTAGAGACTGGATTCACGCTAATTGCTGCATTCCATCCACGATGCACCAGTGCCTAATACAGTGGGACGGAGATGAAGTGGAGGTCATCCATGCAGATGATTCTATCGAGATTTCCATAGCTGGCATGAACATCTGGGAAGCAGAAGACCAAGAGCCGATCTCTGGAATCAGTCTAGACGGTTGTGAGCTCATTGAAGCTACAAAAAACGGGGTGGGGCTGGTCTTATCCACTGGCCTGACAGAGTAGCAAGGTCCACGAGCGCACGTGGTACGGCCGATCCTCGCGATCGGCCACTAAAAATAGGAAGCACCACTCGTACGACAAGCGGATCACGTAGTCGTAGCAAGGAGATGCCCTGCCATTGTAACACAACGAGGTGTAAACCATCCTTGACTAATGCAATCAAAAAGGGGGCCGATTCAGGCAATCGGCCCAAATCATTTTTGTTACCCTCACCTACTGTTTGCCCTGTGTTTAGCGTCGATTTGACAGGTGACGGAAAGCTAGGGTATGGGTTTACATCCGCTGATGAGCTAGAAGAGATCGACATTGGTCCTGGGGATAAGCCACGACCAACATTTATCAGCAGAAAGTTAGATCTGAATCTGTGGGGCCCGATGATAGCCCTGTTGAAACAATATCCAGACTGCTTCGCCTGGGACTACACAGAGATGCCTGGGTTAGACAGGAGCATCATTGAGCATCGACTCCCGCTCAAAAAGGGATTTCGGCCATTTCAGCAGCGAGCACGACAAATGAAGGCCGAAATTCTGGAAGAAGTCAAGAAAGAGGTCGAGAAAATGTTGACAGCCAATTTAATCAGGCCATGCGGTATCTTTGGATTTCTAGTATCGTGCACAGAGAAAAAGGATGGCGGTGGCGTGTTGCCATAGATTTTCGGGATCTCAGAGCTACCCCAAAGGATGAGTATCCGATGCGGTGGCGTAAACGTTAATCAACGCAGCGGCTGGTCATAAGATCTTGAGCTTCATGGATGGCAATGCCGGTTACAACCAAATTTTTATGGCTCCAGAAGACATACACAAGACTGCATTCAGAGTCCCAGGTTCGGTGGGGTTGTTCGAGTATGTAGTCATGACATTTGGACTAAAGAATACCGGCGCCACGTACCAAAGAGCCATGAATTATATTTTCCATGATCTGATCGGCAAGCTGGTGGAAATCTACATCGATGACGTGGTGGTCAAGTCTGCTTCAGCGCAAGGACACTTGGACGATCTACAATGCGTCCTGGACCGAACAAGAAAATTCGGCCTACGGATGAATCCAAAGAAGTGTGCCTTCGGGGTAACGGACGATCAGTTCTTGGGTTTTTTGGTCCATGAACGCGGAATCGAGATCGGCCTGAAAAGTCAGGAGGCAGTGCGAACAATGAAGCCACCCACCACAAAGAGAGAACTGCAGTCTCTCATCGGCAAGATCAACTTCGTCAGAAGATTCATCTCCAATCAGTCAGGAAGGATAGAGCCGTTCATGGGACTAGTGAAAATTAAATCTGACGAGGAATTCCGTGAAGCGAGAACAACGAGCCTTTGATGAGATCAAAGAATATCGAGCAGCCGCCGGTGTTGGTTCCACCCGGACGGAACCGTTCTACATTTACTTGTCGATGGCGACACGTCCATCGCCTCGGTGGTGGTGCAAGTTTATGATGGGTGGGCGAGTCGTATTTTACATAAGCGAAGGATCTTTGGGCCTTGAGACAAGGTATCCCGATATCGATAAGTTATGCCTCGCCTGTTTTCACCGCACTAAGCTGCGCCACATTTTGCTATCGGCGAGATCATCATCATATACCGTCGGGCGTCATAAAGCACATCTTTGTCGGCTCCTATGTTAAAAGGCCGGGGGCAAATGGATGTTTGCATTATCGAGTTTGACATCCGGTATCAACCCAGCAGCGATTAAGGACAGGCGTTGGCGATCTTATCGCTGAAAGGATCAACACTAACATAGCAGACCTTGTCCATAGGCGTGGGCTATGTTTTTTACGGATCGGTTTGTGACGATGGCTGCGGCATCGGCATTTTACTCGTAATGCCGGGGCAACATTTTCCTTCTCCATCAGATTATCGCCTCGCACCAACAATGTCGCGAGTGCGAGGCGATCGCAAGGGAATGGAGTTACTCCTCGGCGGAGCGAGGCGGTGGAAATTTTGGAGACTCAAGTTGGTGATTTCCCAACTCACGGAGGTACAAGTGTGAGAGCGAGTCCCTCTTCCCATTATGGTTGCCTTGCCGTGAGCTGATGACGTTCCGGTACATAAGCTGTAGGGGTTCGTAGCATGGAAAACAAAATTTTCTATCGCATACAAACAAACAAGCCAAGATCTATCTACTAGATTGTAGCGAGTCGTTTGGAATAACTTACCCTCGAAGATTCCTAAGCGGTTAACGAGCGATTCTCGTGGGTGATGTAGTCGTACACTTCCGATCTCAAGATCGCGTGAGCGATCCTTCCGCGCCACGTTCCGGCGCTCCCATGATCGGTCACGTTGATTACTCGACGAAGACCTTCCTCTCCCTTGTTCCAAGCAGACGGAGGTTGTTGCACTCTCGCGATTCCGGCAACTGGCGTGGTGCGGAAGTAGAGGGAGATCCGAGGCTTCGCTTAAGCGGTGCGAGTATGGTGGAGCTTATGAGAGAGGCTATTAGTGGTCTAGTAATTAGACCCACCAATTAGAAGGCTCTAAACCAATTAGACGGCTCTACACCGTTGGCTAAAGCAATTAGAAGCTCTAAACCCAAACCGGCTCTAAACCGGAGATCTAGAGTAGAAAGTTATGTGTCTATGGGAGGAGCCCTGCCTCCTTATATGGGAGGGTCCTTGGCCAGGGAGGAGGAGTCCTCCCCAACTCGGCCTAGGGCTTGGGCGCCGGCACGGAGTCCAACTCCTCCTCCAGTTGGTTCCAACTCCTCTTGCTTGTTTCCCAGTTTCTTGTTTTGGCGGTTTGACTTTCAAAGCTGGACATTTGACTTTTCTTTTAGGATTCAATTTAATCCTTTATTTGGGACAGCAAGAACACTTAGTACATGATGCAATCATTCAATGAGCAATGACACATTCATGTACCCTTCCCCGGTCTTGGACAATCCGGAACTTTCTAGAACATTCGATGAAAACAGGAATCATTCCCGAACTCAAAGCGGGACTTTCCTTATATGAATCTTATTCTCCGGACCATTCCGGATCACCTCGTGATATCCGGATCCCATCGAGACTCGAACAACATTCGGTCTCTTTCTCATAATACCATAACTACTCAAACAACGTCGAATCCTTAAGTGTGTCTCCCTACGGTTCGTGAATTATGCGGACATGATCGAGACACTTCTCGAACAATAACCAATAGAGGAATCGGAAATTCATATGGCTCCACATATTTCTCACGATTACTTTGCGATCGAATGAACCACTTACATACGATACCAATTTCCCTTTGTCTCACGATAGTTTACTTATCCGAGGTTATGATCGTCGGTATCTACGCATACCTAGTTCAACCTCGTTACCGATAAGTACTCTTTTCTCGTTCGTGATATGTGATCCCTTGTGAGCCAGTCACATGCTTGCAAGATAATTGGATGACATTCCACCGAGGGCCCAGTATATCTATCCGTCATGAGGATGGACAAATCCCTCTTGATCCATGTGTTTCAACCAATACTTTCCGAACACTTAATGCCACCTTTATAGCCACCCAGTTACGATGTGGTGTTTGATGTCATCAAAGCATCCATCCGGTAAAGGTGATATGCATGATCTCATGGTCGAAGGAATTAGGTTACTATGTATCAGAAAGCATATAGCAATTGAACTATTGAAATGACTTGATCTTTATGCTACGCTTATCTATAGGAGTATGTCCACCGTATCATTCTCCTAATGATATGATCCTGTTGTTAATAACATCTCTATGTTCATGATCAGGAAACCATGATCATATATTAACCAACAAGCTAGTTTAACAAGAGGCTTTACTAGGGACTCTTATTTTAGTTTACAAATCACACACGTATTAATGCTTTCGGTTAATACAATTTTAGCATGGTATGTAAACATTTATCATAAGTGTGAAGATATGATAATAACCACTTTATTATTGCCTCTTGGGCATATCTCCAACAGTCTCCCACTTGCACTAGAGTCAATAATCTAGTTTCAAACCTTTGTGTATTCAACACCTATGGCTTTCGATGTTGTATGTACCACGATTGCTAGTGGTCAACGATCTCCGGATCGACACTTCGGTCCGTGTGTAATTGCATGTCTTTGCGTCTCTCGCATCACTTGTTCTCTAATGAGATGGCTTTGTATAAATTTGGTCTTTCGTGTGACCTTTAGCTCTTTGGGGTTAAAACATGTTGATAATATTGTCGCACAATATATCTTCATAGTATTATCCCTGTGAACTACACCTAGTTTGATAACAAACTACTTGACACAAATGCCCTCTTTCTTTGCTATAATAGCAGTCATATACTTAGCCTTTTGTAGTATCTGTCACAATGTATTAACTTTGGAACTCATCCAAATCCATTATGGAACTCACTTTCCATTATATTGTGCCACCCTTTGTTTAAATTGAGATACACTTAATTTGTACTTTGTGACAAAACTAGTATCAATGTAGTACTTTTACAATGAACTAACCATCTATTTGTCACTTCTACAAATATTATACTCTTAGTTCTTCCAAAAGATCATAAGAATATCCTTACTATTGTCCAATGATCATCTTACGAATCATTACGGTATATGCTCACAACATTTAGAGCATAGGACATATCTATTTGTACATATCACGGTATGATTGATATAAATACTCTTTGTGATTTCATACATCAAGTATCAATCTATACTTGATTATTTGTTTCACTTTACCAAATGTCAATACACTTGAATATATCATCAACATTGAACTCTTTCAATCCTTTACGTGTGACAAGAACCTCTCTTGTAGTTTCTATATTGAACTCATTCAATATCTTGTCTATGTATACGGCACAACCATATTAGCGTCTATTGATGCCAAATATTTAGGTTTTGCCTAAGTCTTTCATCGGTATGAAATTCTTAATATGTGTTAATAAAAGATACATTATTTCCAATCAACAATATGTCTTCCACATAATGTATTAGAAACATGTCTTAGCGCTCCCACTTAATTTCTTGCAAATGCAAGCATCTTCATTGTCTCTAATGAACTTTTTTAAACTCCTTTAACAGTTTCATCATAGTGAAGATTCCAACTCCGCGATGCTCACTTCAACCATTGAAGTTTGCATATGCTTTTAGCATCCTTTGAATTAACAAAACCCTATGGACCGTGTTATGCACATGTCCTAGGTAACGATTCTATTAGAAGAACTTGTTTTGTTTATTCAACTACCATATAACAAATTATATGTAGTGGTTGCTACATTAATCCGTCTAGACTAAATATCACTATGACAGATCAAATCTTGTCATAGTCAACCTTTGTGTATTGTTGTGAACTCTTTCCCAACATGTCGACTATTTCATAGATGTAAAACATCCATGTCTATTTCTTTATAGATCCAGACACAACTGTAAGGTCTTACACCTTTCTCGAGGGTCCTTCAAGTTCAAAACTTGATTTTCTCGTGTATGGAACTATCACGGATTTTATGGCTTCAAGCCATTTGACGGAGTCAGGGCCCATCATCGCTTCTTTGCATGTAGTCGGTTCATTATTCTCAAATAATGATTCAACCCTCAAATCTTGGTATTTGATTGTTTATCCGACCTACTTGTTTCAATAGGAACTTGGATCTTCGTGACCACAACCTTTGAGGTACGTGAGCCATGAGCATTATTCTTTGCCTCAGAAACACTTTTCGCATAACTCGCACATATAGCTAAGGTTCTTTCAACCTTATCAAAGTTCTATTGTCCTCCACTTTACTTTTCACGAAAAATTCCTTCTAAAAGAAACTTGGCGTTCTAAGCGACAAACACTTTTGTCTCCTGTTATGGAGAAATACTTAACAAAGGCAGATTCATCCGACTTTGGTTGCAAACATCTTTCTTATGTATAGCATACCAATGTTTAAGAAAGGACTACTTGGGTTTTATCCCAAACCATAACCTTATATGGTGTCATTTCAGCGGATTATGATGAAGCTCTTTTCGTGGAAAAGCGGTAATCTCTAAAGCTTTTAATCTTTAAAATATAATGGCGGTTTATGAATTACACCTTCGATCTTACATGTCAAACAAGGTTTAATTACATATCTCGAACACTCCATACTCTTATGGTGTTTCGGGAAAATGCAAATCCACGGAACGATTCCTTAAATCTTAGGTATTATGCTAAACTCTGTAACTCAAATATCTTCCTTTATGATCTTATCATAAACTATTTATATTCTTGTTACAATGATTTTGCACTTCATCTCGGAAGTCTTTGAATTTTTCAAATGTTTCATACTTCATCCTTATTAAGTAAATATTCATATATTCACTCAAATTTTCGGAGAAAGCACATGAAGTTGAAATCCATCGCTCTTGACTACATAATGGACTTCGTACAACAATATGTACAAATTCCAATAAGCTAGTCTTTTTCCTTTGGCCTATGAGCGAAGTTTTAATTATCTCTAGGAAAGTTTCACTGGCGTCATGTGATCAAAAATCAAAAGACTCCAAAATTCCATCCACATGGAGTTTCTTCATGTGTTCTTTCAAATATAATTTAAGCGATGTCACTTCCTAAGTGACCTTTCAATCATTTTGTCTTTCGACATTTTTAGCACTAGTTTTATGGATGTGACTTCTCCAACGAGATTTGTGAATCATCCATCTTTTATGGATTACGGCAATTATTTGAACAACCCTTTTGTTCTCATAATACCTGATAAAACAAATCTTGAAGGCAAGCTTTGATGTTTTAACGAGCAACACAATAACCCTTTATTTGTTCTCGATGAACATCACATATTCTTTTACTAGTTACTTAGGCCATTGTAGTTCATGAATTCTGTTGTTTCGTATGACGATTCATACCAACAAATTCAGTATTAAATACTTAAGAACCACATTGTTTAATAAGCAAAGAATATAGCCATAACATGTATATCATATATATACTTAAACTGAACAATTCTAGTCTTTTCCTTTCTGCCATATATTTATGAGATTCTCTTTCAGTATTTCCTATTACATTTGAAAGAATCTATCAACATCAATAGTGGAGTCATACATATGACATATAGTCCAAAGCGTGTATAGTTAAATACCAATGTCTTTGGACTTGCACTGAAGTAGATCACCATCATCAAATGTTTGGTGTTCTTTCAAATTCCTTTATTTAGTAATCTCTTGGTGTAGTAAACATTTTACCTACATCAAATATTCACCCTTAACATGGAATCGTCCATGATCAAGCTACTTTTAGCTTATAACGATGAATTATGAGTATAATGTTGCTCTCCAAAACCTTTTGGAGGTTTAGGACAACTAGTGTCTCCAACCTTTTGCAAATTCTCATCAAATATGAGAACATGACTTTAGTCATATTATACTCTATCATGTTGCAACAAAACTTCGTTTGAGATATCACAATATCTTCCACACATCATGGTTTCAAACAACTCTTTCGGATCCTAGATAACCTTGATATTAAGAGAATCCTTTGAATATCAAGAATCGTGGAGACAAACATGATACTTATATACTAACATTGGAATTGTTACTCTTGTTTTAATACCAATTATTAAACTTCATGGAGTAACTTGGAACTCCTTGAAAGTTTGCAATAGGACTTTTAAACTTTAGATTAACACTTCAAAACAATACGATACCAGTTAAGTAAAGTAACTAACGAATTCTATAGCTCTATCATCTCAATTATAACTAAGCGCAAGGTGGTAAACGGATGCCAATGACTACAACAACTATGCAAATTCACTTTGATTTAGTTTATGATAAATTGAGTTCTAATTAATAATTAAATTAATCTAGGTGAACTCCCACTCAAAACAATATCCCTCACATTGTTTTAGTGATTACACGAACCAAATCTACCACATCAAAACCGATCATCACGAGAGTTGATATAGCTTCAATGGCGAACAATCGACATGTTCATCATATCTACTATATGATTCATGCTCTACCTTTCGGTAATCCGTGTTCCTGAGGCCATGTCTGTACATGCTAGGCTCGTCAAGATCAAACCTTAGTTTCTGCATGAGCAAATCTGGCTTGCTCACGTTGTATACACTTGCAGAATCTAGCACACCCGATCATCACGTGGTGTTTCGAAACAACAAGCTTTAGCAACGGTGCTAACTAAGGGTGAACACTTTATGATTTGAAATTCATGTGCATGAGGGATCATCTTATAATGCTACCGTCGTCTACTAAGCAATACAAGATGCATAAAGGATTAACATCACATGCAATTCATAATATGTGATATGATATGGCCTTTTCTTCTTTGTGCTTCCGATCTCCATCTTCTAGCACGAACATGATCTCCATCATTACCGGCATTGCATCAAGGTCAATGATGCTACTCCATGGTTGTCGTCCACCGGCTTCAACTATTACAACTACTTTGAATAGACACGGGTCTTAACATAAATTAAAGACAACCATATGGCTCCCGGTTGTCGACTTACAATAAGGAACATTGCATACATCAAATACAATCACAATCATGGCCATATCACATCACGCACACCTGCAAAACAAAGTTAGGCGCTTCTACTTTCTTTGCATATTTTACGTGGTTTGGGGCTTTCAATAAGTGTCGTTCTAACTTACGAACAAGAACCACAACATTGATACTAGCATTGTTGATCACCCGTTGTAAATTGGATCTTAACTATGCTAGGAGAAACATGCACCCATAAAGCCACTTATGCAATACAAGTTACATGTTAGCGTGGAGCAAGTCTCATGAGCGATGTCATGTAAGGTTAGCGGCCGCTTCATCCCAACATACCGCAAGATACAAAGTACACAAGAAGCAATCGACAATAAAAGCATCAACGCCCACAATGACCATTGTGTACTCGTCTGTGATCTACATATAGACACGGCTCGATACCCTTTGGGGTTCGTAGCATGGAAAACAAAAATTTTCTATCGCATACAAACAAACAAGCCAAGATCTATCTACTAGATTGTAGCAACGAGTCGTTTGGAATAACTTACCCTCGAAGATTCCTAAGCGGTTAACGAGAGCGATTCGTGGGTGATGTAGTCACACTTCCGATCTCAAGATCGCGTGCGTGAAGCGATCCTTCCGCGCCACGTTCGGCAGCGCTCCCATGATCGGTCACACGTTCGGTACTCGGCGAAGACCTTCCTCCCTTGTTCCAAAGCAGCGGAGGTTGTAGCACTCTCCTCGCGATTCGGCAGACTGGCGTGGTCTGGGAAGTAGAGGGGAGATCCGCAGGCTTCGCCTTAAGCCGGTGCAGTATGGTGGAGCTTATGAGAGGCTATTAGTGGTCTAGTAATTAGACACACCAATTAGAAGGCTCTAAACCAATTAGAAGGCTCTAAACCGTTGGCTAAAGCAATTAGAAGCTCTAAACCAAAGCGGCTCTAAACCGGAGATCTAGAGTAGAAAGTTATGTGTCTATGGAGGCCTGCCCTCCTTATATGGGAGGGGTCCTTGGCCAGGGAGGGAGGAGTCCCTCCCAACTCGTCCTAGGGCTTGGGGCGCTGGAGGAGTCCAACTCCTCCTCTCGAGTTGGTTCCAACTCCTCTTGCTTGTTTCCCACAGTTTCTTGTTTTGGCGGTTTGACTTTCAAACTGGACATTTGACTTTCTGTTTTAGGATTCAATTTAATCCTTTATTTGGGACAGCAAGAACACTTAGTACATGATGCAATCATTCAATGAGCAATGACACATTCATGTACCCTTCCCCGGTCTTGGGACAATCCGAACTTTCTAGAACATTCCGATGAAAACACGGAATCATTCCCGAACTCAAAGCGGGACTTTCCTTATATGAATCTTATTCTCCGGACCATTCCGGATCACCTCGTGATATCCGGATCCCATCGAGACTCGAACAACATTCGGTCTCTTTCTCATAATACCATAACTACTCAAACAACGTCGAATCCTTAAGTGTGTCTCCCTACGGTTCGTGAATTATGCGGACATGATCGAGACACTTCTCCGAACAATAACCAATAGAGGAATCTGGAAATTCATATGGCTCTACGATTACTTTGCGATCGAATGAACCACTTACATACGATACCAATTTCCCTTTGTCTCACGATAGTTTACTTATCCGAGGTTATGATCGTCGGTATCTCTGCATACCTAGTTCAACCTCGTTACCGATAAGTACTCTTTTCTCGTTCCCGTGATATGTGATCCCTTGTGAGCCAGTCACATGCTTGCAAGCTAATTGGATGACATTCCACCAGAGGGCCCAGTATATCTATCCGTCATGAGGATGGACAAATCCCTCTTGATCCATGTGTTTCAACCAATACTTTCCGAACACTTAATGCCACCTTTATAGCCACCCGATACGGTGTGGTGTTTGATGTCATCAAAGCATCCATCCGGTAAAGGTGATATGCATGATCTCATGGTGAAGGAATTAGGTTACTATGTATCGAAAGCATATAGCAATTGAACTATTGAAATGACTTGATCTTTATGCTACGCTTATCTATAGGAGTATGTCCACCGTATCATTCTCCTAATGATATGATCCTGTTGTTAATAACATCTCTATGTTCATGATCAGGAAACCATGATCATATATTAACCAACAAGCTAGTTTAACAAGAGGCTTTACTAGGGACTCTTATTTTAGTTTACAAATCACACAAGTATTAATGTTTCCGGTTAATACAATTTTAGCATGGTATGTAAACATTTATCATAAGTGTGAAGATATGATAATAACCACTTTATTATTGCCTCTTGGGCATATCTCCAACATAAACTTCACTTGGATCCCGCGGTCGCAGAACATAGAGGAAAATGACCTTGCACAAATGGCTTCAGGCTACAAGGATGTAGCAGACGGAGCCGATGTTCAGGTACAGTTCCTGGAAGCTGACGACTGGAGAGCCGATATCTTCAATTACTTGAAGGATTTGGCTCGGGAGGCACCTAAACGGATAAGGTACAAGGCCATGAAGTATGTGCTTATTGGGGATGACATGTTTTACAGGACTCTGGAAGGATTATTGCTCAAATGTCTGGGGACAGCCGAGGCTAATCGGCTCCTACACGAGGTACACGAAGGCGCCTGTGGAACTCACCAATCAGCTCACAAGATGAGATGGTTGATCAGGCGATCAGGGTTTTATTGGCCCACCATGCTTGAGGACTGTTTCAAGTACTACAAAGGGTGCCAAGCATGTCAGAAGTTTGGGAAAGTTCAGATGGTACCCGCGTCGGCAATGAACCCCATCATCAAGCCTTGGCCATTCCGAGGTTGGGGCATGGATATGATCGGCAAAATCAATCCCCCATCAAGCAAAGGCCACATGTGGATTTTGGCCATCTTGATTATTTCACTAAATGGGTGGAGGCTGTCCCGATGAAATCAGTAAACTCAAAGGATGTTATCAACTTTGTGAAAGGACATGTCATCCATAGATTGAATTCCCCAAACTATCACGACGATGGAGGTTCGGTCTTTATTTCTCGGGAGTTTAGAAAGTTACGCAGGACACGGGATTAAGTGATCGGATCATCTCCATACTATGCTCGGCGAATGGGCAAGCTGAAGGCCCAACGAGCCTCATCAAGCGATCAAGAGAAAAGTCGATGAGCACCCTAAGCGGCACGAGGTTTTGTCGGAGGCATTGTGGGCTTATCGCATGTCATGCCATGGGCGATTAAAACCTCGCCATACCATCTAGTATATGGACAAGAAGCCGTGTTGCCTTGGGAAATTACGGCTGGGTCGAGACGGGTCACTTTTCAGGACGATCTAACGACTGAAGAATACGCAACCCTGATGAGTGACAGTGTGGAGGATTTAACCGAGCTCAGGCTGTGGTCACTGGAAAAAATCAAAGAGAACAAGGCCAAAGTAGCTCGTGCATACAACAAGAAAGTGAAGCCAAAGGAGTTCCACGTTGGTGATCTGGTATGGGAAGCTGTGTTGCCCTTGGGGACTAAGGATGCCACATATGGTAAATGGTCTCTAAATTGGCACGGGCCGTACAGGATCGACCAAGTTTTAAGAGGAAACGCGTACATGCTTGAGGAGCTGGACGGCGTGAAATTCCCAGTGGCGGTCAACGGTCAACATCTCAAGAAATATTTCCCAAGCATGTGGGATGTTGGACAGTAAAACTTGATGGGCCGATACATGAAATCGGCTAAGTAAAAGCACGTGAGACGATGGGCAGTAAAAATGTGGGGGCCGATGCTGAAAATCGGCCGAATAAAAGCAAAATGTATAGCCGATGCACGGTCATCGACTTTAGAGGTTCACACATGTTACAAACAGGTGCCGGTTCGCACATACAAGCTACTGAAGAAATGCTTCGAAGGCGTGGAGGGCGTCAGCACGGACACGATCCACCTCGGCGATCTCAGCTTCGTCATCTTCATCCTTGCTTTTCACTAGTTGTTTGTTCAAGGCACGTTTTTCGATGGGCAATTGGAGATTTGGGTCGCCCGTTTTGAAAAAAGGGCGCAGGTCGCCCGTTTTGAAAAAGGTCGCAGGTCACCGTTTGAAACCAAGAAGTGGCCGTTTTAATGTGCCTAAAGATGCGACCAAGTTTTGACCCTGTCAGCGTTTTTTGGGAGAAGCCGATGGGTAGTCATCGGCTCTTTGCGATTTGACTTGTTTGGCTGTATGCGTGCAGTATGTTGAAAGTCGATACAGTGTCATCGACTTCTGGAGCATCGACCTATTTCGGCTATCGGCAAAATTGGAGCGAAAAAGAACAATCTTTGGGAAACGGATTTTCATTCATTCGAAAGATGATTGCTTACAAAAGGATGATTGATTACAAAAGGGAGCCTACTACTACTGTTGCTGCTACTGATTCCTAATCTAAAGGGCGAGATCGTCGCCGCTGTCGTCGTCGCCGTCTTCTTCGCTGTCTTCAGCGCTGCTGCCGGCGTCGTCTTCACTACTGCTGCTGAAGAAGCCAGCGGGGGCCTCCTCATCCTCGTCGTCATCTTCGGTGTCCTCGCTGGACCCGGCGTGGAAGTGCTTCGTCGGCGGGTACTCGTCGGAGGAGGTGTCCTCCTCCGATTCCTCCTCCTCGTCGGAGGACTCGACGCCGTCCCAAGACCAAGCGTCGTCGCTGCTCTTCGCCTCAGTTTCCGTCAGCGAGGAATCAGGCTCTCCTACGCCGTCGAGGGACGCATCGTCCTCCGACCGACGGCGAAATCGATCCCTTTCGTCCCACCATCGTGAAGCGAAAATCTTATCTGCCGCCCGTGGGTGGGTGCTCTGGCGTCGGCTCTCGGTCCGATGTTGGAAGGCGGGAGGAGCAGGCGAAAGAGGAAGAAGCCATGGCGGAGGAGGAGGGTTTTTTGGCGAAAGGAAGAGGGTTTTGCTCTTTGGAGGAAGATGGGAATCGCTGCTTTCGGGAATTTAAATAAGGGAATAGTGGAGACGGTTCAATGCCATAGCGGTTTCCCAGATTGCGCCAAAATCGTCAAATCATGCCTTTGCAGAGGAGTTCGAAGACAGGGCATCATGATGAAGGGGTAGCGTGGCGATCCTGTCGCCACGCATTCCGCAACGCGCAACCCGATACAAAAAAAGAGGAGAAGAAAAACACAGTGGTTTTGGAATTATCATTGCCAAAACCGGGGCATGTGTTATCGCCATATTTTGGCCAACGAAGGAGATGGGCCGTGATCAAGATGGGCTTGGAAGATGCGTATATTCAACGTGTTGTTGGATCGGCCTAGTACGTAGAATTGGGCTAAACTGCCCGTGTATCTTGTATCATAGTAGGTTTCGTTTCAGTTTAGGTTCCGTTTCAGTTTAGGTAAAGATAGAGTTGTAGAGTTATTCCAAAAGTACAGAGTCTCCGGACTATAAATATGTACCTAAGGTTATCAAGAAAAGAGGACAATCACGTTCACAACAAACACAATCTCGGCGCATCGCCACCCCTTGTTCTAGGGTTTCTTTCGGGTAAGTGTCATGCTGCCTAGATTGCATCTTGCGATCTAGGCAGTATTTTTTACTTATGCGTTGTTTCGTGTTACTCGTACTGAAGCCTTGTTGATGGCGAGTAACACTACTATCATAGATTTGTTGAGGCTAGCATCGGTGTTTTTCGCTATAATTGTTTAAAGTTATGCCGCCTCTAGTTGTCTCGCTACCTTTGCACCGTTTCCCAAGTGCAAGGGTAGCACCTTGCTTGATCTTTATTTAGCTGATTCGATCTGTTATGGTTGTGCCTTGCTCGCCAAGGTTCAGTTTGATATCTACGTAGTCAGGCCTTACAAACGGGTTGAACGATCCGATGAGTACGTGGGGCGCTTATTCGTTCTAGAGAAGTTGTTCGGTAATTGACTTTCGTTGGTTATTAGGCCTCCTCTAGGGTTAATATTCTTCATCTTTTGTACATACCGGGCTCAATTACGTGTAGGGCGTTCGATTACGTGGTGAAAACATTAAAGCGTCAGAGATCGATTTAACTTGTAGTGATCAAGCAAAACCTCATGTTATCGTAAATCTAATGCAGAACCATGGGGCAATCGGCTCTAGGAGCCGATTCTGAAAACACAGGGCAGTCACGGCTCGAATTTACATATACTTGTTTACCATGCAGGAAATCAATCGAGCAATCCTTCACCTTCGACCAGGTATAGGTCGGTGGCACGCCTCGAACCAAGCCAGGCGGGCGTGCGGAGTTTTGCGAGCCGTTGCAGGGACGAGGCCCACCGCGGCCAGGATCCTCCGGCTCTTCGTGTTGCTTTCGTCACGGTGAGTTTTGGCAGGCAACATTAAGACCAACCATTCGTTTAGATGCCGCCTTCATCAAGTGTGATCACGGGATATGGTACAATGTCGGTCTCTCGCATGAGCAATGACCTTTGCGTAGCCAGACCTTATATGAAAGTCCGCCATGTTGCACACCTCCTCTTGTGCTACATCCATGCTCATTCACTTGGTAAATCAGTTCTATGTTGTCGAAGCATTCAACCGTTTGTGTGTCCCCTTTTTTGATTGGTATTCCAACCAATTATCTACCAATGGTGGATACTCATACTTCTTTTTTTCTTGTTATCCCCAACAATTTTCTTATCCGTCTCTTCACTATACTGTTGAAAGTATTCATTCAGCTTTCGAAAGGTGTACTCCGCTATGGCAGTCACAGGCAATTGACGTACACTTTTAAGTACTTTGTTGAAGCATTCCACCATCTTTCTTGTGGAATCATTGTACCTCTTGCCTCCAAAGTCATAAGCTCTTGCCCACTTGGTCCCATCATGAAGGTTTCTTCTGAGAAACTCTTTGCCACCATCATTTGTGAGACCATACAATCTATCATATAATTTTTGAAAATGCCAAGTTGTAAAGGCAAGACAACAATCTTGTAGATCGTCAGCGTGCTCCTTGTTGCCACATTCTCTATAGAAGTTGGACACGAAATGCCTCATGCACCATCGATGGTGCATACGAGCACACCCGGGAATGTCCTTCTCGACTATGTTGAGTATTCCTTGGTGCCGGTCTGAGATGACGCAAACCTCTCTATCAGGTTCAATAACCTTGGTCCTGAATAGATGAAAAAACCACTCCCAGTTATCGTTATTCTCCGCCGAAACCAAGGCGAAAGCCATAGGCAAAACCCGGTTGTTTGCGTCATGACATATGGCAGTCAATAATGTGCCCTTGAACTTTTAGGTCAAAAATGTGCCATCCATGGACATAACTGGTCGACAATTCTTGAATGCCCTAATGCATGGGCCGAATATCCAAAATGCATGGCCAAATACACGGACAGTGGCACCATTGTACAACCTAGTCACTGACACAAGTGGCTCCACCACATGACACATTCATGGGTTCCTTAAGGCCATTGCTCCCAACAACCTAGGGAGGCAGTTGTATGCTTCTTCCCAATCACCATATAACATCTTAAATGTGGCTTGTTTGGCCTTCTACGCCTTACTATACTTCACTTTGTAACCGAATACTTCTTTAACCAAATCTATTACACCCTTAATAGTATATGTTGGGAGAGACCTTATGTTATTTTCAACTCTATACGCGATGAAATTGGAGGTCAGATTACGATGATCATCCTTCACAACTTTGCCATCCTTGATAAACTTGTCATCGCACATATGAATGGACTGACTACTTACAATGGTTCATTGTGGCCCACCCCTCAATGGTCGTGCGTGCATGACCCATGGACATCCTTGCTTCTCACACTTGACAGTGTAACACACCTTAGTGTCCGAGTGAACCACCTTGTATGGTCGGTGGTATTTCACTGCGTAGTCCTTGATCCACATCTGAAATTCCAACAAACTTTCAAACTTCACATCGAGATTTATCCCGTACTTTTTAGGCTTCAAGTCCTTGTTAGAAGATGCTCGTGGCTCAAGCACTATTAATTCCACCGTCAACTTGGGCCTCATCCGCAAGGCTAAGATCACAGAACAATGAAGGTCGATGATCCCGACCTACTACTTTTTTATGAGCTTTGGCGAATTTAACGGTTAGACCATCCTCATCCACATCTTCATCCGTTCGTTCATCCTCGGAGTCTGATGCATGACACCTCAAATAAGGGAGATCATGTTCCATGTCCTCCTCATCACAATTTGCCTCCACATCTCCTACTTCATTGTCACGAAGCCCATACTCTAACTCATCACCCTCAAAGTCTTCATCCTCCGTTTGAGGTGCTTCATAGTTGTCATTGCAGACAAGGCTCATGAAAGGTTGCCTCATTGTTGTGTCATCATAGGTTATCTCTACGCGGACCGGGCTCAAGGGGGGTTGGCTCATTGTTGTGTCAAACACATGTGGCTCACCTTGAACCGGGCTCATGGAAGCATGCCGGTTCAAGTCAATGTGCAACCGAGACGCAACCTTTCTTACACTACAGGAATTTCGGTCTATTGCAACAAAATTTATTGCTACAAATATATTTCATTGCAATAAAATACAATATTACCACAAAATTTCCGTTCATGGTAATAGGTTCTGCATATTTCCACAGTTTAGTTTTGTCGCGCTATGTGCCCTTTTTTGTTGCAATATAGGTAGTGTATTGCAACAAAATGCATCGATGTTGTAATATGCTAGCGAGATTGTAACAATTTTGCTATGTTGCATGAATCAGTCTTTTTGTTGCAATAGATACCAGGTATTGCAACAACATAATTTTTCGTGGTAATATACAGAGAGGTATTGTAACAATTTTGTCACGTTGCGTTAGCTATTAATATTGTTGCAAAATGTAGATTCATAAGCAACAAAATACATATTTATCGTAATAGTGCACACTTTTTTGCCTCAATTTCATTGTGTTGCGGTAACTACTACATATTGCGACAAGTTGAATATTCATGGTAATATGTAGAACATATTGCAACAATCCCCTAGTGTTGCAAAAAAGGAACAAGATATTGCAACAATATTCTCTATAATGGCCTATCGCCACTATAAGGGAACTCCTCATTGAGCAATGTATACCTTTGAACGAATTACTCACATGTTGCAAGTTCTGTTTGTAGATATACATATATGCGTTATAGATCTCATTTATTCTCCTCTCTACTTATTATAAGCAATAGGTACTATGATATAGGCTTCGTTGAAAATTTTAACCCTGCCACGAGATCTACTAGCGCGTAGTTAGAAAATTCATCGACCTCTTTAGAAGTGGGCCAAAGTAGGCCCACGAAGTAGCCACTTCATTCTTATCTACTCACATTGACTCGTCATCCCCATGATCCATTATTTGCTCCGGTCAGCTTCTCCCATCTCAGCAAATAAAATCAAAGAATATCTAAATTTGACATGTTGAAAAAGTCTAAACAATTTAATCATTCTTATCTACTCCATCCGACCGCAAATAAGTATACTTCTAGCTATTACCTAAGTAAAATATCATTAAGTTTGACTAAGTTTATAGATAAATATAACAACATATATTATCTCAAATTAACATATTATGAAACTAAATTCGAAAACATATCTACGGGTATCAATTTAAAATTATAAATATTGCTACGTTTTTCTATAAAATTAGTCAAAGTTTCCTAATTTTGACTTAGGACAAAGCTAGAAATACACTTATTTGCGAATGAAGGGAGTACTCCCATTGACTTGTCCTACCCGTGATCCATTATTGCCTCCGGTCACCTTCTCCCATCTCACCAAATGAATTCAAATAATTCCTAAATTTGACATGATGAAAAAGCTGAAAGTTTTGGATAAAAAAATAGAAAATACTACAAAACTATCTTAGGTTGTTCCAAAATCCATGTGTTTATAAGAATGAGTGTATGTACGTGTTGTGAGCGTCTACGATTGTACTATGTTTTAAAAAAAACATGTTTTTGTTTATATGACCCAGACAATATTTTGACGATCCCGCTATTAATCAGATTCAGATTTGAAGCAGCCGCCAATTTTTTCGCGAACCGGCAATTCATATTCTGTTCGCGCTCGTTCCTGGCCCAAAATCCCGGTCAAACATCATTGTAACCCTATATCCCTCCTCTTGTGCGCCTCTCTCCACCATCCTTATCTCATTCTTTTCCTGCCGATCCGATCTCATCGGAACACACCTTTCGCCCCTCAATTCCCCTCGAACCTGCGCGGCTCCCGACGGACACCGACCATCTCCTGCGCCGCCGTTCACCTGCGCGGCACCATGCCCACTTACACGACTGCAGTCCTCACCCACGCGTGACTTCAGCCATGCCTCGCGACATGGTTGCGGCTAGTCATTAGCATCGCCTGTGCGGCTCCCCGGGTGGCTTCCCCGCCAGCCTGCACCTTCTCCTGGACTGCGCGTCGCCTCGACCTCCAACGAGAGCCGTCGCCGCCTCGTCAACAGGTGGTCTCCTCTCCTCCCTCTTTCCTTGGAATCGCTAATCTAGCCGCCGACGGTTGCTGATTGAAAGGCCGCAGCTTCGTATATTCGTGTGTGCAACGTGGTGTCAACAATAACCAACCAGAGGAGCTCCCCGAAGCTGAACATAGTGCTCGATACCTGAGTAGAGAGCACAACCGCTCCACAGATGAGGCTAACATCCGGCTGCGTCGACCTACTCGTCGCCCAGTCTCTCTTCCTAATTCCTTCTCCTCGCTACATCCAGTTTTTTTGTTGGATACGAGACCTATTGATGACACCGCATCTCATCTCATATCATTCTGTAATCAATTTCAGGTTCTGCAACGCATATCTGCTTGTGGGATGCAGAACATATGAGTTCACGTGCTGCTACAAGGGTAACGCCTAACAATACTTGTTATTTGCAACAATACTTGTTGAGTGGTACATTCGGTTCACACCAATACTTTTTTTTCTTTGCATGATGGTCAATCGAGTTTTCTGCATTTTGTATAGTAAAATATTTCTTAGTGCTACTTGAAATTATGATGAAATCGATTGTATTTGCAGTTTGCTGAAGCTTGGAGTGAAAGTTTGCTAGGATGTTGCAGAAGTTTGAGCCAAGAAGTAAATGAAATTGATAGAATACTTGGTAACTTATATCGACATTGTCACAATCATCATTTCAGATATATTGGTTGTTTATCCATGCTTGAGATCATTATGGTATTTGTACCGACGGAAGGTTGGATTCACTTGATTAAGACATAGTAGCATGTATGATAATTCGTGGGGAATTACCTTTTTGAAATAGTGCAATTAAACATAAGATGTAGGTACAACTTTGTCATGGACATGCATATATATATATATATTTGACACCCAGGGTCCAGAATAGTTATTTTGCACCCCATATAACTTTATGTTGTCACATTTAGAAAATTATGTTTTGTATACAAATAATTATGTCCATATTCATCCATAACGCAAAAAATTTGACATAAAAAATAGTTTATGAGTAATTATAGTGTAAAAAACACCAAAAATATGCATTTTACGTCATATTTTTATACGGCATGTAAACAAAATATTTTATGAATTGTGTATATTTTTTTACGTTCTTCTCAACTCTCGAGGTAAGCCAAAATTTAAAAATAATATACAGTTCTAAAGATAGAGGGTGGGTGTAGAATAAACCCTAGGTGTCAAATAGCGCTATCATATATATATATATATATATATATATATATATATAAGAATGGACTTCTAATTTTTTTGTACAAGTATTTCTTTGTTCTCTGCAGTACTCTATCCTTGGGACATTATATGACTAGAAAGGACAAATGAATGCTAAAAACAAACAATTTTATGTAGGAATTATTTTAAATGTTTCATTTCTGAAGTTAGTACCATTAGACCAAAGTATTGACCATTTTGTTTCAATTCCCTATTCTCCGTTTTGTGCAAGTAATAGTAGAACACGCTATACCCTTCCCGCTTTTGCCACTTTGATATTGAATTAAAAATTTTATTTATTGCAGAACCAAAAGATCAACAAGGACTTACTATATTCAGATATAAGCTCTGAAACAAATTTGAAGGCAGAATATAGATAGTAGTTTAGATAGTTATGTTTGGAGTCAACATTGTAAGTTGTGTACGCTTCAGATAATTTTCCTTCATTTTAACAGTGGTTCAAATTTTGAGTCAAGAATGCAAGCTGTGAACTGTTCAAATATTAAAATACGTTCTCCTGATTTTTTTTTGTTTATAATAATTTTTTCCATGATCTGATTAAAGGGGTGTAATATTTTACACAGGCACAAGGTTTCACTACAAGGAATTTGGTCTATTGCAACAATAATTATTGCAACGAACAATTTTCATTGCAATAGAATGCAATATTACCACGAAATTCCCGTTTGCAGCAATAGCCTCCACATATTGCCACAATTTATTTTCGTCGCGAAAACTACCTTTTTTGTTGCAATAGAGGACGTGTATTGCAACAAAACACGTTGGCGTTGTAATATAGTGGTCCTATTGCATCAAATTTGTGTTGTCGCGGGAACTTGTCACCTTGTTGCAATAGAGACTAGCTAATGCAACGAAAACAAAAGATCGTGGTAATATTTGGAAAGATATTGCAACATTTTCCCATGTTGCGCTAAGTATTCATATTGTTGCAAAATACTAGCTTGTATTGCAACAAAATACTTATTTGTTGTAATAGCAGTTTTTTACCTCAACCTCACTATGTTGCAATAATTATTGCATATTGCTACAAGATTTTTTTTGCGGGTATCCATGGTAATATGTATAAGATATTGCAATAAGTTTAGATTTATAATAATACTAGATGGCAACAACTCTTATTTTGTGGCATTAGTCTCATGCCACGAACCCATATGTTTGTAACAATATTCCAGTAATAAGCAAGCAAATTTGCTTATTACTGGAATATTGTTACAAACATATGGGTTCGTGGCATGAGACTAATGCCTAAAAATAGAGTTGTTACCATAAATTAACCACAATTAACTATTGGCACGAAAAAGTATGCGGCATGAAACAATGGTTGTTGGCATAGGTTATCGCCACAAATGTCTATCGCCACGAACTAGTAATCGCCACGTTTCATTATCTGTTGCGTTAAGCTATTGCCACAAATCAGATTGTGGCATCAAACGCGTGTTGCCATGAAAAAAATGTGGCAACTCACCTTATAAATGTTGCAATAGCACACTTATTCGCCACAATGGGTTTTTGTGGCAATAACCTATTACCATGCGGCCTATCGCAACGGCTGGTAACGAATGACATATTGTGGCAATAGGTGTCTATTGCCACATACTGGTACTTACTGCGACGAATAATTTTGTTGCAATAGATCGGAATTATAGTAGTGTTATGGAAAATATCTCGAGTGACTTATCTTCGGATTCCGCCACCATCTCCTTATATGCACTCCAATTTAACTCGGAGTTGATAGGCATTATCTTCAATCTAATGTGGTGGCCAAACCCGGCATTATACCTTCCAACAACTCATACACATCACTAGGTTCCATCCATTTCAAATCATTCTTACTCTTTCCACAACCTCGGCATATGTAGGACTTGTGCCAAACACCATGCTACCTCCTCTGGGTCACACTCGGCATTGCCTTTCAAGAATGCGGCCTTATCCACATGATGAACATTAACGATTCTTGCCATCTAAAAAACAATGACAACAACCATTATGCATCAAAGGCAACTATATTACCACCACCAACCATAGCTACCCACTAAAACAAGTCATGCCACTTTGCTACTTCTAGCATACAAATCATATCCATAAGCTACAAATCTAATAACTAGAAGCAACAACATCAACCCTAGATTTCACTCCAAAGCCAAGATATAGGTAGGGTTAGGGTTTCAGATTTTTTGCCAAAATAGAACCAAATTGCACAGATCTATTTGGACAAAACCAAGGGGATCGGGGGAGATTACCTCTTGAAGCAAGGGAAAGTCCAAATCCACGGAGAAAAGCAACCGATTTGAAGAGATTCGAGTAGGGGAAGAGAGAGAGAGAGAGAGAGAGGCGCTCGGGGACGAACATGCATGACTGGAAGTGAGTGGCGGCAGCTTCCATGCCGTTTTCTAGGGTTAAGGAGCATGTCACTTTTGCGTGGCCACGTCGACTGACACGTCGGACAGGGTCATGGCATTTTTGGTGGGGGCTCCATGGGTGTATGGCGTTTTTTATTTAGGGCGCCATGGTACTGACCATGGCGTCCTCTGGTAAAGCGCCAAAGAAACATGTCAGATCAAGAATTCTTCAAAAAAGTAGATTATTTCGTGAGATCATCCGTTAATTAGGTTAATTCTATGATTTTTGCCGCAATTTCTCGGTCGATCGGAAGTTCTGAAAAGAGAACTGCACAGATGGATATAGAGCCGCTCTCGTACTCGGGAATTTAGGGACACGGACAGCGACGAGTCCCGAATTGTCGACACACTCACCTAATCGATCGATCGACCTGCTACCACTCACTATATTGTCATCGCTAGCTAGGGTGCGATGTTTAGTACGTAGGCCGCACGTAGCTATCACCTGGAGTCTCCGATCCCTATCAGGTTTCTCTGCCAGTTGCGCTCCACAAATTGTGGCGAAGCAGATCGAACTTGGATGTCTTGGCATTATTATTATTATGCTGTGTCATGATTTTTTTTTTGAAACAAGTGCCGTGTCATGATTTTAGTACTCATGTGGATGAGAGAGAGCGAGAGCATATTCTACGATTTGGTATTCACGGTCACCGGGCGTGTAAATGTCAATTTAGTACTTGACCTGCATGAGTAGTCTCAAGTCTGAACCACATAGTACATACAATTAGCAGCCCAGGCTGCTACCTCAAGTGATGATGTGAAGGATTGTTTTTACAGGATTTAGATTAACTGCCATTTTCATTAGGATTCATTTTTTGGGGGAGGGGGGAACAGCTGGATCTTGTGTAAGCACTGGCCAAGTTATTGATTTGTTGAGTTTTTTCTGTTTTTCTGAAATAAGTTGATTTGGTGAGTTAACCAACTAGTACGTGGTACTCCCTAATAGTATTTATTTTGACTCTTGACAATATAGCTTGCATACATATGACGGTCGTGAACCTTACTGGCAAACCATGCATGCACGTTGCCATCACGAAAACGCCAATAGTTCAAATAGGATACTCTTAGTCACGTATGCAAATCTCGTAATGATTGAGCCCCAAGTCAACCTAACAACTCTGCTCTTACATTATTGAGGAGCACGTAGAGGAGTTGTTGCCATTCATGTAACAAGAGGTTACGTATCCTTGACTCGGATTTGATGCCCGCGTGGGTCTTTCCGAGGTGTGTCGGTCGGGATGGTCCGTACGAACGAGTTCGGACGTCGCTCAGACCGTTTGTGTAGAGATGCCCTTACCGTCGTCACCGCCCGATCTGGCATCACCACCTGGCTCTGGTTGATTGGCCGTTCGCCATCTCCACGATCGATTACTTGGCTGAATTCCTCCTGGGTGCGTCGATCAACCTAACCCGCGGCACAGAGAGTGCACACGAAAAAGAACTTGCTGCCCGTGGCCCGCGAAACGGTAGTACGGAACTCGATCGCCGTGACATGACCTAGTGTCCTAGGTTGCTAGCGCACAGTTGCCCGTCTTCCTCCTGATGCGTGTCGCCCCAATCTGCTAAGCTCATCCGTCCATTTCCATTGATGTCCATCCGTGTACCTCTTCACGTCAACCATCAACAGTGCTGCTGATATGCTGCCCTTCTCTTTTCTTTTCCTTTCCGGTGGTCGGAGCAGAGTAGGTGGCCGGCCGGTAGGTTAACCACCTCCCTCCTTTCTGCGGGCGGGCGGGTGATCACCCTTATCCCGGGCAACCAACAGGCGTCGCCCTGCCTGCGCCCGTCGCCACGAAGACCAAGCGTCCTGCATCTGACCCCGGCCCCACCAAACGAACGACAGATGTTTATCCCTCTGACCTCTACTAGGTCGGCGGCTGCACGTAAAGTCCAACACAAAACGGGAGAAGCTCGATCTTCTCTAAATAATGAAATGATGCAAGGATCTTCCCCTACCACGTCAGGTAGATGCTTCTGGAAAAACAGACAGATGATACCTCGCTTTTCTTTTCTTTTCTTTTCTTTTCTTTTCTTCGCGGTGCTCACACACCGTATCTCCCGACGGCAGCGACCATGCCGACGTCGACGCGGAGCCCCGCATGTCGCAGTTGCGCACCAAATAATAAAGTTGGTAACAGGCCGACAGACAACCACCGTGTTTCTCAAAACAAAACAAAAAAGACAGATAAAGAGCGTTTTACTGCTTAAAGAATTTTTAATAAATGGCGTTTTAGTAGTTAAAAGAATTTTCAATTATCACACCCGGCATTTGCATAACTAAGATGCACTCAGTCGATATAAGTCCAGAGTCGCAAAACAAAAAAAGACGAATTATTACACATCAGAATGAGAAACTGCAAAACGCCTAAATGTGGTGGAGATCATCTCCGAAGGTTATGATACCACCCATGTCTGGTAAACATGTCGTAAAACATGTCGCGTAAAACTTCACACGATGCCTACGTAAACATGTTGTAAAACTTCACACGATGAAGAGACGGCAAGATCGCGTTCAATAACCCCCAATACAAGGATGTGCGTGCCGGTCACGACGATGATGTTCGTCATCCCATGGTGGTCGAGCCTCACTGCTAGGGTATCGAGGGTTGCAGCGGTTTCTCGGCCTCTTGTGTAGTGTTGTGCTAGAATGGGTTTGGTCATTGCGTTGAAACTAAGGCAATACGGCCTGAAACAGAAGGATATAGTCCTAATTAACTTTCG
This sequence comes from Avena longiglumis, assembly GCA_030063025.1. NCBI lineage: Eukaryota > Viridiplantae > Streptophyta > Magnoliopsida > Poales > Poaceae > Avena > Avena longiglumis. The sequence continues at coordinate 85,063,457 of CP125977.1, read as the reverse complement.
GATAATCCACATCCAAATGTTTTGTTATACCCTATCCGGGTGCCGTTTTGTATTTGGATATCCTTATCTGTTCGGGTTCCCTTAGACCGGATATGGATTCTTTGGGACACATATTTGGTGCGGAAATTACTCTATGTGCTTAGAGCGCTAGATGAGAGCAACTAACTTGCATAGAATGGCATTGTTGGATATATCCATATCTACTCACTCCGTTTAGAAATATTAGACATTTTTGAACCGACTGTATTGTATAGGTTCGTAGAGGTTTGAAGTGAACTTATACACTAAAAAGCTTCTAAATACATTTATTTTATAAATCTAAAATGTCTTATATTTTTGAATGAAGGGAATATAGTGCTCCGGTATAACTTCAGAATCTAGTGCTAGTAGTCCCTAAAGCACTTAACTTTTACATGTAGTCTCTAAGCCTAGATTTAAATTGAACAGCAGGTGAGATGGAAGTGTTTCTATTTCTCTTCAATATCCCGTTTCAAGAAAAAAAAATCTCTTCAGTATACGTGGGGACGTACTAGTAGGGAAAATGGTGTTGTAAAGCACGGGAAAAGTACGTGTAACGTTTCACCATCATTGCAGGATCGTGTATGCATGCCATATAGTTACCCTTTTAGCTTTTCGATGCCTACCTACTCCCTCCGTCACGGTTTGGAAAGACGTTTTAAAGAGATTGTTGAAACATAGGTGGACACAGATTGAAGCCAGATTTTTGTCAAAAACATGCTCTCATTAATTATTCGGCGCGCTATTAAACGTAATTAATCAATAAAAACGAGGAATTTAGACGCATGCATTGGTGAAATTGCATGCAAGAATTAATTACTTGGCAGCATAAAGTAGAAAATGGGGAGAAAAGGAGGACATTAACTTTATAATTAAGTCTAACTGGTCTAGGAGGAGAGGAGTTTTGAAAACGCATGTTTTTTGTAAGACGTCCTCCAAACCGTGACGAAGGGAGTACAACTTGTTAGATAGATCTCTCCCCGTTCGAGCCCAACGGCCGAATGGAGTCCCTGATCCGCGCCCTGATCGGGGGCGTCCCACCTCATCTGGTGGGTGGGCCCCTGTCACCAGCGCTATATAAAGAGGTGGGGGGCCGGCAGCATGCCTCACGAAGTTAGCCGTGCCCTAGCTGCCCCACCTACAAGCCAATCCGATCTAGGCCTAGCGCTGCGCCAACGGGAAGCACCACCGCCGCCACACTCTCCCCCTATCACCCATGGCCAACGACGGCGGCTCCAGCTCCGGCACCAGCTCGGGCATCCCCTCTGGCGCGTGCTTGTCGAGCCAGGGCGCAGGTAGTTCACTCTCTCTCTCCCTCTCTGGTTCTCACCTAAATCGTGCAAAGGTAAAAGTACTACCGATTCTAGTCTAGCCTAGCCGATCCTAAGTAGTTTCTATCAATGGTATCCGAGCGACTAGATCTAGACTTTTTCGGTAGAAAAGAAAAGAATTCAACAGAAAAAACCCTAGATCTAACCCTAAGAGTGCGCCTTGCCCCTCTGGCCGCGCGGTTCCTCTCGATCCCGACGCATCGGCAAGCCGAGGTCGGGAAGAAGAACAAACCCCTAACGGGGAAAAGAAAAGGCAAAGAAATCACCATATCCCATTTTTTTCTTCCCAGATCCCGCAAAGAAAAGCCCCAAAATCCCCAGAGAAAACCCCAAAGGCCCGAAATCCTCAAAGAAAAGAATCAAACCAAAAGGGGGTCGGCCGTCGCCGGCAAAGGGCGTTTCCACTTGGCCACTTGACGGCGGCGCACCCACCCGCCGGTGGATGCACTCGTCGGCAAGGAACCAAGGGAGCGCCGCTGCTTCCTCTCCTCTCTCTGCCTAGCATGGCAGCTGCGGGGTGTGGGGAAGGTGGAGAACAAAGAAAGGGGAAGGGGAAGGGGTGGTGGCGCTGTAGAAGGGAAGGGACCGTCGTCGGCACAGCCGCCGGACGGACGATCGCCTCCCCTCCCCAACGCCGCCGGAGAGGAGCTCACCGCCGGCCCCTTCGCTCGCCGCGCATGGGGCAACTGCCACCGCTGCCGTGGACTCGAGAGAGGGAGGGGCTCGCCGAGGGGCGGCCACCTCGCCTCGGCCGTAGGCGCGTGCGCCGCTAGAGCAAAGGGAGAGGGAGGGGTGCGCCGAGGGGCGGCCGCCTCGCCTCGGCCTCGCGCGCGTGCGCCTCCAGAGCGAGAGAGAGGGGGCGCGGGGCGGGTGGGGGGAGAATGAGCTAGGGCTTTTATGGGGGGGCTCCGCGCGGGCGGTTTTATTGCTGCGATATGCGCGCGCGTCCGTAGGATCTAGGGCGGGCGCGACGGACGGTCCAGATCAAGCGGCGCGGGCGGCTGCGGGCTAGCTGGGCTGCTGGCGGGCCATGCGGACGATGGCGGCCAGCTATTTTAGGCGTTAGCTTGGCGGCGGCAGCGAGCCTTGAAGCGGCTGGGCGAACGTCTTTGGCCAAGCTGCAGCTGCTGGCTACTCAAGCCTTGGCAGATACTGCTGGGCCACGGTGGCCCAGTAAGGCTTGTAGAGCAGTTTTCTGCTTTTTTTTCTTTTTACAGAGTATATTTTAGCTGTTTTATTTGTTTTTGCTTAGTTTTTAAGCAATTTTTCAAATAGTTTTTTGTAGTATTTTATTTCAGTGAATTTGACTAGAGAATATGAAAGAGGCAGAATTTTTTCTGTAAATTTTAAAGTTTATGAAAGTCATTATAAATGTTTCCGCTGCAAATAGTTGATTTAAAATTGCAACAATGCAATAAAGTTTGTTTAAATTTTGGAATAAAGATGTGACAAAGTAATTAAAGATGATTATGTCTCATGTTATTAATTGACCAACGTTATTAATAAGCATGATCATGATATTTTTCATTGAGTATTAAAGGTGCTTTTAATTTTATTTCTATCCAACGGTGATATAATTTTAAATAGCACAAACAATTGCATGCATAATTTATACCAACGTTGGATTAATGCATACAGTTGTTTTTCTTTGGTGATCTCACATCTTTTGTGGTTTTCAGGAGGTCTCAACCTCATGAGCTGTTTGAAGGACATCCCGCTGCTAAGGGGGGGGGCAACTACTCCGAATGGAGGAAAAAGGTTGATCTGGCGTTTGTATGCGTCGAAGTGGACTGTGTGGTTGACACCAAGCAACCAGTCAAGCCTGCTGACCCTGTGAGGGGCGATGCTAAGGAAAGTGCTGCGTTTGAGAAAAGTGGATGAACGCCAAAAAGAAATGTTTGGCTTTTGTAAAGAACACAATTGAGAACGCTATAGTGGGCTCAATTGGAGAGTGTGCCTCCGTGGGCGAATACCTTGCCAAGATAAAGAGCCAGTTTACTAGCTCTTCAAAGATGTATGCAACCCAGCTGTTAAAACAGCTGGTGACTGAAAAGTACACGGGAGGGCCACATGGAATAAGAGAGCACATCTTGAGGATGTCAAACATGGCAGTCAAGCTGAAGCCCATGGATGAGGACCTCGAGCTAAAGCCTGTACTTCTGGTGCACCTGGTGATGGCCTCTCTTCCACAGCCATTCGAGAACTTCGTAATAAACTATAACATGTCCCCTAAAGTGGGACATAGAAAAGACCATTGGGATGTGCTCCCAAGAGAAGGAAAGGCTGAAGGCCCTTCACGGTGGTTCCTTGAACTTCGTGAAGGACAATAGGAAGAGGCGCTTCACAAACAGTAACCATGGTGGCTCACCTTCCAAGACACATGGCAAGGGCCCACAGTAGCACCAGTACCAGCACCAGCAGTCCACCCCTGGGGAAAAAGACCAGTGCCACCACTGTAAAAAAGGTTGGCCACTACAAGAAGGATTGTCCAGTTTGGCTGAAGTACATTATGGCCAAAAATGGTAAAGATATAGTCTCTTTTGTTAATGAATCTCTGTATGAAAAGTTTTCTAGATCTACTTGGTGGATTGATTCTGGTGCAACTGTTCATGTTGCCAACTCTTTACAGGGGTTCCATTCGACAAGGATTTTGCCAAAAAGAGAAAGACTCATTAAAGTGGCGAATGGGATTGAAGCAGAAGTGGAGGCCGTTGGCGACATCCCTCTGGAGCTGGCTGATGGCTCTTCTCTTTTGCTTAAGGATCTTCTTTTTGTTCCTTCAATTCATAGAAATTTAATAAGTGTGTCGTGCTTGGACAAAGATTCTTATGAGTGTTATTTTGGAAATGGCAAATGTGCCATTTGATTAAAAGATATTTGTGTGGGTGTTGCTACCCTACATGACAAGCTATATTTATTATCTTTGCATGAGAAAGTATTTTCTGTGTGTGATGTGAATGAAAAAGTTCCCTTGTCGAACAAAGAACAAAAGAAAAGAAAGCGAACTCTTGACTCATCAAAGTTATGGCACTGCAGATTAGGCCATATTTCAAGGGGAAAAATAGAAAGCCTCGTTAAAAATGACATTCTTCCTCCGTTAGAGTTCTCAGACATAGAACAATGCATAGACTACATTAAAGGAAAATATGTAAAACAAATTAAAAAGGGTGCAAACCGAAGCATAGCTACACTCGAAATAATCGACACGGATATTTGTGGACCGTTTTCGGTGAAAAGTGTGGATGGCTATGATTCATTCATAACATTCACGGATGATCACTCCCGGTATGGTTATATTTATCCAATTAAAGAAAGATCTGAAGCATTGGATAAATTTAAAATTTTCAAAGCTGAAGTAGAAAATCAGCATGATAAAAGAATTAAGATAGTTCGGTCCAATCGTGGGGGGAGTACTACGGTCGGCATACTCCATATGGTCAAGTACCAGGACCCTTTGCAAGGTTCCTGCAAGAAAATGGAATAGTCACCCAGTATTCTATGTCGGGCGAACCTCAGCAAAACGGAGTAGCTGAAAGGCGCAACCGTAACCTTATGGATATGGTGCGCAGCATGATGAGCTACTCCACCCTCCCATTGGGATTGTGGATGGAGGCGCTTAAAACCGCCATTCACATTCTCAACAGAGTACCAAGTAAGTCGGTGCCCAAAACACCGTATGAATTATGGACAAGCAGAGTCCCCTCTCTGCACCACTTGAGGGTACGGGGGAGCCCAGCTGAGGCAAAAGTTTTCAATCCAAACATTGCAAAGTTAGACCTCAAAACAGTCTCTTGCCACTTCATTGGCTATCCAGATAAGTCAAAAGGCTATCATTTCTACTGTCCTGACAGATACACAAAGTTTGTAGAAACGAGACATGCAGTCTTCTTGGAGGACGAATTGATGAGGGGGAGCACGGTAGCTAGGAAAATTGATCTTGAGGAGAAGAGGGTTCATGCACCTAATCCGATGACTCAGGAGCCATTTTTCTCGCTACCTGTTGTGCCACCATCTACAACCCCTGAGGTTGTGGTGCCGGCACCTGTTGTGACTCCACACATGACAACAATGGGCGAAAGTTCGGAACCTGTCCATCAGGAGTTACCTGAACCCACTGTTGAGCACGAAATGAAGCCAGAACAGCCACCTACTATAAATGTGCCTGAACCCGAGGCAAGAAATGAGCAAGAGTCTGATGAACTCAGAAGGTCTAAAAGAGAACAAAGACCAGCCATTTCCAAAGAAATTTACAAAGTCTACAATGTTGCTCATATGGAGGGCGATCCTACCTCATTTGAAGAAGCCATGAGTAGCCCTCACTCAACCAAGTGGGTGGAGGCAATGGAAGATGAAATGAAATCAATGAGTTCCAACAATGTTTGGGACTTAGAGGAAATTCCTAAAGGAGCCAAAACAGTAGGATGCAAATGGGTCTACAAAACAAATTATGACTCCAATGGGAATGTAGAAAAGTACAAAGCTAGACTTGTGGCAAAAGGCTTTACGCAAAGAGAAGGCATAGATTACAATGAGACTTTTTCTCCGGTCTCATGTAAGGACTCCTTCAGAATAATCATGGCACTAGTTGCACATTTTGATTTAGAGTTGCATCAAATGGATGTTAAGACGACATTTCTAAATGGAGATTTAGAAGAAAATGTTTACATGAAACAACCCAAGGGTTTTTTCATGGAGGGGAAGGAACATATGGGATGCCGCCTAAAGAAATCCATTTATGGGTTAAAGCAAGCCTCTAGGCAGTGGTATTTAAAGTTTAATGATACCATTAAATGATTTGGTTTCAAGGAAAATGTTGAGGACAACTGCATTTATGCAAAGTTCAAAAGTGGGAAATATATTTTCCTAATTCAGTATGTGGATGACATTCTGCTTTCCAGCAGTGATGTTAGTCTACTACTAGAGACAAAGAAGTTCTTGTCATCAAATTTTGACATGAAAGACCTTGGTGAAGCTTCTTATGTTTTGGGCATAAAAATTCACAGAGATAGAAAGAATGTAGTGTTAGGACTGTCGCAGAAAGCGTATTGTGAAAAGATCTTAAAGAAATACAATATGCATGCGAGTAATGCAACACCTGCTCCCATAGTCAAGGGCGATAGTTTTGGGAAATACCAATGTCCAAAGAATCAATGTGAGATCGATGAAATGAAGTCAGTACCATATGCTTCGGCTGTTGGAAGCTTACAGTATGCACAAGTGTGCACTCGCCCTGACTTAGCATTTATCACCGGGGTACTCGGTAGATATCAAGAGAATCCAGGCATAGAGCACTGGAAGATGATAAAGAAAGTTTTGCGTTATATGCAAGGCACAAAAGGCCTCATGTTAACATATAGAAGATTGATTCCCTAAAGATAAAAGGGTATTCAGATGCGGATTTTGCGGGAGATAAAGACGACCGAAAGTCCACGACAGGGTATGTCTTTACTCTCGCAGGACGTGCTATTTCGTGGAGAAGCGCCAAACAGTCGATAGTTGCATCATCTACGATGTATGCAGAATTTATAGCATGTTATGAGGCCATGGGACAGGCGTTATGGTTAAAGAAATTTTTACCCGACTTGAAAGTGGTTGACAGCATCAGCAGGCCACTAAAGATGTACTGTGACAACGAGCCCGCGGTATTATATGCTCACAACAACAAGTCGAGTAATGCTAAAAAGTCTATAGATATAAAGTATTATGTTGTGAAGGACAAAGTCCAGGATCAAACTATAAGAGTCGAGCATATAAGGACAAAGGATATGCTTGCGGATCCGCTAACGAAAGGCTTACCACCCAATGTGTTCAAGGAACTGTAGGGGTTCGTAGCATGGAAAACAAAAATTTTCTACCGCATGCAAACAAACAAGCCAAGATCTATCTACTAGATTGTAGCAACGAGTCGATAGAGGAAATCACCCTCGAAGATTCCAAAGCGGTTAACGAGAGCAGATTCTCGTGGGTGATGTAGTCGTAATATTGCCGATCCCAAGATCGCGTATACGATCCTCCCGGCGCTGCGTTCCGGTAGCGCTCCCGCAGTCGGTCACACATTCGGTACTCGACGAAGACCTTCCTCTCCCTTGTTCCAGCAGGCAGCGGAGGTTGTAGCACTCTCCTCACGATTCCGGCAGCACGACGGCGTGGTACCAGAAGTAGAGGGGAGATCTCGCAGGGCTTCGCCTTAACCGGAGCGAGTATGGTGGACTATGAGATAGCCCTCGACGATCTAGGGTTTAGCCACGCCGAGGAAGAGGTGCTAGGCCGGCGGCTAGGACTTGGGGTTTGCCCAAGTCGGCGGCTAGAGGAACCCTAGGAGGTGGCGGCAGCTGCAGGAGGTGGCGGCACCAAATTAGGGTTTAGAGGAGAGGATCTTGTGTTTCTTGGAGGGGCAGCCCTGCCCCTCCCTTTATAGGTGGGAGGTGCGGCCAAGGGGAGGGGAGTCCCTCCCCAACTCGGCTTGGAGGTGGGCCGCCGGTTGGAGGAGGGAACTCCTCCCCAACTCGGTTTCAAACTTCCTTCTCCTCTTTCCAAAAATTGTCGTTTGACTTTTCAAACTAGCCGTTTGACTTTTCAAACTAGGATTTGAATAAACCCTTTATTTTGGACAGAGAAGACACCAAGTACATAATGCATTCATACCAACTTGATATAACACATTCATGTACCCCTCCCCGGAGTCTTGGGACATTTCGGAACCTTCTAGAACATTCCCGATGAAAACACCGGAACCATTCTCTAACTCCGAAACGGGACTTTCCTTATATGAATCTTATTCTCCGGACCATTCCGGATCTCCTCGTGATATCCTGGATCCCATTCGAGACTCCGAACAACATTCGGTCTCTTACTCATCATTCCATAACTACTCAAACAACGTCGAATCCTTAAGTGTGTCTCCCTACGGTTCGTGAATTATGCGGACATGATCGAGACACTTCTCCGAACAATAACCAATAGAGGAATGGAAATTCATATGGCTCCCACATATTTCTCACGATTGCGATCGAATGAACCACTTACATACGATACCAATTTCCCTTTGTCTCACGATAGTTTACTTATCCGAGGTTTTGATCGTCGGTATCTCTGCATACCTAGTTCAACCTCGTTACCGATAAGTACTCTTTTCTCGTTCCCGTGATATGTGATCCCTTGTGATCCAGTCACATGCTTGCAAGCTAATTGGATGACATTACACCGAGAGGGCCCAGAGTATATCTATCCGTCATATGGATGGACAAATCCCATTCTTGATCCATGTGTCTCAACCAATACTTTCCGAACACTCAATGCCACCTTTATAGCCACCCAGTTACGGTGTGGTGTTTGATGTCATCAAAGCATCCATCCAGTAAAGGTGATATGCATGATCTCATGGTCAAAGGAATTAGGTTACTATGTATCAGAAAGCATATAGCAATTGAACTATTAAAATGACTTGATATTTATGCTACGCTTATCTATAGGAGTATGTCCATCACATCATTCTCCTAGTGATATGAACCTGTTGTTAATAACATCTCTATGTTCATGATCAGGAAACCATGATCATATATTAACCAACAAGCTAGTTTAACAAGAGGCTTTACTAGGGACTCTTTTATGTTTACAAATCACACAAGTATTAATGTTTCCTGTTAATACAATTATAGCATGGTATGTAAACATTTATCATAAGTATGAAGATATGATAATAACCCACTTTATTATTGCCTCTTGGGCATATCTCCAACAGTCTCCCACTTGCACTAGAGTCAATAATCTAGTTTCAAACCTTTGTGTATTCAACACCTATGGCTTTCCGGTGTTGTAAGTACACGTTCGCTAGTGGTCAACTGATATCCGGATCTGAAACTTTCAGGTCCGTGTGTAATTGCATGTATTTGCGTCTCTACGCATCACTCATTCTCTAATGAGATGGATTTGTATAAATTTGGTCCTTTGGTGATACCTTTAGTTCTTTGGGGTTAAAACATGTTGATAATAATTGTCGTACAATATATCTTCATAGTATTATCCCGCTATGAACTACACCTAGTTTGATAACAAACTACTTGACCCAAATGCCCTCTTTAGCTGCTATAATAGCAGTCATATACTTAGCCTTTTATTGTAGTATCTGTCACAATGTCTTTAACTTTGGAATTCATCCAAATCCATTATGGAACTTACTTTCCATTATATTGTGCCACCCTTAGTTTAGATTGAGACAAACTTAATTTGTACTTTGCGACAAAACTAGTATCAATGTAGTACTTTTACAATGAACTAACCATGTATTTGTCACTTCTACAAATAATATACTCTTAGTTCTTCCAAAAGATCATAAGAATATCCTTACTATTGTCCAATGATCAATTTATGAATCATTCTGGTATATGCTCATAACATTTAGAGTATAGGAAATATCTGGATTTGTACATATCACAGTATGATTGATATAAATACTCTTTGTGATTTCATACATCAAGTATCAATCTATACTTGAATCTTTGTTTCACTTACCAAATGTCAATACACTTGAATATATCATCAATATTGAACTCATTCAATCCTTTCTGTGCGACAAGAACCTTTCTTGTAGTTTCTATATTGAACTTCATTCAATACATCATCTATGTACTTTCGGCACAACCATATTAGCGTCTATTGATGCCAAATATTTGGGTTTTGCCTAAGCCTTTCATCGAGATGAAATTCTTAATATGTGTTAATAAAAGATACATCATTTCCAATCAACAATATCTTCCAAATAATGTATTAGAAATATGTCTTAGCGCTCCCACTTAATTTCTTGCAAATGCAAGTATCTTCATCGTCTCCGACGAATTTAAACTCCTTTAACGGTTTCATCATGGTGAAGATTCCAACTCCGCAATGCTTACTTTAACCATTGAGGTTTGCATATGCTTTTAGCATCCCTTGAATTAACAAAAACCCTTTGGACCATGTTATGCACATGTCCTAGGTAACAATTCTATTAGAAGAACTTGTTTTGTTTATTCAACTACCACATAACAAAATTATATGTAGTGGTTGCTACATTAATCCGTCTAGACTAAATATCGCTAATGAAAGATCAAATCTTGTCATAGTCAACCTTTGAACATTGTTGTGAACTCTTTCCCAACATGTCGACTATTTCATAGATGCGAAACATCCATGTCTATTTCTTTATAGATCCAAATACAACTGTAAGGTCTTACACCTTTCTCGAGGGTCCTTCAAGTTCAAAACTTGATTTCTCGTGTATGGAACTATCGCGGATTTTATGGCTTCAAGCCATTTGACGGAGTCAGGGCTCATCATCGCTTCTTTGCATATAGTCAGATCATTATTGTCAAATAATGATTTAAATCTCAAAGCTTGGTATTTGATTGTTTACCTGACCTACTTGTTTCAATAGGAACTTAGATCTCCGTGACCACAACCTTTGAGGCACGTGAGCCATGAACATTATAGCTGCCTCCGGAACACTTTTCGGTGCTGCGCAACTCTGATCATATAGCTAAGGTTCTTTTAACCCTATCAAAGTTCTATTGTCCTCCCACTTAACTTTTCACGAAAAATTCCTTCTCAAAGAAACTTGACGTTCTAAGCGACAAACACTTTTGTCTCCGGTGTTATGGAGGAATACTTAACAGTTATTCGAAATAACATACAAAGACATATTCATCCGACTTTGGTTGCAAACATCTTTCTTATGGATAGCATACCAATGTTTTAAGAAAGGACAACTTGGGTTTAATCCCAAACCATAAATTTATATGGTGTCATTTCAACGGATTATGACGGAGCTCTTTTCAGTGGAAAAACGGTAATCTCTAAAGCTTTTAATCTTTAAAATATAATGGCAGTTTTATGAATTACACCTTCGATCTTACCATGTCAAACAAGGTTTAATTACATATCTCGAACACTCCATACTCTTATGGTGTTTCGGGAAAATGCAAATCCACGGAACGATTCCTTAAATCTTTAGGTATTATGCTAAACTTGTAAATCAAATATCATCCTTTATGATCTTATCATAAACTGTTTATATTCTTGTTACAATGATTTTGCACTTCATCTTGAAAGTCTTTGAACTTTTCAAATGTTTCATACTTCATCCTTATTAAGTAAATATTCATATATTCACTCAAATTTTCGGAGAAAGCATATGAAGTTGAAATCCATCGCTCTTGACTACACATAATGGACTTCGTACAACAATATGTACAAGTTCCAATAAGCTAGTCATTCGTTCCCTTTTGGCCTATGAATGAAGTTTTAATTATCTCTTAGGAAAGTTTCACAAGCGTCATGTGATCAAAAATCAAAAGACTCCAAAATTCCATCCACATGGAGTTTCTTCACGTTTTCTTTCCAATATAATTTAAACGGCGATGTCACTTCCTAAGTGATCTTTCAATCAATTTGTCTTTCAACATTCTTAGCACTAGTTTTATGAATGTGATTTATCCAACGAGATTTGTGAATCATCCATCTTTTATGGATTACGGCAATTATTTGAATAACCCTTTTGTTCTCATAATACCTGATAAAACAAACCTTGAAGGCAAGCTTTGATGTTTAACGAGCAACACAATAACCCTTTATTTGTTCTCGATGAACATCATCACATATTCTTTTGCTAGTTACTTGGGCCATTGTAGTTCATGAATTGTGTTGTTTCGTATGACGATTCATACCAACAAATTCAGTATCAAATACTTAAGAACCACATTGTTTAATAAGCAAAGAATATAGCCATAACATGTATATCATCTATATACTTAAACTGAACAATTCTAGTCTTTTCTTTTCTGCCATATATTTATGAGATTATCTTTCAGTATTTTCTTTTCTGTTTGAAAGAATCTATCAACATCAATAGTGGAGTCATACATATGACACATAGTCCAAAGCGTGTATAGTTAAATACCAATGTCTTTGAACTTGCACTTTGAAGTAGATCACCATTATCAAATGTTTGGTGTTCTTTCAAATTCCTTTATTTAGTAATCTCTTGGTGTAGTAAACATTTTACCTACATCAAATATTCACCCTCATCATGTATTTATCCATGATCAAGCTACTTTTAGCTTGTAACGGTGAATCACGAGTATAATGTTGCTCTCCAAAACCTTTTGGAGGATTAGGACAACTAGTGTCTCCAACCTTTTGCAAATTCTCATCAAATATGAGAACATGACTTTTGCCATATTATACTCTATCATGTTGCAACAAAACTTCGTTTGATATCACAATATCTTCCACACATCATGGTTTCAAACAACTCTTTCAGATCCTAGATAACCTTGATATTAAGACAATCCTTTGAATATCAAGAATCATGGAGACAAACATGATACTTATACACTAACACTTGGAATTGTCACTCTTGTTTTAATAACAATTATTAAACTTCATGGAGTAACCGGAAGTTTATTGAAAGTTTGAAATAGGACTTTTAAAATTTAGATTAACACTTCAAAACAATACGATACCAGTTAAGAAAGTAACTAACCAGAATTCTATAGTTCTATCATCTCAATTATAACTAAGCGCAAGGTGGTAAAGCGGATGCCAATGACTACAACAACTATGCAAATTCACTTTGATTTAATTTATGATAAATAGTGTTCAACTTTTAATCATATTGCCGTTGAACTCCCACTCAAAACAATATCCCTCACATTGTTTTAGTGATCACACGAACCAAATCCACCACATCAAAACCGATCATCACGAGAGTTGATATAGCTTCAATGGCGAACAATCAACATGTACATCATATCTACTATATGACTCATGCTTTACCTTTCGGTGATCCGTGTTCCTGAGACCATGTCTGTACATGCTAGGCTCGTCAAGATCAAACCTTAGCTTCCGCATGAGCAAATCTGGCTTGCTCACGTTGTATACACTTGCGGAATCTAACACACCCGATCATCACGTGGTGCTTCGAAACAACAATCTTTAGCAACGGTGCTAACTAAGGGTGAACACTTTAAAACTTGAAATTGTGTGCTTGAGGGATCATCTTATAATGCTACCATCGTGAACTAAGCAATACAAGATGCATAAAAGGATTAACATCACATGCAATTCATAATATGTGATATGATATGGCCTTTCTTCTTGTGCTTCTGATCTCCATCTTCAAGCACGAACATGATCTCCATCATCACCGGCATTGCATCAAGGTTAATGACGCTGCTCCATGGTTGTCGTCCACCAGCTTCAACTATTACAACTACTTTGAATAGACACACGGGTCTTAACAGAAATTAAAGACAACCATATGGCTCCTGCCGGTTGCCGACTTACAATAAGGAACATTGCATACATCATATATAATCACAATCATGGCCATATCACATCACTGCACACCCCTGCAAAACAAAGTTAGACGCCTCTACTTTTTTGCATATTTTACGTGGTTTGGGGCTTTCAATAAGTGTCGTTCTAACTTACGAACAACAACCACAACATTGATACTAGTATTGTCAATCACCCGTTGTAAATTGAATCTTAACTATGTTGGGAGAAACAGGCACCCGCAAAGCCACTTATGGAATACAAGTTGCATGTCAAGTGTGGAGCAAGTCTCATGAACGATGTCATGTAAGGTTAGCCCGGGCCGCTTCATCCCACCATCCCGCAAGATGCAAAGTACACAAGAAGCAATCGACAACAAAAGCATCAACGCCCACAATGACCATTGTGTTCTACTCGTGCAACAGATCTACATATAGACACGGCTCTATACCACTGTAGGGGTTCGTAGCATGGAAAACAAAAAAATTCTACCGCATGCAAACAAACAAGCCAAGATCTATCTACTAGATTGTAGCAACGAGTCGATAGAGGAACTCACCCTCGAAGATTCCAAAGCGGTTAACGAGAGCAGATTCTCGTGGGTGATGTAGTCGATTTGCCGATCTCGGGATCGCGAGACGATCCTTCCGGCCATGCTCGGCAGCTCCCCGATCGGTCACACGTTCGGTACTCGACGAAGACCTTCCTCTCCCTTGTTCCAAAGAAAGCAGAGGTTGTAGCACTCTCTCGCGATTCCGAAGACGACGGCGTGGTACCGGAAGTAGAGGGGAGATCTCGCAGGGCTTCGCCTTAAGCCGGAGCGAGTATGGCGGACTATGAGATAGCCCTCTACGATCTAGGGTTTAGACACGCCAAGGAAGAGGTGCTAGGCCGGCGGCTAGGGCTTGGGGTTTGCCCAAGTCGGCGGCTAGAGGAGCCCTAGGAGGTGGCGGCACCAAATTAGGGTTTAGAGGAGAGGATCTTGTGTTTCTTGGAGGGGCAGCCCTGACCCTCCCTTTATAGGTGGGAGGTGCGGACAAGGGGAGGGGAGTCCCTCCCCAACTCGGCTTGGAGGTGGGCCGCCGGTTGGAGGAGGGAACTCCTCCCCAACTCGGTTTCAAACTTCCTTCTCCTCTTTCCAAAAACTGTCGTTTGACTTTTCAAACTAGCCGTTTGACTTTTCAAACTAGGATTTGAATAAACCCTTTATTTTGGACAGCGAAGACACCAAGTACATAATGCATTCATACCAACTTGATATAACACATTCATGTACCCCTTCCCCCCCGGAGTGCCGGACATTCCGGAACCTTCTAGAACATTCCCGATGAAAACACCGGAACCATTCTCCAACTCCGAAACGGGACTTTCCTTATATGAATCTTATTCTCCGGACCATTCCGGATCTCCTCGTGATATCCCGGATCCCATTCGAGACTCCGAACAACATTCGGTCTCTTACTCATCATTCCATAACTACTCAAACAACGTCGAATCCTTAAGTGTGTCTCCCTACGGTTCGTGAATTATGCGGACATGATCGAGACACTTCTCCGAACAATAACCAAAAGAGGAATCTGGAAATTCATATGGCTCCCACATATTTATACGATTACTTTGCGATCGAATGAACCACTTACATACGATACCAATTTTCCTTTGTCTCACGATAGTTTACTTATCCGAGGTTTTGATCGTCGGTATCTCTGCATACCTAGTTCAACCTCGTTACCGATAAGTACTCTTTTCTCGTTCCCGTGATATGTGATCCCTTGTGATCCAGTCACATGCTTGCAAGCTAATTGGATGACATTACGCCGAGAGGGCCCAGAGTATATCTATCCGTCATATGGATGGACAAATCCCATTCTTGATCCATGTGTCTCAACCAATACTTTCCGAACACTCAATGCCACCTTTATAGCCACCCAGTTACGGTGTGGTGTTTGATGTCATCAAAGCATCCATCCAGTAAAGGTGATATGCATGATCTAATGGTCGAAGGAATTAGGTTACTATGTATCAGAAAGCATATAGCAATTGAACTATTAAAATGACTTGATCTTTATGCTACGCTTATCTATAGGAGTATGTCCATCACATCATTCTCCTAATGATATGACCCTGTTGTTAATAACATCTCTATGTTCATGATCAGAAAACCATGATCATATATTAACCAACAAGCTAGTTTAACAAGAGGCTTTACTAGGGACTCTTTTATGTTTACAAATCACACAAGTATTAATGTTTCTTGTTAATACAATTATAGCATGGTATGTAAACATTTATCATAAGTATGAAGATATGATAATAACCCACTTTATTATTGCCTCTTGGGCATATCTCCAACAGGAACACATAGCCGACATGGGTTTAACGGAAAGCCTATGATTCCTGGACTACAGAGGCCCAAAAGTAACAGGATTTGTTTCAAAACATGAAGGTATATAGTGGTTGTCTGATTCTATCGGCAATTGAGCTGAGACGATGAAACATGCTCTATGTATCGTTCTGTGATGAAATAAGTAAAGAACAAAGTTAAAAGTAAAGTCGAGATCAAGGGGGGGAATGTTAGATAGATCTCTCCCCGTTCGAGCCCAACAGCCGAACGTAGTCCCTTATCCGCGCCCTGATCGGGGGCGCCCCACCTCATCTTGTGGGTGGGCCCCTGTCGCCAGCGCTATATAAAGAGGTGGGGGGGCCGGCAGCACGCCTCACGAGGTTAGCCGTGCCCTAGCCGCCCCACCTACAAGCCAATCCGATCTAGACCTAGCGCTGCGCCGATGGGAAGCACCACCGCCGCCACACTCTCCCCCCTATCACCCATGGCCAACGACGGCGGCTCCAGCTCGGGCATCCCCTCTGGCTCGTGCTTGTCGAGCCAGAGTGCAGGTAGTTCACTCTCTCTCTCTCCCTCTCTGGTTCTCACCTAAATCGTGCATAGGTAAAAGTACTACCGATTCTAGTCTAGCCTAGCCGATCCTAAGTAGTTTCTATCACAACTGTTTGCAGATTGTGAACCACCTGCATAAAACAACGGACTGTGAACCCCCCCCTGTTTAATTAGGCTCCATTATTACGCTAGTGCTGTGCAAAATTTTAGCTTTTAGGCAGGATCGCTGGCTGACCATGCACAGCCTTTGCATTGCCCAACCGAGACGCCAAGACCGGCCGGGGGAAGTTGCACTGCAATTTCACTCCAGGACTTGGGGTTGGGACCCCTTCACCTTAACGCTCCCCAGTCATTCAGAGCAATTAGTACAGCGTTTTAAAATTTGAAAATTATCAAAGATCGCCCCTAGAATTTGAAAGCTTTTCGGGCTGCTAGAAATGGGCCAAATGGCGCGTGAGAATTGTTCACAAGAGGAAACCAACTTTCTTGTCTAGTAATTGGAACTTTAGGAACAGAGTGAAAGAATATGCTTGTCCGAGGAGAGATGGAGAGACAAGACCCAACACAAGAGCGAGCGCGAATCATAGGTACAGTAGGCCAGAAGAGAAAGAATATCCTTTGGCCTGCCAAAACTCCAAGCTATATGCTGTCTACATGACCTGCAGGGTCTTCTCTCGTTCTCTTTGTTTAATAATCAGATAATCCACATAGAAAACGTGAGCCAGAATGTGCAAATCCTTGGGAGGGAGGGGACCAAAGCAGGGGGAGGCAGGGGGTGGGGGTGGGGTTCGGGCAGTTAGAGCATGTCTAACAGACACCTTAAAGGGCCAAACCCGTATAATAATCGTCGGAATACGGGTTTTGGCTCTACCCGACCGTCTAGCAGACCCCGTAAAAACGGCCCTCGCTTCGATTTTTGCTGTTTTCGATTACGGGGCAGGTCTTCGTCCCCTACTTATGCGGGGTGGGAGCGGGGATAGAGGGCCAAACCAGTATCCCATTTCCGAAACCGCGCGCGGACATTTCAGTTCCTCCCACCCGTTTTCCCCCGCGCGCCTCCGCTGCCGGAATCCGTCAGATCCGCGCCCCTCCGCCGCCTGCCGAGCCGCGCCGAGCTGCGTCGACGCCCGCCGCACCTCCGTCGCACCCCCGCCGAAGATCCGCGTCCCTCCGCGCGCGCCGCCGCACCCCTGCCGCGGTCTTCTCCGCCGTTTTCGCCGGTGAGTATTCCGCCGCATTCTTCTTCGTTCTCGCCGGTAAAATGGACGTGTTTGGGGCTGATGTATGCTTCACCGTGGTAGATGGCTTCGGAGGATGTGCACATGGAGGATTTGGACGCGACGTCGACCGATTGGTCCTCGTCGGATTCCGAAGATTCGGACCTCGACGAGGTGCTCAACGACGACAAGGAAACTCTTGTTGATATCATGACATGTTGTGTGATTCTTCACAACATGATCATTGAAGATGAAAGAGGTTTGAACTTTCCATGTTTCTATGACAATGTTGGCACCCGAGTGCAGCCCGAGAGGAACCCTGATCGGATTAAAGCTTTTCTTGCAGCTCATCGAGGCATTGAAAATGCCGAGACTCATCACCAGCTCACCCAAGATCTGATTGATCACCATTGGCAGTTGCATGGCCAATGAGTTATTACATTCATTTTCTATTGTTGTATGTGTGAAACATTCATTTCCTATTGTTGTATGTGTGAAACATTTGTTATTTGTTTAATTCTTTCATTAGAACATTTGTTGACATTTTCGACAAACATTATTGTAATAATTATGACGATTATTGTATGATGTAAAACATTTATTTTATGTGAATGTTGTGCTGGTTCTAATATCCAATTTGTCAAAACCCCCTGTTTTGAGGGGTTGAAAACTCGTCCATTAGCAGATTTCACCCCGTAAAACAAAATTGTTTTTACGGGATGACACGATCTGAATCTGACGAATTCGACCGGCGAAAAGTGAATAGGGACCCTATACTCACGTTTTAAGGGGCGAAAAAAAATACGGGACTTGTTAGACATGCTTTTAGCACCTGTGTGTCTCAGCGTACGTCCCGGTCGGTCAGAAAGCTGGACATTCACCATTTGGGCAGCTAGTGCATGTGCTACGTGCATCGGCTTCTCGGTCGGAAGTTCCAACTGCACAGGTGGATAGAGCATGTTTTGTGCTGATCACGTCTTTTTATTTTTGGAAAGGAGCCGATCACATGCATTTGTGCTGGGACACCAGTTGCTAGATCGATCGGAGCCGCTCTCGTATTCAGAAATTTAGGGATATATATGGACGGCGACGAGTCGGGAAACCTTGCTTTTGTCGTCGCTGTTCCGTGTGCCGAATAGTCCAAACACTCACCTAATCTATCGACCTGCCTGCTACCACTCACTATGTTTGCCATCGCTAGCTTAGGGTGCAACATGGGGAATTGTACGCCACACAAACGTAGCTATCACCTGCTAGAGTCCCTATCAGGTTTCTCTGCCAGTTGTGCTCCACAAGACCTGAGTTGCATATGCTTGCATGCGAATACTCCCTTTGTTTTTTATTACTTCGCGTTCTAGGAATTTTTAAAGTCAAACTTTTTCAACTTAAATAAAAAATATAGAAAAATATATAAACATTTATTATTCCAAATACATATATTATGGAAATATAACTTACGAAGATTTCAACACTATAAGTTTTATATCATAAATACTTTTATTTTTTGTTAAATATTTGGTCAAACTTTAAAAAATTTGACTTTGACTAAATCCAGAATGCGATCTAATTATAAACGGAGGGAGTAGTAACCATTGTAGTAGTACTCTATCCTTTCTGAAAAGGATGACATAAATTTATCAAAATTCGAATGTGTCTATAATACTAAATATTGTCGATGTAAATCTATTTATACATATCCGTGACATCTTTTTTAGAGGAGGAAGTAGTTGATTTGCGCGAGTCTCAAGTCTGAACCACATAAATAGTAGCCAGGCTACTGGCTACCGCACATGACGTGAAGGATTATTTTTACAAGATTTATTATTAGATATTAATAATTCGTATCTGACCATGACTTTCCAAGTTGCCATTTTCCTTGGGACTTAATTTTCCTTTGGGGAACAACTGGATGTTATGTAATAAGCACTGGTTCAACAATTATCGATTTACCTTGAGTTAACAAACTAGTATGTTGTACTATTTATTTTGAGTCTGGACAATATAGTAGCTTACATACGAACGTACAGTCGCGAAGCATGCATGTTGCCATCACGAAAACACCAATTATTCAAATAGAATACAATTGTCATGTCACGTATGCAAATCTCAAAATGATCGAGCCCCAAGTCAACCTACTAACAACTCTTGCTCTTACATTATTGATGAGGAGCACTTAGAGGAGTCGTTGCCATTCATCAAAATAAGAGGTTACTGGTGTTCCCTAGTAGATTTTGTTCAATCTCTAGCTAGTAGAGGTGTCTGTTTTTTGTTCAATCTCTAGCTAGTACGTATCCCCTAGTAGATTTTGTTTTTTGCGATTTATTTATTTATTTTTGCGTTGGAGTATCCTGAAATATACCCCTGTCCCCTTGTGCAACAGAGGAGTATGTATGTAATCTAAGTAAAGACAAGATCTCCTCGATCGACGGCGCAAAAGAATTGCGAAAAGGGAGGGCAGATTGAGGGCATGTTTGATTCAAAGGATTTGTATAGAAAATTTGTAGGATTAAATCCTATGGAAAATTTTCCTATGGTGGTTGTTTGATTTGTAGGATTGATTTCTATAGAAAACTTTCCTAGAAAATCCTTTGCACTAGATTGCATAGAAAATCTAACATCCACCCAAAGCTTTTTCTTAGAATCCTTTGATGGAATCAAACAAACTTTGTTGCATGTGGATTCCTATAGAATTGAAGTGGACATGACATTGCAATCCTATGGTTTTTCTATTCCTTTGTTTTTTCCTATCCTATGAATCAAACAAGCCCTGAGAGTGTACTGGTAGTAGTAATCTTCAGTCTTCACGACCTTTACCGTCGTCACCGCCCGATCTGGCAACACCACCTGGTTCTGGTTGATTGGCCGTTCGCGCGTTCGCCATCTCCACGATCGATTACTTAACTGAATTCCAGGGTTCATCCATGCACACACAACAAAAGGAGCTTGCTGCCAAGACGAATCCGTACGTGGCCCGCGAAATGGCGAGCGGTACGGATGGATATCGCCATGACATGGCCCCAATGACGCTACCGATCGAGCTACTAGTCTGCTATGCCTATGCACACAGTTGTCCTTTATCATCGCCCTTCTCCTTTCTTTTCCTTTCAGGTGGTCGGAGCAGAGTAGGTGACTGGCTGGTAGGTTAATTAACCACCTCCCTCCTTTCTGTTGTGCGGGCGGGTGATCGCCCAACAGCTCGCCCTTATCCCGGCCAAGGCCAACCAACACCAACAGCCGTCGCACCGCGCCATTCGCCACAAACACCACAAGCATACGCGCCACACAAACGACACACATTTATCCCTCTGTCATCTACTAAGAGCATCTCTACTCGGAGTCCTAGGACGCCGAAATTAGGTCCGAACATCAAAAATCGCCCAGTCGCGTTCTCAGAAACCTCTTTTTGTCCGGATTCGAACGAACTTTGGTCTGGACTTTCCATGCCATTCTCAGGATCCCGCGAACGCCCTGAAAACGCCGGACGAAGCGAAAACGGGCGTTGGCCAGCTCTGTCGGCGAGAAAGTCTCATTTTCCCCCCAGTCCACACGCCCAGACTGCGGCGAAGAGCTCCCAGCGCCTCTGTCGCCATGACTTCGCTGGCAGAGCTCCTCCATTCCTCCGCTGCTTCCGCCATCCGAACTTCGCCGTAGCACGGCTTCGCTGCGAACTCCCACCACCACGCCCGCCAAGTGTTTGGCATTTGGCCGGTTCGGCCATGGACTCCGACGACGAGCAGACACTCGCCGTACTGCTGGAGGAGGATAATGCCGAGGTCACCGAAGATGCAGAGCACATGGAGATCCTTGCCTCTCTCGCCCAGCTGTACCTGCAGATGGCGAAGCCGTAGCGCGGTGGTTTGGCGCCGGGTCGCCGGAAGTGCAAGGCGAGGCAAATGATAGAGGGCTACTGCTTGTTGTACGCCGACTACTTCGCCGACGAGCCGCTCCACGGAGAGGCCGTGTTTCGGCGCCATTTCAGGATGAGTCGGAAACTTTTCCTCAAGATTGTGCATGCCATCCAGGAGTTCGACCCCTATTTTGTTTGCAAGAAGGACTGCACGGGTATGGTTGGGTTTTCCTCACTGCAGAAGTGCATAGTGGCGATGAGCTGTTGTGTGGTCTTGCACAACATGATCATTGGGGATGAGAGGAAGGATCCAGTGAGTTTGCTCGAGCAGAACGAGCCATACTACAGACATGGATCAGCAGGTGCCTCCAACATGGGCTGCCTTGATCGCCATGCGTCAGGAGATCCAAGATCCGACGGTGCATCAACATCTGCAGGATGATCTTGTTGAGCACCTATGGATATACAGAGGCAACACGTAGATGCCGAGCATGAACTGGCCGAAAAGACCAAAATAGGTTGTATTTTTACTCCAGACCAAATTATGTTTAAATAATAGCTAAATAACAGAACTGGAGCAGCTCTTATCTCTAGCTAAATAATAATAATAATATTACAAGGATCTTCCCCTGCCCTAGCTAGCTACCACGTCAGGTAGATGCTGCTGGAAAAACAGACAGATGATACCTCTCGCTGTCTCGCAGCTCGCTTTTCTTTTCTTTTCTCCGCGGTGGTGACACCGTATCTCCCGGCGACAGTGACCGTGCCTACGTCGACGCCGAGCCCCGCACGTCGGAGTTGCACAACAAATAAAGTTCGCGAGACAGTCAGCCATGGTCCCAGACGAGAGGAGCGACGCGTGCCGTGTCCTGGAATCCCATGGAACGATGGAATTGGCATCTGTTGGAGCATCGCCCCCGGCACCCAAAGTTTCTTTCCCCGCGGAACGAGCGAGCCCAAGAATCTAGTAGCACTGTAGTACTAGGAGATACCTGGGCATGGGCAGCCCGGCCCGGAAAAAGCCTGACGGAAAGCCCGGCCACAACTGCGGCCCGAAGGATGCAAGGGCCGGGCTTGGGCCATAGAAAAGTGAAAAATAGGGAGAAGCCCGGCCCGCGGACCGACGGCCCGAAGAAAAATGTGTACCACGGGCCGGGCTCAGGCTCAGTTTTCAGGCCCGATAGTCGGGCCGGGCTCGGGCTCGGGCTCGGGCCTGGGGTTTGCACGGACGGCTTTGTCAGGCCCGGCCCGGCCCGAAACATGCCCGGGTATACAAGGAGGCTTATTCCGACTCGATCATGCCGGCTGGTTCGAGTTCGCGCAGGGATCGCACGCGACGCGTCCCCCGGTTCACGCGAGCGACGCGTGTCCTGTGGCCCCACCACGTCCTTATCCCTACGCGACCGCACTTCCTTCTCCTTCTCTTTCACATGGAGAAAGCCATGGCAGTTCATTAATCCTTCCCTGATTTCCCCCGCGGCGACCAGCCCTGTTACTCCCAGCGCTGGCGACGCCCCGTTCTTCCCCACACGCAGCATCTCCACGCTGTCCTTCCTCTTTCTTCCTCGTTTCTCTGGCCTCTCTCATCTTCCAACCTTTCCGTTCCCTAGAGATCTACTACAATCCCCTGACAGCCTGCTACAAGCACCTGACGGCGACCCGCTACACGCGCCCGGAGATGCTGCTACAAGCTCCCAGCGGCCTGCTTCTCGACATGGCCGCCATGGTCGCCGCTCCATGGCTCCAGTCCACCTCAACTTTGCGCGTGCCGCTCTGCTGTTTGCGCACCTCACGCCGCCACGCCATGCTGCTCGCACCACGGCGCCGCCTGCTGCTTGCGTCGCTGCGCCGCCTTCTGCACCTCCCGCCGCCACGCCCCGCTGCTTGCACCTGAGCTCGTCGACGCAAGCCCTGCCATGGAGTCTACTACATGCGCCGACGGAGTCTACTAAATACGCCAACGGACGGCTTTGCTACATACAACGTCCGGTGTTGCTAACACTGTTTATAGCGTTTGCTACTTTAGTTGACCGGTATCGCTATTTTTGTTTTTGTCTTTGCTATCAGCATTTTGCTATCTTAGCATATTAATTTCGCTATGTATTTATATATTTTTTGCTACTTTTCGCACATTTTTTGCTAATTATTCATATATATTTTTCTACTTTCACACAGTTGGTTTGCTACATCCGATTTCTATGGTTTTGCTACAAGGTTTCCGGTGATGTTTTCGGCAAAGTCCGTTTTGCTACATTAGAAAAAATATTTTGCTATAATAGCGTTGAGTTTGTGCTACAATAGCGTTAAGTTTTTGCTACACGATCTCCGGCGAGGTTTACCGGCGAAAGCCTTCGGCGAGTCTCCGGCGAGGTCGAATATGCTACGTTAGCCCAACTTTTTTGCTACACGGTCTTCGGTGAGGATTCAGGCGAAATTTCCGACAAGGTCCAATCTATTTTTCTATTTTTAGACCGAACCGCTTTCTGCTACAGTGTAGCAAAAACGGGGCGTATATAGCAAAACGGGTATGAGTGTAGCAAAAACGGAATTTGGATGGTCATGTGTCAGCACGAGGATCCAAGGATCAAAAGTTTTTATGTCCATTGAAAAAGCACCAAACCTGATCCGGACTTCAGAACGCTTCACCGTACGTGTTGCTGTTTTCCTGGGCATTTGCATCAAGACACGGCACATAATAAATACCTCACGGGCTGAACTTCTGCCGTCCAAGGGCCGGGGCGACTAGAGTACACGTACACTGTGATAGAACCAATTAATACCGGTAATTAACCGGACAACGCGACAACTTTTAATACGGTCTACTTCCTCCGTTTCAAAATAGATGTTTCAACTCTAGATTTATTTAAATTTTAAAAAATTTAAGACATCTATTTTAGGACGAAGGAAGTAGTATCTATTTTCCTATTTACATCTTACACGGTCAGTCAGTCATCTGAGATTGGCAAGGCACACGCTTGGAAAATTTTTGCTTTTGCCACACGCTAGTTTTTGCCCATTTTGCTTTTGCCACTCTAAATTTTGACATTTTGCGTTTGTCCCATATTTCTCCATTGAGAGGCAAAAGCAAAACCAAAACAGCAGAAAAAGGGGCAAAAACAAAACGAAATTTCATCATTTTCATTTTGGTTTTGCCCCACGGAGGACAAAAATGATGTATTAGCAGGAACTGTCGGGGCAAAAGCAAAATAACAAAATTTAGAGTGGCAAAAATAAAATAGGCAAAAACCACTGTGACAGAAACAAAATTTTCCCCATACACTTCAGAGGCAGTCGTATGGAAAGGTTTGTGACTAAGCGCAAACAAACAACAAGAGGTAGATGCATCATCAAAACAGAAACTCCACGTACAAAAACAGTGGTCATCTGAATATCACTTCTTAATGCGGCGCACTCCTGCTCCGATGCATTACATAGTTTGGGTGATCCAAATTTTTTAGTGGGTTGGGGCACGAAGGTCCTGGAAGCCTAATTAGTCAAAGCGGTAGGTACAAATTACATCATGGCCCCTAAGACATAGGGGAAATGAAGATAAGGTTAACACTTTTATAGAAAAGACCCTAAAAGGAAGCAAAACGCAATCAAGTCATGGGTCTTTTCCGCCGAGCCTGTAGGACCTCGAGGCTCTGGTGTCGTCGCCGCCACCAAGGACATGCCACTTGGGGCGATGCCGCCCGTGGATCCCTTGCCGAGGTCAAGGGAGATCCTTCGCGTCGGCACATCGGCCCGGAGGAAGAATATGTTCAAGCCAACATCAAGCTCGAGCTTGGAGTGGCTCCAACTGCCAAGAGTAGCGTTGGCTGAGAGAAGCCGCCGCTTGGGAACTCCAGGAAACATAGCTTCCGGCGTGCTCCGCCGCACAAACACCCCGTCGAGCTCCAAATCAATGAAGAGCAGGGCCTTCCTCCTCCTCTAGTTCATCACCACGACCACAAGAAAGAGGAGAATGGCCACCAAAATCCCCCCACACACAAGCTTTATTGGACAGGATCCTTTCTCCACACTCGTCATCACCTTCGTCACCTACCATGGGAGCACTCGGAGCAGCGGGAGGCAGAGCACCTCCAAGCTGCTACTCACCCTCAGACAGAGCACCCTAGACAATGGCATAGCACCAGACCCAACCCTAGACGCAACCTTAGTGGCCAAACCTAGCCCTAGACTATACCTACCATCTACACCAGCACCTCTCCTTCGCCTACTCCGGTCAGTCATGCCGCCAGAGCAGGGGTCGGTTCGTCCCGGGGCCTTACAAGCAACTCTCAAGGGGAACGAGGTGGGAGAGAGGAGAAGAGAGACACGCCACCAGGTGATTCAATATAGGACCATACAACTGCAAAAAACACAACATAGACCGCACATTATTCTTGAATGTCACCAATTCCAAATATGGATGCTAAATTCTAGTTCAAAAGGACTTAAAGTTATAAAACACAAGTGGATAATTTCATATGTTCAAGTATGCTCAGTTGAGCATCACTTAGGTACATGCTTTCCCTTGAAGCAAAGAGTGGTGCCGGTAAAGGCCGCGTGGTCGCGGGGCTTAATGTTGGTGCTCCGGAACGACTCTGGGGATGCCCTTGTGGCACGACATACGAGACAAGATTGTGTTCATTAACCCCAACGACAAGGATATGCCCGCCTGTCATCTCGTTATACGGTGGTCGAGCCTCATGGCTAGGGTATGGGTAAATGGGTGCAATGGACTCCCGCGGGGCAGGATATCGAGGGTTGCAACCATTTCTCATCCTTGTGTATGTGTCATGCCGGATTTGGTCTGGTCGTTGCGTCAAAAATCATACAATCCGGTTTGAACACATCTGGATAATCCTAATTAACTTTCGAATAATCCATTTCCAAATGCTTTGCTATACCATATTCGGGTGTTATTTCGTATTTGGATATCCTTATCCCTTCGGGTTTCCTAGATCGGATGATGATTCTCTGGGACAGTTTTGGTGTGCGGGGAAATTACTCTAGGTGTTTAGAGGCCTACTTCCTCTGTTTCAAATATAAGATGTGTTAGGTTTGTGAAGTAAATGTATCTAGACGATTTTTGATGTAGGTTTACTCAAGTTTAGAATGAATCTACACACTAAAAGAAGTCTAGATATATTTTCTTCATAAACCTAAAACATCTTATATTTTAAAACGGAGGGAGTAGATGAGAGCGCGATGGCAGACTAGCATCCATAGAATGGTACGTATATATCCTCGCTATCTGTAAATGTTTCTGGAGATGGAAGTGTTTCTCTTTAGTACGTGGGGACGTACGAGTAGGAAAAAAGGGTGTTGTGAGCACGCTCCCATGCCATGCTCGCTCCACACAGTGTTGATTTTTCAGGTTGGAATATTTCTCTTTCTCTTTCAGGTTGGAGACATTTGCCGGTGGTAGCACAGTGTTGATATTTAAGTAGTAGTAGCAGTAGTAGTAGTATTATGTTTACGGGCCGGCGACCGCGCGCGTAGTTTAAAACTTTGCGGTAGAGACCGGTGATAGGCTCGACCAAACTAGTAAAAGGACGGACCTCTCGCGCGCCAGCACACACGTCAGAACAAAATAGGCAGGCAGGATCATTGACTGACTTGGCGCAACCTTGCATTGCCCGATCGAGGCACCAATATCCAATATAGACCCGGCCGGGAAGTTCGACTGCAATTTCTCTCGAGGACCTGGGAACCATTTACCTTAACACGCTCCCATGCCTCCACGCTCCACAGTCATTCACCGCAACTACAACGTTTTAAATTTTGAAAAAAAATTATCAGAAATCACCCGGGAATATAAAAGCTTTTCGGGCTGCTACAAATGTGCCAAATGGTGCGTGAGAATTGTTCACTAGTACGTAGAAAATTGTGCCAAATGGCGTGAGAAAGCTTTTTTTTTTTTTTGTCTAATTGGAACGTAGCAACGAGTTGAAAGAATGTCTAGACGTCTAGTAGTAGTAGTAGTACCCAACACGATAGCGAATGAAAGGTACGGTAGTAGGCAGAGGAGGAGAAAGAATATCCTTTCGCCTGCCTGGACACTCATCATCTGGGCTACGTATTTGGCATTGCGTACGTGCACCAGCTTCTCGATCGGTCGGAAGTTCCAGAAAGAGAACTGCAGATCGAGATGGATAGAGCGTGTGTTCTGGTCGTCACATGCATCTGCTGGGCTAAACAGTACCGGTTGCTGCTACGAGTACATCGGAGCTTCGGAAATTTATTAGGGGCATGGACGGCGACGAGTCGGGAAACCTTCCTCCTCTCGGCGTCGTCGCTGTCCGTGTGCCGAATAGTCGACACACTCACCTACTCGATCGAACTGCCTGCTACCACTCACTATTCTACTGTCATCGCTAGTTAGGGTGCGATGTTGAATAGTAGACCACACGTAGCTATCACCTGGACTACCTGGTCCCTGTCAGGTTTTTCTCTGTCTGTGTTACTTCTCTGCCGGCTGTGCTCCACAAATTGGGGCGAAATCTCAACTTGGATGTCACTGACGTTATTAGGGCATCTCCACAGAGCCGACTTATATGGCCACCACAAACGAGTATGGGTAGAGGATCCGGTTTGTCCGGTCGGCCGCACGCGGCTGCACGATCCATTTGGGACGAGGCAAAAATAAAAATTCAGATTCAAACACAAACAGTTCGCGGTCCGCATTTACGTTATTGTCTATATATTGAACTCGCGGCCGGGCACGTAGCTAGACCATTCATCATGTACTTCCTTCATTTCAGTTTAAAAGACATAATTTGCAAATCATGCAATTCTAGTAAAATATTTAGACACAAGAGCATTTAATCGTTGTAATTACTCCGGTACGAAAAATTAAATACTTATATGCACATGTGTGAATAAATGTGAATGCTTTGAATGGGATGTGAAAAGATTTTATTGTCCCTTCTTTTTATAATGCATGTTCTTCTCACGGACCAATTAGAGGACACTAGAGCTAAAAAATTTATAAATTGTGTCCTTTAAACCGGAATAAAAGGAGTAGTAATAGTAAGAGATTAAGGGCATCACCTATGTATGTGATGAACTTTAGCCATAAGATGGGACACACCTCTCTTGTAAAATCTTCCACTATGTATAAGGTGAACTTTAACCTTAAGCTAGGACCCACATGTCTCATCATACACACTCATGCATGAGAGGGAAGAGATGATAAATTATTTTTCTATTTGCTTGTGGACAACCCATAAGTTTAAGGTCACCTATAAGCTTATGGACAACTCATATTTCTTCCACTATGTATAAGGTAGACTACAAGCCTTGCCACATAGGACTTAAGGTGTGGTTTTTTACACATAGTGGATGCCCTAAGTGGTCCGGTCTCCATCGGTATTTGTTTTATGTTCAATATCTTGCTATCTCCTACTACTCCCTCCGTTTCAGTTTACAAGTCCTACGCATATATCTAGGTTATCAATTTGACCTATATAATTTGAATTATATAATATAAAATTATATTATTGAAAATACAAAGTCTAAAGTTTTCGGTAATATATTTTTTATAATATATACATCATACTAAGTTGCTCAATTTGGCGACATAGAACTACGTGCAGGACTTGTAAACCGAAATGGAGGGAGTACTAGTAATAGATTTAGTACTAGTAGGGAACTCGCCATGACCATGACCCGGTCTGCTAGTGCACAGTTGACTTCCTCCTAAATCCTGATGCGTGCAGTGGCGCATCGACCCGATCTGTTAAGGGCATCACCATCAGACCGATTCATCCGGTCACCTTAAACGGTCTGTTTCTATCTGTTTGGGTCAGATCACGGTCGATTTGGTAAGGGGTCCGGCCTGTCAGCCATCGTCAGCGCCGACGAATTTTCAGTGTCTTCCCGTCGTCACGTCGTCTCCTGTCTTTCTTTTTCGCCGCTTCCCGCGAGTTCTGGGTGTTTCTCGCCGGGTCCAAGCCATAAATAGGGGAGGCCGCCGAGCTATCTACGACCAGACCTGCACCACCGACAGCACGAAAAACCACCATGTCTGGCCGCCGGCTCGGCTCGACGAGCTCCGTGGCAACCCCAACGTCGACAGAGAAGAGGTGCCCGAGCGGCCCCAGCCCCCGTGGTGGCCGAACCCGCCGGAGTTACCGGACGTGCTGCCTCCTCCGATTTCGGGGCGCCCGCAGATTTACAGGACACCCCGCCGCGTCGCCCTTTCTACAACCGTCATGTGGCCATCGGCGAACCTTTCACGATGTTGGTGGGGGAACATGTCTTCCTGCCAGAGTACCGGCGATGGGACCAGCTCGCATTGGTGTGCGCCGACCTCCGGGAAACGGTGTGGGCCAATCCTGACGACGCCTCCCTGCGTGCCCGCCTCGACCGAGCTGAAGAGGAGGTGCAGACGCAGCGAGCGTTCATTAATTCTCTCAATGATGAATTGTGTCTCTAACCCATCGTAGCCGCCTCCCCCAGCGCCGGTGTCCGCGCGTAGTTTTTGATTGTGTGGTGTGCTTGTAACAAATGTTTTAGGGTTTGAATAAAGATTTTCATTGTAAATGGCCAATGCCTACATTCATACACCGTACATGGCGCGCGCACGGCCTAACCTACTCGTCGGAGTCGGAGTGGTAGCAGCGGCGACACATGGTGTGGTCGAAGACGCTGACGCCAAACTTTCCTTCGCCGTCGTACTTGAAGACGAGGATGTTGACCGCCTCGATCTGGTGCGAGCGGGCGAAGCACTCCCAGCCGTTGCCGAGGTATATCTGGCCGAGGTGGTCGGACTGCAGATCGACCGGGTACCTGGTGGTCCTAAAGCCGTTCGCCCGCAGCATGACAAGCGGCGGCGACGGCTCGTCGCCGATCAGCGTCACGAACCTGCGGGGGAGGAGCAGCCTATCGCGTGACATGCCGAGGTGGATGGCCATGGCATACTGGGTGCCTGGGTCGAAATCTTCGGGCGACGATGACGGTGAGGGAGAGCGTGGCGGCGCGGTGATTTGGCCGCGTCCTCCATGCCTTCCTCGACGTCCACGACCGCCACGCCCTCCCCTCGATCTAGCGCTGTCGGCCATGGCTAGCTACAGATAGTGGACAAGGAAAGGGAGAAGAAGGAGAGGATGGTGTTCTGTGGGGAGAAGATGGTCGCCGACGGCCAGTTAAAAAGGCCGAAGAGACGGCATTGAAGTGTCCAGCCAGTCATTGTGTCGTCTCGTCCATTGATGGCGCAGACTGCCGCCGGTCAGCCTTCCGCGCAGCGCTTCTGAATCGCTGCCACAGTTGCGTCTGAATCGGTGCCATTGCGCGCGTCTGAATCACCACCACGGTGGCTAACGGGTGGACCGGTGTCGCCAACGGGCAGGACACCCGCGCTGTCCGCGCGCGTCCGGGCTGACGCAAATTAGTCTCAGATTAGATGCATGGATGGATTGAACCGGACGTGTTTGTCCGGATGAATCGGCACGCTGAGACGCCACGCACGCCCCGCGTATCCGCACGGACCTTTTCGGACGCGCTCGGACGGGATGCGTCGGACTGGATGCCCTAAACTCCTCCATCCATTCCCATTGGTGTCCAACTGTCCATCCGTGTACCGCTTCACGTAGTACGTCAACCAAACCGGGAAAGACGTCCTGGACTGAACGCGATATCCTGCCCTTCTCTAGTCTTTTCCTTTCCGGTGGTCGGAGCAGAGAGTAGGTGGCCGGCCGGTAGGTTAACCACCTCCCTCCTTTCTATTGTGCGGGCGGGCGGGTCATCGCCCTTATCCCGGCCAACCAACGCCAAAAGCCGTCGCCCTGGGATAGATCGTCGCCACGAACACGAAGAAAGACTCCACACGTCCTGCATGGGGCCCACCCAACGAACGACAGACATTTACCCCCCCCTATGTCCTGTACTAGGTCGGCTGTTGCACGAACAGCCCAATCAGGCCGGAGCAGCTCTTCTCTAGCTAACTAATAATATTGTAATGATCTTCCCCTACCCTACCACGTCAGGTAGATGCTGCTGGAAAAACAGACAGATACCTCGCTTTTCTTTTCTTTTCTTTTCTTCGCGGTGCTGACACTGACACCGTATCTCCCGGCGACAGCGACCATGGCGACGTCGACGCGGAGCCACGCACGTCGCAGTTGCACAACAAATAAAGTTGGTAACAGAGACAGACAGCCAATGGTCCCAGACGAGAGCGACGCGTGCCTTGCCTTGCCTTGCCCTGCCCTCCCGGGCAAATAGTATTGGAACGCGCATCCGTGCATCCCTCCCGACCCAATCCTTCGTTCCCCGTGGAAGTGGAACCAGCCCAAGAATCTACTACGAGGGTTCTTCCGAGTCATCACAACCCCCATAGAGTGTGCAAGAAGCAAGTGTGCGCCTTTTCGAGGCTAAATCCTCTGACAGCTCCACACGGATGGATACGCGGTGAGGTAGCCTGGTACCACGTAGACTAAACAGGATCTTGATTTCTGAGCTTTTTTACCAGCTTGCTATTCTGTATGTAGGGCATTCGCAGACACATACAAAGAGTGCACACTCTACGAGTGCAACGGCCCTGATGGATAGTTTGCTTGATTCGTCATAGTACAAACATCAGACATATAGTTGTAGTAACATACAGTGATAGGACGAACAGTACTGGTAAAACGCAGCAGAACAGCACGAAAAACTGCATGCCACTCTAGTACACTACATGCTACATCTAGTTTTCCTATTTACATCTTACAATCGGGGTAATGTCGTTCTGAGTTTTGCAAGGTCTTCAGAGGCAGCAAGTCATACGGAAAGGTTTATGACACAGGCATAAGCAGCGAGAGGATCACAACACGAACTCAACCTACCAAAGAACCAGGGTCATCAGAATATCAATCACTTCCTAACATGCAGCAAGGTTTCAGGCACTAAGGCTGGCATATTCAATAGTTTTGGGTGACGCCAACCAGTAACTGCAAATACACAAAATGGACTGCACATTAGTTTCAGAAATGGCAGAGTTAGGCAATCAGGTTATGCAATAAAAAAGAAAACAAGGCACAAAAGTTTGAAGCCGCAGAAGGCATGTAACTCGAGACTTTCCAAAGGACCAACATCTGGCATGCAAGTGCGGTCATTTCATGTTTCAGTTTTAAAAATGTACTGTTCATCACAAGATGTAAGTAAACTAGAAACAGTATATATTTGGGTAGCCATAGTTTGGCTGATATCTCCTAGCCCATTCCCAGCTAGTTTCCTACCAAGCCCACCAATTCTTGGATGGAAAACACAACCAGTATCGATAGCCCTTCGAAATTGGGCTTTAAGCAACAACAAGATAACATTTCACTTGTGACAAACAAGAATTTATTTTCCGAGCAACCATCTAGTGTAGATTATGCTACTCAGTGACACCGATACGATATGTGTTACGGCTAGCTGTAGGCCACACTTGCACATGCATGGATAAAAACAACACCTTTGAATAGGAGAAGTGTTGTAAATGCGATTTTGAAATCTGTGATCTGCCTATACTCCTGGTACTGGTGCCCATGTATGTACAGGATACCAGCTTCGCCCTGTGGAAACAAAAACCCAAACCAGCAAGAAGTTAAGGATCATGAGCACACGATACAAAAACCTCCATTGGGGCTTTGGAACCTTTCCTCTGCTGGGGGCAATGCACCCAAAAGTAAGGAGGATTTGGAATCAAGCGGCTGCTAAGGCTCTGCACCAAGTAACTTCTAGTTCGTTTGGATTTTTTTCCTACTCCTACAAAAATGCCAGAATGCTTTCCTTTCTAGCTCTGACATGGATTGTGTTCTCCCATTTTCTTTGTGTCTATCAATTAGGAAAGTGCGGTGCAGAAAGGGGGACCAGAATTTGAAGATAAAACAAGCAATTCAAAACATAATATAAAATACTAGTACCTTATTTAGGTAAAAAGAGCAACCCGAAACATCAGATTCATTGAAGAAGAGAAAACGGGCTTTCCACCAAAAAGGTTTAGAAAACTTACTAGTAAGAAAATCCACTTCGGTATCAGGCCAACATTTTCACCAAACTTCGATGATCTGGAGAAGCTATTGTGAATTCTACATCCTTTCCAGCCATATATTCCTGTAACCTTATTCATGAACTTATGCAGGGTCTTCTCTTCTATGCCTGTGGTGTCTAGAACGCTTTCTACTTCTGTCTTTTCTGTCTTTATCAGATGATCTTCTACTACTAGATGTATATTTTTCCTTGTATCCATGATCGCTAGAATCAATGTCCGGTGTGAGAGTCCGGTGACTCCTTTTCTCCTGGCGTTTTCTCTTACTCTTTTGGCTGTCACTGGATGAATCGGCATCAGGAGTTCTACTCCGTCCTGTTCTATGCCTTGAATGTGACTTTCTTTTCTTACTCCTACGCTGCTCACCAGAAGAATCAGAATCTGGTGTTGCACTCCGAATTTTATGGTGTGATCTTCTTTTCCTACTCCTATGCCGTTCGGTATCAGTATCAGACTCTGTGCTACCATTTCGGATATGACGACGTGAAGAGTGCGACCGGCCTTTCTCAGCTCTATGCTCCTGCTTCTCATATTTCGAATCAAGCCTTTCGATATTGGATGAAGGACCGTCTCCATTTGATTTGTCGGCTTCCATCAAATCAAAAGGACTCTCATTCTCCTTTATCTCTCTGCTAGTTGTCTTTCCATTCCTAGAAACACTTCTATCAGCTGTCGGGAGGATTTCTGATCTAAAGACATTCGGTGGTGGGACAGGTTTTTCTGCAGGAACCTCCAATCCCAATTCTTTACCCAAAGATTCCAGGAAATCTTCAGCAACAAGACGATTAAGAGCCATGTTGGCACCTTCACTCGTCTTCACTGGATCCACCGGTTTATTGTTAAGAGGTTCATCCATATCATCGTCTGAATCATCAGAAAAGATAGCCTGCAACACACAACGAACAACTTGTCAGTATAGTAGTATAGAACACTAAGTCCACCATTAACCATTTTCTAGTAGACAACAAAGGGTACTAGGGAATCAAAATAAGCAACTAGTTGTGCATGCAGCAGTGCAGCACCCATCATAAAGATGTAATTTGTGCATTGGAAAGAAATTTGAGAACTCCGAATAGGCACAACATGCCATAACGTATGCACTTGCACAAAACCATGCCAAAATATGAGAATTCATGAACTGTAAGAAAAGTAATTTATGCGCACATAGTTGTTATGCTAGTTATCTTTCGTACTGTACATAGATAATCTTATTTTTGCAAATGCATCTGTATAGAAACAAGCTGGTATTAGAGGCACATGGCACCACAGCTTATCATAAAGCCTCCAGTCAATTTTCTATCCATTTCTATACCCCTATATAGTGAGGAAATAAGATATATGGGTTAAGCTATTGTTTAACTACATATTTTGAAGGGAATAATATGAGATGGAATTCCATAATGTAACATATTCTCCATAATTGCACACTAAAGTTTAGAGTTCTTCCTCATTGAAAGGAACAAGACCACATCAGATTCTTGGTATATTTATAAGCAATAGTTAATCATTAAAATATTTAACCAGTCATATAAAGTATCTAGGCCTATTTATACAGCACAGCAACCTATTTAGATGAAACATATAGGATAGCTATACCTTTATGGAATCTGTTCTATACATGTCCTAGGAAATTCATGAAAAAGTTTAGTTTTCCACATGAGATGTGAAAGTATTTAGTGGAAGAACAGACTGGTGCACTGTTTAATACAGGAGGCAATTTGAATGTTATTGGAGAGGTCATTTTAGGTTTGAGAAGGGAGCAAGCATCGAACATGCAATTTACTGTAACAAGATATTCCTTTAGATATATTTTAATTCCGCTTAAACTTCTAGCCAATGTTCCCAATAAGTATATAGGGAATAGGGGATACACATTACCTTGTAAAGATCAACAGGTCTCTCCATACTGCTAGGCACAATATCAGGGTCATTCGCAGTTCCCTGTGCATCTGTCTGTTCTATTCCTCCAGCAGAAGTACTCTGTGGAATCCCACTTGAGCTCTTCACATCATCATTTGTCCTTTTAGTGGATTCTGTCATAAACATAAGGGAGTCCATCTTGCTTATTGGTCTTCGAAGAGGCATTGGCTGCACATACGACATGCATGATCAGATATCAGTTTAGAATATATATTCAATTCAAAGACAAATGATAAGAAAGTAGAGTAAGAATGCTATAGACTAATACATCATCTGTCAGCTACGAAATCAGTAACTGAGTGCCTCGGAACTAAACAAGGAAAACTGTCCACAATAAATAAGGGAGAACTTTGTTGCTGGTAATATTTGTGGTCTGCAAAAATGGGAAAACTCACAGGTACCCTCCTACTAAATTACTCCCTCCGTTTCTTTTGCATACGGTGTATAACTTCCAGCGCTAGGATTAAGGAGAGACACATGTCTAATTCATTTCCCTTAGTGCCCCTCATAATAGGTACACAACAGTTATCTCTCTCATGTTCTGTTACACTGGGTCTCCTGGTGTCATGTGCAGCCAATCAACATGTAATTCCAGCCAATTAGCACACCCAACGCCTCCTTAATTCTGGCGCGCGGGAGGGTAGTCCAGGAAGTTTTTGATTTCTACGTACATGCGCCTTATGCTATGGTGAAAAACAGAAAAAAATTCCTTTCTTAATTATCCAATATTTTATTTTCCTAATCATGTGTACTTAACTCCTACTTCATTCGCCCATTATACTTTCCCAACAAATACATACCCAAACCATATAGAATCATTCGAATTTACCTTCCCCATGAAAGGATCAACAATATCAAAACGCTTGCACAATATTGGTGAAGGACGCCATTCAAACTCCTCCCTCTGTGGAAGCATGGGTTTCTCATCTCGGGGCACAGCAGAGCTCTGTATTGATTCATCCAGGATCAATGTGTGAAAAAGGTTTAAATGAGAAGACAATACTAATGGGTCCAAATAAGTTAACCTACCTCCAATTGAGTTGATGATACAAAACGTTGCTCATTTAAGCCCAACAATGATATAGGATCTATAGCCTTATATTCTTTGCCTTTTTCAATTGCGTCTGCAGCAGCCTCAAAATCTAGTCTTTCACGAGCACGATCCGCCTCTGACATAGAACTTGTAGGTACAAGATTAGCAAGGCGTAGACCTCCCTGATATTTTTCCTTCAGAAACTGCTCAAACCTTGCTTGCTTTGCAGGCTCGTTTCTAAAAGGCTTCTTTGAATCTGGTACAGCATCCTGTTGAAAATCAACAATGATACATTTGCATAATCAGAGCAGGATTAGGTTATTCATATTAGAATTTGCCTCTTATGAATAATCGATAACAAAATGCAATACAAAGACATACTAGAGATATTGGCTTGACAAAGGTGTCACCAAGATTTGATTGTAATTGAACAGCTTCCTTTGCAGAAAAAGATGTGCTAGATGATTTGGAGCTTCTATCGAGGGGCCTTTCACCAAGAATATTTCCACGATTCTCGGCTGTTAACTTGTCAGAAGAAGGCTTCGACTTCACAGAATCGGGTCTTTGCTGGCCAATAAACTTCTGCTGGTGCTCCCATAACTTCCTAGCATAGTAGCTACATCCATCTCCTCCATCAAGGAAAAGAAACTGTGGGCTTGCTTTACTTTTCTCCTTGTAGAAATCCTCTATATGTTTCCCACAACGAGCAACCATAGCAGCACAACCGTCAATCAATAATCTTAAGGTAGTGTCTTCTGGAGGAGGAACCTCGGGAGGAGCTAGATCAGAAAACTTATCAGCTGCCTGAATTGGACTTGAAAACTTATGGTGGCCATCAAAATCAGCTGGGATCTCAGGAGGATGAAATCTGAAAATTCACGATGTCACCGAATCTCCATAATGATATATACATATATAGCGGATGAAATATGGAATTGAGTATAATTAATTTGCTGCACATGAACTACACTAATATGGTATATACATATTCAGGAGCTGCACATGAACTACACTAATATAGTATATACATGTTCAGGAGCTAAGAGGTGCGTCATCTTTTACATTATTTTCTGATTATGCACAACCGCCAATAATGTAGCCTCACCATGGTGAGACCCCAATGATGAAACCAGCCAACTAGCCTTGGTCATCAGGGTGAACGAACACGTTTTTGATAGGTGAGCATAGTGGGAGGTGGCTGTCTGGTTTTGCATTTGGGGGTCGTTTCCAGACTTTGACAATAGTTCAGAGGGTCAGTTGTACTTTACCATCCTGCTAATTTTCCATTCTAGATGACCTAGCTGCCTCTCTAGACACCAAGGATTCATTAATGTTGAGAGATAAACCATTGAGAGAGAGAGAACAGGATGTGATTCAGAGTTAAAAAACACATGCCACCAGACGTAACTGTATGGATGTGGGGATTTCATTGGCTCGCTAGACTCACTTGAGCCAAAACTTTGTTAAAAATGTAAATAAATGTTTTATAATACCCTAAAAGACTATTGGTCAGATTTAACTTATACCAATCCTAATGAGAGTAATATAATTGTCTAAACCAGAGGATTAGGTTGTCATTACATGTGATACTTCTCTACTACTTGCTTTGTATACAAATGTTCATAAGTCACAAATGCAGCTTTCAAATTAGAAGTTATGTTAAGTTTCCATAGCAAAAAAACAGCAAAAGAAAAACTAACATAATGACTGCAAAAGAAAAGATTCAAAAAACACATATTTTTGAATTTCAAGCAAGTAAGGAAACCAAGCTAATATATTATGAATCAGCGAGAAGTGTAACCTTTCAAGTTTGTACTCGGAATTTGAGGCAATTTTGAAGCTCAGGAAGACACCTCTCTTCCTGTCTTCAAGTTTAAACTTACTATCACCAGCTTTTTTTGAAGGCTCGATATCAACTTCTGTTAGTTCATAATTAAAACCTGAAAACAGCAAATGTTAGGAAAGAACAGCAGGTGTGAAATATCAAAGGGTCAATCTGTCTTAAATAAAATACAATCTTTGGGCACTAAACAAGCCTACTAAGTCTCATCAAGTTGAATATGCACAACCGTTAAGACTTCCATTTGAGAGCACACATCCTCAGAAAAACAAATTAGATTTCATCTTGAAAGATACAAGAAAATAGCAATTGTATATTCAGAATCTACCATAACGCACTACTGCATTTCAGTAAGAAGCAATATACACAAAAACATCATATGCTTCCATCAAGACCTCTCGTATTAAGAGTAGGTGGTTTATATTGGCCAGAAGATTAATCAATTACCTGATGCATAAATATCCTCATCTTCAACACCAAGCTCTTCAAGTGCTCCAATTCCAAAGCCAGGAGCATATTGTCCTGCTGATGAACGAATAACTAGATAAGGCAAAAAAGCCCCAGATATACCTAAGCATTATCAACAAAATAGAAAATAGTGTAGAAGGACCGTGACTATCATACAGTTCGAAATCAGGAGACTTCCCCTCACTGAAACATCACTTCTGTTTCTGTCCCTGTTCACTGACTTCTGCGATCTTTTCCTATCTACAAAAAGAACAAACTTGAGCTCAAACTGTGGAATTTCTTAAATGATTATATCTGTCAGAATATGGTACCTTCAAACTCTGGAGCATGCTTGAATGGGTCAAAACCTAAACCATGCAAATCCTCCTTTGGATGAAGTACATACACCTAAATATATAGAGCAGATCAGCAGATACTTCTTAATGTGAAATTGTGAATTGCCAATGTACCAAGAAACATTGAATATGAAATAAGTTAGCACTTGCAGGTGCACTGTTTGAGTAACATAACTTATGCATGACTAGTAGTTGCTAGCATAGTCCTCAGGGCAGGCTCAAGGGTGAAAGAATTGGGTGTTTAGTGGCCTGTGTGTAAAAAAACAGACAGTACTATGGGAATGAGATGCAAGATCCTCTCCCCAGCCATCCAGCAGAAAAGCTCAAACCGAGGTTCCCTCCAGAGCCAACCAATAGCATAATTAGGGAGTGGTTAGTTTAGATTGTGTGGCATAGTTTGTATTTAAATGGATTTTAAGGATCAATAAGGTAAATAATCATAATATGAGATGTTTCGGTATGCTATGATACAAAGGAGTAGGTTTTATTAGAGCATATTAAGGCCAACTAAAGGAAATAGATAGATTGCAAATGTATGTCATCTTAATCTTGTCCCCGAGAAATAGTATGTTTCATTTTGGCCACTCCATTTTGTTTTCATATCACTTTTGCTCATTCTATCTGCTCTCTACCACTCACAACAGTCACGGATTGGAACTTCGAAAATGGCACCACAATGACCAAGAAGCTTCACAATCCCTGTTGATCAGGCCTCATCATATCATCACATCAAGAAAAACCTGATGCACATCTAGGTTTGCCATAGTAGAGTGATACTGGCTCAAGGTGAAACTGGTAGACTTCAGAATCTCTGTTGATCGACCCCACCATTTCATCAGGTCAAGGTAAACCCGATGCACATCTCGATTTGCTAAAATAGGGTGGCGCTGGCTCGTGGTGAGGAAAGAAACTGGTCATCCATGCTGGAGCTCGCTTTTTAGGGCAGCACAGTAAAGGGATTGTCAATGCTCCTGGTGACAGAGATGGAAGGAGAGCAGACTCATATTTCTGTTCTTTGTTGCTCATGAGACAGAGGCAAGAAGAGGAGATGGGCTGATACACATACACCAACAAACTGACAGAATAATGAGAGCTTCTGGGAGAAGCTAAGGCCCAGTTCTTTTGGGGGTGGATTGTGACGACAATGGCACAAATGATACTAAAACGACCAAAAGGATTGAAAAATACAAATGCATGAAGTTTTTAGGGCAGAACCCAAGACAACGTACATTTGCAGTGGCAAACAACTTCTCCCCAAATCAAAAGTTCTGCTAACATTCTTTACAGCCCAAAAAACCATGCCTTAGATACTAATTCATTTGTATTTTATATTGTTGCTAGTTACTCTTCAGTCCTCAAGGCAGAACGAGTAAGCAGTAGGAGCTAAATATATAATTGCATGAAAGCATTTGCTCTTTTAATTTAATTATAAATCAGGTTCTATAGTTTCCATTTGGAATCGCGCTGTATGCAGTGTATTAACAACATACAGCTGAGTAAAAGAGATCTATCAGGAACAAATAACTCGGAGATACAAGGAAAAAATCACAGCAAGTTAATTTAAGTTGGAGAAAAGAATGTCCAGCAGACAAGTTAATGCGTCCCAAAGATTTACGAAAAAAAGTGAAACATTACAAGAGCAATGCCCACAAACAATTGAGCAAGGAAATATACTTGAACATATAAACCATAAACATACACTTGTCCTACTTACTGGAGTATTTCCAGAAGCACGCATATCGTCAAACGATTCTGCAACATTTTCGTCCCTAGATTTCTGGGAAGAAACTCTATCTTGGTCCTCATTATTACTGATACCAGAGAGTGCGAGAAAGGCTTTTCTAGCTTCTCTGCGTGATTCTGTATGGATAAGCAGTAAATAGTTAGAGAACAACAGGACAGTAGCAATTTCAAACCATTAGGTCACTGTTTCAAAAGTAGAGTGAATTTCTCTAAACAGGTATTATCTATGGACGAAGATTATTTGTGAACTCGGACTTTCTGCAGCTGAAGCTGATACAGCAGGACATTCATGGCTGTAGTAATTGAGCATTCTGATTACCCGCAAAAAAAGAGCATTCTGATTACATGACATGCTGCATGTTGGATGCAAATGGAATAATGGATGGACTTATGAAAAAATTATTGAAGGCGGCACATTCTGATTACATGACATGCCGCACGTTGGATGCAAATGGCTGGACTTATGAAAAAATTATTGAAGGCGGCACAGGACAGTTTCCGATGTTGTACCATTATCTGTGAACGTTTTAGACTAATAAACTGCAACACATACCATATAAGGAATCGGCATGCGCATCTTTGATGGTACGACCTTGGCGCCAGCCCATTTTCATCAGTAATTTCACACCTGCTCGTATGAAGTCCAGATATTACTTTTATCTGAAAAGTACATATAAGGATGCACATGTTGAAAAGATAAAATAACAGAGAAACA
Source organism: Avena longiglumis (assembly GCA_030063025.1). NCBI lineage: Eukaryota > Viridiplantae > Streptophyta > Magnoliopsida > Poales > Poaceae > Avena > Avena longiglumis. The sequence continues at coordinate 85,021,781 of CP125977.1, read as the reverse complement.
AACCAATTGAGGTTGTCGCAGGGACCACGAATTCGTCCGGAACAGGTCCAGGTATAGCTGATGGTCTGCATACAGATATGTAACAATCCAACAATGAGTGTATGTAAAATATATCTCTGATAGTTTGGTAGCCAACCCAAGCTAACTCTGCATCATGTCGGTAGTACAACCAATTGCACAGAATGCAAAGAAGCTAACCTCTCATTTTGTTCCTTGGATGCTTGCTTTCGGGCATGTTCTGCAGCTGTAAAACCAAATGTATCATACTGTTGGGACGTTTCTAAGGCATTACCTCCCATATCCTGCAATTGGTACCCGAATTGTCGACAAATCAATTCACATTTACTGGAAAAAGTATATCATGAAATCACTAATACAAGCCAAATAAAAAAATTGGACACTCTTGGAGTGTCACCTTCAGTCAAATATGCCAACGTTGACACCAGGCCAAGAAGCAGTGATACATGCATGATGGCCAAGCTTTATGCATTTTCAAGGAATGGAGACAGTTACAAGGACAAAAATCTTTTTCTTCTCTGATAGGCATCATATGCACTAGAGAAACTTTTAGTGCAAGCATCTGTAAATTGGATGCATATGTTCCCATAGACTTTAAGGCGGTAAGGGAAGGTGCCCAGTCTCAGCCCAAACTATTATAAGCGATTAAGGCGACACATTAGACAGTGTAGGAACAAACAGATGAGGATATGTGTTAATATTATTTTTGAGAAAACAAACAGCAGACGCAACAAAACACAAATGAATATTCTTAAGATAGGCCCCTATCGATGAAACACAAAGAGTGTTCACGGACCAAAAGCCTACTCCCATGACCTAGTTCCTGCAACACCTCCCATATCGTCTTCTCCTTCTTCCCCACAACAGCAGAAAACAACACACAGCCCACTCATCTCCCTCAGTGCAGCCATAACTCCTCACCACAGTAGCAGGGTGGGTTGCTAGCGCGCATAGTGGCGGTGGTACCATTGTCTCCAAGACAGAGAAGCAACCACATCAACAATGCAGCTCAATGGATGTCGGCAGAAGTTAATGGATGTTACAGGTTAATTAGTTAGTCCAACTGCTCAAATCTGGGCACTAACATGCTTACACATGCCAAACTTGTTTGCAAATAGTGAAAATTAAAATGTTGTTGTTTATCATTGTCCAGTCAAGGACCAATGTGTTTTACTTATACAAGCCAAACTTTACTTGTCCAAGAGAGGAAAAAACAGAAAATAGAAGTATTTTCATGTAACTATTTCCTCCTCACTAAATGACTAGAACATGATGTATATGTCTTAGCCCTCAGAAGCCAAAACTATCAATAAGATTAATTTCCATACAATACTGTATTACTGTGAGCAGTAGAAGAACAGAAAAATCACATACCTTGATGTCTTCCTCATCAAGAAAGTTATATATGCTTTGCTTTTTATGCTCAGCTCTACTTTTTCGTGACGATGTAAATGTCTGTGGCGTCCATCCTGAAGTAAATCATATTGTTCAAAATGACATCCATTTCTTTCATGGCACTTCCACATATTATAATTGCAAGCTTAAGACAACATACCGTCTTTTGAGCCGGCAGTATTGTAAAAGCCAGCAGAGAAGCCTCCAGTAAATGCACCATGAAATCTTCTCCGCCCTTCCTCATCCCTCACCTGCAGTCCCATTACCATCTCATTTTTAGTATACTAAAAGAAGGGTATTATAACTTGAAGTAAATCACATGCTCAATAGCTTCATGGCAATGCTAACAGAAGAGAAAATCCAGGTGTATAACAAAGTTGGTAACAACAGAAGGAAATCTCGGAAAGAAATAGCACTCCACACAATTCTGCCACAAACCCTAAGCGAAGAGTATTTGCTTCTGAGCCCCCAACTCAGTTTCAATCAACAGTCCCAGATGTATAAACTAGCATTGAATCGGTACTAAACAACGAAATTACTAGGGATCGTAGCTGAAACCTATTAGTTAGCAATCAACGCGCCAGCAATTAACCTCGTAGATACAGAGAGATTGGATGGGAGGAGGGGGGGGGGCGGGGACCTCTTGCTTCCAGGCGGGGAGAGTGCGGAGCTGGCCTGCCTCGGCGACGCCGTGGCGCTTGCGGGCGGAGACGTCCTCCTCCCGCTCGATTGGCGTCCCGTAGACGACAAGGTCCTGGTCGTCATCGTGGGAAGCCATGGCCGCGGGAGACGCGGAGAGCGAAGCCCTAGCTCGCCGGTGCGGCGAAGCTGGGGGACAAGTTCGGGACGGGAACTGCGACCGAGATTCGGTAGGCAGGTGCAAAGTGGGCCAAAAGAATAGAGGACAGGAGATTGATTTGGCCCAGCTTTGGACTAGCCCAGCTTCTTTCGGTTTATTTGAAAGATCTCTGAGTTTGCTGATCGATCAGTTTCCGTGAAAATCCCCCAAAAATCGGTCAACAACGAAGAATCGAACTCTAGGTCGGTTCCTCCTCCTCTGATCGGCTTACGAGGCAGGGGAACTTCGATTTATGGATGTAGTTTTTTAATAAAAATAGGTTTTAAAAGGATTAGATCAGAGTTTTGGTACTTATCTTCCTTTTGGTGCTACGACAATAGAGCTGACATCGTCTATAATAAGTGATTTTTGGCCTTTCGTTCGACTATAAGTTCTTTTTTCGGCATTAATGGTGATGGTCTAAGTTTAAAATTCTATAGGTATGGTTTTTCAGTTCTTTCTATGTCATATCTATTTTGGATTTTTCATGATTGATCTAAGGAGGATTATCCTCGCAATTTTTGTCCTAGATGCTACCTCCACGACAATAGTGATTTGTTCTCTCGGTTTCCTAGGGACGTCGACCTGGTTGCTTGGTTTCTTTTACTTGGAATATTGGAGTTGATACTCTTTCGATAGTGAATGAATACTCTAATAGTTGGTGGTTGATTGATTTAATAGCTACAACGCGTGCACATAGCTTTCGCATTGAGGCTAAATTTTAAATTGTAGGAAAATTCTCGTCGATATTTATATGTCCACAATTTGATATCTATGTCATGTTTATTCGGTTGCCTTTAGAAAATACAAGATTGTGTCATGAAAGAAGAAGAGTTTAAATATCTCAAACATTTACTCTTTTTGTTTAGACTTATCTGTACATATACTATTCGCTACAATAAGTATATCATTATATTGATTGTCAAAAAACGAAGAATTGGAACTGATGATGCCTCTCCGTCTCAAAGAATCAGAGGACCAACGGTGAACAACGATGGTCGTGGTTGTCAACCGTCGAAGGAGGGGGCGAGATGGAGAAGTACGGGAGAACAATATCGCCGCTCGCTGGGGGTTCAAAGTTGAACGTGCGGTGCCTTGCACAAAGGCACCTAGGGAATCTCTCTCTCAAAAAAGGCACCTAGGGAAGCGTCTAGAATGAGAATGTGGATCAGGGTTGGGGACGATGTGAGATGGAGAAAGGATAGACGTGTCAGGGAGCCTAGGACGATCTAGACGAAGCCAAAAAGGACAATAGGTTTTCTTATGGTTGGGTTGTTCGAATAGCCATGGCAGAACCTAGGCTCCAGGCAGCCATTTTGTTTTTTTCACAAATTTTGAAAAATTGAATTCAAAAAATTACAAAATGTTTAGAAAAAATACCCTCTTGCAGCTAACTATGTGATCTAGCCGTGTGCACATTTTCAGCTCAAACCACATTGTATTTTGTATTTTAGGCTCGGCAAAAATAATAAAATCATATAAAAAGGCAAAACTACCATACGTGTGTACTGTTCACCGACAAAAAAAAACTCGATTTGTCATTTTGCTGAGCCTAAAATACAAAGTCTTTGGAGCTAAAAATTTACACCGTGATAGATCACATACTTGCACACCCCAAGTATTTTTTGGAATTATTTGAAACTATTTAAATAGATTTTTTTGAATTTTCAAAAACCAGGCTCCATGGAGCCTGGTTCCACCACGCCGGTTTAATCGGTTTGATCGGGCTAGTTTAATCATGGGCGATTTTAGCATCAATTGTTTGGTTTCAGACTATGTGGGGTTCGGTTCAAGTTCTTTTGGGTTCAGTATTCGCTAATATGACCTTGATTCCGTAGCTCCAAAAAATGGCATGTTCACATAATTAGAAGGAAAACAGATTTTCCACAGATCCAGTAGAAAATATGATTAGTATCTACAAAACCGGTGTTAAAATACATTTTATAATGAATGTAATTAAGCTAATTTGGTGTCATTATATGTTGATATATTTTCCATGATATGATCAAGCTTAAAGAGGTTTATTTTGAACGAAGCTAAAATTTTAATTAATTTAGAACTGACAGGCCATTGCCTATAATAATATATAGTAAGATAGCCGCACAAAATGCGCAAACCACCCTGATAATTAAACGAGATATAATGAGTACTAACATGGAGTAAGCTCTCTAAGTGTCGTGCATATAGAGGTGAGGATTTAGCAAAAGTTCAGCCTAGTCATAAAGTGGGCGGTGTCAAGTAGTAACTAGTAAGATGCATGACAATGACATGTATTTCCACCTCTATATATTGTGATAATGATAGTTTATATTGAAAGCGTTGATAAATGCAAGGACATCCATCCACTCCCTCTGTTTCAGAACATAATATGTTTTAGCTTTTTTCTGAAACGTATATATCTAGATGTTTTTTAGTGTATGAATTCAGAATAAAATTAGTGAAACCTACATAATAAATAGATGCATATGTTTTAGAAAAATATTAAAACATCTTCTATTTTGCAAAAGAGGGAGTAGTTTCTAGATATGTACAACATATATGTGTTTACACCCTTATACATAAAAAGTAATACGCCACGTCAACAATAGACACTTATCCACAAATAAAACAATAGACACTGATATTCTCTAGATGTTCCATGCGCTGTTTTACTGATGTGAATTAATCGTGCATCTTTGTGGTCTGCGTGATTGCCCACAAAATATCCAACCTAGCCAGCTCTCACCACTATAGAAAATAATACTATGTCTCCTTTTGGCTGAAAGGGTGTAACTTTATGATAGAGAACACTTAGCAAGAGCGCAAAGGCCGAGGGTATTACCTTCATTTCAGAAGAAGAAAAAATAGAGCAGGCCACATTGCAGCTCTTGGTGCAAGGCTATTATTAGTTAGTTACTCTTGTAAGTCATTCTCATGTGGTTTTAAAGTTTACATTTCCTCATGTGAGGCTAGTTTTGTCGCCGCCTTTTTCTTTATTTATTAAAAGCAGAGCAACAATCATACCTATTTTATTTTTTTAGACAAATAAAGATTCGCATTGACTGTATTTTCAACGAGGCTATATCCCTTCCCTTTGATAACATTGGAGTACTTCTTCTTAGCCTATTATTAGTATGTTCCACATATAGATCCCTGTGTTCTTGTGGTGCTAAATATATGCCTCCGTGTTGCTGTTGTGCGTATATAAGCTCGGGACGTTGGTTCTAATTTCTCCTTTGAACTTAACAACCCCAGAGAATAATATTACAGGAAGGTTTGCACTTATCAATTAGAAATGGTGTCTTCATGCAAGTTCTTCCCGGCCATTGTCGTCCTCCTACTGCTCTTTGTCTCCACGGGTAAGTATCATTCGTTCATGTTGTTGGAGAAAAATCACGCACACACATTACAACATTAAAGCTTTGCAGAGAGATCCAATTTATGTATATAGTTTCTTAAGGGATTTGACATTTCCCGTAAATCGTACAAACTTCCTATAAATTCCCAGGAATTTAATAAAGGAGGATCTTAGGAACCGAGTGCCTACTGGCAAATGCTTTCAATAGTATTTTAGTTGTTTGTAAATTTTGTTTAAAACATAGTAATTCAGTTTAAATTAGAACATGAACACTGGAATCCAATTTGTTCCTCTTAGCGGTCAAAATTCTTCTGGGTATATGCCTACGATCTGGTGTGTTTCTCGTATAGTCTCTTAATCTCCCAGAAAATGCACTTTTTTATCTGTGGCTGTGCGTGTTCTATTCATCTATCTTGGCCATCTAATCAAACATCCATTGATCATTACTTCTTAGTATTGTAATAATTGGTATGGAAGTCTTCAGCTCATTATTTTTCTTCGTAGATATTTCCTCTCATTTCACTAGCAAAAGTGGCAGGAAGTTTAGTAAAACTAGAAATAAAGATACACCACTCGTTGCAGCTATCTTTTATAAAACTCTATTGTATAAATAAAAAGGTATAATACGTATTAAACATGGAGTTTTCTATAAAAATATGCAAAAACTATTTGCTAAAAATAGTCCGAGACACTAAATTTGATTGACGTGAAATTGTTGTATATAAGGTGGATATAAATTGGTGATGTGGACAATTAGATGAGATTTCCTCTCATTTCAGTAGCAAAAATGGAAGGAAGTTTAGTAAAACTAGAAGTATAACCCCACGCGCTGTAGTGGGTATCTTTTAAAAAACTATTGTATAAATAAAAAGGTATGATACATATTAAACATGAAGTTTTCTATAATTCATTTGATAAGAATAGTCGAGATACTAAATTTAATTGACATAAAACCGTTGTATATAAGATGGATATAAATTGGTGATGTGTACAATCAGTGAAAAAACTTGTAGTACAGCGGTAGATTTTTGTCTCGAAAATGTAAAGTGGGTATCAAATCGGAAATTGCGTCTTTAAAATGGTAGTTTTATCATATTAACTTGCATATATTCAGATTGACTTTGATTAATTGTTGGAAAACATTGTCATGCTTGTTTCTTCAGAGGCTACGCCAGCGCATGCCGAGACACTGTGCGAGTCGGACAGCGCACGGTTCACCGGGGTATGCGTGATGCGTCTCAATTGTGCCAATATATGCCAGACAGAGGGGTTCACATACGGCAAGTGCACCGGCTGGGAGAGAAAGTGTGTGTGCAGTAAGCCATGCTAGACAATATGTGGGTGGTGACATGTTTTTTTTTCTTATATGGTTTGAATTATCTTTGTCATACGTCTAGCAGGTCCAGCGTCACGTATCCTCATTTCAAATGAAGGAATTTTTCTTATTCATTTGCATGTAAGATGTATGGTCCATGCAAGTGTTCATGGGATCATCTGTATATATCCTTTTGTTTACGGGTTAACGTTTTGTATATTTTAAATTCTTTAGGACAATCTATTTGATTTGTTTAGGTATACATGTCACAATTACTCCGAGGGAGCCTTCGTTCCTATGTTGCCCACGATTTCTCAAGTACTCACTCCTTACTAAAGTAGGATTGCATATAGTTTTTAGTCAAAATCAAACTTTTAAAGTTTGACCAACCACATAAAGAAAATTGTGAACGTTCATAATATCTAATCAATATTATTAGAACCATCATGAAATATATTTTCATGTTGTGTATGTTTGATATTGTAGACATTTATATTCTTTTCTATATATTTGGTCAAATTTTAAAAAGTTCTGAATTTGATGAAATACTACATCCATCCTATTTTCAGGAGTGAGTAACTGTTGGAATTTGGTGAGTATTGGGCTATTGGCCCATTAGACAATTCTGAAATTCTCTTTGGTCCACTTGTGCATGGCAGCATATAACTGTACTAATGGTGCTAAAGTTTAGTCCTACAGTATATTGCTAGTGGAAGGGAGTTGGGTCACCTTATATACTAAAATGTTGCATCACTCACTAAGGTGTGAGAAGGAGAGAAGTCCTCGCGCACTCCTCCTTTCTGGACAAAAATCTACTCCTATACAGGACAAAAATCTACTCCTATACAGGACAAGTTTTTATCAAATAAAATTAGCATATTTGATAAGTAACTGACTCGAACGTGGGCGTGGGTTGTGCCCCATGATCTTCCTGACTTGCACTATATAAGTGTCTACACTAAACCTAATCGGTATTCCACACACGGGCCTACCTCCAGAACCTTGCGCCGCCGCCTTCGTCATTCCCATACCGTCTTGCAGCGTGCACCGCAGATTGGGACAGTAGGCCTCCGGAACCCCGCCTCTCGTAAACCTGTATGGGTGAGGGGCGATCAGGTTTTTGGGGAGCACTCAAGCGCGACTACCGGCAACCATGACGTTGATCGACGTTGTGGCCACTACCGCCGTTGCACCCTCTGTTGTGGCTACTGTCGTCACTACATCGTATGTGATCTCAATCTATATCTTTCAAACTTTTTTAGAGTTTCTAGTTCTAGCGTTTGTTAGGTTTATCTTGTATAGATGTAATCTGTTCATCTACTTTGTTGATCCGCATGATTGGATTTAGTACTGTTTGTATAATCATGCTTTATCAGTTTATTATTTAGATTAAATCATATGGATTATTGTTTATATTTTCAACAATCCAAAAACCTGATTATAGGCAACTGGATTCCACCGGTGTAGCCGCGGCTACTAGGCCTCCTCCTTTTGATGGAATGCACTATAAGAGATGGCGCACGAGAGCAGTTCTCTGATTTGAAAACCTAAACTGCTATAGCGCCACTCTTGGCAAGCCTGAAGGAGAATTTTCTGTTGAACAGGAAGCGACCTTTAAGAAAGACGATACCATGTTTATGACAGCTCTGTTTAGTGTTCTTGGGGACAACATTGTTGACATGTATATGTCATATCATAATGGCAAGGACACGTGGGATGCGCTCGTGGCCAAGTTTGGGGTCTCGAACACTGGCACTAAGTTGTATGTCATGGAGCAATTCTATGACTATAAGATGGTTGTTGAGCGCTCCGTTGTTGAGCAAGCTCATGAGATACAATCACTTGCCAAAGAACTTGAGAAGTTTAAGTGTACCTTACCGGACAAATTTGTGGTCGGCGGCATTATTGCCAAGCTTCCTCCCTTGTGGAGGAATTTTGCTACTTCTCTGAAACATAAAAGACAAGAGTTTTCCGTTACAGATCGCATTGGGTCTCTTCATGTGGAAGAGAAGGCGAGAGCAAAGGATAAAACTACTCGAGGATTTGAGGGAGTTTCTAGTGCCAATCTGGTACAAAAGAAAAACTTCCAATCCCACAAGTTCAAAAACAAGAACAAATCTGAAGGAAATAGGAAGTTTGATGGCAAGAACAAGGCCACACACTCAACCAACTTTAAGAAGAAAAATGATAAGAGGATAGGCTCTTGCCATGTCTATGGTGATCCTGATTATTGGGCTCCTAACTTCCCTAATCACTTTGACATGCGTCAACATGGGAACAACGACAAGACCTCTAACGTTGTTATTAGCGATACTGAGATGAAGGATGCTGAGTATGGTATTTTACCTACTATTCTTTCAGTATGTCATTCTCCTTAATGATGGATAGACACGGGTGCTAATACACATGTATGTTCTGATATTTCCATGTTTTCTTCTTATCAGGTCTCAAGGACTTCTTCTGTGCTGATGGGAAACGGCTCACGTGCTTCTGTTTATGGTGTTGGTATGGTGAATTTGAAGTTTACTTTGAAGAATACCGTACAACTGAAGAATGTGCAGCACGTTCCCTTCATAAATAAGAATCTCGTCAGCGGATCGCTTCTATGTCGAGATGGTTTTAAGTTGGTTTTTTAGTCCAATAAAGTTGTAATTTCTAAGTATGTATAATTTGTTGGAAAGGGTTATGAGTGCGGAGGTCTATTCCGCTGTATTTGTCAGACTCGTGTACAAAAGTTATTAATCATATTTGCAATGATAATGAGTCCAATGTTTAGCATTCACGGCTCTGTCGTATTAACTTTGGTTGCATGACACGGCTAGCCAATATGACTTTAATTCTAAAATTTACCACCGTCAAAGGTTCTAAGTGCCAAGTTTGTATGTAATCAAAGCAACCCCGCAAGTCTCATACGACTATGGAACCGAGAAACTTAGCACTGATACGTCCAATTTGTATCACCATTCTATATCATAATTTGCCTCTATTCATTGATATATGTCTTATTATGAGGTGTTACTTATGTCTTTTTCCCTGTTTTTGCATGTTGGATGATTCTTGGAGGATAGACTGCCGGAGTCAGGTTTCTGATGAAAAAAAGGTGTTTTGATGCAATTTCGCGAAGATCAGAAATATTCCAGAAAAATATTTGAAAATTATATTTTCACAGAAGATGGAGGAATCCAGAAGGGGAGGCGTGGCCCACCTTGCCCCGCGCCTAAGGCAAGTGTGGCCCACCTGGCCGGCTCCCGAATCCGCCCTCTCGCCTATATCTTCCTCATAGGATCCTAATACCAAGGAAGCGACCATAGAAAGATTTCCGCTGCCTCTGCGGGGCGGAAAACACCGTGAGAGAAAGAGCTCTCCGGCAGACAGATTTCTGCTGGGGAAATTCTTTCCTGGAGAGGGGAGATCGTCGCCATCAACACTGTCATCAAGCTATACTTCATCGGGATCATCATCATCCACACCATCATCTCCACCAGCACCATCATCACCATTCTGTCCCGCTGTAACAATTGTGTTGGATCTTGCATTAGTTCTTAGGGGAAACTTTCCCGGTGTTAATTACTATTGTAGTTGATGCTTGTGAGTGGAACCATTGGATTATTGTTTATGTTCAGATTTTTATTCATCACCATATCATCTTTGATCTTGATCCATATGATGTCTCGTGAGTAGTTCGTCTAGTTCTTGAGGACATGGGAGAAGTCATGTTGTTAGTAGTGGATTTGTGTTGAGTTATTATTCAATGGTTTAGTATTTAAGTTGTGGTGCTATTCTTCTAGCGGTGTCATGTGAACGTCGACTACATGATACTTCACCATTTATGGGCCTAGGGGAATGCATTGTGTATTTTGCTACTAATTGTTAGGTTGACGGAGTGACAGAAACTTGAACCCCCGTTAGGACACCATTGCATAAGGGAGCGTAGGATCTCAGAGTTTAAGGTTGTGGTTAGGTTTATATCTTAATTACTTTCCTGTAGTTCCGGATGCTTTCATGGGGTTTAATCACAAGTATGTATTAGTCCAAGTAAGGTCGGTACATTAGCACAGGTTCACCCACACAACACTTATGACACCAAAGAAGAGTACTCAGCTATTTGAAGCGAAATCACTTGACAAAATTCTCATGTGTCCTCGCGAACGTTTGGTCCTTATAAGTATTTCCACCGGCTTGTCCTTTGCTAAGAAAGGATTGGGCCACTTGCTGTGTTTGTTCGTTATCTTTATTACTTGCACTTTGTTTTGTTGCTTTATCAAAAAAAACTAAAAATCCATTTGCTAAATATTTACAGAGATTTCCTGCTCCATACCAGTAGTCAACACCTTCTGCTCCTCGTTGAGATCGACACTCCTATTTATCGAAAGTACTACGATACACCTCCTATACTTGTGGGTCATGAAGACTATTTTCTGGCGTCGTTGCTGGAGAGTCAAGCACTATTGAAGATTAGAACTGGTAAAGGAAACTTCTACTATGAGTATTTCTTTTTGTTTCTGTCTGTCACTTTGTTTCCAATATGGATAACCCACTTGGTTTTCTATTTGGGAAAACTACTACCACTGTTAGGGTAGTAGATGAACCACCACCTGTTGAGATAGATCCTTTTAAGATACCTACAAGTATTATTGATCGTGTTATGGATAATTATTATTTTGTGGATGGAACTATTCATTGATACGTCGGAAACGTATCTATAATTTTTAATGCTCCATGCTTGTTTTGTATCTACTTTGCTTTGCCTTGTCTAAACTTTGAGGTGTTTTTATATCTTTTTGGAACTAACCTATTAACAAGAAGCCACAGTGCTAGTTGCCTGTTTTCTTCTGTTTTTGGTTCTAGAAAGGCAGAAAATCAATATTCTCGGAATTGGACGGGACAAAAGCCAAATTCATTATTTTACCGGAGCAACACGGAACCGTAAGCGAGAAGGGGGCCACAGGTGGTCAGCACCCCTAAGCGGGCAAGCCCTGGAGGCGCCCATAGGGGGTGTGGGCCCCCCTGGACCTCCATCGACCTTGCCTCCTACGCCTATAAGAAGCCCCCTGGGAGAAAACCCTAAATCATCCAGAAGAAATCCACGAAAACCTCCGTAGCGCCGCCGCCACCGAAGGTGAGATTCGGGGGAAAGAAAGTCTCTATTCCGGCACCTGTCGGGACGGGGAAGTGCCCCCGGAGCCATCTCCATCGATCTCCATCGCCATGTTCATCACTGTTGCTGATTCCCATGATGAGGAGGGAGTAGTTCTTCCTCGAGGCTAAAGGCTCTACCGGTAGCTATGTGTTCATCTCTCTTTCTTTCTCTCTCTCTCTCTCTATATATATATATATATGCATGATCTTGTGGTCATGAGCTTTGTAATCAAGTAGATCTACCTTGCTACTCAAGTGCTTCATTAGATCTCTGCTCTCCCCATGTGTGTGAAAGTGACAGCGTGCACACCATGGTGGCACTTAGGTTTGAGTCTACATAAATACTCTTTGTGCTTTAATAGATCTATGTTTTTCCCCACGTGTGTGAAAGTGACAGCGTGCATACCGTGTGTGGCACTTTGGCTAGATTGAATATTTGTTATGAGTTATATTTGGAGTTGGATGTATTTATGAAATTGTGGTGTTCGTTGGAACCATCTAGCGCTCATGGTGACAGTGTGGGGTTATCTAGATTGGGGAAGGTGGACTTTGAGGTGTGTTGTTATATCCCTACCATGGATTATAGTGTCCTACCGGAGAGTAGTATCATGAAGAGAGTATATTTATATGAGAGAGTGTTCACTAGTGAAAGTATGATCCCTAGGCCTTGTTTCTAAACATTGAAACACCGTTTGCATCTAGATTTGTTGCATGTTTGCTTGCTTCCAGTCTCTTCCTCACCATCAAGATCTTTTCTGGCACCGTTACCGCTTGTATTTCACTCTCTCTTTGCCGAACTAGTGCACCTATACACCTGGCAAGTGTATTGGGTGTGTTGGGGACACAAGAGACTTCTTGTATCTTGATTGCAGGGTTGCTTGAGAGAGAATACCTTTGACCACTTCCTCCCTGAGTTTGATAAACCTTGGGTGATCCACTTAAGGTAAACTTACCGTTGTTCTACAAACCTTTGCACTTGGAGGCCCAACAACTATCTACAACAATAGAAGTGCGTAGACATCAAGCTATTTTGTGGCGCCGTTGCCGGGGAGGTAAGGTAAAAGGTACTCACATCCTCCGGTGTGAGTGCTCGAAGTTATTTCCTTTAGATTCTGCAATTTTGTCTTTTTGTTTATTGTTTTCACTAGTTAGGCTTAATGGAAAACAACAACAAAATTAGAGAGATTCATAGTATCTATCTTGAGTTAGGACATGAAGTGTTTGAAGAGAAAATTTAAAAACCCATGGAGCTTTATTTGCATGCTAATAGCAATGTTATTAGTATGAATTCTTTGGACACCATTGTTGCTAATGTTATTGAAAAGTCTAAGCTTGCGGAAGCTAGTTTTTATGAAAATGATCTTTTTAGTTCCCCAGCTTTGGAAGATAGCTATTCTATTGCTTATGATGATACCAAACCTCCCATATATGATGATTACAATGATGAATATGATATTTTCAGCCCACCTACTCTTGAGGAGAAAATAAATTGTGATTACAATATGCCTCCTATATTTGATGATTATGGTGATGAGAATATTAATGATAGCTATTTTGTTGAATTTGCTCCCACTCCTATTAATAAGAATGACTATGCTTATGTGGAGAGTAAGAATCATTATATGCATGTGGCTCATGATAAGAATGTTTTATGTGATAGTTATATTGTTAATTTTATTCATTATGCTACTTAAAGTTATTATGAGAGAGGGAAACATGGTTTTATGCATCTCAAAAATATTAAGTTTCCCCTCTTTATGTTGAAAAACTTGAAGTTGCACTTGTTTTGCTTTCCTATGCTTATTACTTTGTGCTTTCATGACTTGTTTCTTTACAAGATTCCTATGCATAGGAAGTGGGTTAGGCTTAAATGTGTGTTGAATTTTCTTCTTGATGCTCTCTTTTAATTCAATTCATATTTCTTATGTGAGCATCTTCTCAAACTATCAAGCCTAACTTAAAGGCGTTCAAGAAAAGTACTTGTTGGGAGATAATCCAAGAGTTTTCTTGAGTCTTGGAAGTTATTACCTATGTAATGACCTCTCCTTATCCTTTTTATTTGCTTTTTGTGCCAAGAATAACCTCTAATGAGAGGAAAGTAAGATTTGGGGGAGTTGCTGTCCTGAAACAGATTTATATCCTCCACCATAAAAATTCATGAGGAGTTTCTGCCAGTAGGTTTGAGCTAAAAATTTACAAATAAATCCCCCAATATGTTAGCTAACTTTCTTTAGTTCAACACTTTTTGATTTGAGCAACAGAAGGTCTTCGAAAAAATTGGTTTCTACCTGCTGGTCTGTTTTGACAGATTTCTGCCATTATTGGCATTTGCTTCTTATTGATTCCTTTTTGGGTTCTATTTTGGGGAATTGAGCCTTTTGAAGGAATTAATACTCTAGCTTGTGTTTTTTAGTGAAAAGTCTTTCTGTTCCAAAGCTTTTCCTAAAGGTCTATTATCTTTTGAATACACTAATGTTGCTAATGAAGATTGTGTGAAGTTTTGTATGAAGGAAAAATTTCAGGTGTAGAGAGAGAATGATGTAATGATATGAAGAATGGATTAAAGCTCAAGCTTGGGGATGCCATCTTGTGTCACCCCAAGAAATATTCAAGAGGTACTAGCGGCAAAGCTTGGGTATGCCCAAGGCATCCCCTTCTTCATCAATAAAAATCTCAGGTCTTTCTAGACACTTCGTTTTTATTGTTTCATGCATTGTTGTGTTGTTCTTGGAGAGTCTTAGTTTTCGTTTTTGGTTTTTGTTTGCTTAGTTTGCTTGAGTAAGTTGGTTGGTTACAACACACTTCTTTTGGAGAGAGAAATACTCTGTTTTCATTGCCTAGAACACTCTAGTTTTCATTCTTATTGTTATGTGAGTGTTCACCTTTGCTAGCACTGTGTTTAGCCTTAGTTTTCTTAAGATTTTTGCTTAAGAATTGTTAGTTCTTCTTTGTGGATTTGTGAGACAATCTCACTGATCTTTATTGATTATTATCTCTGTGAGTTGTTTCAAATAAGTTGTTTGGTGTTGGAAAGAGTAGAAAGCTTTATGCTTAAGTGGTACAAAAGGGATCTTGTTTTGACTGTGACTTAGACTTTAGCATGACATGCTAGGTGTTGTTTTGACCTTATGCTTAGTGATTATTGTTGTAGCATGTCTTATTCCAAACAATTAGGATTGCTTAGTGTGCCTTGAAAGAATTATGCGTTGTTTTAGCATGCAAAAGCATAGTATTGTGGTATTCTCCTTTGATGCTTTGCTTGGGTTGACTTGGCACATGCTCACACCATGTTATGACTATGAACAAGTCACCATAGCCTCTATGATCATTTAGTCCTTGACTTGTAGTACCACTCTATGCTTTGATTAGTAATGTGTTGTTCTTACTGTGAGTATTTCTTTTTGTTTCTGTTTGTTACTTTGTTTCCAATATGGATAACCCACTTGGTTTTCTGTTTGGTAAAACTACTACCACTGTTAGGGTAGTAGATGAACCACCACCTATGAGATAGATCCTTTTAAGATACCTACAAGTATTGTTGATCGTGTTATGGATAATTATTATTTTGAGGATGGAACTATTCATTGATACGTAAGAAACGTATCTATAATTTTTGATGCTCCATGCTTGTTTTGTATCTAGTTTGCTTTGCTTTGTCTACACTTTGAGGTGTTTTTATATCTTTTCTGGAACTAACCTATTAACAAGATGCCACGAGGTCGCTTGCCTTTTCTTCGCTTTTGGTTCGTAAAGGCAGAAAATCAATATTCTCGGAATTGGACGGGACAAAAGACAAAGTCATTATTTTCCCTGGAGCAATACGGAACCACGAAGCAGAGCCAGAGGGGGGACATGGGGTGGCCGCACCCCCTAGGCGCGGGCAAGACCTGGAGGCGCCCACAGGGGGTGTGGCCCCCCTGGACCTCCACCCACCTTGCCTCCTACGCATATAAGAATCCCCCGGGGAGAAAACCCTAAATCATCCAAAAGAAATCCACGAAAACCTCTGTAGTGCCACCGCCACCGAAGGGGAGATTCGGGGGATAGAAAGGCTCTATTCCGGCACCCTGCAGGGACGGGGAAGTGCCCCCGGAGCCATCTCCATCGATCTCCATCGCCATCTTCATCACCGTTGCTGATTCCCATGATGAGGAGGGAGTAGTTATTCCTCGAGGATAAGGGCTCTAACGGTAGCTATGTGTTCATCTCTCTCTCTATGCATGATCTTGTGGTCATGAGCTTTGTAATCAAGTAGATATACCTTGCTACTCAAGTGCTTCATTAGATCTCTGCTCTCCCCATGTGTGTGAAAGTGACAGCGTGCATGCCATGGTGGCACTTAGGTTTGAGTCTACATAAATACTCTTTGTGCTTTAATAGACCTATGTTTTTCCCCACGTGTGTGGAAGTGACAGCGTGCATACCGTGTGTGGCACTTTGGCTAGATTGAATATTTGTTATGAGTTATATTTAGAGTTGGATGTATTTATGAAATTGTGGTGTTTGTTGGAACCATCTAGCGCTCAAGGTGACAGTGTGGGGTTATCTAGATTGGGGAAGGCAGACTTTGAGGTGTGCTGTTATAGCCCTACCATGGATTAGAGTGTCCAACCGGAGAGTAGTTAAGAGTAGTATCATGAAGAGAGGATATTTATATGACAGAATGTTCACTAGTGAAAGTATGATGCCTAGACCTTGTTTCTAAACATTGAAACACCGTTTGCATCTATATCTGTTGCATGTTTGCTTGCTTCCAGTCTCTTCCGCACCATCAAGCTCTTTTCTGGCACCGTTACCGCTTGTATTTCACTATCTCTTCGCTGAACTAGTGCACCTATACACATGACAAGTGTATTTGGTGTGTTGGGGACACAAGAGACTTCTTGTATCTTGATTGCAGGGTTGATTGAGAGGGAATACCTTTGACCACTTCCTCCCTGAGTTTGATAAACCTTGGGTGTGATCCACTTAAGGGAAACTTGCTGCTGTTCTACAAACCTCTGCACTTGGAGGCCCAACAACTGTCTACAAGAATAGAAGTGCGTAGACATCATTCATCCTAGTGATCACTTGCTTTTATCCATGAATTATGCGGGTTGTTTAAGTGTGCAGGTATCACATCTGAACAGGTAAAGAATGTTGGAATTATGCCCTAGAGGCAATAATAAAGATGTTATTATTATAATTCTTGTTCATGATAAAGTTTATATTCCATGCTAGAATTGTATTAAGCGGAAACTTTAATACTTGTGTGGTTTGTGAACAACACTGTGTCCCTAGTACGCCTCTATGGACTAGCTCATTGATCAATGATGGTTAAGGTTTCCTAACCATAGACATGAGTTGTCAATTGATAATGAGATCATATCATTGGAGAATGATATGATGGACAAACCCAAACTAAGCAAAGCAATTAGATCGTGTCATCGTGTTCGTCTTTGCGAAGCTTTTTCTATGTCAAATATTGTATTCCTTAGACCATGAGATAATACAACTTCCTGGTATCGGAAGAAAGCTTTGAGGTCATCAAACGTCATCCTATGAGAGGGTGATCATAAAGGTGTCTCTCAGGTGATCGGAAAGTATCTGTTGGGTTGTATGTATCGAGATGGGATTTGTCCCTCCCAAGTCGGAGAGATATACTTCGGGCCCACTCGTGTCGATATCAACACCGCTTGCAAGCATGTGGTTAAGGAGTTAATCACAAAGTGATATCGGATTACGGAACAGTAAAGTACTTGCGTGAACGGGATTGAACTAGGTATGACGGTACCAACGATCGAATCTCGCAAGTAAAATATCGCGAGACGAAGGGAATATATATATATGGGATTGATTGAATCCGGCATCGTGGTTCATCCGATATGATCATCGATGAATGTGTGGAGTCAATATGGGTGCCTGCACTCACTGTTGATTATTGATAGAAGATCATGTCTCATATTCTCGAACCGCAGGTCACACACTTAACGTATCTCGACGCTAGGATAGATTGTATAATTGGTTTATGAATTTTTGTTCGAGTCTCGGATGGGATCCGGGATATCACGAGAGGTTCCGAATGGTCCGAGAATAAGATTCATATAAAAGGCAGTTTTGGAGTTCGAATTGTTCGGTTAATCGGATTGTACCGGAAGCTTCTAGAACCTTCCGGAAGGGGACCAACGTGGCCCCACCTTCCGGGAGGGGGCATGGGCCTATGAGGGAGTGTCCTGGCCGCATTGGGCCAGGGGCACAAGGCCCCATAGGGCCCAGCCGATCCTAGAGAGTTTAAATCGTTTAAACTAGAGATAGGGTTTCTAGAAGAGGGGAGAGTCCATGCCCCCCACTCCTTATCCTTTGGGCTTGGGGGAGGGGCTAGGGCTGCGCCCCCTCCTCTATATAAATAGGGTTGGGGGTGCACCAACTCCCCACACCTTCCCCTGCAACCCTAGCCGCCCTGCTGCCCTTCCTCTCTCCCTCCCGACTGCTTGTAGGCGAAGCCCTGCTGCAGAAATTCTCCACCATATACACCACGCCGTCGTGTTGTAGATCCAATCCATCTCTGCACCATACTTGCTGGTCCGAGGAAGGAGGATACGTCGAGGTGCTGCACGTGTGCATCTCACGGAGGCACCGCCACTTGTGGTGCTAGATCGGATCGGATCGCGAGGAGGAGAAGCGAGTACGACTACATCACCCACGTTCCGAAACGCGTTCACCGGCGAATCTTCAAGGGTATGAAGATCTAATCCAATCTCTCTCGTTGATTGCATCTCTTAGATTAGATCTTGGCTTTCCCTCTGTTCGCATCCGTAGAAAATTTTGATTTACTATGTCGCGAAACCCTTCAGTGGTATCAGAGCTAGATCTATGCGTAGATGTGTTTCACGAGTAGAACGCAACATGGTTGTTGCGGGCGTTGATGTTTTCTGCAAGCCTCTTGTTTGTGTTCTTCTTATGACGCGGATAGTGTGATTGAAGCGGTCCAGCCAACCTTACGCGACGTCGTTCATGAGACCAGCTCGCACTTGACGTGTGGCTTGTTCCACACATGCGGCTGGTGGATGTCGCTCTCACTATAGTTGTCATGGGATTAACACTGAGTTTGGCAACCATAATATCACCGTTGTGGCTTTCCGTAGGTAAGAATAGTTCTTAGCATCTACTCCCATAAGCCACGTAAAACATGCAACAACAAAGTAGAGACGTCTAACTTGTTTTTGCAGGGAGTGTTTTCTGTGATATGGTATGGCCCAAGATGTGATGTGTATATTGTGCGATGATCATGTTTTGTAATGTTACACGACTTGCATGTCGATGAGTACACAACCGGCAGGAGAGCCATATGGTTGTCTTTATAATTGTGTATGACCTGTGTCAACTTCTTATACGCCATGTAATAGTTTCACTTTATCGCTAAGTAGTTAGCAATAGTTGTAGTTGCTATTCGTGGTGGAGGCAATCATGGTGGAGTGATGGAGATCATGCGAACGCACAAGATGGAGATCATTGCGAAGATTGGCTATACCATGTCACATAAAGTTATATGCATGTGATGTTTATCCTTTATGTATCTTATTATGCTTAGATCGCGGTAGCATTATAAGATGATTCCTCACTTAAAGATCAAGATAAAACTGTTCTCCCAAGTATGCACCGCTATGAAAGTTAACGTGTCCAAGCATCACGTGATGATCGGGTGCTATAGACTCTACGCTCACATACAACGGGTGCAAGCCAGTTTTGCACACGCGGAAATACTTGGGTCTAGCTTGACGAGCCTAGCATGTATAAACATGGCCTCGGAACACAAGAACCGAAAGGTTAAGCATGAGTCATATGAATGATATGATCGACATTTGTTGTCCACCATTGAAACCACATCTCTTCTCGTGATGATCAGATTAGGTGTGGTGAATTTGGATCGTGTTCACTAAACAACTTGAGGGATGTTGAATTTAGTGGGAGTTCATCTAGTAATTTGATTAAGTTGAACTACTTATCATGAACATAGTCTAAATTGTACTTGCAAATACTGTAGATCACATGGCCAAATCCAACTTCAACTTCAACGTTTTTGCTGAGAAGGAAAAGCTTAGAAACAATGGGTATAACTTCACCAATTGGTTCCGCAATCTAAGAATCATTCTGTCTGGCAGACAAAAGGACTATGTCCTTGGTAAAGCGTTAGGTGACCCCTCTGCAATCGCTACGGCCGATGAGAAAGCATCTGTCGATCAAGAAAGATGATTATGGTGTGATTAAGAGCACCATGTTGTTTGTTATGGAACCGAACTTCAAAATCGTTTTGAAACCTATCCCGCCCTTTGAGATTCTCGAGGAGTCAAGACCATGTTTCGAGACTCAAGCCCGCTCAGAGATATGAGATCTCGAGAAGTTCTTTAAGCAAGATGGAGGAAGGGAGTTCGTTAGTGAGCACGCCATAAAGATGTCGGGCTACACTCAACGCCTTGAGCAACCGGAATGCACGATTCCGTAGGAGCTCAAGATTGACAGGTTCTGCAATCACTCCTCCCAGCTACAAAAGTTTTGTAGTGACTCATAATCGATTGGTTCCATCGATCACCGAGCTCTTCGCAAAGCTTAAGGCTGCGGAAGTGGACATCAAGAAGGATAATCATGTGTTGATGGTCAACAAACCCTCCTTTAAGAAAGGTAAGGGAGCAAAGAAACCCTTCAAGAAGGGCGGCGGCAAGCGCAATGCCCCTGCTGAGAAGAAGCTCAAGTCCGCCCTAAGCCGGATCGAGTGCTTCTATTGCAAGGACAAGGGTCATCTTTGAAGCGAATCGTCCAAGTACTTAGCGGACAAGAAGGTGGCACCATCAAAGGTATATTTGATATACATGTTATTGATGTTTTCCTTACTAGCCCTCGTTGTAGTGCAGGTATTTGATACCGGTTCTTGCTAATATTTGTAACTCAAAGCAGAGCTACGGAATGACGGCGCTTGCGAGGGATGAGGTGACGATGCGCGTTGGCAACGGATCAAGAGTTGATGTGATGGCCGTCGGCACGCTCTCCTTAGTTTTACCTTCGGGATTAGTTTTAAACCTTAATAAATGTTATTATGTGCCTGCATTGAGCATGAACATTATTTCTGGATCGTGTTTATTGCAAGACGGTTATTCATTTAAATCGGAGAATAATGGTTGTTCTATTTATATGAGTAACATCTTTTGTGGTCATGCACCTCTTGTAAATGGTTTATTTCTTCTAAATCTCGAAAGGGATGAAACACACATCCATAACATTGAGGCTAAAAGATGCAAAGTAGATAGTGATAATACTACTTATTTGTGGCACTGTCGTCTAGGTCATATTGGTGTAAAGCGCATGAAGAAACTCCATTCTGATGGACTTTTGGAGTCTCTTGATTTTGAATCATTTGACACATGCGAACCATTCCTCATGGGCAAGATGATCAAAACCCCGTTCTCCGGTATGATGGAGCGAGCAACGAACTTGTTGGAAATCATACATACCGATGTATGCGGATCGATGAGTGTTTCGACGCGCGGTGGATATCGCTATTTCCTCACTTTTACCGATGACTTAAGTAGATATGGGTATATCTATTTAATGAAACATAAATCTGAAACATTTGAAAAGTTCAAGGAATTTCAGGATGAAGTGGAGAACCATCGTAACAGAAAGATTAAGTTTCTACGATCCGATCGTGGAGGTGAATATTTGAGTTATGATTTTCTCACGCATCTTAAAGCAAGTGGAATCGTTTCACAACTCACGCCACGGAACACCACAGCAATGGTGTGTCTGATCACGGAATCGAACCCTATTAGATATGGTCCGATCAATGATGTCTCTTCGATTTGTCGTTATCATTTTGGGGTTATGCATTAGAAACCGCTGCATTCACTTTAAATAGGGCTCCATCTAAATCCTGAGACGACACCGTATGAACTGTGGTTTGGTGCTAAACCTAAGTTGTCGTTTCTTAAAGTTTGGGGATGCGGCTTACGTCAAGAAGTTGATGCGACAAGCTCGAACCCAAAGCGGAGAAATGCGTCTTCATAGGATACCCTAAGGAAACTATTGGGTATACCTTCTATCACGTAACCGAAGGCAAAGTGTTTGTCATGAAGAACGGTTCCTTTCTTGAGAAGGAGTTTCTCTCGAAAGAAGTGAGTGGGAGGAAAGTAGAGCTAGACGAGGTTATTGAACCTTCTCTTGAATTGGAGAGTAGCGCAGACCTGAAATTGTTCCCGTGTCACCGCACCAACAATAGAGGAAGCTAATGACAAGGATCATGAAGCTTGGACGATCTTCACATCGAACGTCGCGCAGTCGACAAGGTCGCGTGCCCCTCCTGAGTGGTACGGCAACCATATCTTGACTGTCTTGTTAGTAGAAGACAGTGAACCTATGAACTATGAGGAAGCGATGATGAGCCCAGACTCTGAGAAATGGCTAGAAGCCATGAAATCCGAATTGGGATCCATGAGCGAAAACCAAGTATGGACTTTGGTGGACCCTCCTAGCGACCGAAAGGCCGTTGAGTGCAAATGGATCTTCAAGAAGAAAACAGACGCGGATGGTAATGTTACCGTCTATAAAGCACGACTTGTCGCGAAAGGTTTTCGACAAGTTCAAGGTGTTGACTACGATGAGACTTTCTCTCCCGTAGCGATGTTTAAGTCCATTCGGATTTTATTAGCAATTGCTGCGTTTCATGATTATGAAATATGGCAGATGGATGTCAAGACTGCTTTCCTCAATGGCAACATTGATGAAGAGTTGTATATGATGCAACCCGAAGGTTTTGTCGATCCTAAGGATGCTGATAAAGTATGCAAACTTCAACGTTCCATTTATGGACTGAAGCAAGCATCTCGGAGTTGGAACCTTTGTTTTGATCAAGTGATCAAGAGCTTTGGATTTGTTCCAAATTGCTACGAAGCTTGTATCTACAAGAAAGTGAGTGGGAGTTCGGTGACGTTTCTGGTACTATATGTGGATGACATATTGATTATCGGAAATGACATCAACATGCTTAACGATGTGAAGAGTTATTTGAACAAGTGTTTTTCAATGAAAGACCTAGGTGAAGCTGCTTATATATTGGGCATCAAGATCTATAGAGATGACAAAAGGCCTGATAGCTTTAAGCCGTAGTACATACCTAGACAAAGTTCGAAAAGGTTCGTAATGGATAAGGCAAAGAAAGGTTTAGTGCCTATGTTGTCGTGTAAGATATTGAGCAAGGCTCAAGATCCATTCTGATAAATGATAGGAAGCTATGAGCAAAGTGCCTTATGCCTCGCCATAGGTTCTATCATGTATGCCATCCGTGTACTAGACGGATGTGTCCAATGCTCTTAGTTTGACGAGCAGATATCAAAGTGATCCAGAGTGGAACATCGACAGCCGTGAAGAACATCCTAAAGTACCTAAATAGGACTAAAGAAATGTTCTTAGTCTATGGGGTGATGAACGACTTGTCGTAAAGGTTACGTCGCTAGTTTTGACACCGACAAGGATGATTCCAAATCTCAGACAGATACGTTTATATTTTGAATGGAGGAGCTGAGTGGAGAAGCGCAAGCAAAGCGTGATCACGGGATCTACAAAGGAAGCGGAATACATGGTCGCTGCAGAAGCGTCAAGTGAAGGAGTTTGGAATGAAACTTCATCATCGAAGCTTGGCGTGGGTCGAAGTGCATGGGACCCACTGGAGATATTGTGTGACAACACTGGCGCCATAGCACTCGCTAAGGAACCAAGATATCATCCAAAGACCAAGCATATCAACCGCAAGTTTCATATAATCCGAGATTATATTGCAGATGGAGATCTGAAGATTAGCAAAGTACATACAGATCTGAATGTCGCAGATCCATTGACTAAACCTCTTCCACGTGTAAAACATGATCAACACCTCAGTGCCATGGGTGTGAGATTGTTGCCAAATGTAAACTAGATTATTGACTCTAGTGCAAGTGGGAGACTGTTGGAATTATGCCCTAGAGGCAATAATAAAGATGTTATTATTATAATTCTTGTTCATGATAAAGTTTGGGGATGCCCAAGGCATCCCCTTCTTCATCAATAAAAATCTCAGGTCTTTCTAGACACTTCGTTTTTATTGTTTCATGCATTGTTGTGTTGTTCTTGGAGCGTCTTAGTTTTCGTTTTTGGTTTTTGTTTGCTTAGTTTGCTTGAGTAAGTTGGTTGGTTACAACACACTTCTTTTGGAGAGAGAAATACTCTGTTTTCATTGCCTAGAACACTCTAGTTTTCATTCTTATTGTTATGTGAGTGTTCACCTTTGCTAGCACTGTGTTTAGCCTTAGTTTTCTTAAGATTTTTGCTTAAGAATTGTTAGTTCTTCTTTGTGGATTTGTGAGACAATCTCACTGATCTTTATTGATTATTATCTCTGTGAGTTGTTTCAAATAAGTTGTTTGGTGTTGGAAAGAGTAGAAAGCTTTATGCTTAAGTGGTACAAAAGGGATCTTGTTTTGACTGTGACTTAGACTTTAGCATGACATGCTAGGTGTTGTTTTGACCTTATGATTAGTGATTATTGTTGTAGCATGTCTTATTCCAAACAATTAGGATTGCTTAGTGTGCCTTGAAAGAATTATGCGTTGTTTTAGCATGCAAAAGCATAGTATTGTGGTATTCTCCTTTGATGCTTTGTTTGGGTTGACTTGGCACATGCTCACACCATATTATGACTATGAACAAGTCACCATAGCCTCTATGATCATTTAGTCCTTGACTTGTAGTACCACTCTATGCTTTGATTAGTAATGTTTTGTTCTTACTGTGAGTATTTCTTTTTGTTTCTGTTTGTTACTTTGTTTCCAATATGGATAACCCACTTGGTTTTCTGTTTGGTAAAACTACTACCACTGTTAGGGTAGTAGATGAACCACCACCTATGAGATAGATCCTTTTAAGATACCTACAAGTATTGTTAATCGTGTTATGGATAATTATTATTTTGAGGATGGAACTATTCATTGATACGTAAGAAACGTATCTATAATTTTTGATGCTCCATGCTTGTTTTGTATCTAGTTTGCTTTGCTTTGTCTACACTTTGAGGTGTTTTTATATCTTTTCTGGAACTAACCTATTAATAAGATGCCACAGTGCCAGTTGCCTGTTTTCTTCTGTTTTTTGGTTCCAGAAAGGCAGAAAATCAATATTCTCGGAATTGGACGGGACAAAAGACAAAGTCATTATTTTCCCTGGAGCAATACGGAACCACGAAGCAGAGCCAGAGGGGGGACACGGGGTGGCCGCACCCCCTAGGCGCGGGCAAGACCTGGAGGCGCCCACAGGGGGTGTGGCCCCCTGGACCTCCACCCACCTTGCCTCCTACGCATATAAGAATCCCCCGGGGAGAAAACCCTAAATCATCCAAAAGAAATCCACGAAAACCTCTGTAGTGCCACCACCACCGAAGGAGAGTTTCGGGGGATAGAAAGGCTCTATTCCGGCACCCTGCAGGGACGGGGAAGTGCCCCCGGAGCCATCTCCATCGATCTCCATCGCCATCTTCATCACCGTTGTTGATTCCCATGATGAGTAGGGAGTAGTTATTCCTCGAGGATAAGGGCTCTAACGGTAGCTATGTGTTCATCTCTCTCTCTATGCATGATCTTGTGGTCATGAGCTTTGTAATCAAGTAGATCTACCTTGCTACTCAAGTGCTTCATTAGATCTCTGCTCTCCCCATGTGTGTGAAAGTGACAGCGTGCACGCCATGGTGGCACTTAGGTTTGAGTCTACATAAATACTCTTTGTGCTTTAATAGACCTATGTTTTTCCCCACGTGTGTGAAAGTGACAACGTGCATACCGTGTGTGGCACTTTGGCTAGATTGAATATTTGTTATGAGTTATATTTAGAGTTGGATGTATTTATGAAATTGTGGTGTTTGTTGGAACCATCTAGCGCTCAAGGTGACAGTGTGGGGTTATCTAGATTGGGGAAGGCAGACTTTGAGGTGTGCTGTTATAGCCCTACCATGGATTAGAGTGTCCAACCGGAGAGTAGTTAAGAGTAGTATCATGAAGAGAGGATATTTATATGACAAAATGTTCACTAGTGAAAGTATGATGCCTAGACCTTGTTTCTAAACATTGAAACACCGTTTGCATCTATATCTGTTGCATGTTTGCTTGCTTCCAGTCTCTTCCGCACCATCAAGCTCTTTTCTGGCACCGTTACCGCTTGTATTTCACTATCTCTTCGCTGAACTAGTGCACCTATACACATGACAAGTGTATTTGGTGTGTTGGGGACACAAGAGACTTCTTGTATCTTGATTGCAGGGTTGATTGAGAGGGAATACCTTTGACCACTTCCTCCCTGAGTTCGATAAACCTTGGGTGTGATCCACTTAAGGGAAACTTGCTGCTGTTCTACAAACCTCTGCACTTGGAGGCCCAACAACTGTCTACAAGAATAGAAGTGCGTAGACATCATTCATCCTAGTGATCACTTGCTTTTTATCCATGAATTATGCGGGTTGTTTAAGTGTGCAGGTATCACATCTGAACAGGTAAAGAATGTTGGAATTATGCCCTAGAGGCAATAATAAAGATGTTATTATTATAATTCTTGTTCATGATAAAGTTTATATTCCATGCTAGAATTGTATTAAGCGGAAACTTTAATACTTGTGTGGTTTGTGAACACCACTGTGTCCCTAGTACGCCTCTATGGACTAGCTCATTGATCAATGATGGTTAAGGTTTCCTAACCAAAGACATGAGTTGTCAATTGATAATGATATCATATCATTGGAGAATGATATGATGGACAGACCCAAACTAAGCAAAGCAATTAGATCGTGTCATCGTGTTCGTCTTTGCGAAGCTTTTCCTATGTCAAATATTGTATTCCTTAGACCATGAGATAATACAACTCCCTGGTATCGGAAGAAAGCTTTGAGGTCATCAAACGTCATCCTATGAGAGGGTGATCATAAAGGTGTCTCTCAGGTGATCGGAAAGTATCTGTTGGGTTGTATGTATCGAGATGGGATTTGTCCCTCCCAAGTCGGAGAGATATACTTCGGGCCCACTCGGTAATCGATATCAACACCGCTTGCAAGCATGTGGTTAAGGAGTTAATCACAAAGTGATATCGGATTACGGAACGAGTAAAGTACTTGCCGTGAACGGATTGAACTAGGTATGACGGTACCAACGATCGAATCTCGCAAGTAAAATATCGCGAGACGAAGGGAATATATATATGGGATTGATTGAATCCTCGCATCGTGGTTCATCCGATATGATCATCGATGAATGTGTGAGTCAATATGGGTGCACTTCACTGTTGATTATTGATAGAAGATCATGTCGCATATTCTCGAACCCGTAGGGTCACACACTTAACGATCTCGACGCTAGCATAGATTGGATAATTGGTTTATGAATTTTTTTGAGTCTCGGATGGGATCCGGATATCACGAGAGGTTCCTAATGGTCCGGAGAATAAGATTCATATAAGGCGGTGCAGTTTTGGAGTTCGAATTGTTCGATTAATCAAGATTATCTAAGCTTCTAGAACCTTCCGGAAGGGGACCAACGTGGGCCCACCTTCCGGAGGGGGCATGGGCCTATGAGGGAGTGTCCTGGCCGCATTGGGCCAGGCACAAGGCCCCATAGGGCCCAGCCGATCCTAGAGAGTTTAAATCGCTTAAACTAGAGATAGGGTTTCTAGAAGAGGAGAGTCCATGCCCCCACTCCTTATCCTTTGGGCTTGGGGGAGGGCTAGGCTGCGCCTCCTCTATATAAAGAGGTTTGGGGCGCACCACCCCCACACCTTCCCGCAACCCTAGCCTGCCTTCCTCTCTCCCTCCCGATCGCTTGTGGCGAAGCCTGCCGCAAATTCTCCACCATATACACCACGCCGTCGTGTTGTAGATCCAATCCATCTCTCCACCATACTTGCTGGTCCGAGGAAGGAGGAGACGTCGAGGTGCTGCACGTGTGCATCTCACGGAGGCACCGCCACTTGTGGTGCTAGATCGGATCGAATCGCGAGGAGGAGAAGCGAGTACGACTACATCACCCACGTTCTGATGAACGTTCCGCTGTGCGAATCTTCAAGGGTATGAAGATCTAATCCAATCTCTCTCGTTGATTGCATCTCTTAGATTATATCTTGGCTTTCCCTCTGTTCGCATCCGTAGAAAATTTTGATTTACTATGTCGCGAAACCCTTCAAAGAATAAGTTACTCTCTATATCCTTGAAAGGGAGAGCTGAAGAATGGTATAAGCTGCTGAAGATTGGACAATTCATGGAATGGGAGGAAATGGCTTCTCTCTTTTATTCTAAACTCTATCCTCCCAGTGAAATTCATAAGGATAGAAATCTGATATATAACTTTTGGCCTCGTGATGGAGAGAGTACAGCTCAAGCTTGGGGGAGATTGAAGTTACTAATGCTTAAATGTCATATTCATGAACTCCCTAACAATATTATTATCAATAACTTTTATGCTAGGATTTCTCTTCATGATAAAGATTTACTAGATGCTTCTTGTGCTGGATCATTCACACGTATGAAGGAAGAAGCTAAATGGGATCTCCTAGACCGTATTCAAGAGAACACTGAAGCTTGAGAGAATGACAAAGGAAGAAAGTCAGGTATAAACTGTGATTATGAATGCATAAGATATTTTATGGGAACTGATGACTTCCGTGATATTAGTATTGAGTTTGGTCTTGACTCCCAAAGTATTGCTAATTGTTTCAAAGCCTTTGCCTCTTACATAGAAATTCCCAAAAAGAATTGGAATAAGTACCATGCACCTTATAAAGATATTGTTAGTCATGTTCCTGTTAGAAGCACTGAAGTTTGTAAAGGAGTATTCTATGATGATTAGTGCAAATAATAAAGGTACTAAGAAAACTATGGAACCCGATGAGCAAATTAATATTGAGCCTATGGTAACTATTGTGAAAGACCTTGTCATTATAAATATATAGGATGAGCACATTGTATTTTGTGAAGACGCTTCTAATATTATCTCTCATCCTAGAGAAGTTAGAAAATCTAGTGTTCCTGTGCTTTCTGTTAAAATTGGTGACCATTGCTATTATGGTTTATGTGATATTGGTGCTAGTTCTAGTGCTATTCCTTATGAGCTTTACAGGGAAATTATGCATAAAATTGGTCCTTGTGAGCTTGAGGACATTGATGTGGTTATTCACCTTGCTAATAAGGAAGCCATTTGCCCTATTGGTATTGTAAGAGATGTGGAGGTTCTTTGTGGTAAGGTTAAGTATCCTGCTGATTTTCTAGTGCTTAATTCAGCAGCTAGTAAAACTTGTCCTATCATTTTTGGTAGACCTTTCTTGAACACTTGTGGAGCTATTATAGATTGTAAGAAGGAGAAAGTTTTAACTAAGTTTGATGGATATTCTTATGAGTTTAAATTTTCCAAATTTGCTAAAGCTCCTTGTGAAAATGGTTGCCTAATAAAGATTTTAGGATGGAACAACTTGCTTCTATTGATCCAGTTTATGACCTTGGACCTCTTTTTGATGACTGTAAGTATGCTCATTCTGATGATAGAGTTGTTTCCTTTGACAGTTATATTGTAAAATTTATTCAAAATGCTACTAAAAGTTATTATGAGAGAGGGAAATATGGTTTTATGCATCTCAATAATGTTAAGTTTCCCCGTTTTATGTTGAAAGCTTTGAAATTGCATTTATTTTATCTTCCTATGTTAATGGCTTTTTGTTTCAACAATTTGTTTTCTCATAATACCCCCATGCATAGGAATTGTGTTAGACTCAAATGTGTTGGTTATTTGCTTCTTGATGCTCTCTTTCACTCCAGATATATATCTCCTATGTGAGCATCTTTGAAACTCTCAAGCCTAACTTAAAGGCATTAAAGAAAAATACTTGTTGGGAGATAACCCAAGAGTTTGGTTGAGTCTTGCAGGTTATTACCTCTGTAATAACCGCTCCTTATACTTTTTGTTTTGGTTTTTGAGTCAAGTTCAACTACTTTTGAGAAGTAGAGGAGTTGTGAAAAGTGGCTGTCCTGGGACAGATTTTTGTGCTACATTGTAAAAATTCGTGAGGGAGCTCAGTACTTCGGATGGAGATGTATTTTTATGAGCTTGTTATCCAGATTGTTACCCAACTTTCATTAGTTTTGCACTTTTTTATTTGAGCAACAGAAGGTTTTTGAAAAAATCAATCTTTACCTGCTAGTCTGTTTTGACAGATTTCTGTTATCATTTGTATTTGCCTCTTACAGAAGCCTTTTGTTTTGATGGATTTCAGTTGAAGTGTGTACCTAAAGGTTTATTGTTTTTGCTTACGCTAATGTTGCCATTGGAGTTTGTGTATTTCCTTGTGAGAAAAGGAATTTTCAGGAGAAGGAGAAAACGAGTCTGCAGAGTTCGTCTTTGAATAGGTAAAAGTGGTGAAAACAGAAGGTTCGTGAAACCCTAATCTTTTTATATTTTTGATGTTTTTATTACATAAGGCAAGTTACGAGATGAAATAGAGGAGAGAACAGAATCCGGGGTGGCCAAACCCACCCCAGGCATGGGCCCCACCGGTACCGCTGGAGGTGTGACCCCTTCAACTCCGCCTTCGCCTCGTTTCGTACAAGACTTCCTTATGCTTTGAAACTTTATAATATAATCCCCCGGATCCCCTGAGGTTCGTGCATCGTGTTCTCGTCGTGTTTTCGTTTCGATCTGTTTTTGTCAGGAAATCTTCTCAAGTGTAGAGCACCATGGTCTCCACCAACGACAAAGGCAAGAAGCCCGAGGAAGATGATCCTCAAAACCCCAAGGAGGAGGATATTTTGGTTGGGGATGAAGAAGACATGGAGGAATACAAGCAACCGAACACCCGCTCTACCATCGCAAGCATTGGAGTGGTGAAACCTATCAAGCTTAAGAGGACAGCACGAATGTCTACAGGAGGGAAAACCCCGCGTCATATCCTCTCTCCACGGTCATCTCCTCCACGTACCAAGAGACCCTTCCATACTCTTATACATGAGCATCAATATCAACATGTGCCCAAAGGGAACTTGCCCTTGATGTGGGAATTGCCTCGTTCTAACCATGCAGGGGAGGAACACACTAAGAAGGAAGAGTGGGGAAAGAATAGTAAGGACTAGGGCTCTCGGACCGATATGATCATGAAGCACATTGAGCAAAATTCGGAGTTGATTCGTACTCTGACCTTTGAGATTGAGGATTTGAGGAAGCTGATTGAGGAGCATATCAAGAGAACACCACCACTACCAAAGGAGTAATTCGTCATCAGGTTTGGCATCCCCTTGGCTTGTTCCAAGCTTGGGGCAGTGCCGCGGTATCACACCATTATATTTTATCTTTTACCTTTTTAGATTCATGTCTTTGGTAGAGAAGTTATCTTATAGGTTGGTTTGCATGTGGAAGTATCTCTCCTTTTGTTTCTATGTATCCCTTGGTGTGACTGCCTTTATGGAATATTAATGAGAAGTTTCATCTTTTACTTTTTGCACTTCTTATTTTAGTTTGCAATCTCTATTATATGATTGATCTTGTTGATCAGTATTGGCATCACTTTGGGAGAATCAAGTAGATCTAAATTGGTTTTGGCAAACTGAACTCTTGTCAGTAGCAACACGTTTTGAGGTTTTAAAGAAAAGAGAAAAAGCTTACAGGTATTTTGTATCATTTATTTTCTTTCTTGTTGGCTCATAAGCACAGTATTCTTTATTTAAGATCTTTTGTGTCTTCAAGGAAGATTGCATGTTTGGCTTTATCACTTGTAGGTTTGCTTGTTTCCTTCAACTCTTTTGCTTGCTACCTAGCCTTGCTAGCCAAAAACCTGTTTTGAGAAGGCATACTTCTCATGTTTCCATCCCCTTTGAACCAAAACATGTGCCATTTGTGTCCACCATATCTACCTATTAGCATTATTGCTATTCCAAGCAAATTCTCAAGCTTCATCTATCTTTCGAATTAAAAAGTATTTTGTTATGTGAAAACTAGTTAGTAAAGCTCTCACGAACTTGATGGCACGCCTTATTTTCTTGCCCCTAATATACTTGAACCATTGTGTCTTCGAAGTTGTATATGCTTGCATCTATACGTTGGAATTAGCAGATCCGTGTTGTCACGGGGAACGCTTTCAACATTGCACTTGTACGTTGTACACGGTTGATATCATGCTCTTTTGTTTGTGGATGTCGATGGTGTGAAATAAAGAGGGAACTTGTAAGTCCATGGAGTGACGTATGTGTGTTAGAGAAACGCCTGGGCCGCTAGCCTAAGCCATGCCTAATCATGGTGGAAACTTGCAGCATCACCATAATGAGCATTCTGTGAAGCATCCTCAATAAAAAAAGTTATGCACATAGTAAATAAAAAGATCGCTGAGATGCTCATTGTCTGCTTGCCTTGTCATTTTGGTTATGGGATAGCTCTTGTACCATGTGCAAGGGGTACCCCGTTGGCGGTTCTTTATGATATACATGTACTTACAATGACAAGAACTTACCGGTGACTAAAGTTGAGTAGCATGAGGAGCGTCCGTCGTACTTAAGGGAGATGAGATTGCCAACTTATATTCCGTCAAGCATATACTCCATCTTTGTGCACTTTAACCTTAATCATCTCAAGATGACTATGGTAGGGGCAATGAGGGCTCAAAGCTAGTAAGTACCATAATATTTTGGAAGGTCTTTATGACTTGAAATCCCTGCTACCCTCTATGAAGGGACCTTTCTCCTATTTTCTGAGTTGAGTCAGTAAACCTACTTACTCTCTATCTCCAGCAAGAATTTGAGTTGTGTTGCAAGCATTCATATGGTGATTTATTCAATCATGTTCTTTATCTTTCTTGTTTGCACAAGACTCTTATCTATTGAGTATTACTTTGAAAGCCTTCATTGTGAAAAACCTTTTTGAGCAAAGAGTGCTCCTGTTATAAAACTTCTACAAAAAGCTTTTTGTGAAAATGTTTGCCAGCTGTTCCCTGACCAAGAACAAAGTTTGCCAATTCCAATTATGATTTATCCTTATGCATCTCTAGTGTGACTCATGTACTTGCTGCAAGCTAAGTTATATAATGGTGAGTTTCTTTCTTCTATGAGTTGTGCAATGGTAAGTGTGATGCTTCTTGTCCGTATTCTTTTATCGACACTTCACTCCATAAACCTGTGGACATGTTCACTAAGCTCAGTTTTCGCTTGGGGACAAGCGAAGGTCTAAGCTCGGGGGGAGTTGATACGTCCAATTTGCATCACCATTCTATATCATAATTTGCCTCTATTCATTGATATATGTCTTATTATGAGGTGTTACTTATGTATTTTCCCCTGTTTTTGCATGTTGGATGATTCTTGGAGGATGGACTGCCGGAGTCAGGTTTCTGATGGAAAAAAAGTTGTTTTGATGCAATTTCGCAAAGATCACAAACATACCAAAAAAATATTGGAAAATTATATTTTCACAGAAGATGGAGGAGGCCAGAAGGGGAGGCATAGCTGGGCCACAGGGGGCCCACACCCCCTAGGCGCGGGCCCACCTTGCCCCGCGCCTAGGGCAGGTGTGGCCCACCTGGCCGGCTCCCGACCCCGCCCTCTCGCCTATATCTTCCTGACGGAACCCTAATACCAGGGGAGCAACCACAGAAAGATTTTCTCCGCCTCTGCGGGGCGGAAAACACCGAGAGAGAAAGAGCTCTCCGGCAGACAGATTTCTGCCGGGGAAATTCCTTCCTAGAGAGAGGAGATCGTCGCCATCAACACTGTCATCAAGCTAGACTTCATCGAGATCATCATCATCATCCACACCATCATCTCCACCAGCACCATCATCACCACTCTGTCCCGCTGTAACAATCGTGTTGGATCTTGCATTAGTTCTTAGGGGAAACTTTCTCGGTGTTAGTTACTATTGTAGTTGATGCTTGAGAGTGGAACCATTGGATTATTGTTTATGTTCAGATTGTTATCCATCACCATATCATCTTTGATCTTGATCCATATGATGTCTTGTGAGTAGTTCGTCTAGTTCTTGAGGACATGGAAGAATTCATGTTGTTACTAGTGGATTTGTGTTGAGTTATTATTCAATGGTTTAGTATTTAAGTTGTGGTGCTATTCTTCTAGCGGTGTCATGTGAATGTCGACTACATGATACTTCACCATTTATGGGCCTAGGGGAATGCATTGTGTATTTGTCTACTAATTGTGGGGTTGCCGGAGTGACAGAAACTTGAACCCCCGTTAGGACACCATTGCATAAGGGAGCATAGGATCTCGGAGTTTAAGATTGTGGTTAGGTTTATATCTTAATTACTTTCCTGTAATTGCGTATTGATACGTTGGAAACGTATCTAATTTTTTTGATGCTCCATGCTTGTTTAGTATCTACTTTGTTTTACTTGTCTACACTTTGAGTTGCTTTTTATATGTTTTCTGATACTAACCTATCAACAAGTTTTCTGCCGCCGTTGCCGGGGAGGCTAAGGACGTCTTCACTAGAGGAGTCCTTCACTTCCTTTCTCTTTACTTTGTTTTTAGTTTGCTTTGCTTATTTTGCTTGGTTTTGTTTGCCTCTTTTCAAAAAAAAATAGTCTAGTTTGGTTTGCTTGCTTTATTCAAAAACACATAAAAATTAGTTCCTGCTCTAGCTGCTGCTCCTGTTTTTGGCTTGCCCACCTTTGCCAAAATGAATTCCGTTGAGAACACTAAGTTTTGTGACTTAACTAGCACCAAAAACAATGATTTCCTAAGAACACCTATTGCTCCACCTGCTCTTGATGCTGTCTTTTATGAAATTAAGCCTGCTTTGTTGAATCTTGTGATGAGAGAGCAATTTTCTGGTGCTGGTTCTGATGATCCCGCTGCCTATCTTAATAGCTTTGTTGAACTTTGTGAGATGCAAAAGTATAATGATGTAGATGGAGATATTATTAAGCTCAGGCTTTTTTCCTTTCTCCTTGAGGGGAAAAGCTAAAGAATGGTTGCTATCTGTGCCTAAAAATAGTATTAATTCTTGGACTAAGTGCAAAGATGCTTT
Source organism: Avena longiglumis (assembly GCA_030063025.1). NCBI lineage: Eukaryota > Viridiplantae > Streptophyta > Magnoliopsida > Poales > Poaceae > Avena > Avena longiglumis. The sequence goes on along the minus strand of CP125977.1, from coordinate 84,986,694 downwards.
TATTGGAAAGTACTATGCTCCTGCTAAGATTATTGCTATGAGAAGTGACATTATGAAATTTAAACAGCTTGATAGTGAACATGTTGCTCCTGCTTGGGAAAGAATGAAATCTTTGGTTAAAAATTGCCCTACTCATGGACTCACTGCTTGGATGATTATCCAAACTTTTTATGCAGGGTTGAAATTCTCCTCAAGAAACCTGTTGGATTCTGCTGCTGGAGGTACTTTTATGGGACTCACCTTGGGTGCTGCAACAAGGCTCCTTGATAATATGATGGTTAACTACTCTTAATGGCATGTTGAGAGAACTCCACATGGTAAGAAGGTAAATTCCATTGAGGAAACTTCCTCTTTGAGTGAAAAGATTGATGTTATTATGGCTATGCTTGTTAATGGGAAAGCTCCTCTAGATCCCAATAGTGTTTCCTTAGCCTCCTTGGTTGCTCAAGAAGAGCAAGTTGATGTGAAATTCATTAGAAATAATAATTTCAACAACAATGCCTATAGGAATAGTTTTAGTGGCAACAACAATTGTAGGCCTTACCCTCCTAGTGAAAATGCTTATCAGGATAGATCTGGAATGCCTAGTGAAGAGAGGACTCTACAAGTTGAGAGATCCACTAAATTTTTTATGAAAATGCAATATGAGCAAAACAATATTTTCACTAAAACTATGGAGGAACAATCTATTATCTTGAAAAACATTAGTCTTCAGCTTGAGGCTGAATAGAGAAATTCCTAGTTTACAGTCAAAAAATTTGAGTGCTGAGAAAAATATATCCTCTTTGTCTGAAGCTCAAACTTCCTTGGTTAATAAAATGGCTGCTAAACCTGAAACTATGGAAAACACCTTTGCTACTGCTCATGCCATACAGGTTACTATTAATTAAAATGTTAGGCTATTAGCTCAACTTAATGCTAGGTGTGGAAGGGAAGCTGAAATTGATAGAAACAATAGTGTGTGCACTATCACCACTAAACCACAAGTAGCCCCTATTCCTCATACTATGCTTAAGCCTATTGATCCTACTAATAGTGATGCTAAGTTTGATTTTGATATTGATGGTTGCAATATTTATGAAGTGATTATGTTCTTGCAAAAGCTTTCTAGAAATCTTGATGCTAGTGATATGCATGTTGCCTTCACTAAACATATTACACATGCTCTTGTTGAGATTAAGGAAGAGAAGCTAAAACACAAAGCTTCTATTCCTAGGAAAGTAGAAGATAGTTGGGAACCCATTATTAATATGCAAGTGAATGACTTTGGTCTCAAAGCTTCATGTGATCTTGGTTCTAGTGTCTCTATTATGCTTAGGAAGATTTATGAAATGCTTGATTTACCACCATTAGAAGATTGTTATTTGAATGTCCCACTCAATGATAATGCTAATAAGAAACTCATGGGGAGTATTAATGATGTTCTCATTATGGTTAACAATGCTTATGTCCTTGTTGATTTCTATGTTTTGGATGTTGAATACAATGCTTCTTGTCCTATTACTTTGGGAAGACCTTTCTTAGAACAGTTGGTGCTATCATTGATATGAAAGAAGGCACCATCAAATATCATTTTCCATTCAAGAAATGTATTGAACACTTTCCTATGAGGAGATAGAAGTTTCTTTTTGCTCCTCCTTTAAAAGCAAGATTTGATGTTAATGCTTCCTCATTTGAAAATACTTGATTCTTCTTACTTCTTGTGCCTAACTTAAAGGCGTTAAAGAAAATTACTTGTTGGGAGATAACCCAAGAGTTTTGCTTGAGTATTGGAAGTTATTACTACTGTAATGACCTCTCCTTATCCTTTTTGTTTGCTTTTTGTGCCAAGAATGACCACTAATGAGAGGGAACTAAGATTTGGGGAGGCTCCCCGAAACAGATTTCTGTCCTCCACCAAAAAAAATCTTGAGGAGTCTCTGTAACTCGGATTGAGCTCAAAATTTACTAATAAATCCTAAAGTATGTTTTCTAACTTTCATTAGTTCAACACTTTTTGATTTGAGCAACATAAGATGTTCGAAAAAATTCGTTTCTACCTGCTGGTCTGTTTTGACAGATTTCTGCCATTATTTGCATCTGCTTCTTATTGATTCCTTTTTGAGCTTTCTTCAGGTAAATTGAGTTTATTTGAAGGAGTTACTTCAGTAGCTTGTGTTTTTAGTGAAAATCCTTGTTGTTCTAAAGCTTTTCCAGTGGTCTAATATCTTTTGAATAAGCTAATGTTGCTAATAAAGATTGTGTGAAGTTTTGTATGAAGGAAAAATGTCACATCCCAAATTTTAGATTTGGTCTTGCATATCATTCATGTCATTGCATCATACTTTTCTATGCAAAACCGTCGATTGAAAAAAATCGACGAAACGCTATTTCCGAAACCCTAATCTATTTTGCTACGAGGCTCCTGCGGGAGGCTTTAGTAGGACTAGCGTTGTCCACCCTTGTAACCTAGTGGTTTCGCTCAACCTTTGACCCTAGATTGTTCCCCTCGACTTTACGAAACCGTAGGAGCAAGAATCGCTCGATTCGGAGCTCGTATGGAGAGGTTGCGACCGTTTTATGAAAAGATTGGAAAACGGTCCGAATTTTTTGGACCGATTTCCGAGTCCGAAACCAACTCCAGGTTGCCACAGAGGACTCCGCTGGGGCCCACAAAGGCAGCCACCTGCCTGCCTCAGATCCCGCGCAACCACCCTGTCGCCTGATCGCCTCCCGTCGCGCCTTCCACCGCGCCCGCTCCTCGGCCGCCACGGCCGCTTATCGCCGACCCGCCGCCAGTACACGCCGCCGCCGCCGCCACCGCCACTCGCCTGCCCCGCCACTCACGCCACCGCGCCCGCCCATCAGCGCCGCTGCCGCCCGCGCTACACTGCCATTGCCTGCTTGTACTGCTTGCTTCATAGGCACAAGGCCATTGCCGCTGCTTGCTGACGCAGACGCTGCCAAGACACACGCCAAGACGCCGCCTCACGCGCCGCCTTGAGCGCCGTTGGCGATCTCGAACTGCGTGGCCGTTGCTTCCATCCGCGCAGGAAAAACACCGACGCCGGAATCGATCGCCACCGCCGTCCGGAACTCGCCGCACCGTCCGGAGCCTGTTTCGCCGTTTGTTTCCGGTAAGCCTGCAGCCACCGTCAGATCTCAGAATAGCGGTTCAGATCAGTCATTGACCGGTCAGACGCGGGCGTTGACTAGTCAGCGCCCAGTCAGCAGACACGTTGACCAGTCAATAGACAAAGTTGACTGGTTAATTTCGTTAATCCTTTTGGTTGACAGATTCCGATAGAAACTTGTAAATTGCGTAGAAATTAAACCGCTTGGCCAAAAATTGCAAATAAAATATGTGTAGATTCAGTGAGTCGTGTAGAATCTCGCTGTACCTTTGGTTCAGGTTTTTGCAGCAAGGTTTAGTACAGTTTAATCAATTTAGTTAATGACCTTTTCGGAGTATTTAATTCGTAGAAAAAGATCCGTAGCTCCAAAAATCGCGTATGATATGTCCCTGGATTCAGTGGAACGAGGGGAATCTCATCGTGAATTAAAAAGATAGGCTTACAGTGAAAACTTCTGTAGAAACTGTCTAGTGGCTTTCTGCAGTGTTTTAATTACTCGGGGAGTTTTATAATTCCTTTTTGAGTAATTCAAATTGGTACTATTTCTAATCAGCGATGCCTATGCGGTAGAATTTTCCCAAGATTTTACAAACAATATACTACCGGTAGTGAATTATTTTAGTTCTAGCTCTAGTTTTGGGCGCTACTTTTTGCATAATAGTTTTCCTTACGCTAAAACTATTTTCCATGCATGCAATCAGTAGTATTATTGATTAGGATTATATGGTGCAGCTGTAGCACCAATTCACTTACCTTGCATACCTTCATGCATCATCTTTGTTGCATATGCTTGTGGAATTGTTTGTTTATGAATGCAATTGTATCGTGTAGATTGTGACGAGTGCAACGCTTGCTCGTGTGTGGATTGTTCTTCCGACCGCTACAACCAAGGCAAGTAGATACTACTTTGTTCATGATATCGTCCTACTATTTTCAATGCATTGTCGTGTATTTTGTAGTTGCATGTGTAGGATGATACTATCGCTATGTTATGTCCTATTATGTGGTAGGGCTTTCCTTGTAGATGAACCACCGTTGGTAGATGTGCTTAGCCATGCTATGTTGAACGAGGGCTGGGTTACATCATTGAGACTTGTTTCTAAAAGTATTGGTTTGTGAAAACTAAAACAACTTAATCAATGAATCTCCTGGGTGTGATGGTATTGATAATTTTTGGTGGTTTCATTGCGGAAAGGCACCCAGGTATCAAGAGAGAATGATTGGCTTCTTTATTGTGTAGCTTACGTGTACAACCATGTGCCAATAATGGAATGGGCGGTTGGTTGGACTTAGTAGGTTGTGGTAACTCGAACCCGCGTATCCAGAGATGTAGAATTTTGGTAGGTTGGACCGATACGCGTCGGGATTGAGGAGCTACTTCCCGAACAGTCTCTTCTTGGACTTCTCCCTATCACCACTCAAAATGAGAGTGATGGTACGAGCTGGGCTGGCCAAGTCACATGGGTAAAGTGTACTAACCCCTGCAGGGTGTATAATCTAATTTGATTAGCCGTGTCCCCGGTTATGGACAACTGAGTTGCTTGATATTGATTCCATGACATGTTTCTCGCTCATTCTAATTTCATAATTGCTTTAACATTGTTGGGTTAACTTAATTGGGATCTTTTCAAAGAAAATCAAAACTATTTTTGAAAGTAGGACAAATGTATTTGCAAATTCAAGCCAGACACAGCTCCACTTGCCAAATATGCATGTAGATGTTAGTACTATTGTCTCCATTACTAGCTCTACTTGCCATACATTCCATGTATTGACCCTTCGGGGCTGCTACGTTTCATGTTGCAGGTTATTCCGATTCTGAGTAATCGATATAGGCCACGGTACTCCACTCGGCACTTGTTCACTTGTGGGCAATTTGAAGAATGGAGGATTTCCTTTATTTATGTTGCTACCTGAATAATTTGAGCTAGCTTTGTGCTAAGATTTTATTGTAATAATGGTACTCTGGATCTTCGTTATTCATGATACACGGATATTTTGCTATGTTATCTATCTTATTCTATTGTGGGCCAATGAACCGATCCAGGGATTGGCATGTCACATAGAAGCCACGGTCTTTTCAGAACCGCGGTGTTACAGGATGGTATCAGAGCCCGTGTGTCGACTGTAGGATCGTGACCTAGGATTGGATTAGGAAGCCATAGAATTATTAAAGCCTATATTAACTCTGTCTTTCATCTTATGCCTTTCACCCTCGTAAATTCTTACCATATGATATTCTCACACTTTCCTCTTTTACTTGATAGATGGGAGAAGTCAGGACTGAGTATGCCACCATGGAGTCACCAAGGACCTTTGCAAGGCAGTTAGCTCAGCTCTCGCAGTCATTGGGATTGCCACTGCCCATGTTCAAGGGAAGAAGATTGTACACCTATGGATATGGAGAGGATGCATGGGAGATCACCACCTTCATATTCAGAGATGCCGCCTTGCCAAACCCCGTGCACTTGATCTACACCAAGACATACTGCAACTGGGGACTTGGAATCAACTTGGCCTGGCATGAAGCCCTGTCTCGCCAGTGTCATAATGTCCGACACCTACTGCCAGCAGATTCACCCTACCGTGACTATGGGAGGCGTGATGAAGATGGGCACGTTGTGGTTACCCCGGGCGACAGGAACAACATGCCGCCCCGTCGGAGGCACATAGAGGACATGGAAAGGGAGAATGGAGCTCTAGCTGAGAAGGTGATGATGATAAAGGAGATTGCAAATTTTGCTAGCAACGGTATGGTGGTCCAAGGACAGGAGATTGACACCCTGCATGAAGCTGTGGGGGTTCTGGAGAATGCCCTGATAGCCAGAGATGCAACCATAGCTCATCTTCATGGTACTGTGCAGGAGAACACCCAGAACATACAACAGCTGCAAGGGACCGTCCAGGAAAGGGATCAAACTATTGAAGCTATGACAACCCAGATTGCCGCTCTCCAGGCACAGCTGAATCCACCCTCTGATGATGACAATGGAGATGATGGCAACAATGGGGATGATGATGACAGTGGGAACGATGATGATGATGAGGACGAGGATGATGATGATGGAGACGATGATGGTGGAGGGGATGAAGCTGTTGCAGTTGCAGCTGAAAGTGAAGAAGAAGAGGAGGATCCAGAAGAGGTGGAGTTTGAGATTTCAAGTGATGACTCAGGAGAGGTGTACACTCTGCCGCCATGGTTGTACCGCGAACCAAAGCGCCAACGCATGAGTGCAAGGACCTACCGCAACCTCTTCAAGAAGTAGATAGAAGTCCACCAATTAGTCCTCGATAGGTAAATTCGTTAGGATTAGTCTCGATCGTTGTGAAGCTTAGTTCGTGTTAGTTTAAGAGTGTTTAGTTGCTTATTTGTGTACTCCAATATCCCAGGAATTATTTTTGCGAATTTTATGAAAGAGTTATGGCAATTTTGGTTACTATCTGTGTTATTTTCGCTGCAGTTTTTCTTCTGATACAACAGTACTACGCGATTTTTCATATTTTTCTGGTAACTCGGAAAAATCTGAAAAAAATTGGTCTGATGCGAAACTATCTGTACTATATGTGCAAAAATCAGCTAAATTTTCTAACGAGTTTAAGTCAGGCGGAAAATTCGCGAACGCTGCTGGACTGTTCTGGCAGATTGCTGTTTTTGTTGTTTAGTTGATCAACTGTTTAGTTAACCATTGCCAACGCTTGCAAAACTATTTCAGTAGGTATATACTGCTAGGATAACACCTGGGATGTTGCTGGATCACTTGTTTGTTGATGTGTTGCTTGCTTGTGACTGTCTGCTATTGTTTGTTGTTGTTTGATCATATGCATGGGTAGAATCCTATTATCGTAGTTGATTCTTTCTAAACTTACCTGTGCTGAACCGCAGATGCCTCCCCGCCGTCACCCCACTGAGTTGGAGCAGCTCATGGCAGCTCAAGCACAGCTGACCCAAGTGATGACTCAGTTCATGGCAAATCAGAACAACAACAATGGAAACAATCAGCCTCAGGGAGATGCTCTCACCAGATTTCTGAGGTTAAGGCCAGCTAAGTTCTCTACTGCAACAAAACCAATGGTTGCTCTCGACTGGTTGCGTTCAGTCAACAAGGATCTAGTAACTGTCGGATGCACCGATGCTGAGAAGGTGAGGTTTGCCGCTCACTTACTGGAGGGACCAGCCGCTTCTTGGTGGGACACTTTTCAGATCACCCACCCGTTGGATACTGTGACTTGGGCAATGTTTGAGGAAGGTTTCAGGACCAACCAAGTGTCTTCAGGAGTTCTGAGCCTGAAGAGGAAGGAGTTCTGCAACTTGCGCCAAACCAATCGCACAGTGGCCGAGTACATTGAGGAGTTCAACAACCTGTCCCGTTATGCACCTGAGGATGTTGACACCGATGCAAAAAGGAGGGAGAGATTCCTGGATGGCCTCAGTGATGAGCTTTCAGTGCAGCTACTGGTGGTTTATTGCCCCACTTTCCAGGAGCTTATGGACAAGGCCAGGATCTTGGAAGGGAAGCACAAGCAGGTGGAAAGCCGCAAGAGGAAGAGTAACAATCACCACTCCGGTTCACATCACAAGTCTCGCACTTCATATGATGGATACTCCAAGCATGGAGGGAGTGACCATGGGAGCCATGACCGCCACCACCATGGAGGCGATGGGCATCGTCATGACAACCATAGGAGCAGCCACCACAGCCACAAGGGAGGACACTCTCACCACTCTGGAGGACACGGTGGACATGACCGCAACCGTGATCGCAGCTTTGTGAAGAAGGATCTGAGTGAGGTGACATGCTTCAAGTGTAAGCAGAAGGTACACTATGCTGACAATTGTCCGGAGAGGAAAGGACTGAAGCCAACCAACAACGAGAAGGCCACAGTGAACCACATGAATGTGGAGGAGATTCCAGATGAGCCTGACCTTGTGATTGGTAAGTTCCCAATCAACACTTACCCTGCACTTATACTTTTCAATACTGGTGCATCGCATTCATTCATATCAAGGGCATTTGTGGATAAGTATAAGTTACCTACGGAGTCTATGAAAAGGTCTATTAAAGTGAGTTCACCTGGAGGAGATATGATAGCTAGCGCGGGATGCTGCGATTTAACTATGAGGATTGGGACACATAACTTCGTTGCACATCTGGTAGTGTTGGATTCACAGGGATTGGACGTTATTCTGGGTATGGATTGGATGTCTATGCATGGGGGACACATAGATTGTGCACAGCGAGCTGTTTCACTCAAAACCCCGGATGGTAAAAGGATTAGATTCAAGTCGGCTGTACGACCAGGAAGGTCTAAGTTGAATTCTCTTAAGGGGGTTAGCATGGATACTGTGCTAGTGTTTAGGGATTATCCTGATGTGTTTCCGGAAGAGCTGCCAGGGATGCCACCTGACAGGGAAGTAGAGTTTCTTATCGACCTGATGCCGGGAACAGGACCTATAGCAAAGAAACCATATAAGATGGATGTGGATGAGCTGAAGGAATTGAAGAAGGCTGAAAGAGCATGGAAAAGGGATTTATTCAGCCTAGTTCGTCGTCATGGGGTGCACCTGCTTTTGTGGAGAAGAAAGACAAAGAAGAGATTAGTAGTGGACTATCGCCACTGAATGAAGTAACCATCAAGAACAAGTACCTCTGCGAACATAAATGATTTGTTTGATCAACTGGAAGGAGCAAAGGTGTTCAGCAAGATTGATCTGCGATCAGGCTACTTTCAATTGAAGATCCGGGAGGAGGACGTACCAAAAACCGCCTTCACCACTAGGTATGGTTTATATGAGTATACGGTTATGTCTTTTGGACTAACGAATGCCCCAGCATATTTCATGACCATGATGAACAAGGTATTCATGGAGTACTTGGACAAGTTCTTGGTGGTGTTTATTGATGACATACTGATATATTCCAAGGATGATGCTGAGCATGAGAGGCATCTGCGACTGATTATGGAAAAGCTGAGGGAACACAAGCTTTATGCCAAATTCAGCAAGTGTGAATTCTGGCTTAACACTGTTGGGTTTCTTGGACACGTAGTGTCAGGAGAAGGAATCGCTGTTGATCCAAGCAAAGTGACTGCAGTGACTGAGTGGGAAGCACCCAAGAATGCAGGAGAGATACGAAGCTTTTTGGGACTTGCTGGATATTACAGGAGGTTCATTGAAAACTTTTCCAAGATTGCTAAGCCGATGACTGAACTTCTGAAGAAGGAGAGGAAGTTTGAATGGTCAGACACATGTGAAGCCAGCTTTCAGGAACTGAAGCGTCGACTAGTGACCGCGCCTGTTCTGTGTTTACCAGATCTTCAGAAGGATTTCCAAGTGTACTGTGATGCTTCTCGACAGGGACTTGGGAGTGTGCTGATGCAAGATGGGAGAGTAGTGTCATATGCTTCGCGACAACTCAAGCACCATGAGCGGAATTACCCCACACACGACTTGGAGTTAGCGTCAGTGGTTCATGCGCTCAAGGTATGGAGGCATTACTTAATGGGAAAACACTGTGATGTGTACACCGACCATAAGAGCCTGAAGTACATATTCACGCAGAAGGAACTGAACATGAGACAAAGGAGATGGTTGGAGCTTATCAAGGACTATGATATGAATTTGCAATACCACCCAGGAAAGGCCAATGTAGTAGTAGATGCTCTGAGCCGGAAGGTTTATGCCAATGGATTGACAATTGGTGAATTGCCTGAGGATTTGTGCAAGCAATTCAAGGACCGACGTTACAGGACAGGATCATAAAGGCTCAGGTAGGAGACAAGGAAATAGAGGAGATAAAGGAAAAGATGAAGGAGAATCGGGAAAAGGATATTCGCGAGGATGAGCATGGTACCTTGTGGTATGGAGATCGTTTGTGTGTGCCCAGCAACCCGGAGATAAGGGAGTTGATTCTTCAAGAGGCTCATAACTCGCCATACTCCATACATCCGGGCAACACACAGATGTATATGGATTTGAAGAGCAGATTTTGGTGGAACAACATGAAGGGAGATATCGCCAAGCATATTGCCCTATGTGATGTGTGCAGCCGAGTGAAGGCAGAACACCAGAAGCCAGCAGGACTGCTACAGACATTGCCCGTGCCGGATTGGAAGTGGGATAGAATGGGAATGGATTTTATCATAGGATTGCCCAGGACCAGGCCCGGATATGACTCTATTTGGGTAGTGGTCGACCATTTGACCAAGGTAGCCCACTTCATACCGGTAAAGACGACTTACACAAGTGCAAAGTTGGCCAAGATTTACATGGACAGGATTGTGTGCCTACATGGAGTTCCCAAGAGTAACATATCTGATAGAGGGACCCAATTTACCTCACACTTCTGGCGCCAGCTGCACGAGTCACTCGGTACTAGATTGGAGTTTAGCATGCGTTCACCCATGCATCGATGGACCGAGAGGGTGAACCAGATTTTGGAGGACATGCTGAGAGCTTGCACCTTGGCTCATGGCTCTAGTTGGGATGAGAATTTGCCGTATGCGGAGTTTTCCTACAACAATAGCTATCAAACCAGCATCAAGACGTCACCGTTTGATGTACTGTATGGGAAACGGTGCCGGACGCCATTGATATGGGATGGAGTAGGAGAACGTCAGTTGTTTGGACCTGATTTGATCAAGGACGCTGAGGTCGCCTTGATTAGGGACAGGCTGAAGGTAGCACAATCAAGGCAGAAGAGCTACGCCGACGCCAAGCGCAAGGAAGTGGTATATGAGATAGGTGATAGAGCATACCTCAGAGTGTCACCACTTCGTGGAATCAAGAGATTCGGAATTAAGGGTAAACTGGCACCCCGATTTATTGGACCATACAGGGTCTTAGCACGCAAGGAGAAGTTGCTTATCATTTGGAGTTGCCAGAGGCTCTGTCCGTTGTTCACGATGTGTTCCACGTGTCTCAGCTGAAGAAGTGTCATCCAGAGATGGTGGATACACCATTGAGGGATACTGTACCGCTAGAGGAGGTTCAGCTTGAGAATGATTTGACCTATGAGGAGAAACCGGTCAAGATTCTGGAGACAGCAGAGAGGATTACCCGTACCAAGACAATCAGGTTTTGCAAGGTGCAGTGGAGCCACCACACCGAAGAGGAAGCCACTTGGGAGCGTGAGGATGACATTCGAGAGGACTACCCACACCTATTTGCTAGCCGCGCCGAATCTCGAGGACGAGATTCATCTTAAGGGGGTTAGTCTTGTCACATCCCAAATTTTAGATTTGGTCTTGCATATCATTCATGTCATTGCATCATACTTTTCTATGCAAAACCGTCGATTGAAAAGAATCGACGAAACGCTATTTCCGAAACCCTAATCTATTTTGCTACGAGGCTCCTGCGGGAGGATTTAGTAGGACTAGCGTTGTCCACCCTTGTAACCTAGTGGTTTTGCTCAACCTTTGACCCTAGATTGTTCCCCTCGACTTTACGAAACCGTAGGAGCAAGAATCGCTCGATTCAGAGCTCGTACGGAGAAGTTGCGACCGTTTTATGAAAAGATCTAAACAATGTAATTTTTGGACCGATTTTAGTCCGAAACCAACTCACGTTTGCTGTAGGACTCCCAGCGTGGGGCACTCAAAGGGCAGCCACCTGCCCGCCATCCTGCAGCCCAACCACCCGCCTCGATCGCCTCCCATGCCTTCCACCCGCCGCCTCGATCACTGGCCACGCCGCCTCGACCTCGGCCGCCTGTACACGCCACTGCCGCCGCCTCGCGCCACCGCGCCCCACCTCGGCCGCTGTCCCGCCACCAGCGCCACCCGCACCCGCCTCCCACCGCAGCGCCTCGCACCGCCTCCACTTCTTCATCAATAAAAAGCTCAGGTATGTCTAGACACTTCACTTTTATTGTTTCATGCACAGTTGTGTTGTTCTTAGAGCGTCTTAGTTTTTGTTTGCTTTTCTTAGTTTGTTTAGTTTGCCTATTTAGTTTGGACCCCCGTTCTCGATGTGTTGTTTTGCAAATAAGTTTGCTTGGTGTTTGGAAAGGAGTAGTAAGTTCTTGCTTGAAGTGCAAGAGGAGCTTGCATTGACTGTGACTAAGACTTTAGCATGACATTCTAGGTGTTGTTTTTGCATTATGCTTAGTGATTATTGCTGTAGCATGTCTTGTTCCAAAAAATTGGGATTGCTTAGTGTGGCTTGAAGAAATTATGCGTTGTTTTAGCATGCAAAAGCATAGTATTGTGGTATTTTCCTTTGATGTTTTGCTTGGGTTGAATTAGCACATGATCACTCCATGTTATGACTATGACAAGTCACCATTAGCCTCTATGATCATTTAGTCCTTGACTTGTAGTACCACTCTTTGCTTTGATTAGTTTGCTTTGTTACATTGCATGATTTTGGCCATTATTGCTCTCTTAGTTGGTTGCTCACAATCTTTTGCGAGCCTCCACTTGTATGAGTAAGTTCTACTCATGCCTCCAACTCCCAAGAAACCAAGTTATTCCAAAGTGTCCACTATAAACTCCTATGCATGGTGTGTTACACCATTCCAAGTACATTCTTGTTTTAAACTATCTTCCAATTAAAAACTATTTTGTTATGTGAAAACTTAGTGATTAAAGCCCTCACGAACTTGATGGCACACTTTATTCTTTGCCCCTAATAAACTTGAACCATTGAGGCAACTTTGTTGTATATGCTTGCACTTATAAGTTGGGATTAACAGAAACATGCTGTCACGGGGAACGTTTTCAACATTGCACTTGTACTTTTTGTACTCCGTTGATATCATGCTCTTTTGTCTATGGATGTTACCAGTGTGAAATTAAGTGGGAACTTGTAAGTCCATGGAGTTTGTATTCTGTGTTAGAGAAACGCCTGGGCCGCTAGCCTAATCCATGCCTAATCATGGTGGAAACTTGCAGCATCACCATAGTGAGCTATCTATGAAGCATACTCAATAAAAAGCTATGCATATGGTAAATAAAAAGATTGATGAGATGCTCATTGTATGCTTGCCTTGTCATTTTGATTATGGGAAAGCTCCTATACCATGTGCAAGGGGTACCCCGTTGGCGGTTCTCAATGATATGCAAATACTTACAGTGACAAGAACTTGCCTGGGCCCTAAGTTGAGTATCCATGAGGTGTAGCCCTCATAGTTAAGGGACTTGAGATTGCCAACTTATACTTTGTCAAGCATATACTCTATCTTTGCCACTTTAACCTTAACCACTTCAAGATGCTTATGATAGGGGCAATGAGGGCTGAAAGCTAACTAGTACCATAATTTTTGGAAGCTCTTTTTGTAACTTGTAATCCATGCTTCCTTTACAAAAAGGCCTTTCTTCCACCATTATTTGAGTCTCCACCTTCTACCTTTAGGCACCATTAAGAGAGCATAGTTGTCATTCTGTGTGTAGTGTTCCAAAGCTTATTAATTGATGCATATTGTGTTATTACTTGTTCATGTGCTATATGTTTCTAGTCACCCTTGTGAACTGTGTAGGTGTCCTATGCATTATATTGCTACTCTATGAGGGACAAGCTGATTGCCACTATGCTATGTTTTCTGCATGTGAAACAAACAAACGTTTTTCAATGCATATTATTCATGATCTTTGTTTGTAGCTTGCCATGTTGCATGCATAATTACTATGTCCTATTGTTAGAACTCCATGCTTGTTTAGTATCTACTTTTCTTTACTTGTCTACACTTTGAGGTGCTTTTTACATGTTCTCTGATACTAACCTATCATGTATGCTTGCAGAGGGTTGAATCACAAGTATGTATTAGTCCAAGTAAGGTCGGTACATTAGCACAGGTTCACCCACACAACACTTACAACACCAAAGAAGAGTACTCAGCTATTTGAACCGAAAGCACTTGACAGAATTCCCATGTGTCATCGAGAACGTTTGGTCCTTATAAGTATTTCCATCGGTTTGTCCTTTGATAAGAAAGGATTGGGCCACTTTCTGCGTTTGTTCGTTGTCTTTATTACTTGCACTTTGTTTTGTTGCTTTATCAGAAAACCCCTAAAACTCCGTTTGCTAAGTATTTACAGAGATTTCCTGCTCCATACCACTAGTCAACACCTTGTACTCCTCGTTGGGATCAAAACTCCTATTTATCGAAAGTACTACGATACACCCCCTATACTTGTGGGTCATCAAGCACCACTAGAACTTATACATTTAGATCGTTGTGAGAAGAATGGTGTGTTGACAAAAGATGGAAAAAGATACTTTATGACATTCATTGATGACTCCACTAGATATTTCTATGTTTATCTACTGAAATCTAAACATGAAGCTTTGAACTACTTCAAACTCTATAAAGCTGAAGTGGAAAACCAACTTGATCTTAAAATCAAGCGGCTAAGGTCGAATCATGGTGGAGAGTACTTTTCAAACGAATTTGATTTATTCTGTATTATACATGAGAGAACGCCTCCCTACTCACCTCAGTAAAATGGGGTGGCCAAAAGAAAGAACCGCACTCTAACTAATTTGGTTAACGCCGTGTTAAATACATCGGGTCTTTCCAAGGAATGGTGAGGGGAGGCGCTAATGACTGCATGTCATGTCCTAAATCGTGTTTCCATAAAGAATAGAACCATGAATCCATTTAAGGAATGGGATAAGAAAAGGCTTAAACTCTCTTACTTACAAAAATTGGAGTTGTTTGGAGAAAGTCAATATTCCAATACCCAAAAAGCGAAAGCTTGGACCAAAAACCGTTGATTGTGTTTTTATGGGATATGCTTTTCATAGCATTGGCTATAGATTTTTTATAGTAAATCTGAGGTATCCGACATGCATGTTGGTACAATTATGGAGTCGAATGATGCGACTTTATTTGAGGACATATTTCGTATAAAGGGTATGTCTAGCTCATCAAATCAGGAGATGACTAGTTCATCCAGTCAGGAATTTGCTATAATCCTGAACCCACTATGCCGATAGAACACCATGATGATCCTGTGGAGGATGACAATGAAGATCCCAAAAGGAGCAAGAGACAAAGTACTGCGAAGTATTTTGGTGATGATTTCATTGTGTACCTTGTGGATGATACTCCCACTTCTATGTATCTCAAGATGCTGACTACTAAAATAAAGTTGTCTGAAGTGAGATGGACTCCATCTTAGCTAATGGTACTCGAGAACTCATTGATTATACTTATAGGTGCAAACCTGTAGGATGTAAGTGGGTGTTCAAGAAAAAGCTTAGATTTGATGGTACTATTGAAAAGTACAAGGCACATCTTGTGGCCAAGGGTTATACCTAGAAAGAAGGTGAAGACTTCTGCGATACCTACTCACCTGTAGCCAGATTGACCACCATCCGAGTACTAATATCCTTGGCTGTCGCACACGGTCTTCTTGTCCATCAAATGGACGTTGAGACAGCTTTTCCAAATGGAGAGCTAGATGAGGAAATTTATATGGAGCAGTCTGACGGATTTGTAGTAGATGGGAAAACATGTTAACAAACTACAAAGTTCATGTATGCATTTTACATGCATCATTTTCACAACTTGTTTCAATAATTTTTCAGTCTATTTTAACTAGTGACGTCAGCATGACGTCATCCATATGCAGGCTGAAAAAACTAGACAAATGCACCACTCTCAAAGCAAAAAAATAAACGGTAGATGGGACTCCTTCATATAAAACTTTAGAAATGCTTTTGTGTGCCTCCTACACGCAAGGAATACGGTCAGCAATGACTAATTTGGCTATGCTAACATGACTACAAGTCGGGTCCCCCAGGCGCCGCAGGCAGGGAAAAGCGATCTTGTGCACACTACTAGGAAAAGGGCTATAGGCAATCCACACATCCGTGACTCACGTGGTTGAAGTGTCCCACAGGTAAAACAGGCGTGGCTCACTAGTGGGCAGTGCCCTACTAGTAACTAGAACAACTGTGACGCACGTGGTGATAGTGCGCCACATATATGTGTGGTCCAGGGGGCTGCTATCCGCATGCCACATACACATAGCGCACATGGGGTACGTGTGCTATGGTTGTTAGGGTTAGCCACGGCGCACATGAGGTCCGTGCGCTGATACGTCTAAAACATATCTACTTTCTCGAACACTTTGCTATTGTTTATCCTCTAAACTTGTGTGAATTGGATACAACTAACACAGACTGACGTTGTTTTCAGCAGAATTACCTTGGTGTCTTGTTTTTGTCCAGAAAATCAACCATCAGGAAAAATCCCAGAAAATATGCCAAAAGTTATATTTCACCAGAAGATCCACGGAGCCAGAAGACGAGACAGAGAGGAGGCATGGGGGGCACACACCCCCTCCATGCGCGGCCAGTGGGTGCAACCACCCCAGGCACCCCCTCGGCCTCCCTTTGCGCCTATAAGTTTCCTTTCAACCTAAAAACCGGGGGGTCAATAGTT
Organism: Avena longiglumis; assembly: GCA_030063025.1. Lineage (NCBI taxonomy): Eukaryota > Viridiplantae > Streptophyta > Magnoliopsida > Poales > Poaceae > Avena > Avena longiglumis. The sequence continues at coordinate 84,970,190 of CP125977.1, read as the reverse complement.
TTCCAGAAAGAGTTCCGTTCTGCCGCCGCCACCAGAAACAAAGAATCGGATCCAGAAACTCCGTTCTGGCACCCTGCCGGGACGGGGAATTTGGAGAGGATCATCGCCATCGTCATCACCAACGCATCTCCATCAACCACCGATGTTTCCCTCATCCATGAGTGAGTAATCCCCTGCTGTAGTCTTGGGGATGGTAGGGATGGGATGAGTTCTATCATGTAATCGAATAAGATCTTTTAGGGCATAGTGCCTAGTATATCTATTAGTGCTATTTGACTTTGTTGCAACTTGTTGTGCTTAATTCTTGTCAGTAGGGCCCGAGTGCCATGATCTCAGATCTGAACTTATTATCGAATCATTATGATAGTATTGTTTGTGATCTTATCTGCAAGTTGTGTACACATATCATTGTCCGCATCCAAAGGCCCCAAAGTGACAATAATTGGGATAACCGGAGGGGATGGCTATGGTGTGAGGAGAACATGTGTTCATGGAGTGTTAATGCTTTGCTCCGGTGCTCTATTAAAAGGAGCACCTTAATTGCCAGTAGTTCCCTAGAGGCCCCGCTGCCACGGCTTGGCTAGACAGAAGATGTTGTGCAAGTTCTCATTGCGAGCACGTATGACTATATTTGGAGCACATGCCTAAGATTGTTTAGTACTTGTATGCTTGTTATTATTTATCTGCAATGCCCTAGATCCTAAAGTTACATGTTTAGACCCGTCCATGCAACGCTCGACCATTGTCACATCCCAAGATTTTCCAAATCTTGTAATGTGGAAATAAATGAATAAAATAAAACCTTGTTTGATTTTCAGGGCCAGAAGAAACTCTTTGAATTCAAATGGAACCTCAAACCAATTTGAAACAAATAAAAATCCTAAAGGTATTTATAAAGATAAACATTTATTAAAGAAAATTAAAATGTTTCAAAATTATTATTTAGAATCTTTGAATAAAAAGATTTGGTTTTCAAAAGAAAAGGTGGATTCATAAATAAGGATTATTTTATAAATCCAAATTAAACCTTGACCAAACTTTGGAATTAAAACATTTTGTATGGAATAAAAATAGTAAAGGTTTATTTAAATAAAATAATGAGGATTTAATGTCCAATTTTTATTTAAGTAAAGGCTTTTCCCATTTTAAATAAACACCAAACTTATCATTTTGTTTTAAATAAGTTTCTAAGTATTTTATATTCACAAATAAAACCTATTAAAGTGTTTTGACTTTATTTTAGGTTTCAAAATGAATATCTAAATAAAACAAATCCTATTTGATTTAATAATGGAGGTCTATTATTAATGGACTCTAAAATAAAATGTTATTTTTAAAACAAATTTCCAAATATTATGTACTTCTCAAATTAAACTTACCAATTCTATTTTGAAAATATTTAGGTTTCAAATAAAGGTTTTAATAATAAAATCAACCCCTATTTGATTAATAAACCTTGGCCCATTTTATTTAATTATTAATGGACCCTAAAGTAAAAGGATTATTTTATTTTAAACAAGTTTTCCAAATATTCTTTATTTCCAAATAAAACCTACTGTTTGGGTTTTGAAAACATTTTGGTTTTTAAATGAAGATTTTATTAAATAAAACAAACCCTATTTTATTTGACTAATGATCCATTTATTTAATTGATAAATGGAACCTAAAAAGATTTAAAATAATAATTTATTTTAGAATGTGAATTATGAGGTTAAGCAGAATCAAATTCATATTTGAAAAGCTTGATGATTGTTTGAATCTTTTGAATATGTTGGTTGTTTGAATTTCAAAACAGAAAAAGAATTAGAAAAGAATAAAACAAATAGACAGAAAAAAAATAGAGGAAACAGACCAGCCCAACAAGGCCCAGCCCAACAGTCCCACAGCCCAGATTCCCCTCCCCCGAAGCGTTACTTTTCTCACCCCAGAAGCAACCCACGCAGACACCGACTGGTGGACCTCTCCCCCACTCTTTTCCCCACTGACCAGCAGACCCCACACCTCGCCCCCTTCTTCTCCACCCGCACGACCCCTTCTCGTCGGCCGTTGCAGACTTGATTCCGCGGATTCAATACGCCTTAATGCGGCCACCATTAATCGCCTTGACCATGCGCGTTAAAGCCCCAGCATCTCCTCCTCCATTTCCCTCTGCCTCCTTCCCCGAGCACGCCCCCAGGCTGCCGTATTTCACCAGCCACTCTCCCTGTCTCCGACGAGGTCCATTGACGATTCCATCCAAACCGGACCACCCCACGCCACACTGAGCACACGAACAAGTTCCCCACTCCCAGACGCTCCTCTCTGTACCCTCCTTTCAACCACGGGCGCCCCAGGAAGCCGTCTTCGACAAAAGTTCTGAGCGCCGCCGTCTGTCTCGCCTCCGACGAGCTCCTCCGGTAATTCTAGACTACCCCGACCCCTCTCGTTCACGCACACGCCTTCTTCGTGTCCTTGCGCTCCTGACCGTGTGCCTCGTTTGTCTCCGGGTGATTCCTAGCGTCGTCCTCGACCTCAAGGTCTGCCGCCAGCATGCCAACTCCGGCGAGCAATCGCAGCTGCCCCCTAGCGCCCCTCGACGGACAAGTACCACGTTGAGCATCAGCGAGCGTCAGCGAATCTGGTGAGCATCTCCACACCTTCCTTTGCTTCCTGCTTCGCTAACGCCGCCGCCGTCTGCCCGTCGCCGCCGCGCACAGCCACGCAGCGCCGCCGGTTAATGGCCATCTGTTTAGGTCCGTTAGATCTAGATCAGACGAACAGGATTAGGTCACTTAAACGCCGAAGAGGTATGCGCTCAGTACCGCACGATCGGACTTAATCCAACGCACCGCAACGCTGATCCGCGCTAAACGGTACCGTCCAGTAGGGTACTGCCGCGTGGCACTAGAATCTGTTTAAAAGAATGTTTGAATCAGATTTATTTGCAAACTTCAAACCCTTATATCTTTGGATCCACACGTCCAAATTTGGCAAATTTTATATCATTGGATTCAGGAGAACAAGCCCTAGCCAACCATGCCCTTAGTTTGACAAATAGTATCTGTTAGCTTGTTTGAATTTGCAGAAACTTTTGTGAGCTTGTTTAGAGTATGAAAATGGTTTAAAAATGATTTTTGAATTAAAACCTTTGCAAAATGGTTTGTTGTGACCTTACTGACCCTAGGAACCAACCCATGGTTTTGAAAGTGAATTTGGAAAAGATTAGAATGGATTAATTAGTTTAGTCCATTTCTAGCCAAAGAAAAATAATAAATTTTGTAAAGAAAATGTTTTTGTAAAGAAAACTTTGAGAAATGGTTTGATCAAACCTACTGACCCAAAACACCAAGTTTTGCAATAGCAACTCATTTGGTGAACCCTATGGGCTAATGCCTTAGTAAAAATATTCCTACACCACATAAAATAACACTTTGTTTTGAAAATGGTTTTAAAGTGAAACCTTTTGCAAATGACTTGGCCACTTTAGGAAATGACCATTAGATGTACCCAAATGACTATGACCCACTAGGAACCACTTTTTCAAACAAAACAAAGCTTGGCATGCTTGCATGCATTTCTTTGAATGTGTTATTTATGTGTGTTGTTTTGCTTGATTGGTAGATTGAGTTTGTGCCTTGCTTGATTGATTTGTAGTGACTTGAAGAGTGTGATTGTTGCAAAGATCAAGAAATGAACCCATTCCCTACCAAAAAGGCAAGTGATGTTTCATACCTTCTATCCCAATACTTTTATTATGCATTAGTGATTTTGCTAAGTAAAACTTGCATGGATTTTGCTAAGTATAAATCTTGCTATAGGAAAACCTAGTAGATGAATCCTTAGTAGGATTTTTCCTAAGTTAGAGATTCCTACTACTACCAAGCTTAGCCTAGCTAATAGAAAACATGGGTGGAATATATATTCACACTATGGAAAAATATTCTAAGTCTAAGGACTTGTGATTTTGTCTAATAAAACAACTAAATTAATGAATCACCTGGGTGGAATGGAATAGCTTGGTGGAGAATGGTTGAGTGGTTCACAAGGCCATGGACTTGGATTGTGTATCTCACTTGTGGAATGCCACCCAGGAAACAAAGGGATTTGAGATGTCAAATGTTGAGAAGCTTCAAGTGCAACCACTTGGCAATATGGGCTCTGCCATGATCATATAGGTTGCAAGAACTTAGCCATATGGACAGTGGGTGGTAGTGTTTGATAGGTTGGAACGCGTCCATTTTGGTCTAAGGGAAGGCTTCTGAAAGATTTTGTCTTGGGAAACCAAGTCTTGTGGGTAAAGTGCACCACCTCTGCAGAGTGTAAAATCTAAGTACTTAGCCATGTCCCTGGTAAAGGACAATTTGAGCATCAAGACATGGAAGCAATCAAGAATCTCATCATTCAAATTTCTAAATTAAAACTTGTGGTTTGAACAAGGGTTGTTTGAATTCTTCAATCATTGATGGAGAGATGGCTTGGTACAAGGATCTTGAAATCTTTGATTGAGAAAAATGATTTTGTTAAGCAAAAACTTAGTATTTTCAAAATGATAAGAAAAAACTATTTTGAGCAATGCAAGCCTCAAATCCACTTAGCGAAATGCATATAGATGATAGATTCCACTATACTACCATAGTATCACTTGCCAATACAATTCAAATGTATTGACCCTTTGTGGCTGTAACTTGTATGTTGCAGGTTTGACTGATTTTAGTGAAGATTGATTGTTTAGGATTACAAAGTCTACAACCAACATCTGCCTGTGGCACTTTGAAGATGATGGACCCATGATTGTAGTTATTCTGCCGCAATGTAATGTAATAGCCAAATGAGCTATGTAAGATGTAATAAAATTATGTTATTCCTGGTTATAAAGTTATATTATGACCTTTGTTTCTTGATATTACATCTAAACTGTGGATGCTAGCTATTGATCCAGGGACTAGCATTGTAAAACACAGGAGGACTCTACCTTATTAGGTTGGGACCCCTACAACCGTCCATCCCTATGCCTACCTTTTCGAATCCCACTGCTATTATCATTACTATTGCTCTGCTTTGTCGCTCTTGCTTTGCTGTTACTACTACAAATTGTTGCTACTGATAAACTTCTATGAGCAAGAACTATTTCCAGGTGCAGCTGAACCGACAACTCAGTTGTTAAGGCTTGCAAGTATTCTTTGGCTCCCCTTGTGTCGAATCAATAAATTGGGTAATACTACCCGCGAAGACTATTGTGATCCCTATACTTGTGGGTCATCAAGACTATTTTCTGGCGCCGTTGCCGGGGAGCATAGCTTTATTTGTAAGTTCACTTGGATCTACCATTGTTCACTGCTACTCCGTTCATCATGGGTAAGTCTCGTGATGGAAAGTTCCCTATTTTACCATCCACTACAAGAAGAGGTACAGTCCTAAACACCACTGTTGCTCTTGATTAACCGTCTGTTATAAGTAAGCTTGTTACACCACCACCACATACAGATGCTACACACTGCTACTACTGCTGAGTCTGAAACGGCTTTTGATGCTCATGATGTTACTTCTACTGTGCTTGATGCGAGTGGTTCATTAGGTCCTTTTCTAGATGCTACTATTGTTAGTCTAGGAAATACCGAAACTCCTAGTGAAGACACTGTTACACCTGTTAGCTCACCTAACTCTGGAGAAAGTTATGATATTAATGATGGTTACATTGAGTTCACCGATGAATTTGTTGAAGAGTGCCGAAACACACATGGTACAAGTGCTATTAAGAGTCTCCTTGATAGACGTACTATCATGCCTAAGTTGTCCTCTGATCCTAAGTTTGCCACCTCTCCCATAGATATTAAAGATAAAGATTATGATTTCTCTCTTGATTTATCCTACTTAGATATTGTTAAGAAAGAACCCTTTTGTGGGACTAAAAATGAGAGTGTTGTGGCTCATATGAATGAGCTTTCTACTATGAGTGCTTTATTCTCTGATGATTTTAAGATGCGCAAGTACTTTGTTACTAAGATCTTCCCCTTTTCATTAAAAGGAGAATCTAGGGCTTGGTTTAATAGATTACCTCCTGGTTCCATTGATAGCCCTGATTGCTTGATTGCTTCTTTCTTTCAGAAATATTTTCCTCCCAGTGCTAGACATGCTGCTTTGTAGAGACTTTTTGATTTTAAACAGGGAGAAGAAGAGAAATTGCCCGAGTCATGGACAAGGTTCTGTGCCTTGATTCATGCACATCCTGGATGTCCATTGACTAAGAATGAGCTTCTTGATATTTATTATAATGGACTAACTGATGATTCTAGGACATACCTAGATAGCTTTGCTGATTGTGTTTTCAGGAAAAGGACTCCTACAGATGCTGAAGAATTAATGACCAAGATAAGCAAGAATTATGATGATTGGACTTCAACTGAGCTGAATGGACCTGAGCCTGTTACTCCTGAACCAGTTGTTCCTGAACCAATTCCAGCACCAACAACAAAGAAGAGGGGAGTTATTGTATTAAATGATGAACTGATGAAGGAAGCTAAGAAGTGTCTAAAGGAGAAAGGTATTAGAGCTGAAGATGTGAAGAATCTACCTCCTATAGAAGAGTTATGTAAGCCAATTCCCTACTCATCTACTATTGAGGTACACTCTCTCCAACACTTTGATGAAGGTGATATTCCTTATGGTAAGCCTCCTAATCAATGTTTAGAGGAACTTGACACATTTATTGTTAAGCAAGGGTATTATAATAAACAAGTTCGGAATCATTTATTGGAAAACTCTAGAGCTATCCATGAGTTGAAAGATATTGTGGAAATAACTTCTAATGATATTAAAATGCTTTGTAAACACTTTCAAATGGTTCAAACTCAACTTGATCAACTTGCTAAGGTACAAAAGGATATGCTAGTTAATGCTTCAGGAGATAAACATGCTTATGGAATTATAACTAGGAGTGGTATAGCTACTCAAGATCCTTTATATCCTGAAGGACACCCTAAAAGAATTGAGAAGGATTCTCAACAAGGTGAGAGTAGTAGTCCTCGTAAGAGAAAGAAAACGAAACATAAAGTAGTTGAGGAACCACTTGAACCTGCTGTGGATCCTAATAGTATATGTGTCTCTGATGCTGAAACTGAGAGTGGTAATGATAAAAATGAGTCTCCTAATGAGGAGGAAAGTGAGGAAGAACCTGAGAAGCACACTAAGAACACTAGGTACACAAAGGAAGATTTTATTGCTAATAAACATGGTAAAGAGAGAGAACCTTGGGTGCAGAAACCTATGCCTTTTCCAGGTAAGAAACACAAGTCAAAGGAGGAAGAACACTATAACAAGTTTTGTGAGTGGATGAAACCTTTATTTTTGCAAATTCTTTTGACTGATGTTATTAAGTTGCCTCCTTATTCAAAGTATATGAATGATATTGTCTCTAATAAAAGGAAGATTCCTAATGAGGAGATTTCTACCCTACTTGCTAATTATTCCTTCAATGGTAAGGTTCCAAAGAAACTTGGTGATCCAGGTATACCAACTATTCTCTGCTTTATTAAGAACAATTATGTTAGAACTGCTTTATGTGATTTGGGAGATGGAGTTAGTGTTATGCCTTTTTCTCTCTATAAGAGACTCCAGCTAGAAAAGTTGATACCAACTGATATATCTTTTGCAAATGGCTGATAAGTCGACTACTATTCCTGTTGGTATATGTGAGGATGTTCCTGTTCAATTTGCTCATAATTGCATGGTTTTTAACTGATTTTGTTGTGCTTAAAATGCTTGAAGATGATAACATGTCTATTATTCTTGGGAGACCTTTTCTTAATATTGCAGGTGCTGTCATCAATTGCAATCAAGGAAAAGTAACATTTAATATTAATGACAAAGAGCACACTGTCTATTTCACCAAGAAGGTTGTTAAAAGCTATTGCCTGAATTCCATTGAAAATATTGAGAGCATCAAGGTTGGAGAAATATATTGTCTCACTCCACAAGAAAATTTTGAAACTATTATGATTGGGACCATTACTATCAAGTATGAGGTAACATAATCACCTTGTGGAATGCAAAGTTTTGTTTCATATAAGATTTTTTGGTAACAAGACTTGATCAACCTTGTTAACAAAAAGATTTTAATGAACAAAACAATGTTTCCACTATGGTTATACTTGCTTTCTTTTACTTTTCCCCTTCCTAGTATTTGCTTTAGCTTTAGTTTTGCTAGTAGTTTGCTTGTTTGAGTTTCTTAGAGCTCCTGTAGTTTGGCTTTTGGTTTTATTTTGCTTCTTCTGAAAAAACTGTTTCTGCAAGAAAAACAATTTTCATACCCTAAAAATTGGCCAACAATAAAGTTTCTCAAAAAATCCCAGAAAATTCAAAATAAATTTTTCCTCAAAAAAAGGGGCAAAGAGGCACCTGAAGTGACCCAGGGGGCCACCCCAGGCCACCACACCCATGGTAGGCGTGGCCTACCAGGGGGTGGCGCCTAGGGGCCCCTCCAGGCTGCCTCCTCAAAGCCACCTTCTTTCTCTCTCCCGAAAAACACCGGAAAACTTTCTCAAGCTCGAGTTCTTGCTGTTCTTGCTCGCGATTTTCGATCTCCTTGTTCATCCCATCTCAAGTGTTGATTTTTGGAGGGATTGCTCCTTGGTATGTGCCTCCTCCACTTGTCCAATTAGATTTGTGATTGGTAGATTGTATCTTGAGTATTTTGCTGCTATAGGTGACATGTTGTTTGAGCTTGCATTCTTGTTCTATGCTTAGAAACTTTGTTTTGTTGCATGTGTAGTCCTGTAGAAAGTTCCTATAGCAGTTGATCATCATTTATCAACTTAGAAATCACTTGGTTTGATGGTTGTCTAAAAATTTCAGGAAGGAAGATGAGTGCTTATCCACTGAATAAATATGACTTTATGGTGCATGAGCCAATGAAGGTTCATCGCGAGGAGGCAGTCTTTTGTAACTACCTCGGTAAATTACGCTCCTAGTTACAAGTCTGGATGAGCGGAAATGGTTGAAATAGTACGGTGGGGCCCAAATGCCACTCACAGGTAGACCTTTCGGCCGTCCCAACCATTTCCAAACATCGGGACAAGAACGGGCGGCGTAATCGGCAGGCGAAGGGATCAACTACATACACAAATGAGTATGTATGCAAGCCACCATACAACAGTACATCAGAGCCATTCCATCTAAAAGAAATAGAAATATTGCAACGCCATACGGCAAGATCCAAATATCCTAGATAGATATAATAGTTTAGGATAGCTCCTCATACATCAAACATCAGAGTATCAGGCGGAAGCGGCAAACAAGATCCGAGTACGGATAAGAAGCAAATCGGCATAAGATGCCCCATAAATAAGCACATCCCGCCCACAGATCTCACGGATCCTCATTCCCGGAATCTCTACACCGAATGATCGTTGCCCACATCGTCCGTCTCCTCCACCCAGTATCCATCTTGTGAGTGTACCTGTTCATCTGAATCAAATAATTTATCGTGTGAGACCCTAGGGTACTCAGCAAGTCTTTATGCCTCTAAAGGGGACACAACCAGGGTGACGAATTGCAAAAAGATAATACCTAGCAATTCTATAGATACGCTAACCATCCGCCTAACCAAAGATAGACGGATGTCCGTGAATTAATGACAGCTATAATAGTAATATCAACAGATCCATCCTCCTCCTCGCTACCAACGAGGAAGCGGACGAACACCCCCATCCGCTTGGCGTTTTATTAACCATTCCATGAGTGTTGCACTATTTACTAGTCGATTTAGTCAAATTAAAAGCGGTACTTTAGTTATACTTGTCTATGATCGAGAACTGGCTCCAAGTTGTCCATAACCGTGGACACGGCTTTGAAAGTTTTACTGCAGGTGCACAAATAGCAACACACACTGATCAACCTCGGAAAACCAAATCAAAACCCAACAAGGCATTCACGACAAAGCAATCACAGATTCAGAAATATTTGGGGCCACCCCATTAAGCTACCATAGCGAACGGTTAATGACTCGAGACTCAAGGTTTGCGTCGGTGGTCAGAAACGATCGGGAACCCAAAATGTGACTGGCTTGTCGATATCAAAAACACTCCGCTTCCCTAAACAGTAGACAGTGCGAGACCTCGAACAATTTAAATAAAGCAAGAAAGCATGGCATAAGTACAGGATAGTAAATAAAACCTCAAACTAGTTTGTGGCCCCAAGAAATAAGAATGAATCAAGCTCGCTCAGGGGTCCCATAATCCTCCCGGATGTGGATAGCGAATATTCAAGGAACAGAATCAAGTACTCGGGGTCCCAGGACACAAGTGAGCATGAAAACCAAATAGCAGATATTGCTCACGGTGCCACTTTCATTAGTTATCCCATTACTACTCGTTAAGTTGTTTAGGTACCTCGTTATCCATCGACACTCACATACCCTACACATGTTGTTTCACGACTCGCATGGCTCAAACAACTCTTGTAGTAATGGCTCATGGGATGGAGGAACAAGCTTGGTGGGTTTAAAAGTAAAGGCTATGCAAGACTTGGGATTCAGTTTAATGCAATCGCGACTCAATGATGCAAGAATAAGATAGAGGCAATAGGTACTATATGTATGCAAGCATGTGGTAGTGCTTGCCTGGCAGCTTGAAGCGAGAGAAGGATCCAGGTAGTGCTCACGGGTTTCTTGATATATCCCGCCTTCAGCCTATTCGAAGAAGAACCAAACAAACAAGGGCCAACATAAATAAAGTGCACAAGCATAAGAATAAAATGCGACAAGCAAACAATCATGCCATGATGAATGATGCACAATTTGCATGGCAAAGTAGCATGGCATGGGTGAGGTGTAGATTACAAGAAATAAACATTTTATTGAGTTTTGGTCACATTTCATACCCAAATAAGTTGCTGTAATCTTTATATTTATATGATGCATGCTGCAAAACAGAACATGGAATGCATAAACAGAAAGGTCTCGTCGAGCTAATCATTTTAGACATATCATTTGTTAAATTTGGAGTTATAAATCAAAAGTTATTAATTAATTAAGAAAAGGGCATTTTATTGTAATTTTAATCAACTTGAAATTTAAATTGTGAAAAATAAATTTTGGATGGCATATTTGAATTCCTCACATTTTTCTGATTTGAAAACATATATTATTTGTATTATTTGGATTTGTATTTTAAAAGTTATTTAAATACTGATTTGAATTTGAATTTAAATTAAATTTGAAAAGATTTGAATTAAAACAGAATTACAGAAAAGCTTTTGTTACTCAGCCAGATTCTAGCCATAGACACTGACCAGTGGGGTCAGGGCTGACTGGGACACAGCGCGCGGATAAAAGCTTTTTACACCGCAGCTAACCTAGTCCCTGTGAATGACAAAGGGGCCACGACACGCGACCCGCACGCCAGTAGGCGAGAGGAGGCGTGCCACGCGGCACAGAGAGGGAGCGCGGGTTACAGTCTGAGAAAGCAGAGGGACCTCTCTGTAAAAAGGCTAGTGCGGCTGACAGTGGGTCCACGAGGTATCGTGGGTTAAGGGATTAAAAAAAAGTTGGGGGTTTTCTGAAAGACTGCCACGGCCCCACTGTTCCTCTTCTCTCTGAATCGCGGACAGGGTCTGGTGCGACAGGCGCAGGATGCGGCGCGGTGGGAATTCGAACACGCGACCTGGGGCGCGCGCGCAGGCGTGGTGACCACTGGGCTAGGCGGGGGTAGTTGTTAGGGGGCGGACGGGGCCTAGGTAGGTTTTGCGCGGCGTGGAAGCGAGCAGACGCGCGCGCTCGTCGGTGCACCGAGGGTGCTCGACGGAACGTACGCCGCGACCAGGAAGCGACGGTGACTGCAAGGATGTCTGGGGGACTCGGGAGCTCACCGCGGGTTGATCGGTGTGGTCGGAGGAGCTCGGGGCGGTCGCGATCTGGCGCGGGGCTCGCTGGCCGGAGCTAGGGTTTCGCGGCGGAGCGGCGCTGGTCCTGGTCTTCTGGTCCTTCTCCTCCTCGACGGCGTGTACAGGGCGTTGCAGGGGAGCGTCCTCGATCTTCCAGACCACCCCCTTGACGCGCTGCACTGACGAGGGCGGGCGTTGTCAAGGCGGTTGGCTTCGGCTGCTGGTGGTCGGAGAGGAAGAAGGGAGGAGAGGGCAGGGCCCTGGGGCGGATCTGGGGGAGACAGCGGCGAGGGAGAGGGAGTAGATAAGGACGGGAGAGGAGAGGGGTGCCGTGGGGAGGCGGTGAAGGAAAAAGGTGGCTCGGGTGCCACCTTTCCCTTCCTCCTCCTTCACGTGATCGAGCTGGGGCCAGGGCAGGAGCAGGGTAGGAAGCTGGCAGGTGGCCCAAGGAAGGAAGGAGAGGGTGGTGGGGCTAGGGTGGTAGAGAGAGAGCTAGAGAGAGGGGAAGATAAGCTCGGGCTAGGTTTGTAGCTAGGGTTGGGGTAGATGAGAGAGGAAGTAGATGGGTGGGGCCTGCATGGCATAGAGGAAGGGAGAGAGGCCGAGAGAGAGGGTGTGGCATGGTAGATAGGTTTAGGGTTAGGGTAGGGGTGGTGGCTCGACTAGCTAGAGAGAGGGGAGATGGCCTTAGGGTTTAGAGATAGAAAAAGAGAGAGGGTGAGAGATTAGGGTTTAGAAGAACTAGGCTAGGAGAGAAAGAGAGAAGAAAATAATAAGCCTCATATGATCAAGCATAAGAGTTTTATTTTGAAGAAAAGATATGGTTGAGATAATGGGGTGATGGAATGGATGGAGATGGGGGTAGGGTTTTTAGATGCTTGCATGCATCGAGCAAGATCAAGCATGAAGAGGGGTAGAGAGAGATATGGGGGATGATCCACTCAAAGATTCAAATAAAAACAAAGGAGGACCAAAGTTGGAGAAGGTTGCATGGCCCATGCATAAGCATTAAATGCCACATTGCTAATTGTGAAAACAACTAGAAATACACATGGGCATTTATATCATGCATGCACTCAAATTTGAATACTACCATGCAATATGGAAAATATTGATCCTATGCACATATATGGAGCTATATGACCATACTAGTGTGTGTTTCTCCACTAGATCATCACATGGCCAAATTATAGCTTCATGCATGTACACATATAGGATAGTTCCCACATGGAAGCTAGTAGAGGCAAAACTGCAACATAGCATGCAAAGGTGGCTCCACATATCAATAATGTGAACACAACATGATGCTAATATGAGAGCCTGTGGAAATAGAATTTGGATCCATCCCAACCCACATGAGCTAGAGGTAAAACCCAATAAAGTGCAAAGCTCATATTTAGATGGATGGTGGAATTATAAGGTGGTGACAGAGAAAGGTGATGGATTAGAATAAAAGATATGCCCCCAACTCAACTTGGGCATTTAAACAATTTATCAAGATCCAAATACAATATCAAGAGACAAATACAATTAACAATGCATATGAGAGAAGAACCAAACCAAAATGGGTTTTATATGATGCTCAAATGCAATGTGGCATGATGATGCAACAATTATATATATGAAGTAGCCATTATATTACTAGACCAAGTAGCATTACAGTTGTTAGACAAATGGGATGCTACAACTCTCCCCCACTAAACAGGAATCTCGCCCCGAGATTCTAGGAAGAAGAAGAAGACTCAAAGAGGGTAGGATAGTTGGCACGGAGCTCATCTTCACGCTCCCAAGTGGCTTCATCAACGGAATGGTGCGACCACTGCACCTTGCAGAACTTGATGGACTTGTTGCGAGTCCTTCTTTCTGCGACTTCAAGGATTTTTGTGGGGTGTTCTTGATAAGACAGGTCTTCTTGGAGATTGATTAGCTCATGATCCACGGTCCTGCCGGGATCCTTGAAGCACTTCTTGAGTTGAGAGATGTGGAAAACATGATGGACCTTGAGTTTTTCCGGGAGCTCAAGAGCATAAGCAACTTCTCCTCTTCTTCCACGAATTTTGAAAGGACCGATGTATCTAGGATCCAGCTTTCCTTTGATACCAAAGCGGTGTGTGCCTTTCATGGGAGTGACACGAAGGTAAACGAGATCACCAGGGACATACACCATGTTCGTGTGCTTTCTGTCATAATTGCTCTTCTGGCGACTTTGAGCAATCTTCAGATTTTCAAGAATGATGTGCACCTTCTCCTCCGCTTGAGTTACAATGTCAGGGCCAAACCATATTCTTTCTCCTGCACCCGACCAACCAATCGGAGTTCTGCATTTGCGGCCATAGAGAGCCTCAAATGGTGCCATCTTCAGACTTTTCTGGAAGCTGTTGTTGTAAGAGAATTCAGCATAAGTAAGACATTCTTCCCACTTCATGCCAAAAGAGATGACGCAAGCACGAAGCATATCCTCCAGAATCTGATTGATCCTTTCAACTTGTCCTCATGATCGAGGGTGGTAAGCTCTTGAAGTTCAACTTTGTTCCCAAAGCATTTTGGAAACTTTCCCAGAACTTGGAAGTGAAGATGCTCCCACGGTCTGAACTGATCTCAAGCGGAACCCCATACAGAGAGACAATTCTGTTGATATAGAGCTCAGCCAACCGAATTGCAGAAATTGTTTCCTTGACGGGGAAGAAGTGAGCCACTTTAGAAAGCCTGTCAATGATAACAAAGATTGCATTGTTGCCCTTCTGCGACCTTGGAAAACCAGTGATGAAGTCCATCTCTACTTTCTCCCATTTCCATTCCGGGGGTTTCAATGGCTGTAGGAGACCGGAAGGTTTCTAATGGACAGCTTTCACTCTGCGGCAGACATCACACTCCGAGACATACTTGGCACAATATCGTTTCAATCCCGGCAACCAATATTGTGTTTTCAAGTCCATGTACATCTTTGTGCTGCCAGGGTGGATAGAAAGAACAGATTCATGCGCCTCCTTGAGAACTTGCTCTCTCAAACCCGGGTAGTTCGGAACAAACATCCGGTGTTCAAAGAAAAGCGTGCCTTGATCATCGACGTGGAAGGACTCATACTTCGGAAGCTGAAGTTTTGAGATGATCTTTTTGGTGTGCGGATCACCACGCTGAAAGGAGCGAACCTTTTCTTCCAAGAGAGGAGTAGCCAGAAGGTTCAGGAGATGCCCTTGTTCCACAATTTCAAGGTTGAATTGATGGAATTCCTCGCACAAGAGAGGTTGTTGTTCTTCCATCATGAGGTTATTGACATAAGCTTTGCGGCTGAGAGCATCGGCCATGACATTAGCTTTGCCCGGAGTGTAGTTGATTGTCAAATCGAAGTCATTGATTGCTTCAATCCACCTCCTCTGCCGAAGGTTGAGATCAGGCTGAGTGAAGATATACTTCAGACTCTTGTGATCAGAAAAGATTTCACAACGGTTGCCTAGCAAGTAATGCCTCCATAGTTTCAAAGCAAAGACAACTGTTGTGAGCTCGAGGTCATGTGTAGGATAGTTGATCTCATGCGTCTTCAACTGTCGAGAGGCATAAGCAACAACTTGTTTTTCTTGCATAAGGACCGCACCCAATCCTTGCAAAGAGGCGTCACAGAATATCTGGAAAGGCTTAGATGTGTCCGGAGGAACCAAGACTGGCGTGGAAGTGAGCTTCTCTTTGATTGTCTCAAAGCTTGCTTGACATGCAGGAGTCCAAAGGTATTTCTTGCCTTTCTTGAGGAGATCGGTAAGAGGCTTCGCTATCTTCGAAAAGTTCTGAACGAAGCGACGGCAATAACTAGCCAAACCAAGGAAACTCCGCACTTCTTTGACATTTACTGGAGGAAGCCATTCAACAATTGTCTTTACAGTTTTCGGGTTGACTGCAATGCCCTTGGCAGAGATGACGTGACCAAGATAGGTTACTTGAGGCAGCCAAAACTCACACTTGGAGAACTTTGCATACAAGCGGTTCTCGCGAAGCTTGTTTAGGACACACCGAAGGTGTTATTCATGCTCTTCCTTTGACTTAGAATAGACTAGGATGTCATCCAGATAGACCACAACGAACTTATCAAGATACTCCATGAAAACCGAGTTCATGAGCCTCGAAAAGGTGGCATGTGCGTTGGTGAGACCGAAGGACATGACCGTGTACTCATACAGGCCATAGCGGGTGGTGAAAGCTGTTTTAGGAACATCTTCCTTGCGAATCTTGATTTGGTGATAACCACTTCTCAAGTCGAGCTTAGAGAATACCACAGCTCCAAATGCGATCAAGAGATCATTAATCCGCGGAAGGGGATATTTATTCTTGATGGTTTTAGCATTGAGAGCCCGATAGTCAACACAAAGTCTATCAGTCATGTCTCGCTTCTTCACAAAGATTGTTGGGCTACCCCAAGAAGAAGTAATGTGTTGAATGAAACACAACTTGTCTTGTTCATCAAGTTGTCGTTTGAGTTCAGCCAACTCAGCAGGACCCATTTTATAAGGCCGCTTGGAGATAGGAGTCGTTCCAGGTTCAAGCTCAATTACAAACTCAACCTCACGATCCGGAGGCATACCTGGCAACTCTTCAGGAAAGACATCTGGGAACTCACAGACCACCGGAACACTCTGAATAGCTTCCATAGCATCATCATTCAGAGCCGCCAAAGAAAAAAGCTGGATAGGTGAGTCGACTTGGAGAATAGACTATATGGCCTTCGTGAATCTTCGAGAAACCGGCGTTCAAAGACAATCAATCACAGCTGCATTTGTCAACCAATCCATGCCCAAGATGACATCAATGTCGAATTGCCCGTAACAATTAAGGACGCCGAGAACGAAGAGCCACCAATCTCAATTTGATTGCCATGGCTGATTTTAGAAGCTGCCATCTTCGCCTCAGGAGAAAGGACCATTAACCGCCGAGGAGAGGATCCAACGCTAACTCATTCTCATTTGCAAACTTGTGAGAAACAAATGAATGCGATGCACCGTAATCAAACAAAACTCGTCAGGACTGAGTTAACGGATAGCATACCCATCACAACTCGGTGCATGCTCATCTTGAGCGGCGTGACACGATTGGCACGAGCATGAGACCCGGCTTGGTGTTGATGTTGAGAGCCCGAGGTGGTGGTGCACGAACCATAGGAGAGCTTGCCAGATCTTGGAGGTGGTGGAGGAAGAGCTTTGTTTTCATCGACAGCCCAGATCGATGCCCAAAGGTCTCCATAAGTGAAACAAGCACCGTGGACGTGGAGCAACGTAGCTGTGGACTCCAGCCTCTCCCGGTAGTGGTCGTTGTAGCCCCTGGGAGCAGCAGTGAGAAAGTTTGTTGGCCTTGCCGCGTAGCTTGCAGGTCTTGGTGGAGCCGGGAGCGACGGTGGGGTCTTAGGAACCCAGACACGACGCTTAGAAGGAGTTGACATAGCTGAAGAGCTTGCTGCCTCGCGGTTGTGTTTCTTTGACTCCTCAAACACTTGCTTACTTGCTTCTTCCTGCAGAGCTGTATGCTGAAGTCCCAGAAAAGACGCCGGCCTTGCATGTGTGATTGCATATTTAATCGATGCATTGAGCCCTTGCTGGAACCTGTTTTGCTTCTTCTTATCATCAGAGATCTCATCGCCACCATAACGAGAAACGTTCATGAAGTTCCTGATGTAGGTATTGACATTGTCATTTCCCTGCTTGAGGTTGAGAAACACTTCCTTCATCCTCTCCATGACAATTTCTGACAGATACTGCTCTTTGAACGCTCCAGTGAACTGTTCCCAAGTAGGCTGAACATCAGTGCGGTTTGCCTTCAGGTAATTCTCCCACCAGAGAGCTGCATCTCCCTTCAGAAGGTGAGTGGCACACTTTACCCATTCTTGCTCAGGAACATCAAGGCCAGTCAAGTCAGCCTTGACATCTCACGCAACCAATCATCGATCAAGTGGTTGATCGAAACATCAAATTGGCGTGGGTTGAACTTCAGGAAGCTTTTGATGTCTCCTCGCTTGGGAGGTGGAGGTAGCGAGCAAACTCATTCCTCAACACTTTCTTCAAAACGCCGGGTTCTGCATTGCTTTGCCAAGGCATTGGCGATGTTTGACAACGCGGACCCTAGTTCGTGTGGAATGTCCTCATCGAGCAGTGGTGGTGCCATCTTGTGATTGATATAAACACAAGTCAAGACTATAATGGATAATAATAATAATCCAAAATAGTACCAAGATGGAATTAACCAAGATTAAAGGATACAATTTACTAAGATGATATTAAAATATCAACAAAGTTCAAAGCACCTAGAAGATATTAAGCATATCGCACGATCGAAAAAGGAGTGTGATACGAATATATCAAAGAAAAATTTCCGCAAATTTCGCATTAAAATACCAATAGATGCAAAATCACTTAACGAATCAAGATTAGTGACTCTACCAATTCAATATACAAAAGCGAATGATAAGAGTAGTGGTATGGTCGCGACTCCATCCCGCACTCAAATCATTACTCCGCACATGAATAAGTAGAACACATATCCTAACCCCTTCTTCTCACGATGAACCTAAAGATTAGTAACTACGGAAACGAACACCCCAAACAAGATAACGTCGGATAACAAAGAGTAAGACAGATCGCGGCGGTATACAACGAATCAGATAGATCGCGTCGGTTTGCAAAAGCCTGTCGGTATGGAATGTACCAACAATTGATAACCAAAAGGCCGATTGTGATAACAACTTGGATGCAATAGATAGACAAGGAATTACACACACACACACACACACAACCTATGGTACTACGGAAACCCAGAACACGTGAATCCTAGTTTGAACTGTTAAGAAGAGGATTGAAAACGTTACACTTCCTTACCAGAAAAGGGTGGGTGGGTGGGTAAGAAGAAAAGTGGAAGCAGTCCTACTCTCGCGTTTTGTTTTTCCCTAGTATACAAAGCTACCAAAATATTAGCTAGACTGACAACAACCATTTGGCTGAGACCCTGAAGGTCGGGATGGCTCTGATACCAATTGTAACTACCTCGGTAAATTACGCTCCTAGTTACAAGCCTGGATGAGCGGAAATGGTTGAAATAGTACGGTGGGGCCCAAATGCCACTCACAGGTAGACCTTTCGGCCGTCCCAACCATTTCCAAACATCGGGACAAGAACGGGCGGTGTAATCGGCAAAGAAGGATCAACTACATACACAAATGAGTATGTATGCAAGCCACCATACAACAAGACATCGAGCCATTCCATCTAAAAGAAATAGAAATATTGCAACGCCATACGGCAAGATCCAAATATCCTAGATAGATATAATAGTTTAGGATAGCTCCTCATACATCAAACATCGAGTATCGTGAAGCGGCAAACAAGATCCGAGTACGGATAATAAGCAAATCGGCATAAGATGCCCCATAAATAAGCACATCCATACAGATCTCACGGATCCCGTTCCTAATCTCTACACCGAATGATCGTTGCCCACATCGTCTGTCTCCTCCACCCAAGATCCATCTTGTGAGTGTACTGCTCATCCGAATCAAATAATTTATCGTGTGAGACCCTAGGGTACTTTTCGGAAGTCTTTATGCCTCTAAAGGGACACAACTGGGTGACGAATTGCAGCAAAAGATAATACCTAGCAATTCTATAGATATCGCTAACCATCCGCCTAACCAAAGATAGACGGATGTCCGTGAATTAATGACAGTTATAATAGTAATATCAACAGATCCATCCTCCTCGCTTACCAACGAGGAAGCGGATTTAACACCCCCATCCGCTGGCTTTTATTAACCATTCCATGAGTGTTGCACTATTTACTAGTCGCCATTTAGTCAAATTAAAAGCGGTACTTTAGTTATACTTGTCTATGATCGAGAAACTTTGCTCCAAGTCGTCCATAACCATGACACGGCTTTGAATGTTTTACCTGCAGGGTGCACAAATAGCAACACACTCGATCAACCTCGGAAAACCAAATCAAAACCCAACAAGGCATTCACGACAAAGCAATCACAGGATTCAAATATTTGGGGCCACCCCATTAAGCTACCCAACGAAGTTAGCCGACGAGACGGACTCAAGGTTTGCGCTGGTCAGTAAATGACCGGGAACCCGAAAATGATCGGGCTTGTCGACACCGTGAAAACACTCCGCTTCCTAAACTGCATGTGCATTACCTCGCACAATTTAAATAAAGCAAGAAAGCATGGCATAAGTACAGATAGTAAATAAAACCTCAAACTAGTTTATGGCCCCAAGAAATAAGAATGAATCAAGCTCGCCTCGGGGTCCCATAATCCTCCCGGATGTGGATAGCGAATATTCAAGGAACAGGAATCAAGTACTCGGGGTCCCACGGACACAAGTGAGCATGAAAACCAAATAGCAGATATTGCTCACGGTGCCACTTTCATTAGTTATACCATTACTACTCGGGTTAAGTTGTTTAGGTACCTCGTTATCCATCGACACTCACATACCCTACACATGTTTCTCGACTCGCATGGCTCAAACAACTCTGTAGTAATGGCTCATGGGATGGAGGAACAAGCTTGGTGGGGTTTAAAAGTAAAGGCTATGCAAGACTTGGGATTCAGTTTAATGCAATCGCGACTCAATGATGCAAGAATAAGATAGAGGCAATAGGTACTATATGTATGCAAGCATGTGGTAGTGCTTGCCCTGGCTCAGCTTGAAGCGAGAGAAGGATCCGGTAGTGCTCGGTTTCTTGATATATCCCCTGCTCAGCGTCTATTCGAAGAAGAACCAAACAAACAAGGGCCAACATAAATAAAGTGCACAAGCATAAGAATAAAATGCGACAAGCAAACAATCATGCCATGATGAATGATGCACAATTTGCATGGCAAAGTAGCATGGCATGGGTGAGGTGTAGATTACAAGAAATAAACATTTTATTGAGTTTTGGTCACATTTCATACCCAAATAAGTTGCTGTAATCTTTATATTTATATGATGCATGGTTCAAAACAGAACATGGAACGCATAAACAGAAAGGTCTCGTCGAGCTAATCATTTTAGACATATCATTTGTTAAATTTGGAGTTATAAATCAAAAGTTATTAATTAATTAAGAAAAGGGCATTTTATTGTAATTTTAATCAACTTGAAATTTAAATTGTGAAAAATAAATTTTGGATGGCATATTTGAATTCCTCACATTTTTCTGATTTGAAAACATATATTATTTGTATTATTTGGATTTGTATTTTAAAAGTTATTTAAATACTGATTTGAATTTGAATTTAAATTAAATTTGAAAAGATTTCAATTAAAACAGAATTACAGAAAAGCTTTTGTTACTCAGCCAGATTCTAGCCATAGACACTGACCAGTGGGGTCAGGGCTGACTCGGACACAGCGCGCGGATAAAAGCTTTTTACACCGCAGCTAACCTAGTCCCTGTGAATGACAGGTGGGGCCACGGCACACGCGGACCCGCACGCCAGTAGGCGAGAGGGGCGCCACGCACGCAGAGGGAGCGCGGGTTACGGTCTGAGAAAGCAGAGGGACCTCTCTGTAAAAAGGCTAGTGCGGCTGACAGTGGGTCCACGAGGTATCTCGGGTTAAGGGATTAAAAAAAAGTTGGGGGTTTTCTTAAAGACTGCCACGGCCCCACTGTTCCTCTTCTCTCTGAATCGCGGACAGGGTCTCGTGCACGGGCGCAGACGCGCGCAGTTGGGGATTCAACACGCGACTGGGCGCAGCAGCGCCGTGACCACCGGGCTAAGCGGGGTAGTTGTTAGGGGGCTGACGGGCCTAGGTAGGTTTCTGCGCGTGGAAGCGGCAGACGCTGGCTGCTGCACCGAGGGTGCTCGACGGAACGTACGCCACGACCAGGAAGCGACGGTGACTGCAAGGATGTCTGGGGGACTCGGGATCTCACCGCGGGTTGATCGGTGTGGTCGGAGGAGCTCGAGGCGGTCGCGATCTGGCGCGGGGCTCGCTGGCCGGAGCTAGGGTTTCGCGGCGGAGCGGCGCTGGTCCTGGTCTTCTGGTCCTTCTCCTCCTCGACGGCGTGTACAGGGCATTGCAGGGGAGCGTCCTCGATCTTCCGACCACCTTGACGCCTGCACGGCTGGTTCGGACGAGGGCGTTGTCAAGCGGCGGTTGGCTTCTTGGTGGTCGGAGAGGAAGAAGGGAGGAGAGGGCAGGCCTGGGCGGATCTGGGGAGGCAAAGGGAGAGGGAGTAGATAAGGACGGAGAGGAGAGGGTGCCGTGGGGAGGTGGTGAAGGAAAAGGTGGCTGGTGCCACCTTTCCTTCCTCCTCCTTCACGTGATTGAGCTGGGGCAGGCAGGAGGTAGGAAGTGGCGGTGGCCGGGGAAGGAAGGAGAGGGTGGTGGGGCTAGGGTGGCGAGAGAGCTAGAGAGAGGGGAGATAAGCTCGGGCTAGGGTTGTAGCTAGGGTTGGGGTAGATGAGAGAGGGAGTAGATGGGTGGGGCCTGCATGGCATAGAGGAAGGGAGAGAGGCCGAGAGAGAGGGTGTGGCATGGTAGATAGGTTTAGGGTTAGGGTAGGGGTGGTGGCTCGGCTAGCTAGAGAGAGGGGAGATGGACTTAGGGTTTAGAGATAGAAAAAGAGAGAGGGTGAGAGATTAGGGTTTAGAAGAACTAGGCTAGGAGAGAAAGAGAGAAGAAAAGAATAAGCCTCATATGATCAAGCATAAGAGTTTTATTTTGAAGAAAAGATATGGTTGAGATAATGGGGTGATGGAATGGATGGAGATGGGGGTAGGGTTTTTAGATGCTTGCATGCATCGAGCAAGATCAAGCATGAAGAGGGGTAGAGAGAGATATGGGGGATGATCCACTCAAAGATTCAAATAAAAACAAAGGAGGACCAAAGTTTGAGAAGGTTGCATGGCCCATGCATAAGCATTAAATGCCACATTGCTAATTGTGAAAACAACTAGAAATACACATGGGCATTTATATCATGCATGCACTCAAATTTGAATACTACCATGCAATATGGAAAATATTGATCCTATGCACATATATGGAGCTATATGACCATACTAGTGTGTGTTTCTCCACTAGATCATCACATGGCCAAATTATAGCTTCATGCATGTACACATATAGGATAGTTCCCACATGGAAGCTAGTAGAGGCAAAACTGCAACATAGCATGCAAAGGTGGCTCCACATATCAATAATGTGAACACAACATGATGCTAATATGAGAGCCTGTGGAAATAGAATTTGGATCCATCCCAACCCACATGAGCTAGAGGTAAAACCCAATAAAGTGCAAAGCTCATATTTAGTTGGATGGTGGAATTATAAGGTGGTGACAGAGAAAGGTGATGGAGTAGAATAAAAGATATGCCCCCAACTCAACTTGGGCATTTAAACAATTTATCAAGATCCAAATACAATATCAAGAGACAGATACAATTAACAATGCATATGAGAGAAGAACCAAACCAAAATGGGTTTTATATGATGCTCAAATGCAATGTGGCATGATGATGCAACAATTATATATATGAAGTAGCCATTATATTACTAGACCAAGTAGCATTACAGTTGTTAGACAAATGGGATGCTACATCTTTCCTTCCATATATCCATGCCATGAATTTATGAGAGCTGCGGGGATCCTCCAAGATTTCCAAACTATGGTTACAAATGCATGGGTGGAACACTTTGTTGAAGGTGAACCATTCCAATATGTTAAGCTAACCATGGATGTTTTGCAAGACTTCCGGTTCACCTGGTCTACTTCTAATCCCATGGTCCATTACAAAATATATAATATACCTGTCGACCTGCCTTTTGCTGATTTCTGTGCAGCAATTAGAGTACCTCAGTGGGGATCTTGTGAGAAGATCAAGGAGAGGCCCAAGTCACTTATGTATTTATATGTTGAGATTTGCCAAGGTTTCGACTTCTCAAAGGAAAGTGGTAAAATTCGTAACATTTAGCCCCCAGCTATTAGATACTTTGCCTATTTCATTACCAAGTGTGTTCTTGCTAGGAAGATTGCTAGAAAGTTGTCTTCTTTTGATCTAAATAGGAATAGGTCTTATAGTTTGGGTGCACTGATAGCTCACCGTCTCACCACCAACCGCGAGAAGGGTGGAATCTGTGGAGGTATCATTGCTTCTAGGTTGCTAGCTTTCCATGGTTTAGAGCCTCATTATTCAGATGTTCAGTTCCCCATAGAGAGGCTTGATATTGAATCCATGATTCAGCATGGTTTTGTTTCCATGGGGGCTAATGTGAGAAGTTTACCATATGAATTATCTTTTGCCCGGCAAGGTCGGGGAAAGGGTAGGACTGAGAAAATAGTTTATTTGCCTGCACCTGCTTTGTTTAACTTTGATAACAGGCAAGGATGGTTGCTTATGGAGGAGGAGGTTGACACATATGTGGGGGAACTCTCCCAGCAAGAGGGGAATGTTGAAGAGGATGCCGAAGACAATTCGGTTCAGCCCTCCAACTTGGGAGAGTCTTCATACCAGCAGCCCTCATTTGATTGGGGCGCGTCTTCTTCTTCATCGCAAGCGCCTGACTATGATCATTCCTTTGATGACCCACCAGCATGGGGTTACTACCCGCGCTATTGAGCCCCACTTAGGCCAAAAGCCCTAAGCTTGGGGGGGAGGTATACCGATGTCACACTCATTTATATATCATGTTTGGTCGGTTCTTTGTATATCCATTGTTTCGCTTTGTTTTTGGTTCTTGTTGCTTCTTTCTCAAAAACACAAAAATACCAAAAATATTTTCGTTGTTTATCTTGGTTTGTTTCTTTGC
Source organism: Avena longiglumis (assembly GCA_030063025.1). Lineage (NCBI taxonomy): Eukaryota > Viridiplantae > Streptophyta > Magnoliopsida > Poales > Poaceae > Avena > Avena longiglumis. Next base: position 84,945,558 of record CP125977.1, on the reverse strand, counting down.
TTTGGTTTGCCTTAAAAGAAAAATCCAAAAAGATTTTGCCTTGCTTGGTTTGTTTTTGCTTTGCTTGTTTTTGCTTTGTTGGCTTCTTGAAAAAATTGAAAACACCAAAGATATGTGTTCTTCTTCTTTGGTTTTGTGAGTTCTTTGCAGGGTTCAGCCATCCTTAGTGGATTTTGGTTTCATCTTAATTATTTAAGTCACATAAGTTAAGGGCAATAATGAATATTAAGACAACTCGAGGTGTGGTAAGAGGCTGGTAACAAACTCTATTTGTTTCATTTTTGTACATATACTCATCATTGTGAGCATGCTTAGACTGTTTGTGTAAGGTGTATTTCATTATGGATTCTTAGTAGTTATTGCTTGTCTATGATTAGCTCCAGCTTGCTAATAGTTTGTAGCATGTCATATGAATGTTTACTTGCATTGTTTTATTCATACTTTGGTATGAAATTGTGGTATCCTCCTCTGACTGTTCATATGAATCGACTTGGCACATGCTCACGCATGCATATGACTTATCAATAGTCAGTAAGCCTCGATGATTTATTTTGCCTCAGAGTTCTTGTATCACTTTCATGCCATAATTAGTCTTATTTTGTTGCAAGCATGATTATGATAGCTATCGCTCTCTCGTTTGTCGCTCCCTCTCTATTGTTATCCTTCACTTGCACCGAGTATGTGCTCTACATGTGCTTCCAACTCCTCAAAACCAATGTTACCAGCTGTGTCCACCATACCTACCTATTAGCACCATTTGCTACTTTAGTGCATATTTTATATATGACGTGTTTCCTTCCAAAATAAAATGTTTGTCTGTTTTGATAAAGTTAGTTAGTAAATCTCTCACGAACTTGATGGCACACTTTGTTCCTTCCACTTAATAATCTTGAACCATTGTGACTAGTCCATGAAACTTATATGCTTGCTAATTATATGCTGGGAGTCAGCAGAACTGTGCTGTCACGAGGAACGCTTTCAACACCTTTTGGATATCCTATCCACTTGATACTTTGCTCTTTTGTTTACGGATGTCTATGATGTGAAATAAAAGGGGAGGTTGTTGAAAGAACATTTTATAACCCCTAGTGTTTTGTGTGTTAGATAACAATATCAAGGATTATTTAATGTGTGTTGAAGTGTTGCAGCTCTCTCTAGGGATCAAAGGAAAAGGATTTTGTAGTTGGGGGCGGATAATCCGCCCCCACGAGGGGCGGATAACGCCCCTCCCTCTTCCCAAATAGGCGCAAGCCCCAGAAGGTGGGCTGAGTTTCGACCGGATTTTCCAGCCCTGCCGGATAATCCGCCCCTCAGGGGGGCCGGATAATCTGCCCCTCCTGCTCACACCCAAGGCGCAAGCCCCAGAGAGGGGGCGGAGTTTTGGCCGGACTTTCCAGCGTGGCCGGATAATTCGCCCTAGGAGGGGGACGGATTATCCCCCCCCCCCCAGATCTTCATCAAGTTGCGCAGGCGCCAGCCCTAGAGAGGGGGCGGACTTTCTCCCGGAATATCCGCCCTTGGGGCGGAGTTTTCCCAGGGGGCGGATAATCCGCCCCAAAGTTGTTCAACGGCCAGATCTGGGCAGGGGGTATTTAAGCCAGCCTTCCCCCTCCTGCCAGATCTCTTGGTTCATTCGAAAAAGTCAAGATATGATCTGCAACCTTCATCCAAGAGAGCTCCACCTAGATCCACCCAAAGGCCCCGTCCATTGGGGAATCAAAGGAGGAGAACTCGATCTTCATCATCAGCAATCAAGCGCTTCATCTCCTCTCCATTCATTTGGAGAATCACCGATCTAGTATTTCTTGCAAATACCTATATCCTTGTTTTGTTTATATTGATAAACCTTGTTCTTGTGACAGCTTGTTGTCACCTCGGGAGCCCCCAATTCAGTTGTGGGTGTGTGCCTTGGTAGTGTTGTAAAAGGCACCGGTTCCCGCCTCGAAGGGTTCCAATAGTGGAGAAGGTGGATCATGCCTCTCGTGGCGAGATCCATCGGAGAATAGGGTGAGGACTATTGTGGCGTGGTGGTCTTAGAACCGCCCACCCCTCCAACGCAGATGTACTTCCCTTAACAAGGAAGGAACTGCGGTAAAACAAATCCCTGTGTCTCCGCGTGCTCCACTATGGTTCCTTCGCTCCTCTCTTTACGTGCTTAGTAGCTAGGGTTGCATATAGGGAAATTCGCATAGTTACATATCTAGAGAATTTACTTTGTGTCAAGCCTAAAATTGAAAAGGTACTAAAAATTGGTTAGCACCTATTCACCCCCCCCCTCTAGGTGCCCATCTGATCCATTTCATTTGGTATCAGAGCCCCGGCTCTTATTTCGGGTTTAACCGCCTAAGAGAAGTATGGGTTCCAAGGTATATGGGAGTGATGCTCCGGATGTAGTCACCATGAACGATCTCAAGACGTTGGAAACAACCTTGGTGAGTTCAATGGAGGCTAAGATGGAAGAGATGCGTCTCTCCACATCCACAACATCACCTCCATCTAACTCTGAGGCTACCACTCCGCAATCCAAGGAAACGAGTAAAACGGATTCCAAAGAGAACGAAGTGGTTGGTGATGACACTAGCAAGAGCTCCTCCTCCAAAAAGGATAGTGGTAAGGATGGATACAATGAGGTTTCTCATGTGTATTCTCCTGATCCACCAATCCCTCACCCACATATACATAATAGGGGTGATCCACCCAAGCTTCCAGCATCTACTTTTTCTCAATGGCAATTTTTGATGAAGTCTCATGTGTGCATTTCCTCCATTGACTTGTGGAAAATCATCGAAAATGACCTGTATGTGGTGGAATTTTCCGGGAAAACCACTTCGGGTCCGATGTGTCTATTCGGAAAGGCCGACATGGGTTGGTTATGGCATCGCCGTTTAGCCCATGTCAACATGAGAAATTTGCAAAGTCTCCACAAGGGTGGCCACATCCTTGGACTAAAAGACAATGTCTCCTTTGCCAAAGATCGTGTTTGCAGGGCTTGTGTTGAAGGAAAAATGCATGACTCTCCCCACAATAGGAAGACTATTGTGTCTTCAAAGAGGATCTTGGAATTACTTCATGTGGATTTATTTGGTCCTCCTTCTCATGCAAGTATTGGTGGGAAGAAATATTGTTTGGTCATTGTCGATTATTACTCAAGATATACATGGGTCTATTTCTTCAAGATAAAGAGTGAGACTCAACAAACAGTCATTGACTTTGCCAATTAATTTCAACGTCAACACAATGTTCCTATCTTGGCAATAAGAAGTGACAACGGCTTCGAATTCAAGAACTACACTTTGAATGAGTTTCTAAGCGAAGAGGGGATTAGACATCAATATTTCGTTGTGTACACCCCTCAACAAAATGGTGTAGCCGAGAGGAAGAACCGGACCTTGATGGATATGGCAAGATCAATGTTGGCTGAATTCAAGTCTCCTTACAATTTTTGGGCTGAAGCCATATCCACTGCTTGTCACTCATCAAACCGGCTCTACCTCCAAAATATTTTGTACAAGACTCCATATGAAATACTTACCGGTAACAAGCCCAACATATCATACTTCAGGGTATTCGGGTGTAAGCGTTTCTTTCTTATTAAAGGTGTCCACTTGTCTAAATTTGAGTCCAAGGCTTTAGAAGGTATTTTTGTTGGTTACGGTGCCGAATCCCACACTTATAGAGTCTACAACAAGCTCACTGGGATTGTTGTAGAATCTTGTAGTGTGGAGTTCGATGAAAATAACAACTCCTTTGTAGGGCAAGTTGATGTTTGTGATGCAGATGTTGAAATACCCCAAGATGTCATATCAAGAATGGGCGTGGGATTTTTCCGCCCCATTGAGGAACCCCTTGTGGTGGATTGGGAAGGATAATGCTCCACTCAAGTGGATCCCTCATCTACACAAGATCAACATGCTCCTACTGTTGGAGAAAATTTTGCACCGACTCCACAACCCTCTGAAGATCATCAGTATCCTAGACGAAATGATAGTCCCAGGCCGGACTATCCGCCCCTGGCACTCCAACTTGTTCCAGGGGATCCGAAAAAGAAGACAACAGCCCAGAAGTTCCCAGGCCGTATTCTCCGGCGCCCGAGGGCGGATTATCCGGCTCTGGATCTCCCAGTTCTATCAGGCATCCTCAGGAAGAAGAAACTGGTGCCTCATCTCCCAGGCCGGATAGTCCAGGCCCACCAAGGGGTGGATTATCCGGCCTTGAAGAACAAATTTTGCAGCAAGCTCCTGTCGTTAACTCAGATTAAGATCAAGGGAAAGGCAGTGGTCAAGACAAGGATACAAATACTGAATCAACTCCTTCTAGAAACAATAAAGACATTGAGGCTCGTTGCAAGGCTCGTGCTGATCGGAATCTTGAACTAAGGGGTTACACTCTTGACAAGGTTGTTGGTGATCTACGAAGAAGGGTGTCTACTAGAAGAGAACTTGCAAGCTTCTGTGATCATCAAACTCACATTTCCATGGTTGAACCGAAGAAAGTCTTTAATGCTCTTGAAGATCCCTATTGGGTTGTTGCAATTCATGAAGAATTAAATAACTTCGAACGCAACAAAGTTTGGAAGCTCATAGAGAAACCCAAGGATTGCCGCAATGTTATGGGCACCAAGTGGATCTTCAAGAACAAACAAGATGAAAATGGCATTGCTGTGAGGAATAAAGCAAGACTAGTGGCTCAAGGATTCTCTCAAGTGGAAGGAATTGATTTTGGCGAGACTTATGCTCCTATGGCTCGTCTTGAGTCCATCCGTATCCTTCTTGCATATGCAGCCCATCATAACTTTAAATTACAGCAAATGGATGTTAAGAGTGCGTTTCTTAATGGTCCTCTACATGATTTAGTATACGTTAAGCAGCCCCCGGGTTTTGAGGACCCCAAATTTCCGAACCATGTCTACAAACTCGATAAGGCGCTCTATGGCCTTAAACAAGCCCCACGTGCATGGTATGATCACCTTAAAGAGCTTTTGTTAGACCGTGGATTTGAAGTTGGGAAAATCGACCCCACTCTTTTTACTAAGAAGGTTAATGGGGAGCTTTTTGTATGCCAACTTTATGTGGATGACATTATTTTTGGCTCTACTAACCAAGATTGTAACGATGAATTTTCAAAGCTTATGACTGACAGGTTTGAGATGTCAATGATGGGTGAGTTGAGGTTCTTTCTTGGATTTGAGATCAAACAACTTAGAGAGGGAACCTTTATTAATCAAGATAAGTACATCCAAGACATGCTCAAAAGGTTCAAGATGACAGATCTCAATGGCGTTGCTACTCCAATGCAAACAAAGTGTCATCTTGAGCTCAATCCCAAGGGTAAAGACGTGGACCAAAAGGTATACTGATCCATGATCGGCTCTCTCCTTTACCTTTGCGCATCTAGGCCCGATATCGTGTTAAGTGTAGGAGTGTGTGCAAGGTACCAAGCCGCTCCTAAAGAAAGCCACTTAGTGGCGGTCAAACGAATCTTTAGATATTTGGTTCATTCCCCGAATTTTGGGTTATGGTATCCCAAGGGTTCAAGTTTCTCTCTATGTGGTTACACTGATTCAGATTGGGCTAACCCTCCCCCCATAATGCCGAAAGCAAGAAAAATCATTTCCCTTAATATCATTTTGTGATATGTGGGTCATCGATGAGCATTGGTTTTGAACTCAAGATACATCTTCGCGGTGTCATGCCATGCGCTCCAAGATGGTGGCTTCGGCCACCGCCCTCTTCCTTGAGAAGATTTGGTTTCTAATGGCTCTCTTTGGATTTTCTTGCATATTTCTTGTTCTTATGGAAAACACACTCAACTTTGGTTTTTGTTTGATTTGATTCTTGCAAATTTGAGTGTGTAGTACCATCTCAGTTTGTTGCTCTAAACCCAAGCCTTATTTCCCTCCTTGAACCATATATTCTTGCACACAAGTCCTCTATACACCAGCAAGGGGTTTTGCAAGGTTGCTCCGGCCTGATTCTGTACTTAATAGAAATTTCAGAGGGAGGGGCGGACTGGATGGAGTTCACAAGCCCAAGAAAATCTACAAGGCTCAGAAGACCCATCACCCTTACACTTCCCCTGAGTCCTTCATGTGTGATGCACGTGATAGTGGTCGTCGTTCCGCGGTGTCCCCAATGGCACGCGAGGTTAAGCAGCTCACTTGGTTCTAGCGGCACATCCTTTGCATGGGAATTGACACACACAAGGGCCAATATGAGGCGTACCACAGGGATCATGAGAGGGATCACACTCAGCAGCTTATTCTTCACCATGTCTCAGGTGCCACTGGCCATCCACCTCCTCCCACTGCTCTGGAACCGTATGCTCAGTGGAACACTTCAGGGATCAACTACGGCGAGCTCCAAAGTTGCCTGTTTCCTCCACATCTGAGGGCACCCACTCCTCCAGGTTGTGGCATCCCGCAAAACCACTACTAGAAAATCGCGTTGAATTTGTGCATTGCATCGTCATCATCATGCATTGTTTGCCAAACTGTTTTCGCAAGCCCGTTTTGTTTTATAAAACGCCCCGTCTTTTATTCAAACGCAAAACCGGTCCCCGAATATTTTGTTTTGGCCGCTATCGGTTTGCGACGCCCGTTTAAATCAAATAAAGTATTTATTTATTTTAGTAAGGGCGGCCAACCCAACCCGAACGACCGCCCAGATTTTCTAAACGGTCCACCTACCGCCTTCTAATCCTAAACCCACCTAAAACTCTACCCAACCCATCCCTCCACCTCACCCCACCCAATGATCCTGCCACCTCGGCTTCCTCTCCCCTCTACCAATCCGGTCCGCACGTCACCTTGGCCTCTCCACCTCTCTCCTCCACCACACAACTCCCCACCAGCCTAACGCGACGCACACACACGCCCAACCCCCCTGCCCGTGGTCCCCGCCCCTGGCCCCACTACCAACCGACCCCCAGACCAACCTTCCTCAGCCCGGTCCCACGGGGACCCACTGCCCACCTACCGCCTCCCCCAGCCTTCTTCCCAGCTCTCACAGCCTGGCGCCCATAAGCACCACCCGTCGCGAGTCCTCCTCTCCCCAACCGCGCCAAGATGTGGCAGCCGCGCTTTTCCTCCTGGCGTCGCTCACCGCCACCGCCGCCGTGCGCCGCCTCAAGGCCATGCCGGGCAGCCGCGCGACCCAGGCGCCCCCTCTCCAGCTCGCGCCGCGCTCTCCGGCCAACTCGCCCCTCCGCCCCCGGCCGCCTCTCCTCACTCGCCTCCGGCCGGGCGTCGATGGGCTCCGCCGCGCTGCCTCGCCTTCCCTCGCAAGCCTCGTCGCCCTGGCTCTTGCCTGCAGCGCCGCCGCCGCGAGGCTTCGAGCTCCGCCCGACCCGTCCGTCTCCGCCGCCGCTGCCGGCGGCTCAGCTCGGCCGAGCCGCGGCCCGCTCTGCCTCCGTCGCGCCTCTCCACCGCGTCCCCCAACCTCCGGCCGGCCCACGTCGTCGTCAACCCCTCCTCTCAAGCTCGGCCCGGGCTCGCCCTCCGCCCCACCTCGTCGTCCGGCCGCCTCCCGCGCCAACCACCGGCACCCCTGGACCCGTGGATCCCGTTCCCCCAAGCGCCACGCGGACCCCACTCAGGCCTGCTCCGTACTGCTGCGTCGTCGAGCCTGCCACCGTCTCTCCATCGTCCGGTCAACACCGCCTTGGCCTCCCTGCAGTGTGCGTGCCAAGCCGACCACGAGGGCCCCGTGCACCTACACCTGCCAGAAGGCCCTCGTTGGAGGAGATTTTGTGCAGCTCCAACTGTCCTAGTGTCTGTGTGTTGTTGAAGATTTGCTGAGTACAAGCCGGAGACCGCAACTACTCGAGGGATTTATCGACAAGATCTTAAATGCATCGTGATGTTCGGGAACGCCATGTTCTTCCTCCCAAACCCGATGACCGCCATGATCTTCGCCCGGACGCGAAACCCGACCCGAACCCGAGACCACAAGATCGCCACGAGGGCGACAAGTTCTTCTTCCTCGCCAAGACCGCCTCGATGGCGCGGGCCCGAAGACCTCGCAACGGCAAGACCGACCCGTGGGACCCGCAAGACCTTCGCGATGACGAACGGCACCGACCCGGAAGAAGCCGATGCACCCCGACACCGACCCAAGTTCTGCTCCCCGGACATCGAGACCCTGAGCGACAAGTGCTTCGACCCGAATGAGAGGACCGACAACATGGCCGACCATCGCGAAACCGACAAGAACGACCCCGTCGAACCCTGAACCCCTGAGTCCGGCCCCGACCCCGAACCCCGGAACCCCAAGATCGTCGAAACCCTAAAGTGTGACCCTTATCCGAGAACCCTATTTTAAAACATAATAACAACTTGTTGCATATTGAATTGCCATCCTTGCATGCATATCTGTGGTTTGGGGGCCTTATGCCGATTCACCTAATAATTAAATATGGGGCCCATATGCGGGCAAATCTAGCCTTATATTGGCCTCATTTACACTTGTGTAGCGAACCGGTGTCTTATCTTGCCTTGCTCAAATAACATTTAATATGCGGGGTAGCTAAATAACTTGAACCACCAATTAATGTCGGGACCCCGGTTCCGCTTAATCTTGACCCCACTGCATCGCATCTTTGCCATGTCATTCATCATACATGCATCATGCCGTTCTTCTGCCGTTGTATTAAATATTGCACCCGGTGTTTCTTCTAGTGTTTTGGTTCTTCGCGGATAAGGCCGTTGAGTTGATGTGAGCTTCGCCCCGATCTTCGGGGAAAACCTTCGACAATGTTTCAGGCGAGCATCTCCCTCTTTCTACCTATCTTACTTTTATAGTATTTACTTCCCTCCTGTTGATCTATTGCTATCCGTGTTGCGATGCTTTAGTTTCCGTACCCGTGATCTACCGTGCAGCCCTATATTGCCTTGGACACATCCTATTACCTGTTGTTTGGTAGCTAGTTGGACTTGCGCGTCGTAGTCGCTTGCTCAAGTGCTGATGTGTGTTGTCAAATGCCACAGTTGTTGATGTATTGCCGCATGTTGATGTTGGAGATGATTCTAGTTTTACTTATCGCCACTTTAATTTCTGTTTAACAACTAAAATTGAAATAAGCAGAGGCATCGGTGGGTGATAGATAATATTTGGTTTCCGAACGCCCACTTGTGTCCCGTAAGACCCCGAGTACTTGATTCTTGTTCCTTGATTTATCGCGCTATCCACATCCGGGAGGTATATGGGACCCCCTGAGCCAGAGCTTGATTCAGTCTTATTTCTTGGGGCCACAAACTAGTTTGAGGTGTTTTTACTATCCTGTACTTATGCCATGCTACTTTCTGTATTTAAATTGTGCGAGGAGCACATTTGTCTTTAGGATCATGGCCCGATTCCGGTGTCGACAAGCCCAGCCACACTTTCGGGTTCCCGATCGTTCACGACCGTCCCCATAACCTTGAGGCCGTCTCGAGCTTGCTTACTCCGTTCGGATTCTACTTAAGGGTGGCCCCGAAATATTTCTGAATCCTGTGATTGTTCCCGTGAAAGCCTCGTTGGGTTTTGATTTGGTTTTTCCGAGGTTGATCGGCGTGTGTTGCTATTGGTGCACCCGGGTAAAACTTTCGAAAGCCGTGTCATGGATATGGACGACTTGGAGCAGCTTGATCATAGACAAGCATAACTAAAGTTTATTGCTATAAATTTGACTTATAATGACTAGTAATTAGCTTCACTATAATGGAATGGCTAAATAATACGCCCACAATTGCTTGTTTGGAGTGTCGCTTACCATTGTACTGACTAGTAAGTATTGCAACTTCAACGACATGGCTGAATAAAAGTACCAACAACTGCTTTGGGTTTTGGGTTTATCTCATGCTATCAGATTCGATTAGTAATTGTTGCAACTACAACGGAATGATTAAATAAAAGTGCCCACTGCTTACTTTATCAGGACGATTATCTAAATCTGACTAGTAAAGTGCCACCACTATAACTGAATCAGTAAAACTGCCAACCGTGTGAGTTCCTCGGTTGACTTCCTCGTCTGGTCTCGAGGGGGAAACACCAGGATGGGTTTGTCTGGTGTTAGCTTCAGGTTGGATCCGCATAGGTCTTTCTTACCCCCCTCTGATTTCCGCCAATTGTATCGAGTCTCTATAGGTTGTTTAGTGCATGCTGCCGCTGCCGCTCAGCCCACCATACCTATGTAGGCGAGGACCGCCGAATTCTAGCCTCGCCGTGTACTGGCCTCAGTACTGACGCTCCTTCTTTGTTTTCTGCTTTGCCCTTTGTCGGCACCCCTTTTGTTTAAGCAGGTTTTGGGATCGACGTCGTTAGCAGGGTTACCCTTCCGGCTTGGCCTGGGCAGGGTTATGGACGCCATTGGTATTCTTCAGGGCTCTTATCCCCATTTGCATCTTGTCCTTAGTCGGACGCTCGATCATTTTCAAGGTGATTTGGATCTTTGTATAATATATCTGTATTCTTGACTCTTTGAGTTGTCTTTGTATATATATATCTGCATGGGTCCCATCGAGGACTATTGTGTAATGTTATTACTTGCTTTCCACCGCACGAAAGTGCTGGTGGGCACCTTTGAATCGTTTCTATGCGGGTTTGGTAATTTTTTCAAACTTGCATAGGTCCGATTCGAGGGTGTTACTGAGTGGTATCGAGCTCGGCGGTTGCGATACCCCACAAGTCCAGCCTGTAGGATAACCTAGCTAACGGCCGAAGTAGAGTGTCAAAACTATTTTGCAAAATCGGTTGGATAGTTCTGGTTAGGTCTGATTTTACTCCTTACCCCTCTGCTATTCTCCTCTTATCTCTACGTGTTTTGAATCTGCCCTCTTCTCTCTCTTCGAGTCCAGGAATTCTCGTGGTTGGGTTTCCGTCGTACCTGCAGGGCTTCGCTTTCTCCCTTTTGTAACGGAGGTGCTACGAACATCAATCTGCAGCTGGACTGTTGTGCCTTCATCCGATCTTTTGATCTTGAGCTCTTTATCCATATGTGTTCCTTGCCGGATGTCAGTGTCGTTGAAAGACATATGAGAAGGACGGGCTTTGGTGAAGTTGGAGTCGACCTTGAGCATGTGTTGCTCATGCCAATGGAACCATCGCGAAACCTAATCAGTGTGTCTTTCATACGAATTCTGCTGGCAACACCCCTTGTTTCCGAACCTCGCTTGTCGAGATCTTCAGTCTAATTCCGAGAGTTGGTTGCTTAATCCGCCTATTCGTGTGCAGAGTAATGGTTTGAGTGCGGGATGGAGTAGCTACCCTACCGCTGCTCTTATCATTCGCTCTTGTATATTGAATCAGTGGATCCAGCAATTTTACTCCGTCCACGGAAGTTAGGGGTGGCTTTATTGCGATACCTCTACCTTCGACCTTTTGTTCCCGGAGTGTTCTCTCGACGATCAGGAGCAACGAACCTTTGTTGGTGGTGTCGCCGTTTTCCCAGATGAAGAAGGAACCCTCGTTAGTGGTGTCGCGAGAATCTACATGGAGCGAGAAGACGCCGACCGCCGATCTTCTTCCCGTTACCATGAGGCGGATCTCGAGGGCGAGATCCATCGTTAGTGGTGTCGAATTGTGGCATCCCGCAAAACCACTACTAGAAAATCGCGTTGAATTTGTGCATTGCATCGTCATCATCATGCATTGTTTGCCAAACTGTTTTCGCAAGCCCGTTTTGTTTTATAAAACGCCCCGTCTTTTATTCAAACGCAAAAACCGGGTCCCCGGAATATTTTGTTTTGGCCGCTATCGGTTTGCAGACGGCCCGTTTAAATCAAATAAAGTATTTATTTATTTTAGTAGGGGCAGTCGAACGGGCCAACCCGACCCGAACGACCGCCCAGATTTTTCTAAGGTCCACCTACCGCCTTCTAATCCTAAACCCACCTAAAACTCTACCCAACCCATCCCTCCACCTCACCCCACCCAATGATCTGCTGCCACCACTTCCCTCTCCCCTCTACCAATCCGGCCGCCACGTCACCTTGGCCTCTCCACCTCTCTCCTCCACCACAACTCCCCACCAAGACCAACGACGCACGCACACGCTGGCAACCCCCCCCACGCTGCCGCGTGGTCCCTGTCCTGGGCCCCACAACCGACCCCCCAGACCAACCTTCCCAGCCCCGATCCCACGGACCCACCGCGCCCACCTCGCCTCCCCACGCGCCTGTGCTTCTTCCCCAGCGCTCTCCCTCACAGCCGCCCAAGCACCACCCCCGCGAGTCCTCCTCTCCCCAGCCGCCCGCCCTTCCCTGGCGCGTCGCTCACACCACCGCCGCCTGCGCCGCTCACGCCAGGCCAGCAGCCATGAGCCCAGGCGTCGATGGGCTCCCCGCCGCCTGCGCCTCGTCGCCTCTCTCCTTCCCCTCGCAAGCCTCGTCGCCCAGCCCTTGCCTGCGCCGCCGCCTGCGGGGCTTCGAGCTCGCCCGACCCGTCCGTCTCGTCGCCCGCTGGCCAGCCCAGCAGCTCGGCCGAGGCCGGCCCGCCTCTGCCTCCGTCGCGCCTCTCCACCGCTGCGTCCCCGAACCTCCGGCGGCCCGTCGTCGTCGACCTCCCCTCAAGCTCGGCCGGGCTCGCCCTCCGCCCACCTCGTCGTCCGCCGCCTCCGCGCCAACCACGGCACCCCACGGACCCGTGGATCCCGTTCCCCCAGGCGCCACCGCGGACCCACACTGGGCCTGCTCGTACCTGCTGCGTCGTCTGAGCCTGCCACCGTCTCTCCATCATCCGTCAACACCGCCTTGGCCTCCCTGCGTGTGCGTGCCAAGCACGACCACGAGGCCCGTGCACCTACACGCGGAAGGCCCTCGTTGGAGGAGATTTTGTGCAGCTCAACTGTCCTAGTGTCGTGTGTTGTTGAAGATTTCTGAGTACAAGCGGAGACCGCAACTACTCGAGGATTTATCGACAAGATCTTCGTCCGTCGTGATGTTCAGGAACGCCATGTTCTTCCTCCCAAACCCGATGACCGCCATGATCTTCGCCCGGACGCGAAACCCGACCCCGAACCGAGACCACAAGATCGCCACGAGGGCGACAAGTTCTTCTTCCCTCGCCAAGACCGCCTCGATGGCGCGGGCCCGACAAGACCCTAGCAGCAAGACCGACCCGTGGGACCGGCAAGACCTTCGCGATGGCGAGCGGCACCGACCCGGAAGAAGCCGATGCGCCCCGACACCGACCCAAGTTCTGCTCCCCGGACGCCGAGACCACAGCGACAAGTGCTTGACCGAACGAGAGGACCGACAACATGGCCGACCATCGCGAAACCGACAAGAACGACCCCGTCGAACCCTGAACCCCTGAGTCCGGCCCCGACCCCGAACCCCGGAACCCCAAGATCGTCGAAACCCTAAAGTGTGACCCTTATCCGAGAACCCTATTTTAAAACATAATAACAACTTGTTGCATATTGAATTGCCATCCTTGCATGCATATCTGTGGTTTGGGGGCCTTATGCCGATTCACCTAATAATTAAATATGGGGCCCATATGCGGGCAAATCTAGCCTTATATTGGCCTCATTTACACTTGTGTAGCGAACCAGTGTCTTATCTTGCCTTGCTCAAACAACATTTAATATGCGGGGTAGCTAAATAACTTGAACCACCAATTAATGTCGGGGCCCCGGTTCCGCGTAATCTTGACCCCACTGCATCGCATCTTTGCCATGTCATTCATCATACATGCATCATGCCGTTCTTCTGCCGTTGTATTAAATATTGCACCCGGTGTTTCTTCTAGTGTTTTGGTTCTTCGCGGATAAGGCCGTTGAGTTGATGTGAGCTTCGCCCCGATCTTCGGGGAAAACCTTCGACAATGTTTCAGGCGAGCATCTCCCTCTTTCTACCTATCTTACTTTTATAGTATTTACTTCCCTCCTGTTGATCTATTGCTATCCGTGTTGCGATGCTTTAGTTTCCGTACCCGTGATCTACCGTGCAGCCCTATATTGCCTTGGACACATCCTATTATTACATTGTTTGGTAGCTAGTTGGACTTGCGGCGTCGTAGTCGCTTGCTCAAATCTTGATGTGTGTTGTCAAATGCCACAGTTGTTGATGTATTGCCGCATGTTGATGTTGGAGATGATTCTAGTTTTACTTATCGCCACTTTCATTTCTGTTTAACAACTAAAATTGAAATAAGCAGAGGCATCGGTGGGTGATAGATAATATTTGGTTTCGAGCCCACTTGTGTCCGTAAGACCCCGAGTACTTGATTCCTGTTCCTTGATTTATCGCTATCCACATCCGGAGGTATATGGGACCCCGAGCGAGCTTGATTCAGTCTTATTTCTTGGGGCCACAAACTAGTTTGAGGTGTTTTTACTATCTGTACTTATGCCATGCTACTTTCGTATTTAAATTGTGCGAGGAGCACCTTTGTCTTGTTAGGATCATGGCCCGATTCATGATGTCGACAAGCCACACTTTGGGTTCCCGATCGTTCTGACCGTTCCCATAACCTTGAGGCCGTCTCGAGCTTGCTTACTGTTCGGATTCTACTTAAGGGTGGCCCCCAAAATTTCTGAATCCTGTGATTGTTCGGTCGTGAAAGCCTCGTTGGGTTTTGATTTGGTTTTCGAGGTTGATCGGCGTGTGTTGCTATTGGTGCACCCGACCGGTAAAACTTTCAAAGCCGTGTCCGCGGATATGGACGACTTGGAGCACAGTTTCTTGATCATAGACAAGCATAACTAAAGTTTATTGCTATAAATTTGACTTATAATGACTAGTAATTAGCTTCACTATAATGGAATGGCTAAATAATACTGCCCACAATTGCTTGTTTGGAGTGTCGCGACCATTGTACTGACTAGTAAGTATTGCAACTTCTAGCGACATGGCTGAATAAAAGTACCAACAAGCTTTGGGTTTTGGGTTTATCTCATGCTCATGTCGATTAGTAATTGTTGCAACTTCTAGCGGAATGATTAAATAAAAGTGCCCACCTTACTTTATCGGGACGATTATCTAAATCGACTAGTAAAGTGCCACCACTATAACTGAATCAGTAAAACTGCCAACCGTGTGAGTTCCTCGGTTGACTTCCTCGTCTGGTCTCGAGGGGGAAACACCAGGATGGGTTTGTCTGGTGTTAGCTTCAGGTTGGATCCGCATAGGTCTTTCTTACCCCCCTCTGATTTCCGCCAATTGTATCGAGTCTCTATAGGTTGTTTAGTGCATCTTTGCCGCTGCTCGACCCACCATACCTATGTGGCGAGGACCGGATTTCTAGCCTCGCCGTGTCTTGGCCTCGATCGACGCTCCTTCTTTTTTCTGCTTTGCCCTTTGTCGGCACCTTTTGTTTAAGCGGTTTTGGGATCGGCGTCGTTAGCGAGGTTACCCTTCCGCTGGGCAGGGTTATGGACGCCATTGGTATTCTTCAGGGCTCTTATCCCCATTTGCATCTTGTCCTTAGTCGGACGCTCGATCATTTTCAAGGTGATTTGGATCTTTGTATAATATATCTGTATTCTTGACTCTTTGAGTTGCTATTATATATATCTGTTCTGTGGGTCCCATCGAGGACTGTTGTGTAATGTTATTACTTCGTTTTCCACCCGCACGAAAGTGCCTGGTGGGCACCTTTGAATCGTTTCTATGCGGGTTTGGCGAATTTTGTTCAAACTTGCATAGGTCCGATTCTGAGGGTGTTACACAGGTGATGACGATGATGATGAGTATGATGAAGAGGAAGGGGATGGGAATGACTACGATGAGGATGAGGAGGAGTGATCTTCAGGGGCGTTAGCATCGCTCTTCTTCCTTTTTGGCGTTTCGATGCCAAAGGGGGAGAAGTAGTTCTATTAGGCTTCGTGGATTTGCAAGGGTTGGGCGCAAGCACCTGTCTTTCAGTCGTTTTATTTGCTTGCTTGTGCCTTTTTAGCGTGAACTTATTTGTTATTTGTGCTTGGTTATGTAAGACTATGTCGTGCTTTTCTCTGCATGTTTGGTATTGTGGAATTCCGGATTTATATTGTGGATCTCATGGAATTCTGGATTTATCTATGGAGCCTATTTGATGGCATATGGAATCATGGGAATATCTAATGTATGCATCAATATTGTTGGGATGCGCTTGGAGGCTATCAATCTCATTATTTCCTTTGGCTGTAATCACATCCCGGTGGTATGACCTTGTTTCCCAACCCACCTTGTTTCAATTATCTTTGCTATGAAAGTTGTGTTCTCTCTAGTGTGTGTATTTGTATTCAAATGCAAATTGTAAATATGCACACATCTAGGGGGAGCGTCTTTCATTTTTAAGGTGGCGTTAGCCGGCTTCATTGCAAATCCTAGTATTGTCATCTAACACCAAAAAGGGGGAGATTGAAAGAAAATTTTATAACCCCTAGTGTTTTGTGTGTTAGATAACAATATCAAGGATTATTTAATGTGTGTTAAAGTGTTGCAGCTCTCTCTAGGGATCAAAGCAAAAGGATTCTGAAGTTGGGAGGCGGATAATCCGCCCCTCCCTCTTCCAAAATAGGCGTAAGCCCCAGAAGGGGGCGGAGTTCCGGCCAGATTTTCTGGCCCCGCCGGATAATCTGCCCCTCAGGAGGGGCGGATAATCCGCCCCTCCTGCTCATGCCCAAGGCGCAAGACCCAGAGAGGGGGCGGAGTTTTTGCCGGACTTCCCGGCGTGGACGGATAATCCGCCCCAAGAGGGGGCCGGATTATCCGCCCCCTCCCTCCCAAGATCTTCATCAAGTTGCGCAGGCGCCAGCCCTAGAGAGGGGGAGGACTTTCTCCCGGAATATCCACCCTTGGGGCGGAGTTTTCCCAGGGGACGGATAATCCGCCCCAAGTGGGGGGCGGATAATCCACCCCCAAAGTTGTTCAACGGCCAGATCTGGGCAGGGTATTTAAGCTAGCCTTCCCCCTCCTGCCAGATCTCTTGGTTCATTCGAAAAAGTCAAGATATGATCTGCAACCTTCATCCAAGAGAGCTCCACCTAGATCCACCCAAAGGCCCCGTCCATTGGGGAATCAAAGGAGGAGAACTCGATCTTCATCATCAGCAATCAAGCGCTTCATCTCCTCTCCATTCATTTGGAGAATCACCGATCTAGTATTTCTTGCAAATACCTATATCCTTGTTTTGTTTATATTGATATACCTTGTTCTTGTGTCAGCTTGTTGTCACCTCGGGATCCCCCAATTCAGTTGTGGGTGTGTGCCCCGGTAGCGTTGTAAAAGGCACCGGTTCCCGCCTCGAAGGGTTCCAATAGTGGAGAAGGTGGATCAGTCCTCTCGTGGCGAGATCCATCAGAGAATAGGGTGAGGCCTATTGTGGCGTGGTGGTCTTAGAACCGCCCACCCCTCCAACGCAGATGTACTTCCCTTAACAAGGAAGGAACTGCGGTAAAACAAATCCATGTGTCTTCGCGTGCTCCACTACGGTTCCTTCGCTCCTCTCTTTACGTGCTTAGTATCTAGGGTTGCATATAGGGAAATTCTCGTAGTTACATATCTAGAGAATTTACTTTGTGTCAAGCCTAAAACTTAAAAAGTACTAAAAATTGGTTAGCACCTATTCACCCCCCTCTAGGTGCCCATACGATCCATTTCAGTTGTGAGTTCATGGAGTTTATACATTGTGTTATAGAAACGCATGGGCTGCTAGCCTAAGCCATGCCTAATCATGGTGGAAACTTGCAGCGTCACCATAATGAGCATCTATGAAGCATCCTAAATAAAAATCTATGCATATGGTAAATAAAAAGATTGCTGAGATGCTCATTGTCTGCTTGCCTTGTCATTTTGGTTATGGGAAAGCTCCTGTACCATGTGCAAGGGGTACCCTGTTGGCGGTTCTCGATGATATGCATGTATTTACAATGACAAGAACTTTCAGGTGACCAAAGTTGAGTAGCATGCAGAGCGACCCTCGTACTCAAGGGACTTGGGATTTCCAGTTTATGATCTATCAAGCATATGATTCAGAGTGGACCTCACTTTCACCTTAACCACATGAAGATGCCTATGATAGGAGCAATGAGAGCTCAAAGCTAATGAGTACCTTCCTTTCAGCATTTGGAAGCCTTTCAAACTTTTCAAAACCATTTTCACAACTTTGTTGAGTCACCACTTATTCTATGAGCACCTTCTTGAGAGAATAGTTGTCATTCTTGTGTTTGTCTCAAAACTTGGTTAATTATGTCATGACTTTGATGCTTGTATCTCTGATATCTTTACCTCTAGTCTTCACTTGAACTTCAGAGGTGCCTTGGCATTCATATTGTGCTCTTCAAAGAAAGGCAAGCGAGATACCACTCTATCATGCCTTATTATGAGCATTGCAATGTTGCTTATGTTTATGTTTCATGCTACTTATTATTATTGAGTTGGTTTCTCTTTATAGCTTGGAATGACTATTGAGTAGACTTAGTTGCATACTTTTTATTATGAACTGTCTAAGCATCTACTCCTGTGCTAAGAATATATACATCATATGAAGCAAAGTGTTCGTGAAAGTTCTTTTATCGCACTCAGTTTTCAACTAAATTGCTTGAGGACAAGCAATAAGCTAAGCTTGGGGGGAGTTGATACGTCCAAAACATATCTACTTTCTCGAACACTTTGTTACTGTCTATCCTCTAAACTTGTGTGAATTGGATACAACTAACACGGACTGACACTGTTTTCAACAGAATTACCTTGGTGTCTTGCTTTTGTGCAGAAAATCAACTATCAGGAAAAATCCCGAAAAATATGCCAAAAGTTATATTTCACCAGAAGATCCACGGAGCCAGAAGACGAGATGGAGAGGAGGCCTGGGGGGCCACACCCCCTCTAGGCGCGGCCAGTGGGTGCAACCACCCCAGGCACCCCCTCGACCTCCCTTTGCGCCTATAAGTTGCCTTAAGACCTAAAAACGGGGGGGGGGGAGGGGTCAATAGTTTTCCGGAAAGAGTTTCGCTCCGCCGCCACCAGAAACTAAGATTTGGATCCAGAAACTCCGTTTTGGCACCCTGCCGGGACGGGGAATTTGGAGAGGATCATCGCCATCGTCATCACCAACACATCTCCATCAACCACTGATGTTTCCCTCATCCATGAGTGAGTAATCCCCCGCTGTAGGCTTGGGTATGGTAGGGATTGGATGAGTTCTCATGTAATCGAATAATATCTGTTTGGGCATAGTGCCTAGTATCTCTATTAGTGCTATTTGACTTTGTTGCAACTTGTTGTGCTTAATGCTTGTCAGTAGGACCCGAGTGCCATGATCTCAGATCTGAACTTATTATTGAATCATTATGATAGTATGTTTGTGATCTTATCTGCAAGTTATGTACATATATCATTATCCAGATCCAAAGGCCCCAAAGTGACAATAATTGGGATAACCGGAGGGGATGGTTGTGGTGTGAGGATCACATGTGTTCACAGATGGTTAATGCTTTGCTCCGGTGCTCTATTAAAAGGATCACCTTAATTGCCAGTAGTTCCCTAGAGGCCCCGCTGCCACGGGCTGACTAGACAGAAGATGTTGTGCAAGTTCTCATTGCGAGCACGTATGACTATATTTGGAGCACATGCCTAAGATTGTTTAGTACTTGGATGCTTGTTATTATTTAACTGCAATGCCATAGATCTTGAAGTTACATGTTTAGACTCGTCCAGGCAACGCCCGACCATCCATCCCAATGCCTACCGCACTCGAATCCCACTGTTACCGTTACTATTACTATTGCTCGTGTTTTGCTGCTGTTGTTGCTTTGCTGTTACTACTACAAACTGTTGCTACTGATAAACTTTTGTGAGCAAGAACTATTTTCAGGTGCAGCTGAACTGACAACTCGGTTGTTAAGGCTTGCAAGTATTCTTTGGCTCCCCTTGTGTCGAATCAATAAATTGGGTAATACTACCCGCGAAGACTGTTGCGATCCCCTATACTTGTGGGTCATCATGCACTACGCCTAAGTTAAGCCTCCTTTGCTCCGTAAATGGGCAGAAACTAGGTCAACTTAGCTGTAGGGCACTCTGTCCTAGTACCCTACGGCTAAGTGGCCTACACCAACTCCACCCCCTTGGATCGCCTTTTTAGCTTTGCAAAAAATAAAAGAAAATGAAAACACTTTAAAAAATAAAATCATTTCATATTTAGGTAGATAATATGGTCTAGTTTTTAGGAAAATTAACAAACATTAATTTTTACTTTTTTTGCAAAATAAAGTCATGTCACGGTAAAATGGCCGTAACTTTTGCATACGATGTCGAAAAAATGTTTAATATACCAAAATGACCAGAACGAGATTCCACATCCGCTTGCAACTCCTTTAGGTCGTTTAGCGATTTTTTAGAATCTCAAAATTTCAAAAGAGTAAAAAGTTATAACAAAAACAAGATTTTTTCCTGCAGAAAAAAATGAGGCAACTTACCCGTAGCGCACCACCCCTAGTGCGCCACGAGTAAGTTGGGCGGTATTCGAAATTCGAATAACCACTTCGCCCACCTACCCCTCTACTTTTCCCTTCCCCTTTTTCTTTTCCTTCTCCCTTCTCCTTCTCCTTCTTCTTTTCCTTATCCTCCTTCCCCTTCTCCTCTCTCCAGCCACCTTTCTCCAGTGTCCTCCTCTCCTTGCAGTGACGGCGGCGCGACGGCGGCCTTCTCCTCCTCCTCTCCTTGCAGTGACGGCGGCCTCCTTCTCTCCTTGCAGTGACGGAGGCCTCCTTCTCTCCTTGCAGTGACGGTGCACAATGGTGGCCACCTCCTCCTTGCAGCGGCAACGGGCGACGGCGACCTCCTTCTCCTCACCTACCTCCCTTCCTCCCTCTCTTCTTCTCTTCCTTCCTCTCTTCCTACCTCCCTTTCTCCAACCACCTACCGCCTCGATGCCGGCGAGGACTAGCGGGGCCATGGCCTCCCGCACCTCCCAGCGGTGGTAGGTCGTGGCCACGGCCATGCTCCGGCGAGGCGACACGACGGCGGCGCACAGACCCGATTGCTTTTGAAATTCAAAACAAGGGTGTTTTTTTTTGCATTTTTTGTTTTTTGAAAAACACATCCGTAGCGCACCTGTACCCCTACCCATGGTGCACCTGGTAGTGCGCTACGCCTATCCCCATATAACCGTAGTGCACTAGGGTAGTGCGCTACGGGCACTAGCCGCAGCGTACGCCTAGTGGCGCACCACTAGTGCGCTACGGATGGGCTTTTCAGGTGCACCACGGACAACCCTTTTCCTAGTAGTGGCACAAGCCTTCCGACACTAGCCTCTGGTGGCTCCCCCCGCTGACGACTAAGGTCATTGTTGGTGAGGGGGGTCGTCGGATCCACGCGTGTGGATAGTTTTAGCCTAAATATTGCTTCGTTTTTAGGCAGTTCATCGTCTTAGCTTCAGGGACGATGATGGCGGCACTGAATAAATTTTCTTCAGATTCGTCCCCGATGAATTTGGAGACCAGTCATTCAAGCAAGGATGTTGCGACGGTGACGGCATCCTCGTGTGAATGTGTGTCCTCAAGCTCCACCACTACAACAGCGTTTGCTCTAGCGCCGACGTGGAACCTGGGAGGTAGTCAAGGAGCGGATGCAGATTGTGGTATGCATCGACGGCATATGGAAGATGGTAGATCGTGTGCTTAGTCCGTGGTTCGTGGATGGCAGGTATGATTTCCTCCTATGACACCTTAGTCGTGCGGGGGCGCTAGATCTGGAGTTCAATCGCGTGTCCGAGGTGTTGCCCTAGTCTGATTCATTCAACGACAATGGTCTCACCTTCAGTGAGCCATCTTGGAGGTCCGCAAAGCTGCATATCAGTGATGGAACCGCATTGAGCTTGGGTGAGAAGGTGATCCGTCATTTTTTTCTTTTGGTTGGTGCTGTTGTGGTGCCAAAGACGGGTGATACGCGTTGGCGTCAAGCTCAGAGGATTCTTCGGCCCAATGAATTGTAATTTTCTTTCTTGGCTAGTAGTCCTTTGCGCAAAAGCTTGCTTTCTGATGCCTTTTTAGTTTTACCAGATCGGTGTTTACATGCCTTGTATTATGACCTTTATGATATAAATGAGACACGTATTACCATGGAAAAAATAAGTCAGGTCCCACATGTAAAAAAAAAGAGTAAAACGCTTGACTATTTTGCTTGACTAAACACGTCAACGGTGGCAGGTGGCAGTGCAATGAAATGGCAAGAGTTGGTGAAACACGCCCAATTCAGAAAATTTTACTAGTTGTCGAGTAGAGAGTTGGTGGCATTAATCATAATTTTCTGTAAGTAAAACTCTCTTTCTATAAAGAAATAAGGGCGTATCTAATTCTCAGTCTAGCTTGATTCTCGATCAGGTGATTTTATGTACTCTCTGTTTTAAATAGATGTCTCAAATTTGTTAAAATATAAATAAATCTAGACACTATTTAGTATATAGATTTATCTAAATTTTAATAAATTTGAGACGTCTATTTTAAGATGAAGAGAGTAATATTCCAATTACAAATAGAAATATCTCGATTGTAACCTTTAGTTGCAACTAACAAATCTTGTGCTGCAAATCAGTGAATTAGGATATGATTAAGATATGATAACTTAATTCTTGATTGAATTAGAATTAACAAAACAAAATAAATGAGCAAACAGAGTATAAGCAAACGAGGCGAATTCTTTTTACCATCTCCTACGTTCCCATGACAGAGACAAGCGGCAGCTTCTAAGGTCATCTCCTACTCCTCTCCCTCCCCCCACGAGAGACCCCTCCCTTCTCCAGAGTCGGCCTTTGGCCTCGGCTCTAGTCCATCTCGTCGCCGACACACATGCTGATTGGTGCAAAGCTGGATTAGGACGCCGATACTGCGGTGACCCAGCATACCACTGCATGATATAGTACACTATAGTCGTTGACATAACACTAATGAAACACCGTTCACTAGTATTAAATCCCTCGAAGTGGTACAACAGAAACACAACAGGTCTAAGACATGACTATAGGTTACAACTCGACTCTTTACAAATGACCCAGAGAACACTCTAGGTTAAAGAGCGAGAAGGAAACTTCTTACAAAGAAGAATCAGAAATATTCAACTCAAATTTATCATACTTATAAGACTAGTATCTGAACTACTGGCTTGTATTGCTGGTATTGCAATACTCTACAGAAGTGGGTTCTATGGCTAGAGATTATATTCTATCTAATCAGCAACTTTGTCTTCACTTCAGTTGGTGTATATATTAAATAACTTGAGCTGTTGACGAAGACTTTCTTGAGTAATAGTTGATGTAGACGTCGTCTGTATTGGCTTCAAAATCTAGCAAGGGTTAAGAAGATACGTTGAGTACAAGCGTACCTAGCAAGTTCACTAGAAAGGATTGTTTGATGCACTATATCTACAGCCATAGACCGTAGGTCGTAGGCAATGCAGATTTTTGTAAACATTTTTTCAAAGGTTGTTTTATTCTGAAAATCTATGTCCGTCAGCCTTCACAGGTTTATCAGAATTTTCATAGAGTTCCTTTCCTGCCGCGTTCGTAGCTCCTTCCCGAAACAAGTTACAGTTTTTACACTCTACAGAGGTGCGTAATTTTACCCATGATAGACCTTAGTCTTGGTGCACAACCAAGTCATGAGATTGTCCACACTTTATTGGTATGGGGCCCAGTCTAAGATCCAAGCCAATCACTGTCCTTCTCCGCGACCCCGCATACCCGACGGATTGCACATCAGGCCTAGGATAAAACTTATTTCCAATAGCAGCCTAAGGTGTACAACCATCATAGATACCAGAAGCCATGGGACATTGAGGGATCCCACCCATATCCTGCCAATCCTCTATAAGAGGGTTTACAGCAATGGCCCGGTCATCTGTTGGCATGCAAAGGGGAGCCGATCCAGCTAACTTCTCCGTCCCATTCCAAATCTCATGGTTAGCGCGTAATATACAGCGCAAGAATCACTAACGACATTGGTTGTTAAGTCCTAGATATTATGTTCCTTTACCACCGGAACTTCCATAGTAGGTTATTACCTCATGGTAAATAACATATATTCATATTATTATAAAAATAGTGTTTTCTGACCTTTTTAAAATGCAGGTGATGACAACACTGTATTTGCAAATACTTTATAGAAAATAATCAAAGGATATGAGCAAGTGTGAACTTGTCTTTTGTGATTGCAAGATTATGCACTCACGGTCTTCGAGACAATATAAGATCCAATATCTGAAATCAGCATCATTGATCCGGTAAGGACTAATGTTTAAAGAAGCAAGATGCTATTATGCATAAGTAATGCAATGCAATTTGATAAACTCGAATCCCCACAATAAAGTTGTCTAGGGTTTGGATACTGGAAATGGTTTCTTTGTAATGTGTTGTTCTTTTAAATAAGTTTCACACTTGTGCTGCTTATTAGGGTTTGTGAGCGTGTGTGAAACAACATGCATGTATAATAAAGTACACAAAAAAATAGTATATTCAATTATGGAATTGTATCTAAAGATTCCTTATATGAAGGTTGTTACTTAAGTAGATTTATTTTGGAATGCTTAAGAATTACTTTTAGTGTATCATAAAAGAATAACTTTTGAAGAAAAGTTTACTTAACTAAACAAAAGCATTTAAACTTGAAGTATTAACAATCTAAGTAGAGTATAAACTATAAAGTAATGTAATTATGATTAATTTTCACCTGGTGACTATGATAAAAGTCCTTGAATTTAGTTGTTAAGAGTTAGAGACATTATTGCAAAATTTGTTGTTTGAAGTGGCAAAAAGGATAACCTTCGAAGAAAAGATTTCTTTCCTAAGGTTTAAACAGTCTTGATGGTTATTAGAATATGGTCGATGTCTCTTGGTGTTTACTCAGTTAGTTTGGTCTTGAGACGCATTAGGTCTTGATTGAAACAGACCAAAGTAAACTATAAAAATATAAGTAGTTTATTAGTCATGATATTTATAAGCTTTTGAGACTAAAGTTAACTTTAAAAGGGTGATTAAACTTAAGGTGTACTTTGTTTTAATTATTCTTAAGTTTTGGTTTTATGATAAGTATGACTAAAGTGTGGTATTATTCACTTTACATTTAAGTGAATGATTAGATTAAATTTGTTTTGCTATGATGAAAATAATGTGTATCTATTTAATGGAAGCATAATTAGATGATCTTAATAATTTGTTTAGGATTTGAAGTTATGTTAAGAATGATTAAGATATAATGATTATTCACCATACTATATATGAGTGATACCCAATGTTTATTTAAAAGGGTTTTTAAATTTGAATTTTAAGATTTTTTTTAAAAGAATATTTTAAAGTTAATAGTTATATTTAAACTTGATTATGAATCCAAGTTATGTTTTTGGAATTAGTTCTTAGATAAAATACATTTAAGATTTATATATATATAGTTGTGATTATTTCTTACTTAAGAAATGTTATTAAGGAATTTACAAAATAGGTAATAGGGAATTATTACTTTAAAATATTAAAAACATTACATATGGTAAATTTAATATTTTTCTAGTATGTATATTTATTCAAGATCTAAAAATAATAATTTTTATTTATTTTTAAGTGTTAATCTTATGTTTATAAAATACCATAAAGAATTAAATGTCTTTGAATATTTACTTCAAATTTTATTTGAAAATAATAATTAAGTTAGTATTTTTATAAAATAGTAGTTTTGTTTTTATACATAAAAATGATTTTTATTAATTTTTAGGATATTAACTTATATTATTATAATTTATTGAGGACTCTAGTGACTTTAATATTAGTGGTATTTTATTTAACTCAAACAAGTAGTTTTATATTTTTCTTAGATAGAACTTATTTTTGTGATTATTTAGACATATTTTTATGGTTTTTCTATATTTTCTAGAGATCAAAATGTTTAGATGATATTTTTGGTAATTTTCCATTTTACCCTTTTTTATTTATTTGCAAAATTTTCTTATTTCCCAAACCTGGCACGCTGGGTTGGGCTAGATCACTTGGTCCGATCCTTTGGGTCGGTTGACTCCGACCTGATCCTCTCTTCCCCTTCTCTCGAGGCTCTCTCCTTGCTCTATCGCGCGACCCCTGGCACCGCCTCCGCCGCCCCTTTGTGTCGGCTAGATCCTATTGCTCCGACCGCCGCCGCTCGTGGATTTTGGATTATCGTTCGATGCTTGTTCTTCTTATCAGGCTCGATTTGAGATTTCCCCTTTCGGCCACACTCTCCCTTCTCCTCTGTGATGCTAGGTTTTCGCCGTCCATGGCTTTGGCGCTTGCTAGCGACCTCGTGTCGTTGTGGTGGTGGTTTGGTGCTGGTGAAACTTGGACTCCTTTCCCTCTTCTCCGACACTGGCGGGATGGCAATAAGTGCAACCCCGGTGGATTCGGTTCTAGGGTGGTCATTGGTATGATGTGGTGGTCGGTGAAGACGACCTCAGGTGAGCGCTGTTGTGGTAGCGCGGGCCCTGCCTCGCCACGCCGCGGTGGTTGCTCCCCGAGTACCAGGTACACACCCCTTTGTCCTCTCTTGCCTTTCTTCTCTCTGTGTTGATTTATAATTAGGGATCCCCTAGTATATTCTAGAAACGGTTCTCTGATGAATATTTGATAACCTTAGCAAGTTGTTATGGTTGTTAATTTACTTAGGATGGATATCTTGCTTATGGATTAAAATCACTGAAATCTGAACTTTTTGGGTCAAGGTGTTGTTAGCAATGCTTCTGTCATTAACTTGACAGTGGTTAAATAGCAGACTTGATTACTAATTGTAATTAGGGAATCTAATTACCTGAGGCTTAATTATTTTGTGATTCCCCTTGTTGCTGGACATTGAATTGGCCAAGCATGAAAAATGTATGATGAGCTGAACCTGACTTCAGTGGTGCTTTTTATTGTTGAATAACCCGACGTTTGTCTGTGTGTGTGGAACTTTTGTTTATATGTTGAACTGAACCTATGGTTTAGTAATGATCTTGGTCCCTTATTGTATATATTCACCTAGAATGATTCCTAACCAAAGGTGGATAGGAAAATGATTTAAAATCATATTTGTTTAAAATTGATGTTGGATGCAAGTAATTAGTGGCTTCTGCTATTATCTGACCATGGAAATTGTATTGAAATGAGTCCTAGAAACACCTTCTAGGAAAATGGCTTGTTCACTGCCAAAACTGTCAGTGAGATAAGGTGTAGCTTTGATTCCTAGAATTACAGCTAGGAAAATGATAAATATTATTTGGGTAATATTTGTAAGTGTAAATGGATGGCCAATATGAGTATTATATCAATATGACAACAATAATTTAAATGATTCCTCAATCTCTTTAGGGAAATGATTTGTGGTTTTCAAAAAATGGTCTTGAGCTTGTACTCAAGAAACTCTGAATCTGCTAGGTACAGAGGTGCTACCCTTTGGGGATGTGCCCGGTAACTTGCAGTTCTGGTTATGTTTGTCTAGTAAAAACTAGATAATAGGCTAATGATGTTGGTCTGAAGCCAAATAACTCAGGGATAATACTTACATGGTTTTCTATGTGGATCTAAGAGTTTTCTCTTTCCTAAACCTCCTCCTAGATACATGATTGAGATCAGATACTATGGTTGATTCTTAAGGAGGAAGTTCTTGACCCATCCTATGATGCAAAGGTTGAGGCACTATTGGATAATAAGAAAAGATATTTATTTTTGGTGGCTTTCATTCTCTGTGATGAGCTTGCATAGCATCCCTATGCAAACCGAGAGAAGTCTCCTTCTAATCCTCCTAGACAACCTCTAGTTGAAGGGTAGCTGGATTCAGATGATTTGTAACATAGCCATAATTTCTCTTGAATCTCATGGTGCAAGCTAATAAGAACAGGTGCTGCATGATCTAATTTATATTTTAGACATATACCTGTTGTTGGTGGCCTATTGGGGATCTTGATCTACTACTACTTCCGTTTTGGTTCTGGTTGCATCTCCTCCTTAATCTTCTCCTGCTCTTCTTCATGTGATACTAATCTGCTCCTCCTTGTGATGCTGCTGATCTTAATCTACTCCTCCTTGTGATGCTGTTGATCTTGATCTACTCCTCCTTGTCCTAGCTACTGGATGGCTTCTTGAAGCAACCATAAGTTGGGTGATGGTTTGGTAGAAAGATATGGGATTCTTATTGATGTAGAAGTGGTGATTTGCTGTTCTAGTGAAAAACAGTGATGCATGTGGATGAAGTCCTTGTGAGCAGAAATGGTGGTGTCTATGGTTGCTACCTCAGAGGTGGTTGTTTTGATTCCTTTTGCTCACTCTCCTGTGTGTTGACAACTCACTGAGTGCATGTGTGAATAAGGTGCTTGTGAGATGTGTGCTTGCTTCATCGATGGATCTGTTCCTATCTAGAGTGTGCATTAGCAATCTTTGCTACATGCACCCAGTGCTTATCCATTGACCCTACCTTACCTCCTCTCTATAATTCAATTTTTTTGGATCCATTGCCAATGAAGTTAAGCTGAGGCTGATATACTGATAAGAACATATATTTACTCTTGGCACCTTATTTGGGATTAGCTCTATGATGATTTGAATAGGTGCATTACACCTATATATCTAAGAGCACTCTTTATAACACTAACCTCTCTTCTTCTGTTATCTTTGTTTGTCTTTCTTTTTGTTTTACAGATATCAAGATCAAGGAGTAGCTCAGGACATTAGATAGGAAAAGTCGTGTAGGATTGTATATTCCATTTACTTTTTGTAATAATCTTTTATTTTATTATTGTAAAGAACAGTGTAACCTTGTATTCTCTATTTTTGAATTATTTGTAATATTCCTTCTATTCTTTTATTCTTTATTGTAATTCTTCATTTTTATTTAGAACTTGATAAAAATATTGTAATGTTTGTATTATTGTAATAAAATGACCCCTCTCTATTTCATTTGTCTTACTATCCCTTTTGTGCATTATTGTAAAAAATAATAATGTAATATTATGGGATGTAAGTAAGATAGTCTCTATCAATTCTTGTTAACTAGTTCTTTATTGGAATACATTACATTACTCCGGTATTCATTTCATTTCTGTAAGTTCTGTTATTTTTAGTTGTGACTTGTAAGTATTGTATCTTATTCATAAATAAGAGTTCAACTCTTATTTCTTATTACAATTCAATTTCCATTTATTATTTCATTTCAAATCCTTCATGGATTCAAATTTATCACCTAAATATTCAAATTTGATTTGATGTTCCCTCAAACACAAGAATACAATAAAGTTTGTGTCAAAATCTGCCGCACTTGTCCGGACGTTTCCCTCAGAACATGAGATTTCGATTCCTCTATAGCTCTTTTTATTTTGCGCGAAAATTCCCGGATTTTTTATGCATGAATGCAATGCACAAACATATGTCTTGTCTATTTCGAGGTGCTAATCCTGGGATGTTACATATACATAGTTCCTCTCTTAGATCTAGGGTTCGGCTAGGGTTTGCCCATGTGGCGTCTTGGCTTCATGCCATGATCTGGAGTGTCTCTTGATCTTGCGAGCCGCATCTGCCGACTCTTGGCCGTACTGTGATGAATATAAATATATTGTCTAGCCCTTTCCATAAGATCGGTCTTTTGGGATAATTGATTAGTGCATAAATCCTTCATGGTATCAGAGGCAAGAGGTCCCGAGTTTCCAAAAGACCAATCTTATTGAAAGGGGCTAGGCAATATATTTATATTCAGCACTCTCCCTCACGTCTAGACTATTTTAGTTCTTAGCGTGGGATAGGAGTAGGCCGTAAAATCTTTTTTCTTTTTTAATACTATGCGAGTAGGGTCTTGAACTCAATACCTCTTGGCTCTGATACCATAAAGGATTTATGCACCAGCCAATTATCCTAAAAGATCGATCTGATAAAAAGAGCTAGGCAGTATATTTATATTCAACATGTTGCTCGGCGTAGAGCTCCATGGTGGGAGGCGGAGGCAGGAACGATCGACAGCGAAGGCTTCTCCTTAAATAATGCATGTTGTTATCCAGATGTGGATATAGAGACTTGGCGTTGTGCAGGTGGATCTAGTTCGGAGTCTTGTTGCTTCGTCGGCCATCAAGGTGATGGAGGACGAGCGAGATGGGACGCCATTGAGCGTCGATCTGCATGGAAGGGTGTTCAAGTTGCGTCTTCTTGGAGTTCCTCTTTAGAGGACACGTGACGACGGTGGCCGTCTTGCCTCTGCATCCTATGGCCGGTAGGCGGCTCTCCTCGGCCACGTTCCAGTGGCTGCTCAACCTCATGGACGCAGGCCACCATAGAGGCCCCTCAACTCCGGCCGAAGAACCCGGAGTGGGTCGTCCCTGGAGGCGACATCCCCTCTCTGGCCATTGAGTTTGTCTGTGTGTTTCGGTGGACAAGGACCGAGTTAATAACATAAAACCACCACTTTAAGAGCAAAATTAACTGATTGATACCACTTTACATAAAGGATACAAAAAACCACCACAAAATTCATTAATTGTCTCAAAAAACACCAATTCGACGCTAAACCCAAATTAACACCGCTTCTGACCGGTCGGGCCCACCGTCAGAGCTGACGTGGCACTCGACAGACGGCTACTGACACGGCTGTTAACGGAGCATGGCCCCCCGTTCCCTTGGTAGCATAAAACCACCACTTTTGTACTTAAATTTCAAAAAACCACCATATTTGAATAAAAATTTAAATGGAAAAACTTTTAATATGAAAAGTGCTCAAATATATTTGAATATTTTTAATATAAATTTTATTTACTATTTCAAATAAGTAAAATATGATTTTTTTTGCTTCTATTAGTAATGCAAACTTTGGAAATTCATAACTTCAACTATATAATTCCAAATAATATAAATAATATGTCTAAATTTATTAGAAAATTTTAAGAAATCCATTTCTAACATCCATCATGCATGATTCACATCCGTTCCTCTCGGGTATTACAAGAAAAAAATAAAAAATATGTGTACATATGTGATGCACAACCACGACTCTGTTCTGATCAAAGCTAAGTTCTATTTTGGCGAGCATGCAATGGAAGGAGTGCCCCCATCCGTCCATTTTGAATTTGTTTGCCCCTGGATATTTGCTTATTTCAGTTCGTTTGACGAGCTAGCTGCTCAAGTTATTTTTCCTAGCTTGCTGGACGTACCCCTCTGTAACACCCTCAGAATCGGCCCTATGCAAGTTTCAGCGCTTCCCGCCAAAACCCGCATAGAAACGATTCAAAGGTGCCCACCAGGCACTTTCGTGCGGGTGGAAAACGAAGTAATATCATTACACAATAGTCCTCGATGGAACCCACAAAACATATATCCAACAACGACTCAATGAGTCAAGAATACAGAGGTACAATACAAAGATCCAAATCACCTTGAAAACAATACAGTCGTCGAAATGCGGACAAGATGCAAATTGAGCTAAGAGCCTCAAGAATAACCATGGCGTCCATAACCCCTGTGCCAAGCGGAAGGGTAACCACCTTCGCGTCGATCTCAAAACCTGCTTAAACAAAGGGGTGTCGAAAGGGCAAAGGAAAAAGAGAGGCGGTCGATCGAGGCCAAGATGCGAGGCTAGAATTCGGCGGTCCTCGCCTACATAGGTATGGTGGACTGAGCGGCAGCGCAGCATGCACTAAACAACCTATAGAGACTCGATATAACTGTCGGCTACCAGAGAGGGATAAGAAAGTCCTATTCGGAACCATCTTGATACTACCACCAAACATACCCATCCTGGTGTTTCCCCCTCGAGACCAAACGAGGAAGTCAACCGAGGAACTCACGCAGTTGGCAGTTTTATTTATTCAGTTATAGTGGCGGCAATTACTAGTCAAATATAGATAGCATGAGTCATCCTGATATAATAAGCAGTGGGCAGTTTTAGTTAAACATTCTGTTGTAGTTGCAACACTTACTAGTCAGATACGATTAGCATGAGACATCCCAAACCCAGCAGTTGTTGGTACTTTTATTTAGCCATTCCGTTGTAGTGAAGCTGATTACTAGTTATATCGGATACAAGTCAAATTATAACAGTAAACTTTAGTTATGGTTGTCTATGATCAAGAACTGTGCTCCAAGTCGTCCATAACCGCGGACACGGCTTTTCGAAAAGATTTAACCCTGCAGGGGTGCACCAAAGTATCCACACGCACTTCGACCCTTTTTGCCAGATCAGTTAACATACACCCATCGGTATGTCGGCGCGGCCTAAGTCATGACGTTTCCCAGACCCAAAGCAAGTACATGGGGGCCACCCCACTAGGCTACCCGCAACGAAGTCGGCCGGTCTCCGAGACGGACTCAGGGTTTGCGTTAATGGTTGTAAACGACTGGGAACCCGAAAGTGTGATTGAGCTTGTCGATACCGCGAAAACACTCCGCTTTCCTAAACAGTACAGGCGCTCCACGCGCAATCTTAAATAAAGCAGTAAAGCATGACATAAGTACATGATAGTAATAAAGCCCCAAACTACTTGTGGCCCCCGGTACAATACTTTGAAATCAGGTACTAATCGATGGGGGTGCCCACACACCCCACCTGTGGTTAGCGCGCTCGATCTCGGAACAGTGTCAAGAACGCGGGTCCTCACAGGACACCAAAGGTGTTAAAATCCAAATATTGTCTATTATCCACCGGTGCCTCTGCATTTACCTACTTTCAATTTTAGTTATTAAACAATAATTAAAGCCATGATCATCTACAACATTAGACATGCGGCAACACTCCAACAACTGAGGTACTTGACGACTCGCAACAGCACTTGAGCAAGCGAATACGACGCGCAAGTCCAACTATCTACCAATCAACAGGTAATAGGATGTGTCCAAGGCAATATAAGGCTGCAAGGGATAACACGGGTACGGAAACTAGAGCATCGCAACACAGATAGCAATAGATCAACAGGAGGGAATAAATACTATAAACGTAAGATAGGTAGAAAGGGGGAGGTGCTCGCCTGAAAACATTGCCGAAGGTTCATCCGAAGATCGGGTCGACACTCGCATCAACTCATCGGCCTAATCCGTGAAGAAGCAAAGCACTAGAAGAAACACCGGATGGACTATTTAATACTATGGTAGAAAATCAGGCATGATGCATGTATGATGTATGACATGCCAAAGGTGCGATGCATTAAGGCAATATTAAGCGGAAACCTGGGTCCCGACATTTATTATTAGGTTCGAGTTATTTATCTACCCCGCTAATTAAGTGTTGGGTTAACAGGGCGGAACATGGCATCGGTTCGCTACACCAATTTAAATGGAGTCCGGAATAAGACAACGATATCCCGTAGATGGACTCCATATTTAATTTAGGTGAATCGCCAAAATACCCCCAACACCCACAAATATGTATGCAAACATGAACAAGTTGATATGCAACAATTCATATAGGTATCAATTTATAAAATAGGGCTCGAGAGAAAGGGCCACACATTAGAGGGTTCGGGCGATCTTGGTTTGGGGGGTTCGATGGGGTTCGGGCTCGGTCTCCGGTAGAAGTTCTTGGCGCTCCATGTCAGCGTTCTCGTGGCTCCTTCTTGGTACATCGTTGTCAACTTGCGCTAGTGATCTTGTCGATAAGAAGATCTTGGTACTCTAAGGCATGCGTGGCTGCCGACGGTCTTGTCGATGAAGAGGGTGTCGCATCCTTGTAGATCATGGAGACCTTGCAGCTCGGGAGACCTTGGACTCGGACGAAACATCATGTGGAGCACCTATTGGGTACAAGAACTCGGCTGGAACCCCACTTGGTCGAAGCGGACAAAAGCCCTGACGACAGATCTGTCCGCTCTGCTACAACTTCCATGAGGTTACAAACAGAAAACAAAAACACAACACCAACTTGGTACTACACAGGAAACGTACACGGGTGAGGCAGATGGGCATCGGCGGGTTTGGCCCCAAGCAGACGCAGCCTGGGGTCGCGGGCTCACAGGCGGCAGAGGCAGCTTGGGGAAAGCGGTGGCGGGGCGAAGCGGAGGAGGGGCCAGTGGTCGGTGCTCGGAGGTGGGAGCGAGAGGAAGGGTGAGGGAGCCGACGAGGGCTGCAGGCGGCAGGAGCTCTCTCTGAGGGAAGCGGGTCGGCGGGGCGGAGAGAAGAGTGGGTCGAGGGAGCGGCTCGGCCGTGGAGGCCCCGCGGTGCTTGGTGCTCGAGAAAGAGGAGCTTCCGATGGCGGCGGGAGGAGGAGGCCGGCGAGGTTGTTGCAGGGGGGACCGCGGTGGAGAGCCGCCAGGGCGGTGGGGCCTGGGGGCGCCGGAGCTTGAGGAAGGCGGCGGTGGAGAGGAGGAGCGGAAGGCGGCTCGGCGAGATGTAGGGAGAGAGAAACGAGGCGAGAGGAAGGGGAACGCGAGCGAGGGTGGGGGCGCTAGGTGGGACGTCAGAGGACATGAGATGGTGGGGCCGGGTCGCACTGCACGCTGGGGCCAAGCGAATGGCGTGACAGGGTGTGGGGCCACGAGCGGGTGGGGCGCGGCGGTGAGTGCGTGAAGTGCGTTGAGTGGTGTGTGTAGTTCTAGGTGTGTGAGGGTGTGGAGAGGAGGTGGGGACAGGAGGCTGATGTGGCGGGTGGTGATTGGGTGGATGAAGGAAGGATAGCTGAGGTGGCGAGCACCGATTGGGTGGGATGAGGTGGAGGAAGGGTGGGTAGATTAGGTTGGGGTAGGAAAAGGGTTTAGGTAGACCGGTTTTTGTACTGGGGTGGCCGATTGGGTCGGATCGGCCCGGTACGGCTGCCCCTAAAAATAAAATAAATATTTTAATATTTAAAATGGGGCTTTTAAAAACCGTTAGTAGACAAAGCAAAATATTCCGGAGACCCGGGTTTTGTGTTTGAATAAAGACGGGGCGTTCAGAAGACAAAAATAGATTTTTCGAAGATAGTTTTATGCAAACAAATGCAAGATGACATGACGATGCTCAAATGCAATGTGGCATGATGACATGAGCATGCGGTCATGATGATGCAATGCACGAAAACAACGTGATTTTCTAGTAGTGGTTTTTGCGGGGCGCCACAATTCGACACCACTAACAATGGATCTCGCCCTCGAGATCCGCCTCATGGTACCGGGACGAAGGGCAGCGATCTGAATCTTCTCGCATCGTGTAGATCCTCGCGACACCACTAACAAGAGGTCGTTGTCCGTGATCGTCGAGAGAACACTCCGGAAACAAAAGGTCGAAGGTAGAGGTATCAACAAATAAAGCCACCTCTAGCTTTGATAGAAAGAGAGAACCGATGCATTCTCATCCACTTCAATGTACCAAAGCGAATAGAAGGGGTAGTCGGCATGGGGGCCAATCCATCACGCACCCAAACTATTACTCCGCAATCGGTGAAAAGCGTGCAACCATTCTCGGAATCAGACTGAAGATCTCGACAATCGAGGTTCAGAAACAAAGGAGTGATGCAGACTCTGCATCGGATCTGGCGTAGATGATGTCGTCGCGTCGGAAAACACCGGAAGTCACAAACAAGGAACAAAGAATGGTACCACAGTAGACGGATTCCTCAGACAGCATGAACACCGGATGGTAGAACACCGTTATCAAAGGAGGAAGCGAAACCCTGAAGGTACGACGGAACCCAACCACGAGAAATCCTGGACTCGGAGAGGGAGAAGAGAGCGGATTCAAAACACGCAGAGGTGAGAGGAGAGCAGCAGAGGGGTAAGGAGTAAAATCAGACCTAATCAGAACTATCCAACCGATTTTGCAAAAATAGTTTTGACACTCTACTTCGGCCGTTAGCTAGGTTATCCTACAGGCTGGACTTGTGGGGTATCGCAACTGCTGAGCTCTGATACCACTCTGTAACACCCTCAGAATCGGCCCTATGCAAGTTTCAGCGCTTCCCGCCAAAACCCGCATAGAAACGATTCAAAGGTGCCCACCAGGCACTTTCGTGCGGGTGGAAAACGAAGTAATATCATTACACAATAGTCCTCGATGGAACCCACAAAACATATATCCAACAACGACTCAATGAGTCAAGAATACAGAGGTACAATACAAAGATCCAAATCACCTTGAAAACAATACAGCGTCCCAGTACGGACAAGATGCAAATTGAGCTAAGAGCCCTGAAGAATAACCACTTGCGTCCATAACCCTGCCCAGGCCAAGCCGGAAGGGTAACCCTGCTAACGACGTCGATCTCAAAACCTGCTTAAACAAAGGGGTGCCGACAAAGGGCAAAGGAAAAAGAGAGAGCGGTCGATCGAGGCCAAGACAGCGAGGCTAGAATTCGGCGGTCCTCGCCTACATAGGTATGGTGGACTGAGCGGCAGCGCAGCATGCACTAAACAACCTATAGAGACTCAATATAACTGTCGGCTACCAGAGAGGGATAAGAAAGTCCTATTTGAAACCATCTTGATACTACCACCAAACATACCCATCCTGGTGTTTCCCCCTCGAGACCAAACGAGGAAGTCAACCGAGGAACTCACGCAGTTGGCAGTTTTATTTATTTAGTTATAGTGGCGGCAATTACTAGTCAAATATAGATAGCATGAGTCATCCTGATATAATAAGCAGTGGGCAGTTTTAGTTAAACATTCCATTGTAGTTGCAACACTTACTAGTCAGATACGATTAGCATGAGACATCCCAAACCCAACAGTTGTTGGTACTTTTATTTAGCCATTCCGTTGTAGTGAAGCTGATTACTAGTTATATCGAATACAAGTCAAATTATAACAGTAAACTTTAGTTATGGTTGTCTATGATCAAGAACTGTGCTCCAAGTCGTCCATAACCGCGGACACGGCTTTTCGAAAAGATTTAACCCTGCAGGGGTGCACCAAAGTATCCACACGCACTTTGACCCTTTTTGCCAGATCAGTTAACATACACCCATCGGTATGTCGGCGCGGCCTAAGTCATGACGTTTCCCAGACCCAAAGCAAGTACATGGGGGCCACCCCACTAAGCTACCCGCAACGAAGTCGGCCGGTCTCCGAGACGGACTCAGGGTTTGCGTTAATGGCTGTAAACGACTGGGAACCCGAAAGTGTGATTGGGCTTGTCGATACCGCGAAAACACTCCGCTTTCCTAAACAGTACAGGCGCTCCACGCGCAATCTTAAATAAAGCAGTAAAGCATGACATAAGTACAGGATAGTAATAAAGCCCCAAACTACTTGTGGCCCCCGGTACAATACTTTGAAATCAGGTACTAATCGATGGGGGTGCCCACACACCCCACCTGTGGTTAGCGCGCTCGATCTCGGAACAGGTGTCAAGAACGCGGGGTCCTACGGGACACCAGTGAGCGATTAAAATCCAAATATTGTCTATTACCCACCGGTGCCTCTGCATTTACCTACTTTCAATTTTAGTTATTAAACAATAATTAAAGCCATGATCATCTACAGCATTAGACATGCGGCAACACTCCAACAACTGAGGTACTTGACGACTCGCAACAGCACTTGAGCAAGCGAATACGACGCGCAAGTCCAACTATCTACCAATCAACAGGTAATAGGATGTGTCCAAGACAATATAAGGCTGCAAGGGATAACACGGGTACGGAAACTAGAGCATCACAACACGGATAGCAATAGATCAACAGGAGGGAATAAATACTATAAACGTAATATAGGTAGAAAGGGGGAGGTGGTCGCCTGAAAACATTGCCGAAGGTTCATCCGAAGATCGGGTCGACACTCGCATCAACTCATCGGCCTAATCCGTGAAGAAGCAAAGCACTAGAAGAAACACCGGATGGACTATTTAATACTATGGTAGAAAATCGGGCATGATGCATGTATGATGTATGACATGGCAAAGGTGCGATGCATTAAGGCAATATTAAGCGGAAACCGGGGTCCCGACATTTATTATTAGGTTCGAGTTATTTATCTACCCCGCTAATTAAGTGTTGGGTTAACAAGGCGGAACATGGCATCGGTTCGCTACACCAATTTAAATGGAGTCCGGAATAAGACAACGATATCCCGTAGATGGACTCCATATTTAATTTAGGTGAATCGCCAAAATACCCCCAACACCCACAAATATGTATGCAAACATGAACAAGTTGATATGCAACAATTCATATAGGTATCAATTTATAAAATAGGGCTCGAGAGAAAGGGCCACACATTAGAGGGTTCGGGCGATCTTGGTTTGGGGGGTTCGATGGGGTTCGGGCTCGGTCTCCGGTAGAAGTTCTTGGCGCTCCATGTCAGCGTTCTCGTGGCTCCTTCTTGGTACATCGTTGTCAACTTGTGCCAGTGATCTTGTCGATAAGAAGATCTTGGTACTCTAAGTCATGCGTGGCTGCCGACGGTCTTGTCGATGAAGAGGGTGTCGCATCCTTGTAGATCATGGAGACCTTGCAGCTCGGGAGACCTTGGACTCGGACGAAACATCATGTGGAGCACCTATTGGGTACAGCAACTCGAACTGGAACCCCACTTGGTCGAGCAGTACAAAAGCCTGCACGACGAGGATCTGCCACCGCTGCTGCTACAACTTCCATGAGGTTACAAACAGAAAACAAAAACGCAGCACCAACTTGGTACTACACAGGAAACCTACACGGGTGGAGGCAGATGGGCATCGGCGACGACGGGTTTGGCCTAGCACAGAGACGCATGGGGTCGCGGGCTCACAGGCGGCAGAGGCCCGGCTTGGGGAGAGGCGGATCGGCAGGGGCAAGCGGAGGAGGGACCAGCGGTCGGTGCTCGGAGGTGGGAGCGAGAGGAAGGGTGAGGGAGCCCACGAGGCCTGCAGGCGGCAGGAGCTCTCTGAGGCGTCCACGGCGGAGGAAGCGGGTGGGGCGGGCAGCGGAGAGAAGAGTGGGTCGAGGCGGCTCGGCCGTGGAGGCCCGCGGTGCTTGGTGCTCGAAAGAGCTTCCGATGGCGGCGGGAGGAGGAGGCCATGAGGTTGTTGCGAGGGGACCGCGGTGGAGCCCAGGCGGTGGGGCACTGGGGCGCCGGGCTTGAGGAAGGCGGTGAGGAGGAGCGGAAGGCGGCTCGGCGAGATGTAGAGAGAAAGCAGCGAGAGGAAGGAACGCGAGGGTGGGGGCGCTAGGTGGGACGCGTGCGAGGACGGCGAGATGGTGGGGCCGGGGTCGCACTTGCCTGTGGCGAATGGCGTGACAGGGTGTGGGTCCACAAGCGGGTGGGGCGCGGCGGTGAGTGCGTGAAGTGCGTTGAGTGGTGTGTGTGGTTCTAGGTGTGTGAGGGTGTGGAGAGGAGGTGGGGCCAGGAGGCTGATGTGGCGGGTGGTGATTGGGTGGATGAAGGAAGGATAGCTGAGGTGGCGAGCACCGATTGGGTGGGATGAGGTGGAGGAAGGGTGGGTAGATTAGGTTGGGGTAGGAAAAGGGTTTAGGTAGACCGGTTTTTGTACTGGGGTGGCCGACTGGGTCGGATCTGCCCGGTACGGCTGCCCCTAAAAATAAAATAAATATTTTAATTTTTAAAATGGGGCTTTTAAAAACCGTTGGTAGACAAAGCAAAATATTCCGGAGACCCGGGTTTTGTGTTTGAATAAAGACGGGGCGTTCAGAAGACAAAAATAGATTTTTCGAAGATAGTTTTATGCAAACAAATGCAAGATGACATGACGATGCTCAAATGCAATGTGGCATGATGACATGAGCATGCGGTCATGATGATGCAATGCACGAAAACAACGCGATTTTCTAGTAGTGGTTTTTGCGGGGCGCCACACCCTCATGATGGGGATTTCTTTTTCTCTCAATCTTCTCTCTCATCTCGAAGAAAAACCTCAGCTAAATAGGTATATACATGCATGTACAACATGTGATCGTGTGCAGTATAGTGGTACTTTGTGTACCACTTGAAACAACACTTGTGGTTTCTACATATTCGCACGTTGCCCAGAAGGTTTGCCAAACCATTATTTGGTTTGTATACTCTATTTATTATGGTGTACAAGTATCAAACTTTGGTGGTTGTGATAGAAGTATTGTGAGATGCTTTATCTTTATTCATGTGTAGATAGCAAGATGAGATGTTCTTATTTGGCTGAAAGGGTCGTTCGATGGGAGAGAGAGAGCGAGAGAATGCAATGATATGAGGATGATGTGCTATAAACATCGTTTCTTTCGTATGAATTTCAAGGTCTTAATATGCACTTGTATGTGTGATCTTGTTGAATGATGATTGCTGACTTATTTTTTAAAATATGAGGGTGATTCATCATATTACTGTCATGCCTTTGAATGAAGACCTTTGTCAATAAGTTAATGTGAAAATATCTATCTCTCTGTGTTTCGTAGTACATTCCGTTTAAAAAGAGTGCTAAAATGCTAAATACACATAGTACATATATGTATGTGAGAAGATTAATATTATATAGTGGCAGACACTCCGGCGATAGGTGTTGTCACATACGCATGAGCGTTAACTGGCAGCGAGCTAAGGTCTCTATAAACACCTGCACAAGGATTATCACACATACTTGTTTTTTTATTGTAATATCCGAGAGGAACAGATGTGAATCATGCATGATGGATGTTACAAATGGATTCCTTGATTTTTTCTAATAAATTTAGACATATTACTTATATTATTTGGAATTATATAATTAAAGTTATGAATTTCCAAAGTTTGCATTATTAAAAGTTTTTTATTTGAATTTTTTATTTAAAAGTGGTGGTTTTTTAAAATTTAAGCACAAAAGTGGTGGTTGTATGCTACTGGGGCCCACGCGCGTCGTAACGTCCGTGTCGAAGCCGTCTGTGGGGTGCCACGTCAGCTCTGTCAGTGGACCCGACCGGTCAGAAGCGGTGTCAATTCGGGTTTAGCGCTGGATTGGTGTTTTTTTGAGACAACTAACGAATTTTGTGGTGGTTTTTTGTATCCTTTCCGTAAAGTGGTATCAATCAGTAAATTTTGCTCTTAAAGTTGTGGTTTTATGCTATTAACTCACAAGGACCAAAAGGATTCAATTACTTTTTTCATTTTTGTTTTGGGGTCCTTGGTGTAAGAGTAAAGGGCATATGTGTGACTTCCTTTTCTTCTTGGACTTTCTTGTAAACTGTAATCCCACCGTTTTAATATAAGCAGCTCTTGGTTCATCGAGACCCTACCCTTGTTAAAAAAAATGATAGAAAAGCACGGAGCTACAGGAGAAACACGAGCAACGATGCCTCGGAGTCTTGGACACAGGAGACACGGTGCGCAAATCAAGCAGCGAGCAACATCTGGAGCAG
Organism: Avena longiglumis; assembly: GCA_030063025.1. Classification (NCBI taxonomy): domain Eukaryota; kingdom Viridiplantae; phylum Streptophyta; class Magnoliopsida; order Poales; family Poaceae; genus Avena; species Avena longiglumis. The sequence goes on along the minus strand of CP125977.1, from coordinate 84,904,434 downwards.
CATCTCGTTCCACACGTCGACGGGGCCGGGCAGGCACCAGTGCACGCAGTCGTTGTAGAGCGTCACGTTCTCGTGCGCCCAGTGCCCGTACCGGCTCGGGTGCCCGTCCGGCCGGAGCACCATGGCCGCCGTCGAGTCCATCAGCATCATCCTCATCCCTCTCCCCCTCGCCGCCTTCTCCGCCGCGGCGAACTCCTCCACCTGCGCCGTGTAGTATTCGAGCTCCCGCCCGGCGACACGCGTCTCGTTGCCCTTGTACGGCCGCGTCCGCCGGCAGTCGCCGCCCTTGTCCCAGTCCCCGCCCTCGAAGTGCGACGCCGCCGTCAGCGTCCGCACGATCGCCGTCCCGGTGAAGCCCTCTAGTTCCGTGATCGCCCGCAGCGCCGTGCGGAACGCGGCGCGCAGGGAGTAGCGCAGCCCGAGCTCGGGCACGCCGGGGAGGCCGCAGGCCTGGCAGCCGACGAGGCGGCCGCCGGCGTCGTAGAAGAGGGACGGGTGCGAGAACCAGGTCGCCCCCGAGATGATGATGTAGTCGTAGCCGGACACGAACGGCAGCCAGCCGTCGTCCGGCTCGTCCAGGTACAGGTTCCACGGCCCGCCGCTCTCGGACTGGTTCGATTTTACGAGGAACAGCGACCGGTGGATGGAGAGGGTGAAGCCGTGCGACTCGTAGTACACTGTCACTGCTGGTTGGTTCTTCGTCGGGGAGATGTCCTTCGGGTACTCCACCTGCGAATAATTGACCAGGCGAATCGATCTAAATCTCCATTCCTAATCAATTGAAATTGGGAATGGATTCAAGCTAGATCCATTGATGGTGATTACTGATTAGAGTACCTTGGAGAGGAGGCACATGAGGGACTGCATGTGGTTCCTGGCGAGCGAGTCCCCGACGAACACCATGGACCGGTTCCTGACGGCGTGCAAGAACGCCGCCGCGTCGAAGCGCGGGAGCTCGCACCCGTCCGGCCGCCACCGCCACTTGAGGAAGCCGAGGTCCGGGCGGCCGTACTTCATGCAGTTCTGGTGCTCCTCGATCAACGAGCAGCTCCGGTTCGTGTAGTAGGGCGCGGCGTCGTCCGGCACCCACTCGCCCCGGAAGATGTCGCATCCCTCGGGCACCCGGCCGGGAACAGCAGATGTGGTGGAGTTCCTGAACAGAGGGTGCTCATCACATGGGATGAACGTGGACCTGTCGGTGTCGAAGAAAGAACCGCGGAGGCGCGCGGCGACGACGAAGAGGACGACGGCGATGACCGCCGGGAGGGACAGCGCCGTTGGGTTGACCAGCCGGCGGAGCTTCTGCATGCCTGCAATGTTCAGGAAAATCAGCAGCAGCTAACAATAATGGTGGTGGCGTTCAGCCGGGTCGGCCGGCGAGTGCTACTACTCTGCAGTCTGCGGGCTTGGAAGTTACTAAAAGCAAGGTAGCTGCTGCTACTCTATGCCACCGACGAGAGGGCAGACTCACAGTGCATGCGTATCTTAAACCGTATCTTACTGCATTAAATACGTATAAGATACTGTACTCCAGTGCACTACTGTATGTAAATAATGTACCGTATCTGATTTATTTATTATGGATATTTTTTCTGATCAATTGGACTAGTACGGCGACTAGTATTTTGGTTTTATAAGGCGTTCCTCCGTTTAGAAATATAAGATGTTTTAGATTTGTGAATAAGATGTATATTTGAACCTATACATTAAAAGGTGTCTAAATACATCCTCTTTGCAAATCTAAAACATCTTATATTCTTAAAAGGAGGGAGTACAACACAATATTAATATGATGACAAAACATGATATACAATGTCTTTTTTTCTAGTTTTATCTTTAGCGACAGATATTCCTAAAAATGTATTGAGACATACTGTATTGGGCTATCTCTTAGCTAAGAGAAGGCAGGGGCCTTTTTTGTATGTCTCCTCCAATTCAGCAATCTTTCTACGTAATACTATGCTAAATAAGACCATTGTAATAATGTCCTAAAGAGCCGACCGGCCCTGGTGGGTTCTTTGATTTTGACTGCCCTACCGCCGGCCGGTCCATCACATCAACGCTAATTTGACGCTTTGTTGACTGGATACTGCTGCTAGTGCTGCTTCTTCATTTTGTTAAGCACTCACTCAGTCGATCGATCCAGAGCTAGCAATCCTCTCTCTCTCTCTTCTTGTCTCATGGGAGGACTTAAAAATTGAGATGGCGTAAGTAACACAAAGCCGGAGAATATGCACGTAAGACACGATGCGGGCAGACAGGCGGAGAACCCGCACATAAGACACTGCTCGGGGGAGACACGGATGGATAGTATTTTCAAACGGTTTGTGAAATCATATGGAAATCCTTTTGGAAGCCGTTGATTCATAGGTTCATATCTTGTACTGGGAAATAATCCTATAAAATTCTTGTATTTCCTCTATTCTAAAAAAATGACATCACAGATTTATTTACATTCGTGTGTATCTATATATATTTTAATACATAGATATATGTGAATCTAGAGACATTTTTTTCAGAACTCAAGTATTAGTACTCACTCTGTCTAGAAATAAATGATTTAAGTTTGTTTAGTTTCGCATATATTTGTATATTAAAATGCGTCTAAATACGTGCGAGTTAGTCAAATGCAAGTCGAATGAGTGGGCATAATTTTATAGAAAGAACAAGATTAGGTTAGATCCTATGAAAAATTCCTTGAAAACAACAATTTTTTTTATTTCCATAGGATCGAGTACGCATGACATCCTAATCATTTTTTCTATTCTTATACTTTTTCCATTCACTTAATCAAAAGAGCCAAAGTGGAGCGTGTTTAGTTGCCCACACGGAGGACATACCGATAAAATGCAACCGGTGTTTTAATGCATGTAACCACAAGCTGTGTTAGGCAGATACCTAAAAAAAGGCACGCGCTAAGCATCCCCGGACGATGAGAACGCCCCATCATCCTGATCGAGAGGACGACACGTATCCCTCACGTAGTTAACGCGGCAACAACCACACGTACCTTTCCATTTCTCTCCCAAACATGACAAACACCTCTCTTCTGAACCACTCATTCCAGTCGCTCTGTGGTGATCCTAACCTTTATCGAAGATTCGGAGAATGTCGTCGCCGGCGAATACGCCACCGGAGAAGACACGGTAGCAACACCGGTCGCCCGTTGTAGCAGCGCATCCCGCTGCAAGTAGCAGAGCCTTGTCGGAGAAGACGTCGTCGCCGGAGAAGACTTCGATGCAACGATAGCAACGCCAACCACCCATCAAAAACCCCTTGTAGCAGCGCCACCCACCACCTGTAGCAAAGTCGGTTGCCCAAGGTAGCAACACCGGCCACCATAGGTAGCAAAACATCAGAACTGCTGTTAGCACCGCCGCCCGCCCATGGTAGCAACATCAGTTGCCTAAAGCACCAAACACCATAACCTCACGGATCAGGGTTACAGATCAGGAGCAGCGCCACCACTGGCGCGGGCGCATGGGCAGCACCACCACCGGTGCTGATGGGTAGGATCTTGGGCGACATCGACCTCAGAGAAGTAGCAGATCGATATGAGGTGAAGGAGTTGGTGTATGGGCCCGGCGACACTGGGATTCGGTGGCGGCAAGAACTGGACAGGTAAGACACTGTGGTCGGTGCCGAGAGTCAGGCCAGCCATGGAGATCGGCCGGAGATTGGGGCGGTCGTGCTGGTCGTACGGAGTTGTTGGGGAAAGGAGATAAGGAGAAGGGGTGGGATCCGCATAGGCATGTGGCAGTGCGGGCGAGGGGTAACCCGAACGATTGATCGTCCGGACGATCGGTATCATTTTCCTAAAAAAAGTTCTCGGACAAACCCGTTCAGAATGCGAGAATCAACCGTTTTTAGCAGAATAGATATGAAATGGTGCAAGGATACATATGTTGCATGTCCTCGTGCAAAAAATCCATGCAGGATATCAAATAAGATGTAGAAGCTGGCTCAGAGGTTGTATCGATGTGGCAGTGCCCTACTAATCACTGCTAGAATGGACCGAGAAAATAGTGCAGGCTACCAAACGCGTTTGACGTGTGCAAGGTACCTATGCCGGATATGGCAAAGAATGAAAGTTTGTCCGTGCAATTTGCTGCAAAATATAATCGTGCCTCCCTCTCTAGCCGTGCACCTCGAGAGTAGGAAAACCCATCCCTCTTTTCTCCATAACACTCGTGGCACCAATACCAATCTCCGGGATCGACTCCTCCCGGGCATCGAAATCGGCTCCACTCGTCTGCGACACTGAATCATTCCCTTCTAGGAGTAACCCCATCCCTTACTATTGTTCAAGAAGAATGTCTTGTCCCTACTAGTGAAATATCGTGTTGTACTAGAAACATGGGGGATTTTGGTGGGCATGGGTCATGGGCAAGAGAAAGTGGACTTGGATTGGGCTTGCTGGGTGTACAAGCGAATCCACAACTATGAAGAAAAGAAACAAACTAAAATGAATTGAACCTATCTCCTTCCTTTGCCCATATTCTTTTTGGACCTTCTTTGTCCCCATGGTTTAGCTGCTCTCCACAAGTATCTCGTATCCATCTCATGCCAGATCATTGGCGGCAATAGGGATCATTAAATTTCGTATCTAGAGCAAGGTTCCTTTCACAAATTCCGTATCAATAAGCTCCCCATTAGGATAATAACGAGCCTTGGGCACTCGAGCACATGAGCTGTCCGTAAATACCAACAAACGCCAAGCTTGACGTGCAAGGAGAGCTTGTTTGAAGATTATCATATCATGAAAACCCAAGCCTCCGCACTTCTTGGGTCTATTAAGCTTAGGCCAGATAATCCAATGTGCCTTTCTTTTACCATTTTTATCCCCCGCCAATAACCATGTATTCGTTTAGAGAGATCATTACATAACACAAGAGAAAGCTTAAACACACACATGATGTATGTAGGGATGGCCTGAGCCACAACCTTAATGAGGACTTCCTTTGCACTCTGAGCCATTAAGCCATCATTCCACTCCATAATAATTTTTCATTAGTCTCGCTTACAAATTCTCAAATTTCCCCCGATTCATCCTACCCTCCGGAGTGGGTATACCAAGATACTTCGGTTCAAAATCTGGCCTCTCCACCTGTAGAATTGAGCGGATGGTTGCTTGGGTATTCAGAGGACAAGTATCACTGAACAGAATAGAACACTTGTTAGGATTGATTAGTTGTCAGTACATGCTGCATAGTACTCCAATGCATTCTTTGTTGGAGATATGCCCAAGAGGCAATAACAAAATCGGTTATTATTATGTCTTTGTGTTTATGATGAATGTTTCCATAACATGCAATAATTGTATTAACCAAAAACATTAATACTTGTGTGTTTTGTAAACATAAAAGAGTCCCTAGTAAGCCTCTTGTTAAACTAGCTTGTTGATTAATAGATGATCATGGTTTCCTAATCATGGACATTAGATGTTATTAATAACAAGATCATGTCATTAGGAGAATGATGTGATGGACACACTCCTATAGTTAGCATAGCATAAGATCAAGTCATTTAGAGTTTGTTTGCTACAAGCTTTCAAATACATAGTAACCTAATCCTTTGACCATGAGATCATGTTAATCACCATCACCGGATGTATGCTTTGATTACATCAAACACCACTTCCATAACTGGGTGGTTATAAAGGTGGCATTAGGTATTCTGAAAGTATGTGTTGAAGCACATGGATCAAGAGTGGGATTTGTCCATCCATATGACTGATAGATATACTCTGGACCCTCTCAGTGGAATGTCATCCAATTGGCTTGCAAGCATGTAACTAGGTGAAAGAACATGTTGGGCCCCCATGTGTGGTTTTGGTAATTAATGACAATCTTTATGGACTAATGTGTGTATTAAGTTGTACTTGTAGGAATTGTCCATTGGCATTGCTTGGAGCATGTGTTGACTTCAAGATATATGAAATAAGAAGAAGATGTGTTGTGCAATCTCAAAATGCGCCATCTATAGAAGATCTCATGTTTGATGCTTGCCATCCTCGGTGATCATGGATCGATGATGAGGAATCAAGAAAGGTGTCCATCTTGAGAAGGACAAGATCGTCTACATCGATCTCAAGTGGATTGCTCAATGCAAAGGTATAATATTGATAGGTTTTCCCTTTTGCCGGTCTCATGTTTGTTGGGAGACCGGGTTTTAGGATAGATAACCGTACTATCAAGAGGGGTTCTCGAATGAGTAACTCGGTCACATCGTTCGGAGAGAGATCAAACCTTTGCATACTTGCATCATCATATTTGGTTGTTATTTGGTCTTATCCATGTGAGGATATAGAGCTTGTGGTAATCTCCATAACAATCTCTAGTCCATCAAAAGCATTTCCTTTTATATCTTATTGCGTTTTGATCTTGGAGGTTTTACCGGTTTGTATTTTAGAGATAGGTAAAACCTTCCATTATTTGGTTCTTACTCATGTGAGGATTTAGAGCTTGTGTTAATCTCAATGACAAGCTCTCGTTCATCGAAAACGGATTTCATATGCATTTTCTATTACGTTTTTGATGTTGGAGGTTTTATCGGTTCATCTTTTGATAGAGGTTAAACCTTTCGTCATTTGGATCTATCCTCCTTGCTGGACTATAATGTTTATTTGCATTATCTTTTAGAGCTTGTTGTCCTCTTGACGAGCCCAAGATCATCAAAATCGGAGTCCGGATGCAAAAGTTAAGGCCGTTTTCGTTCAGGGATGACCGGCAGTACCGGACCTGGGCCCGGTAGTACCGGAGGTCCGGTAGTACCGCCCCGTAGTACCGATCGGTACTGAAAAAAGCATTTGGCGACCTGGGATCCCCAGGGATTGTCCGGTAGTACCGGGAATGTCCGGTAGTACCGGGATTCGCGTTTTTTTGGCTTCAACGGTTGGATTTTCGGGGAACCTATTTAAGGGGACTTCTTCCCCAATGGTTCCCTAACCATTCTTGCAAGTTTTCCCCTACATTGTTGATCTTCTTGAGCTTGCTTTCTCTCAATCCCTCCAATGATTCTTGCATATTCTTGAGGGATTTGAAAGAGGAGATCTAGATCTACAATCCCACCAATCAATCTCTCCTCTAAGTGAGGGGAACATATTGGGATCTAGATCTTGGAGTCTTTTGTGGATTTACTCCATTGTTCTTCCTCTCTTATTCCCCCATAAGCTTTTGTAGCTTTGGTTGAATTTGGGAGAGAGGGATTTGAGCACCTTTGTGGTGTTGTTGCCATTTGCATTTGGTGCATCGGTTTGAGTTCTCTTTGGAGGATTTGATTTGAGTTACTCATTGGAGATTGTCCCTCTTGGGTTCTTGGAACCCTAGACGGTTTGTGGCCTTGGTGGCATTGTGGCCTTGGTGGCATTTGTTGGGAGCCTCCAATTAAGTTGTGGAGTTGTGCCCCAACCTTGTGAGAGGTTCCGGTTGCCACCGACAAGTGCACCGATAGTGGAAGCGTGGATCGATCCCGTTGGGGTGAAATTCACCGGAGAATAAGGGAGGCCTTTTGTGGCGTTGGTGGTTTGATACCACCCCTCTCCAAAGCAGGACGTACTCCATGTTGGGAGGAACTCGGTAAAATATCGGTGTCCCCGCGTGCCTCGGTTATCTCTATACCCGAGCTCTTTACTTGTGCACTTTACATTATGATAGCCTTCGTGCTTGAAATAATATATATCTTGCTATCACTTTGTTGTTTGTATTGCTTAGCATAAGTTATTGGTGCACATAGGTAAACCTTAGTTGTTTCTAGGTTGTGCTTTACAAAGTAAACACTAGTTTAATTCCGCCTTTGTTGAGCCACTCTAGGAAAAGTTTTAATCGCCTATTCACCCCCCCTCTAGGCGACATCCGTATCCTTTCAATTGGTATCAGAGCCCGGTCTCTCATTTTAGGCTTCACCGCCTTGAGAGTAAAGATGTCGGCTAGAGGATTAGTGCACAAGGACACGCTCACATTTGATGTCACAAATTATGATGTTTGGAAAATTCGCATGCTTAATTTATTTCGGGAAATTCACCCAATTATCGAGGGCTATCTATATGTGGGTTTATCTTCTCCTATGGATACCCAAAACGAATCTTTAGAGGAGAAGTTGAATGCTCATATAGATGCTCTAGCTACTAAAATTCTTTTGCATGTTGTGAGCAATGTAGTTCTTTCGTCTATCATGCCTTATTCAAGCGCTTGTGAGATATGGACCAAGCTTCAAGATAAATATAGCAAGTCCAATATTATTGAGGATGATTGTGTTGCTTCCACTTCCGGTCGAGATGAGTTCTCATCCTCTACCTCTTCACCAACATGTGACTTTCCACAAGGTAATGATATGGTGATAGAAATTGCAATTTGGATAGTGTGCTTACTATTTGTAATCCTTCATCCCTATCTAGTTGCAATGATCTATCTTTGGACCTTAACACTTCTAGCACTCAAAACTCCTTACATGCTTGTGTTAATGGTCCTTGCATATCATGTAGAAATGACTTGAATAAATCTCATGATGATATGCTCTTGTTGTCTTGTTGCCATGATAAAAATGCTTCTATTTCCTCTAGTTCTTGTGTTACTAACCATGTAGAGGAAAATGAAGATTCTATGGGCCAAGACAAGGTCTTGAAGAGAGCTACAAGTGCAATCTCAACATCACCGTCCTCCGGTTCTCACATGTTCCTTATGGCTAAGGGAACAAAGGTAACCTCTTTGAATCCCATTGTATCTCATGATGATGATGATGAGGTTGAGAATGATAATGATGATTATAGAGGTAAGTATGACATTACCTCTATTAAGAAAATGGGTGAGGTTGTCTATAGTGCTCTCTACAAAAATAAACTTGCTTCCTCCAACCTTCTTGAAATCTTGAATTATGCTATAGAAGGCAATGATCTTATTGAGGAGCAAGAAAACATAATTGATGAAAAGTTTGCACTTGAGCGTGAATATGCTAATGAACTTGCTCAAGTAAAGGACTCCCTTGAAGAAGAACAAACCACCAAAGAATCTCTTGAGGATACTTTTACTCTAGAATTATCTAGAGTAAAGGAATACCATGATAGAGAACTTGCGGTGGCTAACTCCTTCAAGATTAAAAATGATGAACTTGAAGTTGCTTATGCTAAACTTGTTGAGGATTTTGAGCACCTCAAAAATGGCTCTAGGGTCATAAAGGGTGAGCTCATCAAACTCACCAAGTCACATGAGCAACTTAAAGCCTCATATTCAAATGAGCTTGACAAGTTGCCCTCACCTCTTGCTAATAGTAATGATGCTTGTGCTACTAACTCCATTTCTTGTGAAGCATCTATTTTGAAGGAGAATGTTGAGCTAAAGGCTCAACTTGCTTTGCTAACTAGCAACTATGGGAAATTAGAAGAAATCCATGTTAAGCTCTCAAGCTCGCATGAGGATCTCCTAGTCTCCCATTGTAGGCTAAAGTTGGCTCATGAGGCCATCATGTCAAAGGTAACATCTAGTGGGCCTCATGTGGACATTAGCACTATATCTACTCCAAATGTTATATTGCCATGTGCTAGTCCTTGTAATTCATCCTCTCACAACCATGCTATATCTCGTGATGAATTACATTCCATGCCTTGTTGCTCTAACAATGTAGCATCTACTTCCTCTAGTACTTGTATTGAAACTAACCATGTAGAGGAAATCAAAGAGCTCAAGGCTCAAGT